>OZ024821.1:9940549-11298419 GCA_964016985.1 Anodontia alba
TTAACCGCACGATATTCGACATTCGACATTAGAATGTCTAGCTGCTAGATATTGGACATTCGACATTCGAATGTCTAGCTGCACGACATTGGACATTCTAATGTCAAATGTCCAATGTCTAATGGCTAGACATTTGAATGTCAGATGTCCAATGTTTAATGGCTAGACATTCGAATGTCAAATGTCTAGCAGCTAGACATTCGAATGTCGAATGTCATGCGGCTAGACATTCTAATGTCGAATGTCGTGCGGCTAGACATTCGAATGTCCAATGTCTAATGGTTAGATATTCGAATGTCCAATGTCCAATGACTAATGGCTAGACATTCAAATGTCCAATGTCCAGTGTATAGCCAACTTCACACAGCTGATTTTCAAATATATAAAATTCTGTAGATTTTAATATCCACGTGCATATTTCCGTTAATGTAACAGGTGAAAAAATGAAAATAACATTTTCCCCCGACCGGGGATCGAACCCGGTCCGCTGGACTCAAAGTCCTACACTCTACCACGTCGCTATAAAAGCCGGCTTGTACCGCAAGGCAGTACAAGTGTATCATATACCTATACCCGGTGACATTCTCCCCCTCCAAATTGAAATTCGTCCCTGAATTTCTAGGAGTCCGAGAATCACGTGAAATGAAACTCGAGGAGTTTTATGCACGCATGTGGGTTATTTACGGTGGGTGCCAAATGTAACAGGTGAAAAAATGGAAATAACATTTTTCCCCGACCGGGGATCGAACCCGGGCCGTCTGCGTGACAGGCTAACACTCTACCGCGTCGCTATAAAAGCCGGCTTGTACCGCAAGGCAGTACAAGTGTATCATATACCTATACCCGGTGACATTCTCCCCCTCCAAATTGAAATTCGTCCCTGAATTTCTAGGAGTCCGAGAATCACGTGAAATGAGACTCAAGGAGTTTTATCCGTTAACTTTATTTCGTGTTTAACAATGTCAGCTTTACCAAGATCAGATGGCCCTTTTGAAAATATATCTGACCATTTATTCAAAACACATTTTGCCTTTTGTTGCTGGTCATCTGTAAGATTTTCAGTGTCAATAATAACACCTAAATCTTCAAGTGATGGTGATTTGGAATTTATCTCCTGTTTCTGTGATAGATCAGGAGTCCAAGAATCAACAACATTGACTGCAGTTAAAGAACATAAAAGAGATTTCGGAGGAATCTCAATAAAACGTGCGGACAAATTACATACTCTAACCGGAACCCTAACAGTCGTACTTGAAGACTCTAAAGACACAACGCGAGGACAAACTGTCAAATCTCCTGATAAAGAAGTGTTTATATGTTCTGTTACGGCAGCACTTAGCTGACATGTGTTTCTCGCGATGCCATGAATAGTCTTTACTTCTCCAGGACCAATACGAATATTGAAATTGTTAGTGGTCTTCACAGGTATATTATCATCACAAAGACTATCAAATGCAACTTGCCATTCATCTGGGACATTAAAATTATGTTTTGAATCCTTATACAAACGAATGACATTTGTTCCAATAATGACTGGGACTCTACTATTGTATTCTGTATTGGAAACTACAAGCAACGGTATTTGGTACGTATCATTCCCTAACTGTGAAACTGAAACATCAGCCTCTATATAGCCTATGTAAGGCAATTGGCTACCATTAGCGCCAAGTACTGACAAACCGAATTCAGTAATACTATGCAATTTAGGGACAGGGTTTAAGGACTCATAAAAGGATTCTGAAACTGACGTTATCATTGAACCGGAGTCTAACAAACCGCGAGTAGTGACACCGACACCACAAATACTGATATTGCCTTCATTCGTGGAACCAACCATTCTTTGAAGTAAAGAGGGATTTTCTTTAGGGCTACTACAAGTGGTCACTTCCTCTGGGCGCCCCTCAACAAAGGAAGTTAGAAGTTTAACGGTGGATTAGGTCCATTAGACTGCCCACCCCGGTTAGCACTACGGCCGCTAGTGCCACCACAATAGCCACCTCTGGACCGATCCTTAAAACTGCCTCGCGAGTAATTGCTCGGAACACAGTTATCATTATAACTTCCACAACCAAAATGTCCGCGTCCAAAACCACCGCGTCCAAAACTACCACGACCTCTAAAACTTCCTCGACCTTGTTGGTTCTGGTATGAAGTCTGCTGAGATGAAGGTTGGCTACTGGCAGAAGCTATTGTCTGCTGCTGATCTTCCAACCTCTGTTCCAGTGACTTCATACGTCCCATCAGCTCGGACATCTGTTGCAGCAGTTTATTTTCTGTTTTTGATTGATCTGTGTCGGCTTGACCAGACTGTTGATGGGCTTTTTGTATTGGTACAGGTCTCGAAGAACTGATTTCTTCAAATTCTACTTTACATATCTCTCTCACTTTAATGCTGTTGAAGAGATGTCGTGTGGAATTTTTTAATTCTTGGGATTTGAGACCAGTCCAAAATTTGCTGCGAAGTATTGAGTCTTTGGCAACGAGATCTATATGCCCACAATTAACTGCCTTAGACAGTGTTTGCTCTAAACGGGAGCCATAAGCAACAATAGACTCAGAATCTTTCTGAAAGTCATTGTAAAATGTCTGCATCAAAGTTTCTCCAGTTTTAACATTGCCATAAAATCCATTTAATTTATTTAAAATATCAGTCACTGATGCATGTTCTCCGAGAGGTATCAGCATACTTCTTGCTGCTCCCCTGAGAGAAGTTCTGATGGACTGTAAAAGTACATGTTCTGGTAAGTCAGCAACATTTTGCAAACATTTTACTTCAAAACTCCATACTTCATATGAAGTTTCACCCTTTTGTGGTTCTTCAGAACCACTAAATATGGGTAACTTTGGGGGATGGAAGGACTGGGCTATAAAAGAAGTATTAAATCCTGGGGAATTTATAAAGCGCTGTTGAAATCTTGGAATGGGTGAGGATGCATCCAAAGGATTTCTAAAAGTAAATCTGGGTCTTACATCCTGACCAATTGACTGAGTTCTAAGTGTGTGAGGAGTAGTTGTAACAACTGTTGATAAGGCCAATAACTTTTCATATTCTGTTCTAGTAAGAACTTTGTAATCAGGATTGTCTTTACATTTCTGTAACAAATCCTGGATGGCTTTATCATCAGGCCCACCAGCTGATCCTGATTTATTTTGGTCTGCCATTATGTGCTATTAACTGAACAAAGTTATTATAAAATAAAGTATGAGACACACACAGGAAAGGAACAGGGAAAATTAATAAATAACAAATCAAAATGAACACAGAAATACTTAGTGCAATCAAAATATACACCCTGTATGACGCAGAAAACTGTCAAAAAGAAGAAGAAAGTTGCAGTAAATGTGACAAATTACAGCATGCTTGCAGGAATGTACCTGATCGGGTGGGGCCCCTACCTATATGCACAGCCTGCAACGCATTAATGAATCTGACACAAAACTACAAACAATCATAAAGCATTTGACAGATAATCTTCTTCATCCAACAATTCGCTAACTCACCATCAGGGTGAATACCATCTCTGTATACTGAAAAATTCAAGCTTATTCTGCTTGAAGTATTATTTCCCTGCCTCTTTCTGTACTGTGACAGATCTTTCCTGAACTTTGGTGAATAAACCCCTAATTCTTTGTTGATATATCTAATAAAGTCATTAACCAGAGTAATTCTCTCTGTTAATATCAAATCACTAGGATGGTAGCTTGCTGCATCTTTATTTCCTAAATATTTATTGTAGGCCTCAATAGAGTAAGGAGGTATCTCTAAAAATATTAATTTTACATTTGGATAATTTGAAACAAAAGATACATATTTCAAAATTTGGTCCTGTATATGTTACAGCAGCAATGTCTGTGTTATGTCTAAGCTCTATAAACTGTTTTCTAACATTCTTTTTAAATGACTATCATAAATTATTTCCCTTTTCTTGACAGTCAAATCACAGGTACCCAACCAAATATATAACACTATTTTTCCATACTGACTTACTTTTCTACTTAAATTATTTTTCAACCAAAAATACTGATCTAAAAATCTCACACCTCCTCTACAAATGAAATCAATACTATATCCTAGATCTTCAATAAGGTAAGAGTATTTTCTCAAATAATTCCCTTTGCTATCTGATATAAAAATAGGTTTCTGTGTCAAAGTACCCTCAAACTTTATTGGAGTGGCAATATATTTCTGAATTCTCTTCTGGGTTTGACTCATAACAACTTATGACTGAAATACTGACAATAAATAAATAAACCTTACTCTTACTGTAATAAACAAATCTCTGTATACTAATATTTGGACTTTGACACTACTGATACCAATAATTATGACAAGTTTAGACAAAGCTATGCCATGTTTATAATATACTTGAAACAAATTTGGGTTTCTTTCATGTATAAAACAATTACCACAAATTTTCAAATTTATAGAGGATTAAACACAACCTTCAAAATGAATATTTGAAATTAACACAGTTTCAATTCATATCACGGCTCGGTTGGTTTTTCGGCGATATCTCTCAAACAGCATCCATCCTGTGAAAGTGCAAATTTTATTAGGGTTAGTTAGTGCAGCATGCAAGAAAAATCTCTATCTTATTGAAATAGCGTACATGACCATAAATCTATAAAATGCATACACAGAAAGCAGTACTTATATAATACTATTGCCAGTACAGACAAGAACACAATTCAAAATTTATGTAAAGAAATATCTTAGGAAAAAAAAATAGACACAAGTATACTAAATATTTCTGTCCATGTTTACAGGAGATACTTGTATACACTAACAGAAACAAAATAATTCTGAATTGTATCCACTGCCCACAAATTGGACAAAATGCACTTAACACTACTACACTACCACAGTTATAGGACAGTTAAATATAAAATAACAAAATAAGATGTCATATGAGTAGTTAATAAAATATACCGACTGCCAAAAAGTTGTTGCATAAATATTCCATCTTGAAGATTATTTCTTTGAGAAGCTGTATCACTAGACTAATTGTAGTGTCTTATAATATATTTATATCGCGAACGCATTAAGCAAGCTTGCTACACTATATACATATATGCCGGCCATTTTTACTTATTCGCGCACTGTAACACTATACAACATATATAATATACAGACGTCACAGAAGCACGACACAAACATCAAGCTGTTGATACATGGTGACGATGACATCAACAAGACAAATATTAAAAGACATCAGCTGGATAAGTGCCAGAACACCCTCAACGTAGGTTCTCCTTTTGTTGGGCGCCATATGAAGCAGGTGAAAAAATGGAAATAACATTTTTCCCCGACCGGGGATTGAACCCGGTCCACTGGACTCAAAGTCCTACACTCTACCGCGTCGCTATAAAAGCCAGCTTGTACCGCAAGGCAGTACAAGTGTGTTATATACCTATAACCGGTGACACAAAAGCTACTCACATTTTTTCAGCAAAAATACTAGTTTATATGCCATATTTAATGATCATAGTTTTAAAGATACGTTAACTAATGACATCCTTAGTTTTGAACAACTCGGCTTAGAAGTTTCTCTTGCAAAAACATTCAGGTGGCTGATTTTATCTCCTAGAGCAAAACATTGGCCCACATTTCCTGAGTTTGTCAGTTAAAATTTTATTTCAATAATATTTTAACTTCGTAATACATTAACCTATAGATAATGTGCTATTCTATTCTGTTATTCACCCCCTCCACAGAAAAAACGACCTTTCAGTCATTATAAAGTCTTAATTCAGAAGGTCCCTTTAACAGTTACCTGTATGACGTAGTTCCTCCCGCTCAAATGATCACGTGTCAGTTTCTTTTCTGTGGACTTTGAATGTTCAAGGATTATTATTCTGTGTTAGAAAAAATGGATTAAAATTATTCTACACGGTTAAAATTTTTATATCCTTGACTTTCTCTGGTTCTATATTCACTCCTTCTACTATCTATGTACTTATTTTCGAAATATCGATCTTAGATTTCGTGTTTTCTCAATGTTAAATTTCTTCCTTTGTTTCCGCGTCAGTCGATGCATTTCGCCCGCGGCAACTGTGGCCATTTAAAAGCTAAATGGGATACACATTTATCTTGTCTAACTTGTAATTCTTGCACACGTATCTCTCCGTGTTATATTTGTAGTTCCTGGACAGAAAAAGTTTGGAACCTAGCAGAAAGAAGACGCCTTCATGCTTCTAGAAAATCAGTTATGACGCAGAAGAGAAAACAGAAGAAATCAAAGAAATCCAAGAAGTCCCAGTCAGACATGTCTGACAACGGGACAGTTGATGGGAGCACCGCCCCTCATAGCTTTACTGCTCGGGGCAGGACCCATCAAGGTGGCAGCCTGGCGGACTTAGAGTCTGACCGGGCACTAAGCCCACCAGTCACCAGTCCACCAGTCAACCAGTCACCAGTCATCCAGTCACTAGGCAACTTATTTCCGTTCATCCAGTCGCCAGTCAACCAGTCACCAGTCAACCAGTCACCAGTCAACCAGTCACCAGTCAACCAGGCACCAGTCAACTAGGCTCCAGTCAACCAGGCATGGGTTTACAGTCATTCGCGTATGACCTACAAACACAAATTCCGCCTGGTTATATTCCTATAAATGTGCCTGTACAAAGCTACGCTCCGTCCATAAGTAGCCATATTTCACAGGGTAGTGTCCACAGACTATCCAATGTCTTTATTCCTGGTTACGAACGTTCTAATAGACTAGAACTTCCTAATCCAGCTTCTTCCTCTAGACAGATTATTCCACTCGAACCTGATTTTTCGCAGGTCTCAGATCCGAGTGTAATGATTGAGCCTCCAAATTCAAATGATTTATCTATCTCCAGACCTTCAAGGAAGGATCAGTCTAAAAGAGAGCATAAATCTAAAAAGAGAAGAAGACATCGATCGTCCTCTTCTTCTATCTCTACTTCCAGATCAGACTCTTTGAGTTCTTCTCGGCGAAAGAAAAATTCAAAGAGATCTAAGCACTCTCATAAAAAGAGAAGAAGACGATCGATGACGCCTTCTTCTTCATCAAATTCCTCCCAATCTCAACTTGACATTGGTAGATATACAAGGGCTCATAAATCTCCCCAGGTTGTTCAAACGCCAACTCCAATACAACCTGAGGAGACTAATTTTAGTCAAATCACAAATCAACCTATTAATTACGATCAGATTCAGCCGAATCTCACTCAACAGAATAAGGAGTCAGATTCGGAAACTGAATCCGAAGTCTGGTCATTTGATCGTGCGATTAACGAGGTCTTCCGGCTTCTTCCTCCTGAGTTATGCCCCAAAACTCAGCAGGATCAAGCTCCATTAAAACCTCTCTCTGGGATCGAACAATTAATGGAGTCTCGTTCCACTCCATTACTTGTCCTCCCACAATCCAAATTAGTACAAAATACAACAAAATATATTCAAAATAGACTAGAATCGGACAAATGTTCAAGAGATTGGATTTGCCCGCAAAGCTTGGTTTCGGCTCTTGCTCCGACTAAATTTTACAAGAGCCAAAACCAATATTTGCCAACTGATAATATCCCTCAATTAGAAGCGGATGCGTCGCTCCTAGACATTTCTAATAAAGGAAGAGCTTCTATTCCGCTCAAGAATCTAGAAGCATGGGAAAGGAAGGCTAGAAAACTAGTCGCTATTAATTCTCATGCTGATCTATTTTCTTCAGCTGCCTTCCTTTCATTACAACAGGAATCGATGTCGGTTGCGGCCCTTTCCAGACTTCTGGAGGCCGTAGCCAAATCGATTAAACATGCTACTGCCATGTCTACACTTTTAACTACTGAATTATTCCAAGTTAGGAGGGACGCAGCCCTAGCTTCGTCTAAACTACTACTCGACAATTCCACATACGAGTTAAGGAATGCTCCTATTAACTCAAAATCCTTATTTGACGGCAGGATAAAAGAAATAGCTAAATCAAACTTCGAAGCTCAACAGCAAAGGTTTCTAGCTTCTACATCCATTCAGTCACAATCTCATTCTTATAAGCCTCCTTCGCAGAGCAGAGCTTTCAAGATACCTAAATATCCTGCTAAACAAACAACATCCAGACCTAAACCTACGCAGTCGTATAGGTCCAAAAATATTCCTCAAAGCTCATCTTATCACATTAAGAAAGATAATATCAAGAGGACTGGTAACATCCGTCAGTTCCCCTCCTCTAAACCTGCCTCTTCCTCCGCAAGATTATGAAGGCCCGCCCTTTCCACTGCCTGCTCTTCCGCTCGCGGACATTCCAGTGGGAGGACGATTGGCCCATTTTGCGGAAAAATGGGAGGAAATAACAGACAACAAATGGGTCCTCTCTATCGTACAAAACGGATTCAGGATACCATTCATCAAAATTCCTCCTTTGTCATCTGTTCTGATCAGAATGCGTCAATCCTCCTCCCCGTTTCTCAGAGAAGAGATCGAAAATCTTCTCAACAAACGGGCAGTGGAAAGGGTACAGAATCCGGAAACTCCCGGCTTTTATTCCCGGATATTCCTTGTGCCAAAAAAGAACGGAAAGTTTCGTTTAATATTAGACCTGTCTTTATTAAACCGTTACATAGAGAAACAAGCATTCAAAATGGAGACAGTCAAATCGGTAAGACAAGCGATGAGACTCAACGATTGGGCTGTCTCCATAGATTTAACAGATGCATATCTACATGTGCCGATACATCGTCAATCCAGGAAGTATCTTCGTTTCGTACACGAAGATCAAGTATATCACTTTTCGGCCCTACCGTTCGGAATGTCCCTAAGTCCGTTAATTTTCTCGAAACTGATGGACGTTATTGCAGCTTTTCTACGCCAACATGCCATATCAGTTTTTCCATACCTAGACAATTGGCTGGTAAAAAATCTGATTCACAACCGTCTGATTACTCAGACAAAGATTTGCATTCAAACTATTCAAAGCCTAGGTTTTCTGCCAAATCTCAAGAAGTCAGACCTCTTTCCTGCTCAGAAATTCACCTTCATAGGTATGGAATTTCTGACGCAACAAAATTTAGTCAGGGTTCCAGCGGATCGTGTACAGAACCTAATTCTAACAATCAAGAAAATAATGTCAGCAAAACATGTATCGGCACGAACTTTCCTTTCTCTTTTGGGCAAACTCAGTGCTGCAGCAGACCTTGTTCTCCTGGGCAGACTGCACTTACGTCCTCTTCAGATGTGCCTGCTGTCAGTCTGGAAACCTCATATTCTTCCTTTCGATCACCCGATCTCGATAAACGGTATGATTCGATCTCACTTACAATGGTGGATAAACCCCATTCGATTCGAGACAGGGACTTCAATCCATCCTCCAGACCCCAAATTCTTCATTTATACGGATGCCAGTCATTACGGATGGGGAGCTCATTTAGAGCCGACAACACTGTCCTTTCATGGTCGCTGGACAGAAAACCAATCCCAGCTACATATCAATATGTTAGAAATGATGGCCATACGATTAGCACTGAAACAAGCCAAAACATTTATTCACCATTCTTGCATCATGATATCCACAGACAACACAACGGTGGTCTCATATATCAACAAACAGGGTGGCACTCATTCCCCCAATCTTTGCGTAGAAGTTTGGAAAATACTCAATTGGTGCCTGGAACAATACATAGTTATCAGAGTACGTCACATCCCAGGCAAATTCAACATTCTTGCAGACCGCCTCTCAAGACTAGACAAACCTATCAAGACAGAATGGGCTCTGGATCAAACAGTTGCGAATTCAGTATTCCAGATGCTCAACTTCCCAAATGTGGATCTGTTTGCGACAAGATTCAACCACAGACTCCCATTATATGTCTCTCCAGTACAAGACTACAAAGCACTAGCGATAGATGCCCTGTCCATGGACTGGAATCATCTTCATGCATATGCTTTTCCTCCTTTTATTCTGATACCTGCTGTTCTAGAGAAAATCCGACAACATCAGTGCAGAATAGTTCTCATAGCTCCGTTCTGACCACAGCAACAGTGGTTCTCAGAACTTCTTCTTCTATTAGTGTCAGCTCCGATTCGTCTGCCACTAATTCCAAGACTACTGACTCAATCCAAAGGAAGATTTGTACATCAAAACCTCCCAATTCTCGACCTTCACGCTTGGGAGTTATCAAACAATCAATCAGAGATAAGAAATTTTCACAAAACGTTGCAGATTTTGTCTCCAGATCAAGAAGAGCATCTACACAAAAAGTCTACGATGCAAAATGGACCATCTTCTCTAATTGGTGTCATACAAAAAAGGTTAATCCTATCTCGGCCCCTATTACAGTTATAGCCGATTTCTTAATCTTTCTTTTTTCGGAAAAGAAATGTCAGATTAGTACTATTAAAGGTTATAGATCTATGATCTCTAACACTTTAAAATTCAAAACTGGTAATAGAATCGGATCTAATCCAGTTTTATCTGAACTTATCAGATCCTTTGAACTTCAACGACCAGTACAAAGATCTCTTACACCTAAATGGGACTTATCATGGGTTTTAGTATGTCTACAAAAACCACCTTTTGAACCTCTTGATAAGGCTTCTAAATTTCACGTTACTATTAAGACAGCCTTTCTCTAAGCTCTTGCCACTGCTAAAAGGTGTAGTGAAATACATGCTCTAGCTATGGATTCACAACATTTAAGATTTAATCAATCTGATGGTTCAGTTTCCTTGATTCTTAAATATGGATTTTTAGCAAAAAACCAGCTTCCTTCTGTTAAACCAGATCCTATTGTTGTTCCTAGTCTTGCTCGAATATGTAAATGGGAACATACTGACAGACTTCTTTGCCCCGTTAGGGCTCTGAAATTCTATCTCAAAATGACTAGCTCTTATCGCCAAAATAGAACTAGACTTTTTCTTCCTATTAAAGGCAATAAGGATATCTCTAAAGATACTATCTCGAGATGGATATCTTACACTGTTAAACTTGCCTATAGGAAACTCACTACACGAGATATCTCTTTCCTTAAAATCAAAGCTCATGAAGTTAGAGCTCTTTCCTCTTCTTGGGCTTTCTTCGACAAAGTTCCTCTCAATGATATACTTCAAGCAGCGGTTTGGAATAGTTCATCAACTTTTGCCAAATTCTATCTCAGAGACATGTCTCAACAAGCACAGAATCTCCAAAGTTTGGGCCCCATTGTAGTGGCCCAAAAAGTGGTGGGGGGCCAACAGCAATCAGCTATGGATGTGTAGACAACGTCAACAGCCCCCCTAGACCTGATGCTATACTAGAGAGGTACTAATTATATCTTTATTATATATATATGTTAACCTTGGATTACTTTATCCTTGGTTAAAGGATCTTATTATTGCCTTAAGCACTAATTATGTCCTCATTATATATATATAAAAAATAAATCCTTTTATTAAGCCTTAATTCAGAAGTTGGGACTAACTTATTAGGAGAAATCCTCCCTCCTATTCTACAAATTCTAGCACATTATCTATAGGTTAATGTATTACGAAGTTAAAATGAAGTTTTTTAAAAGTAAAACATATTTTAACGAGTAATACTTAACCTATAGATAAGTATTTATCGTCCCACCTCCCTTCCCTCGCTCTTTTCTCCTAATTGTGTATTGTTTTACACATAAAAGAAACTGACACGTGATCATTTGAGCGGGAGGAACTACGTCATACAGGTAACTGTTAAAGGGACCTTCTGAATTAAGACTTTATAACGACTGAAAGGTCGTTTTTTCTGTGGAGGGGGTGAATAACAGAATAGAATAGCACATTATCTATAGGTTAAGTATTACTGGTTAAAATATGTTTTACTTTTAAAAAACTTCATATCAGTAATGTTTGTCTGGAGCACTTTGGCGGTTACAGTGAAACTGATTTGTGAACTATTCCAGAGTTGTAATGTTGGTTGATACACAAGAATTGGGAGGAGGCAGAGTCGGTCTAGGGGATGTAAGTATTACCTGTACAAACGTTGAAATATGAACCAGCACACGACAACACCACAGTAAGACGTGTGTAACCAGCAAAGACTCAGATCAGCCTGTACAGTATGGCAAGGCTTCTCGTTCATCCCCCTATGGATAGTCTGGAAGCTGTAGAAGGCATGTGATTAGCGAAGGCTCTGATCAGACTGCACAGAAGTCTTATTGTAGGTTTTGTCATGCGCTGGCTCATATCTTATAAGCAGAAGTATCCAGAAAATTATTTTTTCTAATTTCTGCATGAAAATGTGGCTGCACTTTGGAGAAGTAAGAAAAATATCCATAATTTTTGGTAGAAATGGCATTTTTTCTGGAGCTTGTTTTACAAATACATAGAACTGGATCAGCCTTTAAGAATGTGCAGGCTGACATTGCTTTGCCTGTTTGATCAGGTATCGTATTCAACTTAATTCAGTCAAGCAATTTGTAGTCTTCAGATTGCAGCTCGTGTTTTATCTCCTTTACAAAAGCATAAGTTGATGGTACTCATTTGAATTGCCTTGACAAGTCCAGGCAATTCAAATGAGTAACAACAATGTATGCTTTTATAGACTTGTTGAGGCAATTCAAATTAGTACTAATAACATGCTTTTATAAAGAAAATTAAAAAAAAAAATCACATAAGCACATAAGCATCAGGAAGTCCTCTGCTCATACTCCTTAAAGTGTGCTCTCATTAGGAAGATATTTTACATTTTTCCAGTAATTTTGAAAAACTTAGGTGCACAGTACGGTAATTAGGTCAAATACCGTATTTGATGTTGTGCATAGGTATACTGATGATATGAAATCTGTCTGCTTGAATACAGTTGGAATCTTTGAACATGAATTGTTATGGGTCCATAAGAATTAGGCAGTGTGTACCTTGTTACCTTTCTTACAAATTTTCAGCTATGTAGACTGTTGGACCAAACAAAGATTTGCTACAAGACTCGTAGATTAGCTACTGGAGACTACAGTTGGTTCTGGAGAATTGATGGTGTTGAGCGGACCCTGCCTTGCCTTATTGAACGCAAGAGAGCAGGTAATCAGAAAATACATGTTTAATGCTGTATACATTTTATATTAACCAGTTTTTAGATAGGTAATTTGTTTAATAATTCTTTAGCTCGCCTGTATGAAAGTACAGGAAGAGCTATTGCGTTACCTTTGGCATTAGCGTCAGCTTTAACAAAAATGTTAAAGTTTTACATCAAAGTTTTTAAGACCTCATATTTTCTAAAGCCTCTAATGGATTTAGTTTTTATTCGGTATAATTATAGATGTTGGTCCAAAATTTTATGGAGCCCTATCCACACCCCTGCTCATGACCTATAGGTCAAGGTCACGGACTTAGAAATTTTAAGTTAAAGTTTTGTGTCAAAGATTTTAAGATCTCTTAAAGTCTAAATCCTTGCATGGATTTACTGTATATTTAATATGATAATAGATATTGGTCCAAATATTATTTGGCACTACCCCCAGCCCTGCTTATGACCTAAAGGTCAAGGTAAAGGTACTTTTATACGGTTTGTATGATTTTTGATAAAACTAGTATTACTCTTGGTCCCTCATGTGATATGAAAATAGGGGATCAGGTTTATTAGAGTTATGCCCTTTTGTAATTCTGACAAAAATGTTTTTTAATTAAGTTTCACTTACTACCAAGTTCTAGTTTTCTCATTTGTTCTCAGTTTTTCCATAAAAACATGTGGTTACTCATTAGAATTGCCTTGGTGAGACCTGTTTAATGTGTACCTACAACATACAGTTTTCTATGGCTAAATAAACATTATCCCAGAATTATCACCAAATACTTCTTAACAAGTCCTCTGATATAAATAAATAAATAACATCAATTCCAAAAGAAATCATTAAAAACAGAGAAAAGAAAGTTTCATTTTTGCACCTCATAATGTAAGAAAAAAAAAAGAGAACAGAACTGTAGGCTGGTCTAGCATTTATATACAAAAATACTGTATATTTGTTTTTAAGTTCTATGTTTCTTTTATCTATTAATGTATTTTTGTATGAATCAAATCCAGTTGATTAATTGTACATTGGTCACATGTAATTATTCCACAAGAAAACATTATTAGCACCTGTTCCTATTATGGTATGTGCCAACAGTACTCAGAAAATTTCCTTATGTTATAATTGTTTTTCTATAAGTAGATTCTGATTAGCATAGGTATCTTTTCACAAATTAACCGATTTTAGTCTGGAAACACCTAAAGGATAATTGGCAAACAGTGCAGACACAGGTCTGATGCCACAGAATGTGGTATATCAGAGTCTACACTGTTTATATTTAATACAGGACTTTCTATTAAATATAGTAATAATAAAAACTAACCAGACACTCTGCTATTGGAAATAGATTGGTCCAAAAGATTGTGGTAGAAGAATCCACCACAAGTAAATGTATTAAGGTTATCCCTAAATCAGTAATTACCCTGTAATATTTCAGTGTCAGCCATTTACAGCATGTTTGCACCACTTTGCATCATTTTGCTATCACCATTGATGTCAAGATTAACATGAAAATGTTTTATATTGTTTGCCAACAATCTTTTGAGAACTATTTTAATTGGATTTTGCATTTGCATCCTAATTACCACATTATCAAGGGTTTCTCATGGAGAAACTCACTTGTACTGGAGGATGAGTGGATTAAAATACAGTTGACTCTCGTTATCTCGACTTGGCTTATCTTGAATAACTGCTTATCTCGAAGAGAAAATCTGGTCCCTATTTAAACATGGAAATCTAATGACAGGTAACAAAATATTGTGGAAAAGAGGAGAAATTGCACCTTAGGAGCAATTTCTCCTCTTTTCAAAGATATTTTCAGTATATCGCTAACTTCAGGAGTCAAATTACATAACATTTGTTAAATGTGGGGCTATTCGATTTATTTTTACCTCAATTCTGCAAATCTGATATGTTGATTTATTTTTTCCTCAATTCTGCAAATTTGATATGTCAACATACGGATATCTCAAAGTATTTCAGAGAGTCCTTTGGACTTCGAGACAATGAGAGTCGACTGTATCTACTTGCCCTTCCCCACCACTTGTAAATATGAGAGGACTAGTGGTCTTTTAAGCCCTGTGGTAAGTTACAAATATGTCCCAGTATTCAGTGTTATTACAGTAATGTATTTATCCTAAATGTTGGGACTCCTTAACTTCTTTCCATTCTTGTCTTAAAATTTGACAGGTCCATTTGACTACATCTTTCAGAAAGTCGATTTTTGCTTGGCGCTTTATACAGAAGAAGCAAATTTGTAAACTGTTGTTATGGTTTAATGCAAAACCATTTGTTGTAACTACCTATCACAAAAAGTTTTATTCTAGTCATTGGTTTTTAAAAAATCAAATATTTTCACTTTTTCCCAAAGTAAAAATGAATGCAACTAATGCAGAAATCTGTAGGGCAGGTAACTGGGAGGCAAATTTTCAACTAGTTCCGCTTGTTCAATTTTTCTGAAATTTTCACAACATTGTTTTGAAACATCAGTAATTGAAATTCAGCAAAGAAAAGTAAAAAAATATTTTCTTAGACAAAAAGTTCAAAACGTCCTTTTACTATAGAAATTGCATAGGTCAGACCAATTTTTGGCGGTAAATTTAATTTTTGGGTAGATATTTGAGAACAAAACACAGAAACAGAAAAGACAAATGGTTTCTGATAAGATATGGTTAATCAGAACAAATATTTTCATTTAAAATAAAATGCCAAGCAATAAACGTATTACCAAGTGATGTTGAAAGGACAGTAAGTCTTGACGTGTCTTAAAATCTCTGAATGAATGGCAAACAGTGCTCTGAGGCATCTGATTGGGTGTAGACTGTTTGCTCGGCCTATCTCCCAATACTTAGGGTAAATATAGTACTTACAAAATATATAGCTCACTCTCTCTCTCTCTCTCTCTCTCTCTGAATGAATGGCAAACAGTGCTCTAAGGCATTTGATTGGGTGTAGACTGTTTGCTCGGCCTATCTCCCAATACTTAGGGTAAATATAGTACTTACAAAATATATAGCTCATTCTCTCTCTCTCTCTCTCTCTGAATGAATGGCAAACAGTGCTCTGAGGCATCTGATTGGGTGTAGACTGTTTGCTCGCCCTATCTCCCAATACATAGGGTAAATATGGTACTTACAAAATATATAGCTCTCTCTCTCTCTCCCTCTCTCTCTCTCTCTCTCTCTCTCTCTCTCTCTCTCTCTCTCTCTCTCTCTCCAATGAATTTGATTATGATTACCATAGCTCCAGTTAACTCAACTTTTTTAGCCAAAAAGGTACGGTAAATGACCTAGAATTTCCTACACCAAAGTATCTGACAAAATGGCATATGCAAACAGTGCAGACCCAGATCAGACTGCTCCTGAGTCTGATCAGGGTCTACACTGACCCAGATCAGACTGCTCCTGAAGGAGCAGTCTGATCAGGGTCTACACTGTTTGCCATTCCACTGATTTTAAGAAACAACTGCATAAAAAGCAAAATTAAGCCCAAAAAGTATCAAATAAAGTGTTCAAATTTTTAGGACATTAATTTTACTGTATTGATATTTTCCGTATTTTTTCATGGCAACATACGTTGTGGTACTCATTAGAAGTGCTTCACTGAGGGGCTTCTGATGAGTACCACAATGTTTTCATGGAGAACTATGGAAAATATTAATCTGGAGCTATGATTAAAGGAGGGCAGTTGTCAGTTTCTGGCAAAAAATTGTGCACAAATGCTGGATAGCTACTTAGAAGACTAAGCCTGTCCAGGAAAGGTGTGATTAGGTAAATTGATTGGCTCGACATGACATTAATGCATTGGCTGGGCCATCAAACCTCTTCTCAGTAAATATTCAATAAGGACACCTTTTAGAAGGAGCTTGCTTTAGAGTTATTGTTAAATTTCAATTGCAGATGATGTAGCAAGAACATTGAAGGAAGGCAGATTCTGGTCACAAGTCAACAAGATGATTGCCTGGAAGAAAGACTTTGTCTCCCGAGGCATTGACTGTTCTCTGCACTACATCTTGGAGAGGAAGCCTGAAGACTATGTTGTAAAGTGTGATGATGGTTGCCAAGGGGTAGGAAAATGTGGTAATCCAACGTTGACACAGGTTAAGGTGAGTTTCAGTGATTTTTTGCTGTTTTATATTTTGTGATATCACAAACTAATCCTTGTCATGCTGAATAAATTAAGATGCCACATCCACCTCTAATTTTCAGCCAATTAATTTGTTTATTCCAAATCGTTAAACACAAATTCACATACAAAATGACAAACAGTGCAGATCCAGATCAGTTGGCTTCTTTACTGTTTGCAAAGACAGGGCATATCTGGGTTCAGAAGGACCAGGGTTATGCGTTGAAGGATGTAATTCACAAATTGAAATCTTGTTCTGGATAAAGTTCAGGAGATGCCATGTAGTCTGTACATGGGCAGAATTATTTCCTGAGACTAAATAAGTAATTTATGGTTGCTATCCCAACCATAATTTCCCATAAACAATGAAACTGCTGAAGTGTTTTCATCACAGAATAGTTTTCCTTGGACGTTTTTTTGTGAAAATGTTACTATTATGTTCTCTTCTACCATATTACTCTAAATCTGATCAGAGTCTCCACTGTTTTCAAATAGTTCAACCATTGTTGGACGGGTTTTTTTTGTTTTGTTTTTTTTTAAATCTGTCCTTTAAAAATAGGGATGTCTGGGTGGGCGTCGGGCATCGTCCGAGGTTTACCTTTTGGTTAACCTTTTTTCAAAGTTGTATGTTACTTTTTTTCTTCAGTGGATTGCATGTTTGGTAGGGATGAAGAGGAGGACCAATGGGTGTGTCACATGCAAGAGAGACAACTCTTTTCGTTGACTTTTTGAAAAACCCGTCCAAAATGCCGTTGGCGGTTTTCTTGTTCTTTAGGAATATCTACATCATGTATCCTGGCATACCTAAACTCTTCTAATATATAGTGTGGGAGACTCAGTCTTTAACTCTTTAGCCGCTAGTGGCTACTTTTGTCATCTGCTGATATCCTTTGCACACAGTTTGGACCCAGATCAGGCCTGACAAAATGTCAGGCCTAATCTGGATCCAAACTGTTTGATACTCGGATGGTATTCCTGAAAGTTTTTTCTGAAAAAGTTAATTTAAAAAAAAAAAATCCACTGACTACAAAAAAGCATGCAAAATTACCCAGCATGCAAAGAGTTAATGGGTTAACAAGTCTATTATATATACTACATTGTACCTAATGATTTGTTTAAAATCTGCTGGATGAGTAAACGCATATGTCAAATAGGATCCAGATCAGGCCTGATGTTTTTGTTGGGCCTGATCTGGGTCCAAACTGTTTGCAAAGGATATCAGCAGATGGCAAAAAGCCCCAATCAGACTGCATTTTGCAGCATCAGTTCTGTATCTACACTATTTGCTCAAGTTTGTCCCAGTAATTAGGGCAGATAGCATTTATTATACCCCCAGCATACTTCGTATGCTGAAGGGGTATATAGTTTTCATCTATTCCCTTAGTCCGTTCATCTGTCCATCCGTCCGTCCAGGTGTGATTCCGTCCATTAACCCTTTCTATAGCCAAGTTTTACTTTGAAGTTTTTTTGATTACTTGTAACTCTGCAGCCACTGGTCAAAAACTTTTCATATTTGGTATGGGGGTACCTAGGAGGGTTCTCTTCCATTCTACATCTATGGACCCCTGGGTCATGCCCCAAGGCGGGGCTAGAGGTCAAAATCTAGGACATCCCAATAAAGTAGTGTATTGCAGTTTATTTATACAAACAACCTCTTATTAAAGAAGGATGGGCATCAGACATGTTTATCACATCAACATTTGGTGTTATAAGGTCAAGGTCATTGTGACCTTATTTTCATGCTTCAGTGATTTTGACTTATATTTTGAAGTTATTTCATGGATCAATGCCTCAGTAAAGTAGTATGTTGCAGTTTTGTTTGTACAAACAACTTACAAACAACTTCTTAAAGAAGGATGGGCATCAGACATGTTTATTACATCAACATTTAGTGTAATAAGGTCAAGGTCATTGTGACCATATTTTCATGCTCCTGCGATTTTGTCTTATATCTTGAAGACTATTTCATGGAGTAATGTGATACTTGGAATATTGGTTCTGTGTGACACCACGATTGACAGCATAACAAATGTAGGTCACCTTGACCTGTATTTCATGGTCCAGTAATTTTGCCGCATATCTTGAATGTTAAGTGATGTATGAACATCATTATTTAGGATTATGAATTAGTATGATCCATCAGTTGACCTAAAAGTAAATGTTGGTCACTGATACCTATATTTCATAGTCCAGTGATTTTATGTTACATCTTGAAGACAATTTGATGTATTACTATCATATTTTAGGATTATGTGACCTATATTTCATAGCCCTGTGATTTTGTCTTATATCTCCCACTGTTTGATACCTAAATGACGTGTTTACATATAATGACACAGTGTGACCCAAACTTTCACCTCAAAGTAAATATAAATCAGTAGGACCTATATTTCGTGGTCTAGCAATTTTGCTTTATATCTTTTAGATTATTCAATGGATTAACATCCTAGTTGGTATAATGCATCAGTATGACCATTATATTAATTTCTCAATTATATGTAGGTCAGTGACCTATCTTTTATGGCCCAGCAAATTTGCTTCATGTCTTGAAGACTATTTACTCCAGGAAAGTTGTACTTGGGTTGATAGATCAGTGTCACTCAGAGACTGACATTGTAAACTATATCTTGCCTTATATCATTGTCATTAACTTTAAAATATTTTATGATTGAGAAATGGCACCGGCTGGGGGTATTGGTGACCCTCTGGGCATTTGTTCTGGTTTGGTTGCATTGCATTGTTTTGAATTCGTCCATAGGTTAGTAATGGGAATTGTTAAAGTGCATCTAAAAATAACAAATGAGCCAGTGCATGACAGAACCTACAATAACACCTGTGTGAGTAGCAAAGACTCAGATTAGCCTGTACATCCACACAGTATGGCAAGGGTTCTTGTTTATTCCACTTTGAATAGCCTGGATGCTGTAGAAGGCACATGGGATCAGCAAAGACTGATCAAACTGCATGGGTGTGCAGGCTGATCTGAGCCGTTGCTGGTTGTACAAGTCTTACTGTAGGTTTTATTGTGCCCTGGCTCAGATGAATGTTTATGGTTGTAAGACCTATTTTATACATTTTGAATATGTTTCAGTTAGCAATTGAAGATCTGAAAAGACATCCAGAGCTCCAGGTTAAATTCACCGATAGTATTGAAGTTACTGTTGTCCTCCTGTCATCAATTACTGCTGACTTAGTGGAGAGGTTAGTTGTGTTGTCATGTGGCTAATGCATTTTCTTGGATCTTGCTACAAAAAGGAATAACATGCAGACTAACTGGGCTCCATAGCACATTCCATTGGGCGTCTAACCGCAGATCCAGAGGTCGCAAGTTCAAATCCCAGCTCAACTTTATAACTAGCATAGAGATTGATCATAAAATCATTACTCTGGTATTTCTCCCCTTTCTTTTGATTCAAGAAGGGCAGCTGTGATGAAAGTGTGTACACAATTACTGGTTAACTGCTTAGAGGACAAAGCCTGCCCAGGAAATGTGTTGACTGTGCCAAAAAAAAAAAAAAAAAAAATATACATAATATCCTTCATTTATGACAGTCTATATATGATAAATATGCAGAACATTTCAGCTGATCTTAAATATTTGCCAGAAAATACACTTGCTTTATTGTCGCACCTGCGTTAGCACGCAGGTGCGATATAGGTGTGCTGTGACCCGTCCGTTTGTCCGTTCGTCAACAATTGACTTGTGAGCGCAATTCCTCCTACAGTTTTTGGCCAATCGTTTTGAAACTTCACAGATGTTTTGGCCATAGCGTGTAGATGTGCATATTGTTTGCTCATAATTCTCAGATTTTTTTTTTTTTTTTTTTCAACTTTTTCCGCTTTGTTAACTTAGTCGTTTTTTACCTAAAACCCTTATAGTCAGTGGGTGTCTTGTGAGCGCAACTCCTCCTACAGTTTTTGGCCAATCATTTTGAAACTTCACAGATGTTTTGGCCATGGTGTATAGATGTGCATATTGTTTGCTTATAATTCTCAGATTTTTTTTTCAACTTTTTCCGCTTTGTTAACTTAGTCAATTTTTACCTAAAACAATAATAGTCAGTGGGTGTCTCGTGAGCGCAACTCCTCCTACAGTTTTTGGCCAATCATTTTAAAACTTCACAGATGTTTTGGCCATGGTGTGTAGATGCGCATATTGTTTGCTCATAATTGTCAGATTTTTTTTTTTTAACTTTTTTCGCTTTGTTAACTTAGTCAGTTTTTACCTAAAACCATAATAGTCAGTGGGTGTCTTGTGAGTGCAACTCCTCCTACAGTTTTTGGCCAATCATTTTGAAACTTCACAGATGTTTTGGCCATGGTGTGTAGATGCACATATTGTTTGCTCATAATTCTCAGATTTTTTTTTTTCAACTTTTTTCGCTTTATTAACTTAGTCAGTTTTTACCTAAAACAATAATAGTGGGTGTCTCGTGAGCGCAACTCCTCCTACAGTTTTTGGCCAATCATTTTGAAACTTCACAGATGTTTTGGCCATGGTGTGTAGATGTGCATATTGTTTGCTCAAAATTCTCAGATTTTTTTTCAACTTTTTCAACTTTGTTTAAAACTTAGTCAGTTTTTACCTAAAACCCTTATAGTCAGTGGGTGTCTCGTGAGCGCAACTCCTCTTGCAGTTTTAGGCCAATAGTTTTGAAACTTCACAGATGATTAGGTAAGGGTCTGAAGATTTGCATATTATTTGCACATAAATCTCAGATTTTTTTTTCAACTTTTTTCGCTTTGTTAACTTAGTCAGTTTTTGCCTAAAACCCTTATAGTCAGTGGGTGTTTCGTGAGCGCAACTCCTCCTGCAGTTTTAGGCTAATAGCTTTGAAACTTCACATATGATTAGGACATGGTCTGAAGATGTGCATATTTTTTGCACATAAATCTCAGATTCATTTCAGCATAGTTAGGGGTCCTTGATTTATCCCAAAAATTGGTTTCCACTCAATATCTTGTGAAAGAATTGATGGATTAGGATCATATTTTGCTTACATATTGTTGTTAACAATACCTAGCTTGGGATTTTGTCAATTTTCAGCTGAGTTACTGGCCTTGATTAATGGGCAAAAATGATATCCGCTCAATATCAATATCTTGTGAAATAATGGACAGGTTTAGATAAAATTTTGCAAGCCAATAATCCAAATTTTCTACTTTGTCCATTTTTCTAACCTATCAGTTTCTTGAATACTGCAAAATAGATTTTTTACAATACAAATAGGAACTTGTATGACTTAATCCCCGCAGGTGTGACATCGCTTTCCGCGGATGTCTTGTTCAGTCTAATATGAAGCACTTAAGAGGAATTAATATACTTACAGGGGAAACAACCCTTTCAAAGTTGTTTTGTCACCCTTCAGAAAAGGGGTCTTATGGGGAATTAATGCACTTTGAGGGGCAACAACTCTCTGAAAATTGTTTCATCATCCTTATGAAAAGGGATCTGCTCTTAAAGGAAGAATTTGCTCCACCTGCGAGCAAATTCTTTCATTTTAGAGTAGACCCCTTTTCAGAAGGAGCATAAAGTGCATGAAAGCAAATGAGGCATCACAAAAGTTATCTCCATTGTAACAATGGAAGAAAATCTGAGAAGTGTGTCAAGTCCCCTTAAGAAAAATCATTATGTTCCCTTTTTAGAGTAAAATGCTATTTGTATAAGTGCTCTGACAGTTGACGGCATTCATACTTTGTAAACACAGAAGGAACTATTTATCCTTCATTTGAAATGCAGACAAAATGTTAAAAAGGGGGTTTTAGGAGAGGACAGGGTTCGCACAGGCTTGAAAAGTACTTGAAAATGAAGGGCAGCCTTGAAAAGTCCTTGAAAACAAAATTTGTCTTGAAAAGCCCTTGAAAACTGTCCATAGACCTTGAAAAGTACTTGAATTTCACATTTTCTTGCATTCTGGACAATTTAAAATCTCTGTGAGAATCAAAAATAAAGTTCTGGAAAAAAATCGGCAAATTTTGAGCAACAATAGCTCTGCAGAAGTGCCATAATTAAAGAGGTTGAATGTACTCCGCACGAAAACAAAAGTTCGAATACACATAGGTTCGAATGTTTCGTACTTGATGTTTGGATTGTCTCCCTTGCAGACGATTGTGACCACTTTTATCACTGAAAAAAGTCAATCCAATAACCAGACTAACCAAACAAAAAATGGCGTCTGCCTTTCTTTATTGTGTTTTTTTCTTGGAATCTGAATTTATTACTGCGTAATGGGAAAGTGTGTTTATAGCAGAGAGTGACCAAAACGATATCTTAAGGTAAAGGAAACAAACAGTAAACACAAGGCGCACTGTTGACCTGTAATAAGGACATCGAAACAAATGGGTGGAGGTGCATTGGGGTCACAGGTGAAGGAGAGGGGCAAAAGAAACAAGAAAAGGCAATGTCTCGGACATTTGTAAATTTCTCACAGGTTGAAACAGAAACTGCAACCACACCACAACTTAATACTTTTGGTTTTAAGAGAATTCATTGTGACATTATTTGGCAGAAATTATCAGTGTTTTAACCCAAAATTTAACCCTGGATTTGGAACCAGTGGATAACAGTGCAGAATTTACGAATTTGTGTAAGTATCATAGTCCTTGAAAACTATGAGGTTGGTCCTTGAAAAGTCCTTGAATTTGGCTTAGCCTTACCTGTATGAACCCTGGAGAAACTATATAACCTTGCATGCTTCCATTCTGATCCGTTCTTTAGTTGCTTTATACAATATATGTTATGTAATGACAGTTCTGAATAAATATGTTTAAATCAAAAAAGTAGTGCACATGGGTGCAAAGAACCAGACAGAAGCATTTAGAAATATCAGAAAATCTTAAATAATTTAAAGAAAAAAAAATGTTTCAGCTTTTGCATGTTAATGGTTGTTGAAAGAACTTTATTGGTTAAAAATAATTGATAAACTATTGCTTTAAATTAATACCATAAAACAGGAGCTTGGTAGTATAAAACATATCGGTATACTTCTGCTGATGAAAAATCTGTTCTTAAGCACTGTTGTCATATTCAAAGAATATCTAGACAAACTTCCTTCTTTATACAGGTTATCTGAGCTTCACAAAAAGCATATAAAGCATATTTTATTGTTATTACCAGAGTTGTGGCCCTTGACTGATGCCAGAATTGTGATTTTGCTTTATATCTTGAAGAGTTTACTTACTTTTTAGCTCACCTGTACGAAGTACAGGAAGAGCTATTGAAATACCCCCAGTGTCGGAGTCAGTGTTAACAAAAATGTTATAGTCTTAGGTTAAAGGTTTGAAGATCTTATATTTTCTAAACCCTCAGATGGATTTAGTTTATTTTTGCTTTAATTATAGGTGTTGGTCCAAAATTTTATTGCGCCCTATCCACATCCCTGTTTATGACCTATAGGTCAAGGTCATGGACTTAGAAATTTTATGTTAAAGTTTTGCATCAAAGTTTTTGAGATCTCTTAAATTTTAAATCCTTGCATGGCTTTACTTTATATTTGGCATGATTATAGATATTAGTCCAAAATTGTATTCAGCACTCCCTGCTTATGACCTGAATAGCAAGGTCAAGGTCACAGGCTTAGAAATTTATGTTAAAGTTTTGCATTAAAGTTTTATGATCTCTTAATTTCTAAATTCTTGTATGGATTTACTTTATATATGGCATGATTATAGATACTGGTCCAAAATTTTATTCGGTGTTATCCCCACCCCTGCTTATGACCTAGAGGTCAAAGTCACGGACTTAGAAATTAATGTTAAAGTTTTGCTTCAAAGTTTTTAAGATCTCTTAATTTCTAAATCCTTGCATGGATTTACTTTATATTTGGCATGGTTATAGATATTGGTCCAAAATTTTATTTGGCAATCTTCCCATCCCTGCTTATGATCTAGAGGTCAAGGTCACAGACTTAAAAATTTATGTTAAAGTTTTGCATCAAAGTTTTTAAGATCTCTTAATTTCTAAATCCTAACATGGATTTACTTTATGTTTGGCATGATTATAGACATTGGTCCAAAATTTTATTCAGCAGTATCCCCAACCTATGACCTAGAGGTCAAGGTCACGGACTTAGAAATTTTACATTAAAGTTTTACCTGAAAGTTCTTAAGATCTTGTATTTACTCAGCTACTTTTCAAATCATACTATTCATTTAGTTTATATTTGGTATACAGATGATAGCTTGGAAGATGTTCTTCATCCAAATTCATCCAAAATTATATCCAGTACCATGTCTTCCCTTCTGATAGTACATATATTGTGTGCGCAACTTCTACAGGTTTTAATAGATCTTTCTGAAACTTTGCAGGCATTTTCTACATGATCTGAAGCTGTGCATCTGGCTTGAACATAAACCTCAGATTTTTTGCCACTTGTTTCAGGTTGTAAAATTTGTTGGGTTTTGCCTCAATAGTATACATTGAGTGGGTGTCTTGTGTGTACAACTCGTCCTACAGGTTTTAACCAATATTTTTTAAACTTTGCAGGTGTTTTCTACATGGTCTAAAGATGTGCATATGGTTTGACATAAACCCCAGATTAATTTTTGTCACTTTTTTCATGTTGTGAATGGTCATTTTTTGGCTTCAATAATAAACATAGAGTGAGTGTCTTGTGTGTACAAGTCCTACAGATTTTTATCAATTTCTTTGAAACTTTGCAGACGTTTTCTATGTGGTCTGAGGATATACATATGGTTTGGACATAAACCTCAGATTAAATTTTGTCACTTTTTTCAGGTTGTGAACTTAGTCATTTTTTGCCTCAATAGTGTGCTTATAGAGTGGGTGTCTTGTGTGTGCAATTACTCCCACAGGTTTAAACCAATCTTTTTGAAATTTTGAAAGCATTTTCTACATGATCTGATGATGTGTATGCAGTTTGGACATAGTCCTCAGATAAATTTTCTTACATAACTTAGGTACCTTGTTGACTTGGTGATTTTTGGAGGATTTTTAAAAGGCAGAGGACATAAATTCTCTGAATTTGCTTGTTAAATCTGTATTCGTAAAGAGAAATGAATTTTACAGTATGAGCTATAGGTAGTTGCATTGATGATTTAATGGATCAGATTTTGTAATAGATTTATACCATGTCATTTTTGGAAAGGTTGAAATGATAAAATTATTTTTCTAATTTCAGGGCAAACAAAGGAGATTTTGATGAACTGGTTGTCAAAGATATGTCGAATGATAGTAATGAAATAATTTTTGAGCCACCATACAACAAGCATAACAAGTGTCATGATTATAAATGCAAAACCTTATCCAGTGTTGATCTGCTTAGCGACTCAGAAGATCCAGCAAATTCAGGTGATGATGAAGAGCTAAGAATTACTGTCAAAAGATCAGTTGAAAACAAGCATGAAGTTCTGGATGAAAAGAAGTCAAGAAGGGATAATGATACCTTTGTTACTCTATCAGTAGATTCAGACAATGATGATGAACTAGCAGTTGTTCTACAAAAATCAGCATTAGAGACAGAACCCACTTTTAGTTCAGACAAACAAAACAGAGAAAGACTTTGTGCCCAGTCAAGTAGATTTGAGAAAGGGATTGACACAGGAGTAGACAAAACTGACTCAGATATTGATGAAGAGCTAGCACTTGCAATAGAAAGATCTAAAACAGATACAACATATAACCAGTTCAATGACAGGTTGCAAGATGCATCAGTGCCACTCATGCAGTATCACTGTTCTCTGTCAAACTCAGTGACTTGTACAATGCAAAGTCCCAAGAAAAAAGACATTAATGTGAATGCATATAGACCTAAAATAAACAGGAATACAAACCATGATCCTTATTCTTCTTCAAAACTTGAACTGAATTCTAGAACTGATTATCTAAACAATAACTGTAAATTATTGAGTGAAGCTACACAGCAACATCGCAGTAGATCTGATTGGGACAGAGAAAGTACAGCTACAAGTTCTGCGGAAATAAGACTTCATGATTTATCTAGACAAACCAATAAACTTTCATATTCTGATGTACATATATCAAACAGTATTTCTGATTTAGGTAGAATAGATAAATTTTCTAGGATACCATTTATTGATGTAGATTATAATACTTCTGAAAATAAGAGAGATAAATTAAACCACAGTGGTAGTACTAAACAGACAGTAAGTACAAATTGGTCAGTATACAGAGGTGAACAGAACAGTATAAGCTTAGAAACTAACAAACGAGATTCTCTCAGAAAGAAAAAGAAAATGAATTTTCACCTGACTCCAGACAAGTCCAACATTGAACATAATGTGATGCATGCAGCTGTTTGTTCTGTTAAGAAGAAAAGGAAAATAAACCATCACCTCATGCCAGATGAGTGCGACATAGAAAGAGTAAATATAGAAAAGGAAAAAGATAAAATGAATATCTCCACTGTTGAAAACAGAAGCCATTCACATTCCAATGAAGTGGATGCAAAGTCTGTATGTAAAGGTGCTGTTTCAGGGGTTTATAATT
This sequence comes from Anodontia alba, assembly GCA_964016985.1. Classification (NCBI taxonomy): domain Eukaryota; kingdom Metazoa; phylum Mollusca; class Bivalvia; order Lucinida; family Lucinidae; genus Anodontia; species Anodontia alba. The sequence goes on from OZ024821.1 coordinate 9,968,115, forward strand.
TGACAGATCTTGAATTTACTAACTCAGATTATAATTCAGATGAGGATCTTTTTGCTGACAATCAAACTAGTCTATACCTTTCTAATATAAATAGGCTTCATAAAGCAAGTGAAGTTGGTAATATTGGTAGGGCAAAAGGATTTCAGTCAGAAGTTGATTCAGATAGATCAAGTTTAGACAGTCTTCCTGACATTGAACTTGTTCATACAGGCAAGAAAGATACTTCTGATAAAATACATGTAGTTTCTATTACAAACTCTAGTCTGAAAGAGTTCTCTGACCAAAGTGAAATAAATGCTTTTCCTGATATATCCATGAATCTAAGAATTCATGCTGCTTGTTCAAGGAAAAGCATGCAGAAAGGTTCTTTTTCTGAGTCAGAAGATGGTTTAAGTGAGAAAGGAAACAGTAGTTACATGTCTCATCAGGACCATAAAGAACGTGTTCTATCAGGGCCAAGAACCAAACAAACAAAGCGTAAAGTGAATAAGTATGACATGAAAAATGATGAATGCATACAAGAAAAAATTGATATGATAATAGCTGTTTTACCGCAGTTAGATAGGGAGAAATGTTTTTGGCTCCTTCACAGGTTTCTTGGTAGTGTGGAACGATGTATTGAACATGTGTTACTTGAAGAAAATAACTTGAGTCATGGAGATATTATTAATCTGGATGGCTAAATTACCTTTCATAAAAATACATTGTATTCAAAAATGTTTCTTCATGCTTTATGAAATAAAAGGTGGTGTTATTTGCCATTATGAAATCCCAAAATAGTACTCCTTTATAGCATACAAAATATTTTATTGAATTAATTTGTTAATGTGTGACCTGCTTTCTGTCTGTCATTCATATTCATTGATAAACTTTTGTTTATATTATTGAAAACTGAATAACTTCTGACTTTGTAATTATCTTTTTATACCCCCGATATACGAAGTATGTGGGGGGTATATAGTTTTCGCTTTTCGGTTTGTCCGTTCTTTCATACATACGTACGTTCATTCGTTTGTTTGTTCGTTTGTCTTTCCGTCACAGGGTCAAAGTTTTTGTGTTAAAGTTCATAAGACCTCATATTTTTAGGATCCTTAGATAGATTTCATTCATATTTGGCATGATGGTCGGTATAGGTCTAAAGATTTTATCAGCACCATCCCCACTGCGGGGGTGACCTTGAGGTCAAGGTCACAGACTTAGACTTTTCATAAAAAAAGACAAAGTTTTTTGTGTTTAAGTTTATAAAGCTATATCATCAAGACTTTGAGGATTTTCATTTTTAATTGACATGTTGGTAGATATCAGCCTAGAGTCTTACTCAGCATGATCTCCACCCCGGGTGTGACCAAGGTCAAGGTCACAAACTTAGAATTTTCATATAAAAGTAAAGATTTTTGTGTTTAAGTTTATATAGCCATATCATCAAGACCTTTTGTTAAATGTCATTATCCCCTAACTGAAAGGTTGAGCAGATATAGCTATCAGCAAGGAATCTGTTCCTCTGTCTGTCCATTGAAGTATTATCTGTTCATACTTAATTTTTGTCTTAGGATCAAAGATTTTACGTTAAAGTTTATAAGACCTTATATAATGAAGACCCTTTAATAGATTTCATACATATTTGGCCTGATGGTAGATATAGGGCTTAAGTTTTTATCAGCACCAATCCTACCCCGGGAGATAACCTTGTGGTCAAGGTCACGGACAGAATTTTTATAAAAAAGTCAAAATTTTTGTGTGTGTTTATATAGCTATACCATCAAGACCCTTTGAGGAATTTCATTTATACTTTACATGTTGTTAGATATAGGTCTAGAGTTTTACTCAGCATGATCCCCATCCTGGGGTATGACCTTGAGGTCAAGGTCACAGACTTAGAAATTTCATTTAAAAGTAAAATAAATTGCATCCAAGTTTATATAGCTATACCATCAAGCCCTTTTGTTGAATTTCATTATCCTCCTACTGATAGGTTTAGGAGATATAGCTATCAGCATGGAATCCATCCGTCGACCCATCCATCTGTCTGTCCATAAACGCATTATTGTGCACCCCATAACTCCTATGTACCCTTTGAGCTATTGTCATGAAACTCTGTCAGGTTGTAGAGGGTGATTGGTAGTGGTGTCAGGTACAAGAAAGACAACTCTATCTGACTTGGTCCATGAGTTATATCCACTTGTCTCCAAAATTGTCAAAAATTTTGTGCGAACCATAACTTTAAAACACGTTAAGATATTTTCATGATACTTAACCAGTAATGAGAGGACATTGAGTAGGCATATCACATTCAAGAATGACACTCTAACTGACTCCATTCTGGAGTTTTTGCCCTTGGTTATTTAAGTCTTGTGCGGGCAATAACTCTAAAAATTCTTTAAGATATTTTTGTGATATTTTACTGATATGTAGAGGACATTAAGTAGGCAGGTCACCTTAAAATTTTCATTACAATTTATATAGCTATGTTATGAAGACCCTTTCGTTGGTTTCATTAATATTAAGCATGATGGTATATATAGGTCTAAAGTTTTTCTCGGCACCATCCCCAAGCTGGGGTATGGCTTTTAAGTCAAGGTAACAGATTTTCATACAAATGTCATTTTTGCTTTTTAAGACTGATTGATTTCATTGGTCTGTGGTGATAGTTATAGGGCTAAAGTTTTAATTAGCTCAATCCCTGCACCTGTTCCTGACCTTTGAGGTCAAGGGCTTCATATTATGTGTGATTGAATCATTTCAATGTTATAACATATAGCATACAAGTGCCATCTCCAGAGTCAAAGCTACATACTTTGTGCTCTTTAAAAAGTGGCGGTAGTTCTGGTCGGGGGTATATGTGCCCCACTGGGCACTTTGTCTAGTTGTATCATGCTTTAATAGCCCAGAAATGGGCTGGGTCAGCAATAAGAGCTTGGTCTGTTTAATCTCATGTACAAAAAAATGATCAAGATTCATCTTGATCATATATAAGTATCAGATTTGACTGTTGATCCAAACTATTCTTTTATTATTCAGAGGAGTTTATTTACTGCCACAGCAGTGTGAGCTGTCATGTAAGCACATGTACTTAATGAATATGTTTTTAGCAAAGACTCGATTCAACTTGCACATCTTAGATAAAGAGTTTTTTCTGTCCACTTAATGACTTCGATGACTATACACAGAGAACCCAGCAAAGTTTGATTTACTGAGCAAATACTTTTAATCCACTTTTGATCTTTTTTCAAGGTCACTTCATTATAAATACTTCAAAAGGAGCCTTGTTCATGAAGTAAAATGGTTTTGTGCACAATATCTCTATAACCAATGGCTGGCATTTGACCGAACTAGCACAGATACATCATAAGGACTGGGCAAAGAAGTGATTAGATTTTGGTGACGACCTTATTTTCAAGGTAACTACACTATAAATACTCAAAAAAAAAAGTGAGCCTTGTTAATGTAGTAAAAAAGTTTGTGTGCACATTATCTCTTTAACCAATGGATAGAATTTGACCAAACTAGCACAGTTACATCTAAAGGATGGGGAAAAGAATTGATTAGATTTTGGTGACATTGACCTTACTTTCAAGGTCACTACACTATAAATGCTCAAAAAGTGACCCATGTATGCACTCTATTTTATGAATCAATAGATGGAATTTGACCGCATTAGCACAGATACACCATTGGGACTGTGGAAGAAGTGATAAGATTTTGGTGATCTTTATCTCATTTTCAAGGTCACACTGGCACTTTGAAACTCAAATTTTGTTTGGTGACTTTGACAGCCCCCGTAGCCTAGTGGATAAGAGAGTTGACTCTTAATCCATTAGGTTTCTCACCGCTGTGGTTCGAGCCTAGCTCGGGTCATATGTGGGAAAGCCAAGTTCTGCTTACGGATGGTCAGGTGGTTTTTCTCCGGGTCCTCCGGTTTTCGCCCACCTTCGATGAACGATCGGCTCGATATAAGTGAAATATTCTTGAAAGGGCCGTAAAACCCAAATCAAAAAAAAAAAAAAAAAAAAAAAAAAAAAGGTCACTACATTATAAAGACCTCAAAAATGAGCCTTGTAAAAAGTTTGTGTGCACAAATTCTCTATAATCAATGGATAGAATTTGACCAAACTAACACAGATACATCATCAGGATGTGGGAAAGATGTGATTAGATTTTGGTGACCTTGACCTTATTTTCAAGGTCACTGCATTATAATACTCAAAAGGAAGCCTTGTTAATGCAGTACAAAGTTTGTGTGCACAATATTTCTATAACCAGTGGCTGGAATTTGACCGAACTAGCACAGATACATCAAAAGGATGGGGCAAAGAAGTGATTAGATTTTGGTGACCTTGACCGATTTTCAAAGTCACTACACTATAAATACTCAAAACAGTGAGCCTAGTTAATGCAGTACAAAGTTTGTGTGCACATTATCTCTTTAACCAATGGATGGAACTTGACCAAACTAGCACAGATACATCATCAGGATGGGAGAAAGAAGTGATTAGATTTTGGTGACTTTGACCTTTTTTTTCAAGGTCACTACATTATAAATACTCAAAAAGGAGCCTTGCTAATGAAGTCAAACCTTTGTGTGCACAATATCTCTTTAACCAATAGCTAGAAATAGACCGAACTAGGACAGATACATCGTAACATCACGAAAATATATCACTTTTATATAGTAAAACGGGGGTTTACAGGGGTATACATTATTTTTCTTATTTCTGCTCAAAAGCATAGATTGTGGGTACCCACAATCTACGTTTTGAGCAGAAATGTGAAAAAATATCGGAGTTTTTATCTGGAAATTTTCAGTTTTTGGAGGTGAAATTTTCAATATATTTGAATAGGCGTGTTTTCGTAATGAGAATGGGGCAAAAAAAATGTGATTTTGTGACCTCGACTTTACTTTCAAGATCACTACACTGTAAATACTGAAAAAAGTGAGCCTTGTTAATGCAGTAAAAAGTTTGTGTGCACATTGTCTCTTTAACCAATAGCTGGAATTTGACCAAACTAACACAGATACATCATCAGGATTGGGGGAAGAATTGATTGAAGTTTGGTGACCTTGACCTTATTTTCAAGGTCACTACACTATAAATACTAAAAAAGCGAGCCTTGTGTGTACTCTATTTCATGAATCAATAGATGGAATTTGACCAAATTAGCACAGATACATCATTGGGATTGGGGAAAGAAGTGATAAAATTTCCTTGACCTTTTTCTTGTTTTCGAGGTCACACTGGTACTTTGAAACTCAAATTTTGATAGAAAAATGCTTGTGTGCACACTATATCTTGAACCAATTGCTGGAATTTTAACAAACTACCACTGATACATTGATAGGACATGGGAAAGAAGTGATTAGATATTGGTGACTTTGACCTCATTTTCAAGGTCACTACATTATAAAGACTCGAAAATGAACCTTGTAAATGGAGTAAAAAGTTTTTGTGCACAATATCTCTTTAACCAATGGCTGGAATTTGACCGAACTAACACAGATACATCATCAGGATTGGGGAAAGAATTGATTGAAGTTTGGTGACCTTGACCTTATTTTCAAGGTCACTACACTATAAATACTAAAAAAGTGAGCCTTGTGTGTACTCTTATTTCATGAATCAATAGATGGAATTTGACCAGATTAGCACAGATACATCATTGGGATTGGTGAAAGAAGTGATAAAATTTCCCTGACCTTTATCTTGGTTTTCGAGGTCACACTGGTACTTTGAAACTCAAATTTTGATAGAAAAATGCTTATGTGCACACTATATCTTGAACCAATTGCTGGAATTTAAACAAACTACCACTGATACATTGATAGGACATGGGAAAGAAGTGATTAGATATTGGTGACTTTGACCTCATTTTCAAGGTCACTACATTAAAAAGACTCGAAAATGAACCTTGTAAATGGAGTAAAAAGTTTGTGTGCTCAATATCCCTTTAACCAATGGCTAGAATTTGACCAAACTAGCACAGATACATCAAAAGGATGGGGCAAAGCAGTGATTAGATTTTGGTGACCTTGGCTTTATTTTCAAGGTCACTACACTAAAATACTCAAAAAAAGTGAGCCTTGTTGATGCAGTAAAAAGTTATGTGCACATTATATCTTTAACAAATGGGTGGAATATGACCAAACTAGCACAGGTACATCATCAGGATAGGGGAAAGAAGTGATTAGCTTTTAGTGACCTTGACCTTATTTTCAAGGTCACTACATCATAAATACTCAAAAAGGAGCCTTGCTAATGAAGTGTGCACAATATCTCTATAACCAGTGGCTGGAATTTGACCGAACTAGCACAGATACATCATAAGGACTGGGCAAAGAAGTGATTAGATTTTGGTGACCTTGACCTTATTTTCAAGGTAACTACACTATAAATACTCAAAAACGTGAGCCTTGTTCATGCAGTAAAAAGTTTGTGTGCACATTGTCTCTTTAACCAAATGATGAAATTTGACCAAACAAGCACAGATACATCTTAAGGATGGGGGAGAGAATTAATTAGATTTGGTGATCTTGACCTTACTTTAAAGGTCACTACACTATAAATACTCAAAAGTGAGCCATATGTGCACTCAATTTCAGAAATCAATAGATAGAATTCGACCAAATTAGCACAGATGCATCATTGGGATTAGGGAAAGAAGTGATAGGATTTCCCTGTCCTTTACCTCGTTTTCGAGGTCACACTGGTACTTTGAAACTCAAATTTTGATAGAAAAATGCTGTTGTGCACACTATATCGAACCAATGGCTGGAATTTTAATAAACTAGCACTGATACATTGATAGGACATGGGAAAGAAGTGATTAGATTTTGGTGACTTTTACCTCATTTTCAAGGTCACTACATGATAAAGACTCAAAAATGAACCTTGTAAATGGAGTAAAAAGTTTGTGTGCACAATATCTCTTTAACCAATGACTGGAATTTGACCGAACTAGCACAGATACATCATAAGGATTGGGCAAAGAAGTGATTAGGTTTTGGTGACCTTGGCCTTATTTTCACGGTCACTACACTAAAATACTAAAAAAAAGTGAGCCTTTCTAATGCAGTAAAAAGTTATGTGCACATTGTCTCTTTTTAACAAATGGGTGGAATTTGACTTAACTAGCACAGGTACATCATTAGGATTGGGGAAAGAAGTGATTAGATTTTAGTGACCTTGATCTTTTTTTCAAGGTCACTTCATTATAAATACTTCAGAAGGAGCATTGTTCATGAAGTAAAATGGTTGTGTGCACAATATCTCTATAACCAATGGCTGGCATTTGACCGAACTAGCACAGATACATCATAAGGACTGGGCAAAGAAGTGATTAGATTTTGGTGACCTTGACCTTATTTTCAAGGTAACTACACTATAAATACTCAAAAAAGTGAGCCTTGTTAATGTAGTAAAAAAGTTTGTGTGCACATTATCTCTTTAACCAATGGAATTTGACCAAACTAGCACAGATACATCTAAAGGATGGGGGAAAGAATTGATTAGATTTTGGTGACATTGACCTTACTTTCAAGGTCACTACTCTATAAATGCTCAAGAAGTGACCCATGTATGCACTCTATTCCATGAATCAATAGATGGAATTTGACCACATTAGCACAGATACACCATTGGGATTGCGGAAAGAAGTGATAAGATTTTGGTGACCTTTATCTCATTTTCAAGGTCACACTGGCACTTTGAAACTCAAATTTTGTTTGGTGACTTTGACCTCATTTTAAAGGTCACTACATTATAAAGGCATAAAAAATGAGCCTTGTAAAAAGTTTGTGTGCACACTATCTCTATAACCAAAGGCTGAAATTTGACCAAACTAACATAGATACATCATCAGGATGGGGGAAAGAAGTGATTAGATTTTGGTGACCATGACCTTATTTTCAAGGTCACTGCATTATAAATACTCAATATGTGAGTCTTGTGTGCATCCTATCTCATGAATCAATAGACGGAATTTGACAAAACTAGCACAGATATATTATTGAGATTTGGGAAAGAAGTGATTAGATTTTGGTGACGTTTATCTCATTTTCAGGGTCACACCAGGACTTTGAAACTCAAATTTTGATAGAAAAAAGCTGGTGTGTACACTATTTCTTGAACCAATGGCTGAATTTTTAACAAACTTGCAGAGCTGCATGGTTATGACATGGGAAAGAAATGATAAGATTTTTGTGACCTTGACCTCATTTTCAAGGACACTACATAATAAAGACTCTAAAATGACCCTTGCATTCACCCTTTCTCATGAATCATTAGATGGAATTTATTCAAGCTAGCACAGGTACTTTATTGGGATGAGGGAAAGAAATGATTTTGGTGACCTGAACCTCATTTTCAAGGTCACACTGACACGTTGAAACTCAGTTTGATAGAAAAAAGCGTGTGTGACACATTGATATCAATAAGGTGTACCTACATTAGAGAAGGTAAGAGCTAGGGGCCCATTCTCTTGGAGTTATTGCCCTTTGTAAAATTTCTTGATGCAGTAAAAAGTTTGTGTGCACACTATCTCTTTCACCAATGGCTGGAATTTGACCAAACTAGCACAGATATATCATCAGGATGGGGGAAAGAAGTGATTAGATTTTGGTGACTTTGACCTTATTTTCATTTGTTTCAGTTTTATAAAACTTTACAGAAAGGATCAGCATGATGAGTCAAAAGGCAAAGCTTTACAAAGCTTCTATTGCAGTGTTATCTGCCCTCGTTGCAGGGTTGTTTTACAATGTTTTGGAGGGAAATTACTTTAATGTTTTTTGTTGCACCTGCTTGTCCGTCTGCGAACATTTATGTCGAAGTTCGACATTTACGTCGACGTTTACGTCAGAGTTAGTATTCTAATCAACTACAAGACTAAACAACCATAAAACGCATGAAACATCTCCTGACCTCCTGGCTTGGCAGGTACCTTGACCTGGTGAGCTTGACCTATATTTAGTGCTCTAGTGACTGTGACACAATTTATGTCGACGTCCATATCTTCTCAATTATAAGGCCTACAACCACAAAACCTTGCATAGTGCTTCTAGATGTAGTGACTAGGCAGGTACCTTGACCAGGTGACATTGACCTATATTTTGCGCTCCAGTGACTTTGACACATTTTACTTCGACGTTCGAAATCTCCTCAACTATAAGGCCTGCGACCACCAAAACTTGCAAAGTGCTTCTCCTCAATGTACAAACTCTGCAGGTACCTTGACCCGATGACCTTGACCTATTATATCCTGTTCCAGTGACTTTTACACATTTTACGTCGACGTTCCATATCTCCTCAACTATAAGACCTACAACCACCAAACCTTGCATAGTGCTTCTCCTCAATGTACTGACTCGGCAGGTTCTTTGACCTAGTGACCTTGACCAGTATTATGCTGCAGTGACTCATTTTACGTCGACGTTCGATATCTTCTCAACTATAAGGCCTACAACCACCAAACCTTGCATAATGCTTCTCCTCAGTGTACGGACTGTGCAGATACCTTGATCCGGTGACCTTGAACTATATTTTGTGTTCCAGTGACATTGACACATTTTAACGTCAACGCTCGATATCCTGAACTATAAGGCCTACAACCACCAAACCTTACATTGTGCTTCTTCCTTTTGTACTGACTCGACAGATACCTTGATCCGGTGACCTTGACCTATATTTTGTGCTCCAGTGACTATGACACATTTTACGTCAACGTTCGATATCCTGAACTATAAGGCCTACAACCACCAAATTACATTTAGCTTCTTCCGGATGTACTGACTCGGCAGGTACCTTGACCCGATGACATTGATCTTTATTTTGTGCTGCAGTGACTTTGACACATTTTACGTCAACATTCGATATCTCAACTATAAGACCTACAACCACCAAACCTTGCATAGTGCTTCACCTCTATGTACTGAATCGGCAGGTACCTTGACCTGGTAACCTTGACCTATATTTCACGCTCCAGTGACTTTGACACATTTTACATCGACATTTGATATCTCCTCAAATATAAGGCTTACAACCACCATACCTTGCACAGTACTCTCCTCGATCGTACTGACTTGGCAGGTATCTTGACCTGGTGACCTTGACCTATATTTCAAGCTCCAATGACTTTTATACATTTTACGTCGACGTTCCATCATCATTGAGCTGTATAATACAAAAACAAAAAATCAGTGCAGCTTATTGTGCTGGAGATATAGCCATTAGAGGGAATGGCACTGGCCGGGTATGTGCCCCTCTGGGCACTTTGTCTACATTTTCTTTTAACCCAGTTTTCCAACTAAGCACTGCTAAGAATGAAATAAACATTTAATAACCACGTTCTGATTGTGGCGCCTGTGACTTCCGCGGAATTCTTGTTTAATATTGTTAGATTTCAAAGTTTTCTTCACTACAGCTGGTGTTAAATGTAATATGTGAGCCACAAAATGAGTCCCCATACTATATTTTGGTCTATTGTGTATTTTCTGGGATCACATATCGGACTTCGATCTGTTGAAATTAGAACATGTCTCGACTGGCTGGGCTTCAAAGTGCAATTAAGAGCGTGTCTGGATGCAGATTTGGAGGTTGCGAATTCCAATTCCAGCTTGGCACCATAACTTCTGTGGAGATTGTACATGAAATAATTTCAATGGTCATTCTCCCCGTTCCCTGATTAAAGAAGGACAGTTGTTAATTTCTGCAAAAGGTATGTGCACTAAGTACTCGTTAACCACTTAGAGGATTAACCCAGCCCAGGAATTTATTCACAGAAATGATCAACATGTTGAGTAGCAGTATATGACACAAACATTTTTTGTCAAGTTCAGTTTAATGTTTTGCAATGTTGAATAAAATATGCCACACCCACTTCTAATTTTCAGCCAATCTTTACTTTATGCAGTTTCTTCGTACTCACTCGCATATTTACTGAAAAACAGTGTAGATCCAGATCAATTGGCTTCTCTACAATGTTCGCAAAGGCAGGAGATAGGTTCAGTTGGACGGGGGTTAACAGGTTTTTCTGTTGTGTTAAGATTTTCAAAAAACTTCATAGAACTGAGCATGATAAGTAGCAGTGCATTTAAGCAGGGTTATCTGCTCTTGACAGTGGCAGAGAAGCGTTGTTGGCATAGGTCACATTACCATGCCTTTGTGAAATATGTTGTTCTAATTCATGGCCTTTCCAGTCTGTTGAATCTGTGGCTATAAACACCACAAATATATTTGTGGAATGCAAAACGCTGACCAAAAGTAAAATTTTAAATAGGATACAAAAATGTCCAAACTGCCAAATTTTTGCCTACAATAAAAGTTGCATAAAACGTAATGACTGACACAGATGGTTCACTTACTGTGGCTGATTCGAAATCTATTTTTAGCTCAGCTGAGCCTTTAGGCTCATAGCATTACGAAAACACGCATGTTCAGATATATAGAAAATTTCACCTGCAAAAGCTGAAAATTTTCAGATAAAGAACTCTGATATTTTTCATTCTTCTGCTCAAAAACATAGATTGTGGGTATTCGTTAGAACCGCCTCAGTGAGGCGGGTCTAACGTGTACCCATAATCTATGTTTTTGAGCAGAAGTAAGAAAAATAATGTATACCCCTGTAAACCCCAGTTTTACTATATAAAAGTGGGTTTAAGGGGGTCAAAATTATATAGGCGTTTTCCTGATGGGTAGGCTGATAGCCAGGCTCTGTCGTTCGTTCGTCCGTCCGTCGTCCACACTTTTCAAACAACTTCTGAGAACCAACTGGATCAGTCAAAGCCAAATTTCATGTTGAGCCTCCATGGGCCGGGGAAACGTAAGTTTGGTCGCCACATCTGGGTCACATGACCAAGATGGCCTCCACGCCCACATATAGTAAAAACCCTATAAAAAATCTTCTCTGGAACCAAAGGGCCAATGGCCCTGGGGCTTGGTATGCAGCATTTGGGACATTGGCCCAAAAAGGTTCGAAAAAATGATAACATTAGGTTGACCTTGACCTTTTTTGACGGAAAGGTCAAATTTGTTATAGACAAAACTTTAAAAAAAAATCAGCTTGTATGAAACCAGAAAGAGCAGGCCTTTGATATTTGATATGCATCTTAATCTTATGGACCTCTACCAAAATTTTTCAAATTATAGCCATTGGGTCAAAAATGGCCCCGCCCGAGGGGTCACTTGTTTTACATAGACTAGTATAGGGAAACCCCTTCAGACGTCCGCTTCTCAGAAACCACTGGGCCAGTCGGAGCCAAATTTCATATGGAGAGGGAAAACGAAAGTGTTTGCCGCATCTGGGCCACATGTCCAAGATGGCCACCATGTCCATATATGGTAAAAATGCTTTAAAAATCTTCTCCGGAAACAAAGTGTCAATGGCCCAGGGGCTTGGTATGCAGCATTTGGGACATGGGCCCAATAATGTTTGAAAAAAAAATGATAATCTTGGGTTGACTTGGACCTTTTTTACGGAAAGGTCCATTGTTTTACTTAGACTCATAGGCAAAACTTTAAAATCATCTTGTCTGAAACTAGAAGGTCCAGGTCTTTGATATTTGGTATATGACTTTATATTGTAAACCTCTACCAAGATTGTCCAAATTAAAGCGCTGGACCCTGGGGTCAGTTGTTTTATTTAGACTCGTATGGAGAAAAAATTGAAACTTCTTCTTTGGAACTACTAGAAGACCCAGGCATTTGATATTTGGTATGTAATTTCATTAAATGGGACTCTACCACAATTTTTCAATCCTTGGGGTCAAAACTGGTGCCGCCCTGGGACTGACTTTGTTTACATACTTATATAGGGAAAAAACTTTAAAAATCTTCTTGTTTGAAACTAGGAGTCTCAGGCCTTAAAAAAATGTCATTTTAGAGTGACCCCGTTTCGGAAAGAGATTGGTGTGCAAAAAAAAAAAAAAAAAAAAAAAAAAAAAAAAAAGCAGACAGGAATTCACAAAAGTTCACTTCATTGATTAAAATGACAAGAAATCCACCCCTACTTAAATTTTACTTAAAAAAAAAAAATATAAAACATGATGGTTTCTAACATCCTTGTCAATTTGACAGTAAATCGTTCTAAAAATTATGATAGTTCAAAAGATGACTCAGCGGTTCTGTGACCTTTTTTTTCAACCGCACATATGTGTTCAAATTTATCAAGCAAATTCAGTGAATTAAAAATCTTTCAAAAACGACCAAGTCAAAAGGAAAATCAGGATGATATCCAAATCGCATGCACATCTTCAGACCGTGACAAAAACATCTGCCCACGACTGTAAGAGGAGTTGCGCACACAAGGTACCTATGTGTAAGCAGTTTGATAGTACTGAAAGTCGAAAAATAACTGAGTAAAAATGCTGAAACAGTAGGGAAAATACTTTTAGGATTATACCTAAATGACATGCACATATTTAGACCACGACATAAACACTCGTGAAGTGTCCAAACGATCTGCTTACAACTGTAAGAGGTGCTACGCACACACAAGGTATCTACTGTGTATACAGTCTGATAATAGACTATTGGAGTTCGAAAAACATTCAAGTAAAAATGCAGAAAAATGGAGAAAAACATAATAATATCAGGATTATACACAAATCACATGTTGAGCACATAGACCATGATGAAAACACCTACAAACAGTTTCAAAAAGACTGGCATAAACCTATGGGAGGAGTTTCGCACACAAGGTACCTAACTCTGCAAACGACAGAATTAGAGCTCGAAAAATTACTAAGTTAAAAAGGTGAAAAAAAAATAACGGACTGGCTATTACCAGTCGACTGGCAATAGCCGATTTACGTTAAAATGGCTATTACCAGTCGACTGGTAATAGCCGATTTACGTTAAAATGGCTAATGCCAGTCGACTGACATTAGCGATTTTAACGTCGACTGGCATTAGCGATTTTAACGTAAAACGGCTAATGCCAGTCGACTGGCATTAGCGATTTTAACGTAAATCGGCTATTACCAGCCGACTGGTTATAGCGGTTTTCGGGTTTGATACTTATTGCCAGTCATAATCATAAACAAAGATTTAGCCATTCCCCGTATATGCTTGTTAGCCTATATTTATATATTTATTTATTGATTTTGATCTCTTGTGCTGATCGAAAATGTGGGCATTGGTTGACCATTTCAAATATTAACTGTCAAGAAGGGACCGTAAACGTTTTCGATAGCTTTTATAACGATATTGACAAAGAGAATAAATTACAAATAGCAAACATATTAAAACCAACAGGCAAAAACATTAAGTTCAATATCATCCCCGTGCAACGTCAAGCCGGAGGAACTGAATGTGGTTTGTTTGCCATTGCCTTTGCTGTAGCTTTAGGATTGGGCTTTAACCCCACAAAACTACTGTTTAAGCAAGAATCAATGCGGGGTCACCTCGTCGATTGTCTAACAAAACAAGAATTTTCCAACTTTCCGTTTAGCATAAATACTAATTGGAGGAAGAAAAAGACTGTCATTATAAGGGAAAACATTTTTTTTGTATTTGCAGGGACCTCTACGACAGCGAAATGGTTCAGTGCACCAGCTGCTCTGAATGGTTCCATTTTCGCTGTCTAGAAAAGCAGAAAAAGTTAGGAAAAAACCAGAGTACGCATTTAAATGCAATACATGTATTGCCTGATTTCTTTCTTAAACATCAGCTAGTTAAAAATGCTTAAAGTTTGTTGTTGTTTCAATGCAAATACATGTAAAATTATCAACTTGCCTTCTTTCAGCAAATAAGACTTCTCACTTATACATGCACGTCTTATAGCAAGTCTTAATGCAGGAATTGCCTCACTGCGGCAGGTCAGATAAGGTTGATCTTATTTCTACTCAAATCGAATTCCAGACACCAAACTCCAAGCCAACTTCACAGACTTAGATAGAAGTGATTTCTTATTTATACCCCCTCAAACGAAGTTTTGGGGGTTATACTGTTTTCAAATTGTCCGTCCGTATGTCCGATCTCCGTAACACTTTGGTTTTTCCTGCATATCTTACGAAATAATTCAATGATTCTCATTCTCGGATGAGGTTGATCTTATTTCTACTCAAACGTTCGTAACTCGTAAGCCAACTTCTTATTTATACCCCCGCAAACGAAGTTTAGGGGGTTATACTGTTTTCAAGTTGTCCGTCCGTATGTCCAGTTTTGCATGTTGTTTAAACCATGTGCTAGATAGGGAATATGTATCAACAAATTATAAATCGTACAACAATCATGTTTACTGTTCGAAACATGCGAGATATACACACACATCAGTTCGACTCTTGGTATAACAAATAGAAATTCGCAAAAGACTGGCAATAGCAATTTCACGTTAAAATTGCTAATGCCAGTCGACTGGTAATAGCCGATTTACGTAATAATCGTTATAACCAGTCGACTGGTAATAGCGATTTTAACGTAAATCGGCTATTACTAGTCGACTGGCATTAGCGATTTTAACGTAAATCGGCTATTGCCAGTCGACTGGCAATAGACCTTTCCAAAAAGAAAAAAATCAGAATTATACCCAAAGCATATGCACATCTTCAGACCATGATAAAAACACCTGTAAAGTTTCAAAAAGATTGGCATAAATGTGAGAGGAGTTGAGCACACAAGGTACGCATATACACTGATAGAATTGAAGCACAACAAATGACCAAGTTAAAAAACGCGAAAAAAAAAAGAAAGAAAAATATTTTCCGGATTATACCCAAAGCACTTGCACATCTTCAAACAATAACGAAAACATCTGTAAAGTTCCAGAAAGATCGGTCTACAGCTGTAACAGGGGTGGCACTAACAAGGTACGTACTATCAGTCTCAGAGGTAGGAACATTGCTATGTTTTATAGCAAAATAAGAAAAATAATGTATACCCCTGTAAACCCGTTTTACTGTATAAAAGGGGTTTAAGGGGGCCAAAATTATGGCTTCATGTCTTCGAAAAGGCGGAGGCCAATTAATACAGCAAATGGTGAGTTCGTTCGAGTCCTAGAACTGGCTCAAAACGGGCAAAAATTTATCAATGGCAATAACTCCAAAGGCATTAAGTCGAGTTTGAAGAACTCTGAAAATGGAAACTTCATGGCCATTATCATTACCGAAACTGAACCCAGTTTCATTAACCTTTACCAATTCCTGAGCTAATTCAGCAGACGACAAACTGGTGATACTTCTCATATTTTTACAAGGAAAAGTGATTTGACATTCCGTGCAAATTGTCTCCATTGGAGACGATTTGCATCAAATGTCAAACCCCGTTTTCTGAAAACAAAGATGTTTCAATGTATCGTTTTCTGAAAATTTTACCCAGAGTGCTAAGCGTTAAGGGTAACATGGAGATATCTCGGGAATAAAACGTATTGACTGTGCAGGGGATAATAGGGATAACTGGCCGATTCAAGCAAAATTATCAGGCGACTAAGAAACCATGGCAATGATTATTTATCTGAAGATGAATCAGATGGTTACGAATATACGACTCCGGACTATGTCAAGGCCAATATTACTACAATCCTTTATCCCTAGTGTGAATAATTACAGAAATATAGTTCCAGTCAACAGAAAGTTTTTACTTTATAAATGCATATTTAGACTATGAAGGGCTTATAACTCCCAACTAAATAAGTCAGTTCTTAGAGCTGTTGAGTGGATTTAATCATTTAGCAAAAGCATTAATCAAAGCTGATCAAAAGTGCACAGAGATTTGACTCCGGGCGGTCGAACGGGTACACAGACAATGCGAAAACCATCATTAAGTCTTACTGTCGTCTTGGTATAATTACAACAGTCTTATTTTCCCTATTTGAGCCAGAGAAAAGGGTACTTATCACAGGCGACCAGCAAAGGCTCAGGCGAGCTTGCGCACAAGCGCAGTATCTTAAAGAAGCTTCAAGCAGAAACAAAAAAAAAAACCGCATGTCTGTAGCCAAATAGGGACTGCGCATTTGAACCATAAACCGGAAAACCACAAGTTCTCTTTCATCACGAAAACATCTATATAATATTGACCCCCTTAAACCCCACTTTTATATAGTAAAACTGGGGTTTACAGGGCTATACTTTATTTTTCTTATTTCTGCTCACAATTATAGATTGTAGGTACTCGTTAGAACCGCCTCGGCGAGGCGGTTCTAACGAGTACCCACAATCTATGTTTTGAGCAGAAATATGAAAAACATCAGAGTTTTTTGTCTGCAATTTTTCAGTTTTGGGAGGTGAAATTTTCTATATGGAGGTGAAATTTTCTATACATATGAAAAGGCGTGTTTTCGTAATGTTTCGTGTGCCGGCTTCTTTGTGAAAATGTCGGTATGACTGTCCCGCAGTGCTTCATCTATAAAAGAGCTTTTATAACAATTGGATTATGTCAAAGCAATGTGTTTCTATGCGTCAAAAGGTTTTGCTGACAGTGTGATTATGAAAACTTGAAAATATGGGAGCTTCGGTAATTTTAAAATAAAAGTATGTTCCACCCCTTGAACCAATAAGTCCTTTATTTTGTTGACTTCCGTGGGGTATTTACACATCATGTGCGAGTGGGAAGCTGGTTCAAGGTTGAAGCATATTTTTATTTTAAAACCACTGAATCACCCTCATTTTCCAGTTTTTGACCGGAGTAAAGGTACATTTATTTATGTTTTAATGATGTGCAATCGCAGAAAGAAGCAAAACAAAAGTAGATATTTAAAATCAAATCTGTTGTACATGTTGCTTTGGCAAATTAAAGAATCAAAGATAACGGATCACTATGTTTAGTTTCTTGAACGTATGAGGTGTAAGAATGCGTTGATGTTAGGGTAGGTAGATACACCATTGGTTATCTCTCCATTTTATGACTTTTAAACTGCCACAATAATGCCATAATTACGTACCCCCTACCGAAGGGTTGGGGGACATATTGTTTTGGGATGGGTCCCGTCGGCGTTAGCGTCGGCGTAAAACTTCTTGTCCGCTCTGTAACTTGAATACGCTTTGGAATATTTTGATGATACTTGGTAGACATGTAGAACAGGACGAGACGGCGTGTCACGTACAAAAGTGACAACTTGCTTTCTTACTTTTGGAGTTATTATGTTCCCCCCCCCCCCCCCCCACCCAACCAAAGGGGGGTGAGAACATATTGTTTTTGGGACGGATCCCGTTGGCGTCGGCGTAGAACTGTAACTTGAATACCCTTTGGAATATCTTGATGATACTTGGTAGAAATGTAGAACAGGACCAGACGACGTGTCGCGTACAAGAATGACAACTCTGCCTTTCTTACCTTTGGAGTTATCACCCTTTGTTTTATTTGAAAAAGATTTCGTGTCGGCCCTGTAACTCGAATACCCTTTGGAATATTTCGATGGTACTTAGCAGAAATGTAGAACAGGACCAGACGACGTGTCGCGTATAAGAATGGCAAATCTGCCTTTCTTACTTTTGGCGTTATCTCCCTTTGTTATATTTGACAGTGATAATCCATTGATTTCGTGTCCGCATTGTAAGTCAAAGACCCTTTCGGGAATATTTTTATGATGGTAGAAATGTAGAACAGGACCAGAAGACGTGCGCGTACAAGAATGACAACTCTGCCTTTCTTGCTTTTGGCGTTATCTCCCTTTCTTACGTCTTATTATGCATTGATTTCGTGTCCGCTCTGTAAGTCAAAGACCCTTTGGAATATTTTTATGATACTTGGTAGAAATGTAGAACAGGACCAGACGACGTGTTGCGTACAAGAATGATAACTCTGGCTTTCTCACTTTTGGAGTTGTCTCTCTTTGTTTTGTTTGAAATTGATTTCTCGTCTGCTCTGTAACTGGAATACCATTCAAAATATTTTGATGGTACCTTGTAGAGTAGGGCAAGACGACGTGTTCCTTACAAGAATGACAGCTCTGCCTTACTTACTTTTGCTGTTGTCCAGACGACATGTCACATACAAGAATGACAACTTCGGCTTTTTTTTTTTTTTTACTTTTGGAGTTATCTCCCCTTCTTTGTTTGAATTTCTTGTATTTGCTCTGTAAAATACCCTACGGAATATTTTGATGATGCTTGGTATAAATGTAGAACAGGACGAGAAGACGTGTTACGTAAAAGAATGAATGACAACTCCGGCGGGGTTGGGGTGCGGGGGGGGGGGACATTTTTTTTTTTTTTTTTTTTTTTTTTTTTTTTTTTTTGTTGTTGTTGTTGTTGTTGTTGTTTTTTTTTTTTTTTTTTTTTTTTTTCTAAAAAACTTTTTTCTAGTTTCCTTTGTTTTGTTTGAAATAGATTTCGTGTCCGCTCTGTAACTCGAATACCATTCGAATGTTTTGAAGGTACTTGTTAGAAATGTAGAACAGGACGAGACTATGTGTCGCGTACAAGAATGACAACTCCTCTGCTTTTATAAATTTTGGCGTTATCTCCCTTTGTTATATTTGACAGTGATTTTGTATTGATTTCATATCTGCTCTGCAAGTCAAATACCCTTTGGAATATTTGGAACAAATCTGGCTTTCTTACTTTTGGAGTTATCTCCCTTTGTTTTGTTTTAGATAGATTTCGTGTCCGCTATGTAACACGAATACCCTTCGGAATATTTTGATGGTACTTGGTAGAAATATAAAACCTGACTAGAAGACGTGTCGCGTACAAAAAAAAAAAACAGCAAAAAACAATTCTACCTTGTTTACTTTTGGCGTTCTTTCCCTTTGTTATATTTGACACTGATTATGCATTGGTTTCGTGTCCGCTCTGCAAGTCAAATACCCTTTAGAATACTTTTATGATACTTGATAGAAATGTAGAACAGGTCTAGATGACGTGTCACGTACAAAAAAGACAACTTTGGCTTTCTTAATTTTGGATTATTTCCCCTTGTGTTTTGAATTCGATTTCGTGTCCGCTCTGTAACACGAATATCCTTCGAGATATTTTGATGATACTTGGTAGAAATGTAGAACTGGGCGAGATGATGTGTTGCATACAAGAATGATAACTCTGGCTTTCTTACTTTTGGGGTTATCTTCCCTTTGTGTGTTTGAATTTGATTTTCTATCCACTCTTTAATTCAAATACCATTTTGATTATTTTAATTTTATTTTGGTGAAATGTAGAACAGGATGAGATGATGTGTTGTGTACAAGAATGACAATTTTGTCTTTCTTAGTTATCTCTCCTTCTGGTGTTTGAATTTGATTTCGTGTCCGCTCTGTAACTCGAATACCTTTCACAATGTTTTGATGATACTTGGTAGAAATGTAGAACAGGACGACATGGCGACATGTCGCCTACAAGAATTATAACTCTGGTGTGGTTTGTGTTGGGGGTGGGGGAGGGCGGGGGGTGGAGGGACATTCGTTTTTTTAACAAAAAACCTTTCCTAGTTAACATATTTATTTGATGGAGTAGACCATAAAATCGCTCATATCACACCGTTTAAAATTTGACCTCATCGACTTGGACTTTTAGAGAGAAACTCCGCCTCAATCGTAGATGTCCTTAGGTCACAGTGTAAATATCAGTCAAAATGAGAGAGAGAGAGAGAGTACACATAATACAACCTGTAACGGATTCTGCTGTTCTCATTTACAAAGAAAAAGAAAAAAAAATCCCTAAGAAAACGAAGCCATTAAAACCATCAAAAAGTACAACAAAGCTAGGTCGAGTGAGAAACTTGAAAAAAAAAAAAAAAAAAAAAAAAAAAAAAAAAAAAAAAACTGCTGTATTACAATGCAAAATGTAGAAATGGCTATATTTTGCGTTGATAGGTACAATAGTTTTGGCTCGACTATAAA
Organism: Anodontia alba; assembly: GCA_964016985.1. NCBI lineage: Eukaryota > Metazoa > Mollusca > Bivalvia > Lucinida > Lucinidae > Anodontia > Anodontia alba. The sequence goes on from OZ024821.1 coordinate 9,988,872, forward strand.
AATGAATTGGGAGCTATATGGCTTGCTAAGCAGCACATTGTTCAAGTTGTTCCTGTAGGTATTTAGCATTTTTCCGAAACCCTGAAATCTGGGTTGCATTCAGTTAAACCGAGACGTTCGCGGTCACTCGCAAACAAAAGCAAACTATCCGTTCAGTTGTGACAGTTTTCAACTGTCTTTTGGCTGAACCAAAAAGGCAGGCTATTCGAACAAAAAATTATGTATCCTTGTTTCATGAGAATGTTCACTTCGTTGATATTATTTATTTGATTCTAATTAAAGTTAATATAATTATTGATATAGTTTATTCGGTATAATATCAAGTCTCGTCTACGAGAATAACAGGTACTCTCTAATTGGAGGTCACGTGTGAGGGATTTACAAGAATCGTTCAATTGATGCAAAATAGTTTTAAAACAAAAAGACTCACCAGTGTTTCACTTAACTGAATGTAGCCCTGGTACATCAGAATGATTTGTAACACATTAACGGTGTTCTCTTAAAAGTTTCGGCTTTCTGTATTTAATGTAACGTTACAACCGAGCGGTCATGTGCTGTACGTTAATCAGTCTTGTCAGAATAGCACCGCTACTATTAGGCAGATTAGTAACCATGCCAAGGAATCATGTCGTTCAATAGAATTCCTTGGCAGAATTAACAGAACATGAAAACTAAATAACGTTTTGTGAAGCAAAACTAATAAGATATTGTGTTTGCTCAACTAATGTCCCAAGCGACCTCTAAGACTTGTGGCCCGCAGCTTGAATAAACTACAAGTCCCATTGTTGCGCCGCAGTACATTAAAATTAGCAAAGAACAACGACCTCCAATCGCGCCTGATTCAAAAACATACTCAGTCTCGGATGCTCAACGAGCGCTGCCCTAAAACTCGGACAAGAACCAACATGGAGTGTCTTCTAACACGGTTCTCAGCTGAAGGCCGCGAGCAAAGCAAATATCTGGTTATATTCTCGGTAATTCCGTGTCCGCGGATGGATTTCCATCTCAATCGATTTTGAACCCGGCTGGCTGACTTCACTGAATAATACACCCCGAAGGGTGGGGCGATTAGACATTAGAAAACATATTGTAAAATAGCAATCGAAATAATGTGCTTTTATAGTCGTCAAGAAGTAGATTGTAAGGGTGTTATATACATATGAGGGGCGTTCATTTAATGTTGTCATCAGGGTTCTACAGGGCGCGTTATTAATCCCATTCACATTTCGTTTACTTCAACCTTTCGAAGTATTCTCCCTTGACGGAAACACACCTTTCAAGTCTCGAAAGCCATTCTGTAACGGCAGAAAAGTAGGCCTTTTTAGGTATACCCTGAAGACACTGGTAAATTGCACTACCAAATGCACTTCGGGATTCATAACGACGACCAGAAAGGGTTTTCTTTCGTAAAGGAAACAGGAAAAAGTCGCAGGGACTAAGGTCTGGCGAATAAGGTGGATGAGAGAGCTGAACTATCTTTTCCTCTTTCAAGAGCAGGTGCGTTGTCATGGATAAGACACAGACTTCTTAAACTGGTTGCAGGTCTACGTTTTTCATAGTGTGTCTTTACTTTTGAGTGTATATGAATGAACCAACTTGAACTTTCAATAACTTTTGAAAGACTGAACGGATTAGACCGAAATTTCATTCTATAATATCACTCTCCCGTGAAATCACTGCAGTTTCCACATGCTCTTTACAGCCACGCGGTATAGTGGGCCATTAGTGACACAATTTAAAGAACGCCCCTCGTATAAACAATTGTATACATGTAAACGTAAAATACACATTTTAATATGTTTACAACACTTTCATTATTAAACCATTTCACAACATATATGAAAATACCCAGGAAATTCCACAACCACGAAGAGACCATTTTTATTGTAGACAGTCCCGATCAGGAGTCACAAGTATCTCACTGAGAAAAGGGTGAGCCCTGACCAGTTTGTTTAGCTGAGGCCATAACTTTCGGTATAAATTTGTACCAGAAATTAAAGCTGTCAGCACAGAAGAGTTTTTTTTTCACTCAGTCAGGTGACATGACTGTCAATCGTCAGGTATTTGCCATATAAATGATCATATAGAGACTATGAAATACCAACCATTTTGTCTACATTTAAAGGCCGGGTCTCTGAAAGATAAAAAATAAATAAATAAATAAATAAAAAACATCAACTTTCCAGATACAGTTACTTACAAGTTGGTGACCACTTCGGACACCGCTTGGGCCATAAAAAGTAACATATCATAACTGTGAACAGCGCGTCAACATAGTCTGTTTCGCTCGTCAGATTTTTCAGGGCTTTAATAATGTGAATGTAAACTGTGCTATAGCTAGTCTGACAGCAAAATAAGCATACTGCAGATGAGATAAAATTACGATAATAAGTCTAATTAGCCCATTTATGCCAAGTTGATTCTTCTTCCTTAATTCTTTGGACTAGTCCATTTCCAGTTTAAGTAATGTCTGGTCGTTTTTTATTACTACCATGTTTGGTAGTGATTTTCTGTATTTAATGCAAACAGTGTAGACCCTGATCAGACGCTGCATTATGCGGGGTCTGATCTGGGTCACACTGTTTGCCAGTGTCCCTTAAGTGAGACGCTAGGCATAAATGGGTTAATGACACTCCATCATGTAATAGATAGCAAAAATAATGCCATCAGGCAAACTCGCAGATATATGCAAACTGCTAACTTTATTTCAATATGTTTAGTACTACTATCACGCCTTTTCTCTGCAGAAATCTATCTTCCTGACTATCCTCATATTATATAGTGAAAATCCCGGCTTAAATAGTCCTAACTGGTAGGGTATCCAGAAAAGTTTGTTATTTCACCATGAAAACATTTGTTATACTGCAAAGACATTGCCAAACATTTGATTGGACAAAGAGCCATAGACAGATCTTCTGTGTAAAGCTCCTCAATCAAACTGCGATGGCAGGCAGTTTTATTTTTCACCGCAGTAATATATAACACATCCAAACATGCATTTTCATAGTTTATTTAAAGCTATTTTATCTTTGTTTAAGCTTGTCATCCTTGCAGACCAAAACGATGTTTTTGCAAATAATATAGATCCTGATGAGACGGCCCATATTGAGCCGTCTCATGAGGATCTACACAGCTTGGCATTCTGTTTTAATTTTTGACTGAGGCCCCATCAAGATCTACACAGCTTGGCATTCTGTTTTATTTTTTGACTGAGGCCCCACTCAGGATCTTCACAACTTGTCATTCTGTTTTAATTTTTGACTGAGGCCCCACTCATGATCTACACAGCTTGGCATTCTGTTTTAATTTTTGACTGAGGCCCATCAGGATCTACACAGCTTGGCAATCTGTTTTAATTTTTGACTGAGGCCCCATCAGGATCTACACAGCTTGGCATTCTGTTTTAATTTTTGACTGAGGCCCCATCAGGATCTACATAGCTTGGCATTTTGCTTTAATTCTTGACTGAGGCCCCCATTGGACCAGTAGTTCTTTTCCAGGTTCAAAGATGGAAGACTCCACTTCAGAAAGGATGAAATGGCTCTTATAGTCGGGTTTCTCAATTTCTGTATTTCTGAATCGGTTCATACAAAACCACTGTATAGCAATGCGAAACTAATTGCATTTTGGAGAAACGCATGCATTTTGCATGCTACTGGTTTAGAGTTTTGCCAAGCAACTTTAAGTTTTAACAAGCGAAGAGTATATATGATGTAATATACCCAGTTTACACCCAAATCGCGATAAATTAATTCGTACAGTTGATGTCTGAATAAAAAATAGCACTGATTATTAATACTTCTTGTCGCATTTTGAGACGCGAATACACTATTGCTTATGTAAATAATAAATGTGAAACAATCATTGTCTTCGTTGTGGATCACTGCAGACTGAAAAATTAAAGCATATATAAATGTACTTTTAAATACCATGGATTATGTTACTGATACGCAGGTCAAGAATTAAAGTTACATAATCAGTATGTACTACAGATTTTACTATTTCCACGTGAATTATCTATCTATAAAAGCTAAAGAACGCCCTTTGAAACAAAACACATAGATCTATGGGTTGCTCTTGGTAACAAAGAACATACAATTATAGATTACCCTTGCAAACAAAGAACATATAAAAGAACGAAACTTAGAATCGCGAAAGCGATAGGCCAAGGAAAACTAGACACGTGGCCTTGCTAAAGTGCTGGCATGCGCAATGAATGATTGTTTCCCTGGAATATCTGAATAGCTTTTTTCGTGCGACGCGACTCAATTAGCGTACTGGTCTTCCAAGTGAAAATGACTTATATAGCAGACAATAAATCGTCTTAAAGGTATGCATTGGCGCTAACCTTAAATAAAGCACCCAGCCCTTCATAGTCAGGAGATATAACCACTGCACCATTATGCTTCTTAAAAAAAAAACAAGTTTCATGGAACACCATTATGTCTGATTTCTCAGAATGACCCGTCGGAAAGAATAGATTTTTGATGCGCTATGTGCGCTCATTTTATACAAGGTACTCTCTGGATCCACAAAATACTAAAGTTTAAAAATATTATTATTATTTAAGATTTTAACAAACTTCAACAAGGAATTTCAGCCCAGGATCATAACTGATGCAAGTACTTCAGAAAAAAAGTGTATTGGGAGAAATATCAAATACCACTGGACTGAGTGAGGTTCGAACCCACGCCGGCATCGACGGCAGCGCATAGCCCTTCAGAGTCATTTGGGCATAACCACTGCACCGCTACGCTCGTTAAAAATAAGTTTCAAGGAACAGTATTATGCCTGATCTCTCTGAATGACCCGTCGGATAGGGTATATTTTTGGTGCGCTAGCGCACTCATTATATCGAGGGTTGAGTGCAAGACTGGCGTAAGTCAGATGGTTGGTTTTCCTCAAACCTAATCTCCTCACCATGAAGGCGTTATGAAGATTACAACATTTCTTTCTGTAAACAATGAAAATTTAGGTGCCATTGCTCGTATGAGCAATGGCACCTAAATTTGCATTGTTTACAACGGGGTCCAAGTTGCCCCTAAACAAGGGTTTCAAAAATATGTTTGAGTTACCATAGTCTTGCGCTCAACCCTCGATATACAAAGAGCTCTTCTGGATCCACAGAATACCGAAGCTTGGGAATATTATTATGATTTAAGATTTTAACAAACTTCAACAAGGAATTCCGGCCCAGGATCATTACTGATGCAAGTACTTCAGAAAAAAAGGTGAATAGGGAGAAAAATGTTTATCCACTGGGCTGAGTGAGCTTCGAGCCCTGGCCGACTTCGACGGCAACGCCTACCCCTTCAGAGGAGATATAACCACTGCTCTAATACGCTTGTTAAAAACAAGTTTCATGGAACATAACTATGCCCGATTTCTCTGAATGTCCAGTCGGATAGGGTATGTTTAGGTGCACTAGCGCACTCATTATATACAAGGAACTCTCTAGATCCACAGGATACTGAACCTTGGAAATATTATTATAATTTAAGATTTTAACAAACTTCAACAAAGAATTCCGGTCCAGGATCAGTACTGATGCATGTACATCAGAAAAAAAAAGTGTACAGGGAGAAATATGAACTACCACTGGGCTGAGTGAGGTTCGAAGAAAAAGGAAAGAGAAAAAAACAATCACAAGCCGCAGCCCATCCCAGACACAAAGAGGAAGAGGAAAAAGACAAAACCAAACAAGCGCAAATCGAACACGCGTACGAAAAGCTCTTAGATTAGCTCTCTCTTCCCCAAGCGAGGTAATCGCAATGCTAAAAGGAATGAAAAACACAAGAACAAACTAACACATGGCAAGACTTAAAACAAATCACCTCGTAGAATAAACCACAAAGCAACAAGCAACAAAGAGTTGACATTAGAAAACGATACGGTATATAGATCTTTTTTACAGCCTTGCTGTGGAAACCGATTTTTATGTCGACGTTGGTAGTGTAACATACACTTCGGTTAATATCTGGATGGGTGACCGCGATGCTCGACTTCGTGGAAGACTCGGCTAAACGCTACATTGGTGGCAGCGGTGGGATGAGAGATGACCCTGTAGCAGAACAGGAATGCCCCTAGCAGCGTGGCATTGGTTCCTGTCTGCGAGCGGGCGGGGCAGTGTTGGTGACTTCGGGGCGAAGTCAAGAGAAAAGGGGGTGGGGCGTGGTAGGTTATATAACAGCCTTGTTGTGAAAACTGGCTTTTATGGCGACGTGGATGAGCGATTGGCTTTTTGACGAAGTTAAGCAACGTACACTGCGGTTAGTACCTGGAGGGTTGACCATGATGTTGACTGTGGAAGACAAAACGCTACAGTCCAAACAAGAAGCATTAAAAAAAATAAGATAAGCGACGAAGAATAGTAGATAAGTTTTAGCAAGTCTTTATCGAATATTATAATAGTTTCTTAAAACGAAGTCCCCTTCACACCTTTTCAAAATCACACCCACTCTAAGTAACGCTGGATATGGAGTTGATATCTAATTTCATTGCTGTACGCGCCTTTCTTTACACGACATCTTCTTTTCGTCATGTAGGCATACCGCAATATAAATCTGTGGAATGCCTGTCGCAATCTTTAAAGTCCTAGGATGCATGAATGTACCATTTCTTTTGGGATCCATGTCTGGTCATCTGAACATTCTAACTTGCCACTGGTTCAACTTTTTATGAATGCTCCAAGGCTTGGGTACATCGACCACATTTTTCTTGGTGTCAATAAAAAAAACCATGTCACTTAGTACATTTCTTGCAAGTTTAAAATTTTCCTTTGTCTGAATTAGGGTCCTAAACATGCTAAAATTAAGGCGAACAAATTTCAGTTTTATGTTCTGACGTTGAGATCCGTCAGATTTTGCACCGCTCGGTCCCGGCAAACATATATTTAATTTATCCTTTCTTACAAAAGCAACTTTGCACAATGTATATAAGTTGTTCTATCAAATCGTTACCAGTCTAAATATAGAATTAAGAGGTATTCTTTGATTTTTATAACTTGACTTTGGCGTGAACGTTAAGATCATATAGCGTTTGTACAAATTGCCAGGCTGCCTACGTCATGAAAAGGAAAAACCAATATCTTAAAATAGCCCACGCGGTCACGTGACGATTTTCGGACACACAATCTATACACACAATGGCAGCGAGTTTAATTTTTTCCTTTCATAAAACTCTAATATATTTTTCTTATTTTTTTTTCCGAGAAAACAGTATTTGACACTTCATGCAAATGGTCTCCTTAGACTTGCATGAAATGTCAAATCAGGATGACATTTCATGCGAATTCTAAGAGGAGACAATTTGCATGAACTGTCAAATTCTATTTTCTCGGAAAAAAATAAGACAAAAAAATTCAAAATGTCGTCAGCTGAAATTTAACTCAGCATCACGAAAACACGCCTATATCATTTTGACCCCCTTAAACCCCACGTTTATATAGTAAAACTGGGGTTTACAGGGGTGTATATTATGTTTCTTATTTCTGCTAAAAACATAGATTGTGGGTACTCGTTAGAACCGCCTCTCCGAGGCGATTCTTACAAGTACCCACAATCTATGTTTTAAGCAGAAATATGAAAAAATATCAGAGTTTTTTATCTGAAAATTTTCTGTTTTTGGAGGTGAGATTTTCTTTATATTTGAATAGGCGTGTTTTCATAATGACATGCTAAGCGTTAAGTTTTAGTCCAGGCTTGATTTTTTTTGTTTGTTTGCTGTATTTTGCATCAATCCCCCAAAAACTTCTATAAACACATGAACTGCAAGTATGTCTAACCAATGTAAAACTTGTGTGTATGTGGGGCGGGGGGGTGGTAATTTCCTATATATGTCATAGTACGGATGTGCGTGCCGAATGGCCCTTTTTTCAGCGCTGCCAGTTATATGATTGGCCCCCTTTTTTTCAACAAAAAGTATATGCATGACCCGATTTTTCAGGATTCCTATGTGAAAGGCCCCATTTTTCTGACATCCTGGTATATTCACATATTTTTTGCTCAGAGATTTTTCGAGGCTGCTTGTTCTCTTGGTATTCAATGAATTGACTATGATATTTGTCTGACAACCAGCAATAAATGGGTACAAAAAATCAAAGGACAGTATATGAATAGGTCAACATTTCAGACGATCTAGTATATCAATGGGTCCGTGTTTTTTAAAGGCCAGGTATATGAATGGGGTAGGTTTTGAAATACTGACTCGCACATTCGTACCACAATCACCCCTAAGTTCCCCCCTACCCCCCTTGCACCCCTCCCTACACCCCCTCTCCCCCACCCCCGCGAGTTCAAGAGATGGCTGTTTCACAGGTTTTTTTGAAAAGGCTGATATGAAATTTTAATATTGTTAACATCAGTCAGAGCATGCATGTTGCTTCCAGCTTTAACTGGGCTTTCTCCGGTTCCTTGTTTGGTTTAGGCCGAAAAAGAGAATTTCGCTGTTTTTCTCCAGTGTCCGAGAACCACTCTTACAGTCGCCGTAACAGCAATGTTTTGTAGTCACCATGATGGAATTTTAACTTCTGAACATTAGAAAAACTCGTGAAATTTGCAACAATATACTGGTTTTGCCTGTCAGATAACGCATTAAACACATTTCGTACAAGAGTGTTTGTCCGAAATCGATGACGTCACAGCGATGCTGCAGGATGCTAAAATTAGTAACGTCTATAAATAGTGCATTATTGGAATTCGTATAAGCGCTATTGTAAAGATATATTTTAAAATGCACACAATAAAAAGTTGAATCAAAGGATATGACGAAAATAACCGTTTTCCTAAAATTCATCATCTCTTCAAGGCATATACATTCTTCCACACAGAGGCTGACAGAATTAGGTCACAAATGATCTTATAAGACTTCGTCTAAAGACAATCGAAATGATGTGCTTTGATTATGAAGTAAGTTGTAAGGGTGATATATGTGCGTAATTGTATGCATACAAACGTAAAATACACAACTAATTTGTTTACAACAGTTTCATCATTAAATCATTTAACGCCCCAGTAAAGCATTCTCTTCCTGATTATTAATAAAGCTCAGCTTATCATTTTACTTAATTGTTAAGATTGCTTTATAGAAATTACGAATATTCTTCCTTTGATGGTTTCTGGTCAACTCGTCCTTAGTCAACTCGTACCCATTTTCGGTCAACTCGTACCTTTTTGGTCAACTCGTACCTAAGTCAACTCGTACTTTAGTCAACTCGTACCTTTGTCAAATTTTTGGGTTAAGTCGAACCATATTATCTAATTTCAGAAGTCATTCTGCATAGCTCAAGATAATAGGAATATCCAAATAAAACGTCTTTTCTGATTTCTCAACAAAAATATATGCTTTGGGTACTCATTAGAGGGGCTTCACTGATGCAGCTCTAATGAATACCCATAACATCCATAACATATACTTTCATGGAGAAATAAGCAAAATACCAAAAAAACTCATGATGAAAAAAATCATCTGGAGCTGTGTTGTTTGTTTGCTCACAGTCATTGAATACCGTGACCTTGACTTTTATACGTATCATGCTATGGGCAGATTCAGCAGACCTCAAACTGGTGATATTTTTTTCCTAGAAAATAGGATCTGACGGCATGCAAAATATTTTCTACCTAAGGAGACAATTTGCATGAAGTGTAAAATCTAATTCATTTGAAAAAAAAAAAAATCAAAATCTGCTGAATTTTTTACACAGCAAGCAAAAGCGTTAAACTACAGGAAGCACTTCCTTGGAGACTTGCAAAACTTTGCCCCATTGTAGATTGAATATATGCAGCATCTGGCCAGGGTCTACATTGTTTACCATCATGAAAACATGCCTATAAAATTTTGACCCCCTTAAACCGCACTTTTATATAGTAAAACTGGGGTTTCCAGGGGTATACAATATTTTTCTTATTTCTGCTACAAATCATAGATCGTGAGTACTCGTTAGAACCGCCTCGGTGAGACGGTTCTAACGAGTACCCGCAATCTATGTTTTGAGCGGAATTATGAAAAATATCAGAATTTTTATCTGAAAATTTTCTGTTTTTGGAGGTGAAATTTTCTGTATATTTGAATAGGTGTGTTTTCGTAATGCCACCGGTAGTCCTTAAGGTCATATGCCAGCAGCATTTGTCAAAATATGGGAACTGGTTAATTGTAGATCACGCTGTGTTTACTATCCTCAAGTCGTGACTAATTCAGAGATATGTTAACTGAAGGCCCATCTGTCCATACTCAACAGACCCAGGTCACGTCGTGCACACCATGCAGCACAACCAGGGTCTGCAAAGGTCCGATTGTAGAATAAACTATATTACTACTTGCATATACTTCACATCCCAGACTAGTAGCGAACAGCGTGGACCCAGATCAGACGCCTTATCCCGCAGCGCTCGGTCGACACTGCCCGCCAAGGCCGGTCTGTCCAAGCAGGTTCTGCACTGTTCCGAATATAGAATAAAACATATTACTATTTGCAAACACTTCACATCCTAGATGAGTAGCAAACAGGATGGTCCCTGATCAGACGCCGTTTCCTACAGCGTCCGATCTTATAACACTGTTCACCACACTGTTCGCCAAGACCAGATCATGCCATGCACCACAGGCAGCACAATCAGGGTCTGCACTGTTCCAAATATAAATTAAAAATATATTACTATTTGTAAAACTTTCACATCCCAGATGAGTAGCAAACAGAATATTCTTTACATTCTATACATTCATATGAAACCAGTTTTGGCAACTTCAAAATAATTAGTTTTTGGTAAAAACATGTTTTCTATTATATATGGGCCTTAGCATTCGAATAAATAAATGAATAAATAAATGAATAAATAAATAAATAAATAAATAAATAAATATTAGCCTCAAAATAGCTAATAAATGAAAATTGTATTACCTGTCTCGCAAATACGATGCTTCCAACGGTCCCAGGCATCACAACTTAAGGCATGCTGACGTGTACCAATTAACAACCTTACTACATGCAATGCAAAGATCAGACATTTTGATTTTATTTAAAGCATTTGATACTCATGAAGAGAACTCAAAGATGAATGATAATGATAAACAAATTACTTCAATTGTATCGACAATTGTTTTTCACAACCACATTAATCAGTATATGTTTAACTAGCATGTCAAATAATGGGTGCATCATAATAATGAGTAACAAGATCTACCTACCTGTCTGTCTGTTTGTCCGTCCGTCCGTCCAGTATCTATTTTTACAAGGTACTATTTAACCAAACTAGATACGAGTTAACCAAACTAGGTACGAGTTGACCAAACTAGGTACGGGTTGACTTGGGGGGCGGGGGTGTAACGGTTGACGAGACAACGGGTACGAGTTGACCAACAAAGATACGAGTTGACTAAGGTACGAGCTGACTCGGGTACGAGTTGACCAGTTACCCCTATGATTATTCACAACTATAAATCATTAGGATTCTACGGTTCATATACAGTACGATTCCGCCATTAAGAGCATTTATGGTACTGACTAAAGTTGTCATATTAGTGTGGGATGGTCTTAATATCGAATAATATTATAGAATATAGAACGATAAGAAAAGGGACAGGCAAAAGCTGCTCTTAATAGCTGAGTGGTCTTAATTTCGAGTAGTCGCAACAGCCGAATTTTGTTGTATATTATGCTCTTAACCCATTTATGCCTAGCGTCCCAAGTAGTATAGGGTGCCACTATGGGGACTCCTCCCATAAGGAGTCCCCATAGTGGCACCCTATACTACTGTCCCATAAAAGATACAAACAGTGCAGACCCAAACATTGCTTAATATGCGGCGTCCGATCTGGGTCTACATTGTTTGCATAATATTAGAAAGTTTCAATAATAAAAGCAACTATCATGATTTCTGTATAACACCAGTAGTATAGGGTGGCACCCTATACTACTAACACCCCTTTGACTAGACAATGGACCCTTCCAAAGTTCATGAGGGGAGAGTTTATTGAAAATATTCAGGCGTAAATGGGTCAAGTAATACACGCTGCGAAAACAACTATATAACTACTGTCCATTTTATTATGGTGGACAGCCCCCGTCCGGGTCACAAGTATCTCGCCGACGGCGCTGAAAAAAGGGTGAACCCTGACCAGTTTGTTTTGATGAGGCAATAACTTTCGGAATTAATTTGTACCAGAAATTAAAGCTGTCAGCACAGAAGTGTTTCTTCACAGAGTCAGGTGACATGACCCTGTCAATCGCCAGGTACTTGCCAGATAAATGATCATATGGGGGCCATGAAGTACCGATCATCGTCTCTACATTTATAGGCTTGTTCGGGTCTCTGAAAGAAAAAAAAATAAACAAACATTAATTCTGAGCAAGTGATATGGCCCTAGACACAGCTACTTACAAGCTGGTGACGTTGGACACCGGACCAGTACAAAGTTAACCCTTGTCCTGCTGAGCCCGGATATGCCCTGCCTTTACAAACAGTGTAGATCCAGATCAGTTGGACATGCAGGTTGATCAGGTCTTTACTTTACGTCTGTGTGTAACCACTTTATTTTAAACGCACGTCCTATAGCATTTTCACGTAAAATACCCATATGAACAGCAAATGCCCGGATTAACTTGCGCATTCAGGAAGTCTGGTCAGGGCCTTTGCTTGACAGCCCGCAAATCGACCAACTCCAAAGGTCTGTAAGAGAATGGTAATGTCACCTATGCAACTATAATCAGGTTTCAGATACGCTGGCTAACAGAAGACTTTACAACAACTTGCTATTCAGTGCGACTGATGTTGTTGAAACAGATCATCTATTCAATGTCATCATCGTGCGGATTAGACCCTCGAAATCCTCAGATGCGTAGGCTGATATGGGACTACGGTTACCGCATATAGGTTGATTTCTATTTGATTGGGAATATTTGTTATTGCCATTTTACATTTAATCTACGTATATTCGATAAAATACAAAGGGGCTCAGAGATGGTAGTATGGTGGTGCTTTCTTTTCCTGAAACTGACAGTCATTATTAACTGTTTTGTAGGAAAGTTCTTGCAACACTTGAAACAAGTTCTTGGCTTGGGACAACTTTTATCATATATTATGTTCTTCTTTTCTGACTTTTTCCTCCTGGGAGATGTCTGTGCATGACCGAAACATTGTTGACAGGCCATTAAACCCTAAACCAACAGCACATAAAATTAACACTCACAAGAGTCTAAAATAAAATACTGCACAACAACACAACGTCTCCTTTCAGTACGCTTTACCTTAAAAAAATGTGTGTGTGTGTGTGTGTGTGTGTGTGTGTGTGTGTGTGTGTGTGTGTGTGTGTGTGAGGGGAGGCGGGGGAGAGTAAGAGAAAAGTCCAGGGAGTGCCACAATCACAAACCGCAGCCCTTCCCAGACACCAAGAGGAAGAGGAAACAGACAAAACCGAACAAGCGCAAATCGAACAAACGCACGAAAAGCACTAAGATTAGCTCTCTCTTCCCCAAGCGATGTAATCGCAATGCTCAAAGGACCGAAAAAACACAAGAACAAAACAACACCAGGCAAACCTTAAAACAAATCACCTCATAGAATAAACCACAAAGCAACAAAGAGTAAGACAAACACTGGGACCACCGCCTTAGAACGGTCAGTAGAATAAACAAGCGCGGGGCGGGGGGGGGGGGGGGGGGGGGTGGGGTGAGGGGGTGGTTAAAGCACTTTTACGGTCTGCCAACTTCACCCTGGGTCCCGATGCAACTCTTAATACAGAAATACATAAAAATTCAGTTCGCATAAAGGCTCCCAACTCAGTTAGTGCAGCAAAGCGAAAACATAAAAATCAAATTAATCACTATGATAAACAAAGACGAGTACTCATGGCTAATTCTACTGTGTGACAGAGTAAATGAAAACCAATAGTTGAACCACGGCGGGCCAGGCCAAAGTCATATCGTCAAACCCCAACCCACTAGTAAAAGTTTTACGAAGAGGCCGTCATTGATTCTGAGGCCAGAACCGCCGTCGTGCAATTAAAGAGTGAAGCATAGCCATCAAAACAGTGATTGGGTTGATAACTAGGCATGCAGTATGCCGCATAATATCCAGGCTGTAGCCAATTCTTTTATAGCAGTTAATTAATTTTCTGAATTGCTCCGAAAAGTTAGATTTTCCAACATTTTGTTTTAAATCTGGACACTAAGTCACCGTAAAATTCTGGTTCCGATATACCTTGTTGCAGAAGTGTTTTCAGACTGACGTTATATTTTTCTACCAAGGTGCTGGGTCTGCGATAAAATTTCGAAAACGCCTTACGAAGTTTAAAATAACGTTAACCCTGCCTAAGAAGTTTGGCAGTAAGGGCTTTATTACTGTAGTTAAAGTCACTAAGATTTGAAGAAGCTCTGGCGAATCTAATGTTGAGATATGTATACCCCATATGAGGTACGCCGGGGGACATCGCCGTCCAGAAAAAGGAAATTGACTCAAAATCAAAATCGTCTCGTTTATCATAAATTTTGGTGGAAACTGTACCATTAGATATACATAGATGTTGCCTCGGTATCGGAAGAATTGGCTTTATTTAACTGGATTCAGTAGGGTAAACCAACAAATCAAACTAAGTACTAACTCTTTGATTTCCCGTTCGGTTACTTCAAGTTTTCTAACTGTCATGATACCTTCTGAGTTCCCAGCGGGCACATGACGTTCATACAACGTCGCATCCCAGCGGGCACATAACGTTAATACAACGTTGCCTCAACGTCGATGCAACGTCATGACGTTGCATCGACGTTGAGCCGACGTTGTATAAACGTCACGTGCCCGCTGGGATCAGTGTACGTTATGAAGTTGCATCGATGTTAATGCACCGTTGTCTCTAAGTTTCGTACCCGCTGACTTATCCATGGATTCAGATTTTTCGGCTACAAAGTACATAGACTTGCTAGTAGGCGAAGAAAGTGTGCACTTATAGGAACCAGTCCAGGCGCATTCTGAGCAGACCCGTCATTGTCCACTCACAGAGATTCTTGAATAGTGTAGAAAATAGGGACGTACAGCAAATATCCTGATAAGATTGTGCGATGTGCAGGCTACCTGGGCCTTCACTGCTCTGATATGCCTCGAAGACACTTTGAGCGGCGATGTCAGAACTTGTACATCCAGCGGAGATTCAGATCAGTCTGCATTCTGCATTCTGCAAAGTCTTTCCGTGGTAGCCAAGGATCCAAAGCATCTTCAGAATCAGGAAAGATTTTGATCCGACAACGCAGATGCCCAGGTTGACCTGAATCTTTGCTGGTCGGACATCACTTGGAGAAGAGAGAGCTAATCTTAGTGTTTTTCGTACATTTGTTCGATTTGCGCTTGTTTGGTTTTGTCTGTTTCCTCTTCCACGGTGTCTGGGAAGGGCTGCGGCGTGATTGTGGCACTCCCCGCCCCACGCCAGCTAGCATTCTACATAAATCTATAGCAGGCTGTTATCGGCCCGTCAGCTACTCTGACGGGCCGATAATGGCCCGCTATAGATTTATGTAGAATGCTTACTGGGCCTGGACTTTTCTCTTACCAAATTTTAAGCAATCTTGTAAGAAATGCTGTGCTCCGGCTCAGCATATAATAAATAAAATAAGACTACATGGGCAAAATCAAACAAATGTTACCCAGATTTTATGAAGTTGGCAAAGACCGCCATGTACAGCTTGGAAACATCAAGTTCCCAGTCCGACGGTTCATAGTCGTCAGAATACGGCCCAGTCCACGTAAGGTAACCAGCTTTGTCATATCCAAACAGAAACGTTAACTCATCGGCATGGTTTGGCTTGGATACCCAAGAAGGAGTCGTCAATAAATGCTGAGATGGAAAAGCTTCGAAATGGTAGGCGAACGTATTGTCCGTTGAACTCAGATTCGCATGCATATCTGCCACCAACTTGGCATGAAAATTAAACACATAATCGCCAGTCATCCTCAGAAACGATTGCCGTATATTTGTAATATCATCTGGATTTGTCCAATTAGTATATTTGTCAACTATCATGTCGGATATTAATTCGGGAACATTTTCGCCGTACATGGATTTAGCAATAAGAGGAACGATGTCCTTTACGAATTCGGCCCTTGATGGGGCAAAGTTTTCAGCATCGTCAACACCAGCAAACGGGTCAAGATTCATGGCGCCTTCCCCGGATGTTACGCCGGTCATAAAGTCCAGAGAAGCAAACCATTCCTTTACTTCTGGTGATACCACTGATATATCGTTGATTACATTATAAGGATTAGATGATAAGAATTCCCCATCAATAACTGTAACAAGTTCCATCGGAAATCTAACAAATCCATTCTCTTTTTTATTCAAAGTCTCTTCAAGTTTCTCTCCTGATGTTGATTCAATGCAGTGCACAACATCTTCAGTGGAAGCTTTGATATTACACCCAAGCAGTTCACCAATCCGCAAAGTAATGTCCAAGGGATGCGGTTGGAAAGACCAAATATTCGTGATTGAGCCGCTTATTGCTATGACCCTTTGAAAAAGTCCTTTGTTACCGGGAAATAAGCTGTGATATACTACGCTTGAGGCGCCGGCTGAGTGGCCAACAATAGCAATATTATTTGGATCACCACCAAAATCCTCGATATTTTCATGAACCCACGTGAGAGCAATATGTTGGTCCCATAAACCTCGGTTACCAGGCAATGTTTTGTCTCCTGTACTGAGAAAGCCCCACAGTGCCAGTCGATAATTAACAGTAACAACTATCACATCGCCATAACTGCTCAACATGTCGCCAGGATAGAGCTGCGGAGAGCCAATTACAAACCCACCGCCATGGAAATGCACCATTACTGCGCGTTTTGTGCTGGTGTCCCCGTCACAGAACGGTTTGAAGATATTGAGAAATAAACAATCTTCAGAAGTTTGCATGTTCAGTCCAGGTTTATTTGCTAGTGGTATAGCCAGTTGGGAACAAGATGCTCTGTATCTGGTAGCATCGTACACAGTATCACGTGACAGCGGAACTTTTATTACTGACTTTCTGAAACGCCGAGGTGATTCTGCATACGGTATTCCTAAGTACTTCTCCACTGTTTTTGTTTTTCCGAAAACATTTAGCTCTCTAAGTAGTCCTTTGTATATTCCTGCACGAGTGGAGATTGTTTTCGTGGTGTCTTGAGACGCGACACACACTGTTGTTAATGTGAAGAAAAAACATGAAACAAGCTTTGTCTTCATTATGGATCACTGCAGACTGAAAACTTATATTATACATAAAAGTACTTTCAACTACCATGGATTATGCTAGTGATACGCAGGTCAAGGATTAAAGTTACATAATCAGTAGAAACTACTGATTATGCTAGTACACGCATCCACAGACCCATCTGTTTTTACGTGAATTATCTATCTATAAAATCTATATGATGCCCTTTGAAACAAAGAACATACATCTAAAGGTTGCTCTTGAAAACAAAGAACATATATCTATTGGAAACAAAGAATGTATTATCACTGCAAACTGCAAAATTATATTATACATGAATGCCCTTTTTAATACCATTGGACGTTACTGATACACAATGGACACAGGTATGAACAATGATACACAGGCCAAAGATAAACGTGCATAATCAGTATGTACCGTAATTACTCTAACTATTTGCATTACGAAAACACGCCTATTCAAATACAGTGGAACCTCGATAATTCAAAGTCCAAGGGACCAAACAGTTTTGTTTGAATTATTGAGACTTTGAATAATTGAGGGTTAAAATGCATACATATATTTAAGTCGGAACTTCAAAATGATTTTGAATTATTGAGTATTTTGAATTATCGGAGTTTGAATTATCGAGGTTCTACTGTATATAGAAAATTTCACCTCCAAAAAACTAAAAAAAATTCAGATAAAAAACTCTGATATTTTTCATATTTCTGCTCAAACTATAGATTGTTGGTACTCGTTAGAACCGCCTCGGTGAGGCGATTCTAACGAGTACCCACGATCTATGTTTTTGAGCAGAAATAAGAAACATAATGTATACCCCTGTAAACCCCAGTTTTACTGTATAAAAATGGAGTTTAAGGGCGTCAATATTATACAGGAATGTTTTCATGATGGACATCTTATTTCCTTACCATACTTTTTCTAAAATTTATAGATGTCTGTTCCACTACCTACTAATGTGTTTAAACTATTGTTGGACGAGTGGCAGTGTAGACCATGATCAGACGCCGCGATATGCTTGTCTGTCACAATATTCAGAGTTACAACGGTACTACTGATTATGTTTGCACACGCACCCACTTAGACCTAACTGTTTTACATGAATTATATGTCTGTAAAATCTATAGGATGCCTTGATATTATCCTAAGTTTGCTCTTGGAAACAAAGACTACATACCTATACATGTCTCTTGGAAACAAAGAACATATTATTCTAAGGTTGCTCCTTGAAACAAGAATATACATCTATACATTGCACTTCGAAACAAATAACATATTATATATAGGCTGCTCTTGGAAACAAAAATGCATGCATCTATAGGTTACCCTTGGAAACAAAGAACATTCATCTATTGGTTACCCATACATCTATAGGTTACCTTTGGAAACAAAGAACATACATGTATAGGTTACCCTTGGAAACAAAGAACCTACATCTATATGTTACTCTTGGAAACAAAGAACTTATAAAAGAACGAAACACGAAGTCTTTGTTTCATTGGGAGTCTTCGTGACAGCTATGTAGACGACATACAACATTTTTTTTTATTTTCTCCGGGAAAACAAGGCGCCATTTTATGTGAAAAGTCTGCTAGGCAAACGAGTCACATGAAATGTCAGTCCTTAATTGCTTGACAAACCTGTGTATCAGTTCAAGTTTTACAGCAGCAAATTTGAGCAGCAATTTAAGAGAACGTACCTTCGGACATGTGCGCCCAGCGAAAATTCTGGTCATCCTGCGCTTTCACAAGTCTGATCAGAGTCTTTACTGTCTGTCAACTTAATCATTACATGGCTGTTATAGAATGACGAACGGGGAATGAGTTTATCAAATGGTGCGGTGCGCAGGCTGATGTTGTTATTCGCTATTCCCCAGCTAGCATTCTACGTAAATCTACATCGGGCCGTCATCGGCCCGTCAGCTACCCTGACGGGCCGATGACGGCCCGATATAGATTTACGTAGAATGCTGACTGGGTCGAGCATGATATAATGAACTTTTATCATGTTTCTTTGTTTCTGTTATACCCATCACGAAAACATACCTATATAATTTTGACCCCCTTAAACCCCACTTTTATGTAGTAAACTGGGGTTTACAGGGTATACATTAGTTTTCTTATTTCTGCTCAAAAACATAGATTGTGGGTACCCGTTAGAACCGCCTCGGCGAGGCGGTTCTAACGAGTACCAACAATGTATGTTTTGAGCAGAAATATGAAAAAAAAGATCTGAACATTTTTTTTTTCTGAAAACTTTCAGTTTTTGGTGGTATACTTTTCAATATATTTGAATAGGAGTGTTATCGTAATGCTCAGTTATCTCTTATACCAGATATTGAAACCCTTAAAAATATGCAATGTGGTGTTGGATAGATTAAGAATATTAACTACCGTATTCATCCTAAGTATTCGGACATCTGAACTCCTTACCATACTTGTTCTAAAATTTGAACATGTACAGTTTACTGCCCGATGTTGTGTCTAAAAAATTGTTGGATGAGTGGCAAACAGTGTAGACCCTGATGAGACGCCGCTTTCTGCAGCGTCTCATCTAGGTCTTCACTGTTTGCTCAGGCCTATTTGTCCGAATACATACGGTAAATACGATATCTTGCTTACTCCAACAATACTTATTAAGGTCATTTACTCCCTTTTGGCAAATATGCATGTCTCCCAAAATGAATAAATAACTAAAAACACTACAATTTGCCCGCATTTCTTTATTTCATCAAATTATTTGAGGTAGTGTTATTCTTAGTTCATATATTCTGTTATTTTACACAGTCACCTTTTTTTTTTATTATTATTAATTTAGCTCTAAAATGACAATATTTTCCATTTTTAACGTTTTTCTTAATGTGTGAAATTGGCATGTTTACAAATGATATAAACATATATGAAATGAAATGAAAACATATTCTGACAGAGTTGATCTTGGCTACCAACCTATGTTTCACTTTGTACATTAAAATAAATCCTTTATGCTGCAAAATAAATGTATATATAATCCAAAAATGGTCAGAATTGCTATTTTGTATATAAAAACATGATTCTTTGTCAAAAATGGACTTTCTTGGTTGCCATGACAACGATCTAAATTTATTTAGATTTGAACCAAAAATCGTAATAGTAGAAATGAATTACAAAATTACAACAAGTTTCAGTCTTGTCGTCTGACCCCCATGTGTTGCCCTCTACCTTAAACTTACACAGAGAGGTACGCTAAGCAAACTTGTAGCAAGTGGCATTTTACTATTTTATTATTATTTTTCAGAGAAATTAAGATCATTGTTTTTTCAGAGAAAATAAGATTAAGTGCTAACAAAAAAAAGCTATAGCAATCACCTAGCAGACGAGTCACACGGTATGCCGTCTGATTTTATGTGTTCTTTGTTTCCGAGGGCAACCTTTGTAGACTTTACTAAACATATTAGCAACGTGTGCTGTTGTACATGTATTTCTTAAGCCGGCCTCGGTGGCTCAGTTGGATACGTCGTCCGACTGGACACCGGGAGGTCGCGGGTTCAACCCCCGCCGAGGTCGGCAACATTCTTTCATGGAGATTGATCATGAAATATTTTCTACGGTTATTCTCTGCCTTCCGCTGATTCAAGAAGGGCAGTTGTCACGTTCTGGCGAAAGAATGTGCACAATACAGGTTAACCGCTTAGAGGATTAAGCCTGCCCGGTAAACGTGTGGTTAGGTAAATTGACCGCGCTCGACATGACCCAGTTGGGTTGACTGGGCCGTAAACACAAACGAACAAACATGTATTTCTTACTGGTTTCAATTAAGCAATTGTCTCATGTAAGTACAGTGAATGACAGGTAAAATGGATATATTGTATAAAAGTTCTGTATCACAGACCTGTCATGTATACAAAAATTTGTTTTTCTCTCCATGCGAGGAAATTTACCGTCTGATCTGTACGCCCAACGAAGACTCAGACCACCCTGCGCATTCGCGCAGTCAGATCAGGGTCTTCATTGTCCGCATGAAGATACTTTGCACCCTTTGCTATCCAAACTGCGTCCAGTGAAGATTCTGATCAGACTGCGCGAATGCGCAGGCTGATCTGCATCTTCGCTGGGCGCACATGTCCGAAGGTATGTTTTCTGACCTAACGGTTCATACTATTCCTTCATCCAAAAGTGTTAAGATTAACACTTTCGAGCATTTTATATAATGAATTATACAATATACGATTAAACTGCTAAAACTTGTATCAATGACATGCTGCTGTTGACAAAATTATGTATCGGACTGTACTGCGGTCACCTTTTCCGTTATGTAATATATTGTAAAGGTACGTTTTCTGACTTTAAGGCTCATAACATTCCTTCATCCAAAAGTGTTAAGATTGACACTTTCGAGCATTTGATATAATGATATAATGAGTTATACAACATACGCTTAATCTACTAAAACTATCAATGACATGCTGCTGTTGACAGTATTTACCAGACTGTTTCCGTTATGTAAAATATTGTAACATATAAAACAATTGTGCTTTATGTAACGTCTGGTGCTGTTATTACTAAAGTGCCTACTTATTGCATACTTCTACAAATTACAGAACGCACATATATGCATGGGCCGAGTTGTTCAAAGCATCGTTTGCTTAACGAGCTCGTAAGTGGTCAAAATCTTTACTGTTCTAGTAAGTACAATATCTAATTCACAAGTATTTTTGCTGAAAATGTGAGTCGCCTTTGCAAATGCAAAAACTACTGATCAAAGGTTTAACGATACGTTAACTAACAACATCGTTAGTTTTTACAAGTGGGCCCTGTTTGTTCAATGTCAACCAACATTAAAGACATTTGCGGGTAATTGCCATTTTTGTGTAATCCTCAAAAATGAAAGTTGAGCCAGAGTAAAAACGTTGCTGTTGTTTGGTACAAAACTTAGTAAATTTAGTAAATAAGGAATTGATTTTTCCTGTTTTTAGCACAGAGTTTGTCAAATCTGGCTTCAAATTTGAGGAAAATAATGAAAAGCACATGTTTAGAATTTTTTAACGTTTTGCCTTTATCCCAGATCTGATAAAGCTTATTTGGTTCAGCCTTTCTTAAATGATTTATTTCAACGTACAGTATCCCCTGTGTTAGTATACAAGTAGAATCCGCCGTATCACCAAAAGATAATACTTCCTTTTGGGGGATTTTATGTATATTTTAGTTCCTGAATTTCCCATAAAAATGAAATTAGCACGATGACCCACACTTTTCTTTTAATTTTCTGTTGTATATTACCCCCCTCCAAAGAATAAACCTTACTTTGTGAGATTTCCAGTGTAGCAATTTTCTATAAGGTCCATAATATGGAAGAAATGGATTTATTTTAAGGATTTTTAGGAAGTGTCGGAAATTGGCATTGCAGGTTCCTGTCTCATCTTGACAAATAAGCAGCAGATGTGTACAAGAAAACATTGATGCAAAGCATCAATATGCCGGGAAACTAATCTGTCATGCATTACTTAGCTCCCTATAGATCGTAGTATAGTGAAAAAAATGTTATAATTTATGAAAGGTTGTAATTATATAAATTATCGCAATACTCAACGATAAAAACATTATAGACGTTATCAGAGCAATGTAAAAAAATCAACTATGATCGTCTGTTTTCTAGCCCGCATACATAATTACATGTCGCCATTCATAGCCTAGGCCGAACATACTATATCCGAAATCATCTATGTAGCAGTGTTTCGTTCTTTTCTACATTCATAATGTTTTCTGTCGGCCCAAATCTTTTCATGCTTGAATATCAAATTAAACTATATTAAGCCTCCGTCACACAAAACTAGTTCTTAGAACGTCTTATCACGTCCTATGAAAATCGTAAAACGGGTTGCGGTCAGGGTAGAACGTGTAAATGTGGCGTAATAATAATGCCCAAAATGTTCATAAAAAGTCTTCAATACGTCCATCTCGTCTGTATCCCGTCTGCAGTCCGTTCGTATCAAGTTCAGATCGGATATAGGTGCCCGTTCAGATCATGCTGACACCGTTTCCAAGCAGTCCAAGCCCGTTCTTGATCAGTTTATATCCGTTTATAACTAGTTCTACTCTGTTCCCAGAACGTTCGAACCTATTCTAACTAGTTCGTAACTCGACCACCTAGTTCACAAACAGTTCATCTCGTTCTGATTACGTCTTCATCTCGTCCCTAGTGCGTGTGAAACGTAATTGCAGTCACGTCCTGGCCCTATGGCTATAAAAATCCAGCACGTTTTTGTCAGTTCTCATTCCCGTTCGCCACTTCAAGCTGTGCAGATCAAGTCAACCATCAACGTAGCCATCGTTGTTGTCATTGCCTTCGTTTGTATCAGCATCAAATCCATTGCATTCTTGTTGTCATGCCTCCAAAGCGGAGCGGAGCCAACCCAGAAAGCATTCTTTATAAAACTATATCGGGCCGTTATCGGGCCTACCCTGACGGGCTGAAAACGGCCCGATATAGATTTAAAAAGAATGCTAGCTGGGAAAAGAATTGCAAGAAACCAATATTCACCATGTTAAGGGCTTCGGAGTTATTCATAGTTCTGGGAGACCGTGAAAAACAGATGTGTAATGTCAGAAATCTCGAACCCAAATGATGAACTAGTGAGGAAACGGCGGGTCTTTATACCACAGCTTGTATGATTGTACTGCAGGCGAAGTGGACTTCGTAAACACTGCGTAAGAACAACAAAAACGTACTACAAACAAGTAAACCTTACTAAGAACCTACTGCGAACCTACTGGGAACTTTTAGAACTGTGTAGAAACGTGTTGCTAACTTGTTCGGAACTTGTGCTTTTGTTTTGAACGCATTTGGTCTGAATAACAATGTACTAAGGACGCAGTCGGTCGAATTGTTCCTGTCTGCGAACGGGGGAAACGTGCTACAAACGGATGGGTCGGTTTGCAAACGTACTTCCAATTGATGCTCGACTGCACCATGTCGCAACACGTCCATCTCGTTTTAAATACGTTGTGTCACTCCGTCTAATTACAGGACGGAATGGACGGCAAAAATTTTGAGCAGGCTCAAAGTTCTGGAGCACCAGTCCCGTTCTAGCCCGTCCAAGAAGTTTGTAAACAGATTGTAAAAGGTTGCTACTACGTCCACTCAGTTCGAACACAGTTTGAGTACGTTTGGCAACAATTTTCGGAACGTAGTGAGGACGAGTTCGGTGTGACGGGGGTATTATTAAACCAGCTTATAATCCGTTCGATTTGAGAATGCATATTTCCAATCGTAAACAAAGAAAAATATCTTTTGTTTCTTCTTCGAAGTATGACCAAAAAAAAACTAAATGAAAAAATTCAAACGTGTACGAATATTGACAGCAACAAGCTCATTTCAGGTCCAATGGTCACCTACGGGAAATGAAAACTGCTCATTTCTCTTTTAAATGAGCAAAACCCACATTGCTACATTCATTCTACACAGTACTTCCGATTTTTTATTTCACTTTGTTACCAATAGCACAGTTCTCTGCAGCAAAAGTGTGACTTTGAATAATAATTAAAAAAAAGTGGGGTGAATAGTTATATATAACCCCACTAAGAACCCCATAAAACTGGAAGAAAACCGATGTTCTTCAAATGCATACACATTTTACAAAAACAACCTCAAAAAGATACGCTGGGCTCCAGCCCGGCGTAAAAAAGTCAATATCATTTCCTGTATAGGTCTGCTCAAAATTATAAAATTAAAAGTAAGGCGAATGATTTTTTTTGTCATACAATCAAATAACAGAATTATTTGCACATATTTTCGGGAAAAACTGTTGAGGTGGCGTCATTCCAGGTCAGATTGTAAAAGACTTAGCACGGTGACGCATCATTTTTTATTTTAAAAATAGTGAGCCAGTATATGAAACTGAATATATGCAAAGTCTTTAGAAGTTTGCAGTGCAAGAAGTATTTCCCGCATATGTCCTTAAGTGAACTTCTCTATATGGAAATCCAGAGCACTAGCTGAATACAAACGCTTCGGAAAACAGCTGTAAAAATCAATGATACTAGAAAAGGACCCGCGCAAGCGCGGGTTTGACATTAAATTTTAATCCATCGGACAGATTTCGACCTGAAAAAAAGAAAGTTCCAAGGTTATTTTTTATTATTATTTTATTCAGACTTAACGTCGCTTTCAACTACCGTTCAGTCATACTGCGACGGCGTCTGGATGTGACAGGGAGCTCAGTGCTCACTTTAAAAGACAAATCACACCTCAGACACATGACGTGAAATTCCACCCAGTCACATTATACTGACACCGAACCGACCAGTTCCGCTTTTTCAATGCTGAGCGCAAACGAAAGGGCAGCCAATACCATTTTTTTTAAGTCTTTGATATGACTCAGCTGAGGATCGAACCCACAACCTCCCGAACACAAACCGGACGCTCAAGTACTGAGCCACTGCGCCAGAAGGTTCGAAGGTAATCGGCCTACTGATTTGAACGATTTTTACCATAATTGAGCCAGCGCACATGACAAAAACCAACAAAATGACTGGGCTCCCAGAGAAAAATCAGATCAACATGGGTATCCGCCCAGTCTGATCAGTCTTCGCTGTGCACTCGATGGCTTGCTAAGGAGCATGGGTTTCTACGTGTAGACAGTGAAACTGATCAGACTGGGCAGGTGCCCAGGCTGATCTTAGTGCGCTGGGTGCACATGTCATTTTGTTGATTTTTTTTTTTCATGTGAAAACGACATTAAGTTTTAATCTATCGGACAGATTTCAGCATGAAAAAGAAAGTTTTATCTTATCCAGACTTAATGTTGCTTTCAGCAATCTTTCAGTTATATCGCGACGGTGTCTGGACGTGACAGGGAGCTAAATGCTCACTTTAAGAGTACTGCCTCATTGACATATCACACCTCAGACACATGACGTGAAATTCCACCCAGTCACATTATACTGACACCGGACCGACCAGTTCCGCTTTCTCAATGCCGAGCGCAAACGAAAGGGCAGCTGATACCATATTTAAAGTCTTTGGTATGACTCGGCCGGGGATCGAACCCACTACATCCCGCACGCAAGCCGAACGCTCTAGTAACTGAGCCACTGCGCCAGTAGGTTCGAAGGTAATCGGCCTGCTGATTTAAACGGTTTCTACCATAAATGAGCCTGCGCATGACAAAACCAACAAAATTACTGGGCGCCCGGGGAGGAATCAGATCAACATGGGTATCCGCCCAGTCTGATCAGTCTTCGCTGTACACTCAATGGGTTGCTACTCGTAAGTAGCTAAGGTTTCTATAACTTTGGAAAATAAAGAATTGAATTGTAGACAGTGAAAACTGATCAGAGTTGGCTGATTGTCACGTGAACGGACGAGCGTTGGGCCGGTGACGATGGACTAGACGCAATCACAAGCAATCAGAGGATAAACACAACACTTTGTAAAATAAAAACAAGCATGAATTTAAAAAGTTAAAAAAAACTGTAATTAAAGTTCAAATTTCCATGTTCCAAAGCTTCCATAATCCACAGCTACTGTTAAACTTCATAATCTGAAAATACTATTATTTTCCATAATTAAATATACTGAATTTCCATAATTAAATATACTGTAAATTTGAAATAAATACGTATCTTGTCCACGGATGTATCCTTCATGATATTTCCGGTTATCACTAACACTTGTTTCTATAGAACTTTGAACAAAACTTGCCGGAAAACATTTGATGGTCAATCAAAGTGACGATAACAGTGGCGAAACGGATACATATACGGATACGGGACCATGGTCAGATTCCCCAGATACAGCACAACATGAAGATTAGAAATAGGAAGACAAGGATCAGTCTTCGATGAAATAAATTTTGTAGTGTGTATCGTTCTATTCAACCAGGGAACTTTTATAGTAATGTGGCACGTTTTGAAACATTGTGTCCACAAGAAATCCTTGAAATTCAAGATCTAAAAATAATATTCACAAGAATACCGTGATAGTCAAGATTTAAAATAACCTGTTCGATTGTCCGAACGGTGCAAAGTTTCACACAGCAACTGCTAAAACTATGAAGGAAAAAACATTTTTCTCTCAGAACGCTACAAAACTGCAAAATTACGACAGAAAATTGTCTCCCCTTTCAAAAGATAGAGACAAAAATCAATCCCAGAACAGTGAATATATTGATCACCGAACCTAGGTTCACTCGGAATATATAATGTTCTGGTAACCGCTCAAGTATATAGACGTAAATAATCAAATACACCCTCAGCATAACTATCTCGTGATTACCGTAATACCGTAACTTGAAAGCTGAAGTTTACCTACTTGCTTAAAAAGTAAAAATGTCATCATAATCAGCACTCCAGTTACAAATACAATAATCTAACCTGGTTAATAAAAATCGATACAAACTTCTTTTTATACTATGTACATATAAAAATATATTCAAGATAAAACAGGGACGTGACATATCTCCCCTCTTACAGAAGTGCGTAGCACTAGAGTATTATGTCACTTTATATCGCCGAATATATTACGTCATACACGGCTTAAATAATCTGCGCCCACATTTTCTGCACCACGTATTGCCACTATATGAAATTTATATGGCTGTAATGCCAAAGCCCATCGCATCAGTCTAGAATTGGTAAGCTTTGCTTTATTTAAATAGCTTAATGGCTGATGATCGGTTTCTACCGTAAATGCTGTGCCATACAAATATCTATGGAACTTTTGCACTGCCCATACTAGCGCAAGACATTCATTCTCTATTACTGCATATGATTTTCACTAGGTTTCAGTTTCCTACTTGCATATGCAATAGGATTTTTCATACCTTCTTCGTCATGCAAAAGGACAGCTCCTAATCCCTCATTAGAGGCATCTACTTGTAAAGTAAATGGTTTTGACAGATCGGCCATTTTAAGAATAGGCTGAACTGTCAACGCCTTCTTCAATGAATCAAATGCTCTCTGTTGTGGTTCATCCCAATGTACTTTATTGGACTCACCTTTCTTTGTAAGTTCCGTCAAAGGTGCGGCAATGTGAGAAAAATTAGGAATAAAAGATCTATAAAATCCTACAAGTCCCAAGAATGAACGTACTTGTTTCTTGGTAACAGGTCTTTCTGCTTTTTCAATTGCTAATAAGTGTACCACCAACCAAATGACCAAGACATTCTAAATTTTGAAAACCAATGAAACATTTACTTGGTTTCACAGTCAAATTGGCGTCTCTTAGTCGCTTCAATAATTCTCCGAATACTTGCATATGATGTTCCCAAGTAGATGTGAATATGATGATATCATCAACAAAATTGTCTATATTAGACATACCTTTCAGCAGTTTCCTCATCAGTTTACTACAGGAAGCTTGAGCTGTTACTAAACCGAAAGGTAGAACTTTAAATTGTAACAGTCCTAATGGTGTTTGAAAAGCTGTGTATTGCTTAGCATTCTTAGTTAAAGGTATCTGCCAATAACCTTTGGTAAGGTCAAGCTTGGATATGTACTTATGACCTGCTATTTTCGTAAATATTTCCTCCATATTTGGCATCGGTTCTGCATCGAAAACCGTAATCTTATTAAGTGTACGAAAATCTATGCAAAATCTGTTCGTATTGTCTTTCTTCTTGACTATAAGAACAGGGGAACAGTAAGGACTTTCTGATGGTTCTACAATGTCTAAATTGATCATATCTCTTACCTCATCCTTTGCTGCTTCCATCATATTGAAAGGAAGTGGATATTGCTTAACTCTTACCGGCGTATCTGTTGTCAACTTAATGTCATGTTCCAACAAAGTGGTACAGCCGGGTATTCCTGTAAATGTACTGGCAAAATTTGTTACAAGTTGCCTTACCTGACTTTGTTCCTCTTTTGTCAAGTCTGGATTAATGTTTAACAGTTCAACTGACTCATTGTCACAAATTGATGGTGATTCCACTAATCCTTCTATATTATCTTCGGTATCGTCCGAAGTACAGTCTAATACTGCAATAGAACATACCTGAACATCTGTAGTCTGTTGATCATCCTCTCTTTTAATGTATTGCCTAAGCATATTGATATGGAAAGTTTTTACTTTCTTACCCATTTTAATTCTATACTCTAAGACACTTAATTTCTCCACTACTTCGTACGGGCCTTTCCAACTCATCAACAACTTATTTGTCTTAGTCGGGAGAAGTACGAGAACTTTGCTACCTTTCCTTAAAATGTCGGCGCCTCGACTTCCGATTGTAGTATTTTTTATACTTCTTTGACATACTCTGCAAGTTTTGCTGTGCTAAACTTACCGTTGACTCTAATCTTTCCCTCAAATCTAAAACATACTGGTAAGTAGTACGTACCCGAGGATCCTCGATATCCTTCGTCCATAATTCTCTCAATACTTGCATAGGTCCACGCACAGGCCATCCATATATTAATTCAAACGGAGAAAACCCCAGACTTTCCTGTGGAACTTCTCTGTATGCAAATAATAATGGATCTATATACTTGTCCCAGTCTTTCGGACGTTCTGCGCACATTCTAGTCAACATTTTCTTTAATGTACCGTTACAGCGCTCTACTAAGCCATTACAGATGGGATGATAAGGGGACGTAACTAACTGTTTGAATGACAAAAGTCTACTTACCTCTTTCATCAATGCTGACGTGAATTGATTTCCCATGTCAGTTGATATTTCTTTCGGTACTTCTACTCTACTGAATATACTAACTAAAGCTTCTGCAATTGCTTCAGTCTCAATTGAAGACAGAGCTACTGCTTCTGGATACCTAGTTGCATAATCAACTAACGTCAAAATATACTTATTCCTATTCTCAGTACGGGGTTCAAGTGGACCAACCAAGTCAATTGCTACTCTTTGAAATGGGGTATCTATAACTGGCATACTGCCTAAGGGCGCTCTTGTATTCCTACCTTTGGCTATAGTATGCTGACATATGTCACAAGACTGACAGAACCTCTTTATATCACTTGCTATCCCTGGCCAAAAGAATTCTGATAGTACCTTTTGAATAGTCCGCTTCACTGCAAGATGTCCAGACAGGATTGACTCATGGGCTAATTTCATTACCATCTTGCGATATTGCTGTGGAACTACAAGTTGAATAAAAATCTTACCAAATTCCACATTAGGTGAACTGAACTGTCTGTATATCAAGTCATTCTTGCGAAAAAATTTAGCATTACCTTTAAATTCTGATTCATCGCAAGCTTTTTGAATTCTTGCCAGAGTAGGATCATTAACTGAGCTTCCTTAATTTGCTGAGGTGAAATATCCCTATCGATAATATTGGGGGTTTTGAGTGGTGTTTTGGTTTCAAGGTTTAGGTAGTTTGGCTTGGGACCGGGTTTGTACTGCTAAAGCTGGCACCCAATTCATATTCGGGTCATGAGCATCCCTCGCCCCTGGAATATTACCTATAATAACATCAACCAAAGGGTTCTCCATACAAAGGGCAAGTGCGTCTCCCTTAAAATAAGAAGTGTCTAATGATACCTTAGCTTCAGGAAGCTGTAATGTAGTCCTATCTACCATCATGCATGAATGCATCTTGCCAGTCAAATTCTCTGAGGAAACTAATGATTGTTTAACAATCACCCCAGTACACCCAGTGTCGCGCAAGACACTAACCATTTCGTTCCCCATTATACCCTGTACGGTCTTCATATCATTACAAATGGGTGAAGGTTGAGCTGTAGTACTCACCTTCAATGTATCTTCCATCCCTGGACAGACCTTAGTGCCATCATTGCTTGCTTGAACATAACTAACTGTATCAGTATGAATAAAACACGCTCCACATACCTGGTTGTCGTCCGATTTCCCGTCATCGCTCAATTTCTGTCGTTGTCTCTGATCCTGAAAACGCACATGTTTCGAGGGGGATCTACTTCTACCTCTACCATATGTTCGTGTTGCAGCTACCTTCATATTACCTTTTGCTCTATCAGGACAAAATCTAGCTATGTGCTTTTTATTACCACAAATAAAACATGATCCTCTAAAAGGTTGCGAGCCTTGATGATTATACCTTCGAACAGAAGGTGAAGGTGATCTAGACCTTGACCTAGATCTTGGCCTTTCATTGATCTTAAATGTCAAATTAAGAATATCAGTATATCTGGCTTCTTTGTACTGATCTGCTAATTTACTAGCCTGTTCAAGTGACTTGGGTTCCCTTTCTCTAAGGAAAGGTTCAAGGTCTCTATTACAAATAAATGCAAGCTGATCTCTAAGTATTAAATCTGCTAATCCGTCATAAGTCTTATTAATACCAGACATATCTACCCACCTTGTAAAATAACTTTTCATACGGCTGGTGAATTGCTGAAAAGTTTCACCTGAATCTGGCCTACACTTCTTATACCTTCTTCAGTAACTCATATCTTTTGAGTAAAGCTGCCTTCAACATATCATAATTTAATGCCTCTTCTACAGGCATTAATGCATATACATTAAGTGCCTTACCTTCGAGAAGTGCGCTCAAATTAACCTTTCCATTTCAAATATATGTTTCTTTTGCTCAATGTCTTGTTGTAATTGCATTCTTTGTATCTCGCGTTCATGTGCTGCTTTAGCCTCGGCCTTAGCCTCCGCGAGTTCGCGTTCTTTCAATTCACGCGCTGCCGCGAGTTCGTGCTCTTTTAATTCACGCGCTGCCGCCGCTTCTGCTAATTCACGCTCGCGTGCTTCCTTAGCCTCCGCGAGTTCACGTTCGCGTGCTTGCGCCTCACGCTGTGCCTTTCTCTCGTCGCGTAACCTATCTTGTTGATCCTTAATAAAAGCTCGAAGTGCATCGCCTTCGTACCCTAAAGCCTCCCCTTGAGCTTTTAAATTTTCTATGGTCTCCATTTCTCTAAGTCCCAGTGAAACAATAGCAAGAAGTTTGTTTCAATTAAGCACAAGTTTCATAGGATAAGTCTCAGAAAATCACTATTAATTAAATGCCCTAAAACTAAAATTAACTCTTAGTTTACACTGCAGTCTAACACGTAATAAAGCATTCCACTAATATGAATACAATATCCACTAACTCTAGAAGAGGACAATAACAATGCTCAAAATGATCATAGGCCAACGGCATCCATACTACCAAATAAACACATATCACTCCTCGTTGCCTATATCATAACATATCCACACAAAATTACTCATTAACTATGTTAATATCACACCTCTCCGAGTTATCAATGGAACATGCACAACCCTGCGCGTTAGCTTATCCACAATAATATAAAGGACATTCACGGTCAACAGATAAAAAGTGACCACTGGAAAATAAACAAAAAAAGCTTTTCTGACCTTATCCTTTCTTCACGCCTGCTGTGCTGTATCCGTTTATCTCACCATGGGACACACTACACAACATGATTGACCATAGTCCCGCTTGTCATTACCTTCTGGAATATACATGATTTGATAGTGACTAATTCCACATAACTACATATAACTATACATACAAAACATAAACAACAAAATGTATTTATCTAAAAAAAAATGAACACAATACATCTGATCCTCTGTTTGCTAGAATAACGTGTCCAAAGTCACCGTATCCCACTTCTGACCCCATTGTCACGTGAACGGACGAGCGTTGGGCCGGTGACGATGGACTAGACGCAATCACAAGCAATCAGAGGATAAACACAACACTTTGTAAAATAAAAACAAGCATGTATTTAAAAAGTTCAAAAAAACTATAATTAAAGTTCAAATTTCCATGTTCAAATTTCCATGTTCCAAAGCTTCCATAATCCACAGCTACTGTTAAACTTCATAATCTGAAAATACTGTTATTTTCCATAATTAAATATACTGAATTTCCATAATTAAATATACTGTAAATTTGAAATAAATACGTATCTTGTCCACGGATGTATCCTTCATGATATTTCCGGTTATCACTAACACTTGTTTCTATAGAACTTTGAACAAAACTTGCCGGAAAACATTTGATGCTCAATCATAGTGACAATAACAGTAGCGAAACAGATACATATACAGATACAGGACCATGGTCAGATTCCCCAGATACAGCACAACATGAAGATTAGAAATAGGAAGACCAGGATCAGTCTTCGATGAAATAAATTTTGTAGTGTGTATCGTTCTATTCAACCAGGGAACTTTTATAGTAATGCGGCACGTTTTGAAACATTGTGTCCACAAGAAATCCGTGAAATTCAAGATCTAAAAATAATATTCACAAGAATACCGTGATAGTCAAGATTTAAAATAACCTGTTCGATTGTCCGAACGGTGCAAAGTTTCACACAGCAACTGCTAAAACTATGAAGGAAAAAACATTTTTCTCTCAGAACGCTACAAAACTGCAAAATTACGACAGAAAATTGTCTCCCCTTTCAAAAGATAGCCTTGAGACAAAAATCAATCCCAGAACAGTGAAGATATTGATCACCGAACCTAGGTTCACTCGGAATATATAATGTTCTGGTAACCGCTCAAGTATATAGACGTAAATAATCAAATACACCCTCAGCATAACTATCTCGTGATTACCGTAATACCGTAACTTGAAAGCTGAAGTGTACCTACTTGCTTAAAAAGTAAAAATGTAATCATAATCAGCACTCCAGTCACAAATACAATAATCTAACCTGGTTAATAAAAATCGATACAAACTTCTTTTTATACTATGTACATATAAAATATATTCAAGATAAAACAGGGACGTGACACTGATGCCAGGCTGATCTGTGTCTCTGCTGGGTGCACATGTCATTTTGTTGATTTGTTGGCGGCTCATATATGTAGTGTTGCCGCTAGAACCAATGTGGTGGGGCCATTTGTTGCCCCATAACCATTGTTAAAGGGCAGTCACCTATTTTAAGGGATTCTATTACATTTAATATTAGCAACAAGACTTAATATTGAGGATCATCAAGGCCCCTTGTCCCATCCATGCTTTTAGGTGGAGAAATAGCCCTTGCCTCACTCTAGAGACAAAAATGTATATTGGCAAGGCGGATATCCTGGTCATGATTGGATCATTTTAACAATTGTTTGTTCCTCAAATGCCTCAGAGTCTTTATATGAAATTGGATTTGGGTTGACCCAGCGGTTTCTGAGATGTTCGAAGAGTGCGGACGATGGAGCCTGCCTACACTGTAAGTTCACCTATAGGCTAAAAACTTTAGGATACAAGTCAAAAGGGACTGGTTCACGAATGACACATTTCTGCCCTATTTAACATATTGATGAAAACTTTTCTAAATATAAGTCAACATGGGACATCTTCAAAAACAACAAAAATAAGTTTAAAAAAACATTTGTAATGGTTGCTATGCCAACAACAATACACTACATGTTGTATTGTAAAATTGTTTGTCTTTAATAGATTTCAAGGCAGCAATTTGAGAACAATGTAATTAAAAGCATGATAATTTTATAATTGTTAAATAATGAAACACAAATTTATGAACAAAATCAACATGACACAGAAATTTATGTTGCCACGGCAACAAATATATCGAATTATCCCATCAAAGCACATAGTTTTATTTAATATACATTGTATTCTGTCAACACTGCAATTCTTTTTATTTTTTTTTTCATCACTTTGATTGTCAAGTACTGGATGACAATTTAGAAAGAAAAAAAATATCACTTAAGAAGAAATTGCGTTGCCATGGAAACAAAACCGTTTCCTTTATTGAAATAATATGTGGTTTTGACTGTTTTTAACTATGAAAAGTAAAGGTTTATTATTTGACTGGTTTTAATGTGTTACTTATCAAGTATCTATCTGACTGTGCATGAAAAGCAACGTTCACATCACTTAGCTTTGTGTTTCCTTGTCGACAAAACATAACAAAGACGTATAAAAATACGTATTTTAGGTCGCGCGGTAGCTCAGTGGTGAGCGCATTGGCCTCTCGAGCTAGAGGTACCGGGATAGACCCCAGGCTTAGGCGAGAACTGACCAAAATGAAAATGCTTACTGGCTAGATTTTCCAATGTAGTTTGAAATAAGTGAATCACCTTCCCCGTCCCTTTCCGCCCTCCCCTTCCACACACAAAGTTTGAAATAAGTGAATCACCTTCCCGTCCTCTCTCTCCCCCATCCCTCTCTCTCTCTCTCTCTCTCACACACACACACACACACACACACACACACACACACACACACACACACAAAATAAAGAATATTCTTAGTTTTGTGTGTCATTACGTTTTAAATTCATGTACATTGTTCTTTATTTCGGTTCACAGCTTCGTTGTTACAGACATCAGAAGGCATAAGCTGCTTACCGTCTGCTTCGCAATAATGTACTTGGATGAACTGATATATTTCCCACGATTTTGAAGGTCAGTAAGGTCGATCTGCTGCAGCACTTGTATCCGAGATGTCACGGCGGTGCACAGCTAAGCCGGAGCCAGTGCACGTGATCTATTTATACGTAATCTATTTATTATTGAAAGTTCGAGAAAGACATTCAGCTACTTTGGGAGAATTTGAAAAAAAAAGTATAGTTTTTAAATTAAAAAAAAATCAGAAAAGGAAATCTCAAATAGAAATTATCAATAAGGGCAATATGCTGACAGATCAGATCGAGAACCTCGATAATTCAAACTCCAATAATTCAAAATTCTCAGTAATTCAAAATCATTTTGAAGTCCCGACTTAAATATATGTATGCATTTTAACCCTCAATTATTCAAACTCTCAATAATTCAAACATAACTGTTTGGTCCCTTGGACTTTGAATTATCGAGGTTCCACTGTATATGTTAGGTAATCCTAGAGAGAAATGGTTGAACTATTTGCAAACAATAGAGACCCCGATCAAACCCGCATTCTGCGGCATCTGATCTGGGTCTCCACTGTTCACCAATTACCCTTTTATGGGTCTCAAGACTGTAATAGCCAGAGTCCCACCGGTACTTTTTACTATTGACATTCTAAGACAATGGTTCTGATATTAGTGGTTCCTGTTTTCGCTATGACCTTGTGGCTGCTCGGAGCGGGGCTTTTTAGTATGTTTTGTCCTGGTCGGTGTCCTGTATTGTATTTAGTGGATCCTGTCTAACATTGTGATCATCTTGTTGGAGAATAGCAAGCTGGTTGCTTTGCTTGTCTTTGGTCTGTGGCTTGTGTACTGTCCGTCATGGTTTGTTTGTTCCTCCTCTTGGAGTCATAGTAGATAAGTCTCTTTCTCTTGGTGCCATAGGTAGATAAGTCTCTTTCTCTTGGTGCCATAGGTAGATAAGTCTCTTTCTCTTGGTGTCACAGGTAGATAAGTCTCTTTCTCTTGGTGTCACAGGTAGATAAGTCTCTTTCTCTTGGTGTCACAGGTAGATAAGTCTCTTTCTCTTGGTGTCACAGGTAGATAAGTCTCTTTCTCTTGGTGTCACAGGTAGATAAGTCTCTTTCTCTTGGTGTCACAGGTAGATAAGTCTCTTTCTCTTGGTGTCACAGGTAGATAAGTCACTTCCTCTTGGTGTCATAGGTAGATAGGTGATTTTTAATCGTGGCTATTCGTAGGGCATCTGTTATTCTAGTTTTAAAAAATGTAAAACGGTAGTACATGTATGTGCCACCTTAGAACAGACAATAACATGCTATTACCTTTTACGATTCACGACAACATGTGAAATTATATCCAAGTTGGTAACGTGATGTGTGACATGAAACTCTAGTGTTTGTTTGACTTTTGGTGATGCAGATTATATTTTTCGAATAATCAAAT
Source organism: Anodontia alba (assembly GCA_964016985.1). Taxonomy (NCBI): domain Eukaryota; kingdom Metazoa; phylum Mollusca; class Bivalvia; order Lucinida; family Lucinidae; genus Anodontia; species Anodontia alba. The sequence continues at coordinate 10,025,749 of OZ024821.1, forward strand.
ATGAAACATGATAAATGTCTTTTATTCAGAATGCTCCGTTGACATTTATAGTGCACGTGCTTATATATTTTATGGAGATATGCTTTCTCCATAGGTCATGTTTCAAGCAAATACCTGATGTATACATTAACCCTCTTTAGTCTGGAAACCCCAAAAATGGTTATTGGCAATTAGTGCAGACCTAGATCAGACGCCCGCGGCGTCTGACCAGGGTCTACACTGTTTGCATTAACTACAGGAATTTCTATAAAACATAATAACAATAAAAACTAACCAAATACCCTGCTTTTTGAAATAGATCGATCCAAAGAGTTCTGGTAGAAGAGTCCACCCGACGTAAATAGGTTAAGTACTGGCATCCATAAATTTAAAGGGACTGGGTATGGTATATTTGGTAGATTTTCCGCCACTTTATACAAGGTAGACAACTTTCGTGACTTCCTGCTTCAAGACCCTTCTGAAAAGGGCTCTTTTCTAAAAGCGAAGAATGTGCTCCCTTGGGAGAAGAGAGACAAAAATGACAGTGTTGCCTCCCCTGAAAGTGCACCCCTTCCCCTTAACTGAGCGTCTTACATGTACCCTTGCTGGACAGAATATCAGTACATGTACTTTACGCATACAAATTATTAGTACATAATAAAGTTGTTTATTATCCTTAACCACTCTCTGGCTAATTCAACTGACAGCAAATTGATGATATTTTTTTCATATTTTTTCCAGAAAACAGGATGGATTTGACATTTCGAAACCTAAAATGTCAAAACCTGTTTTCTGGAAAAAATCAGAAAATATTTCAATACGTCGTCCGCTGAAGTTTTTACCCAGAATGCAAAGCGTTAAAGAGTTAGCTCCGTGCCATATTTTTTTTTTTTTTTTTTTTTTTTTTTTTTACAATTCAAACATTTTATTACCTGATAGAGTACTTTATATCTAAAGCATACTGGATTAATGGCAAACAATTTATACAGTGCTCGGACGCCCCCTTCTGTGGCTTCTGGTCTAGGTCTATACTGTTTTCTCAGGTCTGATTGTTCTGGTACTTACGGTAAATATGGTAACTGTTTGTATAGAAATAATCAACAAAATCTAACAAATGATGCCTAACGGGGTGGAAAAGCCCCATATGCCATATGCAAACAGCGGGGGTCACGATGAGCATGCGCATCCGTACATCTGATCTGGGCTTTCTCTGTTCGTTGACATAAACTACACTATCCACTGATTCTAGAAGCGGACAACGAAGGCCCAGATCAGCCTGCGCGAGGCGCGCAGGCTGATCTGGGCCTTCAGTGTCCGCAAAATTACACAAGGGCCTTTTTCGTGCGTTGCGCATCAAATTTTAAAATTGGGACATATTGACATGGAATCCACAAAAGGATTTTAACCTTTACCACTCTCTTGGAAAATTCAGCAGACGACGTTTTGAAATATTGTCAAGAAAATTGGCGTTCGTATTTCATGCACATTGACTAGGAGACAATGTGCATGGAAAGTCGAAATCTATTTTATGGGAAAATTGTAGGAGAAAATTTGTATGAAATGTCAAAGCCTATTTTCCGGCAAAAAATAACCAACATATTATACGAAAGGTCGCCTGCTATATTTTTTAACAGCATGCTAAACGTTAGTGAATTTGGACATTCATTCGCAAATACCAAGTTATCAATGCAAAGACAAATACATGATGACATGGTCAGGCGTCTGGGAGTTACATTCACAGCTAGCCTACATTCTTGTACAATACAGCTACATGTAGAGCATGCCTTTAACGCTCTGCAAGCTGAATGAAATTTCAGCAGGCGACATTTTGAAATATTTTTCCCAATAAATAGGCTTTGACATTTAATGCAAATTGTCTCCGCCCAAGGAAAGCCTTATTTCTTGGGAAAATAAGAAAATTATCGTCAATTTATATAAGATTTTCGTTTAGGACTTATGTCAGTTTGCATGTAACGGAATTAAAAGCATTGCTTAAAGTAAATTCATATATCTAGGTATTTTCTTCTCTATCAAATCGTCACGCCTCATGAATATTTAGTGGAATGCTACCTGTATCAAATTTTATTTTGCTGTTTTAAAGACTACAACAGCTGCAGTATAAATCTGAGATATTTTCAGCACATATTCTAAGTTTCAGCAAAGTCCATCCAAACTTTGTCAAGCAACTTAGCGTTAAAGTTGTCAATTCCAATTTCAGCCGCGGAACCAAGAAAAGGTGGACTTTTGTAAAATTCATAAAGTTTACTTGGTGTGGCTTAAAACAAGTTGGAACCACAGGGACTTCTGTCTCTTGTCAGGCAGGATAAAGCTTTTTCAAGCCTATAAAATACATGTAAACATCATTTAATCACCATTAAAAAGGATTTATCAATGTTTTATGAAATATACCCCAAAGTTTCATTAAGGTGTCTTTTTGGAATCTTTTAAAGGTGGAAATGAGCCAAAGGAATCAGGAATACCTTTTTCTACCATTAAATTAGTAAATAAAGTAATACATATTAGAAATAAACAGTATTCAGTACTTCGAAATAGCAACATTCCTCAAAATTTAGCCGTAATATACGGAGCGGGCGCCATCGAGTGACAAATGTCGATTTACGCATACATATCTGTAAGATATTTTCTACACAGTTGGTCTATTCCAAAATAAGCCAGGCCTGGCTCTTTAAATTTTATGACATTGAACTTGTGAAAAATGATTTTTAAATCACATGAAATCAGCAATTTGGATTTTTACTCGCTCTTACATTCATCTGTTCGGTTCTGAATGCATATCTCTGTATTAAAAAAAAACTTATAAATTATAAAATATCAGGTGCCTTTAACAAAGCATAAGGCTTCCGGACACGATCTTTTTTTCTGAACAAATATGAGAAGCCACTGAAAATTATATGCGTTTAAAATTATATGGTGTTATAAATCAGACATGTATATGTCTGGGTCTCTGCTAAGAAGTATTAATTAAACATCACAAAAGGTCGTGTATCAATTTAAGCGTCTGAAATTATCGCCTATCTATTTCAGCTCGAAATCATTATTACTGAATGTACTTTATTAGTTCACAGAGAGATCATACAAATTCCGTATTTAACCTAAATATTCAGACAGACAGGCCTGAGCAAACAGTGATGACCCAGATCAGACACCACGATACGCGGTGTCTGATCAGGGTCGCCATTCTTAGCTACTCACCAAGCAATTATTAGACACGGCAATAGACTTGTTTAACATTTAGGATAGACGTGGCAAGAAGTTTAGGTGTCGGATTGTTTAGAGTAAATACGGTAACGGGACCATTTATGCAAAACACGTTACGCAAAACACGTGACTTTAGCGTTCAAAAGAACAGCGCAGTACTCCAGCTAGCACTATATAGAGGGGCGGGCCGCCCCTCTTGCCCTCTTCTGTTGCCCCTCTGCCCTTCTTAAGCTGCCGTCTTATTTCAACTCCAGATATAACACCCTACATTTTGGTGAAAATTCCATGAAAATCGGACCAAAATTAAAAAAGTTATCAATGTTTAATGGTCAGTTTTATGTGTATTTTATTTTTGAGGTATTTATTGTGGAATGGGATTATATTTTGTAACATATATTGATACTAAGCATATTTCATGACACATGGTGCCCTCATTCTTGTATGACCGCGCAAACTGAAAAGTGCCTTACCCAGCACCCTTCTGCCCTCAAATCCTAGATGGAGCACTGACAGCGGAGTCCTAAATCAGCCAAGGGACGTTGCATCGATATTGATGCGACGTTGTCTTACGGTTGCTTGCTGCTGGGAACTGTTTACTAGCAAACATACATCATAACAACGCCGTTCCGATGTCTCTGCAACGTCATGTCATCGCAGTGGCATAACACACTGTTACGGTGTTGTGTGTTTACCGGGCTGAGCATGGCCTCACTTGTTCGTTGATCATATGCGAGCAAGATAGACTAAGATCAACCTTTACCTCTGCACAGAATGAGCAGGATCATCGCTGTTTGCTAATAAAATGTATAAGGTCTACATAACAACCCTGCTAGCATTCGTTATAAACCTACAGCGGGCCGTTATCGGCCCGTCAGCTACCCTGACGGGCCGATCACGGCCCGCTATAGATTTATGTTGAATGCTTTTTGGGAACGTACCAGCATAGAGTCGAATCTGACTGCGCATCCACCCATTCTTATCTGAGTCCAGACTGGTCGCATATGTCACAAGTTCGTTTACTAATTTGAAATATGGGCCGCGCCATGCGAAAACGTGTATTTTGGCATATGCGGACCGCGAAGTCCCAGATCAGCCTGTGCATCCGCACAGTGTGATTGGGGCCTTCACTGTCCGCTAACAAAATCATTGGATACCGCAAAATGTACGAATAGAGAGCAAAGACCCGTATGATAATTTGCGCATGCGCAGGATGATCAGAATCTGTGTATTTTGCGCATGTTTGAAAGCACTTTTTTTTTTCTTTGACGCGGCCCATATAATTACCCTGATGAGCTGCTCAGAAGCGAAACCTATCTGGCCCTTTACTCTCAGAATATATGCCAAGACACCCTTCGGCTTAACGCGGTTCTTATTTAGTGTCCAGTGTAACCATATTTTATATGCGAAAATCGAAAGCCAGTATTAGCCTGCGCATACGCGCGATCTGATCAAGGTCTTTTCTATATGTCGATACATGTACATTCTACTGTATCCGCTGAATGCGAATGCGCTGACTGATCTGGGCTTTCATTGTACGCATATGCGATGAGCGATGAGAGACTTAGCACACGTTGCTTCACATTTTATGTTTACAAGTATTGAATTTTTTAATAAAAATTCTGATCAAATATATTGCAATATGTTGACATTTACTTTAGATTATTAAAGACACCTGATTCCTGTGCAATTACAAATTTTATGTGACATTTAGCTTGTGAGCATCTTTCAGACCTTGACAATAACCAATGAATTATAGCTTGTCTATATAATGTTTCACATCACCATTAACCCTTCTCTTGCTGTACACGACATGCCCTGTCTTAGCAAATAGTGTAGAGCTAGATCAGTTGGCTTCTGAAGAAGCCAACTGATTTGGATCTGCACTGTTTGTCATTAAATATGTGAATTTCTATCAAAAACCCGGACCAAGTAATCTGATTGGCTGGAAATTAGAAGTGGGTGTGGTATCTTAATTTATTCAGCATGACAAGGGTTAAGATTATCAAAATAAGACAGCACGTGGCAAGCCTTGTGACAATATGATAATCAGCATTGCCTAACAAACGCCTGCTTTGAAATCTACCTAGCGGGCACATAATGTAGTTTCAACGGTGAATACGTTGGGTCACCTTTGAAATGACGTTGATTCAATGTTGTGCGCTCGTTATATTTAATAATGACGTTGAACCAACGTTCAAAACGTTGTTTCAATGTTGTGTGTACGCTGGGTAAATTATAGATGCTTCGGTTTTGAAGTTTTAATGTTTTATGATAAACGCTTGTGTAAAAATGTGCAAACTCATGCACTGAGGTGATCACGGATTCCCAAAGAACTGTTGCTTGTAGAACGTTTTTTTCAATTATCAATCTACACTACTTGCATTTGAGGCGGTAGTTGTCGAGAATGCAATCACGTTAATTATGAATTTGATAAATGTTATGTTTCACAGTCTCATTGTACAAATTATCCCCTTTCATAATTCGATAAGGTCTGAGTGGCATTTTTGTGGATATCTTTTTTTTACAAAGGCATATCATATTTGGAAATGAGTTTGAAAATATTGTAAAACTTAATTTATCATATGACGTCGCTTTTATTCAGTGGATAACGTCATGTCATAAAAATCATATGATCACACGTGACATAACACTTTGGCGGGAACAAGTAACATCAAGACGACGTCCATGTCAACCATGCATTTTCTGTTGAACAATTGTCAACTTTAAAGGTGATAAAATCCAATTTAAAATGGTCATATGATAAACAGCATCTTACACTCGTGGTCATTTCATATGAAACTCGCCGAAGGCTCGTTTCATAAATTTCATATAAAATGACCACTCGTGTAAGATCCTCTATGAATAAATATCAGCGACCAGTTGTTCAACATATCGTTAAAACTTAGATCATTAAATATGGCATATACGCTAATATTTTTGCTGAAAAATGTGAGTAGCTTTTGCATTTGCAAAAGCTAATCACATATTTTTCAGCAAAAATACCTGTGAATTAGATATTGTACTTACAGTTAACATTTTGACCCCTAACGAGCTCGTTAAGCTAACGACGCTTTGAACGACTCGGTCCATTCAAGCTGCTATTTATCAAGCCAATGGACATCTCCAAAAATACAAGGGCGAGTCAATAAAACCAGCCTAACTTATTTCTGGGTGAGATCGATCTCTTCTTTTTTAATGTAATTGCCCTCTAGAATGATGCACTTGGACCAACGGTGTTCCAGTGCCATCAGCCCAGAACTGAAGAAGCCAGGGTCCTTTACTCCGACCCACTCCTCAACTGCCACCACGACTCCTTCGTTGGACCGGAAATGACGTCCACGGATATCCTTTTTCAAGTTTGGAAATAGGAAATAGGCGGGGTGCGGTATTAGCTCGTACCCGTTCCGCTCAACAGCATCCACTGCAATTTTGCAAGTGTGGACTCTCGCATTGTCCTGTTGGAGCTGAATTCCTTTGGAGAGTTTACCTCTGCGTTTTTCACGGATCGCAATTCTCAGTTGGTCGAGCAAATTTGCATAATACGCACCTGTTGTTGTACTTTTCTTTGCTAGAAAGTCCAACATAATAACGCCTTGCGCGTCCCAAAATACAGTTGCCATCACCTTGCCAGCAGAGGGTTGCGTTTTGAACTTCTTTGGTCCCGGAGACTCCGGCCCTACCCACTGGCGACTTTGAGCTTTATTCTCTGTCTCAGGTCTCATCTACAGTCACCAGACGTGAAAGGAAATCATCTTCCTTTGACCTAAACCATGCGCTGCATACTGATGCTCTGGTTGCCATCTGCTCGTCGCTAAGGTATTTTGGGACCCAATGGGCTTTTAGCTTGCGCATACTCAAGCGATCATGTAAAATTGTTGAAACGCTACCATGTGAAATGTGTAATGCATTCGCTATTTCTTCCACCTTAATTCGCCTATCAGAGTACACCAGATCCCGTACTTTATTACACATTTCTTCATCGGTGGCATCTGATGGGCGACCAGACCTGGTTTCGTCTTCTAAAGACGTTCTACCGCGTTTGAATTCCCCAACCCAGAATTTAAATTGTGCATACAATGGTGCAGAAGACCCATAAACATTGGTCAACTCGCAATATATTTACTGACCTGTTTTCCCTTTCAAATAAAGGTACCGAATTACAGCACGGTACTCAACTTTTGACGAAAAGCTTGCTTTTGCATCGCTAGCCATGTCTGACATTCAATTTCTTATGAGTGAATGACACGATAAGGGTACAATTTTGCCCTCAGGCCTAAAACATGTATTGAAACAAGGGATGAAAATCGTGGGTGTCTCGGTCAATTGGAAATGGGATAAGCTGGTTACTTATTGACTTGCCCTCGTATGTGAAGATACCTAGCAACTGCCATAATCACAAAGAACGGCTTTCTAGAGGCACAAAAAAGGAGAGATGAGGAAAATATAATGGTAAAACAAACGCCACATATGTAATAAACAAAGAGCAACTGCAACAAAGGAACTGCCAGGTAGGAAAACTACAGTAAAACCTCGATAACTCGAACACCGATGACTCGTTTACCGTTGCTAAATCGAGCTCGTTTTTGAGTACCTAGAAAAATTCTTCCGATAGCTCGAAAACAAATATTTAGGGATATTATAGGAATTTTCCCTTTTTTATCATGAAAATGTATGTTGTGTGTACTCATTAGAATCGCCTCATCGAGGCGATTCTAATGAGTACACACAACATATCATTATTATATAGAAGATCGAAAAGAAGTCCTTATTTTATTCCCATTTGTCTCCTAACCTGGTGCTATGATTTACACTCAGTGGCTCGAATATCCATATCTAGAAAACATTTCCATGGTCCCAAAGATGTTCGAGCTATTGAGATTAGACTGTACTTGTGAGCTTTAACCAGTTTTACTCGCGCGAAAACTCATCCATAATTCTAATACAGCTCCAAATAACAAATATATGTTATATCGGCAAAGGGGTGTCCACTTTAGCCAAATTCAATGAGGAATTGCCATAATCACGAAACATATTCTGAAGAAACGATGAGGAACCTACAACAAAAAGATAAAGCATCGCAATTGCAATGCCCTACATAGAATAAAGAATATCACAAAACATACCTATATAGTTTTGAACCCTTAAATCCCACTTTTATATAGTAAAACTTGGGTTTACAGGGGTATACATTATTTTTCTTATTTCTGCTCTAAAACATAGATTGTGGGTACTCGTTAGAACCGTCTTGCCGAGGCGGTTCTAACGAGTATCCACAATCTATGTTTTGAGCAGAAATATGAAGAATATAAGAAGTTTTGTTTGAAAATTTTCGGGGTTTTTTGGTGATAAAATGTTCAGTATATTTGAATAGGCATGTTTTCGTAATGGAACAGACAACGTCACGTTATCTTAAGGGTGCATGGGCGACTCTAATACATTGACAATCTAGATTCGTTAAAGGCTCAATAATCCTCAAAAATAGACATTTTATCATCCACGAATGATGTAATAAATTAATATATATTATTAACATAATCATAAAATGTGGCACCTGGCAGCCTGTAAACTTGTTCTTGAACTGGCTCAAAAATGAAATGATTTATATTTTATCATTGAATTAATGTTGGCAACATTAATTCAGAGATGATAAAAAAAATCCATTTCATTTTTGATTCAGTGTAAACACGAGAGACTAAATGAAATTTTACAGGCTGTCAGATGCCACATTTTACGATCGTATAAATACAATATATCACTTTATTAATATTAATCATTTTATTTAAACATTTTTTTTTTTTTGGATAAAAATGTCTATTTTTGAGAAATATGGATCCTTTAAGATGAACTGTTAGGAAAACAGAACAGGAAATGCCCAGGAGAAGCCACAATTACTGAACACCGCTAATGGCACCAAAAGAAACCACGCCGGACATCATACACGTTACAAACAAACGAAAAACAAGGCAGCTGGTTTCCTTTTCTCCTACGAGGTGCTCACATTACTAGATAGGAACCACAAATACAGTCAACCCTCTTTATACCGACACTCGATACAACGACAAAACTCGTTATAATGAGAATTTGAATGTCACGAAACCTTCTCTCAAGAGGTGACAGTTAATGAGAAATTATGCAAGAATATTACATTAAAATTTCAAGCAACATATGTTTTGGATATTTGTTAGAATCGCCTCTCGATGCACAGGTGCTTAAAAAGTATTCTAGAATGCTGTCTGCTGCTGTTATAACTGGTACTTTAACCCATCTATGCCTAGTGTCCCATAAAAGGGACATTGGCAAACAGTGTAGACTCAGAACGCGGCGTCTCATCAGGGTCTGCACTATATGCATTATATACTGTCGTTTCTATAAAACATTGGAATAATAATAACTCACCAGACATCCCTTTTATTGGAAATGGACCTGTCCAAAAACTTCAGGTGGCATAGTCTACTAGGCATAAATAGTTTAATAGTCAATTCTCAAGGTATATACTAAACACAATATTACTGCAACCACGTGGTTTGATGCTCTGCGCAGAGTTCTTGGATATTTTAAAATGTCGAGATCACACAAGACGTGTGGTCCTGAGCTCTTTGAACATACAGTCTTCTCATAGAGCGTTATATTACGATGATTAGTAGTAGCCGGTATTTATCGCATGTGTACAGGAATCCCCAGCCTAAGCACTCTGATTACAAACTTAGCATTCTGGACCCAGTTGTTCAAAGCGTCGTTAGCATAACAAGCTCGTTAGTGGTCCAAATGTTAACTGTTCTAGTAAGTACAATATCTAATTCACAGGTATTTTTGCTGAAAAAATGTGAGTAGCTTTTGCAAATGCAAAAGCTACTCACATTTTTCAGCAAAAATATTAGCATATATGCCATATTTAATGGTCAATATTTTAACGATATGTTAACTAACGACATCGTTAGTTTTGAATAACTGGGCCCTGATTACAGAGAAAGCGTTCTGATTACAATGAAGATAATTTGGATGCACAGGTGCACAGGATAGTTTGAGTTTCGTTCTTTGCATATGCCAGCAGGTGGACAAATTCCATGGTGCATCATCGAAAATCCCCGAACTTTGGCTTTGAACCGCCCCTGGGCCAACGTCTCTGTTTATTTGATTATTTGATCAATTGAATTAGCAATATCTACATAACTGCTGGAGTTTGATTCCATTCCAAGGCCCAGCTTACCATACCAGAGCATACCTTTAATTGACAATAGTTACTTCTGATACCATTCAGTATGATTAGCTTAATAACCCTCGGGGGTGGGGCGGGAGGTGAGAGTGGTAACTTCCTATATATGACATCGTACGGATGTGCATGCCGAATGGCCCCCTTTTTCAGCGCTGCCAGGTATATGATTAGCCCCCTTTTTCAACAAAAAGTATATGACTGACCCGGTTTTTCTTGATTTGAATGTGAAAGGCCCCACTTTTCTGACATCCCGGTAAATGCGTATATTTTTTCGCTCAGAGATTTGTGGAGGCTGCTTGTTCTTTTGGTGTTCAGTGAATTGACAGCAAAATGTCTATCTACCAGCAATAAATGGGTATAAAAATCAAAGGGCAGTATATGAATAGGTAAACATTTCAGACGATCAAGTATATGAATGGGTCCTTTTTTTACAAACGTCAGGTATATAAATGGGGTAGGTTTCGAAATACAGGCTCACACACCCGTACCACATTTACCCCCAAGTTAGCCACCTCCACCCCCACCCCCACACCCCGAGTAATAACCATTTCATGATAAAGTGTTAGCTTGATTGACATCGCGGTTCATCTCTAAACCCTAAGTCATCCCTAGCAGCGCCCAGCCATCTTATGATGTAATGTTTGGTAAAATCTCGCTCTACTCGTCATGTCATTTGTATGTTGCATGTTCAGATGTAGTGCCATATGGACTCTCGTCCCTATAATACCCGATACAGCACACCCTAACGTTCAACTCCTCATTGCTTTCGACGTGATGTCACAGGGCCATGTTCCGATACATCACGTAAGCATGCCTAAATAATTTTGACCCCCATAAACCCCACTTTTATACAGTAAAACTGGGGTTTACAGAGGTATACATTATTTTTCTTTTTTCTTCTCAAAAATTTAGATTGCGGGTACTCGTTAGAACCGCTTTGCCGAGGCTGTTCTAACGACCACCCACAATCTATGTTTAGAGCAGAAATATGAAACATATCAGAGTTTTTGTCTGAATATTTTCAGTTTTTGGAGGTGAAATTTTCTATTCATCTGAATAGGCGTGTTTTCGTAATGCAAGTAAATTTGACCCTCAGCACTACGTATTCCATCCCTTGGCCCAGTCCCAAACATCCTAAGGCACTAATTTTAATGAATGGTAGTGAATATACATTCTACCCTTAATGCCGTTCAATTTGATATGAGCCCGCGCATGACAAATCCTACAAAATGGCATGTGCGCCCAGCGAAGACTCTGATCAGACTGGAGGGATGCCCGCATTAAGAAAGCTTGGGTCCTTAGCTACCCATTGAGCGCACAGGAAAGCCTCTGATCAGACTGGGTGGATCAGAATCTTCGCTGTTCGCATGAAGAAAGCTTGGGTCCTTAGCTACCCATTGAGCTTACAGGAAATACTCTGATCAGACTAAGTGGATCAGAGTCTTCGCTGGGCGCACGTCATTTTGTTGGTTTCGTCATGCGCTGGCTCATCTGATACATGACACGGGGATTGATAATAATAATAACAAGTCATTTTCTCATGCCGCGTCACAGACTGCACAACTGGCTTTTGTAAACTTAATTTCTAGATCGGGCCTGTGTTTTAAGCGGAATTGATACACTTTCAAGAGCTCTTTTGAAATTATTTTCTCCCCTTTTGAAAAGAGGGGTCTACTCTAAAAGGAAGTATTTTGCTCCCAGAGAGAGACCTTATCCTTTTAGAGTAGACACCTGTTTAGAAAGGCCCTTTCGTGATAGACTGCAAACAGGATGCTACTTGAGTTGTCTTGAGTTGAAAAAAAGGCAGAAAATATACCAAATGTCTCCAGTCCTTTTAACCCTTGTCATGCTGAATAAATTTAGGTGCCACGCCCAATCAGATTACTTGATTCGGGTTTTTGATAGAAATTCACATATTTAATGACAAACAGTGCAGATCCAGATCAGTTGGCTTCTTCAGAAGCTAACTGATCTGGATCTACACTGTTTGCTAAGACAGGGCATGTTGTGTTCAGCAAGAGAAGGGACAAGGCTTTCCATATTATCTTGGTCCCGAGGTTATAAAACTTTTTTCATGCTCAACTCAGCTGAGCATTAAATTTGTTCTGCTGATAAATCCCAGAATTACTAACAATTTCAGATACTTTCTTGATAAACATAGCCGAGCATGAAATTTTCTCTGCTAATAAATATGAAAATGTCATTTTAACTAAAGTTTAACTAAAGTTGGCATTTTCATATTTATTAACAGAGAAAATTTCATGCTATGCTGAGCTGAGCATGAAAAAAGTTTTCTAGCCTCGAGGTCAGGGCTCCCCAAGTCGTACAACAGACAATTCGAGCAGAAAAGGTTGTACAAGGCCTGTACAGAATATGCGAGTGTGCCTTTTACATATCTGGCCTTTGTGGTAACTCAGTAAACAACGTCGTTTCACAACGCTACGACACCAGATGAGATGTTTATTCACCAACCATTGACCATTATACATGGTATAAAATCACATAGTAAATAATAAGCATCATTACAATTTTATTATTCTGTTACACACGCAACATACACGTGAGTAGCAACGTCAGAAAATGTACCTGCGACATGCGCGCCCAACTAATAGTAAGATCAGCCTGCGCATCCGCCCAAGCTGATCCGACTCTTCACTGGGCTCATTTTAGACAGCGAAGACTGAAGAGACTGCGCGGATGGGCAGGCTGATCTGAGCCTTCGTTGGGCGATCATTGCAGAAGGTATGCCCTCTCGTGTTGCGGCTCATTTGAACTATACCATAAAAACGGAACAAAACAGAGAGAGAGAGAGAGAGAGAGAGAGAGAGAGAGAGAGAGAGAGATCCTCGATAAGTCTCGGTCACATCTAAACGACTTTGTTACGACGATGTATATTTCCTGGAAAGGCCTGTTTTACGAGTAATGAGGTCGATATTTATTTCTCGTGCGCATGGCACACACTAACAAAAAATCAACGAGTATCGTGCATGAAACAGAAGTGTGCAGAAAATAAAAGGCACACGTTAAAGGAAGGCGCGTGACATCAATAATTGGTATTGGGTTTCATTTCTTTTTCTTCTTGCTTCTGTTAAAGTATTACTGTATATATAATGGAATTATGCCAATAAATTCTTGGTAAGAAAAATAAAACCAAAAAAAAAAAAAAAAAAAAAGAAACATGAACAGGTTTTTATCACATGGGAACAACATAAGTTTTATATTCAATTTTATTTCGTACAGCTTTCTTAAGTTGAAAACGTAAGTCATAGTGCAGATAGGGTATCCTAGACCACAATAAAAAATCCTCGTGCCTGTCAAATTGCATAGATACAGATCAATCAGCATCATAACGTTACGAAAACATGCCTATTCAAATATATAGAAAATTTCACCTCAAAAAACTGAAAAATGTTAGATAAAAAAGTCTGATATTTTTCATATTTCTGCTCAAAACATAGATTGTGGGTACTCGTTAGAACCGTCTCGATGAGGCGGTTCTAACGAGTACCCACAATCTATGTTTTTGAGCAGAAATAAGAAAAATAATGTATACCCCTGTAAACCCCAGTTTTACTATATAAAAGTGGGGTTAAAGGGGGTCAAAATTATATAGGCGTGTTTTCATGATGATGACCAAAGTTTGAGCGATTTGACCTTGTAAGTAGTTCAATCCGTTTACGGTAGTACCCGTATTGCTATGGGGAGACTGATTACTCGAGGGAGATTTTGCCGCCATTCTACAAGGGAGAGGGAGCCATTTTTGTGACCCCTTGCTAGCTTTCCTGCACACCAAACCCCATCTGAAAATGGTCTAAACTAAGAGGACGCGTTGCTGCTAAGGAGGAGCAAATTCTATATGCAAACCTGTTTCAGAAAGGCGGAAAAAGTTTTTTAGCAGAGTTATACCCCTTGAAAGTATCAATTCCAAGAAAGAGGTTCTTGTTTACCGTGGCAATATCTTGCGCAATTTCGTTGCAACTGATCAAAGGAATAGTGCCAAAATTGCTGCCTTATGAATTGGCGGTTAGTATTGCGCACAATCAAAACCTTGTCTCGCATAATTGCCTTGAGTTATGGCCCTATATACAAACATTACGAAAACACGCCTATTCAAATATACAGAAAACTTCACCTCCAAAAACTAAAACTATTTAGATACAAAAACACCGATATTTTTTATATTTCTGCTCAAAACATAGATTGTGGGTACTCGTTAGAACCGCCTTGGCAAGGCGGTTCTAACGAGTACCCACAATCTATGTTTTAAGCAGAAATAAGAAAAATAATGTATACCCCTGTAAACCCCAGTTTTACTATATAAAAGTGAGGTTTAAGGGGGTCAAAATTATATAGGCATTTTTTCGTAATGATCATTTCATCCTGGTAGACCAAAACAGATACCTGTGCAAACACTGTAGATCCAGATGAGACGCTCGTAACGAGCCATCTAATCTGGATCTGCAGTGTTTGCTATTCTGTTTTTTTTTTTTTTTTTTTTTTTTTTTTATTTATTTATTTATTTTTTTTTTGTTTGTTTTATTTTGTTTTGTTTTTTTGTTGTTGTTTTTTTCGGACTGAAATCCCTTTTTGCATCAATGGACATGTCCAAATTCAGTGATGGAAGAGTTCATTTCAATAACTTAGGAATGAAAGGATAAATCATGCGATGCAATATTTTCGTGGCTCTTCTCTTTGTACAAACCTGGTATTAAGGCAGTATCCTCAAAACAACTGGTGAGAATATAAAATGCCTCGTGTGTAAAAATGGACCTGTGCTGCAATATTTCCAGAGGTATGGCATTGTTTCTTATTCCTTGCCGGCACCTTATCTTCGACATCTCTTCCAGACTGGTTGAGTCAAGATCAACAAAGAGAATATGCATTGTAGGGTTATGAAGTGGCATGTGCCAAAATAAGGCTTTGTGGTACATACAATATTTCCAGTAGTATAAAATAATAATAATAATAATAAAAAAAAAAACAATAACAAAAAACGTAAATTTGTGTGCATTTAATTTCTCATTCCGTGCGTCTGTCACATACAACCGTCCGGATTTCGAAGTGTATCTTAGTCATTAAATCTACTGAACCGATGAATAGAGAACATTTGGTGGTTAAAGACTTCTTAGGATGGAGGACAATGTGCGAACTGAACACACTACCAGGAATTATCGTACTACAGGAACTGTCACTCAGGTTATCGATATTCCAATTTAGATCGGTTTCGATTAATTCCCTTTGACTGGAGGCCCGTAAGCGTCGTCTTACCTGTGTAGCTGGTGTGTAATCAACCCAGTGTCACACACCTACAGTACTACTACAATTCAGATTAAATCATGTGTGGATGCATTGCTCTTGGACCAATTATACACTGGAATAGGTCCGAGTTAGAATGAATGAATGAATGTCAGCAGATTATTCAGTATTATTTTCAAAAGAATATCAATTGTTTAACCTAAGAATTGATTAATAACGATAATAACAAAATATTAATAAATTGATTAAAATAAATTATTATTACTGTTATGATTATTATTATTATTTCATTATTTCAAATTGAATAAAAAGTGTTGAATTTAGTTATAGATAATTCAATATGATTTTTAAACGAATTTAAATAGTTTAACCTAAGAAAACAAAAGCAATTAATAAATTAAAAAAGTGTTATATTTAATGAATGGTAATTCAATAAGATTTTAAAATGAAGAACAATAGTTAATCTAAGAGAACAAATGAGTTGATTAATTAAGGTTGTATTTAATTACTGATGATAGTTTGGTACAATTTTTGAAAGAAAAACGATCATTTCACCTGGAGAAAACAAATGGGAAAATTTAATTAAATATAAGTAATTTGAAAAAAAAATGAATGAATGAATAAAAAAAAATACTTTATGATAACCATAAACTAAAGAAAGAAAGAAAAAAAGAAGCCTATGGATAATGAATACGGGAGAAAGACCTATGTCATCCACTTCTTAACATCATAGGACAGTCTGCGTACCTCCGTTATTAAGTTATCCTAAGACATTTGTTGTTACAATACGAAAGAAAGAAAGAAAGAAAGAAAGAAAGAAAAAAACATATGGATAATGAGTACAGAGGAAAGGCCTATGTCATCCACTTCTTAACCTCAAAGGGCAGTCTTTATACCTCCGTTATTAAGTTAGGTTATCCTAAGACATTTGTTAGTACAGTAATTAAAGCTACCTACTCTTTAAGGTGATCTAGGTAACCTATTTCACATCAATACTATCACCACAGATTAAAGAAACCTATTAATCAGAATGCAATCAAGTGTGTTTAATCAATGCTCACCAGACACCATGATATGCGGCGTCTGATCTAGGTCTAAAGTTCTTATCTATTTGTCAATATCCCTTTTTTAGCATAAATGAGTAATATCAAATATTACTGTGTTTTAAGTAACCTTCAGGTATGTGCCCTTTGTGGACCAAGACCCCATTGCGCTTTCTGAGCAAGGTTATGCTCTTTGCTTAATGTGTGTTATAGATCTGATTGTTAAGATCAGTATGTGCAGATGCTTATGCTAAACAATCCTACTGGCCATTCTGTGCCTGAGCATAGTAGTAGTATTAGGGTACATACATGATTAGAAAAAAAAAAAAAAAAAACACGCAAATTTAGAGGTTTAAATTATTGGTAATTTGATAATTTAGTAGTTTGAAACCAGTCTGCAAAGCTCACACAGACCATCAGCTGGACAGAGGCGTACAAACAGGACATTTCTTTCAAGAGAGGTACATAAATAGCTTTGGGCTATTTGTTCACAGCATAAAGACAATTAGCTATTTCATAAACTTACGACCCATTGGTGGCGCGAATTAGCATAGTACTTATCAGTTAGCACTTTGGGTAAAAGTTTTACAGACAACATAAATATGGGACAATTTTCTCCAGTTCTCCATTAAAACATATGTTGTAGGTATTAATTTGATGCACCTCGGTGAAGCAAAAACATGTTATGAGTACTCATTTGAAGAACCTTGGTGAGGCTCATCTAATGAGTACCCACAACAAATGTTTTTATGGAGAAAAAAAATGCAATCACCAAATACTTATCGTGAACAATTCCTCTGTATGTTTTATTTTCAAAACAGGATTTGACATTTCATGAAAATTGTCTCCAATGAAGACTATTTGCATGAAGTGTCAAATCCTATTTTCTGGATAAACTAAGACAATAACCACTTTATCGCATGCTGAATTAGCCCAGAATGTGATAAACGTTTAGGGATCAAATATCACCCCCACCCCAAAAAAGGATATGGTTTGACATTTCTTGCAAAGCATCTCCATTGCAAACAATTTGCATGAAATGTCAAATCCTATTTTCTGGGGAAAATTCAACAAATATCACCAGTTTTTTGCTGCTGAAGTAGCCCAGAGAGTGGAAAAGGTTAAGGGTTAAAATTTTTACCCCTCCCCCACCCCCACAAAAAAGAAACCAACAAAAAATAAAGTTTGACAGTCCATACAAACTGTCTCTGTTGGAGACAATTCGCATGACATGTCAAAGCCTACTTTCTGGGAAAAATAAGAATATCATCATCACTTTTCCCTTGATGCATGAACGTTGTTTAACAATCATTTAAACTTAAGGGAAAAAAAATAGACAAACTGTCAAAAAACTTTCATAAAAATTAATGTAGAATATGCTATTTCTAGTTTTATCTTATCATTTCAAGAATTGCAGGACCATGTGACCTGTCTCAGATAAAGGGCAGTTGTGTCAGATTATGAAAAAAGAGAAATTATGTATTATGCAAACACTAAAGATCCAGATCAGTCTGCGCATCTGCACACTCTGATCAGGATTTTAAATCTTAATCAATATATTCTACAGTAGTTAGTGTTTATTTAGTTACAGGGTTAAAGATGGTGCTTTGTTTGCCCATATTCCTTGATCATAGTTATAATGGTCCTTTTCAAATGTTGATGTTCATTTGATATTTTGACCACTTTGTTTTTATTGCATGAGGTATAGATTAAGCTATTATTACATTGTCCAGTGGCCCGAGGCTTCTAGTTCCCACTGGATAATAATAATAATGGTAGACAAATGGAACCAGAAAATAAACAACGTGCTGTTATTTAACTTGTATTTATATATGTTTGAACATTTTTTTTAATGCTAATACAAATGAAAGTAAAATGTTTTGTTGATCGTTTCAAGAACTTTGAGATGTCTTCAAGTAACATAAGAAACAATTATGATTGAATCTTTTTCAAAAAAAAAAATAAAAAAAAATGGGCCTTATGAATTATGCGATCAAAGTAAACCCGATTAGTCTGTGTCCGCTGAAATACATTGATCAGTCTATACTGCATGTTGAATACAGCTTGCACAATCTATCAAAGAAAAAATGTATGCACATGCTGATCTGGAACTACAATGGTTGCTGCTTTTATTTGGAGAGACTCGTGTTATTTTTGTGTTGAGTAATTAGCAAATATGGATAAAATGTCGTTTTCCTTGGATTATGACTGTTACTACTATCCTAGATTTTTAGACAGAGAGGTCTGTGCCAACGGTGTAGACCCAGATCAAATGTCACATTACGCATTGTGTGTTCAGGGTCTACACTATTTTACACTTACCCAGCAATGTTTAGACAAATCAGCTGGTTCTGTAATGGCATTGTTAAAAAGATAGGGCAAGTGTTGTAAAGAGTAGAACTTGATCGAATCATCTGGTATCCCAGGTTTGTTTTTGAAACAATTGTCTTTAGAGTAATGTTTGAAAAGGTGTGTACTGAACAATTTTTTGAATCTAACTGAGAAAGTGGTTTATAGTATTTAACCTCGGGATTCTGATAAACACACCATAAGAAAAGGCAGTGACCCTGATCAGACATTACATCACAGAGTATCTTAACAAAGGTCTACACTGTTTGCCACTCAGATAGCAGGTATAAGCTGTGTCAATAGGTAGCCAAACGGACTTGATCAAATTTCAGTATAATAGTAATTTAATGTGTCTAATAGGGTTTATTCGGTAATTACCAATATTTTACCCCTAAATACACATGTACGATAGTATAAACTGTCCATGTGGCTATTTTACAAATAAAACATTTCGAATATGACCAGCTTAATAATATTTATTCTTCGGAATTGTGATGTACAACATACTAATAATAATAGTAGTAGTAAATACTACTACTACTACTAATAATAATAATAATATCATTAGTATCATTATGTTTTAATTTCCTAGATAACCATTTTATGAAACAAAATTTCTGAAAATAATTTCAATTATCATTTTGTTTTAATGTATTTTGTTTTAAATATTATATTTTTTTTTATTAAATATACATATTTAACACCGCATGTTGAATAGAGCTTGCACATTCTATCAGAGAAAAAAATGTATGCACATGCTGATCTGGAACTACAATGGTTGCACGTCATATTTAATGCTGCTTTTATTTGGAGAAACTCTTGTTATTCACAGATTTAGAGAACGTTTGAGAGAGAGAGACTCAATCTCATTCATTTAGTCCTTATTTGTGTACAGGAATCTAAAATGAGCAAATCGTGTCAATTAAAGTGCTAGTTTATGCAAAAAGATCAAATATTGGATTTGATTCTGTTTGTGCAATTAAAATTGCGCATAAGCATGTATGTCAATTATGTAAAAAGTGATTTCGTTGTTTTCTTTTGTCAAGATAAGGACATAATTGGCATTCATTAGCAGTAATTGTTATTAAGAAAACATCGCAAGAGTGGCCGCGCATTTAGGTATTTTTTTTTTTTTTTGTATCCCGACAAAGCATTTTTTTTTTCATCATTAAACAAACAAAAAAACAAAAAAAAAAAAAAACAAGTAATTAAGCAGTTTGTAGTTTTCCTATGGTCAAAAGTAATTATATCAAATTTTCATTAAAGCTTCAATAAATTGCCGAATAAAAACATAATTCGACGCAAACAAAAATTAAATAAATAAGTTTATATTATCATAAATATATATCTTTGTTTTCCTTTTTGAAGCTAAATAATCTTTATAATACTATCAATGGATACCAATTCTTTTTTATTTTCCAATTCTTACAACCTCTTTTGCAATTCATGCTAGTATCATGTGTACACAAGACCTGCGTCTGTGTAATCATTACACATTTTCTCTCCGAATTTTTAAAATATAGCTATATTCTGCAACCTGTGGGCCATTTTTAATAAAATAATTTATTCAATATTTTATTACATAACTATAGATATTAAATAGATCTATCGAATGAGAGGTTATAATGAACGGAGAAATTTTAAAAAATATGACTTTTGGGCGATTGAATCAAGGCAATTTTTCATTTTTGTTGTAAAATACAAAGACTTAATAAGGAAAAACCCTTGTAGCATTCATTACAATCTGGGCCATTTTAAAATTTATCTTATTTCAACAAATTTGGTATCAAATTGAAGCAGATACATTTTCCCATCTATTGCGAGGTTATAATAATATCTCGTATTATTGAAAATAAATGATTTTATTAGTTAAATGATGGGCTCCTATATAATTCTATACATTTCCACACTAGTACCTGTCTGAGAACTAGCGACATGCTGTGACGTCACAGAAGGGACCGATTGGTGCGGATTAGTACCTGTAATACGAGAATTCCTGCATATGAACAGTTGGGTTATGTAATGCAATAGTCTCATAGTTATGGCCTTCAGTACTGTTTGGGCATACATACAACAAAATTCTGTCCGGGCCACAGCCTCTCAACCGATCATAGGAGTCTAAGGATTTTCTGCGATTACACATCCTAGGATGATAATGTGTGTTTCTTGCAAAAATAACACCTGGGGTGCATTATTACCTGAGTTATGGTTTTTGGTACAAACTATGTGGGAGGGTCCTGAATTATCTTCTAGACCAAATGAAGGCCCAGCGGGCACAGAACTTTGAAAACGTCGTTTCTAACACCCTTGCTCGTGTTGTTCCTTATTTGTCTTTACATTTCTAGCCGTGCTTTATCTAAGGTATTTGAGCATAGGAATTTCGTCGCGCGCTATCGACGGGAAATCAATCATATTTGCCCCTAGTAACTACTGACGCTCGCTTACAATATTGGCCGAAACATTCATATACATTATAAATTATATTATGTATTAAGACAGAAAAAGATATATGAACGCATAAGTTATCCGCCATTTTGAATATTCATCATCGAACCTTGTAACTACGTAACCGTGTGACGTAATGCTTAAGAGGTATTGTCAACTACCAAAGGGGAAGTCAGGTAATAAAAATAATA
The DNA here is from genome assembly GCA_964016985.1 of Anodontia alba. NCBI lineage: Eukaryota > Metazoa > Mollusca > Bivalvia > Lucinida > Lucinidae > Anodontia > Anodontia alba. The sequence goes on from OZ024821.1 coordinate 10,047,444, forward strand.
ATAAAAATCTGCAAAAATATCTCATTTATGCAAATTTCGCTCAATGAGGGGTGTTAGAAAAAAAATAAACTATTCCGAATCGTGCTCAAATGCCCCAGATAAAGCACAGTTGAGTTTGGATTGTACCCATTTGAGCACAAGCGAGCGCAGCTTGCTTGTGCTCAAATGGGTACAACCCAAACTCAGCTGTGTTTGAGCACGGTTCGGAATAATTTATTTCTTAAATCGACGTCAATGCAACGTCATTACCTGGCATTGACGTTGATGCGACTTTGTATAAACGCCATTTACCTGCTGAGGAACACAACGTAACATCGCAGGTCGTGTGCGAAAGTTGAAACACGTGTTGAAATATTTAAAAAATATTGGTTTTCGTTGTTGTGTTTCCGGAATATTTCTTCAAAAATTATTGAAGGAAGCCAGTCAAATATGTTAGAATTATACATAGGAAGATGGTATGCCGCATGCAAAAAAAAACAGATATGCGTGATGCATTATCTTCAGACGTATGGTCCTTGTTAATACAGCTTAGAATGCGATATATCATATGCAAAAACATGAGGAGCCTTGATTGTGCATAGGTAGAGTGAACCTTCATTACAATGACATCATTTGTTATCAACAAAGTTGCCATTTAAATAAATTTGCTGTTGTAAAGAATCCTATGCAGAATTACATGAAAAGGCCTTGTTTTATTATCATTTCCTCATAGAACATATGCTTTGGCTATTTGTTAGAATTGCTTCAATGAGGCGATTCTAATACATATCCAAAACTTATTCTTTTTCACGTATTAAACACAATGTCCTTGCATAGTTTCTGATTAACTGTCACATTTTCAGCGAAGGCTTCATCAAGTTATATTATCATTATAATGAATTTCGACGTTGTCTCGAGTTTCGGTGTAAAGAGTATTAATTGTATGCTTCTCGCTTGTCATCATTGCTGCCGGGATTCGATTTTCAGCGTTAGTTTGCGACGAGATATTTGTCGTCAGTCCAAACTCAGGGTTTTTCTCCGGATAGGCCAGTTCCCTTCACCACTTTTATCCAGCAAACACCAACACTTTTGCAAGTTCACTTAGCTTTCGAAGTTAATATAATATACTTAATAAAGTTTAAAAGTGAATTATAATATTACAGAGCTAGAGTTATTGACCTTTTAACAAAATTATTTCCGAACCATATATATTTTAAACAAGTGGAAGATAGTCAGTGAAATATATTTGTCTTGGGATAATGTACGGGTACTTAGTTTCATTTAAATACGAACTATGAAATTTTTGGGAACCCGAATGCACTACCCGACTTCCGTGTTGGATTAACGTCCGAGTAATGTACAAGGTATCTGTGATTTTCACATTGATAAGTAAACTACCGATATTGTAGCCATCATATGTTGTTTTTTTTTATTTGGGTTTTACGGCCCTTTCAAAAATATGTCACTTATATCGAGCCGATCGTTCATCGAAGGTGGGCGAAAACCGGAGAACCCGGAGAAAAACCACCTGACCATCCGTAAGCAGAACTTGGCTTTCCCACATATGACCCGAGCGAGGCTCGAACCACAGCGGTGAGAAACCTAATGGATTAGGAGTCAACTCTCTTATCCACTAGGCTACGGGGGCCCGTCCATCATATATGATACCGTGCTATATATCTTATTAAGTTTTCATTTAAGTTTTATGAAACGAGGCACTCGTTGGATAATGGTAAGTCGCATGCAATATACACATGCGTCTTTGTTAAATTATTAGTTTTATGTAATCTGGCGCCTGTTGGATAATGGTGAGAGACATGCATGCAACGTGCATCTCTCTGCAAAATATCCATAGTTATGACCCGCGCTGTAAAATATGGGTGGGGACATGTATAGAAATGTGACATTTTATGGTCGTTTATTATATTTGGTCACTAGCCTCAAAGATGACGCTTGCGGTTTCTGTAGATTAATAATAAAGCACAATACAAAAATTCTTTATTAATCTAGGCATTTATTATTACAACGTTGCCCTTTATAGTAAACGCTTTGATGGTTCAACTGACATTATATATACTTATAAGATTGAATTGGAGAACCATTAAACAATAATTGATGTGCATTGTAAGAAAAGTGTCCTTATGTCATATGCGAACAGGGAAGGCACTGATCAGCCTGCGCATTTGCGCAGGCTGATCAGTGCCTTCTCTGTTCGTCAAATATTCGATACATTCTCACATAGCTTCAAATAAGATGTATCCAGATAATATTTTTTCATATTTCTCCATGACAGCATATATTGTGGGTACTCATTAGAAGCGCCTCTTTGACGGTCTTTTAATGAGTACTCACAATACATGTTATTCCCAGAAGAATAAGTAAAAAAGTGTTTTTCGGTTGAAACCAGCCTTATCTGGATCTGGGTCTAGACATCACGAAAACATGCCTATATAATTTTGATTGCCTTAAACCCCCATTTGTATATAGTAAAACTGGGGTTTAAAGGGGTATACATTATTTTTCTTATTTCTGCTTAAAACATAGATTGTGGGTACTCGTTAGAACCGCCTCGCCGAGGCGGTTCTAACGAGTACCCACAATCTATGTTTTGAGCAGAAATATGAAAAAAAAAATATCAGAAATTTTTATCTGAAAATTTTCATTGTTTGGTTGTAAAATTTTCAGTACATTTGAATAGGCATGTTTTCGTAATGGTACTAAGTGATTCTATATGCACAGACTGACATGGTAATTCAGGGTCCACATGTAGAATACGGGCCCTTTTTGTGATGGTGCACATCGTTTGATTCGCTATCACGCGTCTCACGGACGGCTGTTAGGAGTCTGGTTACAAGGTATTGATAAATGTGACCAAGTATGAGAAAACCAACATTTTCAAAACGCGCCCAACATAACCAATAATCTAACTACCATATTTACGCTAATTATGCGGACACATTAACACCTTACCATACTCGTCCTAAAAGTTAAACAAAAGTCTATCTACTACTTGTCGATGTGTCAAAAATAGTGCTGGATTAATGGCAAACAGTGTAGATCCAGACCAGACCCGCATCGCCCGAGCCCTCGATGTTCGCAAGCATCATGTTATACTACCTCATTTTATGACTTTCCTGATTCCTCCTTTTTACTGTAAAGAGGGGAGAATTAGAGGATTTATCTGAATTCTGAATAAATTAAGTATTCCTTTTCATCAAAGAAATTATTGTGAAACCACCTATCGAAAGAAAACAGAGCTTAACTTTGCTCAGGAAAGTAAATATCTAGGTTTGACAAGCTCTGTGGAAGCGCATTAGAGAGACTTAGAAGTTTAAAACCTAAACCGTAACCTGCTGACTAAAAATAAAAGCAAAAGCAATGATTCTACGATCCTACAATAACAGCATTTCACCAACATTCGTGCAGCGAAGTGTGCTTTTGTGTGCATTTGTACAGCTATGCTTTCATATCTCATCCATGTATATTTAGTGCTGCTGTCCTTCCAATTGTCTCCCTGTACACTTAATATTGATTGATTGTGTTGGGGTTTAACGACACGTCAACCCTTGAGGGTCATTTTGTGTCGTCTCCCAGAGAAAGGGAGAAAAGAGATAGAAGAGAGAGTAGAGGAGATGAAAGAGAGGGACAGGGAAGAAAGAGGAACAGGAATGAAAGTGAAGAAACAGAAGAAATAAAAACATTCCCCCTCTACCCTTACCCACTACAAGGATAGCAGGCCTTGCCCAACTGTAAGCCAATATCAGTTGGATGCCCCAGTGATGTAAGATACACAGCACCTTCGCACCACCCGACCACCCCCACTTAATATTGAACCAAAGGCATATTGAGCATGATCTAGAAATAAAATGCCAACCCTAGCAGCATTAAACCCCTCAATACACGGCTTGTAAGTCGAAAGCATTAATCTCTAGGCGATCCCCTGGAAATAGGATAGCTTTATGGCTCGTATTTATTATTTAGGCCGCGTCAAATGAAAAGGTGCCTTCGAGCATGCGCAAAATACGCAGATTCAGATCATCCTGCGCATGCGTAAAATATCATCCGGGCCTTTACTCTCCATTCATACATTCTGTTGTACCCAATGAGTCCATGCATGAAATGTCAACTTCTGTTTACTGAGAAAAATAAGAAAAAAATAATAAACAGCTTCGATTTGTTGTCTGTTGAATTAGCCAAGAGAGTGGGAAAGATTGGCGCAATTCATAAATAGTTTCTAAAAGGAATCGATAGTTTGTTTTCTGCTGGTACTTTCAACTGTTTTACTTTTTTTAACAAACTTCTTAAGATTGCTGTAATCGGTGAAATCGCACATATAGGTATTAGACTTTTATTCCTTCTTGCATGAACAAAATATTTCAGTTTGTCTGTACGAAGTATAAGGAGAGCTATTATTTTCACCTCGATGTCCGTGTCCATGTCCTCCTTCGCGTTTGAGTTAACTCTTTCACTGCCACAGGCGATAATAATAGGCTTTTGCAAACAGCATAGATCCAAATGAGACGGCTCATATGAGCCGTCTCATTTGGATCTACGCTGTTTGACATTCAGTCTTTCAACTTTACGCATAAACTTCTTTTCAAGCGATAGTTTGTTAAACAAGAAAAGCAGACGACAAATGTCGTCTGAAATTTGGCACCGAAAGAGTTAAGGGAACTCGATGTACTTGGTAGATTTTAATTAAAGAATTTGCTCCCAAGGGAAACAAATTATTTCTTTTTAGAGTAGACCTGCTTTGAAAGCAGATGCCTTCCTTTTAGAGTAGACCACTCCTTTCCATGAGGGAGGCGAAACATGTTTTGACAGAGTTGCGTTCTCGCAAAGTGTATAAATGTCCATTAAAATTTTGATATTGCGACAACCATTGATGAAGTTGGTGAGAAGTTATAATTGACGAAACGCCAAAATATTCCGTGTCCTTGTCCGCGTTTGATTGAGATGATGATGCTTCTTTTAAACGCCACAAGGCAACTCTGTCATAGATGCAGCGTTAGAAATCCTATTAGTTTTACTGGACTTCTGAATTGGCTCGAAACGGTGCCAGATAAAATAATTCAATTTTACGTGGGGTGATGATAAATTCGAGAACCTTTGCTCTAGTGGCTTTGTTTCTGTATATTTTCACATGATTTTCTGCCAGAATAAACTGCAACATAAGTTGAGTCGTAATTGGTATACATACGAACTGCGAAAAACTTTTCTCAGTTGTGATGTCAACAAAATGTAATGGCGCCATACGCTTGCAACGTCGTCGAGAAACTGCTAAAACAAGGCATTGGGTGTCTTCATTTTTCTTTTAATAAGTTGTCTTTAGCTGAATCTACTTTAATGAAATTTTCAGGAGATTCTCAACAATGAAGGCAATATGTTTCCATTTAATATTTAGAACGGAATATGTAGAAGTGTCTGAAATATTTTCATTAAAAGGCGAAAATGATGGTCTCCTACAAGTTTTCGAATCAAATGAATGTCTTTCCTAAGAAAATAAATATATAAAACAATAATGGGAATATTTGTGCATATTTTAATGAACCAGCCAACCTGTTTATATACCTCCGAAATTTGTAGTGCAACTTCAAAATTCCCGAGAAAAAAAAATACGTTTTGCATACAATTCAGTTGTAATACACGTATGTCCTGTCGAACTGAGTAGGCAGGGTAATTGTAGAAGCTTAGTGTACACAAAAGATACTTTTTACAGAACAGAATTATCATTAAAGAAAGAAATTATCTAAGATAATATTTTCAAAAAACGGTGACGGTTTAACGTTCCTCACGTGAATCACGAGCTGAAGGTGATGACGTCACTAGTGCATGCGAAATGCTCTCATTCGAAAGCCAAAATGTATTCTCAACAGTTATTTTTTTTAATATCCCTTATATACTAAACACTCCATCCGAAAATTTCTCGAATTTATTTATCAACCCTGGTAGGTAACCTCTTGTTGCCATAGTCACTGCTGCGTACGGGTTTTAAAATTAACGTTATATTTTTATCAATCAGTTCGGAGTGTCGGCTATAAAACCGTGTAATACATGCCAGAAGTATGACATTTTGCATCTCTAGTCTGTGTCCAATGGCACGTGTTAGAAACATTTCGTTTCAGTTAATATTTAACCCTCTCACTCCTGAATTTCTGAAATGGGCTCATCCATCTCTGAACTGGGATACATCCATTGCTGCAAATAGGGGTTTCAGTCTAAAATCAGTAAAGAATGACAAATTGTGTAAAATCCAGATGAGACGGCTCGTTACGAGCCGTCTCATCTGGATCTGCACTGTTTGCAAAGCTATCTGTGTTGGTATGCCAGGCTGAAATGGTTAAATAAGATATTTTGCATCTCTACAATGGCAGTCTGTGCCAACTGGCACGTGCTAGAAACATATTAATTCAGTTAATATTTAAAGTGCACTGCACGATTCGGCCGCGTCAAGCGAAAAAGTGCCTTCGATCATGCGCAAAATGCGCATATTCAGATCATCCTTCGCATATACCCGAAGACACGTTTTCTCATGGTGCGGCCCAAGTAAGTGCCAATAAGTTTAATCTGTGGTTCAAGATATTGCTTTTGAAAAGCAATATTATCATCTTACTTTGCAATGATGTCTGTATCTGAACAGTAATAACATAAGAACTATTTGAGCCGCAATGTGAGAAAAAGTACCTTCTGACATGTACGCCCAACGAAGACCCAAATCAGCTTGTGCATCCGCGCAGTCTATTCAGAGTCTTTGTAATCTGATTGAAGAAACTTAGCACCCTTGGCTAACCAAAATGGACCAGGTGACGAATCTGGTCAGACTGCGAGAATGCGCTGATTAGAATCTTCGCTGGACGCACATGTCCGAAGGTACTTTTGCTGGCGTTGCGCTCGTTTTGATATCATCACGAAAACATGCCTATGTAATTTTGACGCCCTTAAACCCTACTTTTATATAGTAAAATTGGGGTTCACAGGGGTATACATTATTTTCTTATTTTGCTAAAAACATAGATTGTGGCTACTCGTTAGAACCGCCTCGCCGAGGCGGTTCTAACGTTTACCTACAATCTATGTTTTGAGCAGAATACGAAAAATATCAGGATTTTATATCTGAAATTTTCCTTTTTTGGTTGTAAAATTTTCAATATATTTGAATAGGCGTGTTTTCGTAATGAATCTGAGGCCGAAGGCTGCGTAATATTCCTGACATTTAGATTAACCCTTGAAGCACTAATTTTTTACAACAATCACGACAGACGGCTCTTTGATTTTGAAGAGAAAATAAGACTTGGCAGTTCATGTGAATCGTCTGATTAGCGAATGATTCACATTAAAACTCTAGTATTATTTTCTCTCTATAAAAGGTAACAAAAAAGGCTTAACTTTTCATATGAATAAGACGAGTCAAATGAAATGCGAAGTCTTATTTTCGCTGAAAAATAACAAAATCTTTAGAGTGTCGTCTGCTACTAATTTCTTCAGTACTTTAAGAGTTAAAAGAATGTGACAGTCGAGTTCTTGCTGTTTTAGACATATACGCTCGTAAACGGTATCATTTGAACCAAAGTCAACCCAATACTGTCAAATCCATGAATACGTTTATTTTCTTTTCTTTCTTTTTTTTTTTATTCTCATTCAACATTCTATTTATGTTTTCGTCTCTCGACTGCTAGTGACAGTCACTGGAAACATCCTAGGTTGATGAGGCTTATTATGTGTCTGCACTAATATGATATAACACGTGTTAGCACGATTGCCAGGTGCCAGCGACAGTCATAAAGGAGGGACCCAGTGGGTAAAATTTGCTAACCCTGTGACTGCAAAGCCGAAAGATATACAGCTAATTCTCTTAACGAAAGAAAGCATGTAGAATGTTGTATGTAAAGCCACTGTATAACAGATTTGCATGTCTAGGCGGTACTTGTCTTATTCTAAGTATACAATTAAAGCACTGACATAACTGGTGTATTGACTATTGTCTCTGAGTGTAGGCTGGGAAAATGGTCATGAACGGAGACTTAAGACTTTTTTTAAACCTTATCTTCCTGTAATTAAAGCAAACAGTGCAGATCTTGATCAGATGCCGCGTTCTGTGGCGTCTGATATTGGTCTGCACTGTTCGTCAATGTGCCAACACTAAGCTCAGTTGAGGATTTACAGATAACCCTCTTTACATGGCGCTCTGACGTCACAGCGACAAGAATAGCGCGGCTACCTGGATTTCGTACAAATGTTTTTTTCAGCGGCGTGGCTTGACTTTATTGGTCAGCGATATAGTCATGTGGACAACAGCAATATAACTCGGGCTCTAACTTAGGTTCTTTGGTGGCGCTGTCTTTATATGACTCAGTTACCTGGTAGCGCTAAAATCTGATCAGTCAGTCAGGTTCTTTAGTAACTTTGGATCGATTGATGACAACGGGTTGTAGCTTTCATATCGAGCACAAATGGTTGATCCGTCTAACGCGCGGTTTGATTTTATTGGTCAATGGTAATCACGCGGAAAACAGTCTTAAGGAAATTTTGGTGGGTCGATTTTACAAACGACCAAAAACTAATTAATTCGGACTATTACCTGGATGTTGTCGGGTGTGGCGAAGGTGTCGTGTATCTTACGTCACCGGGACGTCCAAATGAGATTGGCTTCCAGTTGGGCAAGGCCTGCTATTCTTGTAGCAGGTAAGGGTAAAGGGGGGAATGTTTTTATTTCTTCTGTTTCTACTTTCATTCCTGATTCTCTTTCTTCCTTGTCCCTCTCTTTCATCTTCACTACTATCTCTTCTATCTTTTTTCTCCTTTTCTCTGTGAGACGACACAAAATGACTCAAAGGTTTGGCATGTCGTTAAGCCTCTCTCAATCAGTCGGACTAGTAGCAGTGTTAAGATGAAACTTTCTGCTCAGCCAGAAACTATAATGTAGATTTCAACTGTACAGGTATTATAATTAATGCACACGAAGCCATTTCTTGAATTTAAAGGAGATACCCTTCCTTTCTTCCTGAGATCACTGATAACTTCAGTGAACGCTGCAAACATTGTACTTCTGTATCTAATATGGCTGCTGTTATTAACATTGGCATAAACATATGTTTAGATAAGTTCACGTTACGGTTAGAAAAGGTATGGTTGAGTTTGAGGCAAACACTTCTTTGTAAGTAAAGGTATTGATTAATACGAAACAGTCCAGATTCGTCGATAACATATTATGATAATGCTTGCGCGTTTAATATATATAAAAAATGTTATATAAAAAAAATGTTATATATAAAAAAAGTGTTGTTTTTTTTTTAAATAAAAAAAATCTGCTTGGTTAGAACTAAGTTTACATGTCCGAAAGATTTCGTATAAACCCGTTCAGTCCTCAGACCAAAACCGAATTTTTGCAAACAGTGTAGATCCTAATGAGATGGCTCATAATGAGCCGTCTCATCAGGACCTATACCGTTTGCCATTCCGTTCCGATGTTTGACACAGACCCCTGTTTGGAACAACGGTTCTGACCAGATTCAGAGATGAAAGTGCCCACTTTAGAAAGTCAAGGATTAAAGCGTTAAGGAGACGTTTACGAGGCGGTTTGTTTTATGTTTTACCTTCAGTTATTTTGTTCTTGTGTTTTTCAGTTCTTTTAGCATTGCGAATACCTCGCTTGGGGAAGATAGAACTAATTTTAGTGCTTTTCGTACGTTTGTTCGACTTGTGCTTGTTTCAGTTTCGACCGCTACTTCTGCGTCTTCTTGTTTTCTGTACGCCTTGCGCCTTCAGAAAGTCTCTTTTGAAAAGGATGATCTGAAAACTCATTTTCAGAAGAAAATTTAACCCTTATCATGCTGAATAAATTAAAATGCCACGCCTACTTCTCATTTTCAGCCAATCAGATTACTAGATCCAGGTTATTGATATAAATTCACATACTGAATGACAAACAGTGCAGATGCAGATCAGTTGGCTTCTTCAGAAGCCAACTGATCTGGATCTACACTGTTTGCAAAGACATGGTATATCTGAGTTTAGCAGGACAAGGGTTAAACTGTTAGGACAGAGTTGCTTACTCTGAACGTGTATCTGTTCTTTTAAAAGGGTTCGACAGTATGTGGTAAATATAATTTGACATGATGTTTTAGTTATCATTCTCTGCAGCAACCTTGGCCAACCAGGATAAAGCCATCGGACAAGTATCTGGGTTTAGGCGGATACATCTAACGAAAACTAAAGCGTTATGAATAGACCGCGCCGTGCAAGAACGTGTCATCGGGCATATGCGGAGAGCGAAGACCCAGATCAGCCTGTGCATCCCTGCAGTCTGATCAGGGCCTTCACTGTCAGCTAACAGAATCACTGGATTCTGCCACGGGACCAAGGCGTTCCTACTTTATATTTGCTTCATATATAATCTCCTCTATTAGTTTGACTGACGGTATGTGGTTGCTGACTTACGGGGACTTATGGTCAGGACGTGGACGATGGAGGTCACCTTTCTAATCCTTCAGGGCTGACAATTGGGCGGTTCTGTCAGATAATTGATCAATCGGCTAACAAAACATTAGCTGATGCACAACATGTTCGAAAGACTGCTCGACTGCCCAAATGCTCGACCACTTGACTAACAACAATGACGAAAGATAAGTAATCACGCTGTCCCTACATGCACTTATTATTTGTAAACGGCCATGACAAATTATCTTGGAGGATGTGTTTGTCTAGTAGAACAGTTAGGAGTAATCAGTAAAACTGAATTTAAATTTCAAGATTGTATTCTTGAAATATCTAAAATGTAACAAAATTATTCAATGACAAATGACTGTTGAAAGTTGTTAGAGCAACAACAACCGTATGATATGACTGAGCTCACACGACATGACCAACATAGTAAAATGATTTCCAGCTCAATATTTCTAAAATAATAATGAATATCACAGAATTCAAGCACTACGATAGTTGTATTTACAAAGTAGCAGGAGACCACTTATTTAGTTTGGCACAAAGTTAAAATAAGCAGACTCTGGCAAAGAAAAACACATCCTAGAAGGAAAATAGACAAAAAAATCAAATCATCTCGAAAACATACCTATATAATTTTGACCCCCTTAAACCCCACTTTTATATAGTAAAACTGGGGTTTAAAGGGTATACATTATTTTTCTTATTCCCGCTCAAAAGCATAGATTGTGGGTACTCGTTAGAATCGCCTCGCCGAGTTCTAACGAGTACCCACATTCTATGTTTTGGGCAGAAATATGAAAAAAAAAAAAAAAAAAAAATCAGAATTTTTATCTGAAACATTTCTGTTTTTGGTGGTGAAATATTCAATATATTTGAATAGGCGTGTTTTCGTAATGTTAACCTCATGGTGAGCAAACGTTTTCAACAAATGTGTCTTAGAAACTCATTTTTCTGAAATTTGATAATAAAACATAATAAAAGTATGAAAATAAATGAAAATCACCTAAAACGCAACTGATCAGTTTAGAATCAAAATGTGATCATTTTGATTCTAAACTGATCAGTTGCGTTTTAGGTGATTTTATCATTTCTGTGGGGCTCCTTTTATACTTTCCACAGTTCCTACACCTCACGTTCTCAATTTTCCCTCAGAATGTATCTAACAAGCATTTTCCAACGATCCCACATCAGCTTGCCACAAACAAAACTGTGCGAGAATGTGCAATTTTCACCTAAGAAGGCTACCCTTGTCAAGTTTTAAGTAGAAAATTACTTTAAAATTAAATTAATGTTTTGAATATTTTTATGTATGCGTATTCTAGGATAATTTATCTTAATGATCTTCTAAATAGATTTTCCTCCAAAATTCTAATAAAGAAATAATACAATATTAAGATCCGTTGATGTTTCTTGTGTATTGTTTTTTCTGACTTGACTTCAAGAATGACCTGCAAGACAATCTATTTTTGGAAGCATCAATAGCAACAATCACATACACAATTTGCAGGGCAATATATTGTTGCTAAACAAAGCAAACTTTTCAAAGTCTGTAAATTTAGAAGAAAAGATACATTTCCGGTGAAAGAGACAGCCATCAAGATTAATGGATTCCTAATTCTGAAATAATGCTGCATCAGACAAAGTAGGTGTAAAATTATTATTTAAAATGTTAACAAACTTTGCTTTGAAATAAGACCATGCACATGTCAGTGCTCCAGATAAATAAACTCCTGGAAGATAAAAGAAAACTGAGCCTTTTAACTTTCCCGCAGTGGAAGCATACACAGTGGGATGCTAAAAATAATTTTCCTTCAAAGAAAACTCCAGGACAGCCCTATATGACTTGACATGCAAAGAAAGTATCCCAACAGTCCACTCATCTAGAACACAGACATAGGAATCATATGTATAGAAACAATGAGGTGAACCTCAACCATAACAGATACTAAGAGGGCAAAGGCTCGTATGATACATGAACTTTGAGCATGCACAGGATGATCTGAATCAGCGCATGTCGTGCATGTTTGAAGGCACTTTTCGTTTGATGTTGCCCATGTGATAACCTCCGTACCTACTGATACTGTGAGTGGACATCCAAGATCAGCGACTGACCTTATCTGCCCGTTTGTATACGACACATTTTGTCACATGTTTATGAACATGTGGAGTGGTTTGTATACTTATAGCCCTCGTCGACACATGTATAACATGGCTATGAAAAGATTAATAACATACAATAGTAGAACAAACAAACCTTTACCCTATAGCAATCACCTGATTGCTTGTGAATGAATTACTCACGTATAACAGTAATTAGGCAATGAAAAAGCATGAAAAAGAAAGATTTAATAGTGATCATATATGGAAATGGTTTTGTTTGTCCTACTCTGTGATGTCAGTGCGAAAATGATAATGAGAGATAAAATATGTAATAAAAACATCATTACTGTGGTCTGGTGTACTGTATCACGTCTCATATGAGGTGCCGTTTTACTATAAATCCCCATTTTTTATATCACTAAATCGATTTCGTGATCGATTTTGTGATATCACTAATTATTATGTGGCATCACAAATTATTTTGTGATATCACAAAACTGACTTTGTGATATCACTATATCGATTTTGTGATATCACAAAATCGTCATCATTTTGTCGTCTGCTGAATTTGCCTAGGGAATGGAAGTGGTTAATTTCGTACTATTTTTGTTCAATCCTCAAAATTACTGTTATATTGTGAAAGCGGCAGGAGGTTTTTCACCACTGATTTTCGTAATTAATATCATCTAAATATAAAACGAATCTGTCTTAAAGTCTTTTCATAACAGCAGTAGACGACAAATTGATATTGTTTAATTATTTTTTAGAGTAAATTAAACTTGACAGTTCATGTAACTCCACATGAAATGCCAAGTTTTATTTTCTCGGAAAAACAATAACAAAAAATGTCGTCTGCTACAGTTTTCATAGCCTATTATCTGGAAAAAAAAAAGAAAGTAATATTTCAAAATGTCGTCTGCTGAAATTTTTCCCGGTATGCTAAACGGCAACAAATTTATTAGGGAGTAAACATTGTTTTGTTTTCGGATATCATATATTTAGTGATATCACTAATTCGATTCAGTGATATCACTAATTCGTTCATATTTGCTGATATAACTAATTCGATTTTGTGATATCACTAATTCGATTTTGTGATATCACTTAATCATGTCTATTTAGTGATATCACTTAATCGTATTAGTGATATCATAAAATCGAATTAGTGATATCAAAATCGAATCCATTTAATTATATCACTAAATAGAATTAGTGATATCATTAAATCAAATTTATTTTTGTGATATCACAAAATCAAATTAGTGAAATCACTAAATTGATTTTGTGATATCACAAAACAAATTTGATTTAATGATATCACTAATTCTATTTAGTGATATCATTAAATGGATTTTGTGATATCACTAATTCGATTTAGTGATATCGCAAATTCATCTCTATTTAGTGATATCACTAAATAGAATTATTGATATCACTAATTCGATTTAGTGATATCACAAAATAGGGGATTTATAGTAAAACGGCACCTCATAGTCTCATGGATGAGCTATATCATAGGATCAGAGTCAACTCTTCGCATCCAATGTTATCTGATAATAGCAGAGCTCATCCATTCAACGTGATACCGTCCGCCAGATCAACCCAGCGGGCACATAACTTTGAAACAACATCGATTCAACGTTGATTCAAAGTCTTGACGTTGAATCAACGTTGATTTGACGTTGTTTCAACGTTGTGTGTCTGCTGGGGAGTTACAACAGTAATAATATGTATGTACCGACGTTCATGACGTTGCATCGATGTTGATGCGACCTTGTGTAAACATCATGTTTAATCAGCAGATTCCATTATTGTGACTGATGTAGGGAAACATAGGTGATCAGAGGTCTCGATATTCGATATTTGATTTTCTAAAGCTAAATGAGTTTCTCATGCTAGGGGCGATGGGGGCTCAGTAATATAATTTGTTGCCCCCTCTCTCCCGCCCCCTCCCCTTCCCCCTCCCCCCACTCCTGGCTGATCTGAGTCTTCGCTGGTCGCACAAGTCTTATTGTAGGTTTTATCATGCGCCGGCTCATATTGAATTTCAAACAAAACGCAATACGGTAATACAGAGCTTTACAAGAACGAACAACACAATGTCCCTAGCGTTAGATCGCCTAGGTGGGAAATATTCCAAACTTCAGATTTCTTAATGAAAAAGAGAAAATTATCTGGTTGATGACATGTTAAGATAAAACAGTTGTGCATGATTTAGCTGATTTTATCTACAAATGTTTCGAAAAAAGAAAAGAGTTTTTAACATAGTTACGGAAGCGTATACGTCTCATTAGATCACGATTTATATGTCGTCTTCTCAGAAAATTGTATATTGAGAAAGATATCAATTTGCATGGAAATAAAGTAAAATATCTTCACTTTTTTAACATGTTTCTGTATATTTGATGTTAGAATTTCACCACCTGTGTATTTATTTTAAGTATGTATGAACAGTACAATTTTACATGGTATTTATTGCATTTCAAATTAAGAAAGACACTTTATAGCTTAATAAAAGATGCCAAGATATACTTGTATGCAGTCTTCTTCCAAATATATATTTGAATATGCCATTATATTTCTGAAGAACTTTAGAAATTTTATATTATGTTATCTATATAGAAGTGGTCATTTTTAAAAAGACATACCTGTTATCATGAAACTTTTGCAGAAATGTAAAGCACCATTATGCGATGTGCAGAAGACAAGAGCCATAACTCTGGCTTTACTACTTTTGGAATTTTGGCCCTTTAAACAATAAAAACTGTGGTTTTAGTTCTTCCTTGCGTTTGAAAATCGTTTGATATATTTGTATGAAACTGAAACTTTACAGAAATGAAAAGCCCGATGAGACGATATGCAAAAGACAAGAATCATAACTCTGACTATACAACTTTTGGAATTATGGAACATTAAACATTGAAAATAGTGGTCTTGTTTATTTCTTGCATTTGGAGATATTTTCATGACACTTTACAGAAATGTAAAGCACCTTAATACGACGTGCAGATTTCAAGAACCATAACTGATTTACCTACGATTGAAGTCATGGGCCTTTGAACATTCTAATGGTTATTTTTGTCAATTCTCGGTGCTGTTCTGTAACTTGAAATTTTCATATCAAAAGTTGTAAAGTCAGAGTTATGGTTCTTGACTTCTGCATATCCACTAATAGCGCTATACATTTCAGTAAAGTTTTATGAGAACATCTCAAATTGTTTTCAAGTTACAGGGCGGACATAGATTAATGACAAAAATCACTAGTTTTAATATTCAAAAGGACATAATTCCTAAACTAAATAAACCAGTGTTATCGTTCATGTCTTGTGCTCGTCGCTTTATAGTGTTTTTCATTTATGTAAAGGTTTCATGAAAATATGTCAAAATGTTTTCAAGTTACATAACAGACTCAATGGATAACAAATACTAATGTTTCATCACGAAAACATACCTATATAATTTTGCCCCCCTTAAACCCTACTTTTATATGGGAAAACTGGGGTTTACAGGGGTATGTATTATTTTCCTTATTTCCGATCAAAAACATAGATTGTGGGTACTTGTTAGAACCGCCTTGAAGAGGCGGTTCTAACGAGTACCCACAATCTATCTTTTGAGCAGAAATATGAAAAATATCAGAATTTTTTATCAGAATATTTTCATTTTTTGGTGGTAAAATTTTCAGTATATTTGAATAGGCGTGTTTTCGTAATGTCATTGTTCAAAGGACCATAAGTAGCAATGCCAGAGTTATGGCTCTTGCCTTCTGCTTATTGCCTAATGTGCTTTACATTTCTGTAAAGTTTAATGATAGGGGGTTCGTCTTCTTGGTTTTGGTTTTAAAGCCTTTCAAGATTATTTCACTTATAATGAGCCGATCATTAATCAGGGATGAGCGAAAACCGGAGTACTTGGAGAAAAAACACCAGACCTTCCGATGCAGAACTTGGCATTTCACATGTGACTCGAGCGAGGCTCGAACCACAGCGGTGAGAGACCTAATGATTAAGAGTCAGCGCTCTTATCCAGTAGGCCATGCGTGGAGGCCCGTTGAATGCGCCTTTTTTATGCCCCCAACTTTGAAAAAGTTGGCGGGGCATATTGGTTTGCCTTCGTTCGTCCTTTCGTCCGTCCGTTCGTCACGCTTTTTGACACATAGCATAACTTGGGAACCATGCATGCTAGGGTTTTGAAATTTTATGTATGGATCCTTCATGAGAAAGTAGGTGACATATATTTTTTCTCATCAGGATTATGCCTCTTTTCTGAGTAATGGCCTTTTGCAAAAACAAAGGATGGAATCTTCTCAGCAAAATATCTCAAAAAGTATTGAAGCTAGAGCCTTGAAACTTGATGAATGGATTTGTAGTGAGAAATAGATGACCTGGTAAACTTTTAAATAAATTAAAAATAAATAGTACATGAGTTATTGCCCTTTGTAAATGTCGGCATTTTACCTTGTCAGCAAAATATCTAAAAGCTGTTGGAGCAGACCCTTGAAACTTGATAAATACACTGATAGTGATAGAAGATGACCTAGTTAACTTTTGAATAAATTTTGAAAAATACTTCTTGAGTTATGGCCCTTTGTAAATTTGGGCATTTTTACATTGTCGGCAAAATATTTAAAAAAAAAATAAATAAATAAATAAACGGTTAGAGCTACAGCCTTGTTGTTTGGTGATTAGATTGTTACTGATGACCGAATTAACTTTTGAATACATTTTGAAAAAAGAACTTAATGAGTTATGGCCCTTTGTAAATATAGTCATGGCCCTTTGTTAATTTGGGCAGTTTTATCTTGTGAGTAAAATATCTCAAAAACCTTGGAGCTAGGGCCTTGGTATTTGGTGATTCGATTGATAGTGATGAGTAGATGACCTGATTAACTTTTGAATAAATTCTGAAATATACTTCATGAGTTAAGGCGCTTTGTAAATTTGGGTATTTTTACCTTGTCGGCAAAATATCTCAAAAATCATTAAAGCTAGAACCTTGATTTGTAGTGATTTAATTGCTAGTGATGAGTAGAGGACCTGATTAACTTTTGAATAAATTCTGAAAAACAGTTCATGAGTTATGGTCCTTTGTAAATTTAGGCAGTTTTGCCTAGCCAGCAATATATCTCAAAAATCAATGCATCTAGAGCCTTGATATTTGGTGATAAGATTGGTAGTTATGAGTAGATGCCCTGAGTAACTTTTGATTAAATTCTGAAAAATACTTCATGGTAACTTTGGGCATTTTTACCTTGTCAGCAAAATATCTTAAAAAGCATTAGAGCTAGAGCCTTCTTTTTTATGCCCCCAATTTTGAAAAAGTTGGTGGGGCATATTGGTTTGTCTTTCTTTGTCCGTTGGTTCGTCCGTCCGTTCGTCACGCTTTCTTATGCCTGCAATATCGTAAAAACCATGTATGTTAGGGTTTTGAAATTTCATATATAGGTTCCTAATGACAAATAACTGACCCATATTTATCTCTTGTTTCTTGAGATATGGCCCTTTGAACAATTCGGCATTTTAATATTGTAAACAAGATATCTCGAAAACTGTTACAGCCATTGCCTTGAAACTTGACAGGCTGATAGGGAATGATGAGTAGATGGCCTCATTAACTTTAGAAAAACTTCTGAAAATTTTTCTTCAGTTATGGCCCTTTAAAAATTTCAGCATTAAGGGAAAAGCATAAGGTTGGGGCATAGTGTTTTACAAACTCAGTTTCTAGTTTAAATGACCACTTGACTCTTAATCATTAGGTCTCTCGCCGCCGTTGTTCGCGTCTCGCTCGGGCCACATGTAAGACGCCAAGTTCTGCAACGAAACTCCAGGTGGTTTTTCTGCGGGTACTCCGGTTTTCGCCCACCTTTGATGAACGATAGGCTCGAAATAAGTGAAATAACCTTGAAAGGACCGTAAAACTAAACAAAAAAATGACCACTTATATATAGATAACATTTTATAAAGTTTCTAAAGATCTTCAGAAACATAATGTCATGTCCAAATATATATTTGAAAGAAGACGACATATAAGTATATCTTAGCATCTTTTATTAAACTACAAAATGTCTTTCTTAATTCGAAATGCAATTAATACCATGTTAAATTGTAGTTTTCATACATACTTATAATAAATACACAGATCGAGAATTGCTTACATCAAATATACAAAAACAAGTTAATAAGTGAAGATAGGTTTCTTCATTTCCAGACAAATTAATTATTTTCTCAATATACAATTTCCTGAGATGATGAATTATAAGTCCTGATCTAATGAGCTGTATACACTTCCGTACGTAGTCCCTACTTCTTAATTAAAAAGGAATATTTGGCTAATCGAGGATTTCTCTCTCTCTTTCTCTGTCTGTGTCTCTGTGTCCCTCTTTCTTTCTTTCTCTCTCTGTTTTTTTTTATTCTGTAACGTGGGGGTCATGCCTTCTGACATGTGCGCCTGGTGAGGATTCCGATCGGCCTGCCTATCCGCCCGGTCTTAACAACATGGGGAGGCTTGGCGTCCTTGGCTGTCTAAAGTCGTAAGTATAACATATGTACTATGTGATTGTATACCATGTTTAACGGTCTATGATTGGTGAATAAATACGAGGGTGGGTCAATAAGTAACCAGCCTAACTTATTTCTGGTTGAGATCCACCTCTTCTTTTTCGATGTAATTGCCCTCTAGTGTGATGCACTTAGACCAACGGTGTTCAAGTGCCATCAGCCCAGAACTGAAAAAGTCAGTTCTTTACATTGACCCACTCCTCAACTGCCGTCACGACTTCTTCATCAGACCGAAAATGAAGTCCACGGATATTCTTTTTCAAGTTTAGGAATAGGAAGAAGTCGCTAGGAGCTAGGTCAGGCGAATAGGCACGATGTGGTATTAATTCATACCCGTTTCGCTCTACAGCATCCATTGCAACTTTGCAAGTGTGGACTCTCGCGTTGTCCTGTTGCAGTAAAACACCTTTAGAGAGTTTACCTCGGCGTTTTTCACGGATGGCGGTTCTCAGCTGGTCTAACAAGTTTGCACAGTACACTCCATTTATTGTACATCTCTTGGGTAAAATGTCCAACATAATAACGCCCTCTTTGCGTCCCAAAATACTATGGCCATCATCTTGCCAGCAGATGGTTGCGTCTTGAACTTCTTTGACCTCGGGGACCCAGGCCCTACCCACTGACGACTCTTAGCTTTATTCTCTAGCTCATAATAATGAACCCAAGTCTCATCTACAGTCACCAGGGGCAAAAGAAAATCATCTTTTGACCTAAAACGCTTCAACAAGGCGCTGCATACTGATGCTCTGGTTGCCATTTGCTCATCGCTAAGGGATTTGGGGACCCAACGGGCTGTTAGTTTACGCATACCTAAACGATCATATAAGATTGCTGAAACGCTACCATGTGAAATGCCTAATGCCTGCGCTATTTCTTCCACCTGAATTTGCCTATCATAGAGTACCAGATCCCGAACTTTCTTACACATTTCTTCTTCGGTGGCATCCAGTGGGCGTCCAGACCTTGCTTCATCTTCTAAAGACGTTCTACTGCGTTTGAATTCCCTTAACCGGAATTTAACCTGAGCATAAGATGATGCAGAAGACCCATAAACATAGGCTAACTCGCCGTGTATTTCCTTGCCTGTTTTACCTTTTAAATACAAGTACCGAGTTACAGCACGGTACTCAACTTTAGATGAAAAGCATGCCTTTGCATCAGTAGCCATGTTTGACATTCAATATCTTATTAAAGAATGACTCGATACGTGTGCAATTTTGTACCCATGTATAAAACATATATCGAACCAAAGCCTGAAAATCGTGACCGTCTCGGTCCATCAGAAATGGGATAGACTGGTTATTTATTGACACGCCCTCGCACCTTATCTTATCCTGTCTTATCTTATTTTATCTTATCTTAATTTATCTTATCTGTATAAATCGAGAAGTAAAATTACCAGTCAAGATAATGCGTACTTGTCAAGGGGAAGAGATACGCTTCCATGGGAGACATCTGTGTCACAATTGTTTTTGCTCCCTTCTGACCGGGAGCTACTCAAAAAGTAACTGTTTCCTTAAAGAATAGACTACTTTCCAGAAGGGGATTAGTGTGCAGCAAACTGATCAGAAAGTCACATAAGTTGCCTCCCTTCATTACGAGAACACATCTATTCAAATATATAGAAAATTTCGCCTCCAAAACCTAAACATTTTCAGATTAAAAACTTTGATATTTTTCATATTTCTGCTCAAAATATAGATTGATGGTACTCGTTAGAACCGCCTCGGCGAGGCGGTTCTAACGAGTACCCACAATCTATGTTTTTAAACAGAAATAAGAAAAATAATGTATACCCCTGTAAAACACAGTTTTACTACAGTAGAACCTCGATAATTCAAACTCCAATAATTCAAAATTCTCAATAATTCAAAATCATTTTGAAGTCCCAACTATAATATATGTGTGCATTTTAACCCTCAATTATTCAAAGTCTCAATAATTCAAACAAAATTGTTAGGTCCCTTGGACTCTGAATTATCGAGGTTCCACTGTATATAAAAGTGAGGTTTAAGGGGGTCAAAATTATATAGGTAGGTTTTCGTGTTGGAGAGAAATGCAAAACTATGTATTTTCACGAAGTACGTTTACTTGAAATATATAAAGCTAATGGTAGATATAAGCCAAAAACATATAACTCAGAATTCACTTAACATTAAGACAACATAGCATCAACATCGATGCAATGTACGTTGAATCGGCGTAGATGCGACGTTGCATAAATGTCATGTGCCCGCTGGGGATTCATAATACTTTTGCTTACTAGCAAAAGTATACGTACAAATTTCGAGACAATACAGGCCAGCAATTTACGTCGGAAATCACTGACCTTACGCCACCCTTAAGTTTGTTTTCCCCGAAACTGCTAGCATATGTATTACATATCGAGGGTTTAGCGCAAGACTGTAGTAACTCAAACATATTTTTGAAACCCTTGTTTAGGGGCAACTTTGACCCCTTTGTAAACAATGGAAATTTAGGTGCCATTGCTCATACGAGCAATGGCACCTAAATTTGCATTGTTTACAGAAAAAAATGTTGTAATCTTCATAACGCCTTCATGGTGAGGAGATAAAGTACTGGGTAAAACAACCATCTGACTTGCAACAGTCTTGCGATCAACCCTCAATATGCTGATATAGACTTTCGCTTTCCGCACAATCCATAAAAACACATGTATCGTGCGAGGTGACATATTTTTTATCTATGGTAATGAGGCGTGGTCTGTATACATACGGAATGGCTGCTTGGCTGAAAATTATAATACTGACAGACCACACGTGATTATGCCACTTCATATAACATATAAATTCCAATACATCTAATGTTTATCTCAATCGCTGTGTGTACGTCATTTGTATTAGACAAGATGAAGTATATTATTAATGCACTCGAGAGACTGAGGAGTTCAGAAAAGGATGAGGATAATGATGATGATGAATTAGTTTTTACGACTGAAGACATTTGGAATGATATGGTTCGCTGCATTAAATGTAAGTTTTCGCTTGGACAGAGCAAGTCTTCGTTATTAAACCAGAAAAAGGACGATCTTCGAAGAGAGTATTCCAAAACGTGCATGGAGGATTCGAAATCGTCAAACGGCAAGAAGAGGCACACGTCGTTAAACGTAGAATATATTACTGTGTGTGAGACAAAGAAACGGTGGCGATCGGAGGACTCGCTATTTGACTTTGCTAAAGCTAAAATCTTTTCACGTGCTAGGGGATCAGAGGGGTCAGTACCTGGAGTTGTTGCCCGTAAGATTGAAGCCCGTAGGAAGGAAATTGAACATTTGACAAGACCTCAGATAGTAGAAATGATGCGAGATAAATACAATTTGAATACAAAAACTGGCTGACTCGGTAATGAAATCAACTTTTATTTGCTTAAAAGAAAAATGCGTTTACTTGACATTTCTGGAAGCGCAAAAGGTATAATCAAATGATGGTCAGATCACTATTCCAGAGTAGACCAGAAAGGAGGCGCCGATTCGAATTCTGCTTCGAGCAGATATAAAACAAAATGCGAATCATGAAGATGGATTGTAACGATCATCGGTGAAACGAATTAGGTAAAAGCAAGTATTGTCGCCTGACAGCAAACCACGACGAAAAGCTTCAACAGTGATTGTTCGGAATGCCGGCATTAGCAGTGATCTAGGCCAGGACGACCACAATGCTCCTATTATTTCGTCCGCCAGAGCTATAGTGGCAGCTATTAGACGAAAATATCAAAATGAAGGACCGGGGCGAGAAAAAGACAGTTTTATTTCACCTTTCCAATTACTAATACAGTGAACCCTCATTACAACGACAGCATTTTTTCCCCAAAAATGTTGCCATTAAAATGAATTTGCTGTTGTAACGAACCCTTAATGGACAGAATGATATGTAAGAAAGACCTTGTTTTATTCTTATTACCCAAAAGAACATATGTTTTGGACATTTGTTAGAATCGCCTCAGTGAGGCGATTCTAACAAATACCCAAAACAAATGTTACTTGAAGTTTTAATGCAAAATTCTTGCATTAATTTCTCATTAACTGTCACCGCTTAAGCGAAGGTTCCGTGACATTCAAATTGTCATTATAACGAAATTTTTGTTGTATCAAGTGTCGGTATAAAGAGGGTTGTCTGTACAGTAGTGTTATAACATTAGTATCATCTGATCTGGGTCAACATTGCCACTTATCCTGCAGGTTTAGACAAAAAAAAAAACAGTTTTTCAAAACCAGAGCTCGTTAGTGGTCAAATGTTAATTGTTCTAGTAAAAATACAACATTTAATTTACAGGTTTTTTTTTTTTTCTGAAAAAAAAAATGAGACTAGCTTTTGCGTTTGCAAAAGCTACTCACAGTTTTTCAGCAAAAATATTAGCGTATATGCCATATTTAATGGTCAAAATTTTAACGATATGTTAACTAACCACGTCGTTAGTTTTGAACAACTGGGCCCAGGTAGTAAAATGGAGTTGTTCAATTGTTGAACCAGTTTGGCAAGGAGTTAAGCTGTGCAATTATTTAATGCAAATATGATTTGTAGGAAGAAACATTTAATACCCAGATCATACGCCACAAAACACGGCATCTTATCAGGATCTACACTGTTTGTCACTCATCCAGCAGTTTTTAAACACACAAGAAAGTAGTAAAATCGACTTGTTCCAGTTTTATGGCACATATGGTAAGAAGGTAAGGTGTCAAAATATTTATGGTAAAAATGATAGCTGCATTTAGGTGTATAACCTTAATGTATATATAGTCTTATATTTCTCATTAATCATTTAAAACGCACCAAGCACAACTGCAGCAGACGATTCTCATAAAATGTAAGGCATCATTATTCTGAAAAAGAGTAGAATGTCGTCTGCTGCAAGTTTTGCTTTGCTCTAAGGATTAACTGAATGGCAAGATGTAAAACTATGCGGTAATATAATGTATTACATGACTATTTATTGTTTAAATTGAAAAATATGAACCGTGGTACAGCTTTTCCTTCAAAGTTACAAGTGCGCCCAGCGCAGCTTTTTAAGATTCTGATCAGACTGCGCACCCACTTTTTCTGATCAGAGTCTACGCTGTCCAACTGTAGACGCTTTGGATCGATCTTTGGCCGCCACACAGTGCCCTGCGAGGACTGATCAAATCTAATTGTAAATGTTGTACGCCGGCTCATACTTTATCCTCCATTATGCATATTATATCTGAAAACGGCTCATTGTTAGGTGAAAAGGAGTCCTCCTGTCTATATGAGGAAACTTTTATTAGACAGTACGCATGTTTTATTAGACAGTACGCATGCGCATTCTTATCTAAGACTGAGCAGCTTCGTATAGTCTCGAAATTGTCGACTCTCATTACGAAAACACGCCTATTCAAATATATTGAAAATTTCACCTCCAAAAACTGAAATTTTTTAGATAAAAAAAACTCTGATAATTTTCATATTTCTGCTCAAAAACATAGATTGTGGGTATTCGTTAGAACCGCCTCGGCGAGGCGGTTCTAACGAGTACCCACAATCTATGGTTTGAGCAGAAATAAGAAAAATAATGTATACCCCTGTAAACCCCATCTTTACTATATTAAAGTGGGGTTTAAGGGGGTCAAAATTATATAGGCATGTTTTCGTGATGTTGTGGCATTACCCGACACATCTACAGAGTGTACATTTGTTAATACTTGGTGAACACTATCCAAATATAGATTGACCAAATTGACATATGGATTTGAACTTTCAATTAGTACTCATTTGGATATGTTTGCTGAATACCATCTTTTCTAGAGCTATTTTGTATTTACCAAACCTGTAACTACCGAACAGCAAAGGCCGATTTTCAGATTTGTGAATCTGTGTTCTTGTTGGAATGACGGGCAGAAAGTCCTGCATCCCGCATGAAACAACTTTTTCTCCCCTTTACAGAAAATACCTGTTTATGCAGGAAAATGTTATAAGATATCAAATGATTAAGTTAATAGGTTTGCTTCGGTCAGTATATACACATATTAAACAATGTCGAGGGCATATTTGTACCCAGCAGGCATATGACATTAATACAACATCGCCTCAACGTCGATGCAACGTCATGACGTTGCATCGACGTTGAGCCGACGTTGTATAAACGTCATGTACCCGCTGGGTATCCTGATAAAAAATATAATCTTGTCTGGTGATCTGTGACTTCTCATTTCAAGTTTCTGTGTAACGTAATACAGCTGGGACCAAGTAGTCTCAGGTCACCGGACTAGATTATAAGGTAATATTTTGATCTATACATATAACCGTCTGAATTTTTTATTGTCTACAGGTACTGAAACAGAAGTCTAATAAAAAAATCAAATATAGTCCTGTGTTTCTTTTGTTTTCGGGTATTGTTGGCAACATTGTTGGGCTGCGTCATGCGCAAATATTCCTTCGAGCATGTGCGGACAGCGAAGCCCAAGATCAGCATGTGCATCCGCGCAGTCTGATCAGGGCCTTTACTGTCTGCTAACAGAAGCATTGGATACATGAACTACATAATATATGAATGGAGAATAAAGGCCCGCATGCGCAGGACGATTTGAATCTGTGCGTTTTGCGCATGCTCGAAGACATCTCATCGCTTGACGAGACCTATGTAATACCTCCTTGAGTACATTATTCAGCTGAGCACCCTGTCCATTATTCGGCAGACCACACCATTTTCATTATTTAGCAAAAATACACGATGTGCTACTAAAATACTGAAGAAGGCCGATAGCGCTCAGTTTCCTCGATGCCCAACACTGTTACCACATTTCTGCCGAATGGACTTTTCTACATCAACTCTTTGGACCGGTCCTTTTTCAAAGAAGAAATACCTGGTTATTTTTATAACTACAATGTTTCATAGAAATTTTCGTGTTTAATGCAAAAAGTCTAGATCTTGATCAGATGCCCCGTTCTGCGACGTCAGATTTGGGTCTACACTGTTTGCCAATGTCCCTCTTATGGGACGCTGGGCAGAAATGGGTTAAAGGCTCCATATTCCTCAAAAATAGACATTTTTATCCAAGAAAGATTTAATAAGTTGATATATAGTATTAACTCTTTCACCGCCACAGTCGATAATAATAGGCTTTTGCAAACAGCATAGATCCAGATGAGATAGCTCATGAGCCGTCTCATCAGGATCTACGTTGTTTGACATTCAGTCTTCCAACTTTATATATAAACTTCTTTCCAAATGAAAGTTCAAAAAAAAAAAAAAAAAAAAAGGCAGACGACAAATGTCGTCTGAAATTTGGCGCCAAAAGAGTTAATACGATCATAAAATGTAACATCTCACAGTCTGTAAAATTTCAGTTAGTCTCTCGTTTTTGAATTGGATCATAAACGAAATGATTTTTTTATCGCAACTCTGAATTAATGTTGGCAACATTAATTTAGAGATACGATAAAAATCCATTTCATTTCAAAAACGAGAGACAAACTGAAATTTTACAGGCTGTCAGGTGCCACATTTTACGATTGTATTAATACCATATATATCAATTAACTAAAACTTTGTTGGACAATTAAATGTCTATTTTTGAGGAATGTGGAGCCTTTAATGATTATATATTATCTGAATATAAACAATACTACAAATAATTTCAAAATCCTTCGTGGATTCAGTGCTATCGAAACGATTTTTGTTAGATAACATGTATACAACTGTTGACTGCCATTCGGTCGATATCAGGACGTATCAACCAGAAAAACAACTCTGTCAAAACGGATAACCTTCATTACCTAATGCCAGAGCTATTCATTTTATGCAATATTTTACAAGTAAAACTGATATACAGTCGACTCTCGTTATCTCGAATTCCAAGGGACACTCTGAAATACTTCGAGATATCCGTACTTCGACAGATCAGATTTGCAGAATTGAGGAAAAACTAATTCGATTAACCACATTTAACAAATATATGTGTAATTGGAGACTTGAAGCTAGAGATATATATTGAAAATATTGTGGAAAAGAGGAGAAATTGCTCCTTAGGAGCAATTTCTCCTCTTTTCCACAATATTTTTTTACATGTTGTTAGATTTTCATGTTTAGGCAGGGACCAGAATTATACCGAGATAAGCGGTTATTCGAGATAAGCGAGGTCGAGGTAACGAGAGTCAACTGTACGTGGGTCACTGTTCCGGAGAATACCAGGCGAAAATGTGTCTTCGGGTCATGTGCGGACTGCGAAGACCCAGATCATCCGGTCTCCACCATCTGATCACAAAATCTTTCGATACTACAAAGGGTATGAATGGAAAGCCAAGACCCGGACGATACTTTGCGCATGCGCATGAAGATCTGATTCTACGCATGTTTCAATGTTTGAAGGCACTTTTTCGCTTCATTGTCCGATCACCGACAGAATATTTGGATGCTACAAACGTATGAATGGAGAGTAAAGGCCCGGTTGATACCTTGTAACTGCACAGGCTGATCTAAACCTGTGAATTTTGCGCATGTTCAAAGGCACTTTTTCGCATGACGCGGCCCATGTAATAGAGGTTCCTGTTTCATTCTTTGTTATTTTGAAGGGCCAAATACCAGAACATAGCCTACAAATGACATCGAGGAAAAGTAAACAAACTACGCCAGACAACACATATGTACCTAATCAAAAAACGCAAGGCAACCAGCACTCTTCTCCAAATAGGTATACAGAATGCCAGACAGGATTCACTTAACATAATAGTAAGATAACAAACAAGACACAGCGTGAAATAAAGAAACCTCGCAGCGAGCAGTCACAAGGCCACATAAAGAATAAACAACACTAGACCCATCGCCTTAGGACTGTCAGTAGTAAAAATTAACTTGCGTATTCGGGGTGGGGAAATTTACTGGTACGAACTTTGCATCCTGGCTTCAGATGTTGTTGAAATATAAAAAGACAGTTTGGCTCCGTAACTCAAGCAGTGAACGGTCTCAAGAAAAGAAACGAGTAAATCAAATTAAATAACTGGTTTGAAACAAGTTTGAGGACTCTTGGCAAACACCCCAGACACTGGCAGCCAGAGCCCCCGCCCTCCCCCACCCCCCGCCCCCTCCCCCTACAAAAAAAAAAAAAAAAAAAAAAAAAAAAGGGAAAAGAAAAAGACTAGTTGAACCACGGAGGACCCAAACAAAGACATTACATTTGTTTTCAATCCTCTGTTGAAAGGTTTATGTCGTTACCGTCATAGAGTCCAATACCTGACTTACCTTTGTGCAGCTAAAGAGGAAAGCATAACCATCAACCATAACTGGGTTAATTAACGGGTAATATCCGCGGCGTCTTATCTCGGTCTACATTATTTGTTCAGGCCTGTCTGTTCAAATACGTAGTGAATATACGATACTTCTATGTGCTCTTCATATTAGAGGGAGGAAACTTGAATCTTATATAAATTTGCTTCTATTGTTCTTTCCCTCCCTTGAGTTATTTGTTGCCTGGTTATGCTCGATGCTCCAAGAAACGGTACTTGCACACGAAACAAGAACTTTGCTATTCGCATCTAATGTACCGTAGTAACCCTAAGCAATGTGGCAGATAGGCCTGAGTTAACAGTGTAGACCCTGATCAGATGCCGCTATCGCGGCGTCTGATCATGGTCTGCACTGTTTACTACTCACCCAATAGTTTTTAGACATGTCAAAACGTAGACAAGTTGAGTTGTTCAAATTTTAGGACAAGTATGACAAGGAGTTAACTCAGCAGGCACACAACATCAAAATGACGTCGTATCAACGTCGATGCGACGTGATCACGTCACATCGACGTTGATACGACGTCATTTTAACGTTGTGTGCCTACTGGAAAGGTGTCCCAATACTTACATGAATCTATTCCGAAAGGTAACCTGGATGCGTGGACTGCTCATGAACCTAACGGCTTCCCGTATATATAGGGGTGAACGCTTCTGTTGTATCAATCATAACTGGTTGTTGAGCTTATATTAAAACATCTGGGCGCAGTTGTTCAAAGCATCGTTAGTTTGACGAACTCGTTAGTATTCAAAATATAAACTGTTCTAGTAAGTACAATATTCAATTCACAGGTATTTTTGCTGAAAAAATATGAGTAGCTTTTGCAAAAGCTACTCACATTTTTTCAGCATAAATATAACTATATTTTCCATATTTAATGATCAAAATTTTAATGATACGTTAACTAACGACATCGTTAGTTTTGAACAACTGGGCCCAGATTTCCGTATTTGCCCTAAATACTCGGACAACTTTAATCCTCGTACTTATCCTAAATTCCGAACAGTAATATGTTAGAAGATGTCTAGGAAGAACCCATCACATAAACACGCCTATTCAAATACAGTTGACTCTCGTTATCTCGAACTCGCTTATCTCGAATAACCGCTTATCTCGAGGTGAAAATCTGGTTCCTGCCGAAACATGAACATCTAGCAACAGGCAAAAAAATACTGTGGAAAAGAGGAAAAATTGCTTCTAATGAGCAATTTCTCCTCTTTTCCACAATATTTTTAATATATCTCTAACTTCAACAGTCCAATTACATATATATTTGTTAAATGTGGTTGTTCGAATAATTAGTTCCTCAATTTTGCAAATCTTATTTGTCGAGGTACGGATATCTCGAAGTATCTAATAGAGTCCCTTGGAATTCGAGATAACAAGATTCGACTGTATGTAGAAAATTTCACCTCCAAAAACTGAAAATTTTCAGATAAAAACTCTGATATTTTTCATAGTTCTGCTCAAAACATAGATTGAGGGTACTCGTTAGAACCGCATCGGCGAGGCGGTTCTAACGAGTACCCACAATCTATGTTTTCGAGCAGAAATAAAAAATAATGAAAACCCTGTAAACCCCTAGTTTTACTATAAAAAAGTGGGGTTTAAGGGGGTCAAAATTATATAGGCATGTTTTCGTGATGACAGTTACAGAACATAGCCTGTCAATGAGAATAAAAGAAAGAATACTAAATAGACTATAACCGACAACACATACGTTACAAACCAACGCGAAAAAAAAAAAAAAAAAAAAAAAAAAAAAACACCAAGAAATATGTGGTCTGTGTACCGAGGCCATAAAACATTTGCTAAACGTTGACCAGTAGCGAGTCAGAATGTACAGGTGAACAGACACGGACCCCAAAAGACAAGATGCAATCAGTCGTCCTAAGAATTTAAGGATTGCGACAGTCATTCCATAGATTTATATTG
Organism: Anodontia alba; assembly: GCA_964016985.1. NCBI lineage: Eukaryota > Metazoa > Mollusca > Bivalvia > Lucinida > Lucinidae > Anodontia > Anodontia alba. The sequence goes on from OZ024821.1 coordinate 10,077,719, forward strand.
CGGCACGTCTAAATGAAAATGAGAAGTTATTGTGCGAAGAAAGGCGCATACGGCGGTGTAATTAGATATCAACTTCGTATCCAGCGTTACGTAGAGTAGGATGTGACTTTGACAAGGAAACTGTCAAAGTTTTGGGTGTAAAGTGGGCTTCCTTTTAAGAACGTCTATTATAATATTGAAAACAAATGCCAACAATTATCTGCTATTTGTCGCTTATCTTCTTTTTACACGCCAGTTTTGAAAAAAAGACGGACGTAGTATGGCATGGAGCTGTCCGTCCGTCCGTCCGTCAACATTCTTGTACGCCTCTTAACTCAGTAACCGTTCAGGATATCGTCATGAAATGTTATAGGAATTTGTATTATGTCAGGTCGACGTGTCGCGCACAAGAACGATTGTTCCCCCTTTCTTAGTTTCCAAGTTACGCCCCTTAGATTATTTTTTTCCAAATATTCTTGTACGCACCATGTAACCGTTAGGAATATCCTCATGCAACTTTATAAGAATATGTTTTAGGTCACAACGATGTGTCGCGCACAAGAATGATCGTTCCCCCTTTCTTATTTTCTAAGTTATGCCCATTTGATTATTTTTTCCAACCGTCCGTCCGTCAACATTCTTGTATGCTCCAAAACTCAGTAACCGTTCAGGATATATTCATGCAATTTTATAGGAATTTGTATTAGGTCAGAACAATGTGTCGCGCACATGAACGGTTGTTCCCCCTTTCTTAGTTTTCAAGTTATGCTCCTTTGATTTTTTTTCCAAACATTATTGTACGCGCCGTAACTCAATAACCGTAGGGATATCTTCGTGCAGCTTTACAGGAACATGTATTAAGTCACGACAATGTGTCGCGCACAAGAATGATTGTTCCCCCTTCCCAAGTTACGCCCCTTTGATTAGTTTTTCCAAACATTCTTGTACGCTTCATAATGCAGTAACCGTTCAGAATATCGCCATGCATTTTTATAGGAATGTGTATTAGGTCAGGACGATGTATCGCGCGCAAGAATGATTTTTCCCCCCTTTCTTAGTTTTCAAGTGATACCCCTTTGATTAATTTTTCCAGAATTCTTGTACGCGACATAACTCAGTAACCATTAGGGATACTTTATAAGACTATGTATTAAATCAGGACGATGTGTCGTGCACAAGAATGATGGTTCCTCATTTTCCAAGTTATGCCCTTCGATTATTTTTTCCAAGTATTCTTGTACGCTCCATAATTCAGTAACCGTTCAGAATATCGTCATGCAATTTTATAGGAACATGAATTGAGTCACGACAATATGTCGCGCACAAGAATGATCGTATCCCCTTTCTTAGTTTCCAAGTTATCAAGTTATGCCCCGTTGATTATTTATTCCAGAATTCTTGTACACGACATAACTTAGTAACCATTAGGGATATCTTCATGCAACTTTATAAGAATATGTATTAGGTCACGACAACTTGTTGCGCACAATAATGATTGTTCCCCCTTTCTTATTTTCCAAATTATGCCCCTTTGATTATTTATTTTTTCAAACATTTTGTGTATGCCATAACGCGGTTACCGTAGGGATATCTTCATGCAACTTTATAGAAATGTGTATTAGGTCAGGTCGACGTGTTGCGTACAATAATGATTGCTCCCCCTTTCTAGTTGCCGGTGGTTGGAGCTGTTAATTATTATTCCATAACTTCCCATATGCAAATTAATTGTTTCGGCTATTCTCATTCAATCCATAATGCCATAACCCTTTGAAATATTTTAATGAATTTTGTAGGAATGTATATGATAATGGGGCAATATATAATGAGCAAGAAACACAACTGTGACTTACTAATGTCCTGCATTATTTGCCACATAACTAAATTTTCGTTTCCTTCTCTAATTCCTCAACCATTTTAAACATTTTAACGAAACTTAATGGTGGCGTGTATATTGCCAAGGGAATACATTAGTACCAAGAGTGGTAACTTTAGTCACTTAGTTTATAAATTGTTTCACTTGTTTGACTTCTGCATTTCTTAACATCTGTGCCACTTCATCCTGGAAGCTCTTTTTGTATTTAATATGTTGATTGATTGATTCTTTATTTCCTCCTTACAGGAGAGCACATAGGAACAGATATAAACAAACATTTGCAATACACGACATTGGATTACATGGAAAACAACACATGTACAAAGAGGTGAAATATGAGTGGCATTATTACCAACACTGGCCCAGATAGAAAGGAAGAATGACTGATCATTCTGCCTTTCTATCAGCATCTACACGATACATACATCATATAATGTATAATACCTGCATGAAAAGCATCAAATATCAGATTATTGTCCCCGATACAAGATAAGTTTGCATTACTGTTAAATGTTAAACTACACTTTGCCCTTCACAAGCAGTTTTGAGAATATGAACAAAACGGGCTATGAGGCAATAAAATTGTTCTTTACTGTCAACGTTTAAGACGTCCTGTACCAGAGCAAGATTGCCGAACAAGACAGACAAAAGTGTATTACTGTCAAAGCCTGCAAGTCTAATATACAGTTCCACACCAAACTTCTAGCATATACTAATCCACATTTTCTGTCTATGATTTGCATTAACATGGCACCAAAGTAGGTAATGCGACACATAATCAATTGTAAAACTTTCGCATGCCGAGCAAACCCTTTCAGGGAGCCTGTTAAACCAAAATGAGATTGATTTCACAACTGATCTGCAGGGTTTCGTTAAACTGGGATGTTTCCTACAAAGTTCCCAGACTGTCTGTGTTGGGGTTTAACGACACGTCAACCCTTGAGGGTCATTTTGTGTCGTCTCCCAGAGAAAGGGAGAATAGAGATAGAAGAGAGAGTAGAGGAGATGAAAGAGATGGACAGGGAAGAAAGAGGAACAGGAATGAAAGTGAAGAAACAGAAGAAATAAAAACATTCCCCCCTCTACCCTTACCCACTACAAGGATAGCAGGCCTTGCCCAACTGTAAGCCAATATCAGTTGGACGCCCCAGTGATGTAAGATACACAGCACCTACGCACCACCCGACCACCCCTAAACAAAGTTCCCAGAACATTGACGGTTTAACCACTGGCTGGATAGCTAAAAACAGTTCGAGTCCCTCGCTTAGAGCTTGGGAAATTATATCACTATCTGAATGTGATTTTATTTTCATATTTACTAGCTTTTTCCAAGCATACTTGGACAAGAACACCCAGAGTTCATATAATCAGTGAGTATATGTTCTAAGTCATAATCTTTGAGTAACTGGTATACATCTGGGATAAATCCGAATTCTATATTTTCATACAGATAATGTGACGATAATCTGTATAAGAAGAGTTTTTTTTGCAGCATAAGATGTGTCAAGCTTGCACAGTTGGCCAAAGAGCATCAGTTTACGTTTCACAATGACATAGTTTAAATTCATCATCCCTAAGGAGCTTAGGGCAACGCACGTTCTTGTATTTCGGTCCATATTCTGCATTGTTTTTACGCAAAGCCGATGTGATCTCTCAAGTAACATTATGTCATTTTTACTAAAATTACTCCATAGCTCACTGCCATACAACGCCCTTGGGAGTACAACTGACTCATAAATACGTTTCAGAGTTAACGCATGTAGACCCAGTTCACTAAAGCCACAGCTTACGAGACCAAAGAATAGCTTACGAATGCTCGATGCCGACTCGGTTACATTCTGTTTCAATTTCGCGTCCTTGTTAAAGACAATACCCAGATTTTTATATTCAGTTCCTTCGTGCAGCACTTCATTTCCCAGATACCAACGGCGCCCTGAACGGTTGTATATAGATAAAAGTTCATTGAATACTATAACCAAACTTTTAAGCACATTATAGTCGAGACGCCAGATCCTGAAATACTTAACGCATATATCTAGAAGCTTCTGTAGTCCATTCTTTGTTAACGATTGTACAAGCATATCATCTGCAACACATGGACAAGTCAGATTTATTCAATTAATGATCAGTCCCAAGTTTGATGCACACAGCTGGTCGCGTAAATCGTCAATAAAGCATAGAAACATGAAAGGGGAGAAAACCCCACAGTGCCTTGTTCCCCGAAGATTCTGAAAACTCACTGATTTGAAACCACGGAACAAAACATAGCTACGAAGATCACTGTGTAGACTAACTATAATATTCCACAAATAATGGTCCAAGCCCCTTTCATATAACTTCAGCAGCAGCTCATCGTGCCATACTTTATCGAACGCTTTTTGTGCGTCAAGGAAACATGTATACGATTTACTATTGTTTTCTTTTGCATAATAAATACTTTCTTGAAGAATGAATGAGGTCATATTACATCCCATATTTTTCTGAAAACCGCCTTGAATGGGATTCAAAGACCTATTGACGCTCAACACTATGCGCGTGTATAAGAGTCTTTCGAACAGCTTTAATATCGACGATGTAAGAGTTATAGCTCTGTAACTATTCGAATCGTCCTTGCGTTTCTTTCCTCCTTTATAAAGGGTAATAATAATTCCAATTTTCATTTCCTTTGGGATATGAGACCTATTATAAGCAGCATTGCATTTAACAACAGCAAGATAGTCTTCCGAAACAATGGTCCACTATGAACGATATGCTTATTGTCAATTCTGCCTTCTCCACTAGCTTTGCCCCTACTCAGCTCTGCTATAGCAGTATTCAATTCCCCTTCGCTGATCGAAACCACACTATTGTCTTTTAGAACGTTCTGTTTAATAGCATTAACTCGTTCTGTAAAATCATTAAAGTGATCGCTATCATAATAAGCATTTTCAGCGTCGCTGTACAACGAACTGAAGTAACTACCCCACTCGTTACATACCTCTTCTGAGTCCCTACATGTTTTATCCTGAAATATTATTTCAGAACCTACATTGACGGAGTTAATGTTTATAAAATGATGCACTTGTTTGACTTCTGCATTTCTTAACATCTGTGCCACTTCATCCTGGAAGCTTTTTTTGTATTTAATATGTTAATTGTTTTAATATAGGTGCAGTCATTAATTACATAGTTGCTAGTCCTGTTTGTCTGCCTGTCCATCTTTTAGCCATACATATAGTGTACATTGGTTACAATTCCCTTAAAAATGTTGGCCCTATTGTCTTGGCAAACAGGCGTATAATGTGCCGCTTGCGACGCTCTTGTTTTAAGATGCTTCTCGCATAATTACAGCCGGCATTAGCAGCTGGGAGATAATAAATTTTGATTGCTCAAGGCTAAAAAGGGTCTCACATTCTATATATGGAAATTGAAGTCTGACCCTACATATCCGTAACGTCAAATTTAGAAGAAAAAAATGGCGTCAGTAATTGAAGACCATTAGAAGGGAACCTAATGACTGTAAATAAAATTTATATCTGGTTTGCCCCGTTTTGCCGCTGTCGCCGCCCTTATTCTTCTATGCATTCTATGAATTCTTTAATGCATTGATCCGTCTCATTAGATGGTTGTTACATTCTTCTAACAATGCACTTATCAAATGGGCAAGAGATGTGGAAATATTTTGGATCCTCCGTAACATTCCGTCCAATTCTTCCCTAAGATGCTCAATCGGGGACAAATCTAAACTATATAGTGGCCAGTTGAATATTAGGATACCGTTATGGTTAGCCAGAAGTTATGACAAACTGCCTACGTGTATTATCATGCTGTAACATCAAATGTCATTGCTGCACAAAATGGACTGCAAAGGGGCAGAAGACTTCATCTATGTACCTTATAGCTGTTAAATTGCTGTTAAATTCGGTGCCCGCCACCACAGTCACCTGTGATTTTAATGTGAACCGCCCGCAAATCTATCCCTGTCGACAACCTAAGCTTCGGCGAAACGGTCCCACGACGCCAGTAAACGTTACGTCGATCATTGGCGAAAAAGAGTGAAACGAGACTCGTCCGTACAAAGAACCCGTCGTCTGATGCAAGGCATTGTGCACTACATTGTTGGACGACATCACACACTGAGTAGGGTACACATCGACCGAGACAGTAGTTTACCTGACTTTCATTTATTAAGGGCAATCTGTACCATAATATCCAAGAAGAAAGAAATTTTCACTTACTGTGACCCATCATACTGAGAGCTTGACCTTATGATGTCATGGGACTTGGCTTCTTCAAATCTTAGTGACTTTAACTACCGTAATAAAGCCCTTACTGCCAAACTTCTTAGGCAGGGCTATCGTTATTTTAAACTTCGTAAGGCGTTTTCGAAATTTTATCGCAGACACAGTGCCTTGATGGAAAAATATAGCGTCAGTCTAAAAACACTTGTGCAACAAGATATATCTGAAGCAGAATTTTACGGTGACTTAGTGTACAGATTTAGAAAAATGGTAGGAAAATCTAACTTTTCGGAGCAATTCAGAAAATTTATTAACCGTTATAAAAGAATTGGCTATAGCCTGGATATTATGCGACAGACTGCATGTCTAGTTGTCAACCCAATCATTGTTGATGGCTATGCTTCACTCTTTAATTGCACGACGGCGGTTCGGGCCTCAGACTATATGACGGCCTCTTCGTAAAGCTTTAACCAGTGGGTTGGGGCTTGACGATATGTCTTTGGTTTGGCCCGCCGTGGTTCAACTATTGGTTTTCATTTACTCTGGCATACAGTAGAATTAGCCATGAGTACTCGTCTTTGTTTATTATAGTGATTAATTGGATTGTTTATGTTTTCGCTTTGATGCATTGACTGAGTTGGGGGCCTTTATGCGAACTGAATTTTTATGTATTTCTGTATTAAGAGTAGCATCGGGCCCAGGGTGAAGTTAGCTAGCTGTAAAAGTGCTTTAAACCCCACATGGTTTACTCTACTGATCGTTTTAAGGCGGTGGTCCCGGTGTTAGTCTTACTCTTTGTAGCTTTGCGGTTTATTCTACGAGGCGATTTGTTTTATATCTTATCTTGTGTCATTTTGTTCTTGTGCTTTTCAGTCCCTTTAGCATTGCAATTACCTCGCTTGGGGAAGAGAGAGCTAATCTTAGTGCTTTTCGTACGTTTGTTTGATTTGTGCTTGTTTGGATTTGTCGGTTTTCTCTTCCTCTTGGTGTCTGGGAAGGGCTGCGGTTTGTGATTGTGGCCCTCACTGGACTTTTCTCTTACCTTTTTGGACTGCTTATCACTAGACTGGTTACTATTGGTAAACAAAGATCTGCAGGTGTTGCCTAGTTTGTATGACCCCTAGCCCCATTTCTTGACGTGTTGAGACTTATTGATCTTGACAGCTTCTACGCTGTCTGTGTCTCTGACCCTGTCAATTACTTTTGCCCCTCCCAATCGATGGCATGGTTAGTCTTAGCAATATGATCTGCCACTGCGCTTTTGTTAAAACAAAATTCAGATGAGGTTCGCTCTGGCCTGGTGTATACGTGTGGTACATTGTTTTGCAAATTTTTGATGTTTACTCAGCCTCAGTATGAAGTTTCTGCCCGTTCCTCCCATGTATTTAAATTCACAATTGTGGCACGGGATTTTTACACGACTTCACAGGTATTTTTCTTTTCCACTTTGTCTTCGGGATGGATTAACGCTTTTTTCAGTGTTTAATGCGGTTGCTTATATACTGATATGTCGCGTTTATTTATTTATTTATTTTAATTTTCATTTTATTGTTTATTTATCTATTTATTTTTTCATGATCCCAGCTACGCTCCGCTATAAGCCTTTGACAAATGAAATGACCACACAATCTTTGGATTAGTCGAAAACCCTCAAAAACTGACAAGAATAAATCCAACGGCGGTGTGGTTATTCCACGCAGCATCATGGACCTTAAAGTTTCCATTTGTGTACAACACATATCCTGATCAGACGGCGCGGATGCCGTAGGGTAATCTGGGTATACTCTGGTCGCATATGTCATGAAGTTTTCTTTTTATTTGAAGAGTTTTATGCATTCGACACGATCCGCTTATTGAGCAGACGGATTGCAATGCAACAACATTTATTAGCTTAAACAAGGAAATAATTTGCGTCATTATACAAGTAATTAGCACAACATTAAAAAATCTCTTGTCGTCTTTCCTTCTTCATTTTCAGTCAGGACCGCACGTTAATCAATCATTCTCCTCGTCGCGAAAACATTTAAGTTTTGAAATGTTCGACCAGCGAAGATTCAGATCAGCATGCCATATGCGTAGCGCTCATTACGCAAACTACGCAGGTTCGTAATGCCTAAAATATTTGCAATAAAGAGACATCCGCTAACATAAAATACTTTGCTTCTTCTTCTTTATAATAGAGGTTGCTCTTAAAGGAAATGATTTATCGTTTCCAAATTACGTGGCACTCTTAAAGGAATGAATTTGCTCCCACAGGGAGCAAAGTCTTTCCTTTAAAGGTAGTGTCTATTTAACGAGTACACACAATCTATGTTTTTGAGCAGAAATAAGAAAAAAAAAATTGTATATCCCTGTGAACCCCAGTTTTACTATATAAAAGTGAGTTTAAGGGGGTAAAATTTATATAGGTATGTTTTCGTGAGGATTTGTTCCTATGTTCTGTGATTGTGGCTCTTCCTGGATATCTTTTTTACTGTGTTTCCTAATTCACGAGACTGTCCCTATATGGTTATGAATGTTTCCGAATCTGTTTGAAACTTACATATAATTGTCTCATTTCTTCTGTAAAAATGTAATCTACATCAAGCGACGTCTTAAAATGTGCCAAAGCTATCACAAGAGGTCAAAACCTCATTTGTCCTTAAAGGCAAGCCAAAACTGATAGGTTACCATACAAACAATTAGTAAGCATACCAAACGAGCAAAGGCGTAACCGCCGGTTTAATAAGTAAAATAATTTGAGTGAGATCCGGTGTAGAATTTGATTGAGCTAAATGTAAACAGATTGTGTAAGTGTTAATTCTCAGAATCTAATTGATTTATACGTACAGCTTATTGAATAAAATTACTGTTTACACCAAAGGAAAATCAGTGTATGTCCTACAACATCATATAGATGTTCTGCGCAAAGTAAGAATCTGGACAATTCCGGCATTGTCCTGCGCAATGTCAGAATTCTCACTTTGCCAGGCGAAGTAGGAATTCTTACTTTGCGCTAGACGATTTTGGAAATGCTCCTGCGCAAAGTAGGAATCGGGACAAAGTGAGAATATCTATCGTTGTACATTTATATGTTATTAGTGTGGGAGTTCGTGGGCATATAAAAAACTACCGTATTTACCCTAAGTATTAGGACACCATAACTCCTTACCATACTTGTTCTAAAATTAAAAAAAATAATAATTTACTACCTGTTGATATGTTTAAAATAGCGCTGAATGAGTAGCAAACAGAGTGAACCCTGATCAGACGCCGCTTTCTGCGCAAAAGTCACATAATGTTGTGTTTTGCTCTTCCTCTTGGTACCACAAGAAGTCTATAATGTTTTCATATGCGCACAATTTTTTTACACATATGTTTTTGCACAGTTTATTTCACAAACTTAACTCTCTTGAAAAAAGGCTTTAACCAGCCGAAACGTTGAGATTTGTTTGTGAAATAAGCTGTGCAAAAATATAATGTATTTGTTGTTGCATCGAGCCATTCGGGGGTGGGATTCTACAGTTACAAGCATACATACGAAACGTTCATCTCTGGAAAACAACTAAACAGAAATCGCCATGGTTAAGCAAACAAAAGTGACCTTATCTCTTTTAGTGTTGCGGAAATACGAGTCAAGTACTGGTAAATATGCTTGGTTGTTTCTCAGAGGAAAATCATCACAGAGATGCTTATAAATGTATGAATGTATAAAAGAATAAAACCAAATGTCGTTTGCTTTTTACAACATATCATAGGTTAACAATTAAAGCAAAATAAAGCATTAACCAAGTCCTTTGAAGTATGCCGATCTCTCTCTCTCTCTCTCTCTCATCAAAAAACAAAGAATAAATAAAACAAGAAAAAATGAAACTACTTTCGTCACGATGGTATATGTACATTCTGTTTCTAGAATTATGGGAAGTGCCTGTAAGGAAGAAATCTAAAGTTGTAGGGGCGTTGTTAGTTGGTAGGAGGAGCTGTGTCCCGTTTTTACATGTTGAAACTAATTCTCATTCCATCTTTCCACTAACCAAACTACTAGTTTATCATATTCTCCTTTTGTCCAAACTATTTCCACTTTGCGCAGACACATGTACCTTATTTATCACCTGCAATATCTCCTGCGCAATTCTAGAACTGTCCGGTACAATTCCGGAATTGGCGGACAAAATGAGAATTCTTACTTTGCGCAGGACAATTCCGGAATTGTCCCGATTCTTACTTTGCGCCGAACATAGATATACAGTCGAATCTCGTTGGTTCGAGAATCTTTGGGACCATGGAACATTGTTCAAGACATGGGTAGTTCAAACCACAGAGTGTTAATCATAGCGCCAGGTCAGGAAGCAAATGGGCATACTTTAGGGAAGTCTTTTCGATTTTCAATAAAGTAATGTTATGTTGAATGTACTCATTGGAATCGCCTCAATAAGGTAATTCTAACGAGTAAATACAGCATAAATTTTCGTGATAAATAAAAAAGTACCCCTTCACTATCCTTAAATATTTCTTTTATTTGAGCTGTCGGTAGAATTTTCTACGGACGCAAAAACGAGTTCAAATCAGTCACGATAAACGAACCCTCGCCATGCGAGTCATTGGAATCACTGGAATACCTATGTTTTAGATAAACATGAAACAGGAAATAAGATTTCTCCATTTATTTCCGGTTTCTTTTTCCGCGTGGTGAACGAGATGCAACTGTCCGTCAAGAACATACGAAAATATATGAAATACTGGTATTTTTACTGTTTGTTTGTGACTTGTTAGAAAAATTGTTTTAGGCCTTGAACCCACACCTGACACTTATGATCATACGATTGCAACTTAGAGGGCATTTTGAGTACACATGCAATATCTAGGTCTAAAATGTATTAAACTATTTTTTGTGCTTCAGATCTATGAAAATGGTAGGAATATTGGACACCAGTAAATATCTGCTTGTTTTGGCGACGTCCTAAAATGGAAAAAAATATCACAAGAGACCAAAAACTCATTTGCCGTTAAAGGCAAGCCAAAGTTGATAATCTACCATACCAACTCTTAGCAAGCATACTAAACGAGAGGATGCATAACCGCCGGTTTAATAAGTAAAATAATTTGAGTGGCGTCCGGTGTAGAATTTAATTGAGCTAAACGTAAACAGATTGTGTAAATAGTAACTCTCAGAATCTACTTGTTTTAGATGTACAGTTTATTGAATAAAAATGTTTACACCAAAGGAAAATCAGTGAATGTCATACAACATCATATAGATATACAGTCGAATCTCGTTGGCTCGAGAATCTTTGGGACCATGGAATATTGTTCAAGACCTGGGTAGTTGAAACCACAGAGTGTTAATCATAGCGCCAGATCAGGAAGCAAATGGGCATACTTTAGGGAAGTCTTCTCGATTTGCAATAAAGTAATGTTATGTTGAATGTACTCATTGGAATCGCCTCGATAAGATGATTTTAATGAGTAAATACAGCATATATTTTCGTGATAAAATAAAAAAGTACCCCTTAACTATCCCTAAATATTTCTTTTATTTGAGCCGTCGGTAGAATTTTCTAGGGACTCAAAAACGAGTTCGATTCACCGACGAAAAACATGTCATTGCTGTACGAGTCATTGGAATGTTTCTGTACCTACATTTTAGATAAACATGAAACAGGAAATAAAATTTCTCCCATTATTTCCGGTTTCTTTTCCGCGTGGTGAACGGGCTTCTACAGTCCGTCAAGAACATGCGGAAAATGAGTGATATATATGTATTTATTACTATCAGTTTGTGACTTGTTAGAAGAAAGTTTGTTGTTTTTTTTACCTTGAACCCACACCTGAAACATCTGATCATATGATTGCAACTTAGAATGCATTTTGAGTACACATGCAATATCCAGGTCTAAAATGTTACAAAATACTTGTAGAGCATCAGATCTATGAAAATGGTAAAAATATTGACACCAGTAAATATCTATTTGTTTTGCCTTTCATAGTTCTTTGCTTTCTGTTACATATTAATCCATTGTGCTAAAGCAGTCTGTCTGAAAACCATATTATTTTTCATAATGGAAGGTGTTTTCAGATAAAACAATCAGTAACCTTCTATACCATTTTTACTCATGTTTTTAGTAACACATTAGTATATCTTTCTGGGCCCAATTGTTCAAAGCGTCGTTAGCTTAACGAGCTCGTTAGTGGTCAAATTTTTAACTGCTCTAGTAAGTACAATATCTAATTCACAGGTATTTTTGCTGAAAAAATGCAAAAGCTACTCACATTTTTTTCAGCAAAAATATCAGCATATATGCCATATTTAACGATCAAGTTGTAACGTTAACTAACTACATCGTTAGTTTTGAACAACTGGGCCCTGGTGTTTTTGGCCTCAGAAAAAAACGGGTCGAAACGTGAGGAAACGTACCTTCTGACACGTGCGCCCAACGAAGACTCAAATCGCCTGCGCATCCACACAGCTGATCAGAATCTTCATTGTCCGCATGAAGAAACTTTGCATCCTTGGCTATCTAAAATGCATCCTGTAAAGGTTCTGACCAGGCTGGTCTGAATTTTTGCTAGGCGCACTTATTTTCAATAATGTTTAGATTTTGTTTCTGCAAAATAACACTTCCTGTCATTTTTTTGGTTACTAATCAGATTGTCCGACCGATTGATCACAGAAAGAGTAAGGATTGTTGTTTGCTCAAAGTGCTTTTAGTAACAAACTGTGCGGTATTCTCAATGCTATTTCTACCAGCTTCTTTTAATCTTTATTGTATTTGTTTTTCTTTTGCAATAAAGACTGAAATAAACATAAACACTTTTACTGGCTTGGTGAAACAAATTTCAGCGAGCCTACGTATCGCGAATCTTTATTGGCGCCAAAACATACTACGGAACCCGGGAAGTGATATGCCAGTTTTATTTTCGAACAAAAACTTAATATCTTGGCACTATATATATATATATATATATATATATATATATATATATATATATATATATATATATATATATATATATATATATATATATATATACTGCGTGCATGTGTGTTTCTGTACACTCACAGTTGCAAAGGTTGTGCTGTGTCTAAAAAGGGGACGGAACGACAAACATAGAGAAAAACAATATTTTGTCTTGTGTATTTGAGGGAAGTGCGGGAAAACCCTAGCAGACTTTTCATTTGCTTCCTTCCTTAACCTAATCTACATTAGTACGAGTTTAATGCGTATTTTCTAGATGACGTACATGCTATTCTTTGACATATTCCATATTGTTTTTCGTATGGACTACTTAATGCATTCGAACATTTAAAGGGATCCACAACATCACCTCTTGTTACTATGTTGGCTAGGGACACTGAAACTCTTCCGTATTGGTACAAGTGGGGTCACACAGGTATAATTTATCATGCAATCGAACGGAATCGTAAACAAAACTCGATTCATTTTATGTATTTGCTTGTTTGTTTGGTGACTTTATCCAGGGCATACGAAGTACTATGTATTGCCGAAGTGATATTTAATTTTGGTTTGTACGTGTTCGTATGCATGCATGTTTGTTCACATTGATCTGTCCATAATTTGAATAACTTTGACCCAGCAAACACACATCGTCGTTACAACGTCGCTGCAATGCCACAACGTTGCAGCGACGTTGTTGCGACATGGTGTGTTTGCTGGGTAGCCTGTTTATTGGTTATGGATACACTTGGTAGACGTCTGCCATTTTTTGGGCCAGGGAGACGACTTTTGTGCCTTACTGTTTGCTTTCCTCTACACTCGTGTCCGTCTGAAAATGAGCATCACAACAACATACCTATATGATTTTGACCCCTTTAAACCCCACTTTTATATAGTAAAACTGGGGTTTACAGGAGTATACATTTTTTTCTTATTTTAGCTCGAAAATATATATTGAGGGTATTTGTTAGAACCGCCTCGCCGATGCGGTTCTAATTGGTATACACAATCTATGTTTTGAGTAGAAACATGAAATTTATCAGAGTTTTTTATCTGAAAATTATCAGTTTTTGGAGCATATTTTCTATATATTTGAAAATAGGCGTGTTTTCGTAATGCTACTTTATAAGGAAAAAATTTGCTTCATAAGGAAAAATTTGCTCACCTTGTTTCATATGAAACGCCAAGTGTTAATTTCTCTGAAATATTATAAAAAATGAATGTTGTTAGCTACCTTTTGCTCAGCATCTTTCAAAGGTTAATACAATAATAAAAATGTAATGTCATGAAAAAATGGCTCTTCGGGTTTATATCAACAGTAAAGATCCAGACCAGACAGCTACGCCAAACTATCAGATAATGTCCTCCTCTGAGCAGTGATATATTCTACTGTATCAAATACCTCTGCAAGCGGACAACGATGGCCTTTATCAGACTGTGCACAGTCTGATGAAGGCTGCCGCTGTCCTCATATACCCTGCCGGTGTTTCGACTTAAAATCTACAACTTATTTTTGAACGCCTAGAGGGAAAGTGAGATATATCCTGCTAGTTACCCCGTTAACTATGGTGGCAAAAATGTCATGAAAGTAATCTTGTTTGCTCTAAATGAAATACGCTATATAACCTCTAATAATTCCGAGGATTATGTCCATTTAAAAACAGCTCAGACTGTGATTTCCTTTATACACTTGAAACATTTTGGAATGCCTTGGCAGATTTTCTGTCATTTTTTACACGAGAGTTTTTTTTTTTTTTTTTTTTTTTTTTTTTTTTTTTGTAACTTCTTGTTTGCTTTTCTGCATACCTCCTCTGAAAAAGGGTCTACTCTTAAAGGAAAGACTTTGCTTCAAAGTAAGACAAAGTATGTTTAGGTTTAGATGCGTGGCCTGCCCTTAAAGTGCACCATTCCCCTTAGATAATATATATATATATATATATATATATATATATATATATATATATATATATATATATATATATATATATATATGTATATATATATATTATATATAAAGAATATACCGATGCGGAAAGTTAAAGTAAAGTTCTTATTTATTTTGATTGTCATCTATGGTAGATCGTAGGAATTTCGTTCTCCTAATTTCAATAGTGCCACAAAATAAAAAAAATCAAATAAATAACTAAAGGTATCAGGTTTCATATATTACCTTACGTTAACAGTCTATGTAATTTGTACCCCCATGTTCCCCCTATACTATATAGTTTAAACAGGAGTATGAAGGGGTCAACATTGTTAGGGAATTTCATAATTTCGCAGTGTTAAAACCAGGACCCAGTTGTTCAAAGTATCGTTAGCTTAACAAGCTCGTTAGTGATCAAAATGTAAACTGTTCTAGTAAGTACAATATCTAATTCACAGGTATTTTTGCTGAAAAAAATGCATAAGCTACTCACGATTTTTTCAGCAAAAATATTAACATATATCCCATATTTAATGATCAAAGTTTTAACGAGACACTAACTAACGATATCATTAGTTTTGAATTACTATGCCCAGATTTTCTTATTTCTTCACATAACTATATGAGTCGAATCCTATAAAAAAAACCAAAAAAAAAAACCGGTAATAGTATATCCGAACAACAAAGGTTCGGGCGAGCTTGCGCAGCCTCGCCAGAACCTTTGCTATTCGCCCACGTAGGCGGTAGACACAGGGACAACCTTCAGCCAAATAACTAGACTTTGGCTTCTCTAAGGGGTCGGGCATGCGCACTGAAAATTTGATTCGACGCAAAATTCGAAAACCTTTTTTCTCGCGACGCCTGTTTGCCTAGGTCAGTCTTCCCGTATACAATTATTTAAGGTAAATACGATGAATTTGGGGGCGTGTAGGGGTGTGGGAGGCGCGGGTTAGTCTTCGGAAAATAGACTTAATGATGTGCGTATTTTCATATTTTGAAAGGTGTCTTTTGGCTGGTTGCCATTCTATTTTCATATAGTAATAAGCTACAAATGAGGTATTTCAGTCATTTGCAGGAATTCAGATGCAGTCAGAAGTCAAAATTTAGGTGCACGCCTGCTTGTTATTATCGATTCACCATTGATCGTTTTGAGCACACTGCCAACTGATCTCGTTCTAACATCAAAGCAGGTGCCATTAAGACGAGTCGTGTCCTTGTTACATTTGTACACCTGTATGAAACGTATAGTTCTACGTGTAAAGCGTTTTTGGGAATCAATCCTAATATATAAACTTTGTTTTCTGAATTCTCCACAAGACATATGTTTTGTGCAGAACTGTTAAAATATTTACCATTAGACTTCTCGTATCTAAAGCTGTATAAGCCGTGATATTTTCACCATACATGTGTAATTTTATGATATGGAAAATGAGGTAAGACATTCTAGTTATGAAACAGATTGAGACAATTTTTGTGCAGTAAAATACTGCCAGAAGTATAAAACATTGAAAAGCAGAAGTGGTTTAAAAACTGCAAAATTCTGGAAAACATGCCTTGTAGTGTATATGTATATCCTTCCCGTCCTTAGTACCTATTTATCTATACATTATGGGGGGAGTGGGTGTGGAACATAGGGTATACATTACATAGACCTGTTAATATTTCTGCAAAATAGAATTTTACATGTCATGCTGATTAGGATGATGGTACTCGCTTGAAGAAGTTTTATTGCAATCAAAATTATAGTTTGAGGCTTTACAATGGATAATATGAGGGATACCATAAAATGTGTTTACTTCGAATTTCTTCATGATGATATTATGCATCATTATATGATTAAATTTCCTTGCTATATCAGCACATTCGACCGTGAAATGATTATTTAATATATACATAGGCGTAGCACTTATTACGCACATTAAGCATGTGCGTAACATGCATTACATGTGTATGAAAAAATCAATATTATTAGCAATAAAGAGACAACAACTAAAAAACCGGTTTGCTTCTTTACCATAGGGACTGCTCTTGAAGGAAATAATAGATCGCTTCCAAAACAGGGCTACTTTTAAAGGAGAGAATTGGCTCCCAGAGCCCTAATTTGGAAGAGATACTAGAGAGAAATTTTCCAGATTTTCCTGGGTGCGAGTAAACATATCGTTTTAGCTGCGTCACTAATATATCAATTTGCGTATTGACTTCTAAGCAGACAAACACATTTATAAGCTTTCACACTATTTCTTTAAAATATCTGCACACACATATAACTGTTCAAAATTTTAAAGGTCGTACTCATCATCGCAGATACACTGCACACTTCTTAGGCCATGCATTGCTAAAAGATGCAGAGCACCGGATTCCCAGCTAGTATTCTTTATAAATTTATAGCGGCCGTTATCGGCCCGTCAGCTACCCTGGCGGGCCGATATCAGCCGCTATAGATTTATGAAGAATGCTTACTAATCCAAAGTTCTATACAAATATACCTGCATATTAGAGAGTTCCATTGTTTGCCTGTTTCTAAAGTGTTTTATGTCTGCTTTGATGCCAGAATTAGTCAAAATGTCCTTTGAACTTAAAACACAGAAGTTGAGGGCTATAGAGCATTTGTAAAACATGAAAAATAAATACATGTAATAGGAAAATCAATGTAAGTCCTGCCAGCAACGGCTTGCCAGCAAGCCATTTTACTATTTATTCTATAAATCGGATATCTGATTTAATATACTAGTACATATCAGATACCTTATATAATATATAAGATATCTTATAAATGATTTTAGATATCATATAAATAAGATATCTTATATGTCAATTAAGATATCTTATATGTTATCCAATATAAGATATCTGATACAATATATAAGATGCCTTTTTGCGTAATGAATAGTAAAACAGCCTGTCATATTTTATACCCTTCTGAATGTCCATCTTTGAAAATTTTCAATCTTTTTAATATTTTCTTCTTGTATGGCGCATCAGGCCCTGGGACTTTCTTATTATTGTGTGGTAGACATGTACCGTAATGAACCGCTGTGAATCTGCACTAAGACAGTCATGTCACGATAGGTCATGGTAAGTGTTTCCTTCCCCAATGCACAACTGACAGATCTTGTCCAAATTACACATGCTATATGTTTCTTACGAGGGCAATTCAATAAGTAGCCAGCCTATCGCATTTCCAATTGACTGAGACACCCAAGATTTTCAAGCCTTGTTTCAATACATGTTTTAGGCCTGAGGGCAAAATTGCACCCTTATCGTGTCATTCACTCATAAGATATTCAATGTCAAATATGGCTAGCGATGCAAAAGTAAGCTTTTCGTCAAAACTTATGTACCGTGCTGTAATTCGGTACTTGTATTTAAAAGGGAAAACAGGTCCGGAAATACATTGCGAGTTGACCAATGCTCATGGGTCTTCTGCACCATCGTATGCACAAGTTAAATTCTGGGTTAGGGAATTCAAACGCAGTAAAACCTCTTTAGAAGACGAAACCAGGTCAGGACGCCCATCAGATGCCACCGATGAAGAAATGTGTAACAAAGTAAGGGATCTGGTGTCCTTTGATAGGCGAATTAAGGTGGAAGAAATACGAATGCATTACACATTTCACATGGTAGCGTTTCAACAACTTTACATGATCGCTAGGGTATGCACAAGCTAACAGTCCGTTGGGTCCCAAAATCCCTAAGCGACGAGCAAATGGCAACCAGAGCATCAGTATACAGCGCATTGTTAAAGCGGTTTAGGTCAAAGGAAGATGATTTCCTTTCACGTCTGGTGACTGTAGATGAGACCTGGGTCCATTATTATGAGCCAGAGAATACTCAGTCGCCAGAGTGTAGGGCCGGTGTCTCCGAGGCCAAAGATGTTCAAAACGCAGCCCTCTGCTGGCAAGGTGATGGCAAGTGAATTTGAGGATGCACAAGGCGTTTTTATGATGGACTTTCTGGCAAAGAAAAGTACAATAACAGGTGCGTATTATGCAAACTTGCTCGACTAACTGAGAATTGTGATCCGTGAAAAACGCCGAGGTAAACTTTCCAAAGGGATTCTGCTCCAACAGGACAATGCGAGAGTCCACACTTGCAAAATTGCAATGGGTGCTGTTGAGCGGAAAGGGTACGAGCTAATACCGCACCCCGCTTATTCTCCGGACTTAGCTCCTAGTGACTATTTCCTATTCCTAAACTTGAAAAGGGATATCCGTGGACGTCATTTCCGGTCCAACGAAGAAGTCGTGGCGGCAGTTGAGGAGTGGGTCAGAGACAAGGACCCTGGCTTCTTCAGTTCTGGGCTGATGGCACTGGAACACCGTTGGTCCAAGTGCACCATTCTAGAGGGCAATTACATCGAAAAAGAAGAGATCGATCTCACCCAGAAATAAGTTAGGCTGGTTTTTTTATTGACTCGCCCTCGTACTTCCGGGTTGAGAACAAATCTATATGCGCCTGTCTTTAGCACGATAAGGGTATTGCACGTAGATAACTTAACCCTGATCGTACTAAACCCGGATATTCCTGCATTTGCTAACAGTATAGCTCCAGATCAGTTGGCTTCTAGAAGCCAACTGATCTGGATCTACACTGTTTGTCGTTATGTATGTGAATTTGTATCGACAATAAGGATCATGTAACCTAATTGGCTAAAATTAGAAGTGGGCGTGGAATCTTTATTTATTCAGCATGGCAAGAGTTAATCTTGATCTTTTAATTATGCTCTATCAAGGTATTTGTATTTTTGTTAACCCATTGTAGTCGGGAGACCCCTAAAATAGTAACAGTGCAAACCCAGTGCAGACCCAGATCAGACGCCGCAAAACGCGGCGTCTGATCAGGGTCTTCACTGTTTGCAAATACTTCAGCCATTTTTCTCTAGGAATATCTAAATCTCATAGCCTCAAGTACCTAAAATTGAAATTGGACTCTTTCAATAAATAGTGTGGGAGACGGAGCTCATTCAGTCTACAATGGGTTAATGTATACATGAACCTTCTGAAACAAAATGAGCCGCAACGTGAGGAAACGTACCTTCTGTCATATGCGTCCAGCGAAGACTCAAATCAGCCTGCGCATTGGCGCAGTCTGATCAGAGTCTTCGTTGTCCACATGAAGAAACGTTGCATTCTAGGCTATCCAAAATGGGTCCAGGGAAGATTCTGATCAGGCGGCGTCAATGCGCGGCTGATCTGATTCTTCGCTGGGAGCAGATATCTGCAAGTACGTTTTCTAACGTTGCGGTTCAATTAGGTTCAAACCAAAATACCCCTACAAGGTGACCCAGAGCTAAGGTGTACCCTCAAATTACTACATACAAAACAAGGCCCAGGTCAGCTTTCTTGCACGCGTAATTTGATTAGAATCTGCTCTGTTCATCTGCATATGAGAATGCCCTGACGAGAAGTAAAATTTGGATTATCCTGACGAAAAGAAGAATTTGGTTTGCCTTATCGACGCGAAGGGTAATAATGTATTTTGCTAGTGCTAAGGTACTGTAACTTGCCTAGGCTCATAGTCTACATGCTTTTTTGCACAAGAATCTGCATGTCCACAAAAACTTTGATTAGATCTTAGATGAGCAGGCTTTTTTAGGTCCCTTCCCTTTTCGATGCATGCAGAGCCCCTCGACAGATGTACCATCCCATCGGACATATGACATTTATACAACGTCGTATCAATATCGACGCAACGTTATGACGTTGCATTGACGTTGATGCGATGTTGTCTTAACGTTGCGTGCCCGCTGGGATTACCCTACAGGTGATATATCAATGAAAAAGTTCGATAATTCGACCATTCTAGTTTAGTTACTGCTTTGCGAATTGGCTGTATACTAGTTCCTAACTTTTCATCTGAAAGCTGAAGACCAGAAACCAGTACCGACCAGTAGTTGCTCTACTTAGTCCCAGCTCTACTTAGTCCCAGGTAACCGGAGGAGCCAAAGGGGGTGGTGATTTTAACTTCCGGGTGTACTCCTGAGATGTGGCTGGCTGAGAATTATACAAGTTGTGATAGCCAATTCGCAAAACAGCAACCAAACCACTGAGAATGGTGGAATGATCAAGCTCCTTGAATGTAAAATCGCTGCAGGATATCTTAAAAGCTACGTTATAGAATTGGACCTGTAACATTAAAAAGTAAAACAGACAATGTCTAAATCAATCTGATTATTATCCTATGTTTACTTTGTTATCTACAGTAACATCTGACAGGCATCAATGAGGGGTCATCTCTGATGACCTTTCCTCGAACCAATCAAATTCACGCTTTCAGAATTTTGAAAGCGACTTAGACATGCGCACTGCTCTGTCGTTGCTAATGTCAACTGGAGAATGAACCAAGATGGCGACGCCCAGAAAATTGTATTTCTTAAAAGACGTTTGCGCTATCTGTGGATTTTCTTTCATTCAAAAGCAAAAAATGAGCGACCGATCAGAGAAATTAATGAAACATTGAAACAAAAAACTGCGCCTCACAAAGGATAAGTTGAAGTTGGTCGCGGATGTTCTGAAAGACGATTTTAGCGACCTTGATTTGACGGTAGGTCAGCATTCTATTTGTGTGACCTGTTTCCGATAACCGAATTGAGTATGTAACGAGTGCTATGATTGGTTCGCTTAAAAATAGCGATTTCGAACTTTCCAGCGTCATTGAAGATGACCTCAGGTCAGTGACTGTCAGATCTTGTAATAGATTAAGAGCGGATTTCAATCAGATTGTGTCTAAATCAGAGTGTGTACTATTACTTGATATACTCTATAGTATCCGTATGCGCAACGAACGCTCTGCTAAACACCACTTTTCATAAGGGAAACATATTTGTGACTTCCTGTTTGCTTTCCCATTAGCCAAGGCCTTTCTGAAAAGGGACTACTCTAAAAGCAAAGAGCCAAGGGGAGCAAATTCCTTCCTTTTGGAATAGATCCGTTTTCATAAGGAGGCAAAAACAGTTTTAGATAGTAACCTCTCCTTGAAAGTGTATTCACTGCCCACGAGAGGGCAATAATCTGGGCCTTCGATATTGACAAGAGTCTGTTTCACAACCCTCATCATATGAGCCTCGCCAAGCAAAAGATGTGCCTTCGGGGCATGCGAAGACAGCGAAGGCCCAGATCAGAGAGCGCGGACGCGCAGTCTGATCAGTTCATTCGTTGTCCGCTGCCAGAATCATTGGCTACTATATAATGTATCAATGGAGAACAAAAGCCGGGATGAGACATTGCGCATGCGCAGGATGATGTGAATCCTAACATGTTAGCGCATGCTCGTAGCACATTTTCGCTTGACATGGTCTTTACATCTTTGCATGTCTCCAGCAACTTTACCATTTTACCAAAATGGATTTGGTCGTAACATGGACGTAACATGGGCTGTTCGTCATTGCTGACGTATTCTTAGCATGCGTAGCGCAAGAAAACTGTGTTTATACATTATACAGGCAAGGAAAGCACAGATCAGTCTGATCGAGCAGTCGTTTCCTGCTTACGCACCCCCGCCCCCCCCCCCCCCCCCCCACCTTTGGGTTCTCTTGAATTTTATCAACGAAGAGAAGTCCCTGATCATAGACTGCTCGGGTGTGCAGGCTAATCTGGGCCTTCATTATTTGTATTGCATAAAACCTATCTTCTTTGCTAACTAAATCATGCTTTTGACAATGTTACGCCTTCCATTATACTCAGAATGGACTCTTCTACCATAACTCTTTGGACCGGTCGATTTCCAATTGTAGGGGTGTCTGGCTTGGTTGAGGGTTATTACTAATTATAGAAATTCCTGTACTTAATGCAAACAGTGTAGACCCAGATCAGACGCCGCGTTCTGTGGCGTCTGATCTTGGTCTACACGGTTTACAAAGATCCCATTTATGGGACGCTAGGCTTAAATGGGTTAATCGAGGCCAGAACACGAAAAGTTTGGAAGATAATGTAACGTTTTATTGTTATAATCATCTGTAAATAAGCATTTATCACATATATGGTACAACATGAGAAAACCCACCTTATGACTTGCACGCAGCGAAGACTGAGATCAGCTTGCACACCACTACAGTCTGGACCGTCTTCGACGGGCGTTTTATGGATAGCCAGTTAAGGAGCCGAGGAGTTTGGGCAAGACAGCGATTTCTCTGATCAGGCTGCGTTACATGTATAAGTTAAGAGTTCATCAATAAAGCTAATATATATATAATACTACTAAATCCTCTGCAAAAGAATTAACACGGAAGAAAGAAATAGAGTCGATCTTAATTTTACAATTTCAAGTATCATAACATTATGCTAACGTATCTATGTAAATTGTGTACTTCTTAGTCATAACTATAAGTAAGCTTTGTTTAAACCAAGCATATTTATAGTTTTCCAATTACTCCAGAAACACATGAGTTGTGGGTACTCATTAAAAGCGAGACGCTTGTAATGGATACATGTACCCACACTTTATGTACATTGTATTTATGGAGAAAAAAAAATGTGTTTCTTTTGATGCCACTCAGATCGGAAAGCGGCGTCTGATTAGGCTCTGCACTGTTTCCCGCACATCGAGCCGTAGAAAAATGGAGAAGTTTTTAAGAAATAGGACCAGAATGGTATGGAGCTAAGGTGTCGCATACGGTAAATACGGTATATTCAGTTGTAAATGAATCAAAACAGAACCAAAGTCATCAAGTTTCCTATAATGAAAAATAAATCAATAGTTCGGAAGACAAAGTAGACTTCATCCAACAAATAAATGGTTCCTGCTAGAGTGATCGAAAACCCTTACAGGAAGCACTTGCAGTTTCCAGTTTAACTATTTAAATTATTTTTTAAAAAAAACGGGGTAAGCGTTTTATATAAAATCCACGCAATGGAGTTGTTTAAAATCAGCCTGGCAGTAGTTTTACAAAATATTATAATATGCATATAATCTGTTTTAATGATAAAATACGTAAATGGATTACCGTGTTTACCCAAAGAATTCAAACCCCTTACTCCTTACCGTTTGAAAGCGTTCCTTTTACTGCCTGCAGGTGTGTTTTAAAAACTGCTGGTGGTGACAATGTAAACCCTTGTCAGATGCCGCGTTCAGCGGCGCCTCATCTGAGTCTGCACTGTTTGCTCAGATCTGTGTGTCCGAAAACTTTGGACAAAGAGAGTATAGTCAGTACATTATAAAACAAAACTACCTTAATCCTCTCTCCCTCAAGTTTCCAAAGTAGATTATTCCAGGTTTGAATTTATACGAACACTTAGTTGCAAACAGGGTATGAATCATAAAGGGAGACCAAAATGACAAACAGTATAGACCCAGATTAGGCGGATCTCTACACCATTTGCGTTTGTCTATTTTGGTAAACAGGATGGAAAGGGTAAATATGCTAACGATAGTGAAACGCAAATTTCGTCATATTCAAGAAATGCTGTCTGAATACTGTTGGCAATAACTTGATGCATAACAATTGAAAATGGCCGTATGGTATACGCAAAAAAGCGAATAACCAGATTACTCTGCGCATGCGAGAAGTCTGACCCCGAGGTTATGAAACTTTTTCATGCTCAACTCAGCTGAGGATGAAATTTGTCCTGCTAATAAATCTCAAATTACGAACAATTGCAAATTATTTCTCGCTAAATATTGCTGAGCATGAAAATTTCTCTGCTAATAAATATGAAAATGCCAGCTATTGTTGGCATTCTCATATTTGTTAGCAGAGAAAATTTCATGCTCAGCTGAGTTGAGCATAAAAGAAGTTTTATAACCTCGGGGCCTGATGAAGTTGCTCTCTTTTCTTGAATAAAATCTTCAGTATACTTTGCTTCTGCAAGCGGGCAACGAAGGCCCTGATCAAACTGTGCGCCCGTGTATTGCCATCACGAAAATATGCCTATATAATGTTGACCCCCGTAAACTCCATTTTTATATAGTAAAACTGGGGTTTACAGGGTATATATTATTTTTCTTATGTCTGCTAAAAGACATAGATTGTGGGTGCTCGTTAGAACCGCCTCGCCAAGGAGATTCTAACGAGGACCCACAATCTATATTTTGAGCAGAACTATGAAAAAAATCAGATTTTTTATCTGATTTTTTTTTTCAGTTTTTGGAAGTAAAATTTTGTATATATTTGAATAGGCGTGTTTTCGTAATGTCAATCAGAGCATTCGTTGCCCGTATATGATATAAAGGTCATTTTACCAATTCAGAATCACGTAAAAAATAAAGACAGTTTTGTTGATAATAACCCTGAACTTATTAGAGTTAATCTTGCTAATATAGATATAAATACAACCTTGTCCGGTGATCGGTGACCTGGTATAAATTTTCTGATTTACTCGTATGTTATACAGTTGGGAACCAGAAGTCTCAGGTCACCGGACAAGGTTATATATTTATCTATATATGCCTTGTCCGTCTCTTATTTATTGTGGTGTTAGTTATTAACATCATTGATAATATATTTCATATTTATGAGAATCCGCCATTCCTGGTAAACATAAACCCAATGGAGCGTTTATCATCGTCATTCGCGTACGTAAGTCATTGTTAAGACCAGTTCGCATTTTTAGCTGGAGTTGTTATCCAAGTTGCTTGTTGTCCGATAGTATTCGAACTGATTCGAGTATTTCCGTGGTTCTGTGCCGAACGCAAGCGAATTTCATCGCCGAACGAATACCTGCAGCAAACGTTGATGGAAACCCAGATCAGCCAGTTTTAATATTCAAGCTGTATTTAGTCCTGATCAGATCGACCACTTGAGATTTTGTCAAATGTTTGATTTCTTTCTTACGTGTTTCTATCTTACTAGCAACGATTTCCGCTACGGAAGCCTCTGACTCGCGAGCTCGGAAAAATAGTCTATCTTTAACTATATCCCACAGTGAACCCTCCGATCGTCTCTTGTTTTTTGCCTCTTTCACAGTGAAAAATTGTGCAGTGGGTTTTTCTACATCCACGGATGTGTGTCGTCTATTGTTCGATGCTTTCAAACCGACCGAGGCTTCAGTAGAATATTTTCGGTAGAAATATTCTTTTTTGCATTCTCTTGGCTGCGATTTTATCTGTCCACGTGACATTTTTCTTCTGAGTGTTCGCATTACATCTTCAAACATATCTTCTGTTATACCGCCAGTTTCGGTTTCATTATCACTGTCCTTTTCTGAAGTCTGCAAAAGCATATCGATTGCATTTGTAATGTATTTCATCTTTCTGTTATAGTTAAGCGTCGTCTAAGAGAAATAGCCAGACCAGATCATTTGGCTCAGAACTGAAGTTCTCTGGTATTTATATATAGTATGGCGTGTCGCAAGTACACGATTCTGCGTCACTTTCAACAATAATATGACGAGTTATATAATTTATCAGGAACGCATTCCTGACACGCGCATATTCTAAAATATGATAAGTATTGGAATAGAAAGGCATGAACAAACAGTGCAGACCCAGATCAGACGCCGCGTCCGCGGCGTCTGATCTGGATCTACGCTGTTTGCCACTCATCCAGCAATTTTAAGACGCAGAAATAAGTAGTGAAATGCAAGTGTTAAACTTTTGGACAAGCATGGCAAGGAGTCAAGGTGTCACAGTATTTATGCTCTATACGGTATTGGCCGTGTCAAGCGTAATGCTGTCTTAGGGCATATAGGATTTGCAGTGATTTATTTCATCTCGTAGCGGCCCTTTCCCCCTATCGCCCATACAGTCAACAGTTTCCAAATGAGGGCATTTAGCGAACAGCGAATATACCGATCACAGGGCGCACGTACACTGACGCGAAACCTAATGTGCTCTTCGCTGTTCTCATATGCCCCGAAGATACCTTTTTGTGTACAGTTGTAACATGACCATTATATTCCAATTATAGCGAGATAACGTCATGGTTTTAATTTCAGTCATTATTTCTTTTATTTTTTCAATGTTCTCGTCGTTTCTCTCTGCTAAAGTATGATTTTCCTAGGAATTCTTCACAGTTATTTTCGTTTAACGGCTAGCAGTCTGAGTAAAACTTCAGCAGACAACATTTGAAATATTTTTATTTTACCCAGAAAACAGGATTTGACATTTCATGCAAATTATCTCCAATGGAGACAATTTGCATGAAATGTCAAATCCTGTTTTCTGGGAATAATAAGAAAATATGAATTTGTCGTCTGTTGAATTGACCTAGAGAGTGGTTACGGTGAGTGGTTACGGTTAACTAACTGCACGCCAACAGAACAAAAGGGTCTTTAAAGGTGGCTGGGGTGAGATGGATGTTTACGGCCTATCTAAGATCTGCCTGCGTCTTTCTTCGTCCGCAATATGTCTTTGTTTAAGACTTCGAAACGATACATGAGGGAATATTTTTGACGTGATTTTGTACATAAGGCAATGTTTGCAGCCTGCAAGTTTTTTCCCATGTCTTAGAAGCCTTTCACAAATATACTCAAAGGCAATAAAAAGTATACAGTTTCGAGTTTTGAGTACCGGCTCGTGTTGTACATTATTCGTTAAAATGTTTTCATGGTGATTTTGGTCAAACGTCTATCTTTGAAATCACAAAGGTAATCATTTCGCAGTCATAAATTATGGAGTTATGAGTCCTTAATTAAAAACAGCTTTTCCAGTCGAGTTAAACAGCTTTCCAGTCATAACTCGTTTTATATAAAACAAACGTCATTTTACTTCTCATAAATGTTTTGCACAAATGTCTGTGAGTAAAACCACAACGTTATTTAATTCCAAATTCCCGTCAATGACGCCTAGCTGAATTTGAATTTCTTCTCGTCTCAAATTTCTTTGAATGAAAAATATAGGGAAGTTAAAGAGTCTATATCTGAAGTGGTGTTGGTCATTTTCACCTGAAGTTTTCGAAAAAATGTTGCTTGGCTTAGCCTTCTTGTACCATATACAGATGAAATCTCCTAAAACCGTTTATTTAACAGAACAATGTCAATTAATGTCCCGTAGAAATTCATTGCATTCTGTCAGAAGAGGAATGAAAATGTCAAAAGCGTCAAGTCCTTTGTATAGAAATTTGTACTCTGTTATGCAGTTGAAACATGTCCTTACAGCATTTTAATCCTTCTATCGGCTAAATGCAATACAAATGCATAAATGTTAGTTTTTTTTTTTGTTTTTTTTTTTTTTGTTTTTTTTTGTTTTTTTTTTGTCCACAATGCAATTTTAAAGGGAAGCAACTCATACGCAAATATTGATATAGACCCCTTATTCGTTTTCGTAAATGTCATTTCCTTGCTCTGTCATAGAATTTCCTGAAAATTGATGCAAATTGTGCGTAAATGATTGTTTTTAACTATGATAAAAACGATTAATGTACATCTGTAAAAATTCGACGACAAATAAAAATAAAGTTACCTGTATACTCATTTTTGCCTCTCAGTATATCTTCAACGCTGAAAGGAAAGAATTTGCTCCCAGAGAGAACAGTCTCTTTTCCTTGAGAATAGCCCGTCCACATTGCGAAGTGGAAGAGGTGGGCGTAAATTTAAACAACATTGTCCTACGGGCTGTATTTATTCCTCTTAAATTATAGCGGCGAACAAACATTATAAGGTTCCGTGATATTTCACGTGTAGCCATTATTTATACATATTACCGTATTCGACCTAATTACCGCACATACCCCTATAAGCGCACAGTCAAGAAATTACGTAGTCTTCAGATTACAACCAGTGTACTTTTTTCTTTACTTCTTTACAAAGGCATATGTTGTGGGTACTCATTTGAATTGCATCGACAAGTCGATGCAATTCAAATGAGTACCCACAACATATGCCTTTGTAAAGAAAGTGAGAACAAATCGCATAGTCATCATTTAATAAGTCCTTTTCTGATCTTTTTTATAGTGTATCCTTAGTAGATAGATACATATTTGACCACAAATGAGTGTGTCCTGTAAGTTTGAAAAACCTAAGCGCACAGCCCAGCCAGCATTCTACGTAAATCTACATCGGGCCGTCATCGGCCCGTCAGCTACTCTGACGGACCGATGACGGCCCGATATAGATTTACGTAGAATGCTGACTGGGAGTGCGGTAATTAGGTCGAATACGGTAATGCTCATAGATAAGTATACAAAATAATGCGTACATTTTAAACGACAATGCAGGGGCGGTTCAAGAATTATTTAATGGGGTATTTAAATTTGTTTCAGATTGAGACGCTGCGGGGCAAGGGGTCAATTGAACGAGTAATCGTGATAACTCTTTATATTTGGACAGGCAAACCTTGGCAAACAGTCTAGATCAGATACCACAGAACGCGGCGTCCGATCAGGGTCTACACTATTTGCTATTCATCCAGAATTTTTAGGTACATGTACATTCACAGGTTATAAACTGGACTGTTTACTCATCTATATGTTTTGTTAAAATTTTAAGAGCAATATAAGGTAAAGGGTATGTGTATGGGCTTATAGATATTTAAGGTAAATTCGGTATATTATTAGCAAACGTTTCCCATGAAAATAAAATTTGACTTAACGCCACGAACCCCTCCTAGATCCACCCCTGCAGTGATAGGTCTTAGCGATAAATTAAGTAAGAGACGATTTTCTTCCAAACTACCAAAATGTCCAAAAACAAATGCTCATGGTTTAACCTTAAGGACAAAATCTACCCAAGTAGATTGAAATATAAGACATGTTCCTAAATATAATAGAATGTTCTGAAACAAACCAAATGTACAAAAACTACCAGAAGTTCTTTACTTGTTTTGAAATCGTCCAAGACGACTTAAATGATCAGAGATATAACGATTAAGCTTCTAAATAAAAAAAATGCCAAAAACTATCAAACTGTCTGGAAAGTTACGTTATGAACATAATTAACGTAAACCCAAACAAATTGGTCTGAAACAACAGGAATGTGACTACATGCATGAGCGTTTTGAAAATAGCCAAATGCACTGAAACAACTAACAATTACCAGAAAACCCTAAACGTATTAATCAGAAAGAGCCCACTGAGTGCGACTCAACTTACAGCTATAAGCCAGTTTTTAATAAAACTTGTCAAAGTTTTTTGATACCATTTTGTTTTATTGATATCTGTACCTGGGTAAGGCTGTGTTCTGAAATTGTACATGCAGTTTTTTGTACAAACTGACCACAGAAACACAAACTGATGGAATAAAGAGCAGACGCCGCGATCAACCAACTGTTGACTGGTTCACTTTCGACAGGCCGCGCAGATACAATTACTGACCGGATGTTGAAGGGTTACATGTTTTTAACTTCCGGAAAGCAAATCTGGCGGATTTTTTGTTTCAGTGCATTACTAAGAGTAGTTTTTGAGGACCTATGTATGAAGCTGAATTTAATGTCTAGAAATAAAACACTCGATAAAATTAATATTTAACCCTTTCACCTCTTAGTTGCTGAAGTGGTTTCTTCCTTCTTTAGAACTGGAAATGTCGATTGTTGCAAATAGGATATTTTGTCAAAATGCTAAATCCAATGGCAAACAGTGTAGATCCTGATGAGACGGCTCTTTATGAGCCGTCTCATCAGGATCTTAACTGTTTGTAAAAGTATCTGTTTTGGTCTGCAGGGCTCAAAGGGATAATGAAAACCAATTTCTATCAAGCTCAATTAGCAGTGACATAAGACAATTTTGCTTAATTAATGGTAAATCGGTACCTTTTGATAGATTTTTGAATATTTGTAAAAGGGATACAACTTTTTTTTTTACTTCCTGTTTGCTTTCCTGCATACCAAACACGTTCAGGAAAGGGAATTTTTTCAAAACAAAAGAATTCGCTCCCTTGTCTTTTTAAAAGAATAACCCTTGACAGCATTGAAAATACAAAGAAAATTCCATTTCCAGAACAGGTAAAATAGTTTTGTCAGAGTTGTCTCCCATTGAACTACCTTTAATTGAAACAATCGTCTCTATATTACGGTAAATGTCCCGTAAATAAACCAGAACTGTCCATTAGGGTGCGCACATTCCAAGCGCCGATGGTTAGAGGTATCGCTTTCATCTTCTTTCTTGTTCGATCGCTAAGTGGGATTTCCGCTGATCGCGGTTAACCAGCCAGGAGTTTTGAAGCAGGCAATTGTTTAGGGCACCTTTTCTAGCCCCTTTCCCATGCTACGGGTGTGAGCAGTGCGATCCTAAAAAGGTCTGCTCAGTCGCTCAGTTCGGCTGCCGAATTCCCCATACTGCTTCGCTCTTAAGGAAAGCGACCATATAGAACCAAGCCGCCTGTGTGCAGGTCTGCAACTACAGCTTCCAGTGTTTCCTCACCTGCTGCTTCGCCGCTCGCTCATCGCCACAGGGCTTTTGTATGATTTGCATATATGTGCTTGCTGTGAATGTGTGTTGCTGATTAAGATGACATGCGCTGTGAATTGGATTATAGTGAGGGAGAGGCGCGCAGAGTCAACCCCACTCTCGCATCCTGACCTAGCTGGATCCAGAGGCAAGACAGTGTCAGGACATCTGGAGCTACGCCCGAATGCAGTGGATGACCATGACTTCTGTTGTGCCTTGTCATGCTCTCCATGCTCCACAACATGCTGCTGCATCGCCATTTGGGCCGTTGAATCATAGTAATGATTTCTTCCACCCCAGCTGCCGAAGCAGACTTTTCATAACTGGAACAGTCAAATCCAGATATGCAGGTTTTTGTTTGGAGTTGCCAACTCCTAGATGGTTTGCCGACCAGGGCTTGAGAGCTCCATCTACCCTAGAGATCAAGTGGCAAGACAGGATTCCAGACACAGAATTCCTGAAAAGGGCAGGGATGCAGAGTGTACATACTCTTCTGAAACTGGCACAGTTAAAATGGACAGGCCATGTTACCAGAAGGCCTGATGAACGATTGCCAAAGAAAATCCTCTATGGAGAACTACAAGTTGGAAAACGCTCCCATGGTGGTCAGAAGAAGCGATACAAGGACACCCTCAAAGCCGCCTTTAAAGACTTCAGCATACCAACAGAGTCATGTGAACAGATTGCACAGGATCGTACAAAGTGGCGAGGCCTCATAAGAAGGATAGCTGGTGAATACGAAGCAAAAAGAATCAGCGAAGCCGAGCAGAAACGTGCAAAGCGAAAAGCTAGAGCTAAGGCATCACCAACAGAGCTTTCTTCCTCAGACCCCTCTTGTTCTATCTGCAACAAGCAGTTTAGAGCTAAGATTGGTCTCATCAGCCATCTTAGAACACACAAGTCATAACACATCACACAGTTGATTAGGACTGGTCATTGTCAGTAATAACAGACGAACATCAAATGTCCCGAAATTGCGAACGCTTTCTTCCATACCTGTTTGGCTTAAATTTTGCTTTTTATGCATTGCTTTTTAAATACTTAGTGGAATGGTAAAAAATGTAGACCCTGAAGAGAATGCTCCTTCAGAAGCAGTCTGATCTGGGTCTGCACTGTTTGCAAATGCCAGTTTGTCAGAAACGTTGGTGTTCAAAAATTTAGGACATTTAACGTACTGATTTTGTTTGATCGAAACTATTTACAGAACCGCTTATTTCAGTTATTTATTTTTTCTTTTTATTATTATTATTATTATTATTATTATTATTATTATTATTATTATTATTTGTAATAAATGTATATCTTTATTTGTCATTTTGCTTCCTGATATGTATCTGGCATCTGTTGTATGCAAAACAAAAGCAGCTGAAATATCTTATACGGTAAGCTACAGAGCACGATATATTATAGCTTAGCCAGACTTTACAACAAATACTTACCAAATGTTCATTTGGAACTATTTTAGCTTACATGCTTCCGTTCGGATCCTTTCTGTAATGACAGCCAGTACGAAAACACGCCTATTCAAATATATTGAAAATTTTACAACCAAAACCGGAAAATTTTCAGATAAAAAAGTCTGATATTTTCAAGTTTTCATATTTCCGCTCAAAACATAGATTGTGGGTATTCATTAGAACCGCCTCGACAAGTTGGTTCTAACGAGTATCCACAATTTATGTCTTTAGCAAAATATGAAAAATAATGTATACCTCGTTAACCCCAGTTTTACTATATAAAAGTGGGCTTTAAGGGGGTCAAAATTCTATAGGCATGTTTTCGTGATGTTTAAAGCTTAGCTTCTTTTTTGTTATGTTGAAAGTTTAGCACTCTGGGTAAAATCAGCAGAAGATATTTTGATTTGTTTTCTTATTTTTTTCCAGAAAACGGAAATGACATTTCATGCAAATGGTCTCTAATGGAGATCATTTGCATGAAATGTCAAATCGTGTATTCTGGGAAGAATAAGAAAAATATCACCAATGTGTCGTCTGTGAGTCAGTCCAGAGAATGGAAAAGATTAAATCAAATACTCATTTATACAAAACTCAGATGTATATATGATGAGATTGCAGGTCCTCCACAGAATATGTAGGTTTACTGACAACATTTCTATTTTTGTTTTGTCGTGATTCAGACACTTTAACAAGTTTAGCGCCTTACCGTCAGTCAAACAAAGGCTATTTTAACTCCCAGTGTTATACTCCCTCGCGTTTCAAGCCGAAATATCACAAACGAATACCATATTAGCCAGCGCATGGGAAAATATACCTTCGCCAAACGACGACTAATTAGCCTGCGCATCCGCACAGTCTAAGTAGAGTCTTCGTTATCCGATTGAAGAATCTTTCTGTCCTTCGCTGTTCAAAATGTTGCCAGTTAGGATTCTGATCAGTTTGCGCATTCACAGTCTGACCTGAATCTTCGCTTGGCGCACATGCACAAAGGTATGTTTTCTGACGTTGCGGCTGAACCAATTTAACTCACAAGCTGTAATATTTCTCTTTTTTCTCTCAAAATATGATCAAATATCACAAACTATCACGAAAACATGCCTATTCAAATATACTGAAAATTTTATCACCGGAAAATGAAAAGTTTCAGATTTTGTTTTTAATTTTCCAGGTCAAAACATAGATTGTGGGTACTCGTTAGAACCGCATCTACGAGAACCCACAATCTATGTTTTTGGACAGAAATAAGAAAAATAATGTGTACCCTTTAAACTCAAGTTTTACTATATAAAAGTGGAGATTAAGGGAGTCAAAATTATCTAGGCATGTTTTCGTGATGGAATACTATATCCCCCCTCTTACTATCATTCTATATAATCGTATGACGTTAATACATCTTTGTGTAATTCGAATACTCATCATGTCCAATATTATATAGCGTAAAAACTATGTTGTTTTTTTTTTTCAGAGGTCTACATTATTTAGGCGGATTTTCAAAATTTTGCCGTTTGTAAACCAGTTATTGTTTTGTTGCTTTTTTTTTTTTTTTTTTTTGCACTCTTTTTTTTTTCAGTGTTTATTCTTGGAACCTATTTACTGCACAAATCAATATATTTCATTTCCCATATTATAGGGTGAAATTACGATGGGTGACATAGCTCTTGATATCAAGGCATTTCTTTCTTGTTTCACCATAAACATATATGTTGTGAGTACTCATTAGATTCACTTCCATAGGGTGTTTCAAATGAGTACCTATTACATTCCATTTTTGTAGAGACATCATAAAAAATAGATATAGATTTGTTTGTTTGTTTGTTTGTTTGTTACATTTGGCTAATCTAGAAGTGCGGCTAAGAGGTAAAAACATATGTATTCAAACATATGATTGTGGAATTAAGTACAATGGTCTTACATAATGTTTTGATTAACTGTCACCTCTTGGGCGAAGGCTTCGTTCCAGTCAAATTATCATCATGCTAAATTTGTCGTTTTATCGAGTGTTGGTTTGCAGAGGTTTGACGGTACATGCCTAACATGAGTTAAAATGGAATGTCAAAATAGTGTCTTTCCAAGACATTCAATTACATTCTTATTAGGTTATATAGATTCGATATATCCATGGTTTAATTTGTTGTAGTCAGATGTAGCTTTAAATAACTTTTTTGTTTATATGTCTTTGACACTGTTACTGAACACAAACGCCTAATGCAAACAGAGGTGGCCCAGATCAGCCGCGTAGAACTGCTAGGTGTATTACTGTACACACACACACACACACACACACACACACACACACACACACACACACACACACTATTTGGACTGTGTAGAATCTGACCTGTGAAAATCCAAGCTTTTTGCAATCAGTGTTAGCGGGCATGCTTCCAGATATGTTTTCTTCAAGAATACTGTCTTTGCCACGAAGCGTAACATTTTGTTTTTTATACAGGGGAATTCTATTTTATATCGGCTATTTATTGCTTAAAAACAACAACGATTTACTTCCTTGTCTAATATTCAAATCATTTTAAGTTTATCTCAAAACACACACACACACACACACACACACACACACACACTCTCTCTCTCTCTCTCTCTCTCTCTCTCTCTCTCTCTCTCTCTCTCTCACATACACACACACACAGTTGATTAGCCATTAACCCAATTATGGTGGATATTTTTGCTTCTCTTATGACGGTGAGTCGGTAGTCGGACAGAATGACAGCTCCTCCTTCAACCCGAAGGTTCGCACCTAACTATTGCTGTCCGTGGTCAAGCCCATCGGTGCCAAATTTCAGGTCTACAGATCGACATTGACTCCTCTGCTACGTTGCATCGCAGTATTGTGATTTTATATGCATTTCAGTGTGATATTTCTCACATTAGATACGTGGACCGAACATATATTTGTAATCTGAGGCTGCTTAAGGGCTAGGGTTCGCTCGAGTAAAATTAGTTTACTCTTAGCTCTGTCCATAAACACCTCAAGTAATTTCTCTGTTGATGTTCCTAACTAAAGCGGCTCCCTTGTTGCAATTCTTCTTTGTTTATATGCCGATTATCGCAACAGTGCCGCTGCGTCTTGTCATTATTTTCTCCTCTCATTACAAAAAAAAAACACGCCTGTTCAAATATATTGAAACTTTTACAACCAAAAAAGGAAAATTTACAGATAAAACGAGTACCCACAATCTATGTTTTTTTAGCAAAATACGAAAAATAATGCATACCCCTGTTAACCCCAGTTTTACTATATAAAAGTGGGGTTTAAGGGGGTCAGCATTATATAGGCATGTTTTCGTGATGCTTCTTTTTCTGGTGCCTTGAGAAGTCTGCCCAGTTGGCATTCTTTATAAATCTACAGCGGGCCGTTATCAGCCCGTCAGCTACCCTGACGGGCCGATAACGGCCCGCTGAAGATTTATGAAGAATGCTTACTGGGTGTGCTTCGTGATTGTGGCCCTTTCTAGGAAACTTCATTTACACTTTTTCTCTTTGCTTTCCTGCATGCCGATCCCCTTTCAAAAAAGGGATCTGTTCTAAAAGGGAAGAGGTAGCTCCCATCTGGAGCGAATTCAGTCTTTTTGGAGTAAAAACATTTTCAGAAGGGAGCCAAACAATTTAGACAGATACCCCACACCCGCTTAAAGTCTTTTCGAATTAAATTAATAGCCTAAATGGAAGCTGTTCGATGTGTAAAAACATACATTCTTTTCAATGACCACCATACGTGGTCTTGTCATTGAACTTGGTGATATTTAGCACTGTGTATGGCATACTTCATACGCCATACCTATAACATTCTGTACACTGGCAGGTTAAAATAATGTCAAAATGTCAATGTTATTTAGCACAACTGACTTAACCTTTCCGTCCCCGAGTGTCTGAAACGGGCTATTCTTTCATTGCACTTAGACTTGCCCACTTTACAAAAAAGGATGTTAGTCAAAAATTAGAAACTCAATGGCATGCTGTGTAGATCCTCATGATACAGCGTTAAAAGCCGTCTCATCTGAATCTGACCGGTTTGTTTATGGTTGTATCTTGGTATGCAAGACAACCGGTCTGCAAGAGTTAAGAGACAGGATGTACTTGATAGAGTTCCCGCGATTTACTACTAAAGAGACAACTTTAGTGATTTCATCTTTGCCTGTTTGCCTTTGCTTTCCTGCACAAAACTAGAAATGTGTCCAAAGGACAAGGATGCCCCAGCCTGAAAAGGTAATTGCTAACGCCTAAAAACTAAAAAACTTCTGAATCTTCACCTGGCGCACATGTCAGAAGGGACGTTTTTATTGCGGCTCATTTGTACAATGGCTCGATACCCATGAGTGAATAACGATCGATCATGCGGACCTACATGTATACTGGATAAATTAATATCTCTCGTCTCGCGAACTTGTTCATGACGTTTTATTTGTGAGGTAATGGAGTGAGTTAGTGGGGTGCAGTTGTTTTGGTTTGAAACGGTCAGTAGAAAAAAATACTGGGGTGAGATGGGGTTCCTAAAACTAGGTATACTCGGGCGAAACTGCACCCTTCATTCTGATGCAATTCCAAACTACAGACATATGTTCAGTCTGCATATGGGTATCTACCTCATCAGTGAAAAAATCACAGTGAAACGCATATGATCACAAACACTGTGATGAAACACAACAAAGGGCTCAATTGCGATCTGAACCCTGAACACAAAAACCACAAACAGAACCACGATGAACCCGACCACAGACAATAAGATCAAAGTCGTCTTTGTCGGTATGAAGAATTTTTGCATCCTTGGCCAAAATGCGCCCGGTGAAGATGTTCATATGTAAGTACGTATAGATCAATATAACCTTGTCCGGTGACCCGAGGCTTCTGGTGCCCAGCTTTATTACGTCAAACAGAAAACCGTAACCAGAGGTCACATGGCACCGGACAAGGCCATGTTATATCTTTACCTATAGAAGAAGGACTTTCAGTTTGTCCGTTCTAGTTTTGAATAAGGTACAGTGAACCCTCGTTACAACGACAGCATTTGTTCCCAAAGACGTTACAATAAAAATGAAATTGCTGTTATACAGAATATCAAATGAGCAGATTGATATGTAAGAAAGGTCTTGTTTCGATAGAACATATTTCCTGATAGAACATATATTTTGGATATTTTTTTTTTATTTCCTGATTAAACATATGTTTTGGATATTTGTTAGAATCGCCTCACAGGCGATTCTAACAAATATCCAAAACATATGTTTCTTAAAAGTATTAAATACAACATTCTTGCATAATTTGTGACTAATTGTTACCTCTCTGTACAAGAGATTCAGTTCGATAATGTTTAAATGGAAATTAATACTCTTTCAGGGGAGGCACATCAATCCCATTTCACATTAGGAACAAATTATTTCCTTTTTGAGTAGACTCTTTTTCAGAAGGAGGCTTAATTGTCTGTGTACTGAATATTGAATTCAATTACTCTTTTTAAACAATTCAAACAACGAAAAGATGTGGTAAACACACACAATAAAAACAACATAGTTTTAAAATAACAAAAAGGTAAGAAAACAACGTTTGAGATTTCGAATATGTACCGTACTAATGTAGTAGTTGTCATGATACCCCAGCCGTAACCCAAACTCATAAATCCGTAAATAAATGACAAATCAGAATGTTCAGACCAACAGACATGGATCCCAGAATAAAGGGTGCAATCAGGCGTCTGCGGATAGTAAGCATTACTTGGTAAGCAAGCTTCGCCTACCATGCCCATGGGCCTGAACGAAGGAAATGTAGGTAGAAGCGTATGTCCGGGATTTTGGAAGTCTTATGTGAGCTTTAGCTTCATCTTTTGAAACTGTATATATTTTCTTCGTATGAAGTGAAGAGGGACCCAAGAGGAACATGTGTTTTTGATGTGCTTTCCTTGCGAGCATATTCCTTCCTGTCACAGCCCAATGAATAAATAGATTTCTTTATTTCCTCCTTATAGGAGAGTATATACTGCAATGATCTTGTGCGATATCAGGGTGTGGTAAGGACTTCTTTACACCATACTAGCACTCTTGTTGTGCCAAACAACTATTTTGTATTTTTGCGGCATATGAACTTGGAAAGATGATTATGGAGCCATAAATATAGATTTAAACTCCGTGGCAATCTTTACTAATGAGGGTTCTAAGGCGGTAGTTTTTTGTGATGCTTTGTGTGTGTGTGTGTGTGTGTGTGTGTGTGTGTGTGTGTGTTTAAATATCTTATTATTGCATAAAAAGCAGTGTCGCATGTTATTAACAGCCGTGCATTAACCGGCGAACGTGTATTAACAAGGCAATTCACGCGCTGTTAATGTACGGCTACGCAACTTTTAATACCACAGATTTGCTGCCGTTACGAGATATATACTGCCTGGCCCTAGAACGAGCATATAGTCCATGGAAATTGCGTTCGCGAGACATCGGTAAAAAGGTAAAACAAAATAGTGCAAGAAATAACGCGAAATGTAGCAAATGTGTTCAGTTTTTTGTGCAATAATAGCGATCGAACATGTTTCTTCAATGCACTTACATTCGCCAGGTTCCTTAGGTGTTAAAAACCGCGGCCTCCGGCCTCGGTTTTCAACACCTCCCTCGGGACCTGGCGAATGTTTATGCATGAAAAACCATGTTTGATCCCTATATTAATTACTTTGGTGGGTCTTGTCTTGTCTGGCATTGTGGTCACCTCGAGGGATCTGGCTGCTTTGCGTTCGTTGATTGGTTACGTGTATGCTGTCCGTTGTAGTCTTTGTGTCGTTGGAAGGGTATATGCTGTGCTTTTGGTCTTCCTGGGCATCTCTTTACTATTTTGAAAGGGCGTAAACTTTCAAAGCACTCCATTGTTGATTTCACCGTAAACAGCGTGCAGTGAGTAAAACTAACAACACTGCTATTACCTTTTAATTAAATTATTTTATTTTCGCGTGTTTATAAAAATAAAATAGTCCGTGCCAGTGCCATTAGAAAAAGTTTTTTTTTTTTTATAAAGGAATCTTAATTGAAGTTTCATGGGGACAACTCTCTATACATTTGATTTAAACTGAGGACTTCGTCTGCAGGAAGGCAATCAACAACTCACAAAGTTTTCGAAATTTATAAGAACTGTATCTAGTTTCTAAAGGCACATGCTTACAACCAACTCCCTGTTTAGCTTGTGTGTACCTGCACTATAAACAGTACTTTACAAGTCAAATTATGAACTTCGCTATCGGCTTACAGTATCCATGGGTATTGTAAATCATTAACACATGGACGCACAGAGAAGACCTTTGTCTGTGCTTTTTCTGTTCAGATACGGCACAAGAGAGTTTCGTAGCAAGCTTTTACGAGTCACTGAGGCCAGTGTATAGTACTAACCGCTAAATTATCAAAACAAAATTGAGCCGCAACGCCAGAAATCGTACCTTCGTCTATTTGCGCCCGGCAGAGATTCAGATCAGCCTGCGCATTGCATAGTCTGATCAGAATATTTACGTAGCGCATTTTGGCTAGCCAAGAATGCAGTTTCTTCGTGTGGAAAACGAAAGGTCTAATTAGTCTTAGCGGATGCGCAGGCTGATTTGAGTCTTCGTTGGATGCAAATGTCAGAAAGTACGTTTGCTGAAATTTGCAGCTTAATTTTTCTCATATGCAGTATTTGTTCTAATTCGAAAGTTAGTTAACGATTTGTACACTAAATGAACTCCCGCACACTATATATTGGAAGATTCTTATTTCAATTTTATGTATGTGAGGCTATGCGATTTAGATATTCCTAGAGAAAAATGGCTGGACTATTTGCAAATAGTGGAGACCCTGATCAAACGCCGCGTTCTGCGGCGTCTGATCTAGGTCTGCACTGTTTGCCAGTTACCCTTTTAGGGGTCTCCAGCCTACAATGGGTTAAACACGTGTTGACTTAAAGCATAAGGGAGACAACTGAACCAAATGCTTTTGACAACTACTGGTATTGACAATTTTACAATAACATTTTCCTGATTTATGAGGACATAGACCCTGTCAATGTCAAGGCTCGAGAATTTATAAGGAAATAAGCAACAACACACACGTTGCAACTCTGTCGGAACCAAATTTGAGACGATAATTGTCGTCCACAGTTTTGAAACAAGGGACGCTTATATCTACGTAAAACTCAAAGAATCCGGGTCAAAGCGTAGAGCCTTGTGAGACGACATATTATGCCGTTTCGTCTGGATCTACGCAGTTTGCAAAGGCCTGTAATTACAGCCTCTGGCACCGAAAGCGGTAAGGTAAGTGGATACACATAAAATAGATTGTCGCCTTTTTGCAAAGGAATGCATTTTTTTTTTTTTTTTTTTTTAAATATGAAGCTTCCTAATTAGTTTAGTTTTAATGTCCACATTTGCCACAATGAATCAATGCATGAAGTTATAGATAGAACAAGTTGACATTGGTCAAAATAATGCAAACGCGGACCGAGCACAAGTCTGTAATTTTGACATGCATTGTTGTCACTGCTTCAATGGCTGTCCACATTGTTTTTTGTTGTTGTTTTTTTTGTTGTTGTTGTTTGTTGTGTTTTTTTTTTTTTTTTGTACTTTGTGTTTTTTTCTTTTTGTACTTTGTGTTCTTGTTTTAATTTCTGGAGATAAGCGCGAGGTTACTATCAAGTAAAATTAGTTTAAACCCTTAGTACTTGTTTTATGCCGACCGTTCCAATACGGCCCCTTTTTTGCATTTCTTCTTTGAATGTCGGTTATCACAACAGTGCCGTTGTGTTTTGTTTGCCATCGCTTGTTCTTCATCTCTGCTTGTGTTGGTGCCTCGGACAGTATGTGCTTCATGATTCTGGCTTTTGTTTGGTCACTTAATCTATATTTGAGCCGCAATCTCGTAAAAAGTACCTTCGGACATGTGCGGACATATGGACTGCTAAG
Organism: Anodontia alba; assembly: GCA_964016985.1. Lineage (NCBI taxonomy): Eukaryota > Metazoa > Mollusca > Bivalvia > Lucinida > Lucinidae > Anodontia > Anodontia alba. The sequence goes on from OZ024821.1 coordinate 10,119,276, forward strand.
GATGCAAATTTTCATCATGCGGACAACGAAGACTCCTACCAAGATTTTTTTTTTCTAAATACATTAATGAAAGCAAATCACGTCATTAGAAAATACGGCGGCCCTGTCTGGTGCACCCCAGGACCATCGAAGTATTGGCTGTAGCGTGACCTAAATATGGCATTAATTTCTATATAAGCACTGAAGGGGTTTAATCTTCGGACAAAAAAGAAATAGGTAGATAGATTCCTCGGAAAAGCCACGCACAGATCATAGCCTTCCTAAGGCATCGATTGAAAATGAACATATGACGTAGCATAAAAAACACTTAATAGAAAATATGACCAAGAGGAACTACAACCAAAATATCGCCTTGGGATAGTCAATGATACAACTGTTGATACAAAAGATTGCCCTTGGAAACAAAGCACACAATACGGATTAGAAAATGGGAGTCTCGGCTTTCTTGAGAACCCTGGTTTTATAGGATGCGTAACTCTTGCTTTAAATCCCGATGTAGTTTCAGCTAAACAATATTTGTTGGTTCCGCGTAGGAGTGCTATTACTGATCAGGGCCCAGTTGTTCAAAGCGTCGTTAACTTAAAGAACTCGTTAGTGGTCAAAATTTTAATTGCTCTAGTAAGTACAATATTTAATTCACAAGTATTTTTGCTGAAAAAATGTGAGTAGCTTTTGCAAAAGCTACTCACATTTTTTCAGCAAAAATATTGGCATATATGCCATACTTAATGATCAAAGTTTTAACGATTCGTTAACTAAGGACATCATTAGTTTTGAACAAATGGGCCCTGAAAAATAATCTAATTATGACGATCAAAGAGCCGTTTAATTTGGAAAGAGCTGTTACAGTAAATGTATGCGAACGACACAGGTTTACGCCAGTACCTATGCTGTCCGCTTACCTAAGCGGAACCGCAAGTGGAAATTTCCGCCAAAGAACTAGACAATCATGTATCTTTGTTAATGGGCCAGGCATGCACACTAGAAGATCTCTTCGACAGGATATTCGAAAAACCTTTTTCTTGTGACTCGGCTCTTATAGAAATGGGCTCTATTCTTATTTGTTCTTATGTTTGCTGCAATTTTATTTCATGATCATTACCATTCAAATGGGTTACTCGAAAGTTTTGACATTTGTCTTTCATATTGTATACTGCTCAAACGCGATTCCATTCCTTCTAGTAACTGTTAACCTATTTCAGTCCTGCAGATCGATTTTATTTTGCAACCAGTGTAGATCCTCATGAGACAGCTCATGATTAGCCGTCTCAGCCGGATCTACGCTGTCTGCCATTCTGTTTTGATGTTTTGACTGAGACCCTATTTAGAATAATAGTTCTGACCAGATTCAAAGAGTAGACCTCTGAAAGTTTATCCATTCATCTTTAACTGTGCTATTGAGCATTATTTCGTAGATGCAGAATTATAACTTTGACTGTCCTAATTTAAGAAAGCCTGCTGCAATTCAGCATTATTCTGAGCCAACTCAATTTTATTTGATTTAAGGGCAAATAATACACTTTTAAGCAAAACAACTCTGTCAATATTATTTTTGTTCCATGTTGAAAAAGAGCCTACTCTAAAAGGAAATAAATTCCTCCGCATTGGGGCCATCTTGCCTTAAATAGTAGACCCATATTGGGAATGGATATAATTACAGGACAACAAACAGATAGTCACAAACATTGTCTCCCTTGTCAAAAATGGTAAAAATGGTGGACTTTACCAAGATTCTAAAAGGCATGACCTTTGAGAGAAATCGACTTTAACTAATCAATGTTATGTTGGCGAACCAACCCAGTTGATTCAAAGCATACAGATGTGTGCAAAGTGCATACAGAACAGATACTGTTTAGAAGACGAGGTGGCACATAATGTGCATTATTATCATATTTTAACAAGGGCTAAATCAAAGTTAAAAGAAGAGTCCATTTCAGAAATGATGACAACTACTCGTCTTTCAATAGCTTTCATAAAGCATGTTTTCACCTGCCGGTTCATAGTGAAGATTATATATCGTTTTGTTTGGGATCATTGAGCCCATTGTGGTATATTTGAAAATGTAGTTCTGCTCATATATACGCTAGAGGGCGTAAGCAGTGTTGCAAACTTCATTACTGCTTATTAAGAGTCTCAATAAAACCGAGCCTCCCATTTTCTAATCCGTTTTGGGGTCATTGGGCCCATTGTGGTATATATGAAAAGATGGAGTTCTGCTCATGTATACGCTAGAGGGCGTAAGCAGTGTTGCAAACTTCATTACTGCTTATGAAGAGTCTCAATAAAACCGAGACTCCCATTTTCTAATCAGTAGTGTGCTCTTTGTTTCCAAAGGCCATCTTATATATATATATATATATATATATATATATATATATATATATATATATATATATATATATATATATATATATATATATATATATATATATATATAGTTTTTTCCTAGTAAAGATGACAGCAAATTATGGAACAATCGATAGGTTAGGTCGCTTCGAAATAGGTTCTACTTTATTTTTGTTGTTTTTCTATGTGTGTATGTGTATGTGTTATGTCCTTTGTGTAAGTATTACAGAAAATTTCGAGGGTTTAGCGCAAGACTCAAACATATTTTTGAAACTCTTGTTTAGGGGCAACTTTGACTCCTTTGTAAACAATGCAAATTTAGGTGCCATTGCTCATACGAGCAATGGCACCTAAATTTCCATTGCAGAAATAAATGTAATCTTCATAACGCCTTCATTGTGAGGAGATTAAGTATTGGAAAAAAAAAACTCCATCTGACTTGCTACAGTCTTGCGATCAACTCTCGATTGGGTATCAGATTTATGTAAGCTCCTATTAGTTTTACTACTGACTGTTCTAAGTTGGTGGTTGATGAGCTGTTTGTTCTTTGTCGGGCTCATTAGGAAAACACGCCTATTCAAATATATAAAAAATTTCACCTCCAAAAACTGAAAATTTTCCGATAAAAAAAACTGACATTTTTCATATTTCTGCTCAAAACATAGATTGTGGGTACTCGTTAGAACCGCCTCGGCGAGGCGGTTCTAACGGATACCCACAATCTATGTTTTAAGCAGAAATAGGAAAAATAATGTAAACTCCTGTAAACTCCAGTTTTACTATATAAAAGTGGGTTTTACTATATAAAAGTGGGTTTAAGGGGGTCAAAATTATATAGGAATGTTTTCGTGATGTTTTATTGAGGGACTTTTGTCGAGTTTGGTTCTGTTCAATATCTGATAGTTTGGTGCTTCTTGGCAGCCACTACAATCACCTCGATGGGGAAGTGTGAACGGAATGTTTTGCATTCGTTGTTTTAATTCCGCTATTTGTTTTTCTTCCTCTTTTAGTCCGTGGTAAGCTTGTTTCTGTGTTTGTGACACTTCCTGGACAACTTCTTTTCTGTTTCTAACAGGTTCGTCTTGTTCAAAATTTGTGATAGTTTAGCAATGTTGTTGTGAAATATTGATTCATAAAACACCATTAGAAAAAGGCGATGCCAATAAAAAGCTTTTCTAAAAGAAATCAGTTTATTATAGAAATGTCATCGATTAAGCCAGGTTTAGCACCTAAAACATAGGAACAGAAAGTAGGAATGAGCCGCAAGATCAGAATGTGCGTTCAGCAAAGAATAAGATCAACCTGTGCATTCGCGCAGTCTGATCAGAATCTTAACTGGGCGCATTTTGGATAGCCAAGGATGCAATATTTCTGCAAGCGGACAACGAAGACTCTTATAAGACTGCTCAAATGGTTCCTAATAAGTCAGTCAGTGAGGACTAATTTGTTTTTAAAATAAAACAGCAAACAAAACCCCTTCGAACTGAGGTCGAAATTACATAGGCGGAGGACCTGTCCTCGACAGTTTACAATGCACCCGCAGTGACACGGCTACAATTCATACCCGGGTATTCGGGTTTGCTTTCGCCATACAAACCATGTCAGAAAGAAAAAGTTCTGTCTGCCTACATGTATCCTGACAATGAAAGGCTTCATAAACCCAGTTTTTTTTTGTTTTTGTTTTTTGTTTGTTTTTTGTTTGTTTTTTTTTTTCATGGTATATCTTCATTTATTTTATAGCTATAAATATTAAATGATTAGAAATGAATGATAAAGTCCGATGAACAATGATGCCGATATTTCTCAATACCAAAACGCAATATCGTAATTGCATGCTTTCTGTAGACCAGTAATATGCTTGTGTGTCGAACTTTAACAAGCCTCAAACTTTATTCTATTGTGAAATGTTGACGTTGTGTGACGTCAACATTGCTGACATCATTTTCACTTGACGTCATCAATATGACATTAAGCTGGGACAGATAATCATATAGATTACTCTTTTAAAAAGTTTGAAAGTTGCAAGTAAAGCAACACAACTCGTTTTTGGCTCAAATGATTTGTTTTTACGACTAGATTCGCTGCAAAACAGCAACAGTGTAAAAATAATATCATGTTGATATTGCACTAGTGCAAAAAATGATATCACTTTCTGTTATCTTTTTGCACCGTTACAGAAAGCGCTATTTGCAGCGTCAAATTAAACAAAAATACAGAATAAGAAGCAAAACGAGAGAACAATATTTATAGCTAGATAATAAAAGGGTTATTGCACTTATACTGGTGAATATTGTTTGGATATCTACAGACGCTCGCATGCTTACTTCACTGCAGCTGGTGTTTAGTGCCGTTTAGAGCCCGTTCTGGTTACTTTGAAAATCGAATAGCGCTTAAGCCTGTGCTTGGGCGCGGGTTGGGTGGGATGGGGTGGGGGTGCGTTTACAGCCTTGCAAACTACATAGCTGTATATGAAGAGACTTAATAAAATTTATTCACCGATTTCCATTTATTTGTGTGTTCTTTGCTTCCAAAGTCAACCTTTTAGATTTTTTATTTTATTTTTAATGTTTTTGCCGCAGCATGCCATAAACAGATATTCTAAATGCCGCATATAAATTCCTGTATACCCCCTAAATTTGGGTTCAGGCTGATAGGCGTGTTTGGCGTGACATTCTTACCATGTATTGCTTACTTTCCATGGACGCCTGCGTATACCCTATTTATTTTGTGTCCGTGTCCATTTCGAAAACATGCCTATTCAAATATACTGAAAATTTTACCACCATAAAAATGAAAATTTTCAGATATTTTTTTCTTATTTCTGCTCAAAACATAGATTGTGGGTACTCGTTAGAACCGCCTCGACGAGGCGGTTTTTACGAGTACCCACAATCTATGGTTTTGAGCAGAAATAAGAAAAATAATGTATACCCCTGGAAACCCCAGTTTTACTATATTAAAGTAGGGTTTTAGGGGGTCAAAATTATATAGGCGTGTTTTCCTGATGCTGTCTGCCTGAGCATTCATAATTTTGTCATTGTGTATATCGGTTTTACAGTGAAACCTCTATAAGAAATCCACGTTTGGGACTGACTTTAGTGGTTGATGTGGAAAGGTGACTGTCTTATAATGGTACATTTTATATAATTTTGCTAGCAAAATTACATGACATGTACCTTTATAAGACAGCCACCTTTCCACATCAACCACTATTCAGTGGTCAGTCTCAAAGTTGGCTCTCTTACACATGTTTCACTGTACAATTTTCCGAAATATGATTTTGTATGATTTCCTCAGAACCTTCTATAACCATTTCCATATGACAAAGCTACTATAATTCTTATTGTCCTGTATGGGAAGTGGAGAGAGCGGAGATGCATAGGCTCATCTGTACCAAAGGTTTGTACTAATAAGTGTTTCCTCTTTACTTTTGGAATATGGATACAATTTCAGAGGAGGCAATTCTGTCACCATCAAATGCGGGGGAGTAAAAACAAGAAACGACAAAATATATCTCCCTCCCAGCAAGCATTCCTTATAAATCTACAGCGGGCTGTTATCGGCCCGTCAGCTACCCTGACGGGCCGATAACGGCCCGCTATAGATTTATGAAGCATGCTTACTGGGCTTGCGAAAATGGCGAAAATTCTCCTATTTGTACAAAACGTGTACATGTATCTAGTCACCTTAACTTGAACTTGAATTAGTATGAGCCGCAACGTCAGAAAACGTACCTTGGTATGTGTGCACCCAGGTAAGATTCAGATCAGCCTGCGCTTTCGTCCTTGTTTGGCGCACATGTCAGAAGGTACTTTTACTCACGTTAGGCTCTTATGTAAAAAAAGCATAATAATTTAAGGAAGTGACATTCATGCACACCAGATAAGGAAATCCTTGATTTAACCTTGGGATAGAAAGTGTTTTCTTGAACACCAGATAAGAAGATCCTGGATTTATCCCTGGGAGAGAAAATCTTATCCAGCCCAGGGTATCCTATCCAGGATAAGATAAATATCAAGAATCCTCACGTTTTGATATGCACTGGTTGTAACGGACGTCACGTGCGCCATCGTTAAGGTTTACGTCACTAAACGTAATGAAGTCAGTAAACGCCACAGTAATGTCATTACAACATGGCAGACGTCAGCAATCGAAGCGACTGTATTAAAAACAATCTACGTTCAGAAATGAAAAGCGTGCAAGGAAAAGAATCTATCATGGGTGTGAGGGGTAGATAGAAAAATCCGTCCCTCGCGATCACAGTCAGGTATCACTCGGCAAGCATTATGATGCCAGACAGTGATATTCGGGATGGTTTTTTCCCATTACCCCTTATAGCAATGATAGATCCTTATAATCCAGAGCAGGAGCGAACAAACAAGAACATCCATACCCAGAATATAGGACAAACCAAGCGGCCAGTTCCATTCTCCCCAAATTAGGTGATAACAAAGTTATACAGGACAATATAAACACAAGAACAAGGCAACAAACAGGACAATAAAAAAAAACATCCAGGGGCCACAAAGTAATACAAAAAAAGAACAATATTAGAACACTCCCTTAAGAATTTTTAGCAGTTCAAAACCATTGCGAAGTGTAACTAGTTTTACAGGGTTCTATTTTTACCTTAGATGCTGACATTATTCGAAGTACAGTCAAACCTCAATGGTTCGAACATCTTTGGGCATTACGAAAACACGCCTATTCAAATATATTGAAAATTGCCCCACCAAAAAAAAATCAGATAAAAAAAAATCTGATATTTTATATATTTCTGCTCAAAATATAGATTGCAGGTACTCGCTATAACCGCCTCGCAGAGACGGTTCTAACGAGTACCCACAATCTATGTTTTTGAACAGAAATAAGAAAAATAATGTATACCCTGTAAACCCCAGTTTTACCATATAAACGCGGGGTTTAAGGGGGTCAAAATTATATAAGTATGTTTTCGTGATGACCGGGGAATGTTCCAGACATAGATACAAGTAATTTGAGCCACTGAGGGCTAATGATAGCGCCAGGTCAGGAGCCAAATGGCGATAATTTAGGGATGGCTTTTCGATCTAAAAAAAATGGTATATTGCGTCTACGGATTGAATCGCCTCCATATGACGATTTTAATGGGTACACACAAGATACATGTTCATGATAAAATGAGAAAATCATTGTCTAAAACATCCCTAACAAATCATTTTCTTGTGCTATCGGAAGAATTTCCTGGGGACTCAAAAACGGATAAACCAAGTCATTGCTGTCGGTGCTTGAGGCACTGAAAATTTACTATACATAAAAATCATTACGAGAACAAGCCTATTCAAATATACTGAAAATTTTACCACCAAAAAAATAAAAGTTTTCAGATGAAAAATTCTAAAAATTTTCATATTTCTGCTCAAAACATGATTGTGGGTACTCGTTAGAACCGCCTCGGCGAGGCGGTTCTAACGAGTACCCACGATCTATGTTTTGAGCAGAAATAAGAAAATAATTTATCACATGACCGTCACGTTATTCAGTGAAATAACCCATGTCATAAAAATCATATAACCACACGTGTTATAACACCTGCAAGGCTTCCCATTGGTTAGCCTAATTACCCTAATTAATATTCGTATTACACCGCTTATTGATAGCAACCAAGATGGTGTCTGCGTTCGCCGATACAACCTTTACTTTTGAAACAGATCCTACCTTCAGTTTTGTGATGATTTTGAGATGAACGATAAATGTCAGACCGATGGAGGGAGAAGACACAAAACAATCACAATGTGAATAACACGACTGCCAGAAATATTCATGGTGGTAAAAATTCGATGTTTTCCCGCAACATATTTGGAGGCACTCGAGATCTCAACATCGATATCGTCAAACCGTCAATGAAAACAAAATCACCTCCACCCAAAAAACATTGGAGGATGACTTGACTCAGATAGTCAATAAATGTGTCAAATTAAAATCCAAACTACAGTTAAATGTTTTATAGTTTTGAAATCTGTCGTTTACTTGAGTGTGTCAACCACGGCATAAAACTATATTGATCAAGCTCAGTGACCTTTAAATACGACAGCTGACTGTGGGGGATTTCCCTACTCATTCTCAGTGACGTATTGACTCGCTGAATGACGTTGTTCAAAGGAATATTTAGTTTTGAATTGATTTATTAAAATGAAATATTTATTAGCTCAAATAAAAAATCATCATTAATTCCTTCAGTTTAACGAAGTAACAAATGGCATATTTATCTTGTTTCTAGTTATTTTCGGTACTTATGCGAACTATTTTTGTTGCGTAGTACTACTGAATTCTTGGTAGTGAGTTGTTCCGCTTAGCTATGGAAAGCCGTTATCTTTAAAATATATTTTGTGCATTTTTTGTCATCGGAAGGGCCATGTGATAAACAGAATCTTACATTCGTGGTCATTTAATATGAAATTTATGAAACTCGTTGGGTAATTTCGGTATTTTGCTCGCTAAAGCTCGCAAAATACAGAAATTATCCAAACTCGTTTCATAAATTTCATATTAAATGACCACTCATGTAAGATCCTCTATATATACCCTTGTAAACCCCAGTTTTATTATATAAAGTGGGGTTTAAGGGGGGTTAAAATTATATAGGCATGCTTTCGTGATGGTTCGGTTTGCATAACTCTGTGTGTAATCACAGAAAACAATAACATCACATTGGAATAACTGCGATGAAAAAAAGATAAGGCTCATGTCAAAAGGTATTTTCAACTAACAGGTAGAGCAAAAGAAACGCACTAGTAGCCGGCTACTTTTAAAATAATTGAATGACGTTTGTTTTTTGCATATTTTTCCATTTTACTCTTAATTCAATATTTCGGCCAGAGGCCTTTATCAAGAGAAAACATGTATTTTGAAGTAAGCTACATTTTCACAGTGCCACCATATTGAATTTGTATACAAAAGTGACACAACGTCGTCATTGAAGTTACGCCATGACGTCACAACATTTTCCCACCAAAACGTCACTAGGACATTATAAGCCACTCCTACATGGAACCGCTCTCCCAGGGAAGCACAAGAGAAGCCCGCAAACCACACAGCCAGATTAGTGCATCCACTGTGTGCTGAAAGAAGTTAAGGCACTAAATTATACATAAATTAGCACAAAGCGAAACCTCCTTCTAACTGTGTAGCTGCTCAGACCGAAAAGAATGCCTATTAGGCACGCGAAGCCATGCAGGAAATGCCGCGCTATATCCCATATAAGCGGGACACAGCAACACCTACATCACATGCCTGACCCCAGCAAAGACCAAGACCAGACCACACATCCGCGCAGCCCGATCGGAATCTCTGTTGGTCGTATTAAGAAACCATGGTCTCACAGGTATCTACAGATCACACAGTGAGAATCCCGACTAGACTACACAAACGCGCAGGCCCATCCAAGCCTCCACAGGGCACCCACTCAAAATGCAGAAACCGCCACGCACCGGCTCATCAGTGTCCCTAGTATACTGCTGGAATATGGACACATCTGGTCTGGCGTTGCTAAACATAGGGCTTCCCTCAACTGTCTTTCTGTGCGTTCCCCACCAAATACTTTTTCCACCATCGCAAAAGCTAAATCTTCAGGTCCGTGTCCTTTCCTTCCAAACTAGAAATTAAATGGCTTCTCTTTGCAAAGACGCATGTCTCTCAGGTGTTCCCCAATCTCTTACGTAATTCCCTCCCAACGTACACTATGGAGTCACACCTCGTACAGATTATACCGTAGACCATACATTGCGTGTACGGCATGTTGCATCTCTGACTGGGGTGTACGAGATGTTTGTTTTTTGTTTTCTATTTAGTAGAAATAACACTTACACGCTTAATAAATATCCCGTATTTATAATTTTTGTTATTATACTCCACCATACGATCGCGGCGGGGTACTATTTTTACCGTGCGAGTGTCCGTCTGTCCGTCAACATCATTTCTAATCTCCTAACGGGTGATGAGACATGGGTCCATTTTTATAAGCCCAAGCGGAAAGTTGATAACAGGATAAAAGGCAAGCCTTGCTAAACGAACACTGACAGCAAAGAAGGCGTTATACGGCATATGTTCTTTAGAACTTCTGGGCCACTCTTCCAAATTGCTGTTCAAAAAGGTAGAGGTGTGTCAAGTAGCTTCTCGTATAAGAATGTGGTTCTGAAAAAAATGCAAACAAAAATGAGAAAAGTACGTCCAAAAACCGATGTCCATTTGTAACATGACAATGTTCCAGCTACCAAATCCTCAACTGTAGCACAGTTTTTAAGTCTGAAAAGGTCAATGTATAGTCTCTCAGAAAAGGTCAATGTATAGTCTCTCACTACAGCCCAGACCTGGCTTTGTGTGATTTTTTTCATTTTTCCGAAATTATGTGTATGGTGCAAACTGGAGGTCACAAAATTAGCCTCCCTTGTAAAAAAGCGGAACATCTACTACGTGTATCAAATTCTCTTAATGAGATACTCAGAGCAGGTGTTCTACTATGTTGTCTAATGTTTCTTTACGGGTGACAAATACAGTGAGCCCTCGTTCCAACGACAACATTTGTTCCCAAAGATGTTGCCATTAAAATGAATTTGCTGTTGTTAAAAATCCTTAACGAACTGAATGATATGTAAGAAAGACCTTGTTTTATTCTTATTTCCTGACAGAGCATAAGTTTTGGATATTTGTTAGAATCGCCTCAGTGAGGCGATTCTAACAACTATCCAAAGCATGTGTTGCTTGAAGTTTTAATGCAATATTCTTGCATAATTTCTCACTGAATGTCACCTCTTGAGCGAAGATTTCGTGACAGTCAAATTGTCATTATAACGAATTTTGTCGTTGTATCGAGTGTCGGTATAAAGAGGGTTGACTGTACTATTTGAACATTCAGGGTCAATGCAAACAGAATAGATCCAGTTTAGCCAACGGAGATAAACAGTCTGATCAGGAACTTTGCCATATTTTGTTATGTTCTACAGTAGCCAATGATTCTTTAAGCGGACAGTTAAGGTCCTGATCTCACTGCGTGATGTGCAGGATTATCTAGGCTTTCGTTGTCCGCATATGCCCGAAGACACATTTGCGCATGACGTGGCCCATTTGAATCTATGTGCTATATAGTTATTTGTCATTATTACCCAACCTACTATATACAGCTCATTGAAATAGTTTTTCCTGTTTAGACTGTTTATTACTTAATTGGCGCGCGCCGGAGCTACATTAACGAAATCACGCAATGTTGACGTCACCAGCCATCCAATAGCTTTGACTATACCACAGTTGATGACGTCACCAGTTGAAACCCAATACAAAAACGCTTGGCAATACTTTTGACTATACCATGGATTGGTGACGTCAACTTTCACGGGAAATGACGTCGATGTGCCGACATCGCCATCCAATTAAAACATGGCTCATTGGCGAAATCAGTAATGTTTTAGCATTATTTGGGTAATAAAACAATTATTTCATGGCTGTTTTTGGTGGAATAGTCAAAACTACTGCCCTCGGTACCATGGGCAGCTCGATGTACTATTACTCTCGACCTCCGGCCTCGGCAAATGTGCATCGAGCTGTCCATGGCAACTAGGGTTTTGATTATTCCACAAACAGGCATGAAATTACTATACATTGATATACGCAGGCGGACACGTATTTATTATTTCATCATACATGTATTTACACGAATTTTCTTGCGTTTAACAAGTCTGTATAATGAATACACCCCATGATCCCCCTTAACTCTTTCACTGCCACGGGCTATAATAGTAGGCTTTTGCAAATAGCATAGACCCAGATGAGACGGCTCATGAGCCGTCTAATCTGGATCTACGCTGTTTGACATTCAGTTTTTCAACTTTATATATAAACTTCTTTCCAACCGATAGTTTGTTTTAAAAAAAGCAGACGACAAATGTCGTCTGAAATTTGGCACCGAAAGAGCTAATACATAGCAAAAACAATGATACGAAGATACATTATTAGGCGGATGGCGTAATATTTTGCAGTTTTAAATGGACTTTTAAATTTGATTATTACATCTTACACCTTTTTATACTGTAAAAATCAGTCTTTATATGTTTCACAACAAAAATCTTCCTTATTCCCCAAAATATATGATGAAAATACCATGCCTTACCTGTATCAAAGGATTTTTTTTTCTAATTTTTACACAAACATATAGGTTAAGGATAGTCATAATAAGCGCCTTTCAGAGGCGCTCCTAATGAGTAACCACGACGTAAGTATACATTTAAATAGGCGTGTTAACGTAATGGTAAAAATAGCTGTGCTTGCAGTTCTGAATAAATATTGTTCGTGGCACAGTTTCCAGCGATCGTCGGCTTCATAAATAGTATGTTCAGCATAATTACCAAAGTAAACATATGGAAGGCAAATGAGAGCAAAATCTGAACTAAATTGCGCTATAATTCTTCATTATAAGACGTATTACGTATAATACGTTTTAGTAATGATTATATTTTAGTTCATTAAACACGATCTGACATAAATATAATAAATGGAACTAAATATATCGGTCATTGTAGGAAACTAAACACTCTTTTCCTATTCGCAGAGCCAGGGATGTGGAATGATCAAATCTTATTCTCGTCCACGGACAAGTAAATGGTCCAAACCCACTTGTCTACCCAAGATTTATTTGCCCGAAATCGACATTTGTTCTTGTTTCTCGAAAAACATACGTTGTGGATACTCATAAGAATCACCTCGGTGATCATCATAGTTCGTCTGTCATTACTGACAATGACCAATCCTAATCAACTGTGTAATGTGTTATTATTTGTATGTTCTAAGATGACTGATGAGACCAATCTTAGCTCTAAACTGCCTGTTGCAGGTAGAACAAGAAAGGTCTGAGGAAGAAAGCTCTGTTGGTGACGCCTTAGACCTGGCTTTCCGCTGTGCACGTTTCTGCTCGGCTTCGCTGATTCTTTTTTCTTCGTATTCACCAGCTCCCCTTCTTATGAGGGCTCGCCGCTTTGTTCGGTCCTGTGCAATCTGTTCCCACGACTCTGTTGGTATGTTGAAATCTATAAGGGATGCTTTGAGGGTGTCCTTGTATCGCTTCTTCTGGCCAAAATGGGAGCGTTTTCCAAACTTGTAGTTCTCCATAGAGGATTTTCTTTGGCAAACGTTTATCAGGCATTCTGGTAACATGGTCAGTCCATCATAACTGTGCCAATTTCAGAAGAGTATGTACACTCTGCATCCCTGCCCGTTTCAGGACTTCTGTGTCTGGAATCCTGTCTTGCCACTTGATCTCTAGAAGTGTTCTAAGACAGCTTGTATAGAAGTGGTTCAGTCTTTTGGTAAACTGTCCAAGTTTCGCATGCATATAATAGTGTTGGCAGCACCACCGATCAATATAGTTTCAGCTTTGTGTCAAGTCTGATTCCACTTCGGTCCCAAATACTTCCACGTAGCCGGCCAAATGCTGCACTAGCTTTGGCAATCCTAGCATTGACTTCATCATCAATGTGCACAACTCTAGACAATGTATTTCCAAGGTAGATGATCTTGTCTACCACTGCAGTCGTTGACCTTTCACTGTGATGGTAGGCTCCTTGTAAGGCTTTCCAGGTGCTGGCTGATATACTACCTCAGTCTTTTTGATGCTGATTGTGGGCGGGGCCATTTTTAGCCCTAGGGCTATACTTTGAACAATCTTGCTAGAGGTCCTCTAGATAAAAGGTAAGAGAAAAGTCCAGGGAGTGCCACAATCACAAACCGCAGCCCTTCCCAGACCCCAAGAGGAAGAGGAAACCGACAAATCCAAACAAACGCAGACCGAACAAACGCACGAAAAGCACTAAGATTAGCTCTCTCTTCCCCAAGCGAGGTAATCTCAATACTAAAAAGACTGAAAAACACAAGAATAAAATAACACACGGAAAGACATATATCAAATCGCCTCGAAGAATAAACCACAAGGCAACAAAGAGTAGGACTAACACCGGGACCACCGCCTTAGAAGTCAGTAGAGCAAACCACCTGGGGGGGGGGGGGGGGGGGGTAAAGCACTTTTACAGCTAGCCAACTTCACCCTGGGTCCCGATGCCACTCTTAATCACAACAAGTAAAACAGAAAGCAAAATGGGCAGCTGTTGAAGGTGACCAAAATGCATACCAAATATTAAAGGCCTGGGCCTTCTGGTTTCAGACAAAGTTTTTAAAGTTTTTTTTTTCCCCTATAAGGGTCTATGTTTAACATGTGACCCCTAGGGCCGGGATAATTTTGACCCCAGGGCTATAATTGGAACAATCTTGGTAGAGGTCTACTGTTATTGTTGTTACCAACAACGTCAGCAACGTCGCCTAGCAGTTATGACGTCAAAACGTTCAAAATGAAATAATTCACTCGGTGTATTATAGATTATAATTCACTGAGAAATCTCAGTAAATCACTGCTGAAAATGTAATAAAATGTAATAAACAGTTTATTTGGTTGTTTTGATCGATTACGGAGAAATAATTCACTCGTGTTCTAAGGTTTGCTTGTGAAAAAAACTCATTCGCTTCGCTCACTCGTTTTTTACGCGCAAGCCTTAGAACACTACTGAATTATTTTGTAATCGATTCAAACAACCAAATAAACTCTATATAAAATATTTCTACATAGCTTCTGATGATAAAAGCCACCTTACCTAATGATTGTCTTGTTTGTTCCATAGCATGCAAGATGGGAATTTCTGTCATAGGTCGGCTTCTTTGGATGTGAAATTACATGGAAAAACATTTACTCATCCTTTCTTTCATTTATTGTTTGTCTCTTTGTTCGATCATGCGATCGTTCGTGCATACCGAATGCGTATGTTTAAGAAAATAAAAACATCACATGCAGGTCCAGTGGAGGAGTGAGTGGGTACCAAACAAAACGGCCGTACGTGTTTTTTTTTTTTTGTTTTTTTTTTTTTTTTTTTTCATTGCAAAGATCCTGATCAAACTGTGTGGATACAAATGCACATGCTGAGCTGGAACCTTGTTGGTCATATTTCATGCGAGTCTTTTTTCTACTGTAAAGACCCAAGGACCTTGTTCAGACTGCGCAGATGCACATGCATGCATATGCTGATCTAGAACTTTGCTGGTCAGATGTTTCTTTGGCATCACTTAATATTTCATTTAAATGTTTTGTTTTTGCAAAAGTCCTGATCCGCCAATTTCACTTACGTTTATCTGCTGCAAAGACCCCGACCAAACTGTATGGATGGTCATTATACTGAGCTATCGAACATCTTTGATGCCACATTCCACTTGAGATAATACATAAAGTAATTTAGAGTGAAAAATAAATAAAGTAAGTGATTTGGTGTGAAACGGTAAATAAATAAAGTGATTGTTTGGTGTGTTTCAACTTTACGAAAGCACCGTCGCGCCATGTACATCATTAATTCTACCAAATGGAACGAGTACTCACAATCTATGTTTTGAGCGGAAGTATGAAAAATATCAGAATTTTCTGAAAATTTTCCTTTTTTGGTTGTAAAATTTTCAATATATTTGAATAGGCGTGTTTTCGTAATGATACGAAAGGACAACACTTAACAGCACGTAGTGAAAAACAGTACGCACAAGCGAAATGCGATAGGCACTGAACATTTCTGATTGAATATTCGAGGTTAATACGGTATAAAAAGGAGATGTCATGATTTCTACAGAAGACATGATTTCTACAGAACATAGCTGATCATGTTTGCTGATAAACGTAATTATTTTGATATATTTCCTTTAAGCTTAATATTTATCATTCATAGCAGTGTATATTTCACTCCTTTGATGTAAATTGATGTAGTCTATATCTTCCTTTAAGTCTTTAATGATCCAACACGTTCACAAACACGAGACCGATTTCTATCTAAATAAAACACACCTGGGTTGTCTTTTCACATTGTCATATTCTTTTTATTTTTATCATTTTAAAACAAGTTTAACGCTTAGCAGTCTGAGTAAAATTAAGGACAGACGAAAATTTGAAATATTTTCTTATTTTTTCCAGTAAACAGGATTTGACATACAATGCAAATTGTCTCCACGGGAGACAATTTGCATGAAATGTGAAATCCTGTTTTATGGGAAATAAATAAGAAAAATATCCTCTATTTGTCGTCTGCCGAAATTGCCCAGAGTGATTTTGTCACGTCAAGAGATTTAGTCCGATATGGAAGAACATGTGCAATGCATCGTGCTTTTGTCTCGTGTGCTTCGCGACCCGTGAGACGTGGGTGTTTGAAGCAAAACCTTTTGCCTGTGATTGATGTTTTCGAAAAAAGCGTAATACAGTTTTATATCCTCATTCTCTCGTACATAGAACCTCCGCTAATGGTGTCCTCGCCACAACAGCTTCCTCCTTATTTAATAATGCTTTCTGGTCCAATTCTTTCTCTTAGATGTTGCCAGATAAACATATTGTATTGGGGTTGACACTTGAGAACAATGAACACACTACTAGAGCTGAAAACCGCTAAAGCATCATGTTTTCTTGGCCAGGCTAGCCTTACTCACTTTACATGAAACACGTTAATGATACATAATGTGACCTCTTTGCTCGTAATACAATTCATACATTCCAATATGTATTTAAGAGGTATTTGCTTTACTTTATTGCATAAAAAGCAGTGTCGGACGTTATTAACAGCCGTGCATTAGCCGGCGGAAAGCTGTGTATTAACAAGGCAATTAACGTGCCGTTAATGCACGGCTACGCAACTTTCAATATGATCGTACTGGGGCCACAAATTTGCTGCCGTTACGAGATGTGTACTGCCCGGCCCTAGAACGAGCATAGTCCGTGGAAATTGCGTTCGCGAGACATCGGTGAAAAAAGCGAAAATAAAATAGTTCAAGAAATAACGCGAAATGGGTTTTTCAATGCATTAGCATTCGCCAGTTTCCTAGGGAGGCGTTGGAAACCGCGGCCCTTCCCAGACACCAAGAGGAAGAGGAAACAGACAAAACCAAACAAGCGCAAATCTAACAAACGTACGAAAAGCACTAAGAATAGCTCTCTCTTCCCCAAGTGAGGTAATCGCAATGCTAAAAGTCTGAAACACAAGTACAAAATAACACAAGGTAAGACATAAAACAAGTCGCCTCGTAGAATAAACCACAAAGCAACAAAGAGTAAGACCTACACCAGGACCACCGCCTTAGAGCAGTCAGTAGAATAAACCACAGCCTTTCCAAGGCAAAAGAAAAGGGATTAAAGTACAACAAATGACAACACAAACAGTTATCATCGAAAATAAAACGAACAAAAAGACAACGATATGAAAGGAAAACGAAGACAAACTGCAGCAGAAATACCTATTTTGAATTATTAAAAGTTGTTGGGTGTGGTTAAAACCTCATCTTTAATTTTGATGCAGCTCCAAACTACATATATACGTTCGGTCCGCATAAAGTCAACCATAAAATGTCTAGGGTTGAGCTGTCAGTGAGTGTACGGCCCGATCCATGGGCGTGCAATTAACTGATTTCTAGCGTCCCATAAAAGGGACATTTGCAAACAGTGTAGCGCCGTCTGATCAGGGTCTACACTGTTTGCTCTACATGCAGGAATTTCAAAAAACATGATGATGATATAAACGTACCAGACACCCCTTATACTGGAAATATGCTGCAAAGTGGTTACTCTTGTTAACCTCTTAGCAGTCTGTCATATCTTGTCAGAAACCACTGGACCGATGTCAATATAACATGGCAGGAATGTTTCTTTTGTAACCCTCTACCAAGATTGTTCAAGCCGTCATGATTCGTCAAAAACATGGCCGCCAGGGGGCGGGGCTTATTTTCCTTATATATATATATATATATATATATATATATATATATATATATATATATATATATATATATATATATATATATATATATATATATATATATATATAGAAAACTTTAAAAATCTTCTTGTCAGAAACCACTGGATCGATTTCAATATAACTTGGCAAAAATGTTTCCTAGGTGATCCTCTAACAAAATTGTTCAAGCCGTCATGATTTGTCAAAAAACATGCCTCAATGGGACAGGGCTTATTTTTCCTATATATCTATATAGAAAACTTTAATGATCTTCTTGTCAGAAAACACTGGACCGATTTCAATATAACATTGCAGGAATGTTTCTTTTATAACCCTCTACCAAGATTGTTCAATTCGTTATGATTCGTCAAAAAACGTGGCCGCCAGGGGGCGGGGCTTATTTTCCCTATATATCTATATAGAAAACTTTAAAACTTCTTGTCAGCAACCACTGGACCGATTTCATTATAACTTGGCAGAAATGTTTCCTTGTTGACCCTCTACCAAGATTGTTAGAATAATCATGATTCGTCAAAAAACATGGCCATCAGGGGTGGGGGGGGGGGGGGGCGGGGCTTATTTTTCCCTATATATCTATATAGAAAAGTTTAAAAATCTTCTTGTCAGAAACCAATAGACCGATTTCAATATAATTTGGCACGAATGTTTCTTTGGTGACCATCTACTAAGGTTGTTCAAGCTGTCATGATTCGTCAAAAAACATGGCAGCTAGGGGGCGGGGCATTTTTTCCATATATATCTATATAGAAAACTTAAAAAAATCTTTAAGAAACCTTAACTTTAAGAAACCGTTCGATCGAGTTCAATGTAACTTGGCAGGAATGTTGCTTTGGTGACCTTCTACCAAGATTATTCAATCCCTCATGATACATCAAAAAACATGGCCGCCAGGGGGGACGGGGCTTATTTTCCGTATATGTCTGTATAGAAAATTTTAAAATTCTTCTTGTCAGGAACCACCTGACCCATTTCAATATTACTTGGCAGTAATGTTGCTTTGGTGACCAGCTACCAAGATTGTTCAAGCAATCAAGATACGTCAAAAACCATGGCTGCTACGGGTGGGGCTTATTTTCCCTATATATCTAAATAGAAAACTTTAAAAATCTTCTTGTCAGAAACCACTGTACCGATTTCAATGGCAGGAATATTTCTTTGGTAACCCTCTACCAAGTTTGTTCAAGCTGTTATGATTCGTCAAAAACGTGACTGTTATGGGGTGGGGCTTATTTTCCCTATATAGCTATATAAAACACTTTAAAAATCTTTTTGTCAGAAATCACTGGACCAATTTCAATATAGCTTGGCAGAAATGTTCCTTTTGTGACCCTATTTCAAGATTCAGTTCAAGCCATCATGATGCGTGAAAAAAAAAACATGACCACTGGGGAGCAGGGCTATAAAATTTATACAAATATCTTAGAGCAGTGAACTTGGCTGAAACTTCAACAGTAAGTATGCAAAGCTGTTTGCTCAGATGAGCGATATAGGTCCATCATGGTCTTCTTGTTTTTAGAATAGCGATTGATTTTCCGATTATCAGAGGCACAATTTCCCTTAATAGAATTATTTGTTGATTATTCAGGACCGTTTCCTAGTCGTTATATATAGATTCGGATAGTAGGGATCCTTTAGAATGATTTAAAACAAAAAAAAAATGTATAAACGAAACTAATACAGACGAAGACGACCCTCTTTATACCGACACTCGCTACAACGACAAAATTCGCTATAATGACAATTTGACTGTCACGAAACCTTCGCATAAAGGGTAATAATTAGTCACAAATTATGCAGAAATATTGTAATTAATACTTTAAAAGAACGTATGTTTTGGATATTTGTTAGAATCGCCTCAGTGAGACGATTCTAACAAATATCCAAAACACATGTACTATGAGGAACTAAAAACAAAACAAGACCTTCCTTACATATTAATCTGGGCCCAGTTGTACAAAGCGTCGTTAGCTTAACGATCTCGTTAGTGGTCAAAATGTTAACTGTTCTAGTAAGTACAATATCTAATTCACAGGTATTTTTGCTGAAAAAATGTGAGTAGCATTTGCAAAAGCTACTCACATTTTCAGCAAAAATATTAGCCTGTGTTCCATATTTAATGATCAAAATTTTAACGATACGTTAACTAATGACATCGTTAGTTTTGAACAACTGGGCCCTGCTCATTAATTATTCTATACATCAGCAAATTCATTTTAACGGCAACGTATTTGGAAACAATTGTTGTCGTTGTAACGAGAGGCCACTGTAGATTAGGTTTTACTGAGTCGGTAATGTGCAACACTGTTTACACCTGTTAGTCCTAGATTGAGCGGTATAATATTTTAGGTAATAAAGAGAAATAAATTCTGATATTTTTTGGAAGCACCAGATAAATTAAATAGGCAGACTCAGTTTTATTGAGCCTGTTCATGAATAATGATGTAATAGGCAACATTGTTGACGCCACCTAGCACTAGGCTGGGAGATATTTATTTTCAAATAACTCCAAATGAGCGCAGGATTGCCAAAGGACTAGTCAATATAAGCCACGCTTAAATGAAGCATGAAAAATGTATTATGACCACTACACAGCACTTCACACAAGCTGTAGTTAAGATAAACAGATTTTGAGACTAGGGAGTATTTTAAAAATATACAGATTTCAAAATGGTTTCAGGAACAAGTAAAAATATTAGTTTACGCCGGAAGCGTAGCCGGATACTTATCCGAATAAAACTATAGATCTGGCATTCTTTCTTGTTCACGGTTTAGGTCTCAGACTGCTAATTCTAACAGTACACAGGTTAATAAAGTTCCATAAAAAAGAGTTCTAGAATGTCTGCCTCTTTCTAGGGTCTGCTTAACCCTTGTCATGCTGAATAAATGAAGATGCCACACCCATTTCCAGCTTTCAGCAAATCAGAATATTTGATCCGGGTTGTTGATATAAATGCACATACTTATTGACAAACAGTACAGCTCCAGATCAGTCAGTTTCTTCAAAAGCCAACTGATCTGGATCTACACTGTTTGCAAAAACAGGGCATATCCGGGCTCAGCAGGACAAGGGTTAACACGTTTTGAAGCCAGAACTGGTCAAAATGTATAATTCAGGCAGTTCTGCAGAATAAATGGGAATGTTGAGGTTTAGAATGGTTGCTTTGAAAATGTGACTAGACAAAAGGGCCCACAGGGCCCTATTTCGCTCACCTGAGTGTCATTGTCTCTAGTATCTTCTAAAAGACTATGGTTTCCCTTCATAAGACTTTGTATGTTTAAAATTTGTTGAAAATGAAAGCTTTGGCCCAAGGGCTACAATTTGAACAATCTTGGTAGAGTTTTACTAGATGAAGCTACAGATCAAACATCAAAGACCTTAGCATTCTGGTTTCAGTCAAGAAGACTTTTCAACGTGTTAGTCTATTTAAACATGTTGGGCCCTGGGCGGGGCCATTTTTGGCCCTAGGGCTATAATTTGAATACTCTTGCTAGTGGTCCTCTAGATGAAGCTACATACCAAATATCAAAGACCTGCGCCTTCGGGTTTCAGACAAGGTTTTAAGGGTTTGTTCCTTATAAGGGTCTATGTATAACTTGTGATCCCTAGGGCCGGGACAATTTTGACCATAGGGCTGTAATTTAAACAATCTTGGTAGAGATCCTCTAGACATAACTGTGTACCAAATATCAAAGACCTTGGCCTTCTCCGATTCAAACAAGAAGATTTTTCAAGGTTTTCCCTATATAAGTCCATGTACAACATGTGGCCCTGGGCGGGGCCATTTTTGGCCCCAGGGCTACAACTTGAACAATCTTGGCAAAAGTTCTATAGACAAATGTTTACCAAATATCAAAGGCATGGGCCTTCTGGTTTCAAACAAGAAGATTTTTAAAGGTTTTTCCCTATAAGGGTCTATGTATAACATATGACCCCTAGGGCGGGGCCAATTTTAATCCCAGGACTGTAATTTGAACAATCTTGGTAGAGGTCTACTAGACAAAGCTGTGTACCAAATATTAAAGACGTCTTCTGGTTTCAGACAAGAAGATTTTTAAAGGTTTTCCCTATGTTTGTCTATGTAAAACATGTTGGCCCCTGGGCGGGACCATTTTTGGCCCAAGAGCTACAATTTGAACAATCTTGGTAAAGGTCTACTAGATGAAGCTACATATCAAATATCAAAGACCTGGGCTTTCTGGTTTCAGTCAAGAAGATTTTTAAAGGTTTTCCCTATGTTAGTCTATGTAAAATATGTTGACCCCTGGGCGGGGATATTTTTGGCTCCAGGGCTATAATTTGAATAATCTTGCTAGAGTTTCTCTAGATGAAGCTACATACCAAATATCAAATACCTAGGCCTTCTAGTTTCAGCCAAGAAGAATTTTAAAGGTTTTTCCCTAGAAGGCTCTATGTAAAACATGTGACCTCTCGGGCGGGGCCATTTTTGGTCCCAGGGCTATAACTTGAACAATCATGGCAGAGGTCTACTAGACAAAGCTGTGTACCAAATATCAAAGGCATGGGGCTTCTGGTTTCAAACAAGAAGATTGTTAAAGGTTTTTCCCTTAAGGGTCTATGTAAAACATGTGACCCCTAGGGCGGGGCCAATTTTGACCCCAGGGCTATAATTTGAATAATCTTTGGTAGAGGTCTACTAGACAAAGCTGTGTACCAAATATCAAAGACCTGAGCCTTCTGGTTTCAGACTAGAAGATTTTTAAAGGGTTTTCCCTATAAGGGTCTATGTAAAACATATGACCCCTAGGGCGGGGTCAATTATAACCCCAGGGCTATAATTCTAACAAGCTTGGTTGAGGTCTACTAGTCAAAGCTGTGGACCTTAATCAAAGACCTGGGCCTTCTGGTTTCAGACAAGAAGATTTTAAAGGTTTTTCCCTATAAGGGTCTATGTAAAACGTGTGACCCCTAGGGCGGGGCCAGTTTTGACCCCAGGGCTATAATTTGAACAACTTTGGTAATGGTCTATTAGGTGTAGCTACATACCAAATATCAAAGACCTGGGCCTTTCTGATTTCAGACAAGAAGATTTTTAAAGGTTTTTGTTAATTTTCACCTATTTGTTGCCATGGCAACCATAGTTCTGCTTGGATTTCAAATCTTTTAACAATTTTCAGTTAGTACCTCCCAAGGATCATTCTGGTGAAGTGGTTTAGGAGGACATAGCAATTGTTGACAGACGACGGACGACGGATGCCGGAGGACAGACCCATCTGAATAGCTCACTGAGCTTTGCTCAGGTAAGCTAAACAATATCTGGAGAATATATTGCCTTTAAACCGGTCGAAAACCTGTAAACAATATGGAGTATTATTTCAAAGAAGCTTTTTTCATGTCATATAACCTACCACACCCTTTCTGGCTTTGGACTTTGCAGAGGAACTATTGTCAGACAATTACCTAGCGTTTATCGTTTGAACTTAAAACTTAATACACTTTATTGCTGTTATATAGCTACTAAATACATGCAAATATCATGCAGATGCATGACTGGTAATTATTACCAGCTGCTTCGCTCAAATAAATATATTATAGATATCTGTTTTTGCCTCGTGCTCTACGGTCATTAAAGTAGGAGGCGTAAATTTGTATTAGGAACTAAGATGGCAAAAGCTGGAACGGTTATTATCCGTTCATCTTCAAGCAAATCACAAGAACAGGAGCATGCGGCACCGAGACAATATTAACACATTGCCATATTTTTAGCTCACCTGCGCACAAAGTGCTCAAGGTGAGCTATTGTGATCGGCCTTTGTCCGTCGTCCGTCCGTGCGTCTGTGACTCCGTCGTCAACTTTTGAATTAAACTCCTAGACAGAATTTAAAACAATTTCACAGAAATGTTCCTAGGGTGACCCTCTACTAAAATTATTCAAACCGTTTGGCTCCGCTAAACAAAATGGCCGCTAGAGCTAAGAATATAAAACCCTCTAAACAGCATCTCCTCCTAGGCCAATGGCCAGATTTCATTATAATTTCACAGAAATGTTTCTAGGGTGTCCCTCTACTCTATTAAGATTGCTAATATCGTTCCGCTCCACTGAACAAGATGGCCGCCAGAGCTAAAAATAGAAAAACCTTTAAATGACATCTCCTTCTAGGCCAAAGACCCGATTTCAAAATAATTTTACAGAAATGTTCCTTGAATGCTAAAAAAAGCTCCGCCCCAATGAACAAGATGACCGCCACAGCTAAAACAGAAAAAAATGACATCTCCTAGGCCAATGAACCGATTTCAAAAAAAACTTTACAGAAATGTTCCTTGGGTGACCCTCTACAAAAATGTTCAAACTGTTCCGTTCTGATGAACTAGATGGCCGCCAAAGCTAAAACAAAAAGAGAAAAAAAAAACTCTTAAGAGACTTCTCCTAAACTGGTGGATGGATTTTGAAATAATTTCACAGAAATCGCACTTGGGTGACCTCTAACAAACTTGTTCAAACCGTTCTGCTCTGATGGACAAAGTGGCCGCCAGAGCTAAAAATAGAAGAAAAAAAACTTTCAACGACTTCTCCTCTTTAAATCGTGGATGGATTTTGAAATAAAACCGGTGGATGTTTTTAAATAATTTCACATGAATATTTCTTAGGTGACCCTCTACTAAAATTGCTCAAACTGTTCCGCTTCAATGAACAAGATGGCCGCCAGTGTTAAAAGTAGAAAAGCCTTTTAACGATTTCTCCTGCTAAACAGATGGACGGATTTTAAAATAATTTCACAGGAATCTTACATTTGTGAGCCTCTTCCAAAAATGCTCAAACCGTTCCACTCTGCTACACAAGATGATCACCAGTGCTAAAAATAAACAAAAAATAAAAAAAAAAAAAAAAACTTTAAACGACTTCTCCTCCTAAATGTGTTGATTCAGTTTGAAATAATTTCATAGGAATGTTTTTTGGCTGTTCATCTATTAAAATTTCTCAAATCGTTCCACTCTGCTGAACAAGATGGCCGCAAGAGCTTAAAAAAGAAAAAAACCTTTTAATGATTTCTTCCTCTAAAAGGCTAGACAGATTTGGAAATAATTTCACAGAAATATTCCGTGAGTGACCCTTAAACAAAATTGTTCAAAATCATTTTGCTCCACCGAGCATGATGGCAGCCAGAGCTAAAAATAGGCAAACCTGTTAAAACAACTTTTTACAGAAATATTCCTTGGGTCACCGTGTACCAAAATTGCTCAACCCTCCACTGCACTTTATATTACCTACCATTTTATTTCTACAATACGGATCAGGTGAACATTCCGGGGCCATCATGGCCCTCTTGTTTCAAAATGTCAATGTGTTTGATACTTTTCAGCTTAATTTCTCACTTTTCTGTTAAAAACTATTCACGTGTTCACGTTTGTCAGCATGCCTTTACCTGCAAAATGGTTGCTATCTTTAGCAACACATTGAGAGTTTTTCAAAAGATTTGTAGCGCAATTTAATATCATAACAAAATCATCTATAAAGTTATTGTGAAACGATAACTTGCGATAATAAGTAATATACATTCACTTATTGCAATATAACACCCTAACAAACTTCAATTAGGGGGACTTGGTACAGCTAGTCGACTTTTTGCTAAATTTATTTGCCTTCCTGTGTTCATACCCACAGATCAATCCTTCCTGAAAAAAAGGGTCACCTCTAAAAGGAAAGAATTTTCTCCCTTGGGAACACATTCTTTTCTTTTACAGAGACCCCTTTTCAAAATGAGGCAAACAATTTTGGAAGCGTTTCCTTACCTGAAAATGAATCAATTCCCTTTAACCCATTTATGCCTAAAGTCTCATAAAAGGGACACAGAATATTGACAAACAGTGCAGACCAGATCAGACGCCGCATAATGCGGCGTCTGATCAGGGTCAGCACTGTTTGCATTAAATATATGAATTTCTATAAGCACGATAAAACGAAAACTAACCAGGAACCCCTTCTGTTGGAAATGGGCCTGTACAATGAGTTAGGGCAGGAAAATCGATTTGGAATAAATAGATTAAGGAGTATGCAAATGTATGCATAACTAGGCTATTAATTTTTACGTTATTTAAATTTGTTCGCGGATTATCGGCGTCTTACAAAATCCAAATGTATCTAGTCAATAAAGAAGTAAGCGTAAGGTACACAGAACCTCAAATTGAACCTGGGATACACAAATGTAAAGTGTTATATTTAGTTCATTTTTTAACAAATCACTAAGGCATGTACATGCGGCACCGATATGATATATTCTCGTAGCCATAGAACTACTAACCTATTTATAAATGTCAATGCTTTGATACATATCGGCTTACTTAATGCTTTAGTTAAATTATTCACATGTTCACGTTTGTAAGCATGCCTTTACATAAAATTCGCATGCTACATTTAGTAACACACTGAGAGGCATGCAAAATATTGGTGGCGTAATTCAATTTCAGGACAAAGTCATCAACAAGATCACTGCTGTTTAACGATACTTTGCGATAACACTTCTATGTAACATAAACTCCAATATTTCAGCATAACAGAGTTAACTCTAGTCCTGCTGAATCCGGATATACCTTGCCTTTGCAAACAGTGTAGGTCCAGATCAGTTGGTTTCTGCCAACTGATATTGATCTGCACTGTTTGCCATTACGTTTGTAAATTTATATCAACAATCTCGATCAAGTAATCTAATTGGCTGAGAATTAAAAATGGGCGTGGCATCTTACTTTATTCAGCAGTACAAGGGTTAAATTAAAGGGATTCAATACACCTGAGTAGAGGTAGACAACTATTGTGAGTTTCCGGTTAGTTTACTGCAGACCAAATCCCTTCTGAAAAGGTTCACCTGAATAAATTATTTCCTTTAGAGTAGACGCCTTTTCACACTGGAGGCAAAACAATTTTGCAAGAGTTACCGTCACTAAAATTATCTCTTAAACTTAACATAATTGAGCCAACGCATGACGAAACCTACAAAATGGCATGTGCACCCAGCGAAGACTCAGTCTGATCAGAGTCTTCGCTGTCCGTGTGACAAAAGCTTGGGTCCTTAGCTACCCACTGAGCGCACAGCGAAGACTCTGATCATACTGGGCGGATGACCCGGCTGATCCGAGTCTTCGTTGGGTGCACATGCCATTTTGTTTGTTTTGTCATGCGCTGGCACTATTTATATTTGTTTGTGATTTGTGTATGCGTCTTGTACAAAACAGTTACCATGTCATGCAATATGATAGCACATTTCTCTTTGAAATAGTTTTTAGCAAAATAAATTCCATAAATAACACAATTGTGGATCTTGACTTTTCGCATATACCACAACGATGACTTTTCTCAAGGCACGGTCCATCTATAGATGAACACAAACTAAATCGGCACTCGTATGGTAATACAAATATCCATCGTGCAGAGATTGTAGATTGTAATGGTTTAAACTGTTTTTCTCTGTTCCAAAGCAGGAAGTGACCAGTATGTTTCAAATGAACAACAGGTTCAGTCCACACTGCATATATGCTGAACCTATGTTATATACAAAGGAAACTAATTAAGTGCCTGATGCAAATATGATTTCATAAGCATTCGTCGTTGAACTATACTCAGAATTTCGTATGTGTCATTGAGTTATATTGCTCCAGCGATGTCGTGTCAATTCTCGGAAATCTCTCTCTCTCTCTCTCTCTCTCTCTCTCTCTCTCTCTCTCTTTCTCTCTAAAGATACAAAGTATGAATTGCATCCGAAATATAAGATTGATTATTTTGGCATCATATCTACTGCCTATACATTTCGATACTGTTTCCGGTAAATGAAAATGTGCGAAAACTCGGCAATAATTGATGGGATGTGGATTTGATTGTATCAGTTCCCGAATCCCTTATTATTTTGTAATAGTTACTACGTACTTTCCTCCATCTTTCCTGCCAATGTTATACTAAAATCATCAATGCTCATTGAGATTTTAGACCAAGGCTGGAAGAAGATGTACTAATTACAGTTTTGTATGGCTGAAGAAAGCTAACGAAATTAAAGACAATCATTATAGACATGATTATTTACAGAGATGCATGACTAATAAAAATCTGACATAACAATGGTATTAATATTAGCACTGTTTGCTTTACATGATTTCCTTATGAACAGTTCATACATAAAAATGAGCTACAACTTGAGAAATGTACCTTATAACACACACAAACAAAGAGAGAGAGAGAGAGAGAGAGAGAGAGAGAGAGAGAGACAGACAGACAGACAGAGAATACCCAAATCAACCTAAATATACATTCAGATAACTCTTCTTCGTATTTGTAAATTTTTAGCTTTACAAAAGTAACTATCATTAAGGAAATTGTGATGACGAAAGCATATCATGTTCATTCTCGGCAATTTTTTCTCTGTCTCGATTTTGCTATAAAGATACAAAGCATGAACAGCGTCCAAACTATTTAAAAACTAGGCATGTGTTAAAAGTACACAAATGTCCCCGTTCTTTGCTCCTTGCCCTTATGGTAACAACATCTGGATGCATACATTTTAACAACTATTTTCCAAATGTTCATTTATTTATTTTTTTTTTATTTTTTTATACATTTCAACCCCTGGCCCCACCCCAGGGCATGACCCAGGGGCAATTCTAGCACAGAGTTTAAGATTTAGGCCTGGATAAGTGGCACATTAAATTAAAATAATGACCTCTAAGAGAAACGCGGACGTTAATGTGAATATAAATTTGAATTTAATCTTAACATTTGTTAGACTGACGTACGAATGTACTGGCGTAACATCACGACGAAACGCTATATGCCTCACTGCTTCCTTCGGCATGCGTGGGAGAGGGTGGCGGATTTATGCTGTTACTATTTATGAGATAAAGTTAGCTTTACACGTCAAGTACACATATAATTTGAATTAGAGGAAACTGATAACCAGAAAACTGTTGACGAAAGCAAGTCGTGTTCATTATCGAAAATCTCTTTCACTCTGAGAGAGTGTGTCCCTTGAGTAACAATGCATGAATAGCAATTCAACTACTCTGGTATTATGTATATTTTTACACATTATTAAAGGCTCCATATTTCTCAAAAACAGACATTTTTATCCAAGAAAGGTTTAATAATTGATATATAGTCTTAATACGATCATAATTTGTGGCTTCTGACAGCCTGTAAAATTCCAGTTAGTCTCTCGTTTTTTTGAACTGAACAAAAAATGAAATGATTTTTATTGTATCTCTGCATTAATGTTGGCAACATCAATTCAGAGCTATGATAAAAAAAAATCATTTCATTTTTGATCCAGTTCAAGAACGCGAGACAAACTGAAATTTTACAGGCTTTCAAATGCCACATTTAATAATTGTATTAATACCATATATCAATTTATTAAGCCTTTTTGGATAATAAAATGTCTATTTTGGAGGAAAATGGAGCCTTTAATAATGTGTCCGGTAAATAAAAATATTATACGAAATCTCAGATGCTAATCAACGCAACTTGTAGCAATTACTATTTGCGAAATATATTTTGCTTTACAAATATAATTTGACATAAAGGAAACCGTGGTGACGAAATGTTCTTTCTCGGAAATTTCTTTCTCTGCCTCTCATTCTCTTAAGATACAAAGCATGAA
Organism: Anodontia alba; assembly: GCA_964016985.1. Lineage (NCBI taxonomy): Eukaryota > Metazoa > Mollusca > Bivalvia > Lucinida > Lucinidae > Anodontia > Anodontia alba. Next base: position 10,149,065 of record OZ024821.1, read on the forward strand.
TACGAAAGGCATCCAAAATTAATTGGTGCATAACCTATAAATTTTGATATAGTTTGCGGAAAATAAAAAGGTGCGAAAACCTGGATGCTTGCTAACAGTTACTATCTATAGAATGGAGTTAGCTTAACAAGGATAATTCGACAGTGGTGGCGAAAACATGTCATCATTCTCGGAAACCAGGCCGGTCCCTTTAATAGGAATGAAAATGTGATTAATCCATGCGTCATATTGATGTAAAAATGACAACAACATATGTTTTTCCTATATTTGTTTTAATGTAATTAACGTTATTTCCTGATACTTTTTCAGTTTATTAAAATAAACGTAACATTTTCTGTAAATAGCAAATTGCTATCTAAGTATATATACGTAAGTAAAAGGAAAATGGTAACTCTTATGATCATTTTTATTATTAGGAGCATTGATCCACGTTAGAGGGAGACAACGCTGTCAAAACGTTGGTCCCTTCTGAAAATGTGTCTTCTCTAAAAGGAAAGAATTTGCTCCCGAATGTATAAGCCATCTTTAAAGTAGCATTACATTAATATAACACCTAATCTGTGATTGAGTTGTTCCCTTGCCAGACATTATTAAGGTTGTGTTTATTTAAAATTGATGAAAATGGCTGTCCAACAAACGATACTGTCTAGACACATCTAAATGCCATTATTATAGTTCCATGATGTTGGACAAACATAGCATATTTCGGCGGATGGATCAAATCTGATATGCTTGTTCAAATCCAGTATGCTTTCTTTATGTAGAGTGTGCAAGGTAACGTCAGAATCCAGGCGTTTATTTCAAAGACATAATTCTTCACTGTCAGGCAATCCTTATAGGATTTTAATATGATAACTCGAAGTCCAAGGGGATCTCTGAAATACTTCGAGATATCCGTATATCGACCTATCAGATTTGCAGAATTGAGAAAAAAAAAATTGTACAAGCTACATTTCTCAAATGAATATGTATGTAATTGGAATCCTTAAATTAGAGATATATTGAAACTATTGTGGAAAAGAGGCGAATTGCTCCAAATTTCTCCTCGTTTCCATAATATTTTGTTACCTGGTGTTAGATTTCCATGTTAAAACAAGGACCAGGTTTTCACTTCGAGATAAGCGGTTCATCGAGATAAGTGAAGTCGAGATAACGAGAGTCGACTGTATTTGACGTTTTTACGAGCAGTGCCGTATTTACCATAAGTATTTGGACAACTTTAGGGGAATTGATGCACTTTCTTGGCGGGGAGGCAACTTTCCAAAAATATTTGTCCTCCTTTCTAAAACGGGGGACTGCTCAAAAGGGAACAAAATCTTTCTTGTTAGAGTAGACCCCTTTTTAAGAAGGGGATTTGTGTACAAGAAAGCAAATACGAAGTTTTCCTCGTCAAAGACGGCGGACAATCTACCAATGGTATCCAACCATCTTTAATCCTTACCGTACTTTAGGCAACCGTTATCATAATCTACGTAAAGCATTTATTTTTAAGTTTTATCGCCGTCATTCTGAATTAATGTCTGAATATAACGTCGGCTAGAAAATATTTCTGCAAGACAGTCGGTCTGAACCTGAATTTCATGATGATTTAGTGTATAAGTTCAGAAGGATTGTTAGCAAACTGGGTCCAGTTGTTCAAAACTAACGATGTCGTTAGTTAACGTATCGTTAAAACTTTGATCATTAATATGGCATATATGCTAATATTTTTGCTGAAAAAAATGTGAGTAGCTTTTGCATTTGCAAAAGCTACTAACATTTTTTCAGCAAACATATGTGTGAATTAGATTTTGTACTCACTAGAACAGTTAACATTTTGACCACTAACGAGCTCGGTAAGCTAACTACGCTTTGAACAACTGGGCCCAGACTTTCCCGTGCAATTAAAAACGATTGTCACTCGCTACAAAAAGATAACTTACAACATGTATATTCTGTAGCAAGTGCATGCATGGTTGTTAATCCAAGTATGGTTGACAACTTTGCTGCCCTTTTCAATTGCACGACGGTGGCTCGGTCCTCAGTCTGAATGACGGCTCCCTCCTCAGTATGTTTCAGATGGCTGGTGCCTGACTATCAATGTCTGCGGTCGGGCTCATCGTGGTCCTGTTTGTGGTTTTCTTGTGTTCTGGCTTCAGATTGCCAATGAGCTCTTTGCTTTGTTTCATCACAGCGTTTTTTTGATTATATGTGTTTCACTGTTGTTTCACAGCTGAGGCAGAGAACCCCTATGCGGACCGAACATATATACTTTGACCTGCATCAGAATTAAGGATGCGGTTTCGCGCAAATAAAACTGGTTTAAGCCCTCCACTCACCCATTCCATCCTCACCCACCCAGAAGTTTTGCTACTAACCGTTCGGAGGCGGTTCTTCTGTTCATCACAAAAATATACTATATAATTTTAACCCCCTTAAACCGCACTTTTATATAGTAAAACTAGGGTTTACAGGAGTATACATTATTTTTTCTCATTTCTGCACAAAAACATAGATTTGTGGGTACTCGTTAGAACCGCCTCGGCGAGGTGGTTCTAACAAGTACCAACAATATGTTTTGAGCAGAAATGTAGAAAATATCAGAATTTTTGTCTGAAAACTTTTAAGTTTTGGAGGTGAAATTTTCAATATATATATATATATATATATATAGATATATATATATATATATATATATATTATATATATATATATATATATATATTATATATATAGTATATATATATATAATATATATCTGAATAGGCGTGTTTTCATAATATACAGCTCCTCTTTAACTGTTAGTCTATGGTTTCATATATGGCGCTTGTGCTGTCCTTATTTGTTCTTCATCTCTTTTTCTTTTGCTACCTCGGGAGGGCTGTGCTTCGTGATTGTGGCATTTTTTGAGGTTCTTCACTTATATTCTTTGTACTCAAAATTGAGCAGATTTATTTTGTTGCTGCTTGTCTTTGTGGTTAAAACAATGCAGGCATGATCAGCTACGAACATCCTGCATCATTGTGAAACAGGCTGACTGTCTTTGTTTGCTCGCATGCATAGACATAGGAGTTTTCTATTGTTTCTTTTCTTGTGTCAATTCTAGTTAGATATTTTCCTGGACCGAAGTTTGGGCCGAATATGGACCCCTTCTTAAAGGTCAAATAGGTCTTTTTCCCCAGTTTGGAGCAAAACTTCCCCATAAACACTATCAAAACTTCCATTTCCGGCTTGCCAAAGTCCCTACAAATGTACTCTTATGTGTCGTTTAGTTTGAATGTTTAAATGAACATTTGTGCAAAAGGTTTTAGTTTGATATTTATACATCACGAAAACATGCCTATATAATACTGACCCCCTTAAACCCCACTTTTATATAGTAAAACTGGGGTTTACAGGGGTATACATTATTTTTCTTATTTCTGCTCAAAAACATAGAATGTGGGTACTCGTTAGAACCACCTCGCCAAGGCGGTTCTAACGAGTACCCACAATCTATGTTTTAAGTAGAAATATGAAAAATATCTGAGCTTTTTATCTGAAAATTTTCAGTTTTTGGAGGTGAAATTTTCTATATATTTGAATAGGCAGGTTTTCGTAATGTTTTGATTTGAAATAATGAAACTTGAAATGTATTACAAACACATATAGGCACTTTTACCTGCTTGTCATAACACGATTTTCCATCTTTGTCAAATTTACGCTTATCTTTTTACCAGTTTCACGGGTCCCTGGACCCAAGTAAAAGTGCATAGTAATACCCGTGCTAAAATCAGCCGTAACATGGGAAAACGTACTCTGAATGTGCGCCCAACGAAGACTATATCAGCCTGCACTTTTTTGTTGACAGCATGAACAAACCTTGCAACCTTCGCTATTTGATATTCGACCAGTGAATGTTCTGACGAGCGCACGTGTCCAAAGACACATTTTTGACGTTGCAGCCCTAGCACTAAGAAGTAGATGCCAGAAATAATTGCATGGTATAATATGCTTGACAAAGCAAATATTTCTAAATATCTAAGCTCTATCATATTCGATAACGGCCTTAAACTAGAGTTTCTATCTAGGATTTCTAAGACTACAGCGGCACTTCTAAAACTAAAACTGATATGAAAAACAAGACCAATATATTTCTTTCGAATTCAATTTGATGCGCTCCCTGGTTACACCCACCTTTTTGTATACGTTTGGCATGATAGTCGTTGACCGTAGAGCTAGAGAAAATTCCAGGCCTTGAAAATCTCTATCTCTCTCTCTCTCTCTCTCTCTCTCTCTCTCTCTCTCCTTATCTGTCTTCCTCTCGCGCGTGCGCCATCACGAAAACGTGCCTATATAATTTTGACCCCCTTAAACTTTTAACTAGTAAAACTGGGGTTTACAGGAGTATACATTATTTTTCATATTTCTTCTCAAAACATAGCTTGTAGGTACTCGTTAGAACCGCCTCGTCAAAGCGGTTCTCACGAGTACCCCAATCTATGTTTTGAGCAGAAATATGAAAAATATCAGATTTTTTTATCTTAAAACTTTCATTTTTTTGGCGGTAATTTGAGAAGGCATGTTTTCGTAATGATACGATTTTATAATAAAGTAATATGAGCCGTGCCCCCATATTCGGACACACGCATGCATACAGTCTGATCGGGGCCTTCACTGTCCGCTAACAGAATCATTGTATACTACAGCATATATGAATGGAGATCAAAAGCCCGGATAATACTTTGCGCTTGTGCAGGATGATCTGAATTTCCGCATTTTGCGTATGTTTTTCGCTTGAAGAGGGCCGTATATATATATATCTGTTTTTCTGATGCACGGCGTGCCAGCCGCAAAATTGATACTCGATAATTTGTATTTATTTTCATTCTTTGCTAATAGAGTGAAAATTATTTTTCTTTAAGTGTCATTTAGGTTATTTTCAAACTCTCGAAAGAGTTCAGGTGTTTGTTGTTTTGTTAAGGAGATGTAACCGATAATTAGTAAGACGAGTAGTAGGCGTGGAGATACTCCCGCATATGAACTTGAACTTCAGAATAAAATATTTTAAGAATAAGTTTTTTTGTTTCTTTTTTTTTTTCTGTATAGCTCCAAAAGAAAATCGACCAGATGACCAGTATTATTTATGGTTGTAGTTGAAAAGCATGTGTGTGTGTGTGTGTGTGTGTTAAGCTGTATATATTTCCCGAATTTTAAACAAAGTTGTGATGCGTGACCGGAGTGTTCCACTCTTTTCATACCTGTATGAATTTCGCCTCAACGACTTCATATTTCAGTTTAGATTGAGGAGCGTTATAGCAGCTTACTGGTATTGCGCCTCATAATTGTTCCGAAATGACAGAAATGCTGATAATGAGATGTAAACATTCCAAATATTAAACATCACATTTCTAAACTGATTCACCTTTATTCTATCAACTGACTGAAAAACAATTTGTCCAGCAGGATTCTTTTTTTTTTTTGTAATATTGCACCTTTAGGCATGCATATACATTAATATGAACATACGCAATACTTATAGGCAAGCTCACAATGCACTATGCACTATGATTTGAAATACCACATTTTTCAGTTACAGTACAATCGAATAATATTAAAGCAAACAAACAAAAAATCGTCCAAAAAATCAAAGTTTAAGACCCAAGTTATACTTTTAAAATTTTAGTATCGAATTCTGGTATCGGATTTTCCCATCTGGTCTCGGAAAATACAAATAAATCTGCCACATTAATTGAGAACCCGACAAACTGCAAACAAAATGCTTATTTCGGTTTGGTTTGATGTTTGCTGTACCGTAGGGCCTGCGCCGCATGTGGCCACATGCGACAGCGAGCTCGCTATTAATCCAGGTAAGGTATTTTGAAGATTGTAGTGCAAGTTTTAATCTCAGTCAGGTATGACATCCCTTATTTAGTGAATAGACCTGTGCCACTACTCAACTAAAAAGTGTCAACTGTTTTTAAAACTCGGGGAAAAACCTATAGCGGTACCGGCATCTGTGCGTCGTAAAAATCAACACAGCCTACATTAACCCATTGTATACTGAATAGACTCTCCCATACTATATATTGGAAGAGTGCAATTTCAATTTTAGGTACGTCCGGCTATGAGATTTACATATTCCTAGAGAAAAATGGCTAAACTATTTGCAAACAGTGAAGACTGATCAGACGCCGCGTTCTACGGCGTCTGATCTGGGTCTGCACTGCTTGCCGATTACCCTTTTACGGGTCTCCCGACTGCAATGGGTTAATGCATTAATTTTGTTTATCATTTTTGCTTCTGATATGTGTTTCAATACCATTAGCGTTACGGAAACAATTACGCAAAAATCGGACCCTGAGTTGCCACATTTGAAAAGAATGAATGAATCAATCTTAGGAAGGCATCTCAGTCAGAATTTTGTTTGCTTCGCATTTAATAATGACTCTATACTGAATGGAAATAATTTGCTTCGCTCCCGCTTGGAATATCTTATTCACTTTAACCCTTAACCTGTTGCGAATGTTTCTGATCTGGTCTTCGGAAGGTACCTAAGCACTAGTCATTTCTGTCGTTTTTCACTGATATAATTCACACTCGTACATGCGATGTATCAATGGACAGGCTTACTACGAGCAGTCGTGATCTGCATGTATTATGGATAGCCAAGGATGCAAGGTTTCTTGATGCGGACAACGAAGATTCTTATTACACTAGCGAATGCGCAGGCGATTTGAATCTTCGCTGTGCGCATATGTCCGAAACGAAACAATCTATAGGTAATAAGGCAATATGTTTTCACTTTACGAAGCTTTTCCCATTATAAGCTTAAGTGTTACATAGGATATAGCTAATATGTCTTGGAGCCCAGTGCTTTTGTACCCGTTTGCTACTAGCGCTTAGCACTCTCGCTAAAAATTTCAGCAGATGACATTTTGAAACATATTTTTTTTTATTTTTTCCTAGGAAACAAGATATGTCATGCAGATTGTCTGCAATGGAGAAAATTTGCATGAAATGTCAAACTCTATTTTCTAGGACAAATACGAAAAATATGGTCAATGCCACATGCTGAATTAGCCCAGAGAGTGGAAAAGGCTTAGCTTCATTTATTGGGTCAAGATGGTAAACGTAGGAGTGGAAGACAAAAATAAATCAGACTGTTTTCGAATTATTGCTGTTTTATTATTTCTTTTTTGGGTCAGTGAAATGAGATTTTATGACGGTTTTAGTATAATATTTCATGGTCTTAAAAATCCATATTTATTTAGAAAATCCATATTTATTAAGAAAATATTTCTTCAAAATGGCATCTCCTGCTAAATCACTGAGCAAATTTCAGAACAATTTCACACAAATGTTCCTGCTACAGCCCTATACCAAAATTGCTGAAATGGTTCTGCTCCACTGAAAATGACGACCAACACGAGGGTTGAGCGCAAGACTGTAGTAAGTCAGATGGTTGTTTTACCCCAAACTTATTCCCCTCACCATGAATGCGTTATAAAGATCACAACATTTCTTTCTGTAAACGATGAAAATTTAGGTGCCATTGCTCGTATGTGCAATGGCACCTAAATTTGCATTGTTTACAAAGGGGTCAAAGTTGCCCCTAAACAAGAGTTTCAAAAATATGTTTGAGTTATACTACAGTCTTGCGCTCAACCCTCGAACAGAGCTAGCTAAAAATAGAAAGAAAAAGATATCAAAACGACATCTCTTCTCAAGCCGATGGTTTGATTTCAAACTACTTTCACAGAAATGTTCCTTTCATTACCTTCAAATAAAAAATAAATACAGAAACACAGTAGTCTGTCGTCAATAGTTTCTTCTCCTTAACCACTTAGCCAATTTCAGAATAATATTTACACAAATGTTCCTGTTATAGCCATGTATCAAAATTGCTAAACTGGTTTTGCTCCATTGAACAAGATGGCCACTAGAGCTAAAAATAGAAAAATCTTTAAGTGACATCTTTTCTCAAGACAGGAGCCAGATTTCAATAGAATGCTACAGAACTGAGTGTGCAATTTCTTTACGTCTCTTGTCTCTTAATATAACTTTGGATTTTTGTATATGGTAGAGTGTTCGATTAGCTCACAAAGGATTTTTTTATATTTGCCGGGAGCGTCGGTGTGTGACGTTTCACCCACGCATTTAAGTGTTTGTATCTGTCGGGAACACCAGTTCAAGCTATTAATTTGTTAATTTTGGTAATGTCTAACTTTGAATGCGCATGTTGAGACATTCAGAGTGGCTAAGACCTGGCTGTTTGCTGCGAATGCTCGTATGAGCAACTAGCTAAGGTTCTGGCGAGATTGTACAATGAGTTAGAAGATCGCTCAACGAGCCGCACAAAAAGTGTTTTGAACCACAGTGAAAGTTGAAGGAGAGGATTATAACTGACCGTTCCAAGTCGGTTCTTTTGTTGTGGTTTATTATTATTCTGTGTTTGTGTTGTTGGTGATTTATTTGATTTTCCGGTTTTACTGCAGCAGATTTGAGTCTAACTAAAGTCAACTTCAGGCGAACTATCCTGTAAGGCATTAGGTTTTATCAAAAATGTTATACATTACAATCTGCTTATAACACAATTTTTGGAACCCAAAGCATAAACTGTATTATTTAAACAATCTTGTTATATCCAAACAAAAATATGTAGATGTTATAAAACAAATAACCATTAACCATCAGTTTTGATATAATCTATACATTTTTCTAATCCATCTTTGAACCATGCTGTATCTAAAACTATCTTATAACAAACTAAATTATAAACAAATTAATGTCTATTTTATTTTCATTTCAATCAACAACTTTCATAAAGCTTAATAAAAGCAAGCATTAAAGAATCACATTGTTGTTCTTTTTTACCTGTTACATTGAAAATTTATTAAACTTTAGTATACCCTTGTCCCAATCTCTAAGTAAACATGAACAAAATTTGCGCCGGTACTTAGACGTTTACGTCTAAATACTTTGTCTTGTTATTTTTTATTGTAGCATTCAGTCAGGTATTTTCCCTTTAAATAATCCATTGGAAAGTGCAAAACTATTCCAATTATAAAAAATAGAATGTGGTTGCTGTAATCTTGCAGTGAACCATTATCAAATTGACATCACGAAAACACGCCTATATAATTTTGACCCCCTTAAACCCCACTTTTATATAGTAAAACTGGGGTTTACAGGGGTATACCTTATTTTTCTTATTTCTGCTTAAAACATAGATTGTGGGTACTCGTTAGAACCGCCTTGCCGAGGCGGTTCTAACGAGTACCCACAATCTATGTTTTGAGCAGATATATGAAAAATATCAGAGATTTTTTATCTGAAAATTTTCAGTTTTTGGAGGTGAAATTTTCTACATATTTGAATAGGCATGTTTTTGTAATGATGATGTCCCATGCATGTTAATGTGTATGGCCATCATGGGCTTCGTGTTCGACATAGTGACATAGATTCTATTTGTCCAGATAGAGAAGGTAAACGCGAATAAATGACGTCACATGATTTCCTCTTGGCCTATAACCAGCATGCTCTTTCGCAAATAACACAGAAAATAACAAATAATTAGGCCGGACAAACGTTTAGCATACGCGTATCTGCACACTCCGTCAGGTCAAATTATTTCTAATATGACGCATTCTTGAGTGACAAATGTACGACATTCGTTCTAAACATATACTGTATTTTTGCTAACATTTACGTAATGTTCGTACAGGTTTTTCTATATATGTGTGTGTGTCATTTCCTGCATCTAACCTTCACGTACAGTGGTATTCAAAATTATGTACAAGATCAGCTTTTTAAAAAGACTTGGATAGTCTTCCCTGGCAATGTACATAAAGCAGATTGTGGTATATATAGGTGTTATATAAGTATCATTACGTGTAATAAGTATTGTATTTGTTGTTGTTGTTTTGTTTTTTGTTTTTTTGTTTGTTTTTTTTTGTTTGTTTTTAAGAATGCCGTTTGCCAGTTATTTATTTCGAGAAGTTGTCGCAATGTCTACATAAGCTAGCAACTAGCCGACCATTGTTTTGGTTCTCGATGAAATGACTTGTTCCACATTGAATTGTTGTTTTGTTTTTTGTTGTTGTTTTTTTGTTTGTTTGTTTTTTGTTGTTGTTTTTTTTTTGTTTTGTTTTTTTTTTGTTTTTTTTTTCTGTTTGCAATTTTTGATATATTTTAACACTTTCGTTACCGACTTTCTACATTGGGTGAAATTGGATACCTCCATTGTTGCAAATAACAAAAGCAGAAGCCAAACAGAGTAGCTACACATGTGATGTCTAACTACTGTATTTGGTTTGCAGTGTTAACCGTTGATATGCTGAAATAGAAGATGCAACGCCCACTTCTACTTTTCGGCCAATCCAATTACTTTATACAAGTGGATGATACAAATCCACATACACAATGATAAATTGTGCAGATTCAGAAGCAACTGATCTGGATCTACGTTGCTTGCAAAGGCAGGCCATATGCGGGTTCAGCTAGACCAGAGTTAAAACAAGTCAATGCATGTGAGGTAGTGGAGTCAGGATTGGAGATTCGTTATCAGCGGTTTGGATCGTACCGAATTTACTCTAAGTGTTCGAACAGACAGGCCTATGCAAACTTCAGACGATGCAGAGGTCGGCATTTGTAAATGTTTACCACTCATCAAGCTAATTTTAGATAGTCATAGACTTATGAACAAGTATATTAATCTGTTGATGTGTCCGAATATTTAACCCATTGTAGTCTGGAGACCCCTAAACGGGTAATTGGCAAACAATGCAGATCTAGATCAGACGCCGCAGAACGCGGCGTCTGATCAGGATTTCCACCGTTTGCAAATAGTTTAGCATTTTTTCTGAATGAATATCTAAATCTCATTGCCAGATGTACCTAAAAATTGAAATTGGACTCTTCCAATATATAGTGTGGGAGATTCTATTCAGCTAAAGTATATTTTGTCGCTAAAATTAATACAGTCGAACTTAAATCGCTCGACCATCTTTGGGACCATGAAAGTTTGTTCTAGACATGGCTAGATCAAGCCACTGCCGGAGGGTTTATTATGGTGCCAGGTCAGGAAACAAGTGGGGATAATTAAGGGATGGCTTTTATCTCCTATAAAAAATAATGGTTATATTGAGTGTACACATTATAATTGGCCCGATGAGGCGATTCTACAGATTAGAAATGCCCCGACGATGCGATTCTAATGAGTTTACAAAACATACATTTTCATAAAATAAGAAATTTCCCCTAAAATATCTCTAAATATTTGTTTTCTTCAGATATCGAAAAGGCTTCTTAGGGACTCAAACACAAGTTCGAATCAGCCAAGGTAATCTAGTGTTTAAGCCCTTGTACTGTGTCCGTGCAGACAGGCCTGAGCAATTAGTGTAGACCCATATCAGACGCAGTAGAATGCGTCATCCAGTAGTTTTTGTCATATAAACAGGTAGTAAAATTTATGCTGATGTTGTTATTTTCTCTCTCTCTCTCTCTCTCTCTCTCTCTCTCTCTCTCTCTCTCTCTCATTTTTCCTAGAAAACAGGATTAGGCATTTCATGCAAATTGTCTCCATTGGAGACAATTTGCATGAAATGTCTAATCTTGTTTTCTGGGAAAAAATAAGATTGCAGACAATTTTTTATGAAATGTCAAATCGTATTTTCTGGGAAAAATCTTTCAGTACGTCGCCTGCTAAAAGGTTTACCCAGAGTGCTACAATGTGCGCTTTGCAGAAAGTAGATACTTCACTTGGGTTAGTCGGTTCGCCGTCGACCACTCCAAATGGTCCGCCCATATTTGGAGAATGGATACCCTTTCGGGGGGAGACAACTGTCTGTCAGAACCGAGATCAGACGCCGCGGAACGGGGCGTCTGATCAGGGGCTCCACTGTTTGCAAATAGTTCAACCATACCTAAAATCGAAAATGGACTCTGCCAATAATAGTGTGGGAGAGTTTATTCAGTCTTAATGTATTAACAACGCCGCGCCAAGCGGAAAGGGTGCATTCGGGTATAAATGGACAAAATAGGTCTATATCAATATCACGGCTGCTTATCTCCACACGCGCAACACCGTGTTGTGAAAAGAAAATCGTAAGATCTTCCGGAGGTGGCTGACATTTTAGCACGATCGTCGATATCCAAAATCGGGCGATGTAATTCAGCCTCTTATTTAGTCTTTCATATAATCAGACCGGAATGGTAGTCCTTTAAGCGATTACGGAACAAAAATCGTTTTTCTGGTCAGATTTTGACGTTTTGGTGACAGACAGGCTTGTAAAACTCCAGTTCTTGGAGAGATTACAAATCTTTGGTTAAATACGTTACCATCTCAGTGAAGGTTTAACATGTTACTGCGTAGTTCAAAAGAAAATATATCGCATTCTTTTGCCATTGTACAGAAACTAGGCATTTTATTGACGGCTGGTGTGTAAGGGAGAGCGGTGGCGAGTAAAGTGATGGGCGGTGATTAAGAAGACCGTGGTTTTCAACAAGAAAGAAAGAAAATGAGTAATAATGACATTAGGATTTAAAAAAAAAATAGGCTTCAGGAACACGTTTGCCGTAACTGGATCAGAAATCATACGTGAAACACGACCGGTAGTATGAAATACAATGTTGGAAAACCATGTTCTTCTCAATCACCACCTATCCCTTTAGTCGCCACCGTTCTCTGTACGCACTACCCGCGACTAAAATGCCTCGTTTATGTACAATGGCAAAAGAATGCGATATATTTTCCTTTGAACTACACAATATCATGTTAACCGTCACTGCCACAAAAAAATAGACTTCAGGAACACGTTTGCCGTAACTGGATCAGAAATCATACGTGAAACACGACCGGTAGTATGAAATACAATGTTGGAAAACCATGTTCTTCTCAATCACCACCTATCCCTTTAGTCGCCACCGTTCTCTGTACGCACTACCTGCGACTAAAATGCCTCGTTTATGTACAATGGCAAAAGAATGCGATATATTTTCCTTTGAACTACACAATAACAAGTTAACCGTCACTGCCACGGTGATGTACTTAACCAGAGATTTGTAATCTCCAAGAACTGGCGTTTTACATGCTTGTCTGTCACCAAAACGTCCAAATCTGATCGCCATTGCACCAGGAGAAAAACGATTTTTGTTCCGTATTCGCTTAAAGGAATACCATTCCGGTCTGATTATATGAAAGACTAAATAAGAGGTTGAATTACATCGCCCGATTTTGGATATCGGCGATCGTGCCAAAATGTCAGCCTTATTTCAACTGACACCCACCTTCAACGCTACCTAAACTGACTCTCCACAACCACCTCCGGAAGATCTCCTTACGGTTTTCTTTTTACAACACGATGTTGCGCGTGTGGAGATAAGCAGTCGTGAATATGTTAACTCTGAAGTGGGCGTTCCAGGTAATAAAATCACTAATTACTGAATAATATAACGATAAACAGAAAATGCTCTGATAAGACAGCGTAGATTCGCGAGCTGGGCTGGGCTTTCGCTGTTCGCATATAGAAAAAATACCAATTTAACACTAGGTGTTAAACCACAAATGATACGCCAGTTAAGTTCAGTATCACAAAGTGATTAATAGAGAAAGTGCTTAGCCAAGAAATAAAAATGGAGTGTCTATTGCTAGACGTCTGGCAATAGCAAATAGTCTGGAAGTTTCAAATAATTATTGTTAGAAGATGATAATTGATAAAGCTACGATTTAAAGTGCACTGTCTACGTATAATGCCGTTTATAGCAGAATTTCTAGAACGAGGTAGCCTGAAATAACTTCTACATCAGATTCTGTAATCGAAAACCCATGTACTGTTATGTTTTGTACAGTTGTCGCAAATGATGGCGTCAAGGAGCCGCAACGTCAGACAACCATGGTAACCGGACATGTGCGCCCAGCGAAGATTCAGATCAGACTGCGCATTGGCGCAGTCTGATCAGATTCTTCACCGGGTGTATTTGGATAGCCAAGGATAAACTTTGACTCTGATCATACTGCGCAGGCCGATTTGATTCTTCGTAGGACGCACATGTCAGAAGGTACATTTTCTCACATCGTGGCTCATACCCAGCTAGTATTCTTTATAAACCTATAGCGGGCCGTTATCGGCCCGTCAGCTACCCTGACGGGGCCGATACGGCCCGCTATAGATTTAGGTAGAATGCATACTGGGTATATATGTGTTTAGCTAGCCGGAGCCGAAAGCTCACAGGTTGAGCTTATAGCATTTGTTTGGTTTAAACATATTTATTTCAATAAATTCTGCATATATTCATACAATATTGAGAATAAGTAATGGGATTCAGAAAGAAGCCAAAAGGCTTATACGAATCTGTTTCCCAATAAAATATAAAATTACAATCAACCGGTGACATTTACAAAGAAATAACTATGAGTGATGCTTCCAAATTTGAGTTCAAACCAATATACATGTACATATAACAAAGAGAGAGAGAGAGAGAGAGAGAGAGAGAGAGAGAGAGAGAGAGAGAGAGAGAGAGTTTCTCAAGACTTAAAACGTTTACTTTCAAATATAAACTTCTGCACAGCCATAAAAACATCAGAGTTACAACTATGATTTAAATGATCGTCTCCAAAAAGTAAACAAAATAGTATTTGTTTGTGTGGAGGTTTTACGGCCCAGTCAACCCAGTGGGGTCATGTCGAGTGCGGTCAGTTTACCTATTACCTAACCACACATTTACTTGGCAGGCTTAGTCCTCTAAGCGGTTAACCAGTATTGTGCACATTCTTTCGCCAGAAACTTACAACTGCCCTTATTGAATCAGCGGAAGGGAGGGAATGACCGCAGAAAATATTTCATGATCAAATCTCCACGAAAGAATGTTGCCGACCCGAAGCTTATAGTATAGCAAGGCTTTTGCGTCCGTCGACCGTCGTCGTCGTCCGTCGTTGTCCAGACTTTTGAACAAATATCTCCGAGACCAGTTGGCCAGTTTTAGTCAAAATTCATCGGCAGCATCTTTTTTGGTGAGGGAAAGGCTGCTTTAGGTTTTTGGGCAGATGGGATTAAAACTCTGGTTTCCATGGCAACAGAAAATCCCATTGACCTATAGTGAGGAAAATGACGTCTCCACCCTTTAGCGTCTACAAAAGTCTCATAGATATATAATGGGGAAATGGTGTCTCCATTCTAGCTTATTCGTTTTTGATTGAATCATCATCGAAATTGCTAGTAACCGGGATAGGTGTAAAAGCTCGAATGAGTTTGATTTCCGGCCAGATAAGAGAATTCATTTTATAGTTATTTGCCCTTGAATGATGAAGATTTTGCACTTTTGAATTTGAATATCTCTGGGGCCTTTTGTCCAATCCTGGTCAAATTTTATATGTAGCATAAGTTGGGATGGGGAAAGGCTGCATAATGTCAGATTGGATCAGAAATCTGGTGTCCATGGCAACAGAAATTCCCCATTAACTTAAAATGGAGAAACTGGTGTCTCCATCTTTTCTCAATTGCTGTTAATCCGGTTCTTGTTATGCTTGCAGGTAATGAGGACATGAATTAAATCTCGAACAAGTTCGAATTTCGGCCAGATCAGACCACTGACTACGGAGTTAGCTGCCCTTGAGCATCTAAAAAAATCCCATAGACTTATAATGGGAAAATTGTGTATCCATGCTAGCGCATTCATTTTTGAATGAATCATCATGAAAGTTGCTAGTAACCACGACAGGCATAAAAGCTCGTTAAGTTCGATTTCGGATACTTACATGTTGTAACCCTTCTTTGCTGAACACGACATGCCCTGTCTTAGCAAACAGTGCAGATCCAGATCAGTTGGCTTCTGAAGAAGCCAACTGATCTGGATCTGCACTATTTCTCATAAAATATGTGAGTTTCTCTCAAAAACCCGGATCAAGTAATCTGATTGTCTGGAAATTAGAAGTGGGCGTGGCATCTTAATTTATTCAGCAGGGCAAGGGTTAATAAGGGTTGAAAAGACAAAAGACGACATCATAAATAATGTAAAAACGGTACTTATAGCTCCAGGTAAGGAACCAAAAAGTATTGATATTTTTTTTATTTCTCCACGAAAACATATGTTGTAGTACTCATTAGAATCGCCTTTGATTATCTTTGAAATTCAACCAGATTAGCCTGTTCACTTTGGTCTTACTCTCCTCAGGTGTCTTAGACGACATGTATTTCCAATCAACTAGGGACATTTTAAGATCTTCAAACAAAGGACGCGTTTGTGTTAACTATGATTTCATAGGATGAAACCTATGGCAAACACATCTGTGATGGTCGCTTGGAGTTTCGGATTATATTCATACTTTAGCTAACTGTTCCTCAAGTGAGCGATTGTTGCCCTCTTTTTTATAAAAGTTCTAAACTTATCGATACCATGACCTTACAGTCTGTACGAAACCAGCGATGTATTTATATTCATCAAGGCTTAGCACTCGGGGTAAAATTCAGCCGACGGCATATCAAAATACTTTTCTTATTTTTCCCCCCAAAAAACAGGATTTGGCATTTACATGCGGTTGTCTCCAAATATCTCCAATAGAGACAATTGGCATGAACTGTCAAATCCTGTTTTCTGGGAATGATAAGAAAATAATCACCAATTTGTCATTTGCTGAATTAACCAAGAGAGCGGTAAAGGTCAATGCCAAGGTATCAATTGCGTCATTGCGTTTATTAATATATGTACTGGCTCTGCAGTGAGCATCATACATAGCCTGTTATATATAGTTGTATCAGCCAGTATGTATTCATTCTAAGGATGGGGACACACAGACCTGAGCAATCGATGTATGCCTAGATTAGACGCCACAGAAAGCGGCGTCGAATCAGGGTTTACGCTATTTGCCACTTCGGCAGTTTAAGACACTTTAACTGTTAGTAAAATAGACTTGTTCAAATTTGAGGACAAGTATAATAAGAAGTAACCCAGCAGGCACATGACGTTAATACAACGTCGCCTCAACGTCGATGCAACGTCATGACGTTGCATCGGCGTTGAGCCGACGTTGTATAAACGTCATATGCCCGCTGGGAAATTATCTCAACAATTAGGGTAAATACAGAAATGCCTGAACAAACAGATGAGACTCAAACCAGATCGTTGGCGTCAATCGAAACATAATTTTACATAACCCTGCCTTTCGACCATAGTTCTTTTTAATGACACAACTTTAAACATGAAACATTAATTGATATTAATAAAGGCATAAGTTCTACAATCTGGTACCGCCGGCGCAAACGAACACGAAAGTTCTAATGTTTCAAAGGATTTCACCATCCGTATTCCGTACTATTCCTATACTGAGGCTGGCCTCAGTGGTTCAGTTGGATGCGCGTCCGACTGGTGATCAGGATGTTGTGGTTCCGACCCCCGCCGGTTCGGCAACATTCTTTCGGGGAAATTTGTCATGAAATATTTTCTATGGTAATTCTCTCCCTTCCGCTGATTCAAGAAGGCCAGTTGTCAGTTGTGCACACTACTAGTTAACCGCTTGGAGGACTGAGCCTAACCAGTAAAAGTATGGTTAGGTAAACTGACCGCGCTCGACATAACCTCAGTGGGTTGACTGGGCCGTAAAACCTCAGCACAAACAAAAACATATATACTGCGCAAGCAGATCACCTAGATATAAATTATCTCAATACAAGCCTTAAGCGATTCTAGAATATTCTATCTTTAATCCCGCAAAATTATCGGAATCCCAAAAGACGAAAACAAAGACTAACTTAACATAATCACATGTAAATCAATAGTTTTAAATTAAAATGACATTTCCGCATGCATTCCAAAATGGTAACATAATAGGATTGGTTCAGTTGAAAAACACAGAAAGATTTAAGACGTATAATATCACATGGAAATCAGTTGCTTTAAATTATTGCAATCTTTTCGAATGCATTCCAGAATGCTCATAGAGTTGCATCATATTGACGCCATAGCGCGAATAAATGAGCCGCAACGTCAGAAAACGTACCTTTGGACGCCCAGTAGGTACACAACGTTGAAACAACGTCGATTCAACGTCTCGAAGTTGAATCAACGTTGAATCGACGTTGTTTAAATATTGCGCTGGGCATGTAAGTCCTGTGAAGATTCAGAATCTTTACTGGTCGCATTTTGGATAGCCAAGGATACAGGGTTTCTTCATGCCTACAAAGGAGACTCTGATCAGACTGCGCGGATGCGCAGGCTGATTTGAGTCTTCGTTGGGCGAACGTGTCAGAAGGTACGTTTTCTCACGTTGCAGCTCATTCTGTCATGATATTGTAGTATGGTATGCAATTTGTTGGCCAAGAAGGGTTATGTTTCGTGAATCTAGTCGTGTCTTAGTATTTTCATATTTACTGTTTTGTCGGCCCCACAAAAGGAGATTTTAAGCAAACGAATTATTTGGCCCTGCTAAACATTATTGTGTCGGTATCAATCTGTGTGCTAAAACTTATCAACTGATTCCGAACGTTTTGCTAACTGACCACGGACGGACGGACGGGCGGAAGGAGGTCGGATGCATATAGGGCACATTCCGAAAGTCGGCCTTAGTCGGTCGGTCGACTTTTCTAAAGGTTGATATTTGCATAATTTGCAGCCAGTTTTTAGGAAAATTCTGATATGTGCAATATTGAAACCAGTTGATAAAATACAGATGATGGTGAGTAGAGAGTTAAGACAAAAGACTTTGCATTTAGGGGAGTTGATATACAGTCGACTCTCGTTGTCTCGACTTCGCTTATCTCGAATAACCGCTTAACTCAAAGTGAAAATCTGGTCCCTGCTTAAACATGAAAATCTAACAACAAGTAACAAAATGTTGTGGAAAAGAGGAGACACTCCTGTGTCTGTCTCCTTTTTTCACAATATTTTCAATATATCTTTCAAAATACATTATGAAAACACGCCTATTCAAATATATAGAAAATTTCACCTCCAAAAACTGAAAATTTTCAGATAAAAAGCTCTGATATTTTTCACATTTTTCCTCAAAACATAGATTGTGGGTACTCGTTAGAACCGCCTTGCTGCCTCAGCGAGGCGGTTCTAACGAGTACCCACAATCTATGGTTTTGAGCAGAAATAAGGAAAATAATGTATACCCCTGTAAACCCCAGTTTTACTATATAAAAGTGGGGTTTAAGGGGGTCAAAATTATATACGTATGTTTTCGTGATGATCTCTAACTTCAGGAGTCAAATTACATAATCATTTGTGAACTATGGTTGTTCGATTTAGTTTTGTTTTTCAAATCCGCAAATCTGATATGTCGAGGTACGGATATCTCGAAGTATTTCAAAGAATCCCTTGGATTTCGAGATAACAAGAATCGACTGTACTTTCAGGGGATGTACATATAAATCATTCACAACTGTTTTGTTTCCATTTTGAAAAGCGGTCTGCTCTAAAAGGACAGCATTTGCTCCCCATGGGAGCTAATTCGACAGTACTTGCTCCCCGTGGGAGCTAATTTCTTACTTTTAGAGTAGACCATTTTTTAAAAGGTGCTTGATGTTCAGGAAAGCAAACAAGAAGTCACAAAAGTTGCCACCAATGTAAAAAAATGGCCGTAGTGTATCTATTAAGTTTAAATCATGACCAACACAACTTTGCAAATAAGCTTCTCCTGAATATTGTGCCAGGAGAAAAACGACTTCCTGAAAGACGTCGAAATCAGAGTAAGACTAGTCAGCCCAGTGGCAGGATAATGTCCCTGGGCGGACTATCATATGGGCTGTGTCTAGCCAAAATGTGCCTTCGGGGCATGCGCGGACAGAGAAGGCCCAGATCAGACTGTGCAGATGCGCAGTTGATCAGGGCCTTTGCTGTCCGATACCAGAATCGTTGGATGCTATAGACTGTATCAGTGGAGAGCAAGGCATGGCGAGACCTTGCGTACGAACAGGATGATGTAAATCCGCACATTTTGCGTATGTCGAAGGTATGTTTTCGATTGACGCGCCCAATATCATATCTGAGATATTACATTTCGGTGAAGTAGCATTATATCACAGGACATTGGGATACTTACCTCGTCAAGATACTATTTTATGATGATGGTGAGATGTTGAGCGTGGCGTTGACACACACACACACACACACACACACACACACACACACACACACACACACACACACACACACACACACACACACACACACACAAACACACACACACAAGCATGGGCACACATACATGCATATACTATAAATTTCACGTAGCCCAGACTAAATGGGTTTGGGGACTAAAAGATTTTGAAAGGAATTACCCTTCAGAGAACACACACACACACACACACACACACACACACACACACACACACACACACGGAGATTAAAACTCCTAAAGTGTCGACGTTTTCTTGGACAGACTAGCTAGTTTCTACCAATAGCCCGCAGCAGTGACCCTCAAGATAATTTTCGAAAATCCCGGAAGGGGCTCGATGATCACAAAGGACGAGAAAATATATTTGCCTAGCCGATGATTCACATGAAATATTATACAATTATTGACTATTGAGGTATTGGATTTGACGTGATATCCACCAGAGAAAATACCAATATTGACCTCGGCTATCGCTTCGGTCAATATTGGTATTCTCTGGTGGATATCATCGCTTTGGTCAATATTGGTATTCTCTGGTGGATATCATCGCTTCGGTCAATATTGGTATTCTCTGGTGGATATCAACGTCATATTCAATACCTCAATCGTCAATATTTGTTTTATCATATAGTTTGTCTTATCTCTTGATAACTGTGGCAATAACAGTCAACATATAACAAGAGCTTCGCAAACGGCGCATTATACGCCCGCTTGCTAAGACAGTGGGTGGGGGGGGGGGGGCAACATTTTTACAGCAATTGTAACCAATGTACACTATGTGTATGGCTAAAATATGGACAGGCAGGCAAACAGGAATAGCAACTCTGTAATTAATGATTGCACCCGTATTAAAACAATTAACACATTAAATACTGTTAGTGTACGTAAAAAAGCTTCCAGGATGAAGTGGCTTAGATATTGAGAAATGCAGGTCAAACAAGGGAAATAATTCATAAACTAAGCACACTAGAGTTACCATTATGTATTCCCTTGGCAATATACATACCGCCATTAAGTTTCGTTAAAATATTTGAAATGGTTAAGGAGTTAGAGAAGGAAAAGAAAATTTAATTATAGGGCAAATAATTCAGGACATAAGTAAGCTAGAGTTGTGGTTCTTTCTCATTATATATTGCCCCATGACATATACATGCCTACAAAGTTTCATTAAAATATTTCAACGGGTTAAGGCATTATGGAGTGAATGAGAATAGCCTAAATAATTAATTTGCATCTGGTTAGTTATGAAATAATAATTAACAGCTCCGACCACTGGTAACTAGAAAGGGGGAGCAATTATTCTTGTACGCGACATCCTGACCTAATACACATTTCTATAAAATTGCATGAAGATATCCTCAACGGTGACTGAGTTACGGCGCATACAAGAATGTTTAGGAAAAATAATCAAAGGGGCATAACTTGGAAAGTAAGAAAGGAGGAGCAATTATTTTTGTACATGACACGTCGTCCTGACCTAATACACATTCCCATAAAATTACACGAAGATATCCCCAACGGTTACTGAGTTATGGCGCTTACAAGAACGTTTGAAAAAAAAAACAAAGGGGCATAACTTGGAAACTAAGAAACGGGAGCAATCATTCTTATACGCGACACGTCGTCCTGACCTAGTACGTATTTCTATAAATTTGCATGAAGTTATCCTGAACGGTATCTGAGTTATGGCGCATACAAGAATGTTTACGGACATACGGACGGACAGCGCCATGCTATAATATGTCCTTTAAAAATGGGCATATACACATTGTTATAAAGTTTCCAATTGGTTATCAAGTTATGGCATGCACACGATTTGTATACACAAAATTAGCATAAAAAACAATCGAAGGGACATAACTTTGAAACAAAGTAACCGAAAGCAACCGTTATTATACGCGACACGTCGTCCTGACCTTGTATGAAGATATCCCTAAAGATTACTGAGTTATGGCGCGTACAAGAATGTTTGGAAAAGATTAATCAAAGGGGCATAACTTGGAAACTACGAAAGGGGGAACAATCACTCTTGTGCGCGACACGTCGTTCTGACGTAATACATATTTTTATAAAATTGCATGAAGATATCCTGAACGGTTACTGAGTTATGGGGCGTACAAGAATGTTTACGGACGGACGGACAGCGCCTGCCATAATACGTCCGTTTTTCAGTGTGTTTTTGTCGACGTCAATACTGGCGACGTCACTAAAAGTTGATATCTAAGTTTAGAAACTAATATTCACTGGAAGACGCGCGCGCAAGCCGGTGAACATCAGATATATTCACTGGGCTGAAAACTGCTCTCGAGACTATTTTAGGTTATATAATAATAATGTTTATTTCCTTTGAAAACATAATGCCAAAATTTGATTGCTTGGCACGCAAAAGGTTAATAGGTATATACCGTTAACTCTCCACTTCAAAACTTTTTCGCAAAATGGTTTTATCGTGACGTATTATTACGCTCGTACTTGTTTTAGCAACACAACAATATTAATTTCCGCAACACCTATAAAAACAATCTTATGATGTTCGTGATCTGCAATGTCAGAAAGCGTACCATCAGAAATAAGAGCCCGGTGAGGATACAAAAACGCCTACGCATTCATGTAGTATAAATCGTCTTCATTGTCTGCTTGCGGAAGGTATCCAATGAGCGCACACCGAAGACTGGGACTGCGAGGATGGGGAGTTTCAACTAAATCTTGGCAGGGCGCACATATGAGAAGGTGCTTTTTCTCATACTCCGGCTCAATTATGTATAGGCGAGACTCTTATTAACCCATGAATGCCGAGTGGACTCTTCTACACGCCTACCAAACGAATGAATGCTTAACCATCGGTTAAGAACTTGAAACAATCAGAGCGACATCGGTTAGGAATTACTCAAAAAAAAAAAAAAAATGGTAAACAAACTTTGCATTTTCTGTGTTTCACGAGCGATTTAAATGTTTTGATGAAATTATTTGAAAAACGGGGAATTACATTCAACCGCCCATGGAGTTAAGCTCAGACCATTTACTTCAGGCATATTGGCTGAATTAACAATGCTGCTTTGACTACCAAAATATCCATAGCACAAATAATCATACTCGTATGTATCTATCGCGTGTACTACCTCTGTTTTAAGACAGGCTCATTTCAATTCTAGGGGTATGCGGTTTATTTTGTAGTATAACATTAAATATAGAAATTTCTGTATTTAATGCAAATAGTGTAGGCCCTGATCAGACGCCGCGTTCTGTGGCGTCTGATCTGGGTCTACACTATTGTCCAATGTCCATTTTGATGGGACGCTCGGCAGAAATGAGTTAATTACGGCAGTGTTGACTTTCACAGTGACTATTACTTCATTATAGTCAATTAGTGTACTTGATATATTTTCCGCCATTTTTGACAAGGGAGACAACTTTCGTGACTTCCTGTTTACTTTTCTGTGCACCAATCCCGTCGAAAAGGGACTCTACTCTATAGGGCTCAATTTTGTTTTCATAAATAGCGCTTATGCGAACATATGCAAACAGCTAAATTCCATGGGTATTCTTGAGACCATATCAGAATGCTGGCGTAAGTCAAACGCCCTGGTCAGACTTTGTCACCATATCAGTTAGTTCGAATATGCGCCCAGGTTTCTTTTAGCTTGAGAGATTCCAAAGCTTCTTGACGTCAGTTGTAAGCTTTAAGAAATTAACTTGCTGATCGCACATGTCAAACCCTTTGGACAAAGCGTATCTCAATGTAAAATATATAATTATGTTTGTTGTTAATACTGTGATTTTCGCATTTGCACTGATTGACTGCTGTTACAAGGACATATATAGTAATTGTATAGCGCAAATGACACGAACCTGGGTGTAAATCTAGTCCTTGTGGAGCCAACGTTGTTTTGACGCTTAGTTTGGACTGCAATATCGACAATGTTTGGACTGCCGTTTTGACAATGATTGAGTACGCATTTGCTCTCAGGGAAGAAACACTGTCTTATACTGACACGAATTACTCATGTGTGTGTGCGTGTGCGTGTGCGTGTGCGTGTGCGTGTGTGTGTGTGTGTGTGTGTGTGTGTGTTAGAGAGAGATTGCTGAGAGATAATCATCAAGACTGCTGGAAATGAACGTTTACGTTGGCTTCAAGCACTGTCAGCATACACCCTTAAGCTATTACAAATTTATTTCAGTATTCTTCCCGGCTCCAGTTCTACTGACAAGAGTTTTTGTAAGATGTTAGTATATTACAAATGTACTATTATATACAGGCTCAAGTCAAACAAAGAAATGCCTTTATTATAGCCCCGCTTTGAAAAAGTGGGGCTATACTGGATTTGCCATGTCCTTCCGTGATTCCGTGACTCCGTGACTGCAAAATTAAAATGCATTTTGCTTAATAAATTCTATGTATGGTTCTGCTTCAATAAAACATACTACACTTGGTCCCTGAGTTAAGTAAGGTGTAGTCGCAGAATAGTGGACAAGGGTCCATAACTCTTGGAGTTATGTCCCTTGGTAGGTTTTCAAAAAATTAAAATACATTTTGCTCAATAACTTTTACATTTGTGGCCCTACTTCAATGAAACTTATACCACACTTGGTCTCTGAGGTAAGGGAGGTGTAGTGGCAGAATGGTGGCTAAGGGTCTATAACTCTTGGAGTTATGTCCCTTCATAAGTTTTCAAATTTTGTCATTCTTGAAAATTTTTGTAATAGATTTCTCAGGACCTATGAAAGCTAGAATGTTGAAAGCTCTATCAACATGGACAATGACTGGCTGTATTCTGTATACCAGAATAGTTGCCAAGGGTCCATAACTCTTGGAGTTATGTCCCTTTGTAGGTTTTCAGTAACGTATATTTGCGGTCCTACTTCCCTGAAACTTAATGCACACTTGATCTCTAAGATAAAAAGGGTGTAGTGGCAGAATTCTGGCCAAGGGCCCATAACTCTTGGAGTTATGTCCCTTCATAGGTTTTTCAAATTTTGCCTTTTTTGAAAAATTTCGTAACAGCTCTCTAAGGAACTATGAAAGCTAGAAAGCTGAAAGCTCATATCAACACTAGACAATGACTGCATGTATCGTGTATACCAGAATAGAGGCCAAGGGTCCATAACTTTTGGAGCTATGTCCCTTGATAGGTTTTCAGAATATTAAAATGCATTTTGCTCAAAAACCTTTTATGTTTGTGGTCCTAATTCGATTGAGGTAAGGGAGGTGTAGTGGCAGAATGGTGGCCCAGGGTCCATCACTCTTGGAGTTATTTCCCTTCATAGGTTTTCAAATTTTGTCATTCTTAAAAATTTTCGTAACAGATTTCTCTGGAACTATGAAAGCTAGAAAGTTGAAAGCTCTATCAACATGGACAATGACTGGCTGTATTGTGTATACCGGAATAGGTGCCAAGGGTCCATAACTCTTGGAGTTATGTCCCTTTGTAGGTTTTCAATAACGTATGTTTGCGGTCCTACTTCATTGAAACTTATACCACACTTGGTCTCTAAGGTAAAAAGGTGTAGTGGCAGAATTCTGGCCAAGGGCCCATAACTCTTGGAGTTATGTCCCTTCATAGGTTTTTCAAATTTTGCCATTTTTGAAAATTTTCGTAACAGCTCTCTAAGGAACTATGAAAGCTAGAAAGCTGAAAGCTCAAATCAACACTGGACAATGACTGCATGTATCGTGTATACCAGAATAGGGGCCAAGGGTCCATAACTTTTGGAGCTATGTCCCTTGGTAGGTTTTCAGAATATTAAAATGCATTTTGCTCAATAACTTTTATGTTTGTGGTCCTACTTCAATTGAACTTACACTACACTTGGGGGGTCTGGAAAAGTGGTATACTCATGGACAGTGGGTTGATGTATCATGTATTCAGGAATGGCCAAGGGCCCATAACTCGTGGATTAAAATCCCTTGATAGGTTTTAGGATGCCATGTTACCATGTCCTACAGTGGTGTTACCAGGTGAGGATGAATTCAAAATGTTTCAACATCATATGCATTTCTCCTCCAATAGAGCTGCAGCGGGGCTATAGTCAGATTCTCTGACAGCTCTAGTTTTCTTCCACGTTACTAAACGTGCGTGGCTAATTGTGCAAATCGTTTTTGCATCTTCAACGTTACTAAACGTGCGTGGCTGATTGTGCAAATCGTCAGCAGTGCAATGTTGTCTACAATTCAATGTTTCATATGAAGTAGTGTCATCTACTTTACTAAAATGTGGTTGATATTTCCTGGTCCTTTGTGATCATTGAGCACTTTCCAGGATTATTTTATGGGGGTCACTGATGAGGTCTAATTGGCTGAACCTAGCTAATCTGGCCAGAAGTCTTGCCCCTTTATTTAGGTTTGTGATTGTGTGTACACTGTTCTCAAGGTTCAATCCTCTTAGAATATATCACACATATGAGCCAACGCACGACACAATAGAAGGGAAGGCAATGATCAGGTATCGATACAATTATCCCACACCTCCTATCAGAGACATCAAAGGGAA
Organism: Anodontia alba; assembly: GCA_964016985.1. NCBI lineage: Eukaryota > Metazoa > Mollusca > Bivalvia > Lucinida > Lucinidae > Anodontia > Anodontia alba. The sequence continues at coordinate 10,175,627 of OZ024821.1, forward strand.
AGAAACACAAACACGAAATAACTGGACCCTAATGGAAACATCACTAGCAGAAAGCCAAACAGACCGTTACTTTCCCACAGTGGCCAAATGGCTATCCAAAACAAAAAGATGTAAGCGACACACACATTCAAAGACAAACTATAACAAAAATAAACCATGACAGAAGAATCGCCTTGGAACGGTCAGTGAAAAGTATTTCACTGGGGGTGAGGGGCTGGGGCGTGGGGGGGGGGGGGGGCTTAAATCGATTTTACGTGGCCACAATCCTCGCCCTTACTTCTTCCGCGGTTTAGACACATAATTTGTTCAGTCCGCATGAAGGCTTCCTAACTCATCAGTGCTACATTTCCGAGAACACAAAAAATCAACTAATTACAGAGATGAAACAACGATGAGGACTCGACAGCACGAAACAACTGAAATGCTGGAGCAAAAGAAAACCAACAGTTAGACCTATAATACCTATAATAAGACTTGTGCGCATCCGCGCAGTCTGATCAGAGTTTTCGCTGATCGGATGTGCCTTCTACAGCCTCCGGGCTATTCAAAGAGGGATAAACGAGAACCCTTGTTATACTGGGTGGTTGTACAAGCTGATAAGAGCCTTTACTGGCTACCTAACAGGACTTATTGTAGGTTCAAATATCAAAATTCAATATATCTCCGAGTACTATATAGCATGCAGTTAAGGCGATTGGGTTCACTTGGTAGAATTTACGCCAGTTTGGTAATAATGGCATCATTTGATATTTCCTGTTTGCTTACTCGCACAAAAAAATGCCCTTTTGAGAAGAAGTCTCCGCTATAAGGAAATATTCTGCACACCTGGGAGTAATTTCTGTCCTCTCAGAGTAACCCTTTTCAGAAGGGAGGACAAAAAAAAATGTTGGATTTGCCTCCTGAAAGGGTCTCTGTTCCCATTAACATATAAAATGTGTTGTTTTATTTTATCAAGTTATTTTTCTACTCTGAAATACAAATCCAGTGCGGTATAAATTGTCTTTGTACACGACGAAATGCATTCGATGACACATTTGCCTACTTTGACGTTTTAGCTATGGCATCAATTTATCAATTTACAAACATCGACGTGTGCCAATTCCAGGTGTCAGAGCTTTTCACCTTCGAAAACGAAAAGAAATAGAAAAGTTTTTTAGAAAAAAAATGTGCTTACACTCACCCGCCCCCGACCCCATCACACACACACACAACCCATCCACCTCCAATCCCGCCAGAGTTGTCATTATTCTTGTATGCAACACGTCATCTTATCCTGTTCTACATTTGTACCAAGCATCATCAAAATATTTTGTAAGGTATTCGTATTACAGAGCAGAGATAAGAAATCAAATTCAAACACAAGAAGGAGAGATAACTCCTGTTTTACCTTACTACCTCGTATCATCAAAATATTCCAGAATGTTCGACTTACATAGCGGACACTAACTCAATACATAATCAGTGTCAAATATAACAAAGGGAGATAACAGCAAAAGAAAGGAAGGCAGAGTTGTCATTCTTGTAAGAAATATGTTGTCTTGTCCTATTCTACAGTTCTACAAGGTACCATCAAAATATTCTGAAGGGTATTCAAGTTACAGAGCAGAAGAGAAATCTATTTCAAACAAAACAAAGGGAGACAACTCCAAAAGTAAGAAAGGCAGAGTTGTCATTCTTGTACGCGACACGTCTTCTGGTCCTGTTCTACATTTCTACCAAATATCATAAAAATATTCCAAAGGGTCTTTGACTTACAGAGCGGACACGAAATCAATGGATAATCACTGTCAGACATAACAAAGGGAGATAACGCTAAAAGTAAGAAAGGCAGAGTTGTCATTCTTGTACGCGACACGCTGGTTGGTCCTGTTCTACATTTCTACCAAGTATCATAAAAATATTCCAAAGAGTCTTTTACTTACAAAGCGGGCACGAAATCAATGGATTATGACTGTCAAATATAACAAAGGGAGATAACGCCAAAAGTAAGAAAGGTACAGTTGTCATTCTTGTATGCGACACGTCGTCTGGTCCTGTTCTACATTTTTGCCAAGTACCATCAAATTATTCGAAAGGGTATTCCAGTTAAAGTGCAGACGAGAAATCTATTTCAAACAAAACAAAGGAAGATAACTCCAAAAGTAAGAAAGCCAGAGTTGTCATTTTTGTACACGACACGTTGTCTGGTCCTGTTCTATATTTCTACTAAGTATCATAAAAATATTCCAAAGGATATTTGACTTACAGAGCGGACACAATATCAATGGATAACCACTGTCAAATATAACAAAGGAAGATAACGCCAAAAGTAAGAAAGGCAGAGTTGTCATTCTTGTACGCGAGACGTCATCTGGTCCTGTTCTACATTTCTACCAAGTATTATAAAAATATTTCAAAGGGTCTTTGACTTACAGAGCGGACACGAAATCAATAGATTATCACTGTCAACGATAACAAAGGGAGATAGCGCCAAAAGTAAGAAAGGCAGAGTTGTCATTCTTGTACGCGACACGCTGTCTGGTCCTGTTCTACATTTCTGCCAAGTACCATCGAAATATTCCAAAGGGTATTCGAGTTACAGAACGGACACGAAATCTTTTTCAAATAAAACAAAGGGTGATAACTCCAACAGAAAGAAAGCCATAGTTGTCAATCTTGTATGCGACACGTCATCTCGTCCTGATCTAGAACTGATCTCGTCCTGATCTAGAACTCGACATGACCTTTGTTGACCTTACCAAAGCATTTGACACAATCAGTCGTGAGGGACTTTGGAAAATTATGACAGTTTGGCTGTCCGGCAATGGTGTGGCAGTAACACAATAATATGCTTGCACGTGCCAAAATGATGTCGAGTGTTCTGATCAATGTGACAAATGGAGTAAAGCAATGCAGTGTACTAGCTCCAACGCTGTTCAGCATGATGTTTTCTGTCATGCTCACAGATGCTTTCCAGGATGGTAACAATGGTATTAGGTATCGCTTTGATGGGAAGTTTTTCAAACTAAGAAGGTTACAAGCTAAATCCAAAGTGCAGCCAGAAGTGTTAGACGAGTTCCTCTTTTTACTGATGACATGGCAGAGGGTGCTCCAACAGAAGAGAAGATGCAAAAATGTGTGGATCAAGTAACTGACTCAAGTGACAGCTATGATCTCACAATCAGCATCAAAAATGCTGAGAAAGTATATCAGCCAGCACCTGGAAAGCCTTTCAAGGAGCCTACCATCACAGTGACAAGTCAATGATTGTAAGTGGTAGACAATTTCACCTACCTGGGAAGCACATTGTCAAGAGTTGTGCATATTGATAATGAAGTCATTGCCAGGATTGCCAAAGCCAATGCATCATTTGGTCGACTACATGAAAGTATTTGGGATCGAAGTTGAATCAATTGACACAAAGCTGAAAGTCTAGAGATCTGTGGTGCTGCCGACACTATTATACGCATGTGCAACTTCCATACAAGCTGTCTTAGAAGACTGAATCACTTCCATACAAGCTGTCTTCTAAAGATCAAGTGTCAAGACAGGATTCCAGATACAGAAGTCCTGAAAAGGGCAGGGCTGCAGAGTGTACATACTTTTCTGAAATTGGCACAATTAAGATAGGCAGGCCATGTTACCCGAATGCCTGATGAACGTTTGCCAAAGAAAAGCCCCTATGGAGAACTACAAGTGAGAAAACGCTCCAATGGTGGTCAGAAGAAGCGATACATGGAACCCTCAAAGCCTCCCTTAAGGACTTCAGCATAGCAACAGAGTCGTGGGAACAGATTGCACAGGATCGAGAAAAGTGGCAATACTTCATAAGAAGGGATGCTGGTGAATACGAAGCAAAAAAAAAAAAATAGCGAAGCCCAGCAGAAACGTGCTCAGCGAAAAGCCAGAGCTAAAGAATCACCAACAGAGCTTTCTTCCTCGGACCTCTCTTCTTTATCATAGTGCAGTGTTAAGTCTCCCAAACGAAGTGGGGAGACATTGTTTTTACTCCGTTTCTTCTTCTATTATTCTTTCCTCCCATATTTTGTCCAGACAAATTCTCAGTAACCCCTGGATGGATTGTTCTGAAATTTGGAGATATGATAGATATGGATATGAAGTTTTGCAAGAGGGTTTCAAAATATATAATGGTGTAAGGGTTCCCCAAGGACATGCCGAACCCACCGAAATTTTGTAACCAGTAACCACTGATGAATTGTTCTGAAATTTGGGAATATGTGGATATGGATATAAAATGTTGCAAGAGGATTTTAAAGTTCCCCGGGGGCATGTCCCACCCATTTATTTCATAAAGGTCTAATATCTCTGAAACCGTTCAGTTCCCCACCCACACACTATATATATTTTTGTTTCTTATGATAAGACGCATCCAATAACATCGACTGGGGGTCCCCACGGGTATGCCCAACCTCCTCCAGTTCATATAAGGCTTAATATCTCAGAACCGTTCAGAACCTTGCCCCTTAATCATATAAATTCTTGTTCCATATGATAAGACGCACTTAGTGACACTGACCGGGGGTCCCCCGGGTTATGCCCCACCCCATCCAGTTTATATAAGGCTTATCATCTGAAAAACCGTTCGGAATCCCTCCCCTAAACCATATATCTTCTTGTTCCTTATGATAAGATGCATTCAGTGACACCAATCAGTGTCCCTCGGGGTGGGGGGGGGGGTATGCCCCACTCCCTCCTGTTCATATAAGGCATACAAACCGCTCAGCACCACCCCTAAAACATATATATTAATGTTCCTTATGAAACAATGCATTAGATTTTGTTTTGTTTGTTATTTTTCATCTTCTGATGACGAATTAAAATGGACATGGAGTCCACATGGGAGCTCATTTGAGTACTGGGGGTTCGTTTGGGAGATTTTATAATCATATCTTGTTAGTTTTGTTTTCCTTGCAACCACTGGGCACATTGTTGCATCTTGGAAATCGAGTTACGGTTAAGCCAGTGCTAGGTGGAGGATGGGTTTGTCTGTTGCGATTGGGTTGTGGGGGTGTGGTGGGGCGGGGTTGGGGGGATGCCTACGTAGTCCTGCAGACTACAATGCTGTCATATGCAGAGTTTCAATAAAACCGAAGACTCGAATTTTCGTTCTTGTATGTGTTTGTTGTTACGGAGATTAACACTTACAGACTTTATTTATTGACTTTATAAGTCATCTTGGTGAGACGATTCGAACAAACTATGAAGAAAATATTTATTTTCTTGAGAAAGCTTGAAAATGTTCGTATTAATTTGTAACTTGCCTGGAACCTTTGCATGGAAGATTTTCGCTTGCTCCTTCAATTTGATTCTAAACTGTCTAACGTCATATGAAATTGTTTCTTCTTCGCATACGAGAATATGGATAGCAAGGCCTAGATAATACTGTGCGTCTGTGTGGGCTAATTGGGGTCTTTGCTGTTTGCTTACATGGTAAAATTGAAGTATATATATCGGCTTACAACAAGGAACCTGACCAGACTGTGCTAATCGGGGTCTTTGCTGTTTGCTAACAAAATCGCTGAACATGGTAAAATTGAAGTACGAGTATATATCGGCTTACAACAATGAACCTGACCAGACTATCCGGCTTGGCTGGCTGAACTGGAATTTCATTGTTAGTACATGCATTTTCCTTGATTTGACTTAAATGTCTCATTAAATTGAAGCTTTCCTGTTAATAGATATTGAATTTTCTTTATGAGAACATCTGCTTTCTGCACATAAGAACCTTTTCTCTTTTTAATGTTGGTGTATATACTTGAAGTATATTTGGTCACTTTAACTCCTTAACCAGACTTGATCTATATTTTAACAAGTCCAGTTAACTACTTGTTAATGTGTCCAACAGCTGCTCGATGAGTGGCAAACTGTGTAGACCCAGATCAGACGCCGCAGAATGCGGCGTCTGATCAGGGTCTACATTGTTTGCTCAGATCTGTCTATTAGAAAACTTAGAGTAAATACGATATACATTGTCACATGTCATCCTTGTGAGAAGCTTACATTTATAAAACGGGTAACTGAGCGCCAGCGGAAAATAATAAGCATCGCCATATCTGCAAATAGCGAAGATTCACAATAGTCTGCGCATCCACAAACAGTCACCTTGCTGTATTTACCCTAAATATTCGAACACGTTAACTCCTCAACATATTTGTATTAACCCTAAGTACACGGAAATACAAGCCTGAGCTACGTTTGCGGTGTATGATTAGGGTCTATACTGTTTGCCACTCATCCACTAGTTTTTGGACACAGATGTCAAAATCAGAGCTGTTTAAATTATAGGACTAGTATGGTAATAAGTTACGATCTGTCCTGAAATTTTATCTATAGAGACGCGGATATCAAACATAGAGCTGTTTAAATTTTAGGACTAGTATGGTAACATATTATGGTTGTCCTAAAACTTTATCTGTAGATGCGTGCAAACATCTGCTGAATGACAGGCAAGGCATCTAGACTCTGACCAGACACAGCGCTCTGTGGACCATGAGCTTGGTCAACACTGTTTGCTCAGACTTATCTGTCCGAATCCTTAGGGTAAACACGGAAACTAAACTTGCATTTGCAGGCTTATATAATTGCCAGTGAGGGTTTAAGAGGAGTTAATACACTTTAAAAGGAATCTCTTTCAAAATTGTATAGGCTCCCTTCTGGAAAGGGGTCTACTCTAAAGGGAAAGAATTTGCGCCCCTCGGGAGCAAATTCTTTCCCTTTAGAGTATACCCCGTTTTCAGAAGGAACTCGGTGTGCATGAAAGCAAACAGGAAATCAGAAAAAGCTGTCTCTTGTAAAAAATGGCGGAAAATCTACCAAGTGTCTCAAGTCTTCTTACGAGAGTGGGTGGGCAGTTTCGATTGTCAATTACGGCATTATACAGCTGTTCCTATAACTGTACCGAAATTCCTCTAAATTCGCTCCGCTGTATTTCGATGTATTAATGGGAATTATACACTTTTAGGAGAGGTAACTCTGGTATAAGTATTGTGTTCCCTTCTGAAAACGGTTCTAGTCTAAAAGGAAAGAATTTGATTCCCATGGAAGCAAATTCTTTCCTTTTAGAGTAGATCCCTTTTTAGAAGGGACTTGGTGTGCAGAAAAACAAACAGGGAGCCAGAAAACGTCTCTTATAACGCATGATGGAAACCCTACCAAGTGTCTCAAGTCTCTTTACAAGAGTGCGTAAGCTGGTCCTACATACCGAGATTCCTCTAATTCCATGTATTTTTTATACCTTATGGGGAATTATACACTTTAAGGGGAAAGAAGTCTGGTAAATTGTTTTGTTCCCTTCTGAAAATGGGTCTATAAGAAAAGAATGTTCTCCCAGAGGCAGCAAATTCTTTCATTATTAAGTAGACCCCTTTTCAGAAGGGAGCTGATGTGCAGTATAGCAAACAGCTAGTAACAAAAGTTGCCTCCCTTATAAAACATGGCGGAAAATCTACCAGGTGTCTCAAGTTTCCTGACTACAGTAGACGACCAGTTTCGACAATCATGAAAGTTCCTTCATTTATACATACATCCTTTTTAAATTCTATTTAATCAAAATATTGCCTTAATTGCTAATGCCGTGACAGAAAGTGAATACCCTGATCAGACAGCGATCTTTGTCTGCCCTGTTTGTCAAGGTTGCTTCTTCAGTGAGGTTAGAAATAAATAGGCTACGATAATTCCTTACTGTGCCCCAGTAAGCATTCTACATAAATCTACAGCGGGCCGTTTTCGGCCCGTCAGGGTAGCTGACGGGCCGATAACGGCCCGCTATGGATTTATAAAGAATGCTAGCTTGGGTGTACCGTATTGGGATAGACATAACTGCGCAACAGTGTTAACCCAGCGGCGTCTGAACAGGGTTTACACTGTTTGCCACTCATTCAGTAGAATCATCTGGCAGTAACATGGACTTGTTCAAATTTCGGGACAAGTATGGTAAGGAGTTGAGGTGTCCCAATTTTTATTGTTAATACGGTTTTAAAAAAAAAAAAGGTTTGAACAATTTTATTTGCCTACAGAGGTCTGATTATCTAGATCGAGATCTTAATTTGTCGAAAGTCCTAGCTACAGTTTAGTGTGTTTGTTTTGTTTTGTTTTGTTTTTTTGTTTTCTTTTTTTTTTTTTTTTTTTTTTTTTTTTTTTTTTTTTCAATCGAAAGCGGTTGATATTCTTCTTATTTCTCCACGAAAAATATGCTGTGATACTCATTAGAAGTGCCTTGCCGAGGCACTCCTGATGAATGCCCACAATAAATGTTATAGTCTATTGTCGGGGGCGATGACGGTTAGTTGAAAACCATTTAAGCGGCGAAATATTGTGTGGGCGCACAGCGAAGACTACGTCCGGAGAGAGCGGATTTATAGTATGATCTGGTTCTTCGCAGTTTACCTTTTGACCTCCGGTTTAACATATTTATGCCTAGTGTCCCATAAAAGGGACATTGGCAAACAGTGTAGCCCCAGATCAGACGCCGCATACGCGGCGTCTGATCTGGTTCTACACTGTTTACATCAAATACAAAAATTTCTATACAACATTAGTTTAAACATATTTTATTTCAACTCTTTGACATATGCATATAATAAAGACCATATTCAACTGGATAAGAAAAACAGTCTGCTTTGTTGGTTCCTTTCCCCAACTAGCATTCTTTATAAATCTATAGTGGGCCGTTATCGGCCCGTCAGCTACCCTGACGGGCCGATAACGGCCCGCTATGGATTTATGTAGAATGCTTACCGGGTTCCTCGTGATAACAATTCATCCGCAGCTTGAGAAAAAAAAAGCCTAAATACGAACAGCTGCGCATCTGTGCAGTCCGATTATGACAGACGCCATAAAAGAGCTACCGTAAGTACATGTTCCATTCTATAATCTACAGCGTCCCTTGATTATTTAACCCTTTAATGAGGCACTCCCAGGGGTTTTGGGGAACAGGGGAATAAGGCCATTTATTTCATGGGAACAAGGGAACAAAAGTCTAAAACTGAAGGGAACATGGGAACAAAGGCAATTTTGGGGAACACGGGACATAGAAAATCAATATTTTGATTTTGGGGAAAAGGGAAAATGCCGATTTTTTTAGGGGAACAAGGGAACAGGTAACCCTGGGAAGGCCTCTTTAATCCTTGAGTTTCTGAAGTGGACTATTTCGTCCTTGAATTGGCTTTATCCTTTGATGCAAATAAAGCTTGCAGTCTAAAATGAAAAACAGAATGGCAACTCATGTAGACCCTGATGAGACGGCTCGTCACGAACCGTCGTATCAGGATCTACACTGTTTGCACAGATATCTGTTTTGGTCTGCAGGGCTGAAAAGGTTAAGCGGTCAACGACGGCCGGATCAGACTGCACGAATGGGCCGGCTGGTCTGGGGCTTCGTGTCCGGAATAAGCGATAAGGTCCCATTTTTCTTTGCTGCTTATCTTATTATTAGCAATATTAGCAATATTTCTTTCGTGATTCTCATTCTATAAGAATTTTACTACGGATTAGCCCTTAAGGCGCTAAGCACAACTATAGCAGACGACACTTTCAAAGATGTTTTTACAGAGAAAATAAGCCTTGACATTCTAATGTGAAATGTCAAGTCTTATTTTCTCTGAAAAAATAACAAAATCAGTTTTAAAATGCCGTCTGCTACAAAGAAACTCACCGCTTCAAGAGATAAGTGCGTAAAATTACGTAGACACGCATAACCAACAAGTAATAGCTACCAACACCACACATGCGACAGGCTTTTAAGGCATTAAAATTCACAACTGTATTTACCCTTAGTACTCGGACAGACAAACCCGAGTAAACTGTGTAGACCCAGATCAGACGCCGCGTTTGCGGCGTCTGATCAGTGTCTACACCGTTTGCCGCTCATCCAGCGTTTTATACATGCATAAGCAGGAAGTTAAGGTAGAGTTGTTCATATTATACGGAGTACAGGTGTCCGAATCTTTAGGGTAAACACGGTGCCTCGCATTTTCATGTGGATATATGCTTTAAGACAAAGTCTGTAAAGTGAAAGTGTATACATGTCAGATACAGGATCTTCACAAATCCTGCAATTCGAAGCAAAATATATCAAATTCGGATGAACATTAAGAAAATTATTAAGGTTTGAAAATTGCTTTAATGGGCGCCGCCATTTTAAATATTTATTACGACTCTGTGATGTCATAAAGTCTTAATGAAATATGGGAAACCTTAGTAAATAATATTTGCGACAATATTCTGATTTAATAATTTATGTGTTTAGATAGCTAATTCTCGAAGCATTTATAAACAGACTGTTTTGTGTCAGGAATATGGTTTTATTTAATATTTTGCGATGTTTAGAACCTCATAAAAGTATAAAATGGCGGCGACCTTTAGAATGGTTTTGAGATCTTTAAACGTATTTAACTCCCTTAGTGCTAATCCGATTTTGATCAAATTTGCATCATTTATGCTTTATCTATCAATGTACTTCAAATCAAATAACACCTTTTTCAGCCTTGTTGTTCCCTTTTAACATAAGCATTATTTCCGATGCTTATTCTCTCTCGTCGTAACTAAGACTTGTCTTTCTTCCATTAAAATATGTCCGTATACTTTCAAAATACCAGCAACCTTCCAGTTATATGTAGGATGCATTGGTTGTTGAATATACCGCTCTTTGGTTCCCTGAGTGGTTGCAACTACAGTTGACTCTCGCTATCTCGACCTCGCTTATCTCGAATAACCGCTTATCTCGAAGTGAAAATCTTGTCCCTGCTTAAACATGAAAATCTAACAACATGTAAAAAATATTGTGGAAAAGAGGAGAAATTGCTCCTAAGGAGCAATTTCTCCTCTTTTCCACAATATTTTCAATATATCTCGAACTTCAAGAGTCCAATTACACATATATTTGTTAAATGTGGTTAATCGAAATAGTTTTTTCTCAATTCTGCAAATCTGATATGTCGAAGTACGGATATCTCGAAGCATTTCAGAGAGTCCCTTGGAATTCGAGATAACGAGAGTCGACTGTACGATTGTTTCCTTGCTCGCTGTTTGCTATATCTTCTGAACCGTTGTGCCACTTGGGCAGTAACGTTGGATTGTACTGATTATACAAGTACTGTCTCTGTTTCTCGAATCAACTGATTTTCTTACAAATGTTGTATTTTGTACGAATGAAAGATACAGTTTCTGTCCTTGTTAAATCCTTCATGGCCTTATGTCGTGCTTCTAACTTACGAGCGACGCTTTCTGCAATTAAGTCCTTTGAGTCATTCGACCTTGAGAGCAGTTTGTCTTTAGCGATATCAAAAAATGAAACACCCTCCCTGTGTTTTGTTGTTTCTCTGGATCCTGAAGTTTCCAACCTAGCAATAAGACTCGTACTATGTCTACGCCCCTTGCTTAAAGGTTCTCGATCGAATGAGCCGCTATTAGAATACAGTTTATAGAGAGCCTCCTTTCGACTCTTCCGAGTTGGCGATGTAGTGTTTTCTGACAATGACAGCGATCGTTTCACAGAACGCACTACATTGTTCAAAATGTCTTCACCACTTGCTGGGTCATCAGCATTGTCTTTTTCCAATAGAGAAAGCTTCTCTAGCATTTCCAGAATATATTTCATTTTCGTTTCGCTTAGCTTATCTTCTGATATTACATTCAAAGTGACAGGTATTGTAGTGCAAGATTTCAGTATTTATGTCTTTATAGCAGATGTCATTTTACGTAGGCTGCTGCTAACTGTGCTGTCATTTGCTGTTAAAGAAAGCCACACCCGATCAATATAATATCCTTGGCTCTGTGATAGTTCCACACTGTTACATGAGCCGATTCTCGAGAAAATGTCTCTTCTAACTTTTCGTCGAATCACTCTGGTTTTAACCATTGTCCTGCTGAATAAATTAAGATGCCACGCCTAATTTTTAACCAATCAGATTATTTGATCCAGATTGTTGCTATAAATTCACATACTTAATGGCAAACAGTGCAGATCCAGATCAGTTGGCTTCTTCAGAAGCCAACTGATCTGGATCTACACTGTTTACAAATGCAGGGTATATCCGGGTTCAGCAGGACAAGGGTTAAATAATATTATTGTATAATACATAGTGACAACAATTACTAATATACAGTAAATATAGGCACCATTTTACAAATGGGGTTCAGAAGGAAGAATAAAAACTTAATCACTCTTTCAGGGAACTTTCCAGGCCCCTTAGCAAGGCCACGTGTCCAGTTCTTTGGCTGAAGTTTCCCCTTGACCTATCGTTTACGGAGCAACCAGCATAAGTTCTGGCGAGACTGTGGATGAGCAGTCACGCCTGAACCTTTGCTGTTCCCATATGCTATAAAGACTTTATTCCCATGACGCAGTTCACCTTATGACAAGTAAAAAAGTGCCTTCGGGCTAATGCTGACAGTAAACCCGACAGGCACACAACGTTGAAACAACGTCGATTCTACGTTGATGCAACGTCAAGACGTTGAATCAACCTTGAATCGACATTGTTTCAACGTTGTGTGTCTGCTGGGAAGGTCCTGAAACCCTACATATCCGCACAGTCTTATATCAGGGCATTCTCAGTCCGCATACAGAATATTGAATACTGTATTAAAGTCTGATACCTGACTTACTTTGGATGCAACAAAAATCACAAAGAGAACATCTCTTAGCTCCAAATGATTTTCTAACGACAATTGTTAGGATCCCCAGCGGGCACAAACGTTGACTCGACGTTGTGTACTTGCTGGGTACCATTGATTCCCCTTATATAGTTTATACATTTTTGCGAATATTCTACAGTCCATTGTTGTGTTGTTGTTGTTGTTGTTGTTGTTTAAGTTCAAACGGTCAATACTTTGTACTTGCCTAATAGCTGTCCCTCTAAACTCTTCAAAACAAGCAAGCGAATGGTAGGTCATGTTACATGTGATGAACTTCTGCCTCTTCGAAGACACTGAGACCAGGGTCAACAACCTACATCATCAACATGATCATATAGCTGCGATTGTAGCATTTCTTCGGATTCTTGGTAAAATCACGAAGAGTATATAATACAGTGAAAAATTACTATATGCACAAAACATGGCCATTTAGAACTGTATTTTACCGAAAATGGGAACTCCATACATACTCTAGTTATTGTAGATAATTCGACCAATTATATTTAAATCATAAGTGTTTCTGATTATCAACATGGATGGTCGAAGTGTCCGAATATCCTTTGCGTATCAGAAGCCTGATTTTTCGAAAAATAGACATTCCTTATGACAGAGCATTTGGTGCAACAAGCGAATATACTGAATTTCATAAAACGGAGCAGTTCAACAAGATTACGTGAAACTAGGTACTGACGAAAATACGTCTTTGTCGTTGCAAGCCTCGTGATGCCAGACAGTAACCCTCGGAACGGATTTCTCTATCTACCCCTCACACTCATGATATATTCTTATATTCTCTAGTGATACTTCGGTCTCTGTAACATTTTATATCAAACTAGGAGTAGTTATCACGAAAACAAGCCTATATAATTTTAACCCCTTTAAACCCCACTTTTATATAGTAAAACTAGGGTTTACAGGGGTATACATTATTTTCTTATCTATGCTCAAAAACATAGATTGTGGTACTCGTTAGAACCGCCTCGCCGAGGCGGTTCTAACGAGTACCCACAATCTATGTTTTGAACAGAAATATGAAAAATATCAGGGTTTTTTATCTGAAAATTTTCCGTTTTTGGAGGTGAAATTTTCAATATATGAATAGGCGTGTTTTCGTAATGCAAGTGCATTTCATTTGGAAATAGTATTTTCGAGTATAAACTGTAGGGTTATCTAGAAAGTAATTCAGGTGTCAACCTTTTACGGACAGTATATGTCCTGATGAAACTGCACTTGTACAGGAAGATTGATCTGCCCCGAATCTGTGCATCTTGCGTAAGCTCGAAGATACATTTATGCTTGGCGTGACTCTTTTTTTTTTTTTTTTTTCCTATGTAATGAACAACAGTATTATGTAAATGTTGTCTTTATTGTTTCAGTGATTGGAATCTGGAGGTATTTGGTTCTAACGCTTAGTATGCTGGGTAAAATGTAAGCAGACGGCAATTTAAAATATTTTTTTATAAATATTTTCCCATAAAATAGGCTTGAATTTCATGCCAATGGTCGATCCTGAGGAGACAATTTGCATGAAATGTCAAACCTATAATCTGGGGGAAAAAAAACAATCACCAATTTGTCGTCTGCTGAATTTGCCCAGAGAGTGGTAAAGGTTAATCTGAGTTTTATTACATATGAGTAGTTCCCTGTCGCATATTCTGGGCATAGAAGGACAAGACCAGGTATTTCCGCAATCTAATCTGGATTTTGATTACTATCTATTCTTTAAAATCAAAGAATTCTCAAAGCGGACAGCCGCGGAAGGCCGAGATCAGACGGCAAAAGACAAGTCTGCGCATCAGTACAGTCTATTAATAGACTGTGCTGATGCGCAGACTTGTCTTTTGCTCACATGTGACATTTCCTGTTACCTCACCCCCTGTTTTCTAGGGACAATATGATAAAATTTGATTAAAATGGTTCAAATAGTCAAATAATATAGAATTCTTATTTGTAACAAATACATCATATTGCAAGATTCGTCTAATACATCAAAACTTATGCTGAATTATATGCATGCGTTGCACATTTGGAAGACTGGATGAATTTAAAGGGCGTATTTTTGGTAATTTTACTACCGAAAATTGCTAAATCAAGGGCAATAACTCATGTCATACACACTTTTATGTAAACTGGTGTACTAGTTGTGAGTAGTTATCAAATGGATATTACCATATAAATTTTATTGTAACCAAATCTCAAGTATGAAAATTATTAAATTAAAATATGAAATTTGCCCATTTTTTTATATAAATGTTATAATTCAGGGGCAATAACTCCTGCAAGAATAAATACACCACATGCCAGAAGCTTCTATGGTGTGCAGTCTGTCATAACAAGGTTTCGTAATAATTTTTCGTCTTATCTTAGAAATAGATTGTTAAGATATTGCATTGTTACGAAGTTGAGTACAGTTTTCCCCATAAAGCACAAAAGTAAAATAGTAATCAGGGGCAATAACCGAAGTCAGAACAAAAGCATTTTTATGTGCGTATAACTGCATTTCAAGTGTCATGCGAATGTATATATGCAAGTTTCAGATTAATAGGGTAACAGATACTCAATTTATAAGGTAAGGCAAAACGTGATTTCGTCCTGCAAGAATTATCGTTACTGCTATCAGTAGTGGTCTTATAGCGGAACGAATACACTTTCATGGGAAGCAACTCTGTTAAAAATGTTCTGCCTTCCTTGTAAGGGATCTACACCAAAAGAAAAGCATTTGATTAGAGTTGACCTTTTAAAGCAAACAGGAAATCACAAAAGTTGTCTTCCATGTAAATAGTGGAATAGCTACCCACCCAGGAAACACACAACGTCGCAACAACGTCGTTACAACGTCGCTGCAACGTCGTGACGTTGCAGCGACGTTGTAACGACGTTTTTGCGACGTTGTGTGTTTGCGGGGCAGTGTTTTCAATCCACTTAAATCAAATCCTAGATATCTTTGATTTTCCGTTAGACAAACAACTTGCATAAATGACGAAACATGATGTATCAAGTTCATTAACACTTTGCATGCTGATTATAAATTTCAACAGACGACAGTTCAAAATATTTTTCTTATTTGCTAGGAAATAGGATTTGACACTTCATGCATATTGTCTTCTAAGGAGACAATTTATATGAAGTGTCAGAGCCTACCCAGCAAACACACAACGTCCCAATAACGTCGTTACAACGTCGCTGCAACGTCTTGACGTTGCAGCAACGTTGTAACGACGTTGTTGCGACGTTATGTTTTGCTGGGTATTTCCCAGACAAATAAGAAAAATATCATCAGTTTGTCGTCTGTTGAATTTGCCCAACGCTCTGCATGCAGATCAGACTGAGCAGTCTGATCAGGGTCCACACAATTTACCTGTATGCAAAAATAGGTTTGCAAAGTTTGCAAGAATATTCAGCCGACGACATAAACAGACGACATTTTCAGATGCAATTTTTCTTGGCATTTTAAAGGTTTATGAGACAATATGCATGAAATGTCAGAGCCTATATCCTTGGACAAATAAGAAAAATAACATCAATTTGTCGTCTGCTGAATTAGCACAGAGAGTGGTAAAGGTGTAAGTTAATCAGAATATGCAGATTTTATTGTATTTGAAATGGATTATTACATCATAGTTTTGAATATATTGCTAACGTACAGACGCAAAAGTACAACGGCCATAGTTTTACAGTATTTCTTCCTGACCTATATTCCCTTGTAATGATGTAATTTGTTCTACTGCTTTTAATTAATTGCTTCCTCATTTGAAGATTTCATGTTTTAACATTAACGGTTGCCATGCAGACAGACGTAAAACACAAAGTTGGTAGGGGATCATGCTTAGTTAACCCTTGTCATGCTGAACCCGGATATAGTACCTGCCTTTGCAAACCGTGTAGATCTGAATAAGCCAACTGATCTGAATCTGCACTGTTTGCCATTAAGTATGTGATTTTATAGCAACAATCCGGGTCAAGCAATCTGATGGGCTGGAAATTAGAAGGCATCTTAAATTATTCAGCATGACAAGGGTTAAGCTGGATTTGTTTCTTTGAATAGAGACATCATTTGATCAATTTCGCAATATAAGTCTTTAGGATGTTTTGGTTGTCAAGATAACCAATAAATTAAGCTGACCACAACAAGGAAATCTGAATTCTCCCATACGAAAAAGCATTTAACAAGTCAACAACAATTACTACTGTATCGTTTAAAAGTGCGCAGGCAGACGAAAAGTGATCACAGTAGCCCATCCTGGGCGTAGTTCAAGTGGGTATTTTGGCTTGACTCTTGGTAGAAGATACATCGCCTCCGAATGAATTAAAATAATGCCGACATGATCCTGACAACCCATGAAATTTTTATTTTTTAATATGACATGACCAGGTTTGGTTACTATGGAAACCATTGTTTGCTATTGGCTTATAATGGTGTAAATGCTTACATTTCGTATTTTCTACACTTGAGAAAAAATTTCAAGATCAAAACAAGTTATCAATCTGCTATTTGTATTGGTTGCCAAGGCAACTGCATGTTAGTTTAAAGTAGGAAATCTTTAAATGACATCGACAAAATAACTGAAAACCTCATACATTAAATGTGAAAACAGACGCTTACTTAATACTGCTAATAACGTGGGGAATGTTACAGTTAGTTAGACAGTTTTCTTGTATTTCTCGTATATTTATTTATTTATATATTTATTTATTTATTTGTTTATTCCTCATGGCCAGAATAATACTTCGATTAAGTGTCCATCATTATTTTTCTGAACATTTGGTACTAGTGGGTTCATGCTTTATATTCTAATACGAGCGTATAATAATCATAGACTCACGCTTAACGATTTTAATCTGGAGACCCCTAAAAGGGAAACTGGCCAACAGTGCAGACCAAGATAAGACGCCGCAGAACGCGGTATCGGATCGCAGCGTCTGATCAGGGTCTTCACAGCATTTAATACAGGTATTTGTAGAAGACATAGTAATAATAAAAATTAACTAGACACCCAGCTATTCGATATAGGCCGGTCCAAGGACTTGTGGAAGAAGAGTCAATTCGATGTAAATGGGTTAAACCTGCTGGATGGGGTGGAATCGCACGACTCGCAATAAAGTCATTCGAAAGAAGGACTTACGAGGAGTACCTTATAATCACCGTCCCAGCAGGCACACAACGTTAAAATGACGTCGTATCAACGTCAATACCGCATCGACGTTGATACGACGTCATTTTAACGTTGTGTACCTGCTGGAAGGTCGATGCGACGTGATTACATCGCATCGACGTTGATACGACGTCATTTTAACGTTGTATGCCTGCTGGGATAGGCACACAACGTTAAAATGACGTCGTATCAACGTCGATGCGATAGGCACACAACGTTAAAATGACGTCGTACCAACGTCGATGCGATGTGATCACGTCGCATCGACGTTTATACGACGTCATTTTAACGTTGTGTGCCTGCTAGAATGTCCGTCCGTAATCAGTTTGTAAAGCTCTTTGGTGCATTTTTAATGTCTGAGTCGAGAGGAGTGTCAGCAATGCCAACTGACTAAATTCGTGAAACCATACTACTCTAAGTACTGGAATCTAGAGGCCTGAACAAACAGTGTAGACGAGATATACAGCATTCATCCATCAGTTTTAGACACGTCGACCGGTTGTAAAATGGACCTGTCCAAAGAAGATAAGAAGATAAGGCAAGAAAAAAACGATATACAAACTTTCTTAACCCATTGTAGACTGAATAGACTCTCCCACGCTATATATTGGAAGAGTCAAATTTCAATTTTAGGTACGTCTGGCTATGATATTTACATATTCCTAGAGAAAATGGTTAGACTCTTCGCAAACAGTTCTGCGGCGTCTGATCTGGGTCTGCACTGTTTGCCAATTACCCGTTTATGGGTCTCCCGACTAAACTGGGTTAAACATATGGAAGATAAATTGTTTCGTTATCTTTCGTACGTTTTGGGACGTTTGAATACCATGTACTTTTTTTATCGAATAGCTTCATGCTTAGGGAGGATAGGTCAAAATTCCCACACTTGTTCTAATCGTACAAAACTTTAAGTTGTTGAAATGTCATCGTCTTAACCTTTACCACTCTATTGGCAAATTTAGACGATGATATTTTCTTATATTGCGCAGAAAATAGGCTCCGACATTTTATCAAAATTGTTTCCCGAGCAGACAACTTGCATGAAATGTCTGAGACTATTTTCTAAAAAATATGAGAAATATTCCAAATTGTTAAAAATTTCTAAATTTCTAAATCTAAATTTCTGCTGAAAATTTCCCAGCAAACTAAGCTTTAAGAGAGATATTATAGACGTGATATTTGATTTCATTTTTTTTTCATTTATTTTTTGCATTGCTTGCAACAAGTATGACGTTTATAACAGTGTTATTGGCTGAGATCTGAGTAGGTGAAATAGTAATTCAAGAAATTAATTCTAGCTTAACGTAAGAAAACGTGCCTTTTTATATGTGCGCCCAACGAAGACTCAAATTAGCCTGCACATCAGCGTAGTCCGATCAGTCTTCGTTTTCTTCGAAATTTTGCATTTTCGGCTATCCAAAATGAGCCCAGTGAAGCTATTAATCAGGCTGCGAAAATGCGCCCGCTGATCTGAGTCTTCACTGGGCGCGGATATCCGAAGGTACGTTTTCTGACATTGCTTCTCAACCTATCCTCTTTTGAATATAAATTATATATTTGTAGAAGGTTATTATGTTCGCACTGGTCCTTATGATGAATTTAAACGTCATTTTGTTACAGCGGCCATTCATCCTTTATTTACCGTATTTATTCTCAGTAATCTGACAGACAGGCCTAGGCAAACAGTGTAGACCAGATCAGACGCCGCAAAATGTGGCGTCTGATCAGTGTCTACACTTTTTGCCAATCACAATGCAGTCTTTGCAACATATGAACAGGTAAAAAATTGGATTTATTCAGATTTTAGAAAAAGTACGGTAGATGTCAAGGTGTCCGATTATTTAGGGTAAATACTGTATGTATAAAATATAATAATAAAATTTAGACATATAGTGCAAATTAGCCCATCTTTATAGCTGATTAGGTTATGATTGACCTTGTGACGATTACTGTAAAATTATAATGGATTCGGACAATAAGTGCAATAGGAAAAGACTTCATTATTTATTTTTAATATATATATATATATATATATATATAGACACATATTCAGAAACTTATCCCTAACAATAACGGCCATTTGTTTTTTGTTGTTTTTTTTTGCCAAATAAGTTAATTTCAATTATTTTTTTTTAAATAAGGTCATAAAAAGGAAAAGCAAAATTGATAAAGAATGTATTTTAAATGAAATACCTTAACAAACCGAACGAATAATGAGAAAGTCATCGAGACTTAAAGATCTTAAAATTGCTTCTATGAGCGCCGCCATTTTGAATACTTAACAGAATTCATGATGCCATAAAGCCCTTATGCAAAACCTAAATAAATAATACATGCAACAATATTTGACCTTTTATTTGTGATACATTTTCCTCTCTAAGTTTATTAATTGAAATTCATACTTTTTTTTTTCTTCAGAATTTAAGAATCGCATTATACCTAAACTCTTTAGATAGGTCCATTTCCTATATAAGGGGCCTCTAGATAATTTTTATTATTATCATGTTTTGTAGAAATGTCTGAACTTAATGCAAACAGTGTAGAGCGTTCTGCGGCCTGGGTCTACACTGTTTGCCAGTGCCCCTTTTGTGGGACGCTAGGCTTAAATAGGTTAAATATTAGGAATGGCGGTGCACATATGAACGGTTTTGAAACCTTTCAATGTTATTAAATTTATTATGTTTTATCCGAATTTGGTCAAAATTGAATCAAAATGCATGGTTTGTCAAGATTTTTCATATCAGATGCATTCATCACCAACTTTGCCATTCCCTTTAAGTCATGATTCCTGTAAAGCTGATTCTAATTCTGTGGCTTCTTGAAAGTCCACAAGATGTAAGGTTATCTATTTAGACATAAGGAAAAATGTCCACCCCAAATGGAACATATACTGGAAAAAAATCAACTTGGTTTGAAAAGTTTTACAGAGGGTTACAAAAGGACATTTTATGCCAAGTTACTTGAAAATCCAACAGCTCGTCTACTATTCGAAATGAACTTTCAGATTGCATCAAACATGTATCAGGACCCAGTTTCCCAATAACTTATCAGTGTCCAGGTGTATCTTTAACCTCGTCATACTGAATAAATTAAGATGTCACGCCCTTTTCTAATGTTCAGCCAATCAGTTTATTTGATCAAGGTTGTTGACACAAATTCACATACTTTATGACATTTAGTACATATCAAGATCAGTAAAGCCAACTGATCTGGATCTAGACTGTTTTCAAAGTTAGAGCATATCCAGGTTCACCATGACTAGAGTTAAGGTCTGAAATTTTCGCATATGAAACGAGATATTTGAAAATACAACTAAAGTTACCCATGAATGGCAACACTTCTGAAGCATACAGCCGAACTTCAATGGCTCGAACACCTTTGGGACCATGGAAAATTGTTCGAGCCATGGGTAGTTCGAGCCAGTGAAGGTTAATCATGGCGCCCGGTCGGGAAGCAAATATCGCTAATTCTGGTAAATCTATCGATCTTCTACACAATAATTGTATGCTGAGTGCACTCATTAGAATCGCCTCGAAGAGGCGATTCTAATGAGTACACACAACATACAATTTCATAATGAAATAAAAAAGCTTTCTTAGATATTTGTTTTCTTGATCTATCAGAAGAATTTCGTAGGGACTTAAAAATGAGTTCGAATTAGCCATGGTGAACGAGCCATCGGTGTTCGAGCTATTGAGATTCGATTGTAGTTTTCTGCGTCGTGTGATCTGGTTCTATGCTGTTTGCCAATGTGCCTTCTATGGGACGCTAGGCATAAACGGGTTAACGGAATTATTTCTCTTTGAAAAGATTAATGTGGAATTGGTGTCCAACCTTTTAGATTGTTATTTTACTTCTCTGCAGCTGGTGTTATGTGTCGAATTGGCGGTCCCCCCGCACTTCACCATAGCGCAGATAATATTTTTATTTCCTTTGGGATCTTCGAGTCCATTCTCGTTTTCTTGAAAATCGAGCACCGCTTAAGCCGGTGCTAGGGAGTGTGTGGGACAGGGTGTGGGAGGGCGTATGCAACCTTGAAAACTGCATAGCTGAAATGAAGAGACTTAATAAAACCGAGTCTCCGATTTTCTTTCTTTTGTGTGTTCTTTGTATCCAAAGGCAACCTTTCAGATTTTTTATTCTACATAACTTGCAGCATTTCTACTGTGGGGAAATATGAATATATTCAATTAAAAAAAGGCTAATGAATAGAATTAAACGTTTTGTGCATAGGTAGTTACGATGAAAGGTAGCATTAAATCATGGCAAAAGTTTTGATATTTACTTCTTTTGTGTAAAGCGCAGGGCAAGAAAACGACTTTCTGGAAGATGTCGCAAGTGAAATAGGCTTCTGCAGTCATCCTCCAATCAGAATGGTGAAGACAGCTGAAACACTGTGAGAACCACCTATCTTTGACTTTCCTGTACACAAGAGCCATTTTGTTTCCAAGGGAAATAGTTATTTCCTTTCAGAGTAGACGCCTTTTCAGAAGGGAGACAAGAACCATTTTGAAAGATTTACCTACATTGTAAGTAAACAAATTGCCAGTAGTCTCGCATCGTAAAGACGCATTCACTACATTTCACAACTTGACTATGACAAGAGCTTGAGTGATTCAGTATAAAACATTTACATCATGTAAATCATGTAAATGTGCAGATGTTTGTTCGTATTTCCCCTGACGCATACGGGCAGTGGTTCTCTGACGAGGCCCCGTAGCCTAGTGGACAGGAGAGTTGACTCTTAATCCATTAGGTTTCTCACCGCTGTGGTTCGAGCCTCGCTTTGGTCACATGTGGGAAAGCCTAGTTCTGCTTACGTTTAGTCAGGTGTTTTTCCCCGGGTTTCGCCCACCTTTGATGAGCGATCTGCTCGATATAAGTATATTCTTGAAAGGGCCGTAAAACCTAAATAAAAAAAAATCTCTGACACATTTAGTTTACCTTAATTGCAGCCCAAAAATCTTCCATTTAACTGACATGGTGATGTGTGTTAAAACTGCTGGCAGTGCCGACACTGACCACACTCTCGACCCGGCCTAAATTGTTTGCTTAGCTAGGTATGTCCGTATAAACAGGGTGAATATGTTGCAATGTTGTTGTTTTTTTTCCTTTACCACTCTCTGGGTTATTTCAGCAGACGATAAACTTATGATGTTTTTTTTTTTTTTTTTCTCGGAAAATAGGCTTTAACACTTCACTTCATTCAAATTGTCTCCAAAATTTGAATGAAGTGTCAAAACCTATTTTCTGGGAAAATATCAACGGTTTATCGTCTGCTGAATTAGCTCAGAGAGTCGTAAACGTAAAAATCAGGAAACTGCGATCCCCCTTTTTTATTTCTTCTGCTTTCGGTGCTCCAGGAAGGCTGTATTTCGTGATTGTGATATTTCCTGGGTATCTTCACTTTATATTTTTACCATCATATTTTGAAATTAAAAAACACCCTAGATAGTTTAAACGAGGGCACTTTTAGGTATGATTTGGCTGTATTTATTATTCATTGGCTTGTCCACTTGGCATCCTTCGCCTTATGAGACAATTTGCATGAAAAGTCAAAGTCAGAAAAATATCATTAGTTTGTCGTCTGCTGAACTAGCCATGAGAGTTAGATATAGAACAAACAGTGACAAAAGGAGCAACATATCAGCAACCCCGAATAAAGACAAACTGCAAATACGGGAGCCTTTTGGCTGAGGTAAAGTCGCATTTTCACATTCAGACGATGCGTTTTGGTGCTAAGCCAGTCTTATTTGTAGAATTGAACAGCGCTTATTATGTATTTCTCTATGTTTTGCTATTTTAACTGTTTTTGGCATCGACTTGCCTTTTCTTCGCTATTACTTAACTCTTAAACTGCCAATCACAATAATTGTCGTCTGCTTTGTCATCTGCTTGTGATTTTAAAAGTCATTTTTGCAAACAATGTGGACCCAGATCAGACTGCTCCTCTAGGAGCAGTCTGATCTGGGTCCACACTGTTTGCCTGTATGCAAAAATAGGTTTGAAAAGTTTGCATGAAAATTTCAGCAGACGACAAAAACAGACGAAATTTTCAGATGCAGGTTTTCTAGGCGTTTTAAGGGTTAAAGTATACGCACTGCAAAGAGTTTGAACCAATGTAGAGAGTTGTCTTTAATTCGAGCCTTTGCTCTCTGTACATACATCCTGTGATGTCCAAAGATATTTTTAGCGGACAGTGAATGCCATGATCAGACTGCGCGGATGCGCAGGCTACTCTGGACCTTCAGTGTCCGCATATGCCTGAAGACAGGTTTTTGCATGGCGCCCCAAATGTAGTGAGCCAGGTGTGCACGTCTAAATTTATCTTCGTCAGTGGCATTAAATCATAAATGTTGAAAGTTAACTGTTGAAATATTAAACAAGATTTACACGAGCAAAACCTCGCCCTTAATACTAATACACCTCCAAACTACAATATACAGTCGATCCTCAATGGCTCGAACATCTTTGGGACCATGGAAATTTGTTCGAGACATGGATAGTTCGAGCCACTGAGGGTTAATCATGGCACCAGTTCAGGAAGCAAATAGCGATAATTTAGGGAAATCATTTCGATTTTCTACACAGCGATTGTATGTTGAGTGTACTCATTAGAATCGCCTTGATGAGGCGATTCTAATGAGTACACACAACATACAATGTCATAATAAAATAAGAAAAAATCCCTAAATATTTGTTTTCTTAAGCTATTGGAAGAATTTTGTAGAGACTGAAAAACCAGTTCGAATCATCCACGGGAAACGAGCCATCCGTGTTCGAGCCATTGAGGTTATACTGTATGTGTTC
This sequence comes from Anodontia alba, assembly GCA_964016985.1. Taxonomy (NCBI): domain Eukaryota; kingdom Metazoa; phylum Mollusca; class Bivalvia; order Lucinida; family Lucinidae; genus Anodontia; species Anodontia alba. The sequence goes on from OZ024821.1 coordinate 10,200,229, forward strand.
GGTCCGCGCAAAAAGTCCTCTATTTTATCAGTGAAACCATGGGACGTCGCCATCAATATTTTAACCCACTGTAGACTAAATAGACTCTCCCACACTATATATTAGAAGACTCCAATTTCAAGTTTAGGTAGTCCGGCTATGAGATTTACATATTCCTAGAGAAAAATGGCTAAACTATTTGCAAACAGTGGAGACCCTGATCAGACGCCGCGTTCTGTTGCGTCTGATCTGGGTCTGCACTGTTTGCCAAGTACCCTTTTACGGGTCTCTCGACTACAATTGGTTAATATGTATAAAATCAGTCATTCCGTTGTAGTGTGTGTGTGTGTGTGTGTGTGTGTGTGTGTGTGTGTGTGTGTGTGTATGTGTGTGTGTTCTAAGTACATATCATTTAAGATGTTGATTTTATGGTCATAAAATGGGTCTTCGGTGTCAGAGGTACCGACTTTCTTAAAAAAGGTTATTTTGAATAAATTCCAATTTCCATCGGTTCCAATTTCCACTCTAAACTTTCATATCAGAAGGATTATATTAAGCAGTAACTGTGGTGTCCTTGTAACATTCTCATTGTTAATAAAATTGTAAAATGAACATTTTTTACAATTCTTAGCGGTCTAATTGGATGTAATCTGCTATTATTGTAATGAATTGATTTTATTATTTGACAAAGAATCCACGGAAGCCTTAAATTTAGTACGTTTTAACTGTCTGAGCTTTTTAAAGTCTCTACTATTAAAACGTTCCTATAAATGTGACCGAGTTTTTAATAAAGACTGGCTTAAAACATTAGTCAACTGAGTGCACTGCAAAATAATTGGTAAAGTACAGTTTCTCAAATATTTATGACAAAGGAGCCGGGGTACAGACAACCATCTTTATACCGACACTCGATACAACGACAAAATTCGTTATAATGACAATTTGAATGTCACGAAACCTTCGCTTAAGAGGTAACAATTGGTTACAAATTGGGCCAGAATATTGTAATAAATATTTTGAAGAAACATATGTTTTGAATATTTGTTAGAATCAACTCAGTGAGGCGATTCTGACAAATATCCAAAACATATGTTCGGTGAGGAAATAAGAAAAAACAAGAGTTGTCTTACGTATCAATCTGCGCATTAAGTATTCTGCACAACAGCAAATTCATTTTAATGGAAATGTCTTTGGAAACAAATGTTGTCGTTGTAACAAGGGTTCACTGTACAACATTTCCAAGATTGTATGTACGACTTGCGAACTCAGATCAACATGAGCTTTGAGAGATTGTATGGTCTCTCTCTCTCTCTCTCTCTCTCTCTCTCTCTCTCTCTCTCTATATATATATATATATATATATATATATATATATATATATATATATATATATATATCTGTGTGTGTGTGTGTGTGTGTGTGTGTGTGTGTGTGTGTGTGTGTGTGTTAATTTCAAGTGTCAGTCATTTCTATGTTTACTTCAGCTAATGCTAGTGTCATGCAATGGTCGTAAAGTGTCTTCCCACGTAGTTCATACCTTCCGCTCCTTTGTGAGCACTGAGCCCATTCCGGGTCCCAAGGTTATAAAACTTTATTCATGCTCAACTCAACTGAGCATGAAATTTTTCATGCTGATAAATCTCTAATTACTAAAAATTTCATTTTTTTTTCTTGCTAAACATAACTAAGCATAAAAATTTCCCTGCTAATAAATATGAAAGTTGGCATTTTTATATTTATTAGCAGAGAAATTTTCATGCTCAGCTGAGTTGAGCATGAAGTAATGTTTATAACCTCAGAGCCGGGATTCTTGAAAATTGGTATGTGGGTCACTTATGAAACCGAATCATTGGCCGCAAATAAACCAGTCAGTCAGTCTGGCCCTGAAAATTGACTTTAGCTTTTTCAGTTTTGTGAGAGTGTTCATAGCTCTCAAGGGTCATTCCTTTTAGACTGTGCATCCGCGCAGGCTGATAAGTCTTCGCGGGCCAGCTAAAGACACGTTTAGTCCAAGAGCTCGGGGTAGGTTTATTCAAGTGGTCGAGGCCAAAAGATTTGAAGATATATTCTAATGTAAAACAAGTATGCCGAACTTAAAAAAATCATAGATTTGAAAATATCGGTTGGTACATGAACACATGGTGTGCTCCAAATCGCGTCAAAATGGGGGTACCTTTATATATAGTATAGTCTCCCACCCAATGTGTAATAAAATGCTCATTTTGGTACCCAGCAATACGAAATAAATTATCTAAAAAATAAAATATCAATTGGCAGAATTTCTTTGCCATACTGAGCCGAACAATATTGGCTACTTTCAAATTCTTTCTATGTTATTTTCATATATACAACCTGTATTTTTTAAGACTTTCGTGTTTTAATTCAGCATACATTTTTACATAAGAATGCATATTCTAACCTTTTGGCTTCGACCGCTTGAAAAAACATTTTAGGTCCTTGGTTACACACTGAGTGCCCTGTGAAGATTCTGACCAGACTGCGCTGATGCACAGGGTGTTCTGTGTCTTCGCTGGGCGCACATGTATTCTTGTAGAAAATGCTGTTCCCAAACTCGTATATAACAATCAAGCGACGGCCAATTATTTCTTAGACGAGATATATCAAGGGATGAAAGTAACATCTGGATTGGAAAATAAATATGATTGTTATCCCGCTTACTTAGGCGAACAATATTGGCTACTCTCAAATTCTTTTTATGTTACTTTCATATATACAACATCATCCCATATTTCACTTTTTTTTCTATCCTTTGTAATTATTGAGCTCATTCCGGGATTTTTTGGAAATAAATATCAGGGTCAGTGATTATGCTTAACTGGACGAAAGTAGCTAGTATGTTCCCGAAAACTTGATACTTTAGTTGTTTTCAGTTAGGCAGTGGCTAGAGAGATACGGTCCCGTATCTTTAGCTTCGGAGGCTTAGGATACGGTCCCGTACCTTTAGTCTCGGAGGCTAGAGACACGGTCCCGTACCTTTAGCTATTCCCAGTGCATTTGACTAGGCTGTTGATTATTTCTATTTCCAATACTTTATCTAGTAAGTAGACACCGAATAACTTTAAAATCTCGATATCGAAAAAAACATTTATTATTATGAGTAACATTATTATTATTGTTATTATTATTATCATTATTATTATTATTAAAATAAATTATTTATAGGGCCTTTTTTCACACTTTGTTGCTGTCTGATGTGCGAAACTAATAACTGGTAAAAGGTCTTTTTCACCGTAAACATATCAAAAGTTAAATAACGCCATTGTCTTTCTTTACTCTGTACAAACAGAGCATCGTTAAGAGACCTAATGAAAGTAAGTACCAAAACCGTAGCCATAGCTAAGAACATTCTCTACTGTGTCATTGTCATTTGCCATAATGGCTCATAGACTCCAAATCGGGCAAAAATTTAAAACTTTCTGTCTTTGAGCCTATCAGAAAGCAGAATTCGTCCAATTCTTTGTGCGTGATTCTAGATTAGTCGCTTCGGCTCAGGCTAGATAGATGTACGAATAAGACACTGAATCAGAGAACATGGTGGAAGGAAGTTCAAATCAAGCAGTAAAAAAATATAGTGAAATAAACATTTCTAATAATTATAATAATACTGTCCCGGTTAATTGTAGTGAAATAAACATTTATGATAACCATGATGATACTGACCCGGTTTGTAGTTCGTTACATTTCCAAGCATTAGCGTAACAGGTATAACCAGTCTAACAACAATGACGACGACGTTAAAATTGAGTATCTGTTACTAAGTGCTGAGGTTGATACTGCGGTGTTAACGTCATTACTTAGGTACTGAATTAAACAACTATTTCTATACCTCAATCTTTGTTATAGTACAAATTCAAAAAAAATCTTAAACTAAGACTGACGTCAAAATAACATGTATCTTAGCGGGTTCAGGATCCACTTTTTAGGCTTAGTTTGCTTTCTGTATGTCTTGCTGCTTGCCAGACATGCGCATCATACGTTTCATTTCCAAACTTTTGGGGTTTAGATAAGCTCATATTGCAAACCACTGGGTCGGTATCTCTGCTGGTGGATGGTTCGTTCGTCCCCGAAAATATCATCAGCTCAGTATCAGTTCCTAAGTACTGAGGTTGATACTGCGGTGTTAACGTCATTACTTAGGTACTGAATTAAACAACTATTTTTATACCTCAATCTTTGTTATAGTACAAATTCAAACAAGAGGGCCATGATGGCCCTGTAACGCTCACCTGAGCAACATAGCACTTTGAGAGCCTGATCTAGAACTGATCAAGGCAAACATTCTGATCAAAGTTCAAAATGATTATATTAACAAGTAAGACAATGTAGCATGTCTAATAGACTGTGAAATAAAGGTCAAGGTCAAATATGGATGACTGTACTCAAGAGGCCATGCTGATATATGCATGTACTAAGTATCACTGGGTGTAGGAGCAATAGTTACTGAGAAACTGACCTAAACAGAAACATTTCACAAGTACCAAATATCACTCTGTAGGACCAATAATTACTGAGAAACTGACCTAAATGGAAAAACTTAAGAGAGTCACTGGACAGAAAACTATACGTCACCTTGAAATCATCAAGACAAACATTTTGAGCCAGATTCATGATGATCACTTCAAAAATGTGACCTCTAGAGCATCAACAAGGTTTTCCTTTGATTTGGCCAGGTGAACTAGTTTTTTTATATCAAGTGACCCAGTTTTAAACTAGACCTAGAAATCATCAAGACTAACATTTTGAGCAATATTTATGATGATTATTTCAAAAATGTGACCTCTGGAGTGTTAACAGTTTTCTGCTGATTTGGCCAGGTCACCTAGTTTTTGACCCCATGTGACCCAGTTTCAAACTTGACCTAGAAATCATCAAGACAAATATTTTGAGCAAGATTCATGATGATTGCTTCAAAAATGTGACCGCTAGAGTGTTAACAAGGTTTTCTGCTGATTTGGCCAGGTGACCTAGTTTTTGACCCCAAGTGACCCAGTTTCAAATTTGACCAAGAAATCATCAAGACAAATATGTTGAGCAAGATTCACGATGATTGCTTGAAAAATGTGAGCACTAGTATGTTAACAAGGTTTTCTGCTGATCTGGCCAGGTGACCTAGCTTTTTACCCCAGGTGACCCAGTTTTGAACCTGACCTAAAAATCATCAAGAAAAACATTTTGAGCAAGATTCACGATGATTGCTTAAAAAATGTGACCACTAGAGTGTTAACAAAGTTTTCTGCTGATTTGGCCCGGTGACCTAGTTTTTGACTCCAAGTGACCCAGTTTTGAACTTGACCTAGAACTCATCAAGACAAACATTTTGAGCAAGATTCATGATGATTGCTTGAAAAATGTGACCGCTAGAGTGATAAAAAATTTTACACTGATTTGGCCAGGTGACCTACTTTTTGCCCCAGGTGTTCTGTTTCAAACTTGACCTAGAAATCATCTGGCCAGGTGACCTAGTTTTTGACCCCAGGTGTTCTCGTTTTGAACTTGACCTAGAAATCATCAAGACAAACATTTTGAGCCAGATTCATGATGATTGCTTCAAAAATGTGACCGCTAGAGTGTTAACAAGGTTTTCTGCTGATTTGGCCCGGTGACCTAGTTTTTAACCCCAAGTGACCCAGTTTCAAACATATCATAAAACTCATCAAGACAAACATTTTGAACAAGATTCATGATTATTGCTTCAAAAATGTGACCGCTAGAGTGTTAACAAGGTTTTCTGCTGGTTTGACCAGGTGACCTAGTTTTTGACACCACGTGACCCAGTTTCAATCTTGACCTAGAAATCATCAAGACAAACATTTTGAGCAAGATACATGATGATTGCTTCAAAAATGTGACCGCTAGACTGTAAACAAGGTTTTCTGCTGATTTGGCCCGGTGACCTAGTTTTTGACCCCAAGTGACCCAGTTTCGAACTTGACCTAGAAATCATCAAGACAAACATTTTGAGCAAGATTCATGATGATTGCTCCAAAAATGTGACCACTAGAGTGTTAACAAGGTTTTCTGCTGATTTGGCCCGGTGACCTAGTTTTTGACCCCAAGTGACCCAGTTTCGAACTTGACCTAGAAATCATCAAGACAAACATATTGAGCAATATTCATGATGATTGCTTCAAAAATGTGACAGCTAGACTGTTAACAAAGTTTTCTGCTGATCTGGCCCGGTGACCTACTTTTTGACCCCAAGTGACCCAGTTTCGAACCTGACCTAGATTTAATAGAGGCAAACATTTTGAGCAAGTTTCATCAAGATTGGATCAAACTATGACCTCTAGAGTGTTAACAAATTTTTCCTTTGATTTGACCTGGTGACCTAGTTTTTGACCCCAAGTAATCCAGTATCGAACTTTACCTAGATTTCATAAAGGCACACATTCTGACCAAGTTTCATCAAGATTGGGTCAAAACTGTGACCTCTAGAGTGTTAACAAACTAATTGTTGACGACGAACGACGGACGACGGACATAGGGTGATGACAATAGCTCACCCTGAGCTTTTGCTCAGGTGAGCTAAAAATATTCTTAAACTAAGACTGACTTGTCAAAATAACATGTATCTTAGCGGTTACAGGATCCACATTTTAGGCTTATTTTGCTTTCTGTATGTCTTGCTGCTTGCCAGACATGCGCATCATATGTTTCATTTCCAAACTTTTGGGGTTTAGCCACACTGATGAAGTTTTAAATAACAGGAAGGCCTCTGTGGCACTATATTAGGTATAGTTAAGCTCATATTTTATAGTTATTCGGTATCTACTTAAAGTATTAGAAATAGGATGAAAGCAATCCTTAACCGCATGCAGTGGAAATGGCTACATTCAAAGGTTAAAGGTACGGAACCATTTCTCTAACCTCTGAGACTAAAAGTACGGGACCGTATCTCTAGCCACTGCCTTTCAATTAAGTATGGCCATTGCTTGCAAGGGTCACTCCTTTTTAGAATCTATCTTCATGCTTTAAGACAGTATGATAAAGTGTTTATGTGTCCCAACAGTTAGCGTAAACTCTTAATTCATAAAAGAAATGTCATCAAAGTTAACACTACGACTCGACTAATGCTAGATGAGATGCAGGAATGCCTATGGGTCACTAGAAAGACCGAAAAACACCTAATGACCGAAAAACGCCGGAAAACACCAAACATGTAGCAGAAATATATACGAAATGGGTTTGTGGGAGGGAAGGGTGTGGTGCTCAGGTGTGGCGAAGGGGAAGGTGGGGATGGGGAGGGTGGGGGGGGGCGGAGGGTAGGGTTATATGGTCGCAAGGGGTATAGGATGGTAGGTAGGAGATAGCATGGTCCTCAATCTTTTGAAGTTAGAGATCGGCTGCCGAAAACCACCTAACTACGCCGGAAAACACCATATTTTGCAGGATGGTCTCGGTGATTGGGTCAAGTTTTCGGTATAGGATTGATGCCTTCGATAGTACCTTATATTGTTATAGCGGTCCTATTGCCGAAAACCATTTAAAAGCACTGGAAAACACCAAAACTCTTGATGAAAAACACATCATCTCGTTCAGAGGGGACCGAGACAGTTCACCGACACATATTTTGGAGACAGTTCACCGACAAAATTGGAGACAGTTCACCGACATATTTGAAGACAGTTCACCGACAAACCTATTATATATGTTTTGATGTAGACAGTAAATGGGTTTATTAGAGATAAATCAGCAAGAATTTCATGAAAATGAAAATAAATGTCTGCGTTCACTTTTCAAAGTTTTGGCGATAAGAAACTAGACATGACCATTAATTTACGGGAACAACTAATTACGTACAAACTGGCCTAGAAGTTTCTCAATGTAACTTTGGTAAAACGCTTCAAATGTAAGATGTAATAGAAAATGTTTAACATAACTTTCAATCAATTACCAATATTCATATGCAGAAAGCGGGTATCTTCCAAGCATATGCAGACAGCAAAGGCCCAGATCAGCCATGCAAATATGGGCAGTCCGATCAAAGTCTATCTACATGTTGTCCGGCTATTTAAACAGTGTAAAGTTGATCAGTCTGCGGACGCAATACTATACCGGTCAGATAGTGCGGGTGTGCCTGTTAAAACTGAACCTTTGTTGTTCGAATATGATGGGGACAGCTCAAAAAAGGAAATACTGATGTGTACATGTTTATTACTGAAAACACTTCATTGTCATTTGATAACACTGCATTATAAAGGAATACCTAAATACACTTCCATTTTGTTGTCTTTTTTTTTTTTTTTTTTTTTGAATCCCATACTGCATTTACCCTAAGTAGGTGAACTTTTTTGCCTGAACACACAGCATAGACCCAGATCAAACTGCTCCTAATCAGATCAGATCAGAGGCTGCATTATTTTTTTTTGTCACTGAGCATTTTTAGAACTTTTAGACATCATCAGTACCGGAATTTCAAATTTAAGTACAACGAGTTTGATGTGTCTAAACTTTGGGTAATTGCAGAAGAAATAACTGTCCAGACTGCATAGAAAATCATTACGAAAACACGCCTATTCAAATAAATTGAAAAATTCACCGCCAAAAACAGAAAATGTCCAGACAGAAAATTCTGATATTTTTTCATATATCTGCTCAAAACATAGATTGTGGGTACTCGTTGGAACCGCCTCACCAAGGCGGTTCTAACAAGTACCCACAATCTATGTTTTTGAGCAGAAATAAGAAAAATAATGTATACCCCTGTAAACCCCAGCTTTACTATATAAAAGTGGGGTTTAAGGGGGTCAAAATTATATAGGTATGTTTTCGTGATGAAAAGACATTTCCACGTATGAGAACACCTTCATCGTCCGTCAGGTTATGTCACAGTCCTGTTATGGATGTTTGGCAATTTAAGTATCTATCATTCATTCTTTTTTTTTTTTTTTTTTTTTTGATATTCCCAAATATTATTTTGTTGGTGAACTTTCTTCATATGTGTCGGTGAACTGTCTCCAACTTTGTCAGTGAACTGTCTCCAAAATACGTGTCAGTGAACTGTCTTGTCGGTGAACTGTCTCGGAACCGTTCAGAGATAGCTCGCCGAAAACTGTCTTAATTCTGGGTGGGGATGGTGTTGCTTTCGAAAAAATCTGGAAGAACCCCAAACCCATGAGACGATGTGTTTTTCATCGAGAATTTTGTTGTTTTCCAGCGCATTTAGATGGTTTTCGGCAATCACTATAACAATATAAGGCGTTTTTCGGTCATTAGGTGTTTTTCTGTCTTTCTAGTAACCGAATGCCTAATGCTACTTCTGGTCTGCTGTCTAAACTTTGAGACATTCAAATCTGAATGGAAAGCCACTGGAGATAAAAGATAAGCAAGAGATACAAAATGCGCTTGTGAGCATGGCAAAAGACGCTCAATTTATTAGACTAACTTTGCAAGTAATGAGTTTATGCAAACTACAACTTAAATTTGCACAGAGTTACAGAAAAGTACACATGTTAATCAACAACTATTATCCTGCAAGTTTAGCATCATTAATTTCTTTCTTCAGGGAAAAAGGAGTCTATGGGATATATGTGAACAGATACGGTCCTGATCAGACTATGTTTAGCACAGTCTGATAAGGGCCTTGGCTGTCCACTTACTCATATGACACTGTAGAATAGCATCACGAAAACATGTCTATATAATTATGACCCCCTTAAACCCCATTTTTATGTAGTAAAGCTGGGGTTTACAGGGGTATACATTGTTTTTTCCTTATTTCTGCTCAAAAACAGATTGTGAGTACCAACAATCTATGTTTTGAGCAGAAATATGAAAAATATCAGAATTTTGTACCTGAATATTCTCATTTTTTGGTGGTAAAAATTTCAGTATATTTGAATAGGCGTGTTTTCGTAATGGTTTGATATATTACATATCTGAAGCTATTTTTAGTAATTTCTGCCAGAAATATAATTTTTAATTCCTTGGAGGAAAGATTTCCTCACCTTTTATCAAAGAGCGGCTCATAAAATAGCACAGGCTATCCACAGCTCTAGATATAAGGGAAATCCAGCTCAATACTTTGCTTATTTTTCCATGAAAATATTTGTTGTAGGTATTCATTAAAAGCAACTAAAAAGAGGAGCTTCTAATGGCTGCCCACAATATGCTTTGTGGAGAAATAAGAAAAGCATCATTACTGTTTAGCTTTAACTGTGCATATCCAATGAATCAATATTCTGAAATAAAATACGAATTCTGTAAGTTCTATTTTCAGAATATAAGAAAGAAAATTATTAGCACTTATACCAGAAACTCTTTATAACACGATTGCTGGGATCAAAAGTGAAAACTCTGTTAGCTAAACAACTATGTTGTAACATAACAAAAATGGTCATTTTTCTATATAATATATACATTTTTGTTTGAATAAAACACTTTTTTGAGTCCACCTTTAAACAGTCTTATAGCCAAACTGTCTTTTAATAAACCGTCTTTTAATGACCCGTCTTATAAAGAGGTTCTAGTGCACTTATCATGTGCTGTAAGGTCAAAGATTCAAGACCACTGCAGACGAACATCAACACTTTGCATGCTGGGTAAAAATTTCAGCAGTCGACATTTTGAAATATTTTTCTTTTTTTTTTTTCCTTTGAAAATAGGATCTGACATGTCATGCAAATTGGCTCCTTAGGAGATAATTTGCATGACATGTCTGATCCTATTTTCTAGGAAAAATAAGAAAAATATAATCAGTTTGTTGTCTGCTGAATTTTGTCCATCACACAGTGTTAATGGACATATCAAAGGGACCGGATACACCTGGTATAATTTCTGCATTTTTACAAGGGAGATAACTTTCCCGCATACCAAGTGACTTCTGAAAGGGTCTGCCCTAAAAGGGAAGAAGTTGCTCTAACTTCTGCACTTTTCTTTAACTTTGCTCTTTCAATGATAACAGGGTGCGGAGCTCGCAAAAGAACCTTCCCAGCTAGCATTCTACGTAAATCTACATCGGGCCGTCATCGGCCCGTCAGCTACCCTGACGGGCCGATGGCGGCCCGATATAGATTTACGTAGAATGCTGACTGGGTTAGCACATATGCTAATGCATAGACACACTCAGAGGCCAGCCAGCAAATCTGTGCAGTCAAGACAGAGTTCTCGCTGCTCACCTACAGTGTATGGTATATGGACATGTAGACTGCAGACTAGGCTACACATCATAGCTCTAAATTATACTTTTTTTTCACCCATAAAAGAGTTGAGTTTTCTTACTTCTCAAAGAAAACATAATGTAGGTACTCAGTGGAATTGCATCAGTGCAGCAATTCCAATGATTACCCACAACTGAGGTTTCTACGGAGAAATAACAGAATTATATTGACATTTGCCTCAGCAATGACTACCCACAGCATATTTTTTTATGGGGAAATAATTCTTCTTATCTATGGCTATCATTACGAAAACATGCCTATTCAAATATACTGAAAATTTTACCACCAAAAAATGAAAATTTTCAGAAAAAATTTTGATATTCTTCATATTTCTGCTCAAAACATAGATTGTGGGTACGTTAGAACTGCCTCAGCAAGGCGGTTCTAACGCATACTCACAATCTATCTTTTTGAGCAGAAATAAAATAATGTATACCCTGTAAACCCCAGTTTTACTGTATAAAAGTGGGGTTTAAGGGGGTCAAAATTATATAGGCATGTTTTCGTGATGGTTGCAGATCTGGATCTATGATTGCCTGCATCCCTCCTAAGGTTCCTTTAATGACAACCCACCCATATATAGAAATGAGCCACGCCATAAAATAATGGGTTCTTGAGGGGCAGTGGGCAAATAAAAGCAACAAAGGCCCAGATCAGCCTGCATATTGACAGTTTGCGGAGGCCTTTTGCTATTTGTCAATATAGATATATTTTACATTATTCTGATTGTTCTAACAATGGGTAACAAAGCCATGATCTGACTGCGCAGGTACACAGGCTGATTTGGGTCTCTGCTGTCTGCATATGCCCGAAAGAACCTTATTCTCATGGCTTGGTTCAAATGTTTTGTACAATTTACATATTTACATTCGAATATTTAACAAGTATTTCACTTCAGTCTTCATTAACAACAACTTCATTAATTTGTTTTCAACATTTAAGTGCTAATCACAACTACAGCAGACACCATTTGGATTATTTCTCTGGCACTTTTTTTTCAGAGAAAATAAGGTTCTACATTTCTTGGCAAACAATTCACATGAAATGCCAAGTCTTACTTCCTATGAAAAATGATTTAAAAAAGAATTTAGCATGTGGTCTATTGCAATTAATTTAGCGCTTAATGCTTAGCACTCTGAGTAAAAATTTCAGCAGACCACATTTTGAGATATTTGTCTTATTTTTCCCAGAAAACCAGTTTTGACATTTCATGCAAACTGTCTCTGCCAGAGACAATTCCTGTTTTTTGGGGGAAAATAAGATTAATGTCCTCAATTTATTGTCTGCTGAATAAGCCCAGGGAGTGGTAATGGTTTAAATCTTCCAGAGTGAAAGACTCATAAAAACAAAGCTTCTACACCATAAATACAAGAATCATAATGAAGCCCCGTCACATGAGAGAGGATACCTTATTTCTATATATATCATATATATTCCAACTTCATAACCTCATAGCTCCTGATAAGGTGCCTTTTTTTTAACCCAAGTGTTATGTTTCTTATTCTATCATGAAAACATATGTTGTGGGAGCTTATTAGAAGTGCCATCAACATATTTTTTCGTGAAGAAATAAGAAAAATATTTATCTGACATAAACCAACTAAACTGACCTGTAGCTTGACCTTTACATTTAATAATAACCATAAGGATACATCCATGGTACAATTTAGGCATGGCAGTCAGAAAATCTTGGGATTCCAAGTGAGACATATTTGCTCACCTATACAGGTAATACCTATTTACCCTACTTGTCCTGCTGAACCCAGATATACCCTGCCTTTGCAAACAGTGTAGATCCAGATCAGTTGGCTTTTTCAGAAGCCAACTGATCTTGATCTGCTCTGTTTGTCATGAAGTATGTGAATTTGTATCAACAACCTGGATCAAATAATCTGATTGGCTGAAAATTAGAAGTGAGCATGGCATCTTAATTTATTCAACATGGCAAGGGTTAACATATACTTATAAATATTATAATAAAAAGGTCAGTGACAGATCAATTTTGTTTGTCTATACCCATCTTACCTGGTGCTATGATAGCCTCCTACCATGCTTATCTGAAAATTTTTCCATTTGACTACCAGTTTTGTTTGTGTTTGTGTTGAGGTTTTACGGCCCAGTCAACCCAATGGCGTCAAATCGAGCATGGTCAGTTTACCAAACCACAAGTTTACTGGGCAGGCTTAGTCCTCAAAGCGGTTAACCAGTATTGTGCATATTCTTTCGCCAGAAACTTACAACTGCCCTACTTGAATCAGCGGAAGGGAGAGAATGACCATAGAAAATATTTCATGATCAATCTCCAGGAACGAATGTTGCCGACCTCGGCGGGGTCGAACCCGCGACCTCCTGGTCTCCAGTCGGACGCGCATCCAACTGAGCCACCGAGACCGGCTTGACAACCAATACCTAGTAAGTATATGACTCCAAACTGTTGTGCTGAATGACAAACAGTGCATGCTCAGACTGAAATGCTGTTTGACCCGGGTCTACAGTGTTTGCTCAGCCATGCCAATCAGAACATTTAGGTACCCTAAATATGTTACACTTACCCACACATCAACAGGGCCCAGTTGTTCAAAGCGTCGTTAGCTTAACGAGCTCATTAAGGGACATTTCGTTAACTGTTTTAGCGGATTCAATATACAATATTCTGATATTTTCTGCTGAAAAAATGTGAGTAGCTTTTGCACTGCAAAAGCTACTCACATTTTTTCAGCAAAAAATTTCAGCATACTTGCGTATCACTTGATGTAAATTTTAACGAATCGTTAACTAACAACGTCGTTAGCTTTGAACAACTGGGCCCTGATATCTTATGTTTAATAAACATGAGGCTACAAACAGGACAGCTTGCTACCAGCTATCTGTCACTGTATTAAATGAAAGCAACTGACTCGAACTCCTGCCACACGTATACTGTATTTACTCTAAATGTTCTACGCCCAGTTGTTCAAAGCTAATGTCGTTAGTTAACGTATCGTTAAAAGTTTGATCATTAAATATGACATATATGCTAATATTTTTGCAGAAAAAATGTTGAGTACCTTTTGCATTTTCAAACCCTACTCACATTTTTTGAGCAAAAATATCTGTGAATTAGGTATTGTACTTCCTAGAACAGCATACATTTTGACCACAAACAAGCTCGTTAAGGTAACGATGCTTTGAACAATTGGGCCCTGAAAAATATTTCAGAACAAACAGATAAGAAAATAGATCAAACTGCCACTGAAGGAAAATTGTTCTAGGCATTCAGCTATATCATGGACCATAACTAAAGATAAGAGGATATATCCACATAACATTTTTTCTTATTTCTTCATGGAAATGTATATTGTGGTAGTCATTATAAGCATCTCGCCAAGGCGCTTCTAATAAATACCCACAATGTATGTTTTCATGGAAAAATAAAAAAAATATAACATTTTGTTAAAAAAAGTGGCTTTTCTGGAACTAAGATGGACTCTCTCTACTTTCAGAAAAATAAGGTAAGGAGCTACAGTATTCAAATATTTAAAGTCTTATAATATATATATATATATATATATATATATGTATATATATATATATAGCTCAGAGGGGTATCTAAATGAAAATTTTTCTTGTTTCTTCACAAAAACAGGTTTTGTGTACTACTTAGAAGTGCCTTACCAAGGGCCTTTTGATGCATAATAACTGCAAATTATGTTTTCTTGGAGAAATCAGAAAAGTACAAAAAAAAAAGCCTTTATCTAGATCTATCATTATGGCACTAAAATTAATGGACTGTATTACAGGAAGTCCTGTTTCAGTGTAATAACATGAAGTTTTGGGGCAGACAACGGAGGCACTTCTAACAAGTACCCACAACATATGTTTTCGTGGAGAAATAAGAAAAATACTTATCTGGATACATTTCTTTTCTAGACCTATGACTGCAGAATGTATTAACAGAGATTAAAGGCCATGATGTAATTGTGCTGATGCACAGAATCACTGGACTGAATATCGAGGGTTGAGCGCAAGACTGGCGTAAGTCAGATAGTTGTTTTTCCCCAAACCTAATCTCCTCACCATGAAGGCGTTATGAAGATTACAACATTTCTTTCTGTAAACAATGAAAATTTAGGTGCCATTGCTCGTATGAGCAATGGCACCTAAATTTGCATTGTTTACAAAGGGGTCCACGTTGCCCCTAAACAAGGGTTTCAAAAATATGTTTGAATTACTATAGTCTTGCGCTCAACCCTCGAATTATGTGCATTTCAAAGTGCTTGTATACACATGTTTACTTGATGCAGCCTGTTATATTGCACTATCTTACTATACATAGCAGCACTATTAAAGAGATCAAAACAATCAATCAGTGTATAAAGTATAAAATTTATTAAAATTCTTTAACTTTCCCAATTTGATGAAATAATTACATTTGAGCCATGCAATGTGAAAATTGCATTACAAAAACAGGCCTATTCAAATAAATTGAAAATTTAACCACAGAAAACTGAAAGTTTTCGGATAAAAATTCTGATAGCTTTTATATTTCTGCACAAAACATAGATTGTAGGTACACTTTAGAACCACCTCGACGCGGCGCTTCTAACAAGTACTCACAATCTATGTTTTTGAGCAGAAATAAGAAAAATAATGAACACCCTATAAACCCCAGTTTTACTATATAAAAGTGGGGTTTAAGGGGGTCAAAATTACATAGGCATGTTTTCGTGATGAAGCCTTCAGGACATATCGAGGGTTGAGCGCAAGACTATAGTAACTCAAACATATTTTTGAAACCCTTGTTTAGGGGCAACTTGGACCCCTTTGTAAACAATGCAAATTTAGGTGCCATTGCTCATACGAGCAATGGCACCTAAATTTTCATTGTTTACAGAAAGAAATGTTGTAATCTTCATAACGCCTTCATGGTGAGGAGATTAGGTTTGGGGAAAAACAACCATCTGACTTACGCTAGTCTTGCGCTCAACCCTCGCATTGTACAGTCAGTGAATGCTCAGACTACTGACTCTTGACAGAATCATTGGCTGCAGCAGAATACATTATTGAAAAGCAAAGGCTCTAATCATGACCTTCATCACTGATCTGGATCTTTACTGTTTGCATATGCCCAAATGACCCCTTTTCTTATTTCTTAGGGATGAAAAATATATTTTAAGAAAGCACTCTTCTACTGCATTTTTATTCAAGGTGGCCACCATATTAATAATGCTGGGTGGAGGATAGCTCCCTTCCCCATGCCAGAAGGCAAAAATCCCAGTTTTGCCCCTCCTTGCCCTCTCTAACATTTAAATTCTCTGATTGTTTTGTGGGGGGTGGTTTTGTAGGTTTTTTTTTTTTTTTTTTTTTTTTTTTTTTTAACATTTACCACTCTATGGGCAAATTCAGCAGATGACAAAAAATGTGGCAATTTGCCCCGGTAACATAAGATACACGACACCTTTGCCTCACCCAAACATCCCCCTTGACTACTTTACTGCATTTAGAAAATGCAAATGCAAATCCAAGATACGTTACACAAAGTAAAGTACTAGAACAGCTCAGCCATAAAAAAATCTGATCAGGTTTTTAATTTAAAATGTGAGGTTCTTGTTTCTGCAGACATTTGCCACATTCACCACAAATATTTGGACATGCCTAAGCAACAGTGCTGCCCCAAATCAAATTGCATCTAGAAAGCAGTCTGTTTAGGATCTGCATTGTATTTAAACCCATTCATCAGCTAGTAGCCAGTTCTTTAATCACACATCATATGATGTTCTAATGAGAAATAAAATTTGAATTTTAACCCTTGTCATGCTGAATAAATTAAGATGCCACGCCCATTTCTAATTTTCTGCCAATCAGTTTACTTGTTCCAGGTTGTTGATAAAATAATCAAATACTGAATAGCAAACAGTGCAGATCCAGATCAGTTGGCTTTTTTAGAAGCCAACTAATCTGGATCTAAACTGTTTGCAGAGTTTGTTTGTTTGTTTGTGTTGAGGTTTTACGGCCCAGTCAACTCAATGGGGTCATGTCGAGAGCGGTCAGTTTACCTAACCACACGTTTACTGGGCAGGCTTAGTCCTCTAAGCGGTTAACCAGCATTGTGCACATTCTTTCTCCAGAAACTGACAACTGCCCTTCTTGAATCTGCGGAAGGGAGAGAATGACCATAGAAAAGATTTCATGATCAATCTCCACAAAGAATGTTGCCAACCTCGGCGGGGGTTGAACCCGCGACCTCCTGTCTCCAGTCGGACAGTGCATCCAACTGAGCCACCAAGGCCGGCCCCGTCCTCTAAGTGGTTAACCAGTAATGTGCACATCCTTTTGCCAGGAAATGACAACAGCCCTTCTTGAATCAGTGGAAGGGAGAGAATGACCATAGAAAATATTCCATGATCAAATCTCAACCAAAGAATGTTGCCGACTTGGCGGGAGTCGAACCCGCAACCTCCTGATCACCAGTTGGACGCGCATTCGAGCCACCAAGGCCCAATCTATTCAATAAACAGGTTTGAGTAGTTGCTTTTGCTAGACTTTTCCAACAATAAGCATCAGTGTGTTTTACATACTACAGCTTAAAACACATACAACCCTCTTTACATCGACACTCGACACGACGACAAAATTCGTTATAATGACAATTTGACTGTCACGAAAGCTTCGCTTCCGAGGTAACAATTAGTCACAAATTATGCAAGAATACTGTATTCAAAACTTAAAAGAAACATATGTTTTGGACATTTGTTAGGATCGCCTCAGGCGATTCTAACAAATATCCAAAACATATGTTCTATAAGGAAATAACAATAAAAGAAGACCTTTCTTACATATCAGTCTGCTCATTAAGTATTCTGTACAACGGCAAACTCGTTTTAATGGCATTGTCTTGGGGGACAAATACTGTCGTTGTAACGAGGGTTCACTGTATTTAACACCACATTAACAAAATGCGTAAACACTGGTCCAGAAACAAAAAAAAATCTTGATGTTCTGTTGCAACTCCAGTACACTTCAAAGCGTGCATAACAAAATCTGTCCTCAGTAGAAGTATAAATATATGAGCAATTAGACTGATATTTTAAGGAATGATAAATGTACATGTATATGGTTTCTACTTTCTAAGAGTAACTTGCTACCTGTTAAAAGAGAATATACCTGGGCCCCAATCCAGCCCAAATATTTTAGTAAAGTTTTACATTTTGCATTTTATTTACCCATCAACTCTCCAGACCAGAAAATAAACAGACTTAATCTGAATGGATATAGCTGAAAGATTTTGATTCCCTAGTGCAAATGAATGACAGCTTTTGCAGACAAGAAGTCACTTCGCTAGAAGTTAAATTTAAGTAGAAGTTGAGCTAAATGCATACAGCAGTAGATGGAATATAATACAAGAATCCTGAAATCCAGTTTTTTTCTAATCCTGAAAAGGTGTATTTGCCTACATGTTATACAGAGACAGTTAACCACAAAATCCTGAAATCAGAAATGATCTTGAAAACTTTCACCCATTGAATTGGAGCCACATGTTTTCAGTATTGAATAATTCATTTAACTGACTGTCCTTTCAGTATGCAGTCCTCAGAATACTTATTCCATCAAGGTTCCTATAAGGTGATAATTTTGTTAAGTAAGAATAATTTTCGTAATTAACAAAAGCAGGTACATCTGAAATCACTTGTTGGTAACTCTGAGTACCCTATGTATTGGGAATGGATCCCCTAATCTGGGTCTACATTGTTTTAGAGTAAACAAGGTAAATAACTATAGCAAATCCAGGAAAAACAACAGGAACTGAAAATACAGTGAAGATGGTAAGCCAACCTGCAATCAGTCAACACCTCAATTTCAGAAAAGAGGGCTATCCAGATAAATATGGACTGTGCCATGAGTTTAGGGGTCTTCCAAACAAATGGAAATTGTAAAGATTCAGACCAGCCAGCAAAGCTGAAAAATCTGCCTATATATATAGTTTTTGGTTATAAACAGTGCCTTATCAAGAGTTATGCCATGTTTCTGTATTTGGACAGCAAAGGCACAGGTCAGATTGCCTGGATGCGCCCAGAAAGAACATTCAGAGATCATTATTGCCATCAGAGATTACTAACTCATGACATTTTGCTTATTTTTTCCAGGAGATAATTTGTATGGAATGTCATGAAATGTCAAAGGCTATTTTCTGGGATTTTTTTTCCCAGTGTCATCTGCTAAAATATTTACCGAGCATACCAAGTGTTAATAATTGTGCTAGCAGCAACAAGCACAAAAATGCCTTTGGCCCAGATGTGAATACCGATGACCCAGCTCAGCCTGCAAAACCAGTCTTACTAGGGTCTTTGTTCTACAGCAACTTTATTCTATAGTATCTATAGTATTCATTAAGTCTTTAAGTTGACAGCAAAGGCCCTGATTAGACTATTAGTATGGGATAGATGATCTGGGCCTTCACTGTCCCCACAAACCTCAACCAGTGCCTTTTTTTTTTTTTTTTTTTTTTTTTTTTTTTTTTTACATGGTGCTGCTTAGTTACGTGATTTTGCTGTTTAGCACACAGGGAAAAATTCGCCCCCCCCCCCCCCCCCTACCTCCAAAAATATGGCTCAACATTTCATGTAAATTTTCCTTCTCAGGGAGATCATTTGCAAGGCATGTCAAACCCTATTCTTTGAGATAATTACGATAAATTTCATCATTCTATAGTCTGCTGAACTGCCCAGAGTTTCTACTTTAATGTCATTATTTTGTCAAATGTTGGAAGTCAACTGGATTTGATTGTAACCAGCAAATATACAAAATAAATTTAGCCATGTCATGAGCAAACCAGCTTTATAACAAATGAAAACAGCAAAGGACCAGACCGGCTGTGCCTCTGTACTTCACCATGTATGGATAACATCATGCAGCCTCAAGACACTGCAAACAGTGAAGGCCCAGACCAGTTTAAACCGTAGCTCCAGATAAGGCATTTTTCCAACAAACATTCATATTCTACTTATTTCTCCATGAAAATGTGTTGTAGGGATTCATCAGAAGCACCTCACCAAGGCACTTCTAATGAGTACCCACGACATATATTTTCCTGAAGGAGATTAGTAAAATATATACCTGATACCCACTCTTATCTTGGGCTATGTTAAACACTTGCTTGATCTAAAATCATTAGCCTTAGCTGCTTGTCCGAAGGAGCTTGGAAACCACAGAATCTACCAGCAGATTACTGGGCCATCATTTTTACCCAGTGCCATACTTAGCCTAATTAAAGGGACATCCTAACTACTATCACACGTCCTCAAATCTGAACATCCGTTTTACTATCTGTTGATATGTCAAAACAAGTGGCAGTGTAGACCCTGATCAGATGCCACAATATGTGGCATCTGATCTGAATCTACACTGTTTGCTCAGGCTTATCTGTCCCAATATCTGGGGTAGGAGATGATTTTGTGTTTAAGCCTTATTTAACTCAAATTGAGATGATGAAAGGATGATACTGAAAGGCTCTATGCAATGAAGCAGCTTACACTCACAAGCTGAATTCCCCTCCAGCTCAATTCTACCCTGGAACTTCGTTATATAATGTCAGGAGCACTGGGCCCAGTTGTTCAAAGCTAACGACACTGTTAGCTAACGATTTGTTAAAACTTACATCGAGTGCTACGCAAATATACTGAAATTTTTTGCTGAAAAAATGTGAGTAGCTTTTGCAGTGCAAAAGCTACTCACATTTTTTCAGCAAAAAATATCAGAATATTGTATATTGAATCCGCTAAAAATGTTGACGAAATGATCCTTAACGAGTTCGTTAAGCGAACGACACTTTGAACAACTGGGCCCTGATCATTAACCACCCAGACGCTAAGAATACTTGGGGTAGATACTGTACATTAAGGCCCTATAATATGAGATTCAACTTACATAAACCACAACCTGATAAAGGGAATCTCTGAGGTATACATACACAGACAATAGTGGCCAAGATCAACCTGCTTATCTGTGCAATTGCATCAGAGCCTTCACTATCTGCTTTCAGAACTACTGGGTATTGTAGAATGCATTACAGTAGGGAATAGGCAATAATCGGACCATGCCAATTCACAGGATTATCCCATGAGCATTTTGTGCATGCTCGAAGAACCTTTTCTCTTAAACTTTCCCACTATTTGGGCTAATTTAGCAGATAACAAACTGACAACATTTTTATTTTCCAGAAAATAGGTTTTGACATTTCATGCAAATTGTCTCCCGAGGAGACAATTTGCATGGAATGTCAAAAACCTATTTTCTGGGAAAAGCAAGAAAAAATATTTCAAAATGTTGTCTGCTGAAACTTTTACCCAGCATGCAGAGAGTTAGTACACTCCTTATATCTGGACACTTTAAAAAAAAAATGATAAGGAGCTAGTCTAAGGGAAACACACAAAGTTTTGTAATGTCAATGAGACAAAATGAATTTTAATGAGTATTTGATTTGTGACTTTCATGGAAATAAAACAATGGTGTACTCTAGTGTGTGTGGGCTGGTCAAGCCCTCTGTTGTTTGTATATGCTATAACTCGGGTTTTCAGATAATACAGCATGAATGGCAAGCATCTAACAAAACACACAATTCCCACAAGAAGGATATCCTGATCTGTCATAGCTCTAGAATAGTTGACATTTATTTTCAATCCAGAAATTTTTATTATACATAGCTCTAATTAAGGTGCTTTTTCCAATCCAAAAGTGTTGACATTTCTCTTATTTCTCCACTAAAACATATGTTGTGGTATTCAAGTGCGCAGCGCTTCTAATGAGTACCCTCAACATATGTTTTCGTGGAGAAATAAGAAAAATATTAACCTGATACCCACTCTTATCTAGACCTATGAGAAAAGTACGGGTATTTCTTCTTTCTCCATAAAACATGTTACATACTCCAGGTAAGGTACTTTTTTTTCAAACTGAAAAGTACAAATATTTTTCTTATTTCTCTATGAAAAAATAAGTTGTTGGTACAACTCACTAGAAGCACCTCAGCAAGGCACTTCTAATGAGTACATAGCTCTTGATCAGATACTTTTTACAATCCTGAGGTACCGTATTCAACCTAATTACCGCACAGTGCACTTAGGTTTTTCAAAATTACTGGGAAAACTTGCAGTAGAATATGTATCCACCTATACTAAGGGTACACTTAAAACACAATCAGCAAAGGACTTATCAAATGAAGCTCATGCTATGTTTTTGTGCATGTTTTTTTCTGATTTTCTTTATAAAGGCATATGTTACGATGCAATTCAAATGGGTACCCACAACATATGCCTTTATAAAGAAGAGTACAAAAAGTACACTGGCTGTAATCTTAAGACTGGATTTGCTTGACTGTGCACTTATAGAGGTATGTGTGGTAATTAGGTTGAATACGGTATTGATATTTTTCTTCTGTCTCCACGAAAACATATACTGTGGTACTCATCAGAAGTGCCTCATAGAGGTGCTTCTAATGAGTACCCACAATAAATGTTTTCATGGTGAAATATATTTACCTGATACCCACTCTTATCTAGACTGATTGAGTTGGTGTTTAACGACATGTCAACCCTTGTGGGTCATTTTGTGTTGTCTCCCAGAGAAAGGAAGAAGAGAAATAGAAGAGATAATAGAGGAGATGAAAGAGAAGTAAAATGAATGAAAGTGAAGAAACAGAAGAAATAAAAACATTCCCCCTCAACCTTTACCTGCTGCAAGGATAGCAGGCCTTGCCCAACTGTAAGCCAATATCAGTTGGACTCTCACCTAGACCTATGCTCAGTATGAACAACTTATATTTTCATAGAGAAGTAAGAAAAATATTATGTGGGTCATCCCTCTTATCTGGAGCAATATGTTGTAGTATTCAACAGAAGCCCAACTGAAATAAGAAGAATATTTACCTGAATACCCCCTTTTCTAGAGCTAATAGATACACATTTTCTCATTTCTCCATAAAATCATGTTGTGGGTACTCCTTAAAACCTCTCTCTGGAACATTCTACTGAGTATCCACATTTTTATGGAAAATTCAGAAAGTATGTTTTGCTTAAAAAAGACATTATCTTCATTGAAGATACATATTTTACTTCCACCCTCATTTCAGCTGGGTACCAGGTGCAAATTTCACCATTATTTTAGCCACATTTTTACCTCAATAAAGTTGTTTCTACAATAATATGGAAACTCACTTAAACTGAAGTAAAACTTAAGCCAAACAATTTT
Organism: Anodontia alba; assembly: GCA_964016985.1. Classification (NCBI taxonomy): domain Eukaryota; kingdom Metazoa; phylum Mollusca; class Bivalvia; order Lucinida; family Lucinidae; genus Anodontia; species Anodontia alba. The sequence continues at coordinate 10,223,610 of OZ024821.1, forward strand.
GGTGGAACAGGACCCACGAAGATTTATGACAAACTTGAAGGTAAATAGCTAAGGTCCAAACCAACGTATGCTTGCAGGAGTTAGTGTTCCACAATAATTTCAACAGTACCAGGCAATTCCAAAAACAATCAGAAAAGGCACATGTCTGAATGTCAATGCACAGGCTGATCTGGGCCTTCACCTGCTGTATATATCACACAGCTTCAGATAAGGCACTTTTTTTTCAACCTAAGAATACAGACATTTTTCTATTTCTCCATGGAAACATATGTTGTGGTACTCATCAGAAGTGCCTCGCCGAGGCGCTTCTAATGATTACCTACAACATATGTTTTCGTGGAGAAATAAGAAAAAAATTTACTTGATACCCCCTCTTATCAAGAGCTATGTATCATAAGAGACCTACTCCAAATTTCTGCCTTATTCAGTCTCCATTACTTCACCAAACCCATATTATAGTTCCCTAACTTCGGTCTTAACTTCTCTTCCACTGTTCGAAAGATTATAAGCACAACTGGTTTTTAAGATTATCACAGTACTTGAAGATTCTCCCCAACATAAGGGAAGACCTCCTTCACTACATATGAACACCCCTATGGAAATGCAAACCAAGGGATGTTAGCCAGCCTCTGCTTGGGTTATTCCATGAAGATCCCCTTAGCTCTAGGTAAGATATGTTATCAGGTAATTTTTTTATTTCTCCACAAAAACATACATTATGGGTACTCATTAGAAGCACCTCACAGAGGTGCTTCTAATGAGTACCCACAATGTATGTTTTCATGGAAAAATAAGAAAAATATCAATACTTTTTTGGTTGAAAAAGAACCTTATCTGGAGCTATGGAGTCCTGTTTCCTAGAAATTAGGCTGTTTCTCAAGACGCTAGCACCAATCTGCTATATAATTGAAGTCTCTGAATAAGTTCTGATCGTCGAGATTTAATGAGCGTCTGTCTTTGGCCGGAGTGAGAACAGCACGTTCCTGAGTGAATTCATCATCAAAATTACTGACATCTTCAGCATGTTTCTGAAAGACACAAAAACACAAATATGAATACTGCAATATTTGTATTATTTTAGTTGGTTGGTTTGGAATTTTAATGGCCCAGTCAACACTATTAAGATCATGTCAAGCCGGTCAGTTTTGCTAACCACACTTTTCCTAGGCAGGCTTAGTCCTCTAAGCAGTAATCAGCAGTTGTGCACATTCAGAAACTAACAACTGCCCTTCTAAAATCAGGTCCCATCAAACAAAGTAGACCCAGATAAAAGATCCTGAAATCAGGATTAACCCTTCTTTTGCTGAACACCACATGCCTTGTCTTAGCAAACAGTGTAGATCCAGATCAGTTGGCTTCTTCATGTATATGATCTGGATCTACACTGTTTGTCATTAAAAATGTGAATTTCTATGAAAAACACGGATCAAGTAATCTGATTGGCTGGAAATTAGAAGTGGGCGTGGCATCTTAATTTATTCAGTATGACAAGGATTAATCCTGAAGTTTCCCATCCCTGTAGAATAGACTTCTAATGAGTACCTACAGTATATTTTCATGGAGAAATAAGAAAAATATTTACCTGGGCCCAGTTGTTCAAAGCGTCGTTAGCTTAATGAGCTTGTTAAGGGTCATTTCGTTAACTGTTTTAGTGGATTCAATATACAATATTCTGAAATTTTTTGCTGAAAAAATGTGAGTAGCTTTTGCTACACACATTTTTTCAGCAAAATATTTCAGCATATTTGCGTATCACTTGATTTAAATTTTAACAATTCGTTAACTAACGACATCGTTAGCTTTGAACAACTGGGCCCAGATATGTTGTCTTATCTAGCCATGCTTAGATAAATACTGCATCATACATGTATTTAATTTATATGCTAGAGGCAGACAGCAGGTCTAATTTTGGTCAGGACTGTATGTCATTTTACTAGCACTTTTAAGACTCCTCGCAAGGTAGTCAAACATAATTGTTCCCATTTTAAGATTTCAACAGGGGAACCTCAAGTGATTAACAGTCATGTATGGGTTGCACACTGGGATCACTTACATGTATGCAAACAGTGAAATACAAGATGTCACATCTTTAAATAGGTTCAGTTCATTCCTATTAAGTGTTTAGTCCAAATGGTTTATGTAAAAAGCAAGGAGTAGGAGTCAAACTGGTCTGGCTCTTCAGGGCTTTATTTATTTATTTTTTTTTTTTGCTTTTTACGACCCTTTCAAGAATATTTCACTTATATCGAGCCGATCATTCATCAAAGGTGGGTGAAAACCGGACAACCTGGGGAAAAACCACCTGACCATCCGTAGGCAGAACTTGACTTTCCCACCTGTGACCCAAGCAAGGCTCGAACCACAGCAGTGAGAAACCTAATGGATTAAGAGTCAACTCCTATCCACTAGGTTACGGGGGCTCTTCAGGGCTTTATAGTGGGTGTCCAGATGAACATATTGCATTTACGGTAAATGTCCTAAAATTTCTAACACTTTATTACATACTTTTTTGGCCTAAATTTTCCTTTTATGTAGTTCTTTCTTAAAATACTAAGAGGAATGGCAAACAATGCGGTCCCAGATCAGACTGCTCCTTCAGGAGCAGTCTGATCTGGGTCTGCACTGTTTGCTTATGCCATTTTGTCAGTCTCTTTGGTGTACGAAATTTTAGGCATTTATGGTACCCTAGGTATTCAGACACACGAATGCATTACCATATGCATCCTAAAATTTTAATAGACAATAATCAGACAACTTGATGCGTGCAGAAAGTAAAGAGTGGCCAAAAGTGTTTGTTTTGTGTTGAGGTTTTACGGCCCAGTCAACCCTATGGGGTCATGTCGAGCGCGGTCAGTTTACCTAACCACACGTTTACTGGGCAGGCTTAGTCCTCTAAGCGGTTAACCAGTATTGTGCACATTCTTTTGCCAGAAACTGACAACTGCCCTTCTTGAACCAGCGGAAGGGAGAGAATGACCGTAGAAAATATTTCATGATCAATCTCCACGAAAGAATGTTGCCGACCTCGGCGGGGGTTGAACCCGCGACCTCCTGGTCTCCAGTCGGACGGCGCATCCAACTGAGCCACCGAGGCCGGCGCCAAAAGTGTAGACACCCTGTTCTGCAATATCTGATCTAGGTCTACACTGTTTGTTCAGGCCTGCCCCAATACTGGGTAATATGGTATTTCAAAGTTCCCCACAAAAACATTGTGTTTCTACTCAGAAGCACATCGTCAAGCTGTTTCTAATGCGTTCCCACAACATATTTTTATGTGGACAAAAAGAAAAAGCAAATATCAATACTTTTTAATTGGAATAAATATAGATCTATAAACTTCATACTCTTTAGATAAGAGGGGGAATCAGGTATATATTTTTCATATATATTCATATATTTTTCATATTTACACAAACATATATTGTGGTTATTCATTAGAAGTGTCTCCCTGAGGCACTTCTAATTTGTTTTTGTGAAGAAATAAGATAATATCAATTCTTTTTGATTGAAAAAAGCATGATATCTAGAGATATGTAAATTACAATTTACAAATGAAACTCTTAACCCTTGTCATGTTGAATAAATTAAAATGCCACACCTACTTCTAAATGTCAGCCAATTAGATTACTTAATCAAGGTTGTTGATAAAAATTCACATACTGAATGGCAAATAGTGCAGATCCAGATCAGTTGGCTTCTTCAGAAGCCAACTGATCTGGATCTACACTGTTTGCAACAAGGCATATCCAGGCTCAGCAGGACCAGGGTTAACTACAAGTGACATGTCATACTCACCACAGTTGGAGTAAATGGTGGTTTGACTCTTCTCATCAGCAGCTCATTCCAATTTAAATTCTGAAAAACAGACATTGTCAGGGTAAATAAGAACTTGTCATACTAACATGGAACGGAACTCTGTTGTATGTGTGCATCTGTGCACAGTGTTTGTTTGTCCATGCTGGATTTTTATTGCTGACAATAATGTTAAGGTCATGCCGAGGAGATGAGTTAACCTACTCACACTTTAGTCCTTGCAGCAGTAAACCTGTACTTGTGCATATACAACGCCAGTAACTGACAACTGCTATTCTTGAAAAAGCAGATGGAGAAGAATGAATACAGAAATGATATTATTATCAATCTCCATGAAAATTGTGTGGCCGAGCTGATGTTCGAAACTACGACAACTGGATCTGCTGTCAGACATATTACGGACTGCACTACGGAGCCCAGCGTATGCTTGCAGAAAGCGTTATAGTGTGTGTCTGTTTGAGTGATCTTTATTATTCCATTATTTTTCTTTCTGGATGGTGGTGTAGTGTTTTGATGTTAACAATATTTGAATGCATTTTTATAGCCATGCCCTTGCTATTACTGGACCTTTCCAGCATATATCCATCTTTAAATAGCATCCTGTCCTCTTTACATTCAACCCAGGGCATATCAGTATGGACCTACTGTACTACTGTCCCCCTTTGGGAGCAGATTGTAATTTTAACTTATTATATTTTATATTTAGCCTTTTAACTCTTTCCCCACAAGTGGCGACTTTTGTCATCTGCTGATACCCTTTGCAAACAGTTTGGACCCAGATCAGGCCCATCCTTTTGGTCGAAAAAATGTCATCTGGAGCTAAGAAGGACAGTTTTATTTATAATTACCCTGAAGAAAGCCTGCTTCTTTACATCCTCAGCATCTCTTTCACTTGAGCCTAGACGTCTATCAGGATTCCGCCGTAACAACTGAAATTTACATCAAAATGCTGGCATTAACTTTAATGAATTGAAATACACTGCTACTCACTGGTAAACACACAACACAAACACAAGTATTTCAATATGGTGAATTTCAACCACATAAAATGCACATGCCTACTAAAAAAGTTAATGAAAATCAGCATTATAATTATTTATACTGTAGAATGTTATCAGCAGGTGGGAAAAAAATAAACTTAATAGCCAATTTGCTTCCATCATTTACACTGCAAACCAATGTTATACCGCCAATTAACTTTGCATGAAGGATGTTTTGTTAAAAGGTGTTATAACATGCAAAAATACCATATTTACAAGTACTGAGATACCATTTTGTTTCTTTGAGTTGAGGTAATTTGTTTAGATTTGTCGGTTTCCTCTTACTCTTGGGGTCTGGGAAGAGCTGCGGTTTGTGATTGTGGCACTCCCTGGACTTTTCTCTTACCTTTTTTTTTACAGCCCAGTCAACCCATGTCCAGTGCAGTCAGTTAACCTATTCACTCTGTTCCTCTTAGCGGTTACTTGTGCACATACTTTCATCAGTAACTGTTTGTTTGCTTGTGTTAAGGTTTTATGGCCCAGTCAACCCATTAAGGTTATGTCGAGCGCACTTTTTCCTGGGAAGGATTAGTCCCAAAAGTGGTTAACCAGTACTTGTGCACATTCTTTCACCAAAAACTGACTCATCGGTAACTGACAACTGCCCTTCTTGAATCAGCAGAAGGGGCAGAATGCTTGTAGGAATTATTTCACGGTCAATATCTTCACAAAATTTGTGGTCGAGCTGGGATTCCAAGTGGCAACCCCTGGATATGCAGTCAGATGCACTACCGACTGTGATATGGAGCCCGGTGGGCACCTTTGCATGAAGAATGTCTTGTTTTCATACAGCTGATATATGTGCTCTAAGGTGGATGTGTGCTGCTAGCTCACTCCTGCTCTTTACATTTTTTATTTATTTTTTTTTTTTTTTCAAACTCTGACGTGTTTAGTGCTGCTATCGAAGTTAAAACAGGCCCTGAAGGTATAAAACTTTTTTATGCTCAACTCAGCTGAGCTTACATTTGTGCTGCTAATAAATCTCAAACCACTAATAAATGAAAATTCTTTCTTGCAAAACACAGCTGCCATGAAAACTTCTCTAATGAATATGAAAATGCCAACTATTGTTGCCATTTTCATACTTATTAGCAGAGACAATTTCATGCTCAGCTGGGTTAAGCATGAAAAAAGTTGTATAACTTTGGTAGCCATGAAGGTGTGCTCCTCCATCACAGTAAAATTGACAGTTATGTTTATACCTTGATAAACCTAAGTATTGGGACAGAAAGGCTTGAGCAAACAGTGTAGACCTCTCCACTCTTTCTATGCAACAAGCTTTTTTAGACACATCAGCAGGTAATGAGTCCTAGGTCCTTTGCAATTATTAAAATTATTGATAATAAACAAAACCAACTGGGCTTTTGAGGTAGGTAGATCGGTCATTTGCATTTTATCTTTTATTTTCTTACCATATGTTTACCTTTTTTTCTTTTTTTTTTTTTTAAACTTTTCTTCCAACTTACCAAAAAAAATTGTTTGAAATAAACAATGTTTATGATAAAGAAAAAAAAAACTACCAGCATACATCTGTGCACTTAATTGGTTAATTGGCAGTCAGAATGACAACTAGTCGACTTTAGTTGTTGTTTGCATTGCCTTGAGGCACTGAGTTGATAATTTCACGTCTCAGTTAAGAAAGTGACACAAAGAAGGTGTTAACTATGAGAACACAAAAGAAATAACTACATTTTTATTATCATAGTGTCTGCAGTGGGGAAGCAAAGAACTGCCTACACTACATCAAGTTGCCTGAGGCCCATGGTAACAGAGCTGCACAATTAAAATTCAGTTAGTATTATCGTAAATTCGGCCTGTTTCTACTCTAAACCTTCCGAGTTCGGCCATTTTCAACTCAATCCTAGTGAAATTTGACACACTTAGTATCTGGTAACTTAGTAAATAATGCACGGATAAATTCTTCATGTTTTACATAGGAACATCTTTTTTTTTTTTATTTCAAAACTATTTAGCAAATATTCAGTGCATGTTATACACGGGTGCGAGTAATACACAGAAAAATTCGGTACTTCACCTAAAAAATTACATTGCTGCTATTTCTGTCAAGGGACGAAGGTAAACATTATATCCTTCTACCGGTTTTGATCGGCATTTTCCGTGACCACGTGGCACCACCAGACTTTGACGAAAATACCGATATGGCCAAAGACCTTGATTATAATACGGGTCTGGATTTTTGGGGGCTTTTTTTTTTTTGAAAAATCCCCGTCTTATAGGTGGATTAATACGGTATCCCTTCACAGACAAGGTAAATCTAGTATACCACAGACAAGGCAAATCTAGTATCCCTTCACAGACAAGGTAAATCTAGTATACCTTCACAGACAATGCAAATCTAGTATACCTTCACAGAGAAGGCAAATCTAGTATCCCTTCACAGACAAGGCAAATCTAGTATACCACAGACAAGGCAAATCTAGTATCCCTTCACAGACAAGGTAAATCTAGTATACCACAGACAAGGCAAATCTAGTATCCCTTCACAGACAAGGTAAATCTAGAATACCTTCACAGACAATGCAAATCTAGTATACCTTCACAGAGAAGGCAAATCTAGTATCCCTTCACAGACAAGGCAAATCTAGTGTACCACAGACAAGGCAAATCTAGTATCCCTTCACAGACAAGGTAAATCTAGTATACCACAGACAAGGCAAATCTAGTATCCCTTCACAGACAAGGTAAATCTAGTATACCACAGACAAGGCAAATCTAGTATCCCTTCACAGACAAGGTAAATCTAGTATACCTTCACAGAGAAGGCAAATCTAGTATCCCTTCACAGACAAGGCAAATCTAGTATACCACAGACAAGGCAAATCTAGTATCCCTTCACAGACAAGGTAAATCTAGTATACCACAGACAAGGCAAATCTAGTATCCCTTCACAGACAAGGTAAATCTAGTATACCACAGACAATGCAAATCTAGTATACCTTCACAGAGAAGGCAAATCTAGTATCCCTTCACAGACAAGGCAAATCTAGTATACCACAGACAAGGCAAATCTAGTATCCCTTCACAGACAAGGTAAATCTAGTATACCACAGACAAGGCAAATCTAGTATCCCTTCACAGACAAGGTAAATCTAGTACACCTTCACAGACAAGGTAAATCTAGTATCAACTCACTTTTCCAAAGGTGAGGTATTATCTACTTTTTCGCTTCTTCTGGATCAAGTTCTGAGTTCCAGTTTAATGAAACATCAACCCATGCAGATTGGTTTGCATCAACACCCAGAGAAATACAGAAAAAGGACAGAAAGCCAGTAGATGAGAAGAAAGAGAAAACTAGAAGCAGATAAGGAAACAAATGGAATGACACTGCAGACATAGAAGATATACTAAATACCCCTTCCCCCACCCGCTGAAAGAACAGCTGGCCTTTATCACCACCCTACCACTGGTAGACCTAGTTCATACCCCAGATGGTGTAATAGCACAAGACATGACTTGATATAATCAATAACAGCAAACCTACCCGTCTCATAATGGCAATAGCCTCTGTTGATAAAAACCTTGGATATTTAACTTCCTCGTTCACAATGCTATCAAATACTTCTTCTTCATCATCACCAGGAAATGGAGACTAAAGAAAAGGAAAGAATGAAAGTTTAAGTGAGATATTATAGATGTAAAAATATCAATATTTCTAATGGTTTGCATGTGAATAGAAACATCAGCATTTTAGTTTGGTTTTATATTTCATCCAGAAAATAGGACTTGACAATTCATACAATCTGTCTAAAAAATCCTCTGGAGACAATTCCAAAGAAATGTTAATTCTTATTTGCTGTGAAAAACAAAGGAAATTACTATACAATTTTTTTTTTTTTTTTTACCACTGAACTGAATAAAACAACATGGACAGTTCTGAGTTGATGTTGGAGGTTTTTCAGTCCAGTCAATAATGGTAAAGTCATTCAAGCCGGTCAAATAACCTACTCACAATCACAATATTCCTGGACAGGCTTAGTCCTATAAGTGGTTATCCAGCACTATTCACATACTTCTGGCAGAAACTGACAGTTGTCCCTCTTAAATCAGCTGAAGGGGGAGATAACTGTACAAATGATTTCATGATCAATCTCCATGAAAGTTATGTGGCTGAGCTGGGATCAACCACCCGAATCTGCAGTCAGAATCCCTACCAACTATGCTATGGAGCCCTGCCAAAAACTGACAGAGCACAGGTGGTTATGTCAAAATGTTTTACAATAAATCATGACACAACTATGCAAATTTAAGTATGTCTAAAGTATCAGGTAAAAAGCAGAGTAGTATATTTTCTTACCTCTCCCACCAACATTTCAAATATGAGCACACCAAGACCCCACCAGTCCACAGATCTTGTATATGAAGGTTCTGTCAGGACTTCTGGAGCCAGGAATTCAGGAGTGCCACAAAATGTACTAGTTCTATCACCGAAACCCATTCCTTCCTTACACAAACCGAAATCTGCTATTTTCAAATACCCCTCAGCATCTAGAAGTAAGTTGTCTAATTTCAAATCTCTGCAAAAGAAAGTCATTCACACATAATTAAATATGAATTTTTTAAATCTATCCAAAAAAAAAAAAAATTTGATATTTGTGTTGGGAGTTTTACGGCCTAATCAACACTGAAAAGGTCATGTTAAGCCTGTCATTTAACCTATTCAACCTTTTTCCTGGTTTAGGAGTTTGTTTGTTTGTGTTGAAGTTTTACGGCCCAGTCAACCCAATTGGGTCATGTCGAGCGTGGTCAGTTTACCTAACCACCCGTTTACTGGGCAGGCTTAGTCCTCTAAGCGGTTAACCAGTATTGTGCACATTCTTTCGCCAGAAACTGACAACTGCCCTTCTTGAATCAGTGGAAGGGAGAGAATGACCGTAGAAAATATTTCATGATCAATATCCACGAAAAAATGTTGTCGACCTAGGCGGGGGTTGAACCCGCAACCTCCTGGTCTCCAGTCGGACGGCGCATCCAACTGAGCCACCGAGGCCGGCCTTGGTTTAGGAGTACTAATGCACATACCTCAGCCAGTAACTGACAATTGCTCTTCTTGAATCAGTGGATGAGGAGAATGACTATAAAAATTATTTCATGATCAATAACATGCATGCACTTAAACTTCTGTTCCAACTACAAATTATTTTTTGTTGAAAACACAAGCTGTGGGAATGCACTGTTATAGCCTTAAGGAAGCAATTCCAATGAGTTCCTATAGGCAATTCCAATGAGTACCATTAACACAGATTTTCATGGAAAAATATGAAAATAAAAAAAATATGTCTACCTATCTTATCTAGAGCTATAAAAAAAAAAAACAAAAAAAAAAAAAACTAGATTCATGTCCAAAGTACACAGATGACACGACCTATGGCCTTTGCCCATATGGCTGTTTCCTTTAGCCCCACCCCACAGCCCCACCCCTAGCATGATCCAGTTTCCAAACCCTGGTCTCTGTATAAACTATTTCATCTGTGATCATTACACCCGATTTCTAACTTTCTAGGGCAAGTAATGGTACCAGGCTTATGATTCTATTGCCATTTTGCATGTGTTCAATATGACCTGTTATACATTCTGACCCCTGGCCCTGCCTAGGGACAACTCTACCATGAAGTCTAAGGTCTTGGTCTGGAGAAATACCATACCAAATTTCAACTTTGTAGCATAAAAGTTATCAAAGTTATGAGCAACTTAGATGTAGTGTGAATAAAAATATGCAGGTAAACTTGCATGTAAACTGTAACATTTCGAGGGTTGAGGGCAAGACTATGGTAACTCAAACATATTTTTGAAACCCTTGTTTAGGGGCAACTTGGACCACTTTGTAAACAATGGAAATTTAGGTGCCATTGCTCATACGAGCAATGGCACCTAAATTTTCATTGTTTACAGAAAGAAATGTTGTAATCTTCATAACGCCTTCAGGTGAGGAGATTAGGTTTGGGGAAAAACAACCATCTGACTTACGCTAGTCTTGCGCTCAACCCTCGATTTGTTAGACTCTGGTTACGAACATGACATATGCACATAACATCACAGCGAAACGCTATATGCCACCTCCTGCCTTTGGCAGGCGGGGGTATACAAATACATATATATATCAACATTTTGGTTGAGAAATGCTGTTATCTATAGCTATGTCTTGTCAGTCAATGATAATGATGATTTGGTGTTTTACATCCCTTTCACATTATTAAGTCATATCAGGGCGATGGAAGGACGATAATGAGAGGCTTTGTGCAATGAAACACTCCCCCCTCAGGAGATGAATTTTGTCTCCAAAGCAGGATTTGAACTGTCTCATCATTCAATTTTACACTTGGTATACCATTTGGACCATAACTGTTCCCGAACTGTTTTAGGGAATTTCCTATTTCCCCCCCATATGAAACAGGAGCTAACCCGTATGATGTATTGTAAACATATCTCTGATGATAGACACTTTTTTAACTATGACAAAGTGTCAATTTTACAAAGGCACTCAATGAAAGATATTTAAACATCAAGAGAGCGGAATATGAACATTGTAAAACCCGAATGGTCATCAATAGCACTTACCTATATACAATATTATGCTCATGTAAGTATTGCAGTCCTAAAACAACACAGCCAGCATAGAACACAGTCCTAGTTTCAGAGAACACATCATTGTGTATGTGCATCATGAGATCTCCACCGCACGCATACTCCATCACAAACACCACATGTTCCTGACACAGATACAAACAACTTATTTGATGACCTATAAATTACCTGATATGCAAATCTTTGCTCAAAGAGATTTTTTATGTAAAAATAACTAAAATATTCTTGATACTTCTTACCTGCACTATCTAACGTCCCTGAGAAAATAGCATAAAAATTGTTTCAACCGGCACGTATTCTATACTGATCTTGTAAAAATGCAACATCTTTTTTTTTTTTTTTTAGTTCCTTTTTAAGGTGGAAATAGATCTGATCCTATCAGTATGAAAAATGGTGATATTTTCATAAAGTAGTCAAGATTCAAGTTTAAATATGTAAAACTAACATTAATTTTACTCTTTCTTATTGACCTAATACAATAATATGCATGTAATAGCAGACTTTAGGTGATAAAATTTCCATTAATGGAGTTCTGCTTTATAACAAACACCAAATTCTACAGACCATATTTACCCTAAGTATTCAGACAGACAGGCCTTGCAAGACAAAAGTATTGGGGATGGCGTTGGGGGGAGGGGGGTGGGGTGGGGTGGGGGGCACCTTATCTAGAGCTAGAGCTACAACTAAATAGGCCACTCACCTCTGTTTGGAAACAGGCAAACAGATTAACAAGATATGGATGTCGCATTGCATTGATCACTTCGAATATCCTCTTCTCCGACATTAAACTTTCTACTTCATCACGGGCAATAATCTCTCCTTTCTTTAATGCCTTCAAGGCAAAGTATTCTCCCGTGTTCTTGTACTCTGATAATATTACCTGAAAGAAAAGTAGACATTTCCTAACAGTATGTCTATTAATCCTTTCACCACTGGGTTTCTGAAGAGAACTTTTCTGTCCTTGCATTTGGATATGTCCAACGAAACAGTGTAGATCCTGATGAGAAGGCTCGTTACTATGAGCCATTTCATCAGGAGCTACACTGTTTGCGTAAGTATCTGTTTTGGTCTGCCAGGTTGAAAGAGTGAATAAAGTTCATCAGAAGTCTACTGACATTCTGATTATATCTTTGAGATACTAACAAAAGTTTCTGAAGTCAATTTTTAGCATTTCTATAAAGAAAAAATAAAACAAAACAAGAATTACACCGAAAGCTATGTCGTGCCTGCAAAGGAGCAAGGTTGATGCAAATTTACAAAGTTGATGCACTGTGAAATATAGATTGAGGTTGAATATGGAAACAGCTGTCTGAGTTGTCATCCCTAAGTGCAAGCTTATACCAAGTATTATCACTGGTTTATAGTTCTTGGGAAATGAACTTGAACATTAAGGTCGCAGTTAGGGTTGACATAAATGTTGACAGATAGACGGATGAATGGAAAACCGAATCTCTATATCGTGCCATACTAAAAGCAGGTGTGACAAAAAGGTGGTGATGGGATGGTGGGGACTTATTATTAATTTGCTTTAATAAAACTAAAATACAAAACTGTTGCACTGATAACAGAATAGCATTTGCTTGTATAGTGTTTTAAGACTATCAGAAGCATTACATAAAATCCTTGTGATATAAAAAATGAGCATGATGATGATGGTATGGTGTTTTACATCCCTTTCAATATTATTCGTCATATCGAGACGACGGAAGATAATGTAAGTCTCTGTGCAGTGACGGGCGGTACAGTTATGGGCTGAATTTCTCCTCTAGCGGGATTTAAATCCAGGGCCCAGTTGTTCAAAGCATCGTTAGCTTAACGAGCTCGTTTGTTGTCAAAATGTTAACTGTTCTAGTAAGTACAATATCTAATTCACAGGTATTTTTGCTGAAAATATGTGAGTAGCTTTTGCAAATGCATTACATAAAATCCTTGTGATATAAAAAATGAGCATGATGATGATGGTATGGTGTTTTACATCCCTTTCAATATTATTTGTCATATCGAGACGACGGAAGATAATGTAAGTCTCTGTGCAGTGACGGACGGTACAGTTATGGGCTGAATTTCTCCTCTAGTGGGATTTAAATCCATGGCCCAGTTGTTCAAAGCATCGTTAGCTTAACGAGCTCGTTTGTTGTCAAAATGTTAACTGTTCTAGTAAGTACAATATCTAATTCACAGGTATTTTTGCTGAAAATATGTGAGTAGCTTTTGCAAATGCAGAAGCTACTCACATTTTTTTTCAGCAAAAATATTAGCATATATGCCATATTTAATGATCAAAGTTTTAACAATATGTTAACTAACGCATCGTTAATTTTGAACAACAGCGCCCACAACCTCATGATCTGAAGTCGAGAGTGCTAACCAGTCAACCACCCTGACGCTTCCGTGAAATGAGCAAACCCAGACTAGACTGGACATTGATCAGAGCACGCAGTTTTTCGGTGGAATGGATACACCTTCGAGGGAAGTAATTCTGACATGAAAATAGCTATCTTGCGAAAAGGAAAGTAAGGATAGCCCCCACCTCCCTTTACAAAACAACCTCAGGGGATTTCGGATGTATCCAATGACCTGGAAATCTACTCGGCTGAAGATGATCTGAATTAAATTTGCATGTAATGGTGTCCAGCTGTCCATGTACACAGCCTGACTGGGCATGCACACTTCTTACATGCCTAAAGGCAGGTTCTGTCATGATGCATGTCCAGAGGACTTCAGGAGTATTTGGTAATAATTCTTTATTTTTGTTATTTCTCCATAAAAACATATCTGATGGCTATACATTGGAAGTACCTTTGCAATGCACTTCTAATGAGTATCTTCAACATATGTTCCTATGAAGAACTGGAGAAAATTGTCCATAGCTCCAAATAATGAGGGTTTCTTTTATCAAAAAATTGCTGATATTTTCTAATTTCTCCACAAAAGTTCTGCTTTAAATTTTTCGCTGCTCTGCTATAGAGGTACTAAGCAGCCCGTCTATTTCTCTGGCCCCAATGGGCCGACATTATTTCAGTTCTTCAGTACATGACATGCCTGTTCAAGTTTTACTGATAATTCAATAAACTTACTTTTCCAAAATGTCCTCTTCCAAGTACACTAATTGGCCGGAAATCTGTCATTAACACTGATTGGCTTGAGAAACTGTAACAAGAAATTGTACAATATTTTAACTCAATATTGTTTACTGTCATATAGGTTAGGTGAGTCCATCACAAACAAAATTTTTATTGTAAATCAAAGTGCATTTCAGTATTAACCAGTTTCCTAATTGCCAAGCCAAAAAAGATGATGTTTTCAAAGCTTATTTGCTCCTTTTATTGGAAGTTTTGGATAAATTGTTTGTTTGTTTGATGTTTAATGACCCTCTCAACAATATGTCAGTAATAAAGAAGAAGTGGATATATGAGAAAAAGGTCCCAACCACTGAACTTGCTTCAAATGAGGCGAGAACCTAGATGTTAAGTCAATGATGACAAAACCAACCCTCTGAAAGTTTCCTTGGGAGGGGACACCATCCTACCACCCACTGAATGAAGTATTCTTCTAATTAAAAACAATTGTATGTTTTACATGGTAATACTTGAATAGATTGTGTAGGTATTATTTCCCACAGCAATATTCATGTGAAGCTAAAAGTTATTCCATTTAAAAATGCAGTCATATTCTTCAACCTATTGATTAACCCTTTCCACCCTGTAGACCAAGACAGATACCTCTGCAAACAGTGTAGATCCAAATCAAATGAGCTATCTCATCACAATCTACATTGTTTGCCATCCTATTCTTGGTTTACAATTATTATCCTTTTGGCGACACAGATGTGTAGCCGGCCTCGGTGGCTCAGTCGGATGCGCCGTCCGTCTGGAGACCAGGAGGTCACGGGGTCAACCCCCGCCGAGGTAGGCAACATTCTTTCGTGGAGATTGATCATGAAATATTTTCTACGGTCATTCTCTCCCTTCCGCTGACTCAAGATAGGCAGTTGTCAGTTTCTGGCGAAAGAATGTGCACAATACTTGTCAACCGCTTAGAGGACTAAGCCTGTCCAGTAAACGTGTGGTTAGATAAACTGACCGTGCTTGACAGGATCCCACTGGGTTGACTGGGCTGTAAAACCTCAACACAAACAAACATGATTGTGCCAAAAAATTCAAAGATGGAAGAGACTATTTCAGAAACTCAGGATTGAAGGGGTTAAGGAATGACTTCAAGCATCCTCCTCGAAAAATAGAATGCACACAAATATACCCGTAATGATAGTCTGATTTGGCCCATCACTGTCTGTTTGTTTGTGTTGAGGTTTTACGGCCCAGTCAACCCAATGGGGTCATGTCTAGCACGGTCAGTTTACCTAACCACACGTTTACTGGACAGGCTTAGTCCTCTAAGCGGTTAACCAGTATTGTGCACATTCTTTCGCCAGAAACTGACAACTGCCCTTCATGAATCAGCAGAAGGGAGAGAATTACCGTAGAAAATATTTCATGATCAAACCCATCACTGTCTGCATATGCACCTAAGGCATATTTTGAACATGGTGCAACTCATTTCTTTTTGTGGAGAAAAATAGATACTATTTTATCTAACTATATCTCTTATCTGGAACACTGAGTACATAGCTTGGTGAGACTTTACCAAAGCTCCAGGTTAGATGTTGTTGTTTTTTTTTTGTTTTCTTTTTGTTTTTGTAGCAGGGTTGCCTTATATAGGAGGTATAGTTTAGGTGTTTGTAAGTAGGTTACTTCCCTTTGACCATGTAATTGTAAAAAATTAGGATGGTTAGTTTTGGTAACATTTGGCTCATTAGTTAAGTTTAGGTTTTACTAGTAGGTGGCGCTTAAATCAGTCAGCTGTTAATTTCACTCGGAAAAGTCATGTTTTTTGAAGGAACTTTGAATTTTAAAATGTAGGGTTTAATTTATTCTCAGGTGATATTATAGTTTAGTTATATTGAAATATTTTGAATTTCAATGTGCTGCAATGATTGGGATGGCTGCATTTTGTCTTTAAATGATATTTAATGACTTTTGCAACTTTTGTGCTTAGCTTGAAAATGGCGGTAAATCTGGAATTCTGAATTACTACTAACATGTCACTCCTCTTTTGCTTGTATTTTCACTTTTATATAATCCTCTTGCAGTAACCTCACAGTCACAGAGAGAATGTCTACACCCTGTTACTGTAGAACTACACCTTGTCAGCTTATGTGAGATGAGTGACAGTACCACCCAATTCCACATATTGGTAAGAATGATATTTTTAGTTCTCATTTTCTGTGCAAGCCATATGTATTTTACAGGCGTAGGCTCGAGACTGCGTACTTGCGTAGGCCCGAGACTGCATACTTGCGTAGGTCCGGAACCGGGCTGTGCTAGCTTTAATTTGAGTTATGGAAAACTGACCATCAGATATCCCATCAACAAAGTCAGTCATATAAAGATATTTTTAAGTGTAAAATGCAGTATATATTTGTATGTAATTGTCATGCATTTTCCATTGTAAGTCAGCACTAACTTTAGCTGGTAATTTGTATGATACTTAGTATTCTTGTTATATTTTCAGGGTGGTTATTTTCCTTCCACTATGTTCCTGTTCCATACTACTTATCTACACTGCTGGTATTGCTGACTTACTTCAAGATGTTCTTTAATACGTAAATACAGCTGTCGAACTCACATCCCTTTTTGTGTTGTTATCTCCATATAAAAGGTCTTAATAATACAGGAAAATACAATGGAGCCCCCTAGTGATCTTTACAATGACATACACAGTACCCAGTGATATATATTATTGTTCCAGTTCAACTTATGGACCTGTGAATATTTAGTTCTACACTATGGAACTGATTACTGATCCTGATTCTTATTACTTCTACATTTATATGGAACTGGACATAGATATCTTCATTATAGTTATATAGTTCTACATGTATATGGAACAGATTGTGGATGGTTACTCTTCAATGATGATTTATGGACAGCATATCTAAATTTTTCATTCCTCATATTATTGGGACATCTATGGTGGACTATTATGGATTCTACTGGACTTCTATGGGAGATGATTTTTATTGGGTGGATATGAACTATTTTATTCAGGACTGAAGAAAACCCTATTCAAACTTTTACATATCAGATACATTTAATACATACATTATACCAGTGTACAAACATTTCTGAAGACATTTATATTCTGTGTCAGTGTTAGAAGCGATTCTGATGGTCAGCTGATTTATTATTCACAGATATCAAGAGTCCCTGTCAGGTTTGGGTGAGTGATATGTTTGTTGTGTCACAAAGCAGTTGCTGTTCTTTAAATATGAAGTTTATTGTTTAGCTTCAATTTAAAATTCTCATACATATATTCAGTGTCTGCTTTTGGGCATAGTATGATTCTGTAAGACAAGGTATCACAGCATGTTCACTTTAATTTCTCTAAGGTGATGGGTACCTGAATTAATCTATTCTCAATACTTAACATTAATAAATATTGAACTGCCATTCTCTGAATTTCAAGAAAAAAAAAGGGTCTGACACAGCCATTCTCAGTGATTGTGTTACATTGAAGATCTTATAACTAGACATTCTTTCTCATTGGATACACACACAATGTTTACCTACCTAGATGATTTACTGGTAGTTATTTCCCTTGGCAGTGTGTTATATATTTTGATCTAAGTGTAATAGTTACCTCCCTTGCCTATATATATGTCAGTTATCTCCCTTAAGATAGTATAAATTTTGGTCCTAGTGTTAGTTACCTCCCTTAGTTGAGTTTCTCAGTTATCTCCCTTGGTATTATGTAGTAGTAGCCTCCCTTGATTAAGATAGTAACAGTTACTTCCCTTGATGAAGATTGTTATAGTTACTTCCCTTAGTGAAGAGTATTGTAGTTATTTCCCTTAGATGTGTTTGAATGTTCTGGTTATTTCCCTTGAATTGGTTGTGTAATAATTTTTGTTTACAAGTGAGACTTGTAGGCTAGAGATTACTTTGATTTTTTTTAGGATTTCCTTCCAGAATTGGTTCTTTGCTATCAATTCACTGACATATTATGACAATGACTGATTATATTTAAGCCGTGACACTAACTGACATTTCCTAAAAAAAAAAAAAAAACTTAAATAAATCAGCATTGTATTTTTGCAGATTTATATTGACATTTAATTGTTTGGATGTCTGAGAGGTGTTATATCACAGGAATTTAGGAATTTAAACAGAACTTTTCTGTTAAAAGGGTGTATTAAGATAACAGTTAATTAGAGATAATTACTTGGTGTCTTAGACAGTCATATGAAACATTGGTGTGACAAATGTAGTAATAAATTGAGAATAAAATTTACGCACCATTAACATTGAAAAACTGACTTAGTGTCTAACCCAGCCAGTGATATTTTGACATTAATTTAAAAAAATTTTTTTTTGGTTTATTAGAATATCTCTTAAGAATATTTACGCACCATTGTCATTAAATAGGCAATTTAGTGTCGTTCTTTTCAGACACATATAGTTTAGAAAACTGTGTAGACCCAGATCAGATGACACTTTCTGCGGTTTAAAGTGAATGAATACCTGATAATATTTTTTTTAGATATTTTTTTCTAGATAAACATACTTAAATTTTTTTTGACTAGAATATGTAGAATGTTTTTTTTTGAATTTATATAATATTTTTTTTAAATACAGTGACTGTCCAGAAATTGTTTGCTGTCAATAGTATTTGTTATCTTAGGTGTATCACTTTGACATTTAATATAAAATAGGCATACTGAAAATAATTTCGAGTTAAAATCATAATAATTGGACATATTCTTGGTAATCATTTATCTACAGTATACTATAAGCTGCAATATTGTAGGTAGATATTGGAATTTTATTTGGTGATGATTAAAGCTATTTGATTTCAGGTTTCTTAGGTTAATATAAGAGGAGACAATTTTACAGGTATAAACTGATTTAATTCAGAATAAGTGTACATCATAGTATCAGTATAGCCACATACACCTGATCATGCAGTGATATATTACCCTTTAAGTATAAAAATAGAAATCATATTTTGTAAAGGGATCTGTGTTTGCATATAGATAAATATTATTTGCAAAGTTGTTTACAAAGTAGTTACCATACTTGTCATACTTTCCAAAAGGATATGTACTGACATATCAAACAATAGTTTATGAGTGCATACTGTTAGCATTTCACGGTGAGTGAGGATTTAAGTCGAGAGTTGGAGTTTGTGTTTAATACATACAAACATTGATAGTAACCAGAACACTATTACTTAGTAAGTAGTGAGTTGTATAGGAATTGTCCATACGTCTGATATTGTTAATTTTAAACTAACAATATGGAGATTTCTGAGGAAGATAAGAAACTTTTGGCTGCCTTCCACTCATTGACTGTCAAGCCTAAAGTAGAGACTACTGAGGACTTGCTGTCCTTTATGAAACATATGGGTAAGGAGTTAGAAAAAAATGAAGCCTCTGGTACAGGAGCAATTCCTAAAGAAACTGTCATACCAGGTAAACATCATTACCCTAGAATTTCCACATGCTTTGGGGAAGAAAATAAAGGAGAGGTAAGTTGGCCCACTTTCAAATTTGAAGTTGAGGCACTTCAAACTGAAAAAGTGTTTACAGAGGAACAAATATTATTGGGCATAAGAAGGGCAGTTAAAGGTAATGCAAGTGATGTACTACGAAGGTTAGGCATTGGAGTAGGGATTAAGCAGGTAATGGATAAATTACAAAGTACTTTCGGCAGTATTGAATCTCAAGAAACAATACTTAGAAAATTTTATGCCTGCCAGCAGCAACCTTCGGAAAGTGTAGTGACTTATGCATCTCGGGTTGAAGAGATGTTTCAACGGGCTGTTGCCTTAGGTGGAATGAAAAAAAACGATGATAAGATATTGAAGAAGGTATTCTATCAAGGTTTAAGGCCCACTATTAAACATTTGGCTTTCAGCAAATGTGACTTGATAGAAGATTATGATAGGTTTAAGATAGAAGTCAGGAAGATAGAGGTAGACTTAGATCTTCCTTTGAAAGAGGAGAAACAAAAGTGCAGTGCAGCTGTCAATACAGATAAGAAAGAGAAGTCGGAGATGGCAGAAGTAAAAGAATTATTACATAAGTTGAATGAAAGGATAGATAAACTAGAAAAAGAAAAGAGAGAAACTGCCAATAGATACTCTGCTTCAGCAGATAACAGTACACAAAATAGAAATTTTGTAAGATATAGAGATGGCTTTAGAGGAAGAGGCATAAATAGAGGTAGAGGTGATGGTGGTAGAGGCAGAGGAGATTATCGCCCAATGCGACCTACTGGCTCTACTACAATGCAACCCACATGCTACAATTGTGGAACAAAAGGCCATTTTGCAAGAAATTGCCCAAAAGTTAAAGTGCTCAGATGATGGGATCACATGTGGGCACTCCAGAAAATAAAGGTCCCAAAATTTTTGGCGAAGTGAATGAAGCCAATTTAGAGATTAATAATGTCAGCACGAAGGCTTTACTAGACACAGGTAGCTGTGTTAGTATCTTATCAAAATCATTTTATGATCAACATTTATCTCATATTGAGATTAAGCCACTTGATAAGATTTTGCATATTGAATGTGCAGATGGTAATGCATTGCCATATTTAGGTTATATAGAGGTAAGTATAACAAAGGTTGAAGGTATTCCAGAGCTGACATCATTAGCTTGTATATTTCTAGTTGTGCCAGAAACAAACTATAACTCTGAAACTCCAATTCTCTTGGGCACAAATATTTTAAATGAACTTAGAGAGAATTGTAAAATTGTTCATGGGCAAAAATACTTACAGAAAGGAAATCTTGAAACACCTTGGTATTTAGCTTTTAGAGCTATGACATTTAGAGAGAAGACCCTTATAAGAAATAAAAATAGGGTAGCAGTGGTAAGGTGTGCTGAAGCCTCCAAAATTATACTTGGTCCAAATGAAAGTAAAGACTTTCACGGCTTCACAGATAGAGAAATTGATCACCAAACCACAAGTGCTATATTACATGAAAGTGAAGAGTCATCTCTTCCTTCTTACATTGATATTACGCCTTCTGTAATAACTTACGATTATTCAAAGAATGCTGAGGTGATAGTAAACTTAACAAATTTAACAACAAATTCAGTTGTTATTTCACCGAAGTCAATTCTTTGTGAAATTCAGCCTGTGACAGTAGATGCAACTGTATATGACAAGATAGAGAATGAAACAATGGAAAAAATATTTGAAGAAATTCATATTGAAGCAAACCTATCACATGATCAAAGAATGCGACTGGAAAGTCTGCTAAATAAGCATCAAGATATATTTTCCAAAAATGAAACAGATATAGGACATTGTGATAAAATAAAGCACAGAATAGACCTAACAGATGAAGTCCCTTTCAAACAACCCCATAGAAGAATACCCCCTAGTATGATAGATGAAGTCAGACAGCATTTAGAGCAGTTACTAGCAAGTGGAGTAATAAGAAAATCTAAAAGTCCCTGGTGTTCAAATGTAGTTTTAGTCAGAAAGAAAAATGGAAAACTTAGAATGTGTGTAGATTACAGAATGTTGAATAAAAGGACTGTCAAAGATTCATATGCCCTTCCCAGAATAGAAGAGGTCTTTGATGTGTTACATGGTGCTAAGGTTTTTAGCTCTCTGGATATGAAAAGTGGATATCACCAGGTTGAACTTGAAGAAGAACATAAGGAAAGGACAGCATTTACAGTTGGACCCTTAGGTTTCTACGAATATTGTAAAATGCCGTTTGGATTATCGAATTCTCCTGCTACGTATCAACGACTCATGGAAGAATGTTTAGGAGACTACAACATGAAAATTTGTATTATTTACTTAGATGACATAATTATATTTAGTAAAGATTTTGAGGAACATCTAGAAAGATTAGACCTTGTCCTTACTCGTTTAAAAGAGTGCAATTTAAAGTTATCTCCAGAAAAATCTTATCTTATGCAGGAGAGAGTAAGATTCTTGGGACACATTGTGAGTGCATCAGGCGTAGAAACAGACCCGGAGAAATGTAATAAAGTAAAGAACTGGCCAATTCCAACTAATGCAGATGAATTGATTGTGTTGGGGTTTAACGACACGTCAACCCTTGAGGGTCATTTTGTGTCGTCTCCCAGAGAAAGGGAGAAAAGAGATAGAAGAGAGAGTAGAGGAGATGAAAGAGAGGGACAGGGAAGAACGAGGAACAGGAATGAAAGTGAAGAAACAGAAGAAATAAAAACATTCCCCCTCTACCCTTACCCACTACAAGGATAGCAGGCCTTGCCCAACTGTAAGCCAATATCAGTTGGACGCCCCGGTGATGTAAGATACACAGCACCTTCGCACCACCCGACCACCCCTTAATGCAGATGAAGTAAGATCATTTGTATCCTTTGCCGGATATTACAGACGGTATGTCAAAGACTTCTCCGTGATAGCTAAACCTTTGACAAACTTGCTACCTCCAACTTCTACCAAGAAAAATAAGAAAAAGCAGAGTCAAAAGGAGTGGAGATGGACGGAGATGGAACAGACAGCGTTTGACAATCTCAAAGATGTTTTAACAAAACCCCCAATTCTGGCTTATCCAAATTTTGAATTGCCCTTTGAGCTGCACATTGATGCATGCCAAAAAGGTTTAGGGGCTGTGCTATATAACATACAAGATAAGCAGAGAAAGGTTATTTCATATGCATCAAGAAGCCTTTCCAAGTCAGAAAAAAACTACTCAGCATATAAGCTGGAGTTTCTTGCCTTGAAATGGGCAGTAACTGAAAAGTTTAGAGACTACCCTTTAGGTACTCACTTTACAGTTCTGACAGACAACAACCCCCTTACACATATATTAACATCTGCAAAACTTGATGCAACAGGACAACGATGGGCATCAGCACTGGGCCAATTCACATTTGATATTATATATAGACCAGGTATAAAAAATTCTGATGCAGACGGGATGTCAAGATATCCATTTGAACAATCAGAAGAGAAAATAACTTTAGATGATACAACAGTAAAAAGTATTTGTAGCTCCATCAATACTCAAGCATATATTGAGATACTGCCATGTGCAAATATTAATATTGTAGAAGTAACAGAAGCAGGAGGACAAGCCATGGCTCAAATAGAACAGCGAGAAATAAGAAGAAAACAGAGGGAGGACAAGATCATAGGAAAATGGGTTAGAGCTGTATTAGATAAGAAATTACCAAACAAGAATGTTTTTCTTACGAAAGAAGATCAACTTATGAAAAAGAAATTTGACAGTTTGACACTCAGAAGAGGAGTTTTATACAGAGAAGTTCAAAATAAGAATGATAAAACCTACCAACTAGTCCTTCCTCAATGCTATATAGAAGATGTTCTTCGTGGACTACATACTGACATAGGTCATCCGGGAAGAGACAGAACATTAACTCTTTTACGAGAAAGATTTTACTGGCCAAACATGACAGCAGATGTTGACAAGTTTATCTCAAAGTGTGACAGATGTATCAGAAGAAAAAGTTCTACAAATATCCGCTCAGAACTTATAAACATTAACTCAACCTATCCACTAGAATTAGTATGCATGGATTTCTTAACCTTGGAAATGTCGAAAGGTGGTTTTGGCAATATCTTGGTGATAACTGATCACTTTACGAAATTCGCAACAGCTATCCCAACGAAAAATCAAACAGCAAAAACAACGGCTGAAGCTCTATACAACAATTTCATTCTGAATTATGGGATTCCTACAAAACTACACAGTGATCAAGGACCAAATTTTGAATCAGAAATAATAAAAGAACTCTGTAACATGACAGGCATACAGAAATCAAGAACAACTATTTATCACGCGATGGGGAACGGATTAGCGGAAAGATTCAACAGAACACTTCTCAATATGCTGGGAACTTTGGAAAATTCACAGAAGAAGGATTGGAAAAAATATGTACCATCTCTGGTTTATGCATATAACTGCACCCCGCATGAAACCACAAAAGTTGCCCCATTTGAACTGATGTTTGGTAGAAAACCCAAACTTCCAATTGATTCAGTCTTTCAAACTGATACTGAAAGAGCTTTACCAAAAGACACAAATGAGTATTTAAAGGATCTGAAAGACAGAATTCAGACTACTCAAAATATTGTAAAAGAGCATGCAGAGGATGCTCAGAAAAGACAAAAGAAACAATTTGATAAAAAGGCTAAAGCCTCGAAAATTTCCATTGGAGATTATGTACTTGTAAAGATCCTTGCTTTTGAGGGAAAACATAAAATAGCAGACAAATTTGAAGAAGAAGTATATGAGGTTGTGGATCAATCAAGACCTGATATACCTGTTTTTCGGGTTAAATCCCCTACAGGTTTAGTGAAAACCCTGCACAGGAATCATCTCTTGCCTGTAGGCAATAGAGATGAGAATCAATATGATTCACAAGAACCAAGACCTGTCCCGAGAAAAAGAAAGTCTCAGGGCGAGTCAAGTGTTCAAGTTAAGAATAAGGATGCATCCAACTCAGAGAATACTGTTGACAAAGACTCAACAGTAACAGGGAAAGTACACAGTGAGAAGAAGATTGATATGACAGATTCAGAGTCATCAGATGATGAAATTGGATATGAATATGTAATCAATACATATGTACATGGGGATGCCCATGATCCACAGTATACAATGGGATATAGACCATTAGACAGAAGTCGTGCAGGGGATACAATGTTACAAAGTGAAGAAACACATTTCAGTCCTCTAACAGAAGACAAAACCTATGTGACGCCTTCAGAAGAGCAACCTCAGTCTGCCAGTGAATCAGGTCAGAGCCTGATTACAGAGGCTAGGAGAGAGGATAGGAGGACAGAGATCAGAAACAGTGGATTAGATAATCAATCAGGTCAAAGCCTGATTCCAGAAGCTAGGAGTATGGAAAAAAGAAATGAGATAAGAAGTAGTTTAGAAAATAACACAGTGCCAAAGAGTTACAGTGAAGAAACATGTTTAAAAAGGGTTTATGATGAAAGAAAAACTGAGGTAAGTAGAGAAATAGATAGTGAGACTCCAAGGAGTAACTCCGACAAAGAAGAAACAATCTTAAAAAAAGTAAGTAGTGAAAATCTCGGTCCAGTTTTGGATAACCGAGTCCAGACTACCTCAAATGAAAGGGGTGATGACAGAAACCCTAGCAATGACAAAGAAGAGACTGAAGGAGTGAGAAACAAAGAGCCTACACCAATACCACAGCTGAGACGATCAGTAAGGCAGAGACAAGCTCCAGCCTGGTTTGATTCATACCAGATGAATCAAATAGTCCCAAGGCCATATGATAGCAGGTTGGAACAGTTAAGTGTATTCTTAAATTCTGGAGTTCTGAGTGAGCTTGACTCAGAGAATGTTCGTAAAATCATCAAGGCTTTGATGGATTAAATTTATTTGTATTAGTTTTACTGATATGATATTTTTTTGCTATTTTAATATGCTGTGTTCATTGGATTGTAAATAATGTTTATTTTGTGTTTGTTGAAGGATGAGCCGAAATGAATACAGGCAATGTAACTTTCACAGAAAATAAGGAATTTTATTAATTTTGTGTCTATAAGTGGACATGCTCACAGACATGTCATATAAATCTGTAAAGTTTTTAGTGCATTTATTTATGGAAATTAAAGAATGACTTAACGTAGCAATGACGTTGACAGTGACGACAGATAAATGACGGGACGTCATTTAACAGGCCGGGGAAGTGTGTAGCAGGGTTGCCTTATATAGGAGGTACAGTTTAGGTGTTTGTAAGTAGGTTACTTCCCTTTGACCATGTAATTGTAAAAAATTAGGATGGTTAGTTTTGGTAACATTTGGCTCATTAGTTAAGTTTAGGTTTTACTAGTAGGTGGCGCTTAAATCAGTCAGCTGTTAATTTCACTCGGAAAAGTCATTTTTTTTGAAGGAACTTTGAATTTTAAAATGTAGGGTTTAATTTATTCTCAGGTGATATTATAGTTTAGTTATATTGAAATATTTTGAATTTCAATGTGCTGCAATGATTGGGATGGCTGCATTTTGTCTTTAAATGATATTTAATGACTTTTGCAACTTTTGTGCTTAGCTTGAAAATGGCGGTAAATCTGGAATTCTGAATTACTACTAACATGTCACTCCTCTTTTGCTTGTATTTTCACTTTTATATAATCCTCTTGCAGTAACCTCACAGTCACAGAGAGAATGTCTACACCCTGTTACTGTAGAACTACACCTTGTCAGCTTATGTGAGATGAGTGACAGTACCACCCAATTCCACATATTGGTAAGAATGATATTTTTAGTTCTCATTTTCTGTGCAAGCCATATGTATTTTACAGGCGTAGGCCCGAGACTGCGTACTTGCGTAGGCCCGAGACTGTGTACTTGCGTAGGTCCGGAACCGGGCTGTGCTAGCTTTAATTTGAGTTATGGAAAACTGACCATCAGATATCCCATCAACAAAGTCAGTCATATAAAGATATTTTTAAGTGTAAAATGCAGTATATATTTGTATGTAATTGTCATGCATTTTCCATTGTAGGTCAGCACTAACTTTAGCTGGTAATTTGTATGATACTTAGTATGGCTTGTTATATTTTCAGGGTGGTTATTTTCCTTCCACTATGTTCCTGTTCCATACTACTTATCTACACTGCTGGTATTGCTGACTTACTTCAAGATGTTCTTTAATACGTAAATACAGCTGTCGAACTCACATCCCTTTTTGTGTTGTTATCTCCATATAAAAGGTCTTAATAATACAGGAAAATTACATTTTTTTTTCCATTCAAAAAGTACTGAATTTTTCTTTCTCCACAAAAACGTATGCTGTGTTGCTCATTTGAAGTGCCACACTGCAGCACTTCTAATGAGTACCCAAAATATATTTTCATGGAGAAAAGAGAAAACTATTTATTTGGTTTCTCCCTCCCTCTTAACTGGAGCAATGACTTACTCTGGTTCTGGTACAACTGGCCTGGCATTCCGACTTGGAGTATCATATATTACAGGTGGTTTTTGCGTTGGAAGTGGCGGGGGCGGTGATGGCTGTCGGGGACTGGTGTAGTTAGCAGGGGGTACGTAGGGTTGTTGTCTAACGTTATTGTTATTAGAACTTATTGCATCTAGGTCGATTGTATTCTGTGTATTGAGTTCTTCTGGCAGGAAGCTGAATGATTTCATGGCATCCTGAAACATATATGTAATACTCTATCATAGCTTCAACCAAAAAGTATTAATATTTTTCTTATTTCTTCATGAAAACATGTTGTGGGTGCTCATTAGAAGTGCCTCACTGAGGCACTTCTAATGAGTACCCACAACATATGTTTCTGTGGAGAAATAAGAAAAATATTTTGTGGCTACTCTGGAGCTATGTTTATTCTGACAGACATGCCATTAACAGCAAACAATGTAGAACTAAAGGAGTACTCTGCATGAGCTGTCATGAGACAAACAGAACCTCTGAAAGCAAGGAATACACAAGGAAAGTGAAAATAGCAGACTGTGTTTTATTGGATCTATTTGTGAACAGTAAAATAATTAGCAACATAGCTTATGCTTCCTAGCACCAGCTTGAGTAAATTCCTATTTACAGTAAAAAGTATTCAAAATGGGTTCATTGATCCCAAAGGACTAGAAAGTACTAACTACACTGCATTAAAATATTGTTTTCTTAGTAAGTCTTCATATTTTATAGAAATTGGCTGCTAGACAATTCACATGAAATGTCAAGCCTTAATTGTTCTGAAGAATAAAAAAAAAATATGCATATTTTTTAATGTCCTCTGCCATAAATTTCAAACATAGCTTGCCATTTCTAAGATGATTCACAGAAAATGTGGCCACTTTTTGGAAATACAATAAACGATTTTACAATGCCCACTAGTATGTGAATCACACACTGCAAAAAGCTTAGCCAGGTAATGAATACACCCAAAAGACTGATTGTGCTGGGGTTTAATGACACGACGACCCTTATGGGTCATTTTTGTGTCATCTCCCAGAGAAAGGCAGCCCCTCTACCCTTACCCGCTACAAAGACAGCAGGCCTTGCCCAACTGGAAGCCAATATCAGTTGGACGCCCAAGTGATGTAAGATGTCAGATACCTTCGCCACACCCAACCACCCCCTAAACCCAAATGATGTTGCTGCCATTTTGCAATGGGAGACAACTTTGAAGACAGAAAGTTGCCTCCTTAGTACTTGATGTTTTTCAAAAATGGTGGCTACTATCAAAGGAAAGAATTTGATGCAAGTATGGGCACATTCAAGAGCAGCTCACAACAGGAAAGGACGCAAAGAGTTCCATGTCAGAGTTATTTCCCTTAGAGGTATACTCAATCACCATAAATAAAGTGGACAATGACACCACAGATCTGAAACTACTTTTTGGTTAAAAAAAGGAGAAAAATGTTTGCATTACTAAACACTTTTTGAGTATTAATTGAATATACTAAATGGAATCGTAACACACACTGACCAGATCAAAACTTTTAACACCTTTTTTCCAGATTTCAGAATGAAGTCCATTCTTACCTGTATTTCTTGCTCCTGGCCTCTGGAGTCATTTAATGGTGAGGTATTAATAATTTTTTCGGAATGGTTTTTCTCATGTAGTCTGTTTTCATCTGTGTAAGGTTCAAAATTAATTTTCTGTGCAGGCCCTCTTTCAGAAACAGTAACACCTGTAAAATAATACCAGTCAAGTACTGTTTTCACCTATTAAAGGGGACTTAATATACCCGACAGATTTTTTGCCATTTTTTTACAAAAGAGACAACTTATGTGACTTCCTGTTTGCTTTCCTGCACACCAAGCCCCTTCTAAAAAGGGGTCTATTCCCAATGCAAGCAAAGTCTTTCCTTTTAGAATGGACCCTTTTCAGTAGGGAGTCACAACAATTTTGAAAGTGTTGCTTCCTTTATTCCCATTAGCAAACAGTGAAGACCTGGATCAAAAATGCAGCCTGTGGCATCTTACCTGGGTTTACATTGTTTGGTCAGGCCTAGGTTTAAACTTGTTTGTGTTGAGGTTTTATGGCCCAGTCTACCCAATGGGGTAATGTCGAGCATGGTCAGTTTACCTAACCACACTTTTACTGGGCAGGCTTAGTCCTCTAAGCAGTTAACAAGTATTCTTTCACCAGAAACTGACCTGCCCTTCTTGAATCAACTGAAGGGATAGAATGACCGTAAAAAATATTTCAAGATCAATCACCATGAAAATATGCTGCCGACCCAGCCGGGTCAAACCCCTAACCTCCTGATCAGCTGACAAACTGAGCCACTGAGGCCCACGGTCTGTTAAACTACTTTAGGTAAACAGGGATTCAGTTTGACGTCGGCCATCGGCCATAGTCTGCTGGAATTTCCAGATGTCCGAAACTTTTCTGACCTGGTTGGACAAATTGTCCGATTGCCATTTTTGGCTTATTATATATGGATTTCTACTGTTGTTTACAGTTTATTTTCGATGCCGATCTTTATCTTATAAAACGACCGATGACTGGTCAATCTAAGATGTACTGGACTGCTTATCAAACATTATTGATTTTTTTGTGATTTTCTGTAATGCCCGTTAGTTTTGCATCCGCAAACAGAGTGAACCAGTCTAATTTGTTTGGCCGAAACGTAGATAAGGCTGAATCATCTCTGAGTTACTTCCCTTGATCTCATCGAGTTTGTTTACATGTGACACCACATGTGAGGCAAAATATTATACTTGTGATTTTGTAAAGGGCTGGACATAACATTGCACAAAAAATGGCCCCTAGAAAGCAACAAAAGTTGACATTTTTCATTCCGAAATCAAGTAGTGACCAAACGGAATTCTGCAAGGGAAATGGCGATAATGATGCCAGCCCCCACCCATTGCTGAATCCACAGTAAAGTGATTTTCTAGCTTTTATAATTTGTCCAAGAAAATTTCAGAATGTCCGGAAGAACCAGCTGCCATTTGGACAAAATGTCCGGAACTGATTTTGGTCTAGCTGAATCACTGGTAAATATGGTAAACAGTGCTGGCCTCAGTTGCCAGATATCCCCTCTCACGGAAATAGCTCTGCTGTTGAAAAAGACATAAATTACCAAATCATCATCATTCTTTTACCACCTTAACTTTCCCAAGATAATTACAACAGTGCTTGTTGTACACTAGCAATTCCAGACCCTGCCTGCCATGGAAAAACAATTACTTTTCCCTCATCAAGGCAAGTACAACTGTGCTTGTTTTAAATTTCTTAATCCCCTGAATTTTCTCTGCCCATGAAAAAAAAAAATACTGTTCCAGGTCATTTTACAAGATCAAGGCAACTTTGATAGTGCTTGCTGAACATTACATACTAGTTTCCCTTATTTTTCTCTGCTGAAGAAAACATTTACTTTTCTGGGACCAGTTGTTCAAAGCGTCGTTAGCTTAACGGGCTCGTTAAGGGTCATTTCATTAACTGTTTTAGCAGATTCAATATACAATATTATGATATTTTTTGCTGAAAAAATGTGAGTAGCTTTTGCACTGCAAAAATTTCAGCATATTTGCGTATCACTCAATGTAAATTTTAACGAATCGTTAACTAACGACATCATTAGCTTTTAACAACTGGGCCTAAGTCATTTTACCTATCAAGGCAATTTTGACAGTGCTTGCCTTATACCTACTATTACAATCATACTTTTTTATGCTAGACTACTATGCCTTCAACATCCTTTAGAAAGGGTTTTTTTCTTGGCATTTTAATCTAAATATTTCTTTGTGATGGAACAGTTATCTTATTAGGAACTATTTGTCTTTTCTGTGCTTTGTTTACGATCAAAATGTGTCGGACCAAGGTTATTTTCTATAGTAAGTTAAGTTTTTGTGAATATTTATTGGAAAAAATGTTTTGTTTTTCTCTACTATTTGTTTATTATTGATATTCCATAACAACACTATGAATTTGTCAGAAATTTTGAATGAGGAAACTTGTTGAAAACTTGCAACCAAACAACCAAACTATATACCCTATTAAATTTTGCATAATCTGCAGCCATATCTATGGGAAAAATGAAAATATTGGATTTTTTAAAACCTTCATTAGATAGGTAGTTATCAAGATTATCCTTGACTGCACTAACCTGTTGAGGTAACTCGAGACTGTGGAGAGAAAGTGCCTGGAGTATCAGCACATTGTTGCGGTATGGCTCGCTTCATCAATCGCCCCCATGTAGCTACATTTATGTTCATCTGGCCTGGACGCAAGAAGTTTTTACCTACAAAAATAAAGGTGATTTCAATGAGTACCCACATCTTCTCTCTTTGTGGTGAAAGAAGAAAAATATGAATACTGTTAAATTGAAAAAAAAAAGCACCTTATTTAGTGATATCATTTTCATGGTTACAAACATGATCTAGATAAGAATGGGTATCAGGTTAATAGTTTTCTTATTTCTCAAAAAAAAACGTATGTTGTGGGTACCCATTAGAAGCGCCTGACCAAGGCACTTCTAATGAGTACCCACAACGTATGTTTTTGTTGAGAAATAAGAAAATATCAATACTTTTGGATTGAAAAAAGCATCTTAACTAGTGCTGTGTTACAAATGAATGCGTATCAAAAATATGATCATCAGTTTTTATTTTATCTCCATAAAAAATCACCATAACAATCATATTAGAATCTTTTTCCGAGAATATTCCATATCACATAGCACAAAAGTATACGGTCTGGTAGAAAAGGCAATCTAAGGTTCCAAAATCTTTAATCAAAAAGCTACGTTGATGCAAATTTATGCTAATGCCAGTGACTGCACCAGCTACTTCTGTACTTTAGTATAAGTGAGCTAACAATATTTATTTACATGTCTTATCTGGAGCTCTGAATATGTACTGTGCCGCCTGATCATAGAGAAGAAATACTAGTCATTTGATGAATCCCTTCCGCTTCAAGCCCCTTTCAAACTGGCACTCCATATGTATGTATGCTGGTAAGCCAAAATGTGTGCTAGAAAGTCCAGACAAGAAGGGGTATCAAGTGAAATTTTCTTATGTCTACATAAAAACAGATGTTGTTAGTACTTATTAGAAGCACCTCCCTTCTAATAAGTACCCAAAACACAATTTCGTGATGAACTAAGAAAAATAACTAGCAACAGTGTTTTCTTAGAAAACAGATGTCCCCCTACTGTGAATTTTCAGTTTTTCTACTGCTGTGACCTTGAAAATTAGGTCAAGGTCACCAAAATCTAATCAGTTCGTTGCTATGTCCCAATTATACATACATGAGAATTAGGTGATAATCCAACCACTGGTTCACAAGATATTGTGCAGACAAGAAAGTGTGATGTGGACGCCAATGGCAATGCCGATGGGAACTGCACCCAAAACAATTATGTCCCCCTCCCCTTAGGATGCTGTTGTCATTGACCTACCTTTATGTTTGGGGAATATTATTCTTTGTCTCTGAACTTTTGGTTTTCTTGACAAAGTAGGGTTTAAGAAAGTAATCTGGAAAAGAAATATATTGTTGC
This sequence comes from Anodontia alba, assembly GCA_964016985.1. NCBI lineage: Eukaryota > Metazoa > Mollusca > Bivalvia > Lucinida > Lucinidae > Anodontia > Anodontia alba. The sequence goes on from OZ024821.1 coordinate 10,256,612, forward strand.
AAAAAAAAATTGACTGTTGCAAATAGAACAAACCTAAATCAGACGACATATAATTCTTATCTCAACATGCTCCATTTGGTTTAAACAATATTTATTCAGAAAATTCAATGCTGTTGCACAATGGCCTGTCTTTCTGAACTGTATTTTGAATATATTAGTTGGCACTGCAGATTTCACGAAATGGGTGCATGCAGTACACAATTTTATAATAAATCTTGTTACATAATTCATTGATTTGATATAGGACGTTGCCAGTGAACTGCCAATTGTAAATATAATTCACTAATGACAGAAACAAAATTAAAGAATGCACTGACATTAAACAATACCACTTCTAACAAACAAATTGTGCTTTAATCTAAATTCTGTTTAAACATTGTTGAAACAGGACGTGAGTACTAAGTAAGGTCATGACTAGATAATAACATTTGTAAATACTATCTTAATTATGCAGATGAAACTTTTGGTCAACTAAGGATACGTAGTTTGGTTGGGCAAAGGAGGAAATGGCATTCAACATTTCACTGGAGATCTTTGTTTGTGCTTGTAAATTAATGATTTGCTTTTCATTGATTGCTTCGGCCCGTTAGAAATGGTTTGCAAATAATCTTCAATTTGTCTATTGATCCATTGAATATCATGATTTGGTGTTTAATATGAACAATATATGATGTAACTTCGGGATGATGCATGAAATTAGTTGGGAAGACGACACCTGTTCATTATACCATAATAGCAGACAGGAGTCAGATGCATGTGTCAGCGAGATACTCTAATTGTCTCACTATATATTGGCTTCAGTTACATTTCAAAACCATGGCCATCCTGTTAGCAAGAGGCTTAGCACACCTGCATTAAAAAGCTCAAACCTGTCCGACTGGCTCAGATGACAGAACAACCCCCTTCAGATGGGGAGTTTGAGCTTGAATCCCAAGCTAGGTCACAGCTAATAATTTCTGAAATTGGTGCCAACTGTTCTTGGTTTTGACACTCAGCATTGGGTAGAAGAGCTAAGACTTGTCACACAGGTGACAATATAATATTGCTGGTAGTTGTATCACATCAATGTGGCTGGGGAATGATAATGCAGTAGGGCGTCACTGTAAAGGGGCATGAGTTCCCATTGTCACAATCAGAAACCATCACAAAGTCTGCCGATAATTGCATTTAAACTCACCTCAAACAAATAAATGCCTGAGAGTACAACTGCCACATAACTATATTGCTTCTGTACCGCAAGAAGCTTATCCGGTATGGCAAGCTGTCTTTTTTAGTCCTATGATCAGGTAAATACAACTCATTCGTTCTTAACCAAAGCATAACTGTTTTCCAATTTAGTTTACCTATTTTGCCATGAATTATTCTGATATGCATATTCACGGATCAAGTTCAAAAAGACAGGTCAATATGCGTGAACTATAATACAGAGATACATGAACCATGAACTAGGTATGAGGATTTTAACTGAAATATTTAATTCAGTTTCATGGTCAATTTAACTCTTTTCCTGCTGGTGGTGACTTTTGTCATCTGATAACTTGTTCAAACAGTTTGGACCCTGCTCTTGCCCGACACAACGTCTGGCAAGATCTGAATCCAAACTGTTTGACACTCTGATGGTATTCTTGAAAGATTTTTTTGAAAAAGTTATTTTTTTTTTAAAAAAAATCCACAGACGACAAAAAAGCATGCAGAATTAATTACCCAGCATGCAAAGAGTTAAAAAGGTGTGGTGTACAAACTGCCATATTTGCTTGTTATTGTAAACCGAGCACAATCTAACATACATGAGGAAGGTATTGATGTAAAGACTATAAAAGTGGTAACCCGCTTATCTAATTGCACAACCATGGAGGTCACTATCCCTAAATAATTAAGAAGGTGTGCCCCTACAAGTCTTTCAGTAAATAATTTTACTGAGTCTGTTCTCTGACATAATTTATCAACAGATAAACAAAACATGTAAAAGCATTTTTTTTTATTATTACAGTCGAACCTCGTTATCTCGAACTCGCTTATTTCGAATTACCGCTTATCTCGAAGTGAAAATCTGGTCCCTGTTTTAACATGAAACTATGACAACAGGTAACAAAATAATGTGGAAAAGGGGAGAAATTGCTCCTCAGGAGCAATTTCTCCTCTTTTCCACATTATTATATATATATATATTTCTTACTTCAGGAGTCAAATTACATATTCATTTGTTAAATGTGGTTGTTCAATTTATTGTTTTCCTCACTCTCTCAACTCTGATATGTCGAAGTACGGATATCTCGAAGTGTTTCAGTGAGTCCCTTGGAATTCGAGATAACGGGAGTCGACTGTATTATTTAAATACCATACAGATGCCAGAATAAAAAACAAAATTGAAGAAACAATTCTATATCAAATTTCCTTGCGACTTGTTTTGTTGTAATGGTTCAGTTGATATGGAACAATAATAACATCCATCCCATCTGATTTTTTATTTACTTCCAGCAGAAAAGTACACCAAAAAATAGAAGGAACTTCATTGAAGTTTATATTGCACCTGTGTTCTAAAATGTGAAAACAAGCACATGAAGTGAGAGTTGTCATCCTTGTTTAGCTCAGTGAGATAAAACAATCAGCAAAGTGAAATTAACTGGAAAATTTTACAGTTTGTAGACTTCATTAGGGTGGTGGCTAGGGTGGATGCTAGGGTGGATTAAGTACATGGCCAAATAGACAGAAACTTGCACACCTCAGTTCCCCATGCTAATGCAGATGCAATAAAAACATGAAACACCACTTCATTTTTAGGTAATGGATTAATACACATTAACCTCTTTATAACACGGGGTTCCTTATAACACAGTTTTGGATACAACACAGTTCAAAGATGGTTCCCAAAAATGTATAGATTATATAGAAAAATAAATGGTCATTTTTGTCTGGATATAACATGGTTGTATAATTAACACGGTTTATGCTTTGGACCCCAAAACTAGTGTTATAAAGAGGTTGTGGTGTACCTATAAACTGGTTTCTGACTTATGGGCAGATTAACCAATATAATGATTGTGATAGCACTGTGTGAGTGTTTTGTTATGTGTTTGTGCAAACGTGTGACAGTAGTGTCTGTGTGTGTTTGTGTGTGCATGCAAGTGCACACACAAACACACACACACTCTTACAAACAGTAACACTTGCTAGTAAGGTACTGTTTACCTCAGCAAATAAAATTCCTTGTGGCTCTAGGTGTATTGCTATACCATGCCGTTGATTATCAAGGAAATCTTCTAATTTGAGAAATTTTACAGCACTCATCTGACGCCAGTCCCTCCAGAATATAGCTATCTCTAATTCTCGACTCTGTAAACAAAGAAAATACATCATAGGAGGCTTTTGAGAACTGTTACCTTAGTGCTAACATGCAACACCTGTTAAAAGACACATTTGATGAAGAAAAATCTATTTTATACATACTCTTACAGCATTCATCCAAAAAAAGACAAAGCTATTAACCCACTGAGGACCGAATTAACTACCCCATACTATATATTGGAAGATTCTAATTTTGAGTTTAGGTATGTCAGGCTATGTGATTTAGATATTCCGAGAGAAAAATGGTTGAACTATTTGCAAACAATGGAGACCCTGATCAGACGCCACATTCTGCGGCATCTGATCTGGGTCTGTACTGTTTGCCCATTATCCAGACTATAATGGGTTAAAGCCAACAATGTAGATACTGATGCAGGTCACAAATTCAGCACTGTTTGCCAGGCCACCAAATAAACTGATCCTTGTTAAAATTTTATGACAAGAACAAAAACATAGAAGTATTCCTGGCAATAAGCATCCTGAGAACTTGTCACGGAGGAGCATTTGACATATATTTGGGATAATTTTCTCAAGTTCTCCACAAAAACATACCGTGTTGATTCTGAAGTACATTTTGCTAAATGCAGCTCCCAGCAGAACTTACAAGTTTTCATCAATGACGATAATGATTTGGGCCCAGTTGTTCATAACAAATGATGTCGTTAGCTAACATATCGTTAAAACTTTGATCATAAACTATGGCATATATGCTAATATTTTTGCTGAAAAAATGTGAGTAGCTTTTGCATTTGCAAAAGCTACTCACATTTTTCAGCAAAAATAACTGTGAATTAGATATCATACTTACTAGAGCAGTTAACATTTTGACCACTAACGAGCTCATTAAGCTAACGATGCTTTGAACAACTGGGCTTTGGTATTTTATGTCTCTTTCAACATACAAGTCATACTGAGATGATGAAGGGGTGATAATGAAAGGCTCTGTGCAATGAAGAATGGTACAATCATGAGATTAACTCTGCCTCTAATGGGATTCGAACCTGGAAACTCATAATCTGGTCAGGAACACTAACTGCTAGGCCACAAAGATGCTAAGGTTTCATCACTGTCTGGATTCCTACAAGCCATTCTGTTTCTGGTATGGGATAATAGGCAATGAAAACATCTTTTAAGAAACTCTATACCATCAATATTTTTGTCCACATATTTATTTATTTACTTTTTATTTATTTTTGCTTTGTCACCCAACTACATATGTTTTACTTAATACTATCTATATGTTGCCTTCCTGTATTCCCACTTTTTTAAGAAACAGCCCGAAAAAAAAAAAAACTGCCTTTAAATTGTAAGAGTGATCGGGCTACAATCATAAAACACATGTAAACAAGTTTTTGAATAATACGCACCATCAGAACAGGTAGTTAGGAAATACATGTATACAATTAGCTAGACCCCATTCTGCTTCCATATATATCTTATCTGATCTGGACCTGCACTGTTGAAACACACTGTCAGCAAACCTGCAAATGCTGATTAGACAGAACAGTACTCCAGGCATAAGGCAACAATTTGGTCTAAATTCTATACATTTTTTTTGTTATTTTTTACACCAAGGGAAATGTTCTGGTTTATACTCATAGGAATTTCTTCCTGGAAGCAATACAAATGAGAACTCCTATTAATTAAATCTTAGTTTTGGAGCAAAAAAGCACCCAAATTTATATTCTAACACCCTCTTTACCTTGACTTTATGATACAGACAGCTCTAGATAAGATTATCTATCCAGATAAACTTTTTCTTATTTCTCCAGGAAAACATATGTGTGGCTACTCATCAAGGCACTTCTAATGAGTACCCATAACATATGTTTTGATGGAAAAATAAGAAAAATATCAATATGTTTAGGTAAGCTATGAAGTCTGATTATTGCAAGAGCTCATCTAGCTGGCTACAAATGTTCTGAAACAATTCTGCGACTTACTCTATCTAGGTCTATACTAGCTCTATGATCCCAGCATTGCTGACTACATGGCTTCCAGGATGTCAGTACAACCTGCTGGTGATCTAACTTTAACACAGCCATAACTTCATCTGAAATGTAAAATATCAGGGCCCAGTTGTTCAAAGCATCATTAATGACAAACTCGTTAACTGTTGTAGCTAAGGTATTTTCAAATACATTGATATTTTTGCTGAAAATGTGAGTAGCTTTGCAAAGCTACTCACATTTTTTCAGCAAAAAATATCAATGTATTTGCGATATTTCAAGATTGAAATTTTAACGTCAAGTTAGCGAACAACTTTGTTATGTTTTGAACAACTGGGCCCCTTGAACAATTTTGCAAAACTCTCTATCAAATGCTTTAAAGAATGACATAGAGGATTTGTTTTGGAGAATTAGGTGATATATCTAAGATAATGTTCTCAATTTCTCTATAAAAGGACCTATGCTGCTGAAGACTAACACACTGAATGGAAAAAAGGTACATGGCTTTCCTCTATTGCACAGGGTCCCAAAAAAATTTTAAAATGCCCCCTTATAATTCAGAAAGCCTGCCACAGTATCCCTTACAAATTTAGACCTGCACACTGGCCCTACAACAGACAATCTTTTCATTGTTCTGGTTTAACACTTTTCTAAAAAAAAAAGGGGGCACGATTAACCCTTGTCCTGCTGAATAAATTAAGATGCCACGCCTACTTCTAATTTTCAGCCAATCAGGTTACTTGATCCAGATTTTTGCCATAGAATTGCATCCTTGATAGCAAACAGTGCAGATCCAGATCAGTTGGCTTCTTCAGAAGCCAACTGATCTGGATCTACACTGTTTGCAAAACAGGGTACATCCGGATTCAGCAGGACAAGGGTTAAACATAAAATGTGTTTTTTTCTTCAAGTACCCCAATACACAGCTCACAACAATAAAAGGAGCAAACACACTTTTCCTCATAGTATAAAGATATTCAATAATAATGAGATGATGATACAGAAAGATGAATGACTTTATCTGTAACATGTTTGGCAAAAATTGACAACTCAGCCTGTAACCTATTTAGGAATAATTTGCATAAATGTTTGAAAAATTTCCATCTTTACATCAGATGATTTCTGATGTCACAGACATGCCCAAATCAGTCACTTTTTCCTGTCAGTATATGTATGACCACCTCGTGCAGGGCAATGCTCTGGCCCTGCAAAGGCATGTTACAAATCAAATTCTGAATTGTTTGTAAAGCTAGTGTTTCCTTGTGAGTTCTTGAATAGTCACTGGTGGATGATCATGTTGTGAGATATGTCTGTAAAGATTGGCCCACATGTTCTATTGGATTTAAAGTCAGGAGAACATGCCGGCCAGTCCATTATTTCAATAGTGTCACTATAAAGGTAATCCATGCACATTCTATCAGTATGGGGGCACGCATTATCCTGCATCAGAATGAAATTGTTACCGATTGCCCCAGCAAAAAGCCTCACAATAGGATCTAGAATTTCACTTCAATACCATAATGCAGTCAGTGTATTTCAGTTTATCACATGCAAGTCCGAATGGCCTTCATAAGAAATTCCACCCCATCACTGACCCTAGCCTCCTTGTATCTGTCTGTTTCCACAATTGCAGTCCTCGTATTGTTCTCCGGGTCATCTCCAGTCTCGAACACATAGATCACAAGCACTCAGGGGAAATCTGATTTCATCCGTGAACAGAACTGTGCTCCAGTCTTGCAATCTCCAGTTCTGATGCTCTTAGGCAAACTCATATAGCTTGGCATAATCTTGCCTGGTAAGAATAGCCCCTCTTGCTGGACGTCTGGTGCTCAGATCACCTTCATGTAACCTGGTACGCATTGTTTGATTGGATATCAGTTGACCAATTGCAAGCTGGAACTCGATTTGTAGCCTTCTGGCCATGTACTGCTGATTTCGAAGCATTATATTTCAAAGATACTGATCTTCCCTTTGTGACATCATGCGATGTCGGCATTATCCTTCTCGTCAAGTAAACTTGCCCATCTCCTGGTAGAGTCTCTACAGCCTGGCAACAACACTTCTTGACACATCAAAAACTTTCAGTGACTGTCCTTTAGGTGTACCTAATTTCAAGCAAAGCGACAGCTTGAGCAACCTTAACTTCTTCCAAGAACTGCCTAACACAGTAGTAACACCATATAATATCACTAAGAGGCCCAAAAGAACACACTGCCCAAGGATTGACACATTTCCCACTCCAACTCAAGTTTTGAACAGGTCACCTCATACTGACTTTCAGTTGTTTTATTGGTGTTTCCATGCTGTAGCTCGCTTTGCGCTAAAACCTTGCTTTTTGATGTTTGCATGAAGATTGTTAAGAGATGTCACTTTAAAATCATGCCTTTCCTCGAGTTTGAAAATTGCCAAGCGGTGAGTTATACAGGCTTCAAACTTTGCTCCATTAATTGGATTTGAGCAGCGTAATTGTTATATACACCACAACCTCTTTATAAAACTATTGCCAGGATCTAACGCAAAAACCATGTTAGCTAAACAAACATATCACCTCCAAACAAAAATATGTAGATTATATAGAAAAATTAACATATATGGTCATTATTCCATATAATCTATCCAGTTTTGTTTGGATACAACACTTTTTGGGTCCACCATTATACTGTCTTAAATCGGAAACCATCTTATGAGGAACCTTCTTATAAAGAGGTTTCAGTGTATTAGGAAACACATACACTACAACCTCTTTATAACATGGTTTGTTATAACATGGTTTTGGATATAACACGGTTCAAATATGGATCCCAAAATGTATAGATTATATTGAAAAATGACCATAAATGGTTATTTTTCAATATAATCTATACATTTTTGTTTGAATATAATACGGCTGTTTAACTAACAGGGTTTATGCTATGGACCCCAACAATAGTGTTATAAAGAGGTTGTGGTGTATATATATAATCTACTAAGAACTAAGTATTTCCACAAAACAACCACATACTTGACATTTCTTCTTTCACATTGTAGGACTTCGAAGTGCCCCTACTTTTGGAACCTCGTAGAAGACTTTTACTTTCTCCTGGACTTGACAGTAACAATTGTAAGCTATCTTTCCGCCGCCCAGCAATTTCTTCTAATAAACCCTGACAACCTACCAACCTGAGGAGAGAAAAAAATGTCATTCAGTCAGGCATGAGCAAAATCTAGGTTGAATAAATCAACCAGGAATAACATTGCATGATCTGAAACTCAAGCTACAATCTAGAAGTAAATGTTCTAAGCTTTTGAACTTTCCACATATTTTGTTGCTTTTTTTATGCATTTATAACACAAAATACATGGCGGCTTGGCAAAGTGTAGATCCAGATCTGACCTGATCTGGGTCTACACTCTTTGCATATGCCATTTAGTTAAAACAAGTTAGTGTGTGATATTTTAGGACAGTTACCACACTCAATATAGTTAAGTTACTAGTTCTGTTACAATATTTATTTTCACTGATAACAAAAGTTTGTAACTGCAACAGCCAAACAAAAAAGTGAGAAGTCAAAAGACTATTTCTGTTATTTTTGTACAAATACATATCTTAGGGTATTCACTGGAATCACCTTTATCAAAATGTATCAACTGCACCAGAAAAGGCACTTTTTTCTACCGAAAAGAATTGGTATTTTTCTTATTTCTCCACAAAATATATGTTGTGGATACTCAAAGTGCTCTACCGAGGCACTTCTAGTACCCACAGCGTATGTTTTTGTGATTAAGAAAAATATTACCTGGAGCTCTGATGTATCTTTATCCCATTGTAGACTGAACAGACTCTCCCACACTATATATTGGAAGAGTCCAATTTCAATTTTAGGTACGTCCAGCTATGAGATTTACATATTCCTAGAGAAAAATGGGTAAACTATTTGCAAACAGTGGAGACCCTGATCAGACGCCGCATTCTGCAGCGTTTGATCTGGGTCTGCACTGATTGCCAATTACCCTTTTACAGGTCTCCCGACTACAATGGGTTATTGGTATCCGTGGCAAGGCTATTCCAATGTGTCCTGTTAGCAATGTTAGCTATGCTGATAATTTATACAAAGTAGCATGCTTTGTTGAGTTGGTGTTTAATGACACATCAACCCTTGTGGGTCATTTTGTGTCATCTCACAGAGAAAGGGAGAAGACAAATAGAAGAGATAGTCGAAGAGATGAGAAGGACAGGGGAGAGAGGAAAATGAATGAAAGTGAAGAAACAGAAGAAATGAAAACATTCCCCCTCTACCCTCACCTGCTGCAATGATAGCAGTCCTTGCCCAACTGTAAGCCAATCTCAGTTGGAAGCCCTGGTGACTTAAGATACACGGCACCTTTGCCTCACCAAAACACCCCTGATGAAGTAGCATGAAACTAACAAAAACTGTAGAAGTAGTTTGTGTCACAAACTTCAACAGACGGACGACCGCCCAACATGATCACTTATATGTATCCTCCCAAACTTAGTTTGCTGAAGTATAGTCTCTTACCTAACTTCTAATTTTCCAGTTAATGCTGCAGCTTTAGCAAGTGGGGATGAACTCTGGTTCTTTAAACTATTGTTTTTATTCCCCTGAGAATATGAAGTAGAGCCGACAGCGGCGTCAAGCTCTTGTTTCAGCATGTCCACCTTTGCTGAGCCTGGACCTAGCTCATTAATTCTCTTCTCTAAAGAGATTCTCAGCAGCTCAGATTTTTGGTTTGATTCTGAAAGACTTGACTGGGCCTGAAAATACAGAATAATTATTCTTTAGCATAATGAGTTTAACACTTAGCATCCTAGGTAAAAAAAAAATTACATAAAATGTGTATGTACATATAATTATGATACTGTAGATGTAAAAGTCAATTATCAGCAAAAATGTGGAAACTGTTATGTCAGAGTATTTGGTGATAACTCCGTGATAATTATTTGACTTCAAAAGGATGTCTGAAATTCGGTCCATAATCGCCACTTCCAACGAAAAAAATGGCTACTATTACCTCTGTAGAGGTCAATTATTTTCACTGAAATATGGTACCTTTTCGGCTTTCTGATCACCTTTCACAATAAAGAGATCAGTAAATTTGACACGCTCTGTGATTTGATTGACTGGATTACCTGGGAAATGTCCCATATGCACTGTTCCATCAAATAAACGTGTCAATTAAATATCACATTATTTTCAATGAGAATGATCAATGGAATAAACAAGGAATATTCACAGTGTTTACTTATCTAGAGCTTTGACTTTAATGAAGGTGACTTCAACATGATTCCAGCATAAAGCGGGTTCCTGCCACTATGTCATGTGACATTACCGTTATGTCCATATGGTTTCTTCATACAGGAACAAGTGAAAATCTAACTTATTGCAGCCCAAAACAGTTACCAGAGCATCTATGCATTCCAATGGGAAGCTATACAGTTTGCTGGATAGATTCTTCGGGGCTCAGAAATTGTATATGGGCAACAGGAACAACCATTTTGATGAGCAGGGCCCAGTTGTTGAAAGCGTCGTTAGCTTAACGAGCTCGTTAAGGGTCGCTTCATTAACTGTTTTAGCGGATTCAATATACAATATTCTGATATTTTTTGCTGAAAAAATGTGAGTAGCTTTTGCACTGCAAAAGCTACTCACATTTTTTCAGCAAAAAATTTCAGCATATTTACGTATCACTCGATGTAAATTTTAACGAATCGTTAACTAACGACATCGTTAGTTTTGAACAACTGGGCCCAGGTTGATGTCTCACAAAACTGATAAAGTATGTTGCTTGTCACGGCTAGTCATAAAACAAACCAAAAAAAATGGTGCACACGTTCATGATCTTGGTGGCGAAAATAACTTAGGGATTAAAGAATAGCATTTAATTACCTTTTTGCTTATTCAAATTACGCACACCCAGGGTATTCAACATATCAGATTCGCGGATGTACAGACTGATCAAGTCTGTGATGTTTGAATTTTAACAAGGTATTTAAACCTTGTTGAAGTATGTTAGCATATAGTATATGACATGTAGCATGCATTTACTTTAGTCGTCATGTTAGTCATCACTGAGAAATGCCTCTTGGTTTAGAAACTTGAGAGAAATAATAACAATAATAAAACTACTGTCTGGAATTACCTTCAGTCAAGGAAATTATCAAAACACACTCTTCTGATACTATCGTCAGTTGTGGAAATTACTGAAAACTAAGATCGGTGAACAAATCTGGAAATGGCAATTAGAAGTGCCTTACTTAGGTCCTTCTCTTCTAATTAGTAGCCACAACATATGTTTTAATGGAGATGTTGATCAGAGTTCAGGTTTAACAGAAAATTATCATCAAATATTCCTCCTTAACAAGTTCTCTGTATAATGTGAAAATATACAGTGATGCATGAAAAAACAGGTCTTGTTTGAAGCATTAGTATTGCAGTCAGTCAGAACTGGTCAAAAAAGACAATTTTGTAGTGGATATGGAGAGCAAACTGCCCATGCACCAGCTGAGGCCTCGTAACCAAGAATTCTGCGGAAGTTGACGTCGCACCTGTACTGGACAAAGTCACTAGAGTTAGGTCAAGGGCACAGTCATAGTGTGTGCTTGAAGAGTATGTTTATAACAATTACTAGACAAGGTTGACATCGCAGCTATCACAGCTACAGAGAAATGCACCTAAATGCTAGAAGATGTAAAATCGTGACATTGGAGCGCAAAATCTAGGTCAAGGCACTGGATGTGTGCTTGAAGAGTATGTCGAGGACAATTACTGTGCAAAGCTTGACATTTGCAGCTATCACTGCTATAGAAAAATGCACATTAATGCTAAACTTGACATAAAATAATGACAATGTCACTCCAGCGTGAAATCTAGGTCAAGGGTGCAGGTCACAGTGCATACTTGACATGTATGTCAAGGACAATTACTATGCAAGGTTTAAGACTCAAAGCTATCACGGCTGCAAAGAAACTACTAGCAAGTGCGACAAAAAATATGCTATTTAATACATCAACAAACAGTAAAACAGACTGGTTCATATTTTAGGACAAGTATGGTAAGGACTTAAGCTGTCCAAATATTTAGGATAAATATGACAGTATGAAAGAAATGAGCTGCTGTGTAGCAAGAAAAAGGCTCTTCCGACTTTCTGTCACATCAAACTTTCAGTGGGCATACCCAGTCCCTTAGCAAGGCCATGTCTAGTCCTTTACCTGGTTTCCCCTTAGCCTACTGCTTACGTGACCAAACAAAACAGGTTCTGGCGAGTCTGCGCGAATGCGCAGGCTCGCCTGAACCTTTGCTGTTTGCATATGCAATTATAGGATTTTTCCCATGGCGCGGCTAAAATAACACATACCTCTTGTAAGGCCTTTTTATCTGGAGCTTTCTGCATCTGTAGTAACTTGACAGCATTTTTGGCACCATCAATTAATGCAGTTTCTATTTTGATGTGATGTCTTAGCTCTTCTATTCGTAACTCCAACGGAGACAAAACTTCACAACGCTGTGATGCTAAAACATTTAAAACAAGAAACTGCCAATAAGCAGTGCTTATTAGATACCCCACGAAAGGACCCAAACAAAACAGACAGATGGACATATGGACAGACAATGTGAAAACAGTATACCCCCACCACCCCACTCCCCACCCTCCCAATATTTGTTTGTGTTGAGGTTTTACGGCCCAGTCAACCCAATCGGGTCATGTCGAGCGCGGTCAGTTTACCTAACCACACGTTTACTGGGCAGGCTTTGTCCTCTAAGCGGTTAACTAGTATTGTGCACATTCTTTCGCCAGAAACTGACAACTGCCCTTCTTGAATCAGCGGAAGGGAGAGAATGACCGTAGAAAATATTTCATGATCAATCTCCACGAAAGAATGCTGCCGACCTCGGCGGGGGTCGAACCCAAGACCTCCTGGTCTCCAGTCGGACGCGCATCCAACTGAGCCACCGAGGCCGGCAATATATTTTATGCATAAAATTAAGTTATAATTGCTGGGGAAAAAAGTACACTGGCTATAATCTGAAGACTATGGAATTGCTTAACTAGAGTAAGTGCCCAGAGTGTCACGAATATCCCCAGCTGATGCCATTTCTTAATTATAAAATATCTTTAAGTCAATGACAATGATATGGCAAAATCAATGGATCATGAAATATAGGTCACTGACCCATATTACCTATCATCCCAAGTACAACTTTTCTAAGTAAATAGTCTTCAAGACATGAAACAAATTACTGGACCATAAAATATAGGTCACTGACCTACATTATGCTTGAAATGTCAATCTGATGTGTCACACTGATCGTTATACCAACTATGATGTTAATCCATTAAATAATCTAGAAGATATGGAGCAAAGTCACTACACCATGAAATATATGCTGATTTATATTTACGTTTAGGTCAAAGTTTGGGTCACACTGTGTCATCATCTGTAAATATGACACTTAGGCATCAGACAGTGGGAGATATAGGAAAAAATCACTGGGCTATGATATATAGGTCACAAAGACCTACATTTATTTTAAGGTAAAATACTATGGCATACTGACCCATAATCCCAAACTATGATAGCCATACATCAAGATGTTACATAAAATCACTGGACCATGAAATATAGTTCACAGTGACCTACATTTACTTTTAAGTCAACTGTTGGATAATACGGATTCATAATGCCAAATAATGATGTTCATACATAAAATAACATTCAAGATATAAGGCACAATCACTGGACTATGAAATATAGGTCAAGGTGACCAACATTTATTATGATGTCAATCGTGGTGTCACATAGAAACAATATCCCAAGTATCACCTTCATCCATGAAAAATTCTTCAACATATATGGCAAAATCACTGGAGCATAAAAATTAGGTCACAATGTCCTTGACCTTATTACACTGAATGCTGATGTGATAAACACGTCTGATGCCCATCTTTCTTTGTTAAGAAGTTGTTTGTATAAACAAACTGCAATATACTACTTTATTGAGGCATGCTAGATTTTGACCTCACCCCGCCCCAGGGCATGACCAAAGGGTCCATAGATGTAGAATGGAAGAGAACCCTCCCAGGTACCCCATAACAAATATGAATAGTTTCTGATATGTGGCTGCAGAGATATACGTAATCAAAAAACTTTGAAGTAAAACTTGGTTATAGCAGGTGTTAACGGACAGAATATGGATGGAGAGAAGGCTTAGGGGCTACCTCAATGTTGAATTTCCATAGCGATTTAGGGGCTTTTTTTTTTTTTTTTTTTTTTTTTTTTGGGGGGGGGGGGGGGGGGGGGGGGGGGGGGGGGGGGGGATTTAAGGGCTATAATGTATTTTAAACGGAATAATCGCAAAATACCTCATAATTATGTCCAAAATAGCACCTAAACCTTGATTGTTTGCCCGGACAGATGAACTTACAGACGGAACAGACAAAAACTATATACCCCTTCTGCATATTTTGTATGCAGGGGGTATAACTAGTATGGTGCGCTTATAGGGGTATGTCTGGTAATTAAGTCGAATACGGTAACAACATTTTGGCTGAAAAAAGGCTCCTTACCAGGAGCTACGCTGATAACCTTTGCATCTGAAGCTACATAACTATTCCGTCCTAATAACATTTACAAAACTAAGTGACACATCTCCAGATATGACACTATTTCCAACTAAACAGAACTGATATATTTCTTATTTCTCAATGAAAACATATCTTTTAGTACTCAATACAAGCATGCAGGTAAGGCATTTCAAATGAATCCCCACAATGCATTTTTTCTTGGAGAAATAAGAAAATTATTTATCCAGATATCTTATCTTATCTAGAGCTATACAAGACTGAAGAGATATTGAGATAAATATTTTTCTGATTTCACAAAAAAAAATTATGTTGTGTGTAAACATTAGAATGATCTTCAATAAGTACCTATGGCATATGGTTCTGTTAACCCTTGTCCTGCTCAATAAATTAAGAAGCCATAACCATTTCTAATTTTCAGCAAATCAGATTACTTCATCAAGGTTGTTGATATAGATTCAAATACTTAATGGCAAACAGTGCAGATCCAGATCAGTTGGCTTCTATGAAGCCAACTGATCTGGATCTACACTGTTTGCAAAGGCAGGGTATATCCAGGTGCAGCACGACAAGGGTTTTAAGATGTAGGAAAATAGACCAGTTCCAGACAAAGGGGATTTATAAGATAATTATGTTTCTGACCTATAACACATCTAGAGATAAAATAAGCATAATTCATAGCTCCAGATAACTGGGGTATCCAGACAAATATTTTACTTATTTCGCCATAAAAACATGTTGTGGGTATGGTTAGAAGCTTGAGTACAATAAATGTCCTATATTATTTGTTTGTGTTTGTGTTGAGGTTTTACAGCCCAGCCAACCAAATGGGGTATGTCATGTCTTGCGTGGTCAGTTTACCTTACCACTCTTTTACTGGGCAGGCTTAGTCCTCTAAGTGGTTAACTAGTATTGTGCACATTCTTTTGCCAGAAACTGACAACTGCCCTTCTTGAATCAGCTGAAGGGAGAGAAAGACCGTAGAAAATATTTCATGACCAAATCTCCCCAAAAGTATGTTCTTGACCCGTGGTGGAGGTTGAACCAGCAACCTAATGAACACAAGTTGGACACACATCCTACTGAGCCACCGAGGCCGGCAAAACCAATATTTATGATCAAAATGATGGCTTAATGTTTTACATCCCTTTCAACATTATCTAAGTCAAATAAAGATGATTTATGGTCAGTCGCGTGTCCTTTCAAAGGCTTGGAGGAAGCCTCTCTTATTTCACCTACCATCATCTCCAGCTGCTGAGTCTTGATTCACTTTCAAGATTTGCATGCGAATAATTTCTATCTTTGTTTTGGAATCTGCTAACATCTGCTGGGCATCAGCTAGCAATTTTCTATCCTTGGAAGAGCCGGAACTGTACATGCTGATCAAGTTCTCAGCACCCTGTTTAACCTGAAAATACATTCACATAGCTACATGTAAGAAGGGGTAACCAGATAATATTTTTTTTATTTCTTCAAAAGAAATATGTTGTTGGTACTCATTAGAAGCGCCCCATCAAGGCACTTCTAATGAGTACTGACAACATGTTTTTGAGGAGAAATAAGAAAAACTTAAGTACTTTTTGGGCGAAAAAAAAAAAAACAACCTTATCTGGAATTATACATTCAAAATAAAGACATAACCAAACCAGGTAATCCATAGCTCTAGAAAGGAGGTGGTTTCAAATAAATATTTTTCTTACTTATACCTTCTAATGAGTACCCACAATATTGTTTTCACCGCGAAACAAGGAAAATATTAGTACTTTTGGGAGGAAAAAAGTGCCTTATCTGGAACTAAAGGTAACAGCTGGGATAGTATTCTTTCATGCAAAAAGAAAGCTTACATTGCTCTAAATAACAGGGTAATCCAAATTTCTTTCTTATTTCTCCATGAAAATCTATAGTGTGGGAACACAACAAACAAGCATCTCTAAAACATATTCTGTGGGTACTCATTAGAAGCACATCACAGAGGCATTTTTATAGTAAAGCTCCTATTTATGGACCAATTATGGGTAACAAATCATAACTCCAGAAATAAGAAGTACCCTAATTAATATTTTTCTTATTTCGTCATGAAAACATGTTGTGTGTGTGCATTAGAAGCATCTCTGTGAGTGTTGCATTTTTTACCAAAAAATCTCACTGGATTTTGCTAAAACGGAGGAAAAATCTCATTGCAATAATTTCTCACTGAAAATTCACAATTTCTCACCAGTTTTGGCTGAATAAGACATTTTCTGCCATGATATTCTGAACTAGCCTAGAATTATCCCTGAAATAGGCTATGACATATCATGCAAATTGTCTCTTCAGGAGACAATTTGCATGAAATGTCAAAACCTATTTCCTGAGAAAAATGTTTTAAAAGGTCATCTACTGAAATTTTCATCCAGCACGCTATGTGTTAAGGAGATGGATACACTTCCACAAACTCTGTCAATTTTTTTTTTGCCTCCTAACAAGTGCAGCTTGATCTGGGTATGCCCTGCTTGTCATTCACCCAATACATTTTAGACTACCAGGCAGTCAAATGGATATTTAAATTTTAGGATTAATATTGTAACCGTAATATTATCCAGACAATAAATTGACTTACTTCTCCAAGAAAACATGTTGCTGGTACTCAACAGTAGCACATCGCTGAAGCACTTGAAATGAGTGTTGGCAACACATGTTCATGGAGACATAAGAAAAACATCAATACTATTGATATCATAATATTAACCCATTGTAGACTGAATAGACTCTCCCACACTATATATTGGAATAGTCCAATTTCAATTTTAGGTACGTATGGCTTTGAGTTTTAGATATTCCTTGAGAAAAATGGTTAAACTATTTGCAAACTGTGGAAACCCTGATCAGACGCCGCGTTCTGGGTGTCTGATCTGGGTCTGCACTGTTTGTCAATTCCTCTTTTAGGGGTCTCCAGACTACAATGGGTTAGTTACTGTAAGCAGTTACGGTATTACACTAAATACAGTAAAAAGTTCACAAATCAGTCTACGTAAGGATATAACAACCAAAAAGTATGGTAAGTGGCTTAAAATTTTGAACACTTTATTCCATACATTTGGCCTAAATTTTACTTTTTATGCAATGTTTCTATAAATCACTTAAAGGAATTACAAACAGTATAGGCCCTGATCAGACTCTCCTTAAGGAGCAGTCTGATCAGGGCCTATACTGTCCTTTAGGAGCAGTCTGATCTGGGTCTACACTGTTTGCATATGCCATTTTGTCAGAAACGATAGGGTTCAAAATTTTAAGACAGTTACCGTAAGTTCTTAATTTTATGGCTCTACCTACCTTAAGCTCTATGTTGAGCTGTTTTTCCAAGGATAGCAATCTGTGTGGACGGCTTTCCTTGTCTTCTCCGTCCCCATGCATCCCTGGTGAGTTTATAGCTTCTGAAAATACAATCATTTCACCTGTATTAGATACAAAAACAATTAATATATGTTTGTAAAACTAACTACAGTAAATGAGGGCAGGGGAGGGGTAGGGTGTGTTTAGTCTCTAGTCCGTAAGAATATCAGGTGAAAAAGTGCTTTTGGTGAAAAAGACATTAAATACTAGTTTCTTGTGTTTTCACTCATAATGACCAGAATGAATGAAAGAAACCTGTTGATTCTTTACATCACAAAAGTTTTCTCATTTTTAACCCTTAAAACGCCAAGAAAACCTGGATCTGAAAATGTCGTCTGTTTATGTCATCTGTTGAATATTCTTGCAAACTTTTCAAACCCATTTTTGCATACAGGCAATCAGTGTGGACCCAGATCAGACTGCTCCTAAAGGATCCACACTGTTTGCAAAAATTACTTTTAAAATCACAAGCAGATGACAATGCAGATGACAATTGTTGTCATTGGCAGTTTAAGGGTTAAAAGTACTTTGTAAAGAGTGCAGAGGGGCATTTAATTTTGTAAAGACTGTCATTTCATCATCATAATGTTCTGTGCTATTTAGATATTCATTGTTGTCATAATTTGCAGAATTAAGTTACCAAGGGCAGGGAAGGGGCTTTTAGCAGGCATTTGACCTAAAATTTGTCTCCACAATATACCATCTGGAGGTTTGCAGATTAAAAACTCACTGTTTTGTGTGTTTTTCCTTGAGGTTTTATTGCCCAGTCAACCCAATGGGTTCATGTTTACCTGACCATACTTTTACTGGGCTTAGTCCTTTAAACGGTTAACGAGTATTGTGTACATTTTTTTCAACAGAAACTGACAACTGCCCTTCTTGAATCAGCAGAAGGGAGAGAATGACCGTAGAAACTATTTCATGATCAAATCTCCACAAAAGAATGTTGCCGACCTGGCGGGGGTCAAAACGGCAACCTCCTGATCATCAGTCGGACGTGCATCCAACTAAGCTACAGAGGCTGGCAAACTCATTGTTCCCACTATTCCCCAACCCCCATCCATAGCCAAATGGGAGCTGGGATTACAAATGATCTGGGTATATCATAAGCTTTCATTAATTGGAAAGACAACTGTGTTGCAGTTATGCACTTTACTCCTAACTAAGCCACTTCTGACCTAAAAAAAGATCCCTCATAGTGAGATACCAAGGTTCTTATTTCTCACGGGCCCCTCACATGACAACAACCTGCATCATAATGTATTACCACAGCCAGCATGTTTAAGATATCTTTATTCAGTGATTAAGCTACAGTTTAAAGGAAGAAATGATTAAGTTGAAACACTGCTAATCAACATTCAGATAACCTCCCCATATTCATAGCTCTAGATAAGGCTTTTTTTTTTTTTTTTTTGACCAAAAATCATTGATATTTTTTTTATTTCTCCACAAAAAAAAAAACTATGTTGGGGGTACTTATTAGAAGTGCCTCGGCGAGGCACTTCTAATGAGTACCCACAGCATATGTTTCCTTGAAGAAACAAGAAAAATATTTATCCAATACTCTCTCTTATCTACAGTAATGCCATATTCATCTCCAGGAGCATTGCTATGTCCAGATAAGGTGATAATTGAGACGATAATTTAAGATAATTTTTGCACCAAAAATAATTTGCTGTATTCAACAGAATCACCCTGCCAAGGTGATTCCAGCGAGCAAACCTACAAGTTTTGGTCAACAATAATAAAAATTATCTCTTTTGCTTACTCCCTTTCTCTGGAGAAATTGCCTAACTATTTATGAAATCTTATCTTCAAAACAAACATTTAAAAACCAAACTGACAGCTATGATGCATTGTAACCCAATTCTTTTAATGATAAATATCTGTTTGCATATTACTCTAGATAACAGAGGAGCTGTTAAAAAGAAGTATTTCATGATAATTCTTGGATATTTGTTTCCTTATTTCTCCATAAAAAAAAACAACATAGGTTGACTCATTAGAAGCACCTCACATGCACTTCTAATAAGTACCCACAACCTATGTTTTTCTGGAGAATTAGAGAAAATTATCCCAAAATTATCATCAAATATTTTTCCTTAACAACTCCTCTGAGTTAAGATGCATTTAACCCTTGTCCTGCTGAATAAATTAAGATGCCATGCCCACTTCTAATTTTCAGCCAATCAGATTGCTTCATCCGGGTTGTTGATATAAATTCACATTCTGAATGGCAAACAGAGCAGATCCAGATCAGTTGGCTTCTTAGAAGCCAACTGATCTGGATCTACACTGTTTGCACAGGCAGGGTATATCCAGGTTCAGCAGGACAAGGGTTAACAACCACAATGTTCTTATTTCTCCACAAACATACAGGTTGTGGATACTAAGTATGGCCTTGCTACAGAAATTCTAATAAGCAGTCTAACATGTTTGAGAGATATCAGAAAAAATATTTATCTGAATATTCGTCTTTAATCTGGAACTATTATAAAATAGATGTATGCATTTCCTGTAACAGCTTTAACCCTTGTCCTGCTGAATAAATTAAGATGCCACACCCATTTCTAATTTTCAGCCAATCAGATTACTTGATCCAGATTGTTGATATATATTCACATTTTTAATGGCAAACAGTGCAGATTCAGATCAGTTGGCTTCTTCAGAAGCCAACTGATCTGGATCTACACTGTTTGCACAGGCAGGGTATATCCGGGTTCAGCAGGACAAGGGTTAACAACCACAATGTTCTTATTTCTCCACAAACATACAGGTTGTGGATACTAAGTATGGCCTTGCTACAGAAATTCTAATAAGCAGTCTAACATGTTTGAGAGATATCAGAAAAAATGTTTATCTGAATATTCGTCTTTAATCTGGAACTATTATAAAATAGATGTTTGCATTTCCTGTAACAGCTTTAACCCTTGTCCTGCTGAATAAATTAAGATGCCACACCCATTTCTAATTTTCAGCCAATCAGATAACTTGATCCAGATTGTTGATATAAATTCACATACTTAATGGCAAACAGTGCAGATTCAGATCAGTTGGCTTCTTCAGAAGCCAACTGATCTGGATCTACACTGTTTGCACAGGCAGGGTATATCCGGGTTCAGCAGGACAAGGGTTAACAACCACAATGTTCTTATTTCTCCACAAACATACAGGTTGTGGATATTAAGTATGGCCTTGCTACAGAAATTCTAATAAGCAGTCTAACATGTTTGAGAGATATCAGAAAAAATGTTTATCTGAATATTCGTCTTTAATCTGGAACTATTATAAAATAGATGTATGCATTTCCTGTAACAGCTTTAACCCTTGTCCTGCTGAATAAATTAAGATGCCACACCCATTTCTAATTTTCAGCCAATCAGATAACTTGATCCAGATTGTTGATATAAATTCACATACTTAATGGCAAACAGTGCAGATCAAGATCAGTTGGTTTCTTCAGAAGCCAACTGATCTGGATCTACACTGTTTGCAAAGGCAGGACATATCCGGGTTCAGCAGGACTAGGGTAAAATTATAACATCAGATGCTGTATTAACTCTAGGTACTTGGACAGACAGACCTGAGCAAACAGTGCAGTTACACACAGGTTTTTTTTGTGTTGGGGTTTAATGACACATCAACCTTTGTGGATCATTTTGTGTCGTCTCCCAGAGAAAGGGAGAAAAGAGACAGACGAGATAGTAGAGGAGATGGAAGAAAGGGACAGGGAAGAAAGAGGAATAGGAATGAAAGTGAAGAAACAGATGAAATGAAAACATTCCCCTCTACCCTTACCTGCTACAAGGATAGCAAGCCTTGCCCAACTGTAAGCCAATATCAGTTGGACACTCCGGTGACATAAGATACACGGCACCTTCACCACACCCAACCACCCCCAGATACACATAGGTCAGACACTGCAGAAAGTTAAGTCTGATCAAAGTCTACACTTTTTCGTCACTGATCTAGCAGTTTTAAAAAACATTAACAGGCAATAAGAGCTGTTGCAGGACAGCATAGCATGCCTGAATAGTGCTTTACCTCTAAAAACTTTAACGAAAAACTCATTCATGTGGGTCAGGATCACAGCAGAGAGCTATAGACCAGTATCTAACATCAGGCAAGTATGAACTACATTCTTTCAGAGGTTCCTGAGATATAGCCTTCTAAAAACTTTAACCAAAAACGTAAATCAACGTGGACGCCATAGTGACTGCTATAGCATTACCTGTACTTTTGCACAGGCAAGCTAATAAAATGGCCCCTAGTCCTGCTGAACCCGAATATGTCCTGCCTTTGCAAACAGTGTAGATCCAGATCAGTTGGTTTCTGAACAGTTGCCAACTGATCTGAATCTGCACTGTTTGCAACTAAGTACGTGAATTTATATCAACAATCTGGATTAAGTAATCTGATTGGTTGAAAATTATAAATGGGTGTGGCATCTTAATTTATTCAGCATGGCAAGGTTTAAGACAAGTATGTAGGCATTTTCAACTGAAGTTGTTGGTATTTTTCTCATCTCGCCATGAAAACATATCATATGTTGTGGGTACTCAATAGAAGGCACTACTAATGAGTACCCACAAGATGTTTTTGTGGAGAAATAAGAAAAATAATTTCCTGATACCCACTGTTATCTGGAGCTATGGTTAAGGAGTCTTAGGTGCCCCAATATTTAGGGAAAATAATTATGGCAAACTGCATTTTGAGATGTTATCTGCTACAAATTTTATTTGGCATTTTAACCCTTGCCATGCTGAATAAATTGATGCCACACCCACTTCTAATTTTCAGCCAATCAGATTACTTGATCCAGGTTGTTAACACAAATTCACATACTTAATGACAAACAGAATAGATTCTGATCAGTTGGCTTCACTTAGCTGGACATATCCCAGTTTAGCATGACCAGGGGTTAACTTATGTGACCATTACTATGCACCCTTTTAGCTATTTCTATATATACTGTGATGATAAAGTAAATTGGACAGTTTATGTATTATTTGGTAGTGGAATTCTGCATAAACTGCCAGGAAATGCTAAGCATCTGACTTTGTCATTGCTATACTCTATAACTGTTCATATTTAATCAAAATAAATAAGCATAATGTCCACAACATATTTACATTCTGTCAACCTTTACCACTCTCTGGATTAATTCAGCAGACAACATATTGATTATGCTTTTCTTATTTTTCCCAGAAAACAGGTTCTGACATTCATGCAAATTGTCTCCAATGGAGACAATTTGCATGAATGTCAGAACCTGTTTTCTGGTAAAAACAAGAAAAATATTTCAATATGACCACTGAAGATTTTACCCAGAGTGCTAAGCCTTCAAGTGATTACCAGAGGACCTGTTAAGGAGGAGTACTTGAGGATAATTCTGGGACATTTTTTTCTTACTTCTCCATGAAAACATATGTTGTGGGTACTCATTAGAAGCGCTTTGGCAAGGCACTTCTAATGAGTACCCACAACATATGCTTTCTTCGAGAACTGTAGAACTAGAGAAAATTATTCCCAAAATACCATCAAATACACCTTAACAAGTCCTCAGGTGATTACTATTTTATCATTTATTTGCTGTGGGGATTTCTTTTTTTTTTTTTTTTTTTTTTGATATTATACAATATATATCTAATACACTTCCTTATCATCAGATAAAAAGTGACATCAGATATATTGTTCTTATTATTAGGACCAACTTCCTAATATACAAAGCACTAAAGCGAGAATCAGGAAAAATATTTTTCTTATTCCTCCGTGAAAACATTATGTTGTGGGTGCTCCTTAGAAGCACCTCATCAAGGTTTTTTTTTTTTTCTAGCAAGTACCTGGTACCACAAGGTATGTTTCTGTAGATTTGTTGGAGTTTTACGACCCAGTCAACACTTACGGTCATGATGAGACCATCAGTTAACCTACTCACAATTTTTCCTGGTGAAGCTTAGTCCTCTAAGCAGGAACCAGTACCTGTGCACCCTCTTTTGTCAGTAAATGTTTTTGTAGAGAAACAAAAAAAATATCAATACAATTTCACTGAAAACGTGCCTTATATCAAGCTTTGTTTACATCCAAACACCCAAAACCCTGATCAATCCTTCTCTTGCTGAACACAATATGCCCTGTCTTAGCAAACAGTGTGGATCCAGATCAGCTGGCTTCTGAAGAAGCCAACTGATCTGGATCTGCACTGTTTGTCATTAAATGTGAATTTCTATCAAAACCCCGGTTCCAGTAATCTGACTGGCTGGAAATTAGAAGTGGGTGTGGCATCACAATTTATTCAGCAAGGCAAGGGTTAAGGTCTTGATACACTGAATTTCATCCATTGTTACAAGGGAGACAGTTTTTGTGACTTCCTGTTTGTATTTCTGAACATTAATCCCCTTTTGAAAAGGGGTCTACTCTAACAGGAAAGAATTTGCTCCCCATAGGACCAAACTTTTTCCTTTTAGAGTGGACTCTTTTCAGAAGGGAGGCAAAAACAACTGACAGTGTATCCATTTCCCTTAATTTAAATACAAACACGTTGATTCCAACATCTCGTGTTATTGAGGAGCACCATTACTTCTATTGTTGCAGGAATCTAGAACCAGCTTACATGCATGGCAAGAACTTGAATACAAAGAATGTAGATGTAAAAATACCCCAATCTTGACATGGCAATTCTCACAAGAGGGCCAAGACATGGCAATTCTTACAAGAGGGCCAAGATGGCCCTGTATTGCTCACCTGAGTACAAGACAAGTATTGTTTGTTTGATTTGGGCTAAACGTCGCTTTCAACAATCTTTCAGTCGTATCGCGATGGTGTCTGGATGTGACAGGGAGCTCAATGCTCACTTTTAGAGTGCTGCCTCACTGAAATATCATGCCCCAGACACTTTAACATGATATTCCACCCAGTCACATTATACTGACACTGAGCTGACCAGTTCCGATTCCTAGCTCTACTTTCTTAATGCTGAGCGCCAAGCGAAAGAGCAACTAGTACCATTTTTAAAGTCTTTGGTATGACCCAGCCGGGGATCGAACCCGCAACCTCCCAGTCACAAAGCGGACGCTCTACCACTGAGCCACTCTGCCGGTACAAGACAAGTAACCAATGGGATGGGGCCATTTTTTACTCCATGGCTGTAATTTGAACAAGTCAACTTGATACTTCCAATGAAGTTTTGAAACAATTGGCCTTTCGGTTCAAGAGAAGAGGTTCGAAATAGATTTTCAAGATGGCAACCATGGATTATTTTAACTATTTTCCATCTACAAGTCACCCCAATACTTCCTATCAAGTTTCGAGTCAACTGACCTTATTTTCAGGAGTAGAAGTTTAAAACAGAATTTCAAGATGGCGGCTGTGGTGGCCATCTTGAATTTCCAATTGTAACAATTTTAGCTATTTTTTATCTGCAAGTCACCTGATAATTTGTACCAAGTTTCCAGCCAAATGGCCTTATATACGGTTCAGGAGTAGAAGTTCAAAATAGATTTTCAAGATGGTGGCCATCTTGGATTTCCGATCGAAACAATTTTAAGTTTGTTTTTAATCTACAAGTTGCCCCGATACTTCCAATGAAGTTTCCTGTCAACTGGCCTTTTGATTAAAAAGAAAAATTTGGAAATAGATCTTCAAAGTGGCAGCCATGGAGCCCTTGTTGGATTTCTGATCAAAATGATTTTCGCTCATTTTTTATCTACAAGTCGCTCTGATAATAGCTACTCTTGATCTACAAGTCACCCCAATACTTCCTACCAAGTTTTGAGTCAATTGGCCTTTCCGTTCAGGAGAAGCACACAATAGATTTTCAAGATGGCTGCAATGGTGGCCACCTTGGATTTCTGATCAGAACAATTTTAGCTATTTTTGATCTACAAGTCATCCCAACACTTCCTACCAAGTTTCGAGTCAACTGGCCTTAATTTCCTTTCAAGAGAAGACACGCAAAATTGTTTTTTTAAGATGGCGGCCATGGCGGCCTTCTTGGATCTCCAATTGGAATGATTTTAGCTATTTTTTATCTACAAGTCGACCTGGTGATGGTTTGGTATTTTAAGTCCCTTTCATCCTTATTTATGTCATATCAAGATGATACAAGCACCCCAATACTTCCTACCAAGTTTCGAGTCAATTGGCTCATGGGTGCAGGAGGAGTTATCTTTTAAAGCAGATTGTTGACCCCACACGGACGACAAACAATGGACACTGACCGACCACAATAGCTCATCTTGAGCACTTCCTGCTCAGGTGAGCTAATAAATACCCTGTTATGAAATACAGCCCAGTACCCATGTAGGTAGCTCCAGGTAAGAGAAACGAAGGTAGGTACTCAACACAGTGCCTCAGGCCCACAAAAGATTTTCAAAGCAGTAAAAAATATCAGTATTTCCTGGGTGAAAAACAGTACCAGATCTTGGTAGCCTTCTTCTTGTTTGTGTTGAGGTTTTACGGCCCAGTCAACCCAATGGGGTCATGTCGAGCGCGGTCAGTTTAACTAACCACATGTTTACTGGGCAGGCTTAGTCCTCTAAGCGGTTAACCAGTATTGTGCACATTCTTTCGCCAGAAACTGACAACTGCCCTTCTTGAATCAGCGGAAGGGAGAGAATGACCGTAGAAAATATTTCATGATCAATCTCCACGAAAGAATGTTGCCGACCTCGGCGGGGGTGAACCCGCGACCTCCTGGTCTCCAGTCGGACGGCACATCCAACTCAGCCACCGAGGCCGGCTACTAACCTTCTTCTAAATCACAGTATTTCTGCCTTTATTTGGTGCCCCATTTCACTGTGCATAGTCTCAAATGTGTGTTATTACAGAGCTCTAAACGGCACATTTTTTTCAACCCAGTAGTAGTTTAAGTTTTTTTGTATCTCAATAAAGACATATGTGGGAGTGCCTTACTGAGGCACTGATAATGAGCACCTATGTCACATTTTAGTGGAGAATCAAAAAAACAAATAACTATCTATCCAGACACCCCCTTCACCTAGAGCTCTGTATAGCCGATAAAGCCCCATTGCTACAGATAAGAGGGAGTGTCCAGGTGATATTTTTCCAATTTCTCAATAAAAACCTATGTTGTGGGTACTCATTAGAAGGGCCTCGGTGAGGCCCTTCTAATGAGTACCCACAACATTGGTTTACATCGAGAAATAAGAAAAATATTAATACTTTTCGGTTTAAAAAAGTGCCGAAACTAGAGCTACATGGCTCTCAAAAATATATCAATATTATGATACTGTATAATATCATTAACCAATAACCTCTGTGTATACTAATAGATTTTCCAGAGGGTTCTAGATACAAAGGCTATTTGATGACATTTTTTGTTCTTGTTTCACCAAGTCATATATGTAAGTAGCCATTTGAAACACCCCTTCAAGCAATTTAAATCGGAACCCATAGTATATATTTTGGTGGAAAAATACCAATTAAGACTTGCCCTAAAACACCAATATCACTATATTATCTGGAACTATGATTTTCACCACTAGAAAAACAGCTGTTATGATTCTCTGGGATTAGGGTATTTTCTAGCAGCATCTGGCTAGGATTCATTGCAATAAGTATGAATCTATAGTTTACATTTTCACTCAATATTAATTCAAGTTTGATACTATACTACTTCTTTATAACACAACCAAAAACCAGACTGGTCCTTTTTTCTTAATTCTAATCTACCCAGTTTTGTTAAGAGTTGTCATCCCTAAGTGCAAGCTTATACCAAGTGTCATCACTGTAGCCTTTATAGTTCTTGGGAAATGAACTTGAACATTAGGGTTGAAGTTAGAGTTGACGCAAATGTTGATGGATGGATGGCCGAAAGGAAGAACAGACGGAAAAACAAATCCCTAGGCTATATATCTCACGATGCTAAATGCAGATGCAACAAAAATGACCATAAATGTCCATTTTTTTCTATATAATCTATACATTTTTGATTTGTTTGTATTGAGGTTTTACGGCCCAGTCAACCCAATGGGGTCATGTTGAGCGCGGTCAGTTTACCTGACCACATATTTACTGGGTAGGCTTAGTCCTCTAAGCGGTTAAATTTTTGAGGATCCATTTTTAAGCTGTGTTATCCAGTGTTGAACCCTATAAAAAGACCGCTGACCATGTATGAGACTCCATGACCTGATGCATTTCAAATCGACAGTGATCACTCGTTACAATAACAGAGTTTGTTCCCTAAGATGTTGCCATTAAAATGAATTTGCAGTTATAAAGAATCTTTAATGAGCAGAATATGTAAGATGGCCCTTATTTTATTCCTACTTCCTCAGAGCACATAATTTGATATTTGTTAGAATCACCTACCTGAGGCAATTCTAACAAATACCTAAACATATTTCTTGAAGTATAAATACAACAGTCTTGCATAATTCCTGAATTATCAGTGGAAAGGGGAGAATGACTAGAAAATTATTCATTATCAATATCTCCACTAGTTATTGGGAAGAGCTGGGATTCAAACTTGAGAACTGTGGATCTGCATTCATGCACACTTGCAACTGTGCTACGAAGCCTGACTTTCTGACAGTCCATCTTCAAGCTATGTTATATCTAAAACTGTATTTTATACAAAACTTATAATACAAAAATTTACAGTTCTATATGCAAATTATTATTATACTATAACTATACAAATATATACAAATTTGCTATAAAAATTTACAGAAAATGACCTCTTGTGCAAAGCTTTCGCGCAAATCAAATTATCAGTATAATGAATGTTGTCATTGCATGGAGTATCCATAATAAGAGTGCAGACTGTATCTACTTGTCCTACAAATTCATTATCTTGAGAAATCTTATAACATATTTCCCTTGATGCAGTCACTACCAATTCAGCAAAAGTACATTAAATATTTACTTGGTGAGTACAAAGATGTGTAAGTGCAAAAGTCATTAAATATTTACTTGGTGAGTACAAAGATGTGTAAGTCCCAGTCTCAATGGTGATGACTACGGACTAACAAAATATATAGATGTGATTACTGAAATGTTAGTGGTCATTTTTTTATCTGAGCAGCCAGTTTTGTAGTTTCAACTGCAACACTTCCCATACAAGTTAAAATTCAATCAATACCATAATAAAATTTAATTAACTTTTACGACTAATTCAGCAGTCTACAAATAAATATGTTTCCTTATTTTTCCCAGAAAACAGCTTTTCATATTTCATGCAACTTGTGTTCAACAGAATGAAATGTCAAAACCTTTTTCTGGGAAAAAGAAACAAGAAGGGACATGACTGCCGTGTATCACTCACTTGAGTATCATAGCACTTACAGAACCTGACTTAGAAATGATCAAGGCAAACATTTTGACCAAGATTCATGATGATCACATAAACAACAAAGACAAAGTAGCATGCCTAATGGACCATGATATATAGGTTAAGTTGTGTCAAGTATCACTGGTTGTAGGACCAATCATTACTAAAACTGACCTGAACACAAAAATGTTGAAGTCAGAGTACTGTGAAATATAGGTCGAGGTCAAATATGGATGATTGCATTCAACAGGTCATACTAAGATGCATGCATGTGCCAAGTATCATTGCTGTAGAACCAATATTTTCTGAGAAACTGACCTAAACAGAAAAACTTAAAGTCAATGGACCTGAAACAAAGGTCACGGTCAAATATGGATGACTGCATTCAAGAGGTCATGCTAAGATATATGCAAGTGCCAAGGATCACTGCCATAGGACCTATAGTTATTAAGAAACTGACCTAAACAGAAAAAATTAAAGTCACTGGACCATGAAATATAAGTGACCCAGTTTTTAAACCTGATGTACAAATCATCAAGACAAACATTTTGAGCAAGATTTATGATGATTACTTCAAAAATGTGAATAGAGTGTTAACAAGATTTTCCTTTGATTTGACCTAGTGACCTAGTCTTTGAATACAAGTAACTCAGTTTCGAACTTGAAGACAAACATTTTGAGCAAGATTCATTGTGATTACTTCAAATATTTGACCTCTAGAGTGTTAACAAGGTTTTCCCTTGATTTGGCCTTGTGACCTAATTTCTGACCCCAAGTGACCCAGTTCTGATCCACTAGAATCAGCAAGACAAACATAACGAGCAAGATTCATGATGATTACTTCAAAATTGTGACCTTTCTTCCTTTGACTTAGCCTTGTGACCTAGTTGATGACCCCAAGTGACTCAGCTTCGCACTTGAGCTAGAAATCATCAGGACAAACATTTTGAGCAAGATTCATGATGAATACTTCAAAAATATGACCTCTAGAGTGTTATGAAGGTTTTCCTTTGATATTGTCTGGTGACCTAATTGTTTACCTCAGATGACCTAGTTTCGAACCTGATCTAGAAATAATCAAGACAAACATTTTGAGCAAGAGTCATGATGATTTCTTAAAAAATGTGACCTCTAGAGTGTTAACAAGATTTTGCTTTGATTTGGCCTGGTGACCTAGTTTTTGACCCCAAGTGACTAAGTTTCGATTCTGATCAAGTTTCATTAAGATTTGAATGAAACTGTGACCTCTAGAGTGTTAACAAAATAAATGTTGATGAAGGACGACAAAGAACAATTGGCGACCACAAAAGCTCACCTTCAGCATTTATTCAGGAAAGCTAAAAAAACTGTTTTCAAATGTCTGCTGAAATTTTTACTCAGAGCACCAAGCTTTAAAAATCTCAAGACTTTAACTAGTTAGACCACAACAATATATTGATACATGGGCATGGTGGCCATGTTGGCTGCTGGACTGCAATGATTTTAGCAAGCTTTCATTTCCCTGATTGAAAGAGGCACAACATGAAACCTGATAAAAATCGCCACAGGGGATTCAGAGGAGAAGTTTGAAAAAGAAAATGAACGACAATGGGAAGATGGACAACAGACAGGATGTGATAACTGATAACTACAAAAAATATTCTGATCCTATAACTCATGTGAGCTAATTACTCATATTGGTCTGCAGCTCCCTTTTGGAGCCTAGTCTTTCGACAGTATCACCCGCTTCCTACATGCTTATCAGTAGCCAGGTCAGCTTCCATCAAGCACCACACCAGTAACCCATTTCATAGCTACAGATAAGAGGGGGTATCCACATAATATTTTTCTTATTTCTCAACGAAAACATATGTTGTGGGTACTCATTAGAAGCGCCTCGCCAAGGCTCTTCTAATGAGTACCCATAACATGTTTTTGTTGAGAAATAAGAAAGATATCAGCATTTTTCGGATGAAAAAAGCGCCTTATCTGTTGCTATGCATTTGATACAGCCAATCAGCAGTCCGCATTTCCTTGGTGCCAGAATTAGCTTTTAGTTAATGCTGGCACTGACAACATCATTTTGGACTGCTTCATGAAAACTTTGCCACCCTCCCCATCCCTTATATCTCTTAATTGCGTTTTGTTTGTTTATTATGTTGTGGTAGTTACTTGGTAGTTAGTTAAGTAGACAATTTTTTTATATTAACCCTTACCTTGCCGGAAAAAAAATGAATCAGGCCTGTAAGAGGGGGTACCTCTACTTCAGAAGTCATTACTCCCTTAATTTTGCCTCGATTTTCATGAAATTTTCACGTATAATTTGCTGATCCAAGGTGGCCATTTTACCGGAGAAAGGATGGTCATGTGACTAGAAAGTAACGTGACAGTCATGTGTAAACAGGGAACCGTTTAAGACACTTAAAAAACAAGAGGACCATGATGGTCCTATATCGCTCACCTGAGCAAACAGATTTGCATACTTACTGTTGAAGATTCAGCCAAGTTCACTGCTCTAAGATTTATGTATAAATTTTGTAGCCCTGCCCCCCCCCCCCCCCCTCCCCCACTCCCCCCAAACACACAAGGCCATGTTTTTTTTCTTTTTAACACATCATGACTTGACTTAATCTTGAAAGAAGGTCACCAAAGGAACATTTCTGACAAGTTATTTTGAAATTGGTCCAGTGGTTTCTGATAAAAAAGATTTTTAAAGTGTTTTATATCGCTATAAAGCCCTACACCCTAATGGCCATTTTTTTTTTTTTTTTTTTTTTTGATGAATCATGACAGCTTGAACAAACTTGGTAGAGGGTAACCAAAGGAACATTCCTGCCAAGTTAAATTGAAATCAGTTCAGTGGTTTCTGACAAGAAGATTTTTAAAGTTTTCTATTTAGATCTATAGGGAAAATAAGCCCCACCCCCTAGCAGCCATGTTTTTTTGACAAATCAGGATTGCTTGAACATTCTCGGTAGAGGGTTACTAAAGCATTATTGAAATCAGTCAGGAGGTATTTGACAAGAAGAATTTTAAAGTTTTCTATACAGATATATATGGAAAATAAGCCCCGCCCCCTGGGGGCCATGTTTTTTGACGTATCATGAAGGCTTGAACAATCTTGGTAGAGGGTCACCAAAGCAACATTCCTGCCAAGTTACATTGAACTCGGTCCAACAGTTTCTGAAAAGAAGATTTTTAAAGTTTTTTATATAGATATATAGGGAAAATAAGCCCCGCCCCCTTGCGGCCATGTTTTTTGACGAATCACGATTACTTGAACAATCTTGGTACAGGGTCACCATGGAAACATTTTTGCCCAGTTATAATGAAAATGGTCCTGTGGTTTCTGACAAGAAGATTTTTCAAGTTTTCTATAAAGATAAATAGGGAAAATAAGCCCCACCCCCTGGCGGCCATGTTTTTTGATAAATCCAAATGGCTTGAACAATCTTGGTACATAATCACCAAAAGAATATTTCTGCAAAATTATATAGCAATTGGTTCAGTGGTTTCTGACAAGAAGATTTTTTAAGTTTTCTATATAGCTATATAGGGAAAATAAGCCCCGCCCCCTGGCGGCCATGTTTTTTGATGAATCCAAATGGCTTGAACAACCTTGGTAGAGGATCACCAAAGGAACATTTCTGCAAAAGTATATGGAAATCCGTCCAGTGGTTTCGGACAAGAAGATTTTTTAAGTTTTCTATATAGATATATAGGGAAAATAAGCCCCCCACCCCCCCCCCCCCCCTGGCGGCCATGTTTTTTGACAAATCCAAATGGCTTGAACAATCTTGGTAGAGGATCACCAAAGGAACACTTCTGCAAAATTATATTGAAATCGGTCTGGTGGTTTCTGACAAGAAGATTTTTTAAGTTTTCTAAATAGCTATATAGGGAAAATAAGCCCCGCCCCCTGGCGGCCATGTTTTTTGATGAATCCAAATGGCTTGAACAACCTTGGTAGAAGATCACCAAAGGAACATTTCTGCAAAAGTATATGGAAATCCATCCAGTGGTTTCGGACAAGAAGATTTTTTAAGTTTTCTATATAGATATATAGGGAAAATAAGCCCCGCCCCCTAGCGGCCAGGTTTTTTGACGAATCCAAATGGCTTGAACAATCTTAGTAGAGAATCACCAAGGGAACATTTCTGCAAAATTATATTGAAATCAGTCCAGTGGTTTCTGACAAGAAGATTTTTTAAGTTTTCTATACAGATATATAGGGAAAATAAGCCCCGCCCCCTGGCGGCCATGTTTTTTGACAAATCCAAATGGCTTGAACAATCTTGGTAGAGGATCACCAAAGGAACATTCCTGCAAAATTATATGGAAATCGGTCCAGTGGTTTCTGACAAGAAGATTTTTAAAGTTTTCTACATAGATATATAGGGAAAATAAGCCCCGCCCCCTGGCGACCATGTTTTTTAAAGAATCAAAATGGCTTGAACAACCTTGGTAGAAGATCACCAAAGGAACATTTCTGCAAAAGTATATGGAAATGGGTCCAGTGGTTTCTGACAAGAAGATTTTTTGAGTTTTCTATATAGATATATAGGGAAAATAAGCCCCGCCCCCTGGTGGCCATGTTTTGTGACAAATCCAAATGGCTTGAACAATCTTGGTAGAGGATCACCAAAGGAACATTTCTGCAAAACTATATTGAAATCGGTCCAGTGGTTTCTGACAAGAAGATTTTAAAAATTTTCTATATAGATAATACATGTATAGGGAAAATAAGCCCCGCCCCCTGGCGGCCATGTTTTTTGACAAATCCAATGGCTTGAACAATCTTGGTAGAGGATCACCAAAGGAACATTTCTGCAAAATTATATGGAAATCGGTCCAGTTGTTTCTGACAAGAAGATTTTTTAAGTTTTTAGTTAAAAAATCTAGTTTTAGCTCCTGTGACCTAGATATGCAATGGACCGGAACCATTTGAACAACTTTGAAAGAGGACCAACCAAGGATCATTCCTGTGAAGTTTAATCAAATTCCAATCAGTGGTTTAGGAGGAGATGTTGTTTAAAGATTGTGGATGGACGGACCGACGACGACGACGACGGACGGTGAGTGATCACAATACCTCACCTTGAGCCTTCGGCTCAGGTGAGCTAAAAAAAAAAAAGTTACAAGAGACCAGCACCTTCTGTGTACTATTGCGAATGGAACAAGTGACATACAAAGGTTCTACTGTTATTCCTACTTCTTCCTCAATGGAAATGATTCAGGTGTTATGGGCTTTTTTTTCCAGCAAATCGTGATGAAGTGAGTGCTGAAATTAATGGCAGCTTGAAATTTGGTATTCTCGGTCTTTTTTAGTGTGGGTAAAATTGAGCACCTGACTATCTAATGAAAAGTGGTGTGTTTGTATGAAAGTAGGTTCACTCCTGTATGAGAACACTTGCTCTGAATGGTTGCATGAGGTATATTGTAAATATGACAGGCTTTTGAGTTGGCAGACCCCTGCAGCACGACAATAGCCGCGAACAGAAAGATAAGAGTTAACAGTTTAACGCTTTGCTTTTCAGCAACACCTTAGTGTGTCTGTGTCAATATAATATATATGAATATGCATATCTATAACGGACAAATATAGGGTTAGACTATATTGCAAACACTCCAGTGCTTAGCATTTTTACTTACAAGTGTTTGTGACAGTGTGACTTTCCAAGGATAAAATGGGCTATATAGCTAGTATCATTAACTTTGCTGTAGATTTATGCTGGTGAGAAACATCTTCAAATTCTGTGTTGTTCATGGTCTCTCAAGGGAGATACTTTCAGTATGAAGTGACTTATAATAGATATACTAGCTGTGTAAGGACTGAGTTCTTTTCCTCAGGAGATCATTTCCCTACATACTGACAATAGCACTTGCCAAAACTTCATTGGAAAGTGATACTTCTGAACAATTATATTTTTACATGTACATGCTTGGCATTTGCATTATAAATTAAATGGTGTACATGATCCCTAATACAAAGATTAAAACATAGCTTATCTGTAGAGGCAAGGTATTTTCATTATGTTGTGGTAGTCATCATAATTTACCATGGGTATTCATCATGTTAGTTTCCATTAAGAAATCAGAAAAAATATCAACTAGATCGCAGTCAATGGCACCATCACACATCCCAACGCTTTCACCACTAAGCAGAGAGAAATGAAAAATAATGTTTTTACCACACATAGAAGTCATGTAGCAAGTTTAGGTTAAATTCCACCTAGTGGTTTAGGAGGAGAACTGAGAGCGTTACGGATGAATGAATGGACAGTCAGACGGATGGAGGCGTTCACAATATCCCCATCGCTTTCTTTACAAGGCGTGGGGATAATGGGTACCATATTTATGAACAAGAGGCCCACGGGCCACAACTGGCTCACCTGAGTGAAACCGCCACTGCAGATATGCAGATGGCATGCAACATTTTTCCAATACTCTTATGACAAGGCAATGGCTTAAACAGTTTTTGAAATATCTTGCTTACAAGGTTAAAATGCTGAAATTTTCTAAACGTTACAAGTAAAATAAGTCACCCCCAATGCCTCCTACCAACTTTTGAGTCAACTGGCATTTCGGTGCAGTAGAAGAAGCAAAAAATAGATTTTCAAGATGGCTGCCATCTTGGATTTCCGATCGGAATGATTATAGCTATTTTCTGATCTACAAGTCACCCTGATGCTTCCTACTAAGTTTCAAGTCAATTGACTTTTAGTTTTAAGAGAAGAAGCGAAAAATAGATTTTCAAGATGGCTGTCATGGAGGCCATCTTGGATTTCTAATTGGCACTTTTTGAGCTATTTTTTATGTACAAGTCATCCCGATGCTTCCTAGCAAGTTTGGAGTCAATTGGCCTTTCGGTTCAGGAGAAGAAGCGAAAAATAGCTTTTCAAGATGGCTGCCATGGTGGCCATCTTGGATTTCTAATCAGCATAATTTTAGCTATTTTTGATTTATAAGTCACCCCAATGCTTCCTAACCAGTTTGGAGTCAACTGGCTTTTGGGTTTCGGAGTAGAAGCGAAAAATAGATTTTCAAGATGGCTGCCATGGTGGCCATCTTGGAATTTGGACCGACACGATTTTAGCTATATTTGATCTACAAGTCACCCTGATGCTTCCTAGCAAGTTTGGAGTCAATTGGCCTTTCAGTTCAGGAGAAGAAGCGAAAAAGATTTTCAAGATGGCGGCCATGGCGGCCATCTTGGATTTCCGATCGGAACGATTTTACCTATTTTTTTTTATCTACATTTCACCCTACATTCCTACCAAGTATCGAGTCAATTGGCCCTGGGGTGTAGGAAGAGTAGGCCTTTAAAGCAATTGTTCACGCCGCATGACCCATGATGGACGACGGACATTGACTGACCACAATAGTTCACCATGCGCACTTCATGCTCAGGTGAGCTAAAAATCTGAGCAAATTTGGCTCAGTGGCTTCAGAGAAGTCGTCAAATTCTCAACAATTTTCCCATATAAATGTTATGGGGCTCATACAAATGCATGGGGAAGCAAACTTGACCTTGCCGTAAAAAGGTCAAATGTCAACGTACGATAATCTTTTCAGCAATTTTGGTAGATCTCCTGTCCCTGATGATTTGTGCACAGATTTAGCCCCAAGGCATCCT
This sequence comes from Anodontia alba, assembly GCA_964016985.1. Classification (NCBI taxonomy): domain Eukaryota; kingdom Metazoa; phylum Mollusca; class Bivalvia; order Lucinida; family Lucinidae; genus Anodontia; species Anodontia alba. The sequence goes on from OZ024821.1 coordinate 10,293,765, forward strand.
CAGTTCTGAAGAAGAAGATTTTTAAAGGGTCTTACCATATATGGGCATGGTGGCCATCTTGGTCGACCTACCGCGACCATTTTAGCAATCTTTCGTTCCCCTGACTTAAGAAGGCACAATATGAAATGTGAGCAAATTTGGCTCAGTGGCTTCAGAGAAGAAGAAATTTAAAATTCTCAACAATTTTCCTATTCAAATGTATGGGGCTCATACAAATGCATAGGGAAGCAAACTTGATCCTGCCGTAAAAAGGTCAAATGTCAACGTACGACAATTCTTTTGGCAACTTTGGTAGACCTCTCCTTCCCGATGATTTGTGCAAAGATTCAGCCCCAAGGCATTCTCGGTTCTGGAGAAGAAGATTTTTAAAGGTTTTTACCATATATGGGCATGGCGACCATCTTGGTCAACGGACCGCGACAATTTTAGCAATCTTTTGTTTCCCCACACTAAGGTGGCTCCATATGAAATTTGAACAAAATTAGCTCAGAGGCTTCAGAGGATAAGTCGTTTGAAACTCTTAACAATTTTCCCATTCAAATGTATAGAGCTCATACAAATGCATAGGGAAGCAAACTTGACCTTGCCGTAAAAAGGTCAAACATCAACGTACGACAATTCTTTTAGCACCTTTGGTTGACCTCTCGTCCCCGATGATTCATGCAAAGATTCAGCCCCAAGGCATCCTCGGTTATGGAGAAGAAGATTTTTAAAGGTTTTTACCATATATGGACATGGCGGCCATCTTGGTCAACGGACCATGACAATTTTAGCAATCTTTCGTTCCCCCACCCTAAGGTGGCTCCATATGAAATTTGAACAAAATTAGCTCAGAGGCTTCAGAGGAGAAGTCGTTTGAAACTCTTAACAATTTTCCTATTCAAATGTATAGAGCTCATACAAATGCATAGGGAAGCGAACTTGACCTTGCGGTAAAAAGGTCAAACGTCAACGTACGACAATTCTTTTAGCAACTTTGGTTGACCTCTTGTCCCCGATGATTCGTGCAAAGATTCAGCCCCAAGGCATCCTCGGTTATGGAGAAGAAGATTTTTAAAGGTTTTTACCATATATAGGCATGGCGGCCATCTTGGTCAACGGACCGCGACAATTTTAGCAATCTTTTGTTTCCCCACCCTAAGGTGGCTCCATATGAAATTTGAACAAAATTAGCTCAGAGGCTTCTGAGGAGAAGTCGTTTGAAACTCTTAACAATTTTCCCATTCAAATGTATAGAGCTCATATAAATGCATAGGGAAGCGAACTTGACCTTGCCGTAAAAAGGTCAAACGTCAACGTACGACAATTCTTTTAGCAACTTTGGTTGACCTCCCGTCCCCGATGATTCATGCAAAGATTCAGCCCCAAGGCATCCTCGATTATGGAGAAGAAGATTTTTAAAGGTTTTTACCATATATGGGCATGGCGGCCATCTTAGTCGACGGACCGCGACCATTTTAGCAATCTTTCGTTCCCCCACCCTAAGGAGGCTCCATATGAAATTTGAGCAAAATTGGCTCAGTGGCTTCAGAGGAGAAGTCGTTTGAAAATGTTAACGGACGGACGGACGCACGGACGGACGACGGACAAAAAGTGATCACAATAGCTCATCCTGAGCAGAGCTCAGGTGAGCTAAAAATATTGGGACAACTCCACGCCATTATTGTTGTAAAATTTGAGTAAGTCCATTTCACTGCATGTTGATGAGCCTGAAAATTGCTGGCTGAGTGGCAGACAGTGCGCACCCTGATCAGCTACACTCTGCAGCATCTGATCTCAGTCTACACTGTTAAGGTGTTTGCCTAGCCTGTATGTCCCAACACTTAAGGTTAATATGATTCATTTGGCCCTGATAAAGTAAATTTTTGGCTTGTGTATTTGTGTACAAATTTCTAGGCAAATAATCATCACAAATGGGCTGCCTGCTGTCAAAAAGGCCCTAAGGGCATACATGAATGGCAAAGGCCCAGACCAGTTTGCACAGCCATGCATCAGGTCAAGATCTTGAGACACTATGAGTCCTATATCTTCAATAAGGCCCTATATTGTGTAGGCACAGTGAAGATCCTGACCAGAATGTGCTAGTACATAAGCTGGTCTGAATCTTTGCTGTATGCCTATGCTTTAAGGTCCCTTTTCTCAGCCGCTGGCCCTAATGTTTACATGTCCTGACTGAAATAACTGAAACAATTTCAATTTTCTCCCAGTTGTTGCAAGAATGACAGAAATAATAAGATAAACTGATGGTTCAATCAGGAAATGGTCTACCATTAGTTTGCTGAGACAGATTGCCAACATTTTTTTACCTTCCTAATTCAACCAGGTTACAAAACTATATTTGCTAGCATGCATTTTTTGAAGTAGTTCAGTATAAATCAGTGATTTTTTTTTTACAATTTTGTAACTATGAGTCCCAGGACTCACTAGCCAGAAGTTTTATGAGTCCTTTAGAGAATTTATGAGTCCCTTATTGAATCACCCTATGCGTACTGCTAGTTACCATTGTTACTCAAGTAATAGTGTTGGTGGTTTATAAAATATATGATTACATGTAATAAAACTAGAAATGTGTCCACAGTACACAGATGCCCCCGCTGTGGGGTTTGTTTGTGTTGAGGTTTTACGGCCCAGTCAACCAAATGGGGTCATGACGAGCGCAGTCAGTTTATTTAACCACACATTTACTGGGCAGGCTTAGTCCTCTAAGCGGTTAACCAGTATTGTGCACATTCTTTCGCCAGAAACTGACAACTGCCCTTCTTGAATCAGCGGAAGGGAGAGAATGACCGTAGAAAATATTTCATGATCAATCTCAACGAAAGAATGTTGCCGACCTCGGCGGGGGTTGAATCCACGACCTCCTGGTCTCCAGTCGGACCCCCCCCCCCCCGCTGCGGGGTACCTGACTATAAAACTGCAAAATTCTACCTGGTACAAATGCCTTAACCTGAGTCTAACAGGATCACGTATGTACGTACACACATTCGTACAGAAGGACATACATTCATATGCACGTACCCATGAACGCATGTACAGAAAACCGAAAAACTTATTCTATATGCCCTGGCATCATCCGATGTGGGGGCATAATTAAATAACTAATTCTAGTGATTTATCTTTTATAACCTGTGTAAGTAATAAGACCATATGATAAAAGACTAGGTGAACACAAGACTAGGCAAATGATTGGAAGAAAATGCTTTCCAGACTGGAAATCAGGATTAGGTGAACATATTGAGACTAGACAAGAGACTGGAAGAAAATTCCAGATTTTAAGGTGTCCAAAACCTCATTGATGACCCACAGCTGACTCAGTATGGGTCATCAATGAGGTTCTGAACTATAAAGGTCAGCAACTTCAGTTGAAAATGTCTTTTTTAGAGCCAGAACTGACAGAAGAATCCATCTCTGATGAGCTTGACTTTTCAGCACCCTCCGTCTTATCCTGGGTGTCTGAAATGGGTTCTCCAGCTCGATCTTTGTTAAGAAGAAATACAAGAGTGGACTGTTCCTTGTCTGGAACAGTTTTTGCTTTTTTCTTGGGTGGCATCGCTGATTTTCATGCCCTTGAGAAGCCGAAACAGATACAATATAAATTTACAGATTTACTTTCGTCTTCAACTACAGCAACACTCTTGTCAGTAACCCTATCGCTGATTGGTTTTTGTTTGTGTTGGGGTTTAACAACACGTCAACCCTTGTGGGTCATTTTGTGTCATCTCCTAGTGAAAGGGAGAAGAAAGATAGAAAAAATAGTAGAGGAGATGAAAGAGAGAGATAGAGGAGAAAGGAAAATGAATGACAGTGAAGAAACAGAAGAAATAACAAGAGGCCCACGGGCCACAGTTCGCTCACCTGAGTGACATAGCCACTGCAGACATGCAGATGTTATGCAACATTTTTCCAATCCTATCATCGCAACTAATGAAAATATCATCATTTGAGCAGTTCTTAGTTTTGAAGAAGAATATATGGGCCTGAAAGTCAATGGAGCATGATCATTTGAATAAACTATCAATCACATTTCAACAGAAGGATCAATGTGAAATTTGGTGGAAATTGGCTAAATGGTTTCTGAAGAATCATGATTTTATACATGTAAACAGCACAGTGGCAGGGAAATATTATAAATATAAACCAGATGATGGCCATCTTAGATTTCCAATCAGAACAATTTTAAATACTGTTGATCTACAAGTTACTTCGATACTTTCAATATAAATGCATATGACCCATACAAATGGGGAAGCAAATTTGACCTTGGAGGTAAAAAGGTCAAATGTCAACATAGAACCATCATTTTAGCAATTTTGGTAGATCTCCTGTCCCCCATAATTTGAGCAAAGATTAGGACCCAGGGCTTATTTGGTTATGGAGACGGAAGATTTTTAAAGGTTTTTACCATATATATGGGCATGGCAGCCATTTTCATCAATGGACCATACCCATTTTAGCAATCTTTCATTCTCCTGCCCACGGAGGCTCCACATGAAATTTGAGCAACACTGGCCCGTAGGCTTCCGAGGAAAAGCCATTTGAAATTATCAACATTTTTTCCATACAAATGTATGGGGCCCATACAAATGCATACAGAAGCAAACTTGACCTCGCCGTAAAAAGGTTAAATGACAATGTATGACAATTATTTTAGCAACTTTGGTAGACTGCCCGTCCCAGATGATATATGCAAAGATTCAGCCACAAGCCATCCTCGGTTTTGTAGATAAGATTTTTAAATGTTTTTTTTTTTCCATACAAATGCATAAGGAAGCAAACTTGACCTTGCCGTAAAAAGGTCAAATGTGAATGTACGACCATTATTTTAGCAATTTTGGTAGACCCCCCGTCCCCAATGATTTATGCAAAGATTCAGCCCCAAAGCATCCCCAGTTCTAGAGAAGAAGATTTTTAAAGGTTTTTACCATATATGGGCATGGGGGCCATCCATTAGATCGAATACGGTATTATGTTTTCACGTTCATCAACACTTCTGGTTCAAAAGAAAGGGCTTTATCAGGATCTATGCAAAAATTACTGACATTTTCTTACTTCTCCACAAAAACATACATAGTATAGATACCTGTCAGAAGCACATTGCCTGGGCAATTCTGAGTACCCACAACATATACTTTCATATTAACCCATTGTAGACTGAATAGACTCCCCCACACTATATATTGGCAGAGTCCAATTTCAATTTTAGGTTCATTTGGCTATGAGTTTTAGATATTCCTAGAGGAAAATGGTTGAACTATTTGCAAACAGTGGAGACCCTGATCAGACGCCCCATTTTGCGGCATATGATCTAGGTCTGCACTGTTTGCCAATTACTCTTTTAGGGGTCTCCAGACTACAATGGGTTAAGGAAATAAAAAACAACTTTCTTAATTGCAGCTCTGTAGGTCTGATTACATACACCAAAACATGCAGTTATACAAACAAAACAGTTCCTGGTAAGATGACCCATTACCATCTCAGGTGGTTGTACCATCCCTACCATTCTATTTGCATTTCTTTAATCATGCCTAAAACAACATCAAAATGGAGGAAGACATTTTTTTTTTTTTTTTTTTTTTGACTTTTTCCAATAAAAAAGGCTTAATAAGAATGTGAAGCTAAAAATAGTAACAAACTCCGTGTACCTAGTCATTTGGTCACGTGGATTCCCCACACTGACGAAGGGGTGATAATGAAAGGCTCTAGCTATGCAAAATAGTGCCAGATGATCATAATCTAAATTCTGTCTCTAGCGTGATTCCAACTCGGAACCTCATGATCTGAAGTCAGAAGCACTAACTGATCAGCCACACAGGACACTTCTATGGAATTTAGGCATAGCTACAGATAAGAGGGGGTATCCACATAATTTTTATTTCTCTACTAAAACATATTTTGTGGGTACTCATTGGAAGCGCCTCGCTGAGGGTGCTTCCAATGAGTACCCACAAAATATGTTTTAGTAGAGAAATAAGAAAGATATCAGAATTTTTCAGATGCTATGATTTAGGGATGACGGGTTTATTGTCTGGCTATTGTGTTTCAATAATTACATTACAGAAGTCAATATGTTACATCAAGTTTCTGCACAGCTCCAGATAAGAAGGTATCCAGAAAACATTTTCCTTATTCCTTCACAAAACCTATGTTATATGTACTTATTAGAAGTGCCTCAGTGAGGCACTTCTAATGAGTACCTAAATAATATGATCACATGGAGAAATAAGAAAAATACTCTTCAGTTGAAAAATGTCCCTTATCTGGAGCTCTGTTTCTGTATCACAAGCTGCTACCAAGTGTTACTATGGTCAATTAGCCTATTAACCCTTGTCCTGCTGAACCCGGATATACCCTGTTTTGCAAGCAGTGTAGATCCAGATCAGTTGGCTTCTGATCTGGATCTGCACTGTTTGCCATCAAGTATGCAAATTTATTGCAACAATGAGGATCAAGTAACCTGATTGGCTGAAAATTAGAAGTGGGTGTGGCATCTTAATTTATTCAGCAGGACAAGGGTTAAAAGGCCAACACAAAATACATCTGTGTTCCTGTTTCCCTATGTACTTTTTTCTATCCCACTCTTAACATTTTTTTTTACAATCAAATTGATTGTAATTGTCAAATAAAACAAGAGCTGTCGTAGGACAGCGTAGCTCGCCTGCTGGGTACATTTTATATTGTAACATTTTTATCATTAAGAAAATCAAAATGAAATAATCTATGAAATAATTTTCAAGTTATATGGCGAAATCATTCAACCATATAATATAGGTCACACTGACCTAGATGTATTTGTATGTAAATCATTTTGTCACATAGATATAATAATCCAGGTATGACAATTCTCCATGAAATAGTAATAAAAATAAAAGGCAAAATCACTGAAGCATGAAATATAGGTCATAATGACCTAGATATAGTAAGTGGTCATTCATTGGGTCACATGGAACTAATATCCCAGGTGTGACATTTATCCAACAAATAGTATTCAAGATATAAGGCAAAATCACTGAACCATGAAATATAGGTCACACCAACAGAGATATATTTTGACGTCAATAATCGGGTCACAAGGAACTAATATCCCAGGTGTGACATTTATCCAACAAATAGTATTCAAGATATAAGGCAAAATCACTGAACCATGAAATATAGGTCACAATGACCTAGATATAGTAAGTGGTCATTCATTGGGTCACATGGAAGTAATATCCCAGGTGTGACATTTATCCAACAAATAGTATTCAAGATATAAGGCAAAATCACTGAACCATGAAATATAGGTCACAATGACCTAGATATAGTAAGTGGTCATTCATTGGGTCACATGGAACTAATATCCCAGGTGTGACATTTATCCAACAAATAGTATTCAAGATGTAAGGCAAAATCACTGAACCATGAAATATAGGTCACAATGACCTAGATATAGTAAGTGGTTATTCATTGGGTCACATGGAAGTAATATCCCAGGTGTGACATTTAACCAACAAATAGTATTCAAGATATAAGGCAAAATCACTGAACCATGAAATATAGGTCACAATGACCTAGATATAGTAAGTGGTCATTCATTGGGTCACATGGAAGTAATATCCCAGGTGTGACATTTATCCAACAAATAGTATTCAAGATATAAGGCAAAATCACTGGACCGTGAAATCTAGGTGACCTGGACCGTAAAATGTAGGTCAGCATGACCTTCACTCTCTTACACTTAAACCGATGTCACATAGTTAGCTGATGTATAACCAGTTGTGTCTATAACCTGTAGGCATATAAGATTTTACAAATGTGTCCTAGATTTTGACCCCTAGCCCCACCCCAAGGCCCACCCTGAGGTATGAACCCAGGGGTATGTTCTTTTGGAATCTCAGAAGACTCTTCCAGGTACCCAAATTCTAAATATGAATGCTCTATGAGGAGTGAAAGTCAGATATAAGAATTTGAAAAACTTTAACACAGTATTACAAAGGTGTCCCAGATTCTGACCCCTAGCCCCACCCAGGGGCATGAACCCAGGGGTTTATTCTCTTGGAATCTCAGAAGACCCTCCAAGGTACCTAAGTTCCAAATTTGATGCCTCTGTGAGGAGTGACTGTTGAGATATAAGCATTTGAAAAACTTTAACGCAGTGTGACGGGAACGGGAACGCAAACGCAAACGCAAACGTGGACGACTAGGGTGACTACAATAGCTCTCCTTGTACTTCGTACAGGCGAGCTAAAAACTAGAGTACCCTGCACTATCATGATTATGGCAGGTAGACAACTGTCAAAAATTGATAAAATTTGCCCATTAGCAATCCCAAACCAGATCTCCACAACATATTAATGCACACATCAAGTTTGATGAAAATCCATTGATATTTACTCGTTATCGTTTGAACACGAAAATCGGATGGCCAGTTAAATGTCCGACAGACAGGCTGATGGATGAACAGACAGACAAAAGGACACAAAGACGACCAACGCTAAACCATAATACCTGGTCACTGTCATGTGGCGGGGTACAAACAAAACATTGACTTACATATGAAAACACATTTAAGGCCTATTAATAGTTATTATTATTATCATAATAATCGGTATCAGCATCTTGTCCAAGAAGTGTGTGTGTGTGTGTGTGTGCGTGTGTGCATGCATGCACACACGCACACGCACATGTAGGCTTTTTTTCCTTTTATTTCTCAACAAAAGAACTAATTATGAATAACTGCAAGTATTTGAGATTGTTATTAAAATTTCCTCAGCCACATCAGTCAATAACTGTTACATAATTGCATATTGAAAAAATATAAACAGTTGTATACAATTCAAGTGCAGAATATAAACAAGGTGATCACCAACATAAGCTTCATTAACCCTGGTCCTGATTAACCTAGATATAAACTGCCTTTTGCAAAGAGTGAAGATCCAGATCAGCTGGCTACTGAAGATGCAAAATGATCTGAATCTACACTGTCATTAAGTATGTGAATTTGTATCAACAACCTGAATGGCTGAAAATTAGATGTGGGCGTGGCATCTTAATTTATTCAGCAAGGCAATGGTTAATTAAAATACAAATACAAATGGTGTCATTCTTGGTAAAAATTGCCTGTACTGCCTACACATAAATTACTTGGGTAAATTACCATTGTAAACAAATGTCAGGGTTTATATATTTTGCCTGGGCACAGAACAACCAACATTATAATTATGGGTCACATCAAGTGAAAAAGTGCCTTCGAGCATGTGCAAAGTTCAAATCATCCTGCTCATGTGCAAAGTTCATCAAGGCCTTAGCTCTCCATTCATATATTCCATAGTAGCCAACGATTCTGTAAGTGGACAGTGAATGCCCTGATCAGACTGCGCTATAATGTCATAGATACAGATAAGAGGGGGTATCCAAATAATATTTTTCTCATTTCTCTACAAAAACATATGTTGTGGGTACTCATTAGAAGCGCCTCGGCGAGGCGCTTCTAATGAGTACCCACAACATATAGTTTTCGTGGAGAAATAAGAAAGATATCAGCACTTTTTGGATGAAAAAAGCGCCTTATCTGTTGCTATAAATGTGCAGGCTGATCTGGGCATTCTCTATCCACATATGGCCCGAAGACACCTTTTGGCAGGGCACAGCTCATATGCAAAGCTCAAAATTTCAGATCTGCATGTGCATTAGAGCACACTGGTGAGGTACTTAAAGGGAAATGCTCACAAAAAGCTATATACTCTTTAAACGAAATGTCTTGGGGAGCAGAACATTTTGCAACAAGTTTTGTGAAAATCGCTTGGTAGGTTTTGGCATTTTAAAAACATTTAAAAAAGGCTGCCTATGGGGGCCGCCATTTTGAAAGCCTCGTCACATGACCAAATTCAAAAACAGCTTGTTTACAACTGTTGGTTGTTTTTTCTACTTTTTGAAGGTAAATATTCAATACAGAGATGCTCTTTATTGGCAAGTCTTTGCATCCAAATGGTTGTTATTACATATTTTCAGTTGTGAAGTTATGACGTCATTTACTCACAGCCTCATTCTGGACTTGGATGGGTGTGGTCGGGTGGTGCGAAGGTGTTTTGTATCTTACATCACCGGTGCATCGCAACTGATACTGGATTACAGTTGGGCAAGGCCAGCTATCCTTGAAGCAGGTAAGGATAGAGGGGAATGTTTTTATTTCCTCTGTTTCTTCACTTTCATTCCTGTTCCTCTTTCTTCCCTGTCCCTCTCTTTCATCTCTTCTACTATCTCTTCTATCTCTTATCTCCTTTTCTCTGGATGACGACACAAAATGACCCACAAGGGTTGTGTTGTTAAACCCCAACACAATCAATCAATCTGGACTCAGACAAACAAAATTTTAAAACTTCTATAACTTCCTTATAATTTAGTCGATTGTTACGAAATTGGTTGCAAAATGTTCAGCTCTCTGTGGTCTTGCCTTTAAAGTGCATGTTGATGTTTGTGAGTGTTTTCCTTTAAATATTCCATCAAGTACAGATACGGTGCAGGCAAAACACCGGAAACATTTGAAGTAAACTATGACCAACATGACCGACCATGAATGCATATTTCACATTAAATACAGGTATAGCTCCTGATAAGGTAGTCTTTTTTTGTGTGTGTGTTTTGTTGTTCTTTTTCATCTGAAAAAAAGGGCTGATACCTTCTTATATGTTCTATAAGAACATAAATGTATGTCATGGACAGTCAGCAGAATGTGCCTCACCAGGGCACTTCTAATGAGTACCCTCAACAAATATTTTTTGTGGAGAAATAAGAAAACTATTCAGTGGATACCCTCTTATATCTGGAGCTATGATTTAATAGCCTCTGATAAAGGGAATTTTGAGAAGCTCATTCTTGTTATTCTGCAGGAAAACATATCTTGTGGGTACTCATTGGAATTGTCTCCATGAGGCAATTCTGATGAGTACCAACAAAGTATGTTTTGCTGCCAAAATAAATAAAAAATATTCCTATTTTATCCTCTCAATTATCAGTTCAGCTGGAGATATGTATAATGGAGATAAGTGAGGGAGAAGGTTAGTTTTACTGTAGCAAGCCTCCTTCATATTACTGTTTTATCATAAAGTAAATATTGATGGTTCTTATTTAGGTGCTGTCTGATTTGAGACCTAGAAGAAAGCCAACTTAATTAACCCTTGTCCTGCTGAACCCGGATATACCCTGCCTTTGAAACAGTGCAGATCCAGATCAGTTGGCTTCTGTAGAAGCCAACTGATCTGGATCTGCACTGTTTGCCATAAAGTATGTAAATTTATAGCAACAATTTGGATCAAGTAATTTGATTGGCTTAAAACTAGAAATGGGCATGGAATCTTAATTTATTCAGCAGGATAAGGGTTAATCACAAATGAGCCTCACCAAGAGAGAAGGAGTCTTTACTACAATCACATGAGCAGAGAAAGTTAAGATCATCAGTCTGCTCTTTTGCAGAGTCTGATCAGGACCTTAATGCTGTGTGTTGATAAATTTTATGTCATACAATAATTTTGAAAGCAGAGCGCAATGGTCCGGATTTGATCGATTATGTTGGGGTTTAACGTCACGTCAACCCTTGTGGGTCATTTTGTGTCGTCTCCCAGAGAATGGGAGAAAAGAGATAGTAGAGGAGATGAAAGAAAGGGACAGGGAAGACAGAGGAACAGGAATGAAAGTGAAGAAACAGAAGAAATAAAAACATTCCTCCTCTACCTTTACCAGGCCTTGTCCAACTGGAAGCCAATATCAGTTGGATACCCCAACACCTTGGCCACAACCAACCACCCCGGCAATGGCCCAGATCAAAATGTGGACATGCAGGATTATCTGAACTTTCTTCTTCCTTAACCCTAACCCTTGTCATGCTGAATAAATTAAGATGCCACACTCCTAATCAGATGCCTTGATCCAGATTGCTGATCTTAATACCCCTCTTATCTGGAGCTCCGCTTGGTTTAAAATGGAGAACACCTGATCTAGAGTTTGGTTTAAAAAAAATCCCACCTTATCTAGAGTTAACGCTTGTCCTGCTGAATAAATTAAAATGTCATGCCCACTTCTAGTTTTCAGCCAATCAGATTACTTGATTTGAATTATATTAACAACTTCACATACTTAATGGCAAACAATGCAGATCCAGATCAGTTGGCTTCTTCAGAAGCCAACTGATCTGGATCTACACTGTTTGCAAAGGCAGGATATATCTGGGTTCAGCAGGACAAGGGTTTTAAGCGTTGAATGAGCATACTACAAGCAGCAGCCAAGATTTCATGGGATTGTTGAAGGAAACAAAGACAATATTATTACATCACTCTCACCTGTTTACTTACTGACAGACATATCTCCAGATAAAACCTTATTTTTCAACCGAAAAGTACTGATATTTTTCTTATTTCTCCACGAAAACATAGGTTGTGGGTATTCATTAGAAGCACCTCATTGAGGCTCTTCTAATGAGTACCTGGATATATGTTTTCATGGAGAAATAAGAAAAATTTTATGTGAATTCCACTCTTATCTGAAGCTATGACCGATAGATTCATATCCACACAGAACATTTTCAGTTCAATACTAGTTCAAGAGAATATTTAAGTATATTGTTTGTTTGTTTGTTTGTGTTGAGGTTTTATGGCCCAATCAACCCACTGGGATTATGTCGAGCACAGTCAGTTTACCTAACCATACTTTTTCCTCTCCAGGCTTAGTCCTCTATGTGCACATTCTTTTGCCAGAAACTGACAACAGCCCTTCTTGAATCAGCGGAAGGGAGAAAATGACCAGAGAAAATATTTCATGATTAATCTCCACTAAAGAATGTTGCTGAACCCGAAAGGGATCGAACCCATGACCTCCTGATATCCAGTCGGACGCGCATCTGACTGAGCCACCGGGGGCAGCTATAATTGTTTGTTACATTTGCACCAAAACGTATCTTGCGGGTACCCACAGGCTTTACCTTGGTGTGGTGATTCCAAAAAGTGCCCACAAGATAATTATGTTTTCTTGCAAAAGTAACAAAATTATCCTTAACCCTTAAAATGCCAGGAAAACCTGCATCTGAAAATGTTGTCTGTTTATGTTGTCTGCTGAATATTCTTGCAAACTTTTCAAACCTATTTTTGCATACAGGAAACAGTGTGGACCCTGATCAGACTGCTCCTAGAGGAGCAGTCTGATCTGGGTCAACACTGTTTGCAAAAAAAGACTTTTAAAATCACAAGCAGATGACAAAGCAGATGACAATTGTTGTGATTGGCAGTTTAAGGGTTAATCATCAGCTTATCTGGACCTAAAAAGCTATTCCTACTATCAAAGCCAACATTTAACTCATTTACATGGAGTGGACTCTTCTACCACAACTCTTTGGACCAGCCTATTTCCAATAGCTGGTTAGTTTTAATTATTACTATATTTTATAGAAATTCCTGTAACTAATGCAAACAGTGTAGACTCTCATCAGACACTGCATCTGATCTGGGTCTGCACTGTTTGTCAATTACATATTTGGGGGTCTCCAGACTAAAATGTGCTAAGGGGACTGGATACACTTGGTAGATTTTCTGCCATATTTCATCAGAAAGACAACTTTTGTGACTTCCTGTTTGCCAATGCTTTTTTCACATAAATCCCCTTCTGAAAAGGATCTACCAGTACTCTAAAAGAAAAGAAATTGCTCCCACTGGAAGACAGATGGGGAGGGGAGGGGAGGGAGAATATAGGGCACAAAAGGAACCAAGTTTTCCAGGATGGCACACTCCCACTGGGAGAGGGAGGGGGTATGAATCTATTTATGCTGAGTGGACTGTTCTACCATAACTCTTTGGACCTGTCCATTTCCAATATAAGGGGTATTTGGTTAATTTTATTATTACAATGTATTTATAGGAATTCCTGTATTTAATGCAAACAGTGTAGATCCTCATGAGACCACATTCTGCCGAGTCTGATCTGGGTGTGCACTGTTTGCCATTGTCCCTTTTGTGGGACACTAGGCATTAATGGGTTAAAGGAAAGAATTATCTCCCAATTAAGTTTAGGCATTAATGGGTTAAAGGAAAGAATTATCTCCCAATTAAGTTTATCGGATAAACATATATTGTGGATACTCATTAGATGCGCCTTGCCAATCTGCTTCTAACTAGTACCCACAATATATATTAACATGGAGAAATAAGCTTTTTGGTTGAAAAGTGTCTTATCTGGAGCTATGCCTTTATCTGGATTTATATGAGTCAAGTCTTCAAAAATATGACTAAGAAGGAAGTCCCCCTATGAAGTTACTATTCTTCTGATTTAGCACCATTGTCACATAGCTCCAGATAAAAGGGGGTATCCACATAATATTTTTTCTGATTATACACCGAGGTGCTTTTAATGAGTACCCACAATATATGTTTTTATGAAAAAAGAAGAAAAATATCTACTTTTCTGTCAAAAAAAAGTGCCTCAGTTGGAGCTATGATTGTCATAACAAATACGCATCATGAGCACACAACTGATTACCGTATTTACCATATGTATTCGGACAGACAGGCTTGAGCAAACAGTATAGACCCAGATGAGACGCCGCAGAACGCGGCGTCTCATCTGGATCTACACTGTTTGCCACTCATTCAGCAATTTTTAGACACAACATCGGGTAGTGAATTGTACTGGTTCAAATTTTAGAACGTATATGGTAAGGAGTTGAGGTGTCCGAATACTTAGGGTAAATACGGTAACATTAGCATGCTGGGTAAAAATCAGATGAAGACCCAGATATTAAGGTTTGATATTTCCTAAAATATCCAAAGGAGTTAAGGTGAGAATCTACATAAAATGTTAAATCCAGTGTTCAAGGAAAACTAAGAACAAAACTTCAAAATGTCATTTTTTTATCCAGAATGCCAAATAAACGTTAAACAGAGCAAATCTAAACACTCTCCTATTCTCTTGAGAAAACCACAAAATTCAATTCCCAAGCTAAAAAAAGGTCATGTAACGAAGTTGCATATTTGTCCATGTATATATAAAGCCTCGTACACACCTTCAATATTTGCAAGTAAAAGCATACTATAGTGTCATTTCAGGAAGAGTATAAACTATGACAAGATTGTGTAGAGATGCAGTCTGATCTGGGTATTACTGCTCCCATATGCAAAAGATCCCCTTTTTACTTGGTGTGTATACTCGAATTATCATACAAATAAAAGATAACTTAAAATCAAATCAGGCCATCTTAGTGATCCTATTCTTGAAAAGTGATCCAAACAGAAATTAAATTTCGGGTGACTCAAGATGCAAGGAATTTTTTTACAAAATAAGAAACATAAGAGTAACATTTGACTTTCCGCACTCAGTTGGTCAAAAGCAGTTTTGCTTAAAGGCGACCTTGCCTGCACCCCGGCCAGAAGATTTACCTACATAAATCAATACTGGGCAGTATAAGTGGGCAGAATGTAAGAAACATTTGATGCAAATTCTGTTGCCTGTAATACCTTGCAGTGAAAAGAAAAAAAAATAAATAAATAAAATGGGCCATGTCAATTGAAAAAATGCCTCTAAACATGTGTAAAATGTGCATCATAGGTTCTAGATAAGGGAGGGTATCCAGTAAATATTTTTCTTATTTCTCCAAGAAAACATATGTTGTGGGTAATCATTAGAAGCGCCTCGCTTTTCTCTACGAAAACATGTTGTGGGTACTCATTAGAAGTGCCTCAGCGAGGCACATCTAATGATTACCCACAACATATGTTTTCATGGAGAAATAATAAAAAAAATATTTTATTTCTCCATGAAAACATATGTTGTGGGTACTCATTAGAAGCACCTCAGCAAGGCGCTTCTAATGAGTACCCACAACATGTTTTTGTGGAGAAATAAGAAAAATATCAATACTTTTGGATTGAAAAAAGCACCTTAACTTGGGCTATGTGTGCAGATCCTGCACATGGGCAAAGTATCATCTGGGTCTTTGATTCCTACATCAGGGGTCATCCTAGAGGGTGATTTGGGAGAAAAAGTCTCCCTAAGCTGGCTGACTTCTCCCTATCTTGAGCTGTGGGAGAAGTGAAAATGTATAGAATGTATAGGGAAATCCAAAATTTGGACCAAAATTTCTCCCTGAAATCCTGAAATTGTTGCAAAACTTCTCCCTCTTTGAAAGCTCCAGGATGACCCCTGCTACATTCTGTAGTATTCAATAATTCTGTTCTTGGAGAGTGAAGACCCTAATCAGACTGTGCAGATGTGCAGGCTGATCTGGGTCGTCGCTGCCTGTATATGCCCGAAGACACATTTTCGCATAGCGCGGCCACTCCCATTTCTAATTATCAGCCAATCAGATTACTTGATCCAAGTTATTGATACAAATTCACACACTTAATGACAAACAGTGCAGATCCAGATCAGAAGCCAATTGATCTGGATCTGCACTGTTTGCAAAGGCAGGACCTATCCGGTTCAGCAGGACAAAGGTTAACATGGGTGAACCACCACTAACCAGTCAAGAGTTTATCAATATTGATAAAGACAGAGCTGTTCTATTGTACACCCACAAAAGAGGCCGCCCAGTCAATTACTCACCTGAACAAGCTTTATGACAAGGCTGAGGTCAAATCGGTCCATTTGGTAAATGTCAACACAGACATGCTTATAAACAGTGTGTTTTATTTCAGTCAACTGCAGTCAGTTTTATCTGAGAAATGTACTCTTAACTTTTCTGACAGAGAAGCCTGAGCAAACATGTAGACCCAGACCAGAACCAGCAGAACAGGGGCATCTGCACAGCTCCAGATAAGAGGGGTTATCAATCAGGTAAATACATTTATTTCTTCCCAAAAATATATGCTATGGGTACTCATTAGAAGTGCCTCAGTGAGGCACCTTTAATGAGTACCAATAACATATTTATGGAGAAATTAACCCTCGTCCTGCTGAACCCAGATATACCCTGCCTTTGCAAACAGTGTAGATCCAGATCAGTTGGCCTCTGAAGAAGCCAACTTTCAGAAGCCAACAGATCTGGATCTGCACTGTTTGCCATTAAGTATGTGAATTCATATCAACAATCTGGATCAAGTAATATGATTGACTGAAAATTAAAAGTGGGCGTAGCATCCTATTTATTCAGCACCTTACAGGGAGCTATAGCATCTGATCAAGGTCTACACAGCTTGCCACCCAGCCAGCAATTCTACAGCTATCAACTGGTCTTTTTTGTGTAGAGGTTTTCATCCCATTATCAACTGGTTGTCAAAGGACTTACAAATTTTAGAAGTATGGTAAGCATGCAATTGAGGTGTCTGAATACTTAGGTAAGTCAGAAGGTGGTATTAGCCAATGTGCTACATCGATCGAACAAGAACTATCTTTGGGAAAGTCAAAAATCTGATCAACCAGTGAAGCCAGTTTTATCAAGGCCTTTTGTTGTATGTTAACCCTTGTCATGCTGAATAAATTAAGATGCCACACCCACTTCTAAATTTCAGCCAATCAGATTACTTGATCCAGGTTATTGATATAAATTATCATACTTAATGACAGTGCAGATCCAGATCAGTTCAGCAGAACATGGGTTAAGGGGAAATCATACCCTTTCAAGAGTTCTGACAAAACTGTTTTCACTCCCATCTGAAAAGAGGTCTACTTTATAAGGAAAGAAAATGCTCAAGTGGAAGTGGTTCACGCTCTCCACCAGCAAGTTGATGTTATGGATCTAACTCACACCGGTTTGTGGAAAATTTCTAAGCATTTCTACACGTATACAAGCATCCCGTAAATTATACAAGAGATGCCAATGACAGTGGCAAACATGTGCCACAATGTCAGAAAACATACCTTCGGACATGTGGCCCAGCTAAGATTCAGATCAGCCTGCCCATTCACGCAGTCTGATCAGAATCTTCACTGGGTGCATTTTAGATAGCCAAGGATGCAAGGGTTCTTCCACACAAACAACTAAAACTCTGATCAGACTGTGTGGAAATGCAGGCTGATTTGAATTTTCGTTGGACACACGTCAGAAGGTAAGTTTTCTCACATTGCAGTTTATATACCTATGGTTCTCCTTAGAAATGCCTCTCTCCCAGCTAGCATTCTACGTAAATCTACATCGGGCCGTCATCGGCCCGTCAGCTACCCTGACGGGCCGATGACGGCCCGATATAGATTTACGTAGCATGCTGACTGGGCTGAGACTGTTCCAATAAATAACTGTACCATATCTTTTAGTGCAAAGACAAGAAAATGCCTTTTGAATATTCCTTTGTATCTGAGCTTTGAACGCACTGTGAAACCATGGATAAGATCAGTGTTTCTTATATCTCTATATGAAAATTTGTTGTAGAAACTCAAAAATACCACAGCATACTTTTTCCTAGAGAAATATTAAAAGTATTGTCTCTGGCTGAAACATATCTGGAGCTATGACTTGACCAGAATTTCAAAGCCCTAGATATGAGGGGTTCCAGATAATTATTGTTGTTATTTATTCACCAATACAGATGTTGTTGGACTCAATTTTTGTGGAAAAAGTAGAAACAATATTGATACTTTATTATTGGAGAAAACGGAATTATCTAGAGCTAATTGCTAATTACATCAGAGGAGCTGTCAAGGAGGAGTATTTGATAATTCCGGGATAATTTTCTCTAATTCTCCATAAAAAATGTGTTGTGGGTACTCATTAGAAGCCCCTCGCTGAGGCGCTTCTACTGAGTACCCACAACATATGTTTTTATGGAGAAATGAGGAAAATTATCACCAAATAGTCCTTCTTAACTCCTCTGTGATAACATGTAATTACCTGAAATGATATCCCCTCCCATACTGTTAGCAACAAGAAGGTATGTCTCGATCTCCTTAAGTTCCTGCTGTAGCTCTTCCAGTCGGTTATTTGCCTTCTTCACTATCGTGTTAACATGTGCAAGACTCTTCTTGTCTGAGGTTGCTTCTCGAAGTTTCTCAGCGCCCTCTTTGATTTTCATTTCTTTACGAATTTCTTTTTTGATGGCCTCTTTAGCTTCCTCAATCTCCTGTTCAGAGTGGTAAGCGGAATTCCTTGGGGCACCTCCCTGTAAGTATAATTAGGTTCCTGTTTTATCTAGCTATCATAATTAATGCTGGTCTTAATGAACCCGGATATGCCCTGCATTGGAAACAGTGTAGCTTCTGAAGAAGCCAATTGATCTGGATCTGTACTGTTTGCCATTTAGTAAGTGAATTTGTATCAACAACCTAGATCAAGCAATCTGATTGGTTGACAATTAGAAGTGCGTGTGGCATCTTAATCCTTGTCCTGCTGAATAAATCAATAAGCCACGCCTACTTCTAATTTTCAGCTTCTAATTTTCAGCCAATCAGATTACTTGATCTGGATTGTTGCTATAAATTACTTAATGGCAAGCAGTGCAAATCCAGATCAGTTGGCTTCTTCAGAAGCCTGGCTTCTTCAGAAGCCAACTGATATGGATCTATAATGTTTGCAAAGGCAGGGTATATTCGGGTTCAGCAGGACATGAGTTAGCTTATTCAGCATGACAAGGCTTAACTAAATACTTGAAAAGACATACAAAAAAAGTAAGATTGTTAATGAGAATTTGGCGATAATTCTGGGATAACTTTTTTATTTTCTCCTAAACATGTTGTAAGCACTCCTTAGACACACCTCCCCGATCACTTCTGAGTACCCACATCACATTTTTAAGAAGAACTGGAGCAAATTATCCCAGAATCATCATATCATCAAATACTCCACCTTAAAAAGTTTTCTGTTGTAAGCAATCTAAGCAGTTTGACCTGTGTCTAACCCACTGAAGACTCGAGACCCGTGAATGGGTAACTGGTAAACAGTGCAGGCCTAGATCAGACATCGCAAGACGTGGCATCTGATCAGTGTCTCCACTGTTTGCAGTTCAATCATTTTTCTTTAGGAATATCTACATCATATAGCCTGATATACCTAAAATTGAAAATGGGGTCTTCCAATATATAATGTGGGAGAGTTTAATCAGTCTTTAATGGGTTAAAAGCCTGTGCTTTCTAACCACATCCCATAGCTCCAGATAAGGCACTTTTTCAACCAAAACTTTTTATAATTTTCTTATTTCTCCACAAAAAGATATGTTATTGGTACTCATTAGAAGCACCCTGTTAGGTGCTTCTTATGAGTACCAACAACCTATGTTTTCAGAGAGAAATGATAACAGTGATTTTTTTACCTGCGCATCCCGAGTCCAGTACTCATATTTTTGCTTTGGGACTCATATTAAATCTCAGCGAGTCCCAGGACTCACAAAGTTATAGGGGAAAATTCTGTAATGGACGCAATGATTTTCTAATAGGACTCAAATTATATAGCCCAAGCGAGTCCTGGGACGCATAGGTATAAAATTGTAAATAAATCACTGTGATAAGATTTTTTTTTACCTGATAACCGTTTTTATCTAGATTTATGATATTCCCAGGTAGATGAATACTAAGGCATGTTCAAACTTTAGGATAAATACAACAAAGAGCTTGAGTGACCACACATAATGAGTAACTTAAGACTTCAAAGCTGCACTTTAAAACAATAAAATAGCTTGTCTACAAAAGGTGAACAACCATGTTAAAAATTAACTAAAAATATTAAATCCATGCACTGCTACTCATCATCATGATCTATTTATATAAATCTAGCAAAAACTGTAGCAGTTTGTGTCACAAACTGGACAGGCAGGCTAAAAAGCTGTTGGCAGCTAACCCCGAATTGATTTTTCATCAAACACATTTATCAAGCTGATCATTTTTGTAAGGCAAAAACTGAAGAAGCTTTGCATCACAAACTTGGACAGTGTGACAAAATATTTATGTATCTATACATTTTTTTTTCTTTTTGGTTTCTCAACCAGTAAAAAATCTTTATGCATCTACATGTAATTAGAAATATCCTGTAGTGATGACTCTGTACACAACAGCATACTGATCTTATAAAGCGCAGATTACATTTTAAAATGTTGTTCTGTTATTTTTAAATATTTCAATATGTCGTCTGCTAAAAATTTTACCCAGTGCGCTTAGCATGCTGGGTAAAAATTTCAGCAGACAACATTTTGAAATGTTTTTCTTATTTGTCCCTGAAAACAGGTTTTGACCTTTCATGCAAACTGCCTCCAATTTTTATTTTCTTTTATTTTCCCAGAAAATAGGTTTTTTTTAATCTTTCATGCAATTTGTCTTCTTTGGAGACATTTTGCATGAACAGTCGAAGCCTATTATATGGTAAAAATAAGAAAATATCACCAGCTTTTTATCTGCTGAATTTGCTCAGAGAGTGTTAAACAAAAGCTGAGGAGGGACATTGTCATTTTTGTAATTCAATCTATTACAATAATTCAACCATTGTATATACTATGGGTTAAGGAAGTTTTAAACAGTTTCATTGCATTGAAACTCTCTATACAGTCGAACCCCGTTATCTCAAACTCGCTTATTTCGAATTACCGCTTATCTCCAAGTGAAAATCTGGTCCCTGTTTTAACATGAAACTATCACAACAGGTAACAAAATAATGTGGAAAAGAGGAGAAATTGCTCCTAAGGAGCAATTTCTCCTCTTTTCCACATTATTTTATATATATATTTCTAACTTACGGAGTCAAATTACACATTCATTTGTTAAATGTGGTTGTTCAATTTATCGTTTTACTCACTCTCTCAACTCTGATATGTCGAAGTACGGATATCTCGAAGTGTTTCAGTGAGTCCCTTGGAATTCGAGATAACGAGAGTCGACTGTATATCCCATTTTAGACTGAATAAACTCCCCTACACTATATATTGGAAGGGTCCAATTTCAATTTTAGGTATGTCAGGCTATGTATTAAACATATTCCAAAAGAAAAATGGCTTAACTATAAGCAAATGAGATCCTGATCTGCACGGCATTCTGCCTTGTCTCACTCAGATCAGGCTCTGCACTGTTTGCCAATTATCATTTTGGGGGTCTCCAGACTAAATCGGGACAGTCCCATTTATGACCAAGATCCCATCCTTCCCGTTCTGATACCATCCTATCCATCTCAAAGGGCTCCAAAACTATCATGTTTCTAAATGAATGTTTTTTGTCTTTTTATACCCCGCCACACAATAGTGGCGGGGTATTATGGTTTCAAGTTGGCTGTCTGTCCATCTGTCCATCTGTCCATCCATCCGCTTTTCATTTCCGGATGATAACTGGAGTAAACGTCGATGGATTTTCACCAAACTTGGTATGTGCACTGATATTGTGGAGATCTGGTTTGGGATTGCTAATGGGCAAATTTCGTCAAATTTTTACAGAGTTATCTGCCCACGATGGCGGGGTATTATAGTTTAACGTCTTTATTTACCTATATTAATCTTTACAACTCTCTAGGCAAATTCAGCAACTTGAATTTTTACTTTCCTACAAAATAGGATTTGAGGTTTCATGCTGAGGAGACAATTTGCATGAAATGTTAGCCTATTTTCTGGGGCAAATATAAGAAAGTATGTCTGCTGAAATGTTTACCCAGCATGTTAAGCTTTAAGGTGAAATACTGGCCATGTGTTGGGTAATTCCTTTTTTTTTTTTTTTTTTTTGCACATAAGATAAATGTGGGTACCCTATAAGAATATCTACCTATGTTTCCTCAAAATATAAACTGGCACAAATTTTAATGCCCACAAAGCCATATACATACAGAAACAAAATACAAACTACATGTATATAAAAGTACAATGTTTTAAATTTGGAGGTGCTCACACAATGTACAACAAGTCAAAATACACAAATGAATTATCCATATCATGCAAAAAGGGTTGTTTGAAACAGTGTGCATATGTGGCCAAGATCAGCCTGTGTTCAAGGTTGTTGCTGCTCACTTTTGCAAGCACTATACACCATGGAACCTGCATGAGGATGGTCTTTTGCTTTACTGCTTACATCTGATGCATATTTAGGGTGTTGGGTAAAAATTTCCACAGAATGATGATTAGGGGCAATCAAGCAAAGTTCAGACACACTCAGGATCTTTCGGCTGCATACGTTTGTTTAAAGTGTCTTAACTGACGTGTTTGGTTTACCCCTTCTCCAGAACTTTCGGTAAACTCTGACTGCATTTGAACCTGTAGATAAGCCATCAAAATGCTTGATTACTATGTTTAAGAGCTGGGTTCAAACTCAGCAACTATATGTGCGTTGAGGGAAGTTTGTCCACCCAAGGAAGTTCATACAGTCATACTTTTCCTTGCATGGGATGTTCAGATATGGGTAATTTTTTAAAAATATATGAACAAATTCAAAACTTAAGTGACACAGGTAATATATTATAAGTCTGTCATTCTTAACCCTTCTCTTGCTGAACACGACATGCCCTGTCTTAGCAAACAGTGTAGATCCAGATCAGTTGGCTTCTGAAGAAGATCAGTTAGAAGCCAACTGATCTGGAGCTGCTCTGTTTGTCATAAAATGTGAATTTCTATCAAAAACATGAATCAAGTCATCTGATTGGCTGGAAATTAGAAGTAGGTGTGGCATCTTAATTTATTCAGCAAGGCAAG
This sequence comes from Anodontia alba, assembly GCA_964016985.1. Classification (NCBI taxonomy): domain Eukaryota; kingdom Metazoa; phylum Mollusca; class Bivalvia; order Lucinida; family Lucinidae; genus Anodontia; species Anodontia alba. The sequence goes on from OZ024821.1 coordinate 10,317,302, forward strand.
GGTTACGAAAAAAGACTATTGTCTATATTTGAGATATTTTTTCTTATTTTTCCCATGAAACAGGATTTAATGTTTCATGCAAATTGTCTCCTTAGGAGACAACTCACAAATAAGGAAGATATCTGCTGCATTTGCCCAGTGAGCTAAAAGCATTGTAAAAATAGCTCAGGCTAAAACCTACAGTTTCCCAGATGAATGTGTTTCTTATTTACCCATAAAGACGTATGTTGTGTATACTCAATGGAATGATATCTAGGAGGCAATTCAAATCATGGATTCCATAATGCATGTTTTTGGTGAACAAATAAAAAAAAATACTAATGTTTTTTCTGGCTCAAACATCCTCTCTTATCTGTAGCTATGGAAATATGAAAAATACAATACCTTTTGGTTGAAGAAAGTGCCTTATCTTCAGCTATGGCTATAAGTACCCTTTTTGAATGACATAGCTCAAATTACTTATATATGAAGTATAATTGCTTTTTCAGACCAAGTAATTAACAGTGAACAACAGAAAAAGAAACAACAACAATGCAATATAAATAGAAACAAATATAAGTACAGAAGATTTAAATGTCAGTTAGGTGTAGGTCTGATGTGGGTGGGAATTCTAATGCAATGCAGAAAGAACTTCTCACATAAACTGCAGTATTCGCCCTAAATATTCGGACACTAAGACCTTACCGTGCTTGAGCTAGAATTTGAAGAAGTCCAATTTTACTACCTGTCGATGTGTTTAAGAAAGTTGCTGGATGTGTGGCAAACAGTGTAGACCCTGATCAGATGCCACATTATGCGGCATCTGGTCTGGGTCTAGTGTTTGCTAAGGCCTGTCTGTCCCAATACTTTGAGTAAATATGATAAAGCATTGGATAAGAGGTTCTTTACATACAATCATGGAAATGCATGTAAACATTTGTTTGTTATCCCCGAGTTGAAAGGTATCAGATTTAACTATTCTCGTAATTCTGGCTCCGGATATTGTTAGATGCTTTTTTAAACCACGAAATACTGATATTTTTCTTAATTCTCCACCAAACATATTGAATGTTGTGGTGCCCATTAGATCTGACTGGGGAAGGCAATTCTACTGAGTACCCACAACATATGTTTTCATGGATAAATAAGAAATCTTTACTCTATCAGGACTTTTTAGCCTTTACCACTCTCCAGGATAATTCAGCATATGACAAATTGAAGATAGTTTTCTTATTTTTCCCAGAAAACAGGATTTGACATTTCATGCAAATCGTCTCCATTGGAGACGATTTGTATGAAATGTCAAATCCTGTTTTCTACGATTTGCAGAAAACAGGATTTGACATTTCATGCAAATCATCTCCATTGGAGACGATTTGTATGAAATGTCAAATCCTGTTTTCTACAATTTGCATGAAATGTCAAATCCTGTTTTCTGGAAAAAATAAGAATGTATGAAATGTCAAATCCTGTTTTCTGGGAAAAATAAGAAAAATATTTCAAAATGTTGTCTGCTGAAAATTTTACCCAGAGGGCTAAGCGTTAAGGACTATTTGATGATAATTCTGAGATAATTTTCTCCAGTTCTCCATGAAAACATTCATTGTAGGTACTCGTTAGAACTGGCGCATTGAGGTCCAGATAAGTGGGGTATCTACATACATGCAATATTTTTCATATTTCTCCATGAAATTATATGTTGATGGTACTCACTGAGCTTCATCACTCTGTGAACTCAGCAGATGGAAAATTGCCCACTATGCTTTATCATTAGCATGAAATGTAAAATCCTGTTTAATGGGGAAAATATTTCACAAAATAATTGTTGCCTAAAAATCATATCTGCAAATTTGAAATCTTTTTTCATGCAAATCTAAGAAACATATTGCCATTCAATTTTTGTAGACTTCACCCCAACTAAATGTTCAGAAGACTCCATATGCTATCAAAATTACTGATAAATTGCAGTTTTAACTATTATCATACATAAAACAGGTGTCAATATTGAAGGTTTAACCAACAATGGGCATTAACTGTAATTTACAGAGAACCTGATACTACCCTTACGGAACTGCAGCATACACTGCACTTGCAGCATATGCTGCAATCCTACTGCATTTCTACTGCATTCTGTGCCTCTGAATTGCAGCATATTAGCAGCAGATGCTGCACCGCAGTATATACTGCAACCATACTGCAAATGTAGCTGAAAATCTACTGCAATGATTCTGACTGTATCATATCCTGCTGCATATAAACCAGCATATATACCGATAGTATGCTGCAAGTTCATGCTTCCTTCATACTGCATTCATGCTGCATGCAAAAGACTGATAATTATCACATAACCAAAATCAATGATGTCATCAGATATTGATCAGATATTATTTACACCATTCATTTCTGTGATGTGATTGGCCAGTTTATTATCACCTCATCCATTGCAATCAAGATGGCTAACCTGATGTGGTGTTTTGTTGTCAAAATAAGGACCTTCATGAAATTTGTCTGCCAAAGATTTCTGCCTGACACCTCACAAAGATATAAACAGGTAGTTAATTTGCTTATGATTAAAATGTCTGTTTTAATTTTTCTGCCCTTTCGAAGTTTCTTAAAAGCAGAAGTGCTCAGAGCAGAAGAGTATTTGCAACATGATTATTTGGAACATGATTGTTTTCATTCAGAAAGATTTAATGGTTTGGTGTACATGTACATTTTCAGTGATTTAATTTTGTTGGTTGCTTTACATCCCAGGTAACAGCTATTCATGCATAGTCATAGCAGGTTGGCCAACAAACCTAATTATATACTTTTCCTCAGCAGGCTTAGACACAGTCTAAGTGGCTTACAAGTACTCAGTGTCTATCGTTCTGCTATGCAGTCACTGGTACTTGCCCTACATGTATAAGAGGGTAGGTGAGAATGACCACAGAATAATTCATGATCACTCTGAAATTTTCCACAAAAGGATGATGCTAGACAAGATGATAGTACCAGTGTCACTTCCTGATCTCGTCGAACAGTCATCAGACAGAAATGTTTTTCAGATAATGCGATTTTGGTACTTGTCATCCCAAAATGACTTGTTTACCGGGACAATACCAACACTGCAAGTGCAGCATATACTGCAAGTGCAGCATATACTGCAAGTGCAGCATATACTGCAAGTGCAGCTTATACTGCAAGTGCAGCGTATACTGCAAGTGCATCGTATACTGCAAGTGCAGTGTATACTGCAAGTGCAGCATAAACTGCAAGTGCAGCATATACTGCAAGTGCAGTGTATACTGCAAGTGCAGCGTATACTGCAAGTGCAGCGTATACTGCAAGTGCAGCATATACTGCATTTATGCTGTATATACTACAGTAGGAGCATATTTGCAGCATAACTTTAATATTGGCCGAGTTCCAGCATGATTGCAACATAATTTAAATAATTGAAACCGCTGCAATCATGCTGCATTTGTGTATAGTTAAATGGCCAAGTTGTCAGCTCCCATACTGCTTTCAAGCTGCTGAGATTAGGGAGCATGAATGCAGCATATACTGCTATATGCTGCAATTCATGCTGCTTTTTCATGCTGGGATAATACTGCAATTCCGTAAGGGTATAAAATAACATAGCTGCTAATCAGGCACTCTTTTCAACAGAAAAGTATTTATATTTTTCTTATTTCTCCACAAAAGCGTTATGTTGTGGGTACTTATTAGAAGTGCTTCCCCAAGGTTCTTCTAATGAGTACCCACAATGTATGTTTTTTAGAGAAATAAAAAAAAATTAAGCAGGTACCCCTTCTTATCTGCAGCTATGGATACAGCTGTTTTGTTGCATTTGCTGAAAACATATTTGTAGGTCCTCAATGGAATTACCACTTTGAGGTGATGTCGATGATTACCCAAAAACGCAAAAATAACAAATTATCCTAATTATCAATACATGTAAATCCAGATAAGGCACTTTCGTCTTCCAAAGCGCCGCACATCATCTTTTTCTTCATGAAAACCTATATTGTGGTTACTCATTGTGAGGCGTTTCTAATGAGAACCCACAACATACATTTTATGGAGAAATAAGAAAAATATTAACTGATACCCCTATTACTTAAAACTATGATTACTGCCTCCATTGTCCTCTCAGCTATGAATAATGAGAAAGAAACAATAATGTATTGTTGAACAAATTGAACATTTCTTCTAAGGATACAAAATAATCTTGTAATGCATAACATCGTATAACTAAAATAGGAGCATAAAATTCAATAAAGCATCCTAATCCTTACAAATATGACATCAGTGATGAATAAGGTAGGAAACAGATGTTCAATCCTCACATTACCTGAACACTATTAGACGGCAGTACACCACAATTTCTCTATAACACTTTTGATTGGACCCACAGCAAAACTGCATTAAAATAAGACAATCCTGTTGTATCCAAACAAAAATGTATAGATTATATTGAAAAATAACAACAAAAAGATATACCATAATAACCCTAAGTATTGGGTCAGATAGGCCTTTGCAAACAGTGTACCCCCAGAATGTGGTGTCTGATCAGGGTCTACACTATTTGCCATAAATACAGCAATATTTAAGACACATCAAGAGGTAGTAGAATGGAAAATTTCAAATTTTTGGATAAGTATGGTATGTAGATAAAGTGTCCCAATACTTAGGGTATATACGGTACATTTTGTTGGATACAACACTTTTGGGGCAACTTTAATCTTCTCATATTTGAAATCTTATAATGGAATGTCTTGTAAAGAGGTTCCCATGTAGTATTACATCCAACATGTCCTGACCATTTGAGTGACTATTCCACAAAATGGACACTAAGGGGAACAGATACATTTTCAGGGGAAGCAACTATCAAAATCTTTTTTGCCTCCCTTCTGAAAAGTGGTCTTTGTTTGTGTTGAGATTTTATAGCCCAGTCAACCCAGTGGGGTCATGTTGAGCGTGGTCAGTTTGCCTAACCACACTTATACTAGGCAGGCGTAGTCCTCTAAGCGGTTAGCCAGTATTGTCACATTCTTTTGCCAGAAACTGACAACTGCTCTTCTTGAATTTAGCTGATGGGAGAAAATGACCGTAGAAAATATTTCATGATCAAATCTCAAAGAAAAAATGTTGCAGACCAGGGTCCAGTTGTTCAAAGCGTCGTTAGCTTAACGAGCTCGTTAAGGGTCATTTCGTTAACTGTTTTAGCAGATTCAATACATGATATTCTGATATTTTTTGCTGAAAAAATGTGAGTAGCTTTTGCACTGCAAAAGCTACTCACATTTCTTCAGCAAAAAATATCAGCATATTTGCGTATCATTCGATGTAAATTTTAACGAATCGTTAACTAACCATGTCGTTAGCTTTGAACAACTGGGCCCTGGTGGGGGTCGAACCTGCAACCTCCTGATCACTAGTGGGATGAGCATCCATTTGAGCCACAGAGGCCGGCATTAAAAAAAAAGTAGTCTACTCTAAATGGAAAGAATTTGCTCCCAAGGGAGCTTTTAGAGTAACACCTTTTCAGAAGGTGGTTGGTGTTCTGGAAAACAAATGGGAAGTCAGAAAAGGTTGTCTCCCTTGTATGATATGGATGGAGCTGCACAAACAGTGTATCCAGTCCTAAATATATGATGAGGGAACCGGATAAACTCTTCTTCAGAAACAGCCACAAACCTTCCCCGGAAAAGTCCCGCAAACTTAACCCTTAAAGCACCAGACACAACTGCAGCAGATGACAATTTTTTACTTTTATTTTTTTATTTTTTCAGAGAAAACAAATCTCGACATTTCATGTTCACATGAAATGTCAAGACTTGTGTTCTCTTTAACATAAAAAAAAATTTCAAATGTTGTCTGCTACAAATTTTTGCTTGGAGCTTTAAGCGTTAAATCCCTAAAACACCTTATCCAGAGCCTGAGTAGACATGCCTACTGGGACTATGTGGAAGACCTGATTCCACCTAAGATGAACATTTCCCTAAAGAGAAATTCTTAATCTCCAAAAATCTCTATAATTTTATCAAACACAAGAAAACTGACTCCACAGGTATCAAAACATGGAAGAACAAGACCTGGCGCCAGAGAGGGTAGCTTGCAACTCGCGCCTATCAATTAAATAAAAAATTGAGACTATGATCTTAAAATCCTGATTAAAGTTAGTGTGTGTGTGTGTGAGTGGTGGTGGTGGTGGGTGTGTGTGTGTGTGTGTGTGTGTGTGTGTGTGTGTGGGTGGGGGGGGGGGGTCCATGCAATTTAGAAATTAAGAGACCTTAAAAACTTAGACGCAAAACTTTAACATAAATTTCTAAGTCTGTGACATTGACCTCTAGGTCAAAAGCAGGGATGGGAATGGTGCTGAATAAAAGTTTGGATCAATATCTATAATCGTGCCAAATATAAAGTAACTCCATGCAAAGATTTAGAAATGAAAAGGATCTTAAAAACTTTGACGCAAAACTTTAACATAAATTTCTAAGTCCGTGACCTTGACCTCCGTGTCATAAGCAGGGGTGGGGCTAGTGCCGAATAAAATTTTGGATCAATATCTATATTCATCCGAAATATAAAGTAAATCCATACATGGATTTAGAAATTAAAAGCTCTTAAATATTTTAATGCAAAACTTTAACATAAATTTCTAAGTCCGCGATCTTGACCTTTAGGTCGTAAGCAGGGTAGGGGTTAGTGCCAAATAAAATTTTGGACCAAAATCTATCATCATTCCAAATATACAGTAAATCCATGCAAGGATTTAGAACTTGAGATCTTAAAAACTTTGAAGCAAAACTTTAACACAAAATTTCAAAGTCTGTGACCTTGACCTATAGGTCATAAGCAGGGGTATGGATAGGGCTCAATCAAATTTTGGACCAACATTTATAATTATACCAAATATAAACTAAAACCATCACAGGATGTAGAAAATATGAGGTCTTAAAAACTTTGACGTAAAACTTTTAACATTTTTATTAACGCTGCTGCCGACACCAACGCCTAGGGTAGTGCAATAGCTCTTCCTGTACTTTCGTACAGGCAAGCTAAAAATAGCCTTGAAGCTTCTGTAGGCCAGTAGCTTAGTTAAGCAGCATACCTGCGTATTTACCCACTTCAAAATATTAAATAACTCAATTAAAACCAACCTACAGCGTAACAAAACGCAAATAAAATTGCCGATACGCAAAATGGACATTTTCTGGTTGTACTGGGCTTTATCAAAGCTACCGATCGTCAATTTCCCCCGAAATTCATGGCGAAGTATATCCGGTTCTCGGATTCAGAAATCACTGGCAAACTTGCGGGAAAACTTGCGGGAAACCAATCTCGATGTTTCCAAAATGGTGTCTTCATGTTGCAGAGAAAGAAAAAACTATCTCTAGAGCCCCAGACCAATAAAATAACTGACTATCTATGTGCCAAGTTTGATGCAACATCGATTGTAACGTTACCGACATTCCTGAAGAGTTGATTGACACGTGCAATCCAGCGTATTGTGCAGCACATTAAATATTAATGAACTCAGTACAAATTTCGAAATCGAAAGTAGCCATCATTCTGGCGAAAACGTATCAGAAAAGGTAATAAAATCATGGACCAAAAAGTACCATACATGTGAGATATTCAGTTATATATTCTTGGGCACTATATACTCTATAACCCAACCATGAAAATCAGTCCACAGAGCTCTATATTAATATAATTAGGTACTGCCAAAGGAATTTTGCAGCATCCAGAATGGCTTTAAATGTCTTTCAGATATAAAAAAAAAACATTTGTTTACAAAATTACCCAATCAAAATTATTGAATACCCAATGCGTCAGACTAAGAACTATTACATACCCATTTAAAAATCTAATTACCCAATTCAAAGAAAAAATGGTGGGTATTTACCCAATAAGTCAAAAAAATAACTAAGGTACTGGTAGGCCCTTAATATCTCCAAAGCTGCAAGATTTTTTTTTATCTCAGTTTCAAAGTAGGTCTATTAAAGCAGTCAAGTCTGAGGAGGCCTTGGCCAATTTTCTGACAAGTAGGGTGTTCCATGGACAACTTCTATCATCTATAGTGCATATCAGGTCACAATAGCCTTAATCAAATATTTCACTTAACAACTGTCCAATCAAGAACTTTGAAGACAATAGATACTTGACATTGAGCTAGTGGTCTAAACATATACATGTTGGGGTTCAGCATCCCCTCAATAGGATCCATCTATTCTAGGTTTTCTAAGATATGTGTACCTTCAAAACTGACTACAATGGACAAGTGAAAATTGAGTGTTTGCAATGCTAGGCATAAAAATAAGTTTTAGTCTCACTAGAGACAGCATAGCTACAGTTAAGAGGGGTATCCACATAATATTTTTCTTATTTCTCCATGAAAGCATATGTTGTGGGTACACATTAGAAGTGCCTCAGTGAGGCACTTCTAATGAGTACCCACAACATACGTTTTCATGGAGAAATAAGGAAGATATCAGCATTTTTCGGATGAAAAAAGTGCCTTATCTGTTGCTATGATCTGACTGCACTTAAAATTAGTGGATGTTTCCCAAACCTTGGACAGAGGACTTGTCAAGAGAATACTGGGTGATAAATTCTGGGATAATTTATCTTATTTCTCAATGAAAAACATTTATTAGTATTGTGGGCACTCATTAGAAGCATCTCACTACGGTGCTTCTGAGAACCGTTTATGCAGAAAGAGAAAATTATCCCAGAACTATCACCAAATACTCCTTAACAGTTACCACTCACTGGGCTAATTCAGCAGGCAACAAATTGGTGATATTTTTCTGATTGGTGTTTGAGTAACAGAGTTAAACACACAGACTTGGCATTGTTAACGCCAGTCCACAAGATTTTTTTTTATCTCAGTTTCAAAGTAGGTCTATTAAAGCAGTCAAGTCTGAGGAGGCCTTGGCCAATTTTCTGACAAGTAGGGTGTTCCATGGACAACTTCTATCATCTATAGTGCATATCAGGTCACAATAGCCTTAATCAAATATTTCACTTAACAACTGTCAAATCAAGAACTTTGAAGACAATAGATACTTGACATTGAGCTAGTGGTCTAAACATATACATGTTGGGGTTCAGCATCCCCTCAATAGGATCCATCTATTCTAGGTTTTCTAAGATATGTGTACCTTCAAAACTGACTACAATGGACAAGTGAAAATTGAGTGTTTGCAATGCTAGGCATAAAAATAAGTTTTAGTCTCACTAGAGACTGCATAGCTACAGTTAAGAGGGGTATCCACATAATATTTTTCTTATTTCTCCATGAAAGCATATGTTGTGGGTACACATTAGAAGTGCCTCAGTGAGGCACTTCTAATGAGTACCCACAACATACGTTTTCATGGAGAAATAAGGAAGATATCAGCATTTTTCGGATGAAAAAAGTGCCTTATCTGTTGCTATGATCTGACTGCACTTAAAATTAGTGGATGTTTCCCAAACCTTGGACAGAGGACTTGTCAAGAGAATACTGGGTGATAAATTCTGGGATAATTTATCTTATTTCTCAATGAAAAACATTTATTAGTATTGTGGGCACTCATTAGAAGCATCTCACTACGGTGCTTCTGAGAACCGTTTATGCAGAAAGAGAAAATTATCCCAGAACTATCACCAAATACTCCTTAACAGTTACCACTCACTGGGCTAATTCAGCAGGCAACAAATTGGTGATATTTTTCTGATTTTCTTCCCCCCCCCCCCCCCTCCCACAGAAAACAGGATTTGACATTTCATGCAAATTGTCTCTACTGAAGACAATTTGCATAAAATGCCAAATACTGTTTTCTGGAAAAATTAAGAAAAATATTTCAATAGGCTGTCTGCTGAAACTTTTACCAAGAGTGTTATTAGTGTTAACAAGTCTTCTGTTTTGAGTCACAGCTCTAATAATCTAAACAAGGAACAACACTGAGGGTATTAGATTAATTGGCTTCCCAATCCACATTTAATACAGAGCCACATGTAATAAAGTTCAGAGATTAAGCTAGAGAGAGGTTTCTCATGAAATCATGCAGTGGAATCTCATGGTAATTGTTAAGCCTAGAATACTATTTAACTAGATACCTTGCTTATATACCCTATTACATCAAAATATCCAGACAACTTTAACAAATATATCGAAAATTTCACCACCAAAAATTGAAAGTTTTTAGATAAAAGAGAAAACTCTTGATATTTTTCAAATTTCTGTTCAAAACATAGATTGTGGGTACTCGTTAAAATGGCCTCAGTGAGGCAGTTCTAACGAGTACCATCATATGTTTTTGAGCAAAAATAAGAAAAATAATGTATACCCCTGTAAATCCCAGTTTTACTATATCACACCTGGGAATTGGTCAACTTGTACTCCGATGGTTTACTGTAAAGGAATAAGCTGACCTGTTGATGTGTGTAAACAACTTCACAGACTGTTGATCAGTTGGATAAAATGTGAGTTTATTTATTTATTTTGTGTTTTACTAAGAATCGGAGAATGTCATATGCCGAGATAAAAGTTCAAGATTGTTATAACACGTTTTAACTGAAAACTCCGTAGATTTTTCGAGATATCGTTTTTGGCAACCAAAAAAAATTCATTTTTTCACCAGAAACTGACAACTGCCCTTCTTGAATCATCGGAAGGGACAGAATGAAGAAAATATTTCATGATCAATCTCCACAAAAGAGTGTTGCCGACCTCAGCGGGGGTTGAACCCGCGACCTCCTGGTCGCCAGTCGGACGGCGCATCCAACTGAGCCATCGAGGCCGGCTCTTGGCATTTACGTACATGTAATGCAATCTATGTCTCTTTAGACACAACCCAAACAAGCTCCTTTGTCAGGACAAAATAAGTAAAATATTAGTGGTTATTTCTCTGTTAAAACTACTGACTGTGTGCTGCATGCAGTAGGGGAAATGGTTTAAGAAATTTAAATAAAGCATAAATGACAAAAATAAAGGTTAAAAAATTCTCAAAATTTTGAGGCAAACCTAAGCAAAAACTGTAGATCCAGATCAAACTGCAGTTTGAAGAAAGTTTATCGGGATGTATACAATTTAGCATTCAGCTGGAGTACTTTCAGACACTCATCAGGTAGTCAGATACCATAATAAGACTTGTTCAAATCTTAGGTCAAGTATGGTAATTAAGGAGTTAAGGTGTCCCAATACTTAGGGTAAATATGGTAGACCTGCTTGTACACTTAAGGAAAAGCACAGGAAGGGGATCATACAATGTCTGAATATTAGCCCTTGTCATGCTGAATAAATTAAGATGCCACGCCCACTTCTAATTTTCAGCCAGTCAGATTGCTTGATCCAAACTCAACTGTTGCTATAAATTCACATACTTAATGGCAAACAGTGCAGATCCAGATCAATTGGCTTTTATCTGGATCTACACTGTTTGCAAAGGCAGGATATATCCGAGTTCAGCATGACAGGTAATTACATGTATATGTTAGGGTAATTATATGTTAGGAGAAAAATCTTTTTTCTGAAGTTCCAGCTTAATCCCTGAAAATGTGAACTAAAAACCTAGGATAACTAAGAAACTAAACTCAAACAACTCAAAAATATCTGTTAGCCAACATTACTTGTTTCAAATATAATATTATGCACTTCTATCAGCTAGTGTTGGGAATCGGCCAGAATTTCATAGTCGATCATTGGTTTCAATCGATTAATAATCCACGTGTAGAAAATATATTCACTCTTAATTTAGGTACTTATTCATTGCTCCAGACAATAAGAGGGGTATCCTGAAAATATTTTTCTTATTTCTCTGTGAGGCGCTTCTAATGAGAACCCACAACGTATGTTTTCATGGAGAAATAAGAAAAATATCAGTACTTTTGGGTTGATTTATTTGAGGCTATTTTATCATTAATCAAGTTGTTTTTTGTTGTTGTTTTTTTTTTCAATTTTATTGACCACAAATCTGGAGTGATCCAAATAGACAGCTTTGAATTTCATTTCTTGCCTATAAAAATAAAATGTGAGAAAAATATGTTTCTAAAAATAGAATTTTCCGATTAGTCGAGAAAAATATGTTTCTAAAAATAGAATTTTCCGATTAGTCGACTATAAAAAAATACTTCCGATCATCCACACTTATTAAGTGACGTACATGTATATTATAATTTCAAAGATCTGTGCAAAATAGTTTGCTAATCATCCTCCAGCTCTCAACAATTAATTTCTTTGTATTGTGAACTCAAAATCTGTCATTTACAGTACAATGTGTTGTGCTATGGAAAAACCAAACATGTTGGATTTATACACACACAGCTCCAGACTAGGTGCCATTTTTTTTTAACCAAAAAGTACTGATACTTTTCTTTTCTTTTTTTTTCTGTTTGTTGTGGGCAGTCATTAGAAGTGCCTCTAGCTTGGTCCAGCAGCTTTTAAACACATCAAAAAGTATGGTAAAGCCCCTAAAATTTTGAACACTTTATTCCATGCTTAAATTTTACTTTTTATGCTGTTTTGACTTAAAATACTTAGTGGAAAGGCAAACTGTGTAGACCCTGATCAGACTGCTCCTTCAGGAGCAGTCTGATCTGGGTCTGCACTGTTTGCATATGCCATTTTATTGGCAACTTTGGGGTACGCAATTTTAGGACATTTACCCTAGTCAAATGGACTAGATGAAACTTTAAGACCAGTATGGAAAGGAGTCATGGTAACCCAATATTTAGCGTACATAAGGTCATAAGGTACAAGAAATAAGCTGACAATGATAACAGATGCATGGCATTTGGAGTTTAGCAACCCAGTCAACACTATTAAGGTCATATCAAGCCAGTCAGTTTACCTAACCACACATTTCCTGGGCAGATTTAGTCCTCTTAAAAGTCCTCTCCATTTAAACATCAATGAGGTGCTTCTAATTAACACCATAACATTCATTTTCATGGAGAAATAAGAAAAATATTAGTTCTTTCAAGTCGAAAAAAAAAAATCTTATCTGGAGCTATGTATTTAGAGATTATCAAATATGTCAAATAGTGTTGGCTAACACTACTAAATCACGTGTTAAACCAGTATGCTCTGTGTGAGAAAATGGGCTTCAGAGGATCAAGCCAATACTTTACCGTGCCCTTGCCAGCACTCCCACTTGAGAGCCGGCGTTTGCTCAAGTTCTTCAGCATCCTACCATCATCAATGCTGGCAGTCGGCATACTGACAACACATGCAAAAACAAAACATCTTTATATAATTCTCTATAATGAAATAGTCTACAGCTAAATACATGTACAAGCAATCTAAGAAAGCATGCATAAAAGATTTATTTCTGTTAAATGTTCTAAGAGGAATTTTTATGTTCACAGCACTTTCAAGAAAACATTGTTTATATTCACCAGTCATGTAAAATTTCACTCATGTTTGATGGAAAAATTATTTTCATTGGTGAATACAAATAATGTTTTCTTGTTAACCCTTGCCATGCTGAATAAATTGAGATGCCGCTTCTAATTTTCAGCCAATCAGATTATTTGATCCCAGTTGCTGATAAAAATTTACATACTTAATACCAAACCATGCAGATCCAGATCAGATGGATTCTGAAGAAGCCAACTGAACTGGACCTGCACCGTTTGCAATGACAGGGCATATCCAGGTTCAGGGATCATTTTCTGGCGCGATTTCGCGATATTCTCGCATTTTTTTGCAAGAAATCGCATCAAAATTCCAGGAGTGAGAAAAAAAATCGCACGCTGAATTTTTCTCATTTCGCGCCGTTAAGTTCCTATTTTCACATGCGGTTCATTTCGAGACTATCGGACTGTTCTGTTTGACCGGTTTCTGAATTATTGTGGCGCCAAAATTCATTACACATACGAACGCAGGTAACCATTCATTAATCTGTATCATTGAAAAGCTTTATCGTAAAAACTCATTGTCGGTCTCTGGTTTAAGTAAGCGTTTATGTGATCGCTACCTCGAGTCAGCAAAAACATGTCCGCCGACTCGGAAAAAAAATAAAAAGAAAGAAAATTATCCGACCCGAAGCCGTCCAGTCGGGATGGCAACATGTTAAAGTATCTTGTTCGAGCACAACCCAGCTCGACAGAAGCGGTCACGCTCTCCTCCCCTGATTCGGATGACGATCTCCGATCAAACACAAGACCGAGCTGAGCTTGATGAATAACAAGCCCATGAAGCCTTTATTCAGCCGTTTGCATTTTATTACGAGCCAGGCGTAACGAGTGAGAAATGAAAGTGAAACCAGCAACAAGCTTTAAAATTATTTACAGTATTAGTTGATAACAAAAAATAAGAAAATGTGCAAGACAGAAAAATAAATGTAAACGGTACCTTTCAAGATAATCAGTGATTTATTTACAGTTTGATTCTATTCAGTCTCAATTGAAATTCCATAAGTCCTGTGAGAAAATCATGAATCTGTAATATATTTTAGAGCAGATATATACTGTTTTTTTGTGAGTTCAGGGACTCACTTTTATAAAATTTGTGAGTCCTAGAGAAAAATTATGAGTATATGAATTGGAACTCCCAGGTAAAAAAAATCATTGGATAATGTCACAAAATCCCAGAGAAATAATTCCTGAAGAATTTCTGAAACAAATCCTTTGAATTGCAGTTTCTGATCCCACAATTTAAAGTCCCTGAATTCAGAGTTTAATTCCAGAATTAATGAAACATTGAAGTAATCCAATAAAAAATGAAAGTGTACAAAGATGCTCATATGAAAATCTTCTCTCCTTATATAATATCAAAGAACATTCTAAAGAAAAAATAGAGTACTAGAGGCATCACTTATTTTCCAGTATTTGTCAAGAAAAATTTAAATGTTCTGTGACATGCCAAAAATAGCTTAATCTAGACTATTCCATTTGGAAATTCTAAAAAGAATATAAACAACTTGTTATTTAAACATGATTTTCCAAAAAGTTTAAATTTATATATAAACACTTGCAGTAAACATGAAAATAATGATACTTAAAATAATCAAACACCCTATATATAACAATTTTATTAACCTGATTTAGAGTACATTACAAAATAAGCAATAATAATACTTATACATACAATTCTGATACAAAATCTGGCCTTTACAAAAAAAAAAAAAAAAAAAAATCTCACTCAGTTTGTCTGAGCGAGCGAAAAAAAAATCTCACTGAATTTGAAAATCTCTCACTGTTTTTGTCCAAATGGGATTTTTTCTCTCACAAAAATCTTGGGCCAGAATAATCCCTGCAGGTTCAGCTGGACCAGGATTAAAAAAGCTCTGTAAAGAAGAGTTGTATTTTCATTCCAAATCCTACAGGGCAAATAGCATTTGAAGCAATTTTACAATCTTGGCAGCATAAGCACTTCAGGCCTAGTATTATTGATATTGTCAGAAATCTCTGTAAAACAAGGACTATTGCAAGACAGGGTATAAGCCTGAATACATGCTTGCCCATCATTTGAAAAAAAATTCTAGTCCATGACCTTCACCTTACCACCATGAATTGCAAGTTGGTGTTTCTGCTGACAATGAACAAAACTTCTATTAAAATATCTCACAACAGTACTAAATTCATCCAGGCATTTGGAAGACATAGATCTAATAATCTTCAAAACTTTAATGGTTTGAGTGTGAATAGTTTCTGAGCCTATGCCCTTGAAGTCAAGACCACTGAAGGAGTTGGGGATGTACTGAGCAAAACCATTGACCTGTAGACAACATCACAACAAATATCAACTAAATGTATCAGGCATTCAGGAGGCATAGTAACTAACATAAAACTATGAAAAAATCTAACAGCAGTCCAATTACCAACTGAATCTAACCAGGAGTTCAGGAGCAAATAGATCTTTAACCTTTATCACTCTCTGGGCATTTTTAGCAGACGGCAAACTGATGATATTTTTCTTATTTTTCCTAGAAAACAGGATTTGACATTTCATGCAAATTGTCTCCTCAGGAGACAATTTGCATGAAATGTCAAATCCTGTTTTCTGGGGAAAATAAGAAAAATATTTCAAAATGTCGTCTGCTGAAATTTTTACCCAGAGTGCTAAGCGTTAAAACCTTTCAACTGGAAACATTAACATTTTGAGTGTGAAAAATATCTGTGACTTTCACTGCAACAATACTGAAGCAGAAATAAGACTTGTATGGATGCCATGCCACTTCTAATTTTCAGCCAATCAGATTACTTGATCCAGGTTGCTGATACAAATTTACATACTAAATGACAAAACAGAGCAGATCCAGATCAGTTCAGAAGCCAACAGTTACTGATCTTTAACACTGTTTGCAAAAGCAGGCCATATCCAGGTTCAGCAGGACAAGGGTTAAAAACTTAAACAACCAGAGGACCAATGGTCCTGTTGCTCACTTGAGACTACTTGTTCTGAGCAAGCTTTAAATGGTAACATTTTTAATGAATAAAAGATATGGGTATGTCCATTATAATTTGCAACACCTTTGGTCTCTGTATCCTACAGTAACTTCGTATGGAATTTAGTCTTGATTTGGCAAAACAGAAACTTCACATAAAACAGGGCAAGAGATAAAGGGAGTATCTGAGTAAAATACCCATATGCTTTGAGCAAATAATTATTTTCAAAAACTTGGGTACTGATACCCAATTGATTTCACAGAGTACCCAATTAGTTCCAAATTCAAGGGTAAAAATTAAAGTTTCAAGGCCAGAAAAGCACATGATACAGGGTACAAGCTGGCTGAGAAATTTAGGAAGAAGCCACTTCCCCCTCCAGACAAAACAGGGAGAAGTTTTATAGGATGAGAGAGAAGTAAAGACTCAGTTAACCTATCACATTACTGAAAGCATGACACCAGGGGTCAAGCTACAGGGCGACTGGGGCGAAATAGTCGCCCTTGAGGGCTCTAAGTCGCCCTGGGAAGCCCTGAGGGCGACAAAAACTTTGTCCTCGATTTTTGCAACTTTTGAAAAAGCTAATACTTGTGCAAAACGAACTTTTTGTTAGGAGAAATCCAGTAAAAATTGAACAAACATGCAAAGGTAAAATTCTTTTGAAAAAAGTTGTTAGAAGTTTCATAAAAGCTACAGAATAAAAGTCTAATGTGGTTAAACAAGTTTTGGAGGAAAACTGTTTGCCTACTAAGTGACCAAAAGATCGTTTTTATCAATGTCATTAGTTTTCGTGGGTGTCCGTTTTTTTCATAAATGAACCATTTACATGCTGAAAATTGGTCAGAAACAGCATTAAAAATGCTAAAAACTAAGTTTAAAAGTTGATAGACATTTTAGCTAACAAATTTCTTTTTATTATTATGTTTATAGCTTATCAGATCTTGATGTTTTGACTGAGAAGATCAATTTCCAAAAAGATACAGGTGCAGATATGATGCATTTGCCCTACTCACGTCTGTGTTTCTGTGGATCATATAATTGGTATAGAAGTAAGAATTAACAGATCTACAGCAAAAATTGTTTCCTTTTTTGTTAATTCCCAAGACAATGCGGTAAAGCAAGTCGAGAGTCCTTAAGTGTCATGCTTTCTATAAGGTGATAGGTTAACCGAGTCTAAACTTCTCCCTCATCCTATAAAACTTCTCCCTGTTTTGTCTGGAGGGAGAAGTCACTTCTCCCTAAATTTCAGAGCCAGCTTGACCCCTGGACACTAAAGGACTTTCGACTCGTTTTACCGCATTGTCTTGGGAATAAACAAAAAAAGAAACAATTTTTACTGTAGATCTGTTGATTCTTACTTTTAAACCAATTAACTGATCCACAGATACACAGACATGAGTAGGGCAAATGCATCATATCTGCACCCATATCTTTTTGGAAACTGATCTTCTCAGTCAAAACATCAAGATCTGGTAAGTAAAAACATAATGATAAAAAGAAATTTCTTAGCTAAAATGTCTGTCAACTTTTAAACTCAGTTTTTAGCATTTTAATGCTGTTTCTGACCAATTTTCAGCAAGTAAATGATTCATTTATGAAAAAACGGACACACACGAAAACTAATGACACTGACGAAAACGATCTTTTGGTCTTAGTAGGCAAACAGTTTTCCTCCAAAACTTGTTGTTTTGCACAAGTATTAGCTTTTTCAAAAGCTGCAAAAATCGAGGGTGAAGTTTTTGTCGCCCTCAGGGCTTCCCAGGCCGACTTAGAGCCCTCAAGGGCAACTATTTCGCCCCAGTCGCCTGTAGACTGACCCCTGATGATTACTATTTTATATTATTTTATATTATGATTATGATTACTGCAAATAATAGACCTGACCTAAGGTGTTTTAATTCTTCATGACAAATACTACGCGTTTCAATATTCATTAGACTTTCAGTCGAGTGCAGAGAATCAAAGCACGACATTCTGATGTCATCACAGGTCATTGCACTGAAAAACTGTTAGAAACAAACATCAAACGGTTTTATATTGTGATCTTGTCGACTGCACAATTCTGATTATTGATATACGACAGCTGAGTTATCTCGCATGCCACTGGTTCGATTCAGTAGGCGGAGACAATTAAGCCAGTAAATGATCTGTGATTGACTTGTGGGGCCTTTTACATAAGTTTTACCCAATTAATTTTCATTTTGGTGGGTATTGTTACTCTAACTGAAAAACAAAAATATGATTTTACCCAATGGATTAAATTTGATGGGGGTAAATACCCAAATACCAACAAAATTATCTGTTGCTCTGATAAAATATGGCTTTGAAAAGTGATATACCAAATATCAAAGACCTGTGCCTTCTAGTTTCACACAAGAACATTTTTCCCATATGAGTCTATGTAAAACAAGTGACCCCTGGGGAAGGGCCTTTTTTGACCCCAGGGCTATAATGTGAACAATCTTGGTAAAGGTCCACTATATAAAAGGAAGGGGTAACATGACTTACCAGAATAACGGAACACTACCAAAATCCCCTTGTTTTCACTAATTAATTTTGATACATGATGTCAACGTAAAGGAAGAGGGACAGTTTTGTAACTGCAATTATGCAAGCTGCTTAATCCCACTCACCTTTCAGAAGCAGATGTTGTTTGAAGATTTTCAAGATGGCTGCCATGGCGGCTATCTTGAACATCTGAATGGAACAATTTTAGCAGTTCTGAATCTCCATGTTGCTCTGATGTCTCCTACCAAGTTTCAGCTCAAACTGACTTAAGGTTTGTGAGGAGATAGGGTTTGAAGAAAAACTGAAGATGGCCGACATGGGGGCCATCTTGGAGCGATTTTAGCAATTCTGAATCTCCTTGTCATCCCAATGCCTCCCACCAAGTTTGGGCTCAATCCAAAAGCTTTCAGAAGGAGATGTTGTTTGAAGATTTTCAAGATGGCCATCATGGCAGCCATTTTGGATATCGGAACAGAACAATGTTAGCAATTCTGTATACCATGTGTCCCCTAGATGTCTCCCATCATATTTCATGTCAATCCAACTTAAGGTTTGGGAGGAGATGTCGTTTGGGAGGAGATGACAATTTCAAGATGGCGATCATCTTGGATATCAGAACCAAACTATTTTAGCAATTCTGAATCTCCATGTAGCCCCAATGCCCCCCACCAAGTTTCAGCTCAATCTGACTTAAAATTCTGGAGGAAATGTTGATAATGTGAAAAGTTAACAACAGATGGACGACGGACAACAGACCAGGGCATAAGCTGAGCTAATAAAATGACATCAGTATTTTGTGTTCATGAAAAGGAAAAAGTGGATTTTTGAATGACGTTCGCACAAATTAGGAGGTAAACTTAATTTTTCATAATTATAAACCAGGGCTCCGGAAAACTGGAAAATAGCTGGTCTGGACCGAAAATAAGAATTCTGGACCAGTTTCAAAACCCCCAAAACGCTAACAATTCGGTCCAACAGGTTTGTGCCTTGAACCCCTTTTTTCCCAAACCAACCAATTTTCAGGAATCAATGATGTCTAAAAAATCACAAACGGTCAAGTCTTCCCAAACTGACAACATCCATGCACCTTTTAAATGCGTTATTATGGTAGTTAAAATGCTCTAAATGGTCATCTGACATGTATATTGGAGAGATAGATGAATAACGGCAACCTACCGCAGCACAAATTAATTGCGTCATTATCCAAACATTGTCAAAAAATTAAAACTTCACTGTCCTTTGTACGGTAAACAAGCAATTATCACGAATCATCAGTAACGGTAGTCTGATAATTAATCTGTTTGTGTGACACATGTGAATACACTGAGACTGCAAAACATCAGGTGCAGTTGGCGGGTCCAAAAGATCAAAGGTCGCTTTAACTGAGAGTAATAAAAGAATGCACCGCTTGAACGCACCCCTTTTTGTCCTCTTCTTTTTTGTTTTGATCAACACGGTTTGTCAGTCCCAGATTTGATAAATTAATTCCCAAACCGTGTATGTCCTGATCAGATGTCGCATACAATGGCATCTGATCTGGGTCTTATTGTTTGCTTCTTTTTTTTTTTTTTTTTTTTGCCGACGGCCATAACACGCGAGTATAATTCAAGGTAGATTTCACGGTAAAAATAAGTAAAGCACCACTTGCAATAGACAAGATTGGTCAGTGCTTAAAATTTAGGGTTTTATTTCATAATTTCATCTGCCATCAGAGTTCTGTTTTTGAAGTACACTGGCAATGTATGTGCTGAGACGGGATGATCATGGTCAAAGATGAGTTTGTTACTTTATATTTTTCTCCATTGCTATCAAGATGAAGCCTGAGAACAGCTGAACAACCAGTTGCAAAATACTGCTGCACAGGTCTTTTACCCTCACTCCTTATTCTTGGTTTGCCATAATGTTTTTCATACCCTCACCCATGAAAAAAGTTGGTATTCATTGTTTTATCTTAACTGTAAGTCAGTGAAATAGTTATTGTTATTAAAAGAATTTTGTACATTCTGTACATTTGTGTAAATGATGTTTCAAAATCAATTCTTAAATAATATTTTACCGGTTGTCAATAGCAAAATCGCTATTGACAACCGGTTGTCAATAGCCACTTCCTAAAATTTAAGCAGTCTGGTCAGATCTTGAAACATTGAAAACTGCAAAACCGCCCGTGGCGCAGGCCTTTTTTTATTAGACCTAATTAGGTCCATAAAGTTGTTTCGTTCCATCTCTCCTGTTTCCCGCCGTCTTCGCGCTTACGCAAGACGGGAATCAGTTGTTTATAAATACAGTCAACTCTCCTTATCTCGAACTTCACGGGACCTGATAAAATGTTCGAGTTATCCGTAGTTCGAGACAACCAAATTGTGACGTCATAGGTATGACGACTGTTCACCTCTCTGTTCGCCAAAACGTGCTTGGAAGGCACATGTATATGGCAATTTAAATAATTTACGCGTACTTCAGTTTGCATTGTTACTGTTTGTTTTAGGAGATGCAATGGTTCTCTTGGAATAATATCATCAATGAATGTTAATAATAATAAATTTCAAACGTCTCTTCTCCTGCAAATTTGGATTTCCATATGAGCTATAAATAAATTACTGGTTTCCGGGTTGTGTTAGCTATACGTTAAGAACTGGTTTGGATTAGCTCCCTTCGCATAGACGACTCGATAAAGAGTTGACTGGTTTCCGCTTTTGCAATAAAACGCTTACAATGTTAAGCGGCAGCTGTAAGCTAGTTTGGATCATCTCCCCTAGCATAAACGAACCATCTCAGCGCGGCAAACTGTAGATCCTGCAGAGAAAGCTCGTTATGAACCGTCTCATCTGGACCTATACTATTTGTGTATGTATCCGTACCAGTCTACAGGGTCGGAAGGGTTAACATCGGTACCCACGTGTGATTCGTCTATTTGAGGCCGTGCACGACAACTCCTATTAGAAGATTGTGCAACTGTCAAAGACTCAGATCAGCCTGCACGCCCACGAATTTTCCATTATATGCATGAGCCTTATCTGGGCTTACCAAAGAGCACCGCCTGACCAAAGAGTAACAAGCGAAGATTCAGACTTAGCTAGCCTGATCAATACAGGCTGATCTGAGTCGGAACCTGTCACGCACTGACTTTTCTTGAAGACGCTATATCATTCAGACGGACAGTACTCAATAGTGAAGAGCATATCTAAACAATAAATTAAAGAAACTTTGTTGATTAATCTTCCATAACACTATGGTGTTGAGCGCTGCGTGTCAAACCCGACTCGACACGCACGTGATTTCATAATTACGGATTTTAAACATTGTTTGTGTTGTTTGTAATTACCTGGACAAAGGGGAAAATTAAAATACTGATTTATTTATCAATGGCCTATTATGATTTTCATTAACTGAAAGACCGGCGGCGCCGCATCTTACATTTTTTTTCCTTCGTCATGGTCCGAGTTCAAGATACGCGGTAGTAAAAGCTGTGAAAAATATATTCAGGGACTGAAAATGATGGACGAGATAGCCGAAGTGTCGACATAAAAGTAGTTCGACATACGCGAAGCTGAAATGCAATAAATACATAGGGAAAATAATCAGGACTTTGAAATCAGTTCGACATAAGTGATAGGATCGAGATAAGAGGGGTCGAGATAACGAGAGTCAACTGTAGTTATCTAGGAAAACCCTGCGGAGGTGGTAATTACAACAAAACCGTGCCTTTTTTTTTTTTTTCTGTCTTTCTTTTTGCATACCTGACCATATTTACTGATGATGCCAGCTTTGATCATGCTCCTTATACCCGACTTCCGGTGTATTATTTAAAAGGAATTATAGGACTGCCAATTGTCATTAGTTTTCATGACAGGTGATATATTTTTTTTTGGAAATGGGCTCATAGACAACATCATCGTCATCGGCTGGACCGATTCAGATTCCTGAATTTCCAGAGCCCTGATTATAAACTGTACAGTGGAGTCCAGTACACATCTATAGATACATTTTACAAGCATTTATAGCAAGCACAGCTCGCGACGCGCTTTGCTTGTCACGAGGTGAGCTCTACGATAGAGAATATGATCAAGGAAAAGTAACATACAACAATATAATCAGCATTCCCACTCACATTTTGATTTGGACTTAGCATTTGGGGGTACAGATCACTTTTTGAGGGTACGCATATTTTGAGGTAATTAAATGCATTGTATAGTACCAGGAAGGCTGTATAAAAAAGCCATTTTATGATCGACCTTTTGCCTTTGGGACTGATTGTCGCTGCCAGCTTCGTGCTGAGCGTCTTCATTAGAACCCAAGCATTTTGAAGATTTGCGCTTTTGCGCCCCTTTCTACGCTAAGTTTTAGCCGAAGAAGAATGCTAGCTTGTGACATCTTTGTTGAAGCTTTTCAAACCGACCACCTGTTTTGGCTAGGTAATGAACAATCAAGATATCTCTCTCGTATATAAACAACACGGTCATCAGTGATTGGATAATGCGAAAAAGACCATACCCAATACAGTACTCCAGCTAGGATTAGTAGGCAGAGGGGAGAGATGTTACAAATGATAAGGCATGTCACATTAATTGTCCGAAACTTGAAGGCACATATAATAAACAGGTAAACATGAATAACTTCTTTATTTTTTGTCCAATTTTCATGAAATTTTCACCAAAATGTAGGTTTTTATGTAAGGAATGGAAATAAGGCACATGGAAGGTGCAGAAGGGCAGAGGGGCGGCAGGAGAGGGCCAGCCCGCCCCTCTGTATAGGGCTAGCTGGATGAGCTAAAACTGGCTCGAACAGGATGTACAAATGTTGCAATTTATATGTGCACCAAAGATGCATTATGTTTTGAGTACTAGATACCAACAATTCTGTTTGCTCTATGCTCTATGCACTGGCTCTACTAGCCGTACGAATTCATTTTAGTCCGCCGGCAATCGATGCTTTATTAATATTCAAAAGGATGCTAATGAGCGAAAACCGAATCGAGCAGGACGTATGAATGTTGCAATTTATATGTGCACCAAAGTTGCAGTATGTTTTGAATATGTAGATACCAACAATTCTGTTTGCTCATGGCATATTTTCTTTGTGAATCATGTACTGTGGTACGTGAATGGGAATGCTGATATACTTTCAGCAGAAATTGCTCTGACCAATATTTTCTTCCTTTTTTTTCCCTTAGTTGTCACCGGAAGATGGCAGGACTGGAGCGGACTTGATTATACCGCTAGTCACAAAATTGGGTCTCACTAATAAGTGTCACGAAGTGCCCAGAAACGAGTGTCAATAAGTGTCACGAGTATATTTTGCTGACGATTTTTATTATTTATTATTGATTTACACATATTTTTATATTCATTCTTAAATGATGCTGTGAAGGACTTTTGAAGAAACTACAGATAGGTTTTTTTAGGTCTGTGCTGTACTCAAATTTAGGGTAAGCCTAGTTTCATATTATTCAAGTAAGTATGACAGGAGTTTAATATGCAAGTTCTGTTGATATTAATGATGTGACAAATTTCACAACCAGATGTGAGCAGTCTGTCGGTTATTCTTAGTAATTTCTTACCATCATCATTCCTGCCACCGATGCTAGTTTCTTCCACTAAACAGGGATCAAACTGGGACCAGGCCAGTGCACTATAAACCGCAGTGCTATCAGATTCATATATATCTTTCATTCCTATACTCTTATGCTGTACTTTTCTTCTACTGGTAGCAATGTTATGGTCAAATATGTCACAATTAGCTACAGAAGAAACAAGGATTCGGAAAGCAAAAGTAGGAAGTGGGTGGGGATAACTTTTTCAGCTTTAGACATACCATCTATAAAACAAAGTAAATGAGTTTGCGAGAATTCTTAAGCCTATATAGTGTACCTGATTAGAAGGCTAGTTTTATAAGTTCAAATCAAAATCAAATAAACGTTAAAAACTTCCGCCAACCTGAAAATAGGAGGTGCCTGTTTCGGTCGCCATGTTTTCTTGAACTCAGCCGACTTCGAACATCAACAAACCGCCAACCTGCTTAAAGTGCAAAAAGGATCATCAGACAGACCACAAATAAGTTGGAGATATGTAGCAATAAATCCTCTGCATAGATTCGCGGATAGTGAGTCACAAAATGGTTTGAACGTCTCTAAAATTGTTGTACAAACTCCAGAGACCATGAAAAATTCAGTATAATGACATTGGGTTGATCACGTGCTGCAAGTTTTGTCCAATCGAAACGATTTTGACATAATATTGTACCGCTGTTCAGAAACGCAAAACTGATTGGATCCATTTCTGAATCGGTAAACTTCGGTACCGTATTTCTGGGCAAGCTTGATTTAGAGAACGTTCGTATCCAGCTGGAAAAAGTTCAGCGCAGAGGAGCACTGGACCTGTGATTACAGGTCATGCTTGACTGCCATGGTAAACTGCGTTGGGTGAAGAAACCTAGAGAAGGACAGAAGCCCGTCTCTACATTTTTTTTTACAAAATCGTTTTACGGTCTTGAGGCAGTGCCTCTCCCTGATTATATATAAATACAATAAAGCAGCCACAAAATGAACAGATGACAAGCAGAGTTGGGAACTCTTTCCCCAAAAAGGTGGCAACTTTGTTACCCAAACTTAACTGACTCTGTCATAAACTCAAATAATTGTTAAAAGAAAACACTAGAAAGTGAAACACTACGTAACAATAATTATTAATAAAAAGTACCATAATGAAAGTACTTTCTTGGAATGGTCAGTAATGAATTACTTGAGGGATTTAACCCAGCTAGCATTCTACGTAAATCTACATCGGGCCGTCATCGGACCGTCAGCTACCCTGACGGGCCGATGACGAATCCGGGTCGTTTCGCCCGTGGGTCGTTTCGCCGGGTCGTTTCGCCCTGTGTCGTTTCGCCCTTGTTTTTGGGGTGGGTCGGTTCGCC
This sequence comes from Anodontia alba, assembly GCA_964016985.1. Classification (NCBI taxonomy): domain Eukaryota; kingdom Metazoa; phylum Mollusca; class Bivalvia; order Lucinida; family Lucinidae; genus Anodontia; species Anodontia alba. The sequence goes on from OZ024821.1 coordinate 10,343,066, forward strand.
CTTATTAGGTGGGGCGTTTCGCCCGTGAGTCGTTTCGCCGGGTCGTTTCGCCCTGTGTCGTTTCGCCCTTGTTTTTGGGGTGGGTCGTTTCGCCCTTATTAGGTGGGGCGTTTCGCCCGTGAGTCGTTTCGCCCATGAGCCGTTTCGCCCTGGGTCGTTTCGCCCCAATATATTATAAGGCCCATACGGACATACAGATAGACAAACTGAATGGGGGGAGGGAGGGTGAGATGGGTGGGTGGATAGATGGATGGATCATAGATATTATAAGGCCCATACGGACAGATAGACAAAATGGATGGATGGATGGATGGATGGATGGATGGATGGATGGATGGATGGATGGATGAATGAATGAATGAATGAATGATTTAATGGATGAATGAATGTATGAATGAATGATTTAATGGATGAATGAATGATTGAATGAATATATTATAAGACCCATACGGACATACAGATAGACGAACTGGATGGAGAAATGGAGGGAGGGAGGAATGGGTGGATAGATGGATGGATCATAGATATTATAAGGCCCATACGGACAGATATACAAAATGGTTGGATGGATGAATGAATGAATGAATGAGTGTATGTATGTATGTATGTATGTATGTATGTATGTATGTATGTATGTATGTATGTATGTATGGTGCGTGGGATAGATCGTTTCGGCTCAATTTTAAGGCCCTTACAGACAGATAACAGATAGTTAAACTGGATGGATGGATGGATGGATGGATGGATAGATGGACGGACGGACGGACGGATGGAAACAGACAGGCAGACGGACGGACGGATAGATAGATAGAGAGATAGATACATAGATAATGTCATTATGTGGTTGTTTTGACAGTATTATTAATTATACGAGATGACAGAAGTGTGAAAACACGTGCGCGTTAATTGATAAAGGCGTTAATCCATTACGGTAATCCTTTCAGGCTTATAATCACAAATTAACGAAGGTTACTCATGCCTGTTTATTAAAGACGGTGTTTGGCCTTTGTCTTTGGCGGCGAATGGCGGCCGACGTTCCTGAAAAGGCTTTAATGATCCACAAAAATTTTATGCACAACTTTTTTTTGTTTTAAAAAATGCTTATATGTGCCGACCGTAGTGTATATAAATGAATTTTCTCCAGTATGAATCAGGACACCCCCCCCCCCCCCCCCCCCCCCCCCCCCCCGCCCCCGCACTCACCTAAAATTTTTCGTGGGAAAGTCCAGGCCACCGTAAATATCTCCAAACATGGCCTGGCTCAAGCCTTCGTGCTTTAATAAAAAACAAGGGCGAAACGACCCACCAAATAGGGGTGGAACGACCCACGGGCGAAACGACTCAGGGCGAAACGACCCAGGGCGAAACGACCCACGGGCGAAACGACTCACGAGCGAAACGACTCACGGGCGAAACGACCCGGGACCGCCGATGACGGCCCGATATAGATTTACGTAGAATGCTGACTGGGAAGTAAGCTTTACGGGATCCCTCGCCCTCAGCATTCTAGTGGTGAAAACGTATATTTGTCGTGCGGAATAACCCTGTCTTACTTCTGATTATTCTAATTCCTAATTTTGGCTTATCAACTGCAGTCTGGTCCTAAACTACCACTGCACAGTCAATACCATGGAAGAAAGAGGACTGAAAACTATGTGTAATTTCATGGTTTTCATTATTCATTTGTATAATACTATTTAATTTTATTTGTCGTGCCCAAAGAGTTAAAGACTGAAAAAGGCATCTTTCTAATGAAGATACAGTGCAAGAAAAAACACCACGCATCAAAACTGACAGTGAATGAGCTCAAAACTGATTACTCTAAATCATTTCATTGGCACGCGTTGGTTAAAAAAGCTCTTGATTGTTTAAAGCAGACGCTTCCCCTAATTTGACTTTAGGTTGTGTGACTGCCAAAAAAAAAACAAAGACATATGACTGGCGATCTGAAATATTCCAAATACTAACAGGGTTATTGAGAGTTTCGCTTTTTGCTTATTTGCATCTCGGAACAATGACGTCATTGGTTCTTATGAATATTTTTTAAAATGTTTTAAAGTCTTCAATTTGAAAATATTCAGGGAATGTATGTAGAGAGAAACAGATCTCCTCCATATTTGTATGTAGAGCTGCAGTGCTTATACATTTTCATAGTCAGTTTGATTTTTAAATGAAATTTAACTTAAAAAAAAAACAATTTAGTAAAATTTTATAATGAATTTATATTCCATTTTCTGAAGCTATTTTATTGAAATTTTATATGTTAAATGTTTCGGAATGTTATTTTTAACAATTTATTCATTCTTGATAAGCTTTTTCCAACATAGTGATCTGTATCTTCTAAAAAATGTTTGTAAAAAAATAATTAAATCAGTTCTCATTATTTAAAAAAAAAAATGCTAGCAAAAACATGAATAGTAAAAGAACATTTACTATTTTTATCAAAATTGGCCGTCTGGAGTAAAATTATGAGGATTTAAATAAAATCTGAATTTCAAAGTAAATATGATAGATATGATAGTTTTATTCAACTTAAAGCAATACATGCTCATGTGTTGTATACTTAATACTCTAATACAAAAAAAAAAAAAACATGGGTTCAATGGCAATCATAGTATACCCTTGCAATCAAACATACGAAATACAAAATGGGAGAAATACACATACTTAGTTGTTCTTTGAAGAAGCTGATGACTGAAATTTCTACTGCTTTTGGACCTTCTTGTGTGTCTTATGACACAGTTCGGCGGTGGAAAAAGAAATTTGAGTCTGGTGTAGAAATTTGAAGTCTCCAGATAGAAATAAGCAAATCATTTCGAACATCCCTCGTATATTCATACACACATACAAGACACTGCTAAACAGTAAGGGGCGAGGATTGTGGCCACGTAAAATCGATTTAAGCCCCCCAGTGAAATACTTTTCACTGACCGTTCCAAAGCGGTTCTTCTGCCATGGTTTATTTTTGTTATAGTTCGTCTTTGAATGTGTGTGTCGCTTACATCTTTTTGTTTTGGATAGCCATTTGGCCACTTTGTGGGAAAGTAACTGTCCGTTTGGCTTTCTGCTAGTGATGTTTCCATAAGGGTCTAGTTATTTCGTGTTTGTGTTTCTTTCCCTTTGATGTCTCTGATGGGAGGTATGGGATAATTGTATCGATTCCTGATCATTGCCTTCCCTTCTACTGTGGGAGAAACGACTGTGGGTGGTAGTCGTGGTGGTGGTGGAGGCGAAATGACTGGAGGGTGGGGGAAATGCTATTGGGACCGGAACGACTAAGGGTGGAAATAGAGGCGAAACTACTAATGGGGAGGAGGAACATCTTGAGGCCAAAACGTCTTGTTACCCCATTAAAAATACCAGGTCTGAAACCCAGTATTGCTGAATGCCTTAAATTGTTTTCTAACTTGATGAAATATTGGACTTCAGCAAGGCGTTTGATGAAGTTCCACGTCAGCGCCTTGCTGCTAAGCTCCATCATAATGAAATTAGAGACCAGACCCGGTCTGTGGATCAAGAGCTTAATTCCTTGCCGATAGGAGCCAGCAAGTTGTCTAGTCACTTCCGGAGTTCCTAAGATGACAGTGCTCGGTCTTCTCCTTGATGTACATTAGCGACCTGTCCTCAAGAGTCTCTTCGTCAGTACGACTATTCACCGATGATTGTTTACTGTACAGAGCGATCCAAGACAATCAAGACGCAGAGTTGTTGCAGATTGACCTTGATCGTCATCAGGTTTTGGAGAAGGACTGGTAGATGCTGTAAAACCCAGAAAAATGCGAACGCATCCAGATAACCCATAAACGCAAGATCATACAGACCGGTTACTAGAAAGATCGAAAACACCTACTGACCGAAAAACGCCGGAAAATGTCGAAAAATACTGAAAAAAAAAAAAAAAAAAAAAAAAAAAAAAACACCGGGAAACACCAAAATATAGCCGGTATAGATAATCAGCTTGATCATTTTTTTTTTTTTTTTTTTTTTTTTTTTTTTTACGAAATCAACCTATAAAATCAATCTTGGGGGCACATGGGTGATTTTTTTTTTATTTTATGAATAATTATATGTTTATACAGCAGTATGTAGAATTTCCTGAAAAAACTATATATGTATTTTTGGGGTTGATTTTGGAGAAAATGTCGAATTTGTACTGATACCACTAAGTCTGCGAGCCACGAAATCAAACTTTATTTGGCGGAATCAACCTATAAAAAATCTTCGAGGCAAAAACAAAACTTTCTTTTACCATATGAATAAATATCTCTTTATACGGAAGTGTACAAAATTTCTTTCCTTTGTTCAGATTTTTAACTTGATTCTGAACGAAAGATGCATTTGTGTAGTCATTTCGCCGAGTCTGTGAAATCAACTGTCATTGGCGAAAACTGTCTATAAAAACAAACATTTTCGTCATTGTCAAAATTTCCTTTTACTATATAAATGTATATATCTTCATACGAGAGTGTACAAAATTCCATTTCCTTTGATTTGATTTTGAAGTTGATTTTCAACAAAACGGATGCAATTCGTATATGCGTATTCTGCGAAATCAACTGTCTTTTGTTCCATTCACCTTCTATATAAACCGAAAGCATAAGTAATGAAGTTTTAAATTCAAAATTTAGCGTCAGAAAATTGTTATCATATATCCATCATGTATGTATATGATTTGTACAATTGTGAAATGAAAGTTAGGAAATTTTCACAGGCGAAATCAACTTTAAAAGTTTTATCTGAGCCGAAGCATGGCAATTCCTACAATTTACATATACGCCAAGCAAAGACTCAGATCAACCTGCGCATCCGCGCAGTCTAATCAGTCTTTGCTGGCCGCATGAGTATGGGTCTTAGCCACCCTTAGAGCGCACAGTAAAGACTCTGCGGATACGCAGGCTGATCTAAGTCTTTGCTTGGCGTATATGTAACAAGTAAATTTTAGGAAATGCTATGCCCCGGCTCATCTAATTTTATTTGACTAGTTAATGATAATGACCAACGTACGAGCTTCGATAAAACAATTTTGATTTCGAGTTCCATGGAATCAACTTTTGAGTATATATATATAACACTTCATCACACATATTTAAATTCAATGCTTTTTAATATAACACATTAGTATACATCAGTATGTATTTTATTGAAAATAAAATCGGTGTTTGGATACAGATATGGACAAATGATAAAATTTGTGTATTGATTTGTCTACATGGTTCATTATAGAACTACACTTTGACAGCACATTTTCTTTTTAAATGTGACACGGATAGATAGATAGATAGATAGATAGATTTCGGCCAGGTATAGGTGTTAAAGAAAGCCGATAATCCCTTAATTAGATCATGATTGCTACCTACAATCTGCATGCATGACCGTTAATTGAATAACTGTCTTTAATCTGGATAGGTGTTAATCACCGTGAGCGGTCCAAATGGAATTAAATTGTTATGTTAACTCTTCAGATGTTATTACACTGAAGAAATCACCTTTGACCTTCAGCAGAAATATATATATATTCTGCTTTAAATTTGTTTTGAAGTTTAAAGTTCAGAGAATTCATTTGTAAGTCAGACTCAATGACGGCCTCTTCGTAAAAACTTTAACCATGGTTTGGGGCTTGACGATATGTCTTTGGCTCGGCCCGCTTTGGTTCAACTATTGGTTTTCATTTACTCTGGCATACAGTCGTATTAGCCATGAGTACTCATCTTTGTTTATTATAGTGATTATAGTGATTAATTTGATTTTTATGTTTTCGCTTTGATGCATTGACTGATTTGCCTTTATGTTAACCGAATTTTTATGTATTTCTGTATTGAGAGTAGCATCAGGACCCCCCTTTTTTAGCATTTTTAGTATAATTAAGATCTGTCCAAACTGACCTTAAGGATATACCGCCACGGGATTTGTGTATAATACCCGATTCTTTCTTGTTCCATTTTAAACCGTTGTCCATATTGTCGCAGTATTCATTGCATTTCTATCGTGCAAAAAATTTTCGTAACATCCCAGCTAGCATTCTACGTAAATCTACATCGGGCCGTCATCGGCCCGTCAGCTACCCTGACGGGCCGATGACGGCCCGATATAGATTTACGTAGAATGCTGACTGGGATTGTGTCTTGAAAAGACGGTGAGTTTTCAACTTCTTTCCCGTACGGGGAATTTGGTTCTCCAAAGATGGTGATATTTCATAAATATGTAGCACTGTAATGTAAAAGAACCTCACAAATACTGGGCGTCGGGCCTATTTTGTCTTTATCACTTTTAACAAATAAACCTAGGACACAACGACAGTATAATGCGGGATCCAACGTCAGTAAGGGGATTTTCGGATCCCACCGGGTGTACAACATGCTGACCTACAGATCTACGTCCTTTTCGACGTTCTAGAAGATGATATAAACATCCCCCTGAGCGCCAAACTGGGTAACTGCTTAATTTATTGTACTTATGGACATGTCTGTTTAAAGCAGCACAGCGATAGTTTAGATAACACATGCGAAGAAGCTTGTTTCAGACACAAATATATACAGTCGAACCTCGTTATCTCGAACTCGCTTATTTCGAATTACCGCTTATCTCGAAGTGAAAATCTGATTCCTGTTTTAACATGAAACTATGACAGCAGGTAACAAAATAATGTGGGAAAGAGGAGAAATTGCTCCTAAGGATATATATATATTTCTAACTTCAGGAGTCAAATTACATATTCATTTGTTAAATGTGGTTGTTCAATTTATTGTTTTCCTCACTCCCTCAACTCTGATATGTCGAAGTACGGATAACTCGAAGTGTTTCAGTGAGTCCCTTGGAATTCGAGATAACGAGGGTCGACTGTACATGTTACAAAAACGAATAACGTTCTTCAGCAAACCATAAGGTAAGTTTTAAAAATATATACCAACCATACATCAATTTTAATTTTCATTTATTCAGTATTTAAAACAAAACAATTGCTTTTAATCCATTTATGCTTGGCGTCCCATAAAAGGGACACTGGCGAACAGTGTAGACTCAGATCAGACACCGCACAACGCGTTGTCTGATTAGGATCTACACTGTTTGCACGAAGTTCAGGATATTTTACGATTTTACTTTTCATTTACCCAGTATTCAAAACAAAACGATTGCTCTGAACCCTTTATGCCTGGTGTCCCATAAAAGCGACACTGGCAAACAGTGTAGACCCAGATTAGACGCCGCAGAACGTAGCGTCTAATCAGGGTCTACACTGTTTGCATTAAGTTCAGAAATTTTTTAGGTTTCATGATAATAATAAAATCCGTCCAGACACCCCTCATATTGGAAATGGACCGGTCCGAAGAGTAAAGACAGAAGAGTTCATTCGGCAGCGTAGACGCCACAGTACGCGGGGTCTACACTGTTCAGAATTTTTTACGATTTTACTTTTCATTTATTCAGTATTCAAAACAAAACGATTGCTTTAACCCACTTATGCCTGGTGTCCCGTAAAAGCGACACTGGCAAACGGTGTAGACCCAGATTAGACGCCGCAGAACGTGACATCTGATCAGGGTTTTCACTATTTGCATTCAGTTCAGAAATATTTACGATTTTACTTTTCATTCACTCAGTATATATTCAAAACAAAATGATTGCTCTAAACCATTTATGCCTGGTGTCCCATAAAAGCGACACTGGCAAACAGTGTAGACCCAGATTAGACGCCGCAGAACGTAGCGTCTGATCAGGGTCTACACTGTTTGCATTAAGCTCAGAATTTTTTTTATGTTTCATGGTAATAATAAAATCCATCCCGACACCCCTAATATTGGAAATGGACCGGTCACAGAAGGGTCCATTCTGCATAAATGGATTAATACCGTAATAAACCTCAGTATTGGGACAGATAGGCCTTTGCAAACTGTGTTGACCCAGATCAGACGCGACAGAACGCGGCGTCTGATCAGGGTCTACACTGTTTGCCATACATACAGCACTATTTTAGACACATCACGATGTAGTAGAATGGACTATTTCAATTTTAGGACAAGTATGGTAAGTAGATAAGGTGTCCCAAAACCTAGGGTTATTACGGTACACGTTTTTTTTTAAACGTACATAGAGCTGGTTTCGTGAAATCAACACCAACTTTTGATTTTACTATTAGAATTTTACTTAAAATAAGAATGATAATGACCCATAGCATTTGTAGTTCGCCAGGTACCTTTTATGTATAAGACATTTTAGTTTGTAAACAAATAATAACTTTTCAAGCTGATTTCGCCAATGCTAGTTGATTTCACAATCCACGGACATGGCAAAATCAGTACACAATTTTAAACTTTCGTTCACAATCAACCTTAAAATCAATAATAAGATTGCTAAAATTGTTTGTTGATCATTAATATCTTTTAATAACAATAGTTTTAGTCTGTTATTAGAAATTGTAACTTCTAAGTCCCGATTTCGCCATTGATAGTTGATTTCGCGTAACTTGGACTTTTTTTTTTTTTTTTTTTTTTTTCAAAATCAACCTCCAAAACCAGAAAAAAAATGAAAGTTTGCACAAACACGACTACATGTATATTTAATCATACAGTAAAAAAAAATATGTTGGCTTTACCTAGCAGATTGATTTTTTTTATTAAGAAAGAAAAAGAAATTGATTGCGCGAAATCAAGCTGATTACGCTGATTAGCTATACTCTACACACATAATGGGTTTGTGGGAGGGAAGGGTGTGGCGAGGGGTAAGGTTATATGTTCGCTAGTGGTATAGGATGGTAGGTATGAGATACCCAGATAGCATGACAACGTTGGCCCAACGTTGAAATATGGTTGAAATATGGTCGGACAGTTGGCTAACCGTTGGCATCATATGTACAACATTGCGCCAACGTTGGGCCAACGTCATACAAATTTGACAAATTCCAGATAAAAATAATTCTTATGCACTAACATTGGGCCACCGTTGGCCCAACGTATGTATTTAGATGCATATTTTCCCCATAATTTTAGTTTATGTGGTAACGTTGGATTTACGTTGGCCCAACGTTGATATGTGATGCGCACTTTTTAAAAGATATACAGGCCGCGAATTCATTCAATAATGAAAATACATCATGATTAAATTTTTGAATGGATAAATAAATGAAAATGTTACAATATTTGTAGTTTTTACTTTATTTTTCAAAAGGAAAATAGAGCAATCTTGACTTGTTGGGAATCCTACATTCTGAATATAAAAAATACAGGTTTGATATTGATAACACATATTTTTTTCTTACAATGTAAAAATAATGAAAATTGAAGTATTCCTCTTTTATTAGTTTAATTCCGCATACAAAATATGATAAGAAATGCTTTATCAATAAATCTAATTATGATACTGTCTTTGACTATTCACTACCTGCAGGTTATAACATCAATTATAATGACACATAATACCCCAGAGAGTTATGTTTGTGTTAGCCATTATCAATGTATAATTAATACCAAGAAGATAAACACCAGAATCTGCTTTTTAATGCCTTTGTAGCTGGCTGTTAAACAACATCTTGTTTATGTGGTTAAGTTTTATGTGTAAGTTGACCAATGATGTTTTATAAAAGTGAATTAAAAAATACTTTTTTTTTGTAAATGAAAAAAAAAACAACAAAAAACAACAACAAAACAAAACAAAAAAATCATTTACCTCATTTATTCGTAAAGATAAATATATAAACCGACAAATAATAAACAAATAATACTGGAGGAGAATATTACTTTTAATTTCTTTTTTATTTTCAGATTGGCTCAACGACAAAAGATACAAAATTGTATGGCTTTATTGGTCAAAGTTGAAAATAGGCGTTTAATACAATGTTTGATGCGGACAAAATTTGTATGTTTGATACGGATAAACATTATTTTGCGTCCAAGTTGACAACTGATATGTCAGTATACGTTGGGCTAACATTTCAATGTACGTTGGCATAACGTTGTTTCAATGTTACCCGTCAAATATGTCCTACGTTGGCCCAACGTTGCGCCAACACGTTGGCCCTACGGAGGCCCAACAAGCAAGTTAACGTTGGGGCAACGTTATTCTAAAACGTTGGCCCAACGGAGTGACTAGCCAAAATACTACATTGACCCAACGTTGTCATGCTATCTGGCTAAAATGATCTTCAACCCTTTGAAGTAAGAGATCATCTGCCGAAAACCACCTAACTACGTCAGGAAATTCCATATTCTGCAGGATGGTCTCCATACATTCCATTAGCTGTTGACAGAAATCTATGAGATTTTGCAATTTTTTAGGAGAGAGTTGATGAAATTCTGTGAGATTTTTTATGAAAATCACTTTCAAGCTTACATAAGTAAGTTAAAAGCCACTATTTTAATGAATTAAGCTTGGGACAGCCATTCTAATGTGTGATTTATTTCTAGTTCTTCAAACAATAGCTTATTAAATGGTATGAAAAATTCTGTGATATTTTAAAATCTTATGGGAAACGGGGTCCAGAAGGGCCAAAATTTCGGTGAGATTTTGTCTCACAGTATGAGGTATGGCATGTATGGGTCTCGGTGATTGGGTCCGGGTTTCAGTGTAGGATTGATGCTTTCGATAGTACTTTATATTGTTATAGTGATCGTATTGCCGAAAACCATCTAAATGCGTTGGGAAAAAAAGGTAAGAGAAAAGTCCAGGGAGTGCCACAATCACAAGCCGCAGCCCTTCCTAGACGCCAAGAGGAAGAAGAAACCGACAAAACCAAACAAGCACAAATCGAACAAACGTACGAATAGCACTAAGATTAGCTCTCTCTTCCCAAGGGGAGGTAATCGCAATGCTAATAGGACTGAAAAACACAAGAACAAAATAACACAAGGTAAGACATAAATCATGGGAAAGAGGAATACGAAAGGTGATTGTAAAGTGCAAATACTGGCACTTGAAATAATAACACCAAAATTCTCGATGAAAAATACATCGTCTTGTCTGGAGATTACTCGCCGAAAACCGCCTAGATTCTGGGTGTGGCTATTGTTGCTTTCGAAAGTACCCCAACTTGTTCCATTGAATTGCCAAAAATCACCTTAGTATGCCTAAAAATCTGGAAGAAAACATCATTTCTTCAGGAAAATAGAGCACGGTGGGGTATATAGGCTTAAGGTTCTTCCAGATTTTTAAATTACTATCGAAGGCCTCAATCCTACACCGCAACCACGACCCAATCACCGAGACCATCCTGCAGAATACTGTGTTTTCCAACGTAATTAGGCGGTTTTCAGCGGCCGATTTCTAACTTCAAAAGGTTGAGAACCATGCTTTCTCCTACCTACCATCCTATACCCCCAGCGACCATATAACTCTACCCCATACTCCTCTCGCCACACCCTTCCCTTCCCACCCATTTCGTATATATTTCTGTTTATATTGTTTGTGTTTTCCGGTGTTTTTAAGCGTTTTTCGGCGTTTTCCGGCGTTTTTCGTCATTATATTTAATTTTTCGGGTTTTTTTTTTCTAGTGACCTCAACAGACTTCCTACTGTATCCACGGTCAAAAGTTTAAAGAGACCTCTCAAGCAAAGTACCTTGGACTCACGATAGACAGTAAGCTGACTTGGTGACGAAAAAGGCCAATCAGATTTACAGCCATCCTACGCAACTACTTGCACGAAAGATAACAAGGCAAAGTGCTACAAGTCCCTCATCTGTCCCAGCTTGAGCATTCAGTCATGGCGTGGGATTCGCACACGAAGACCAACTCAGCCAAAGTAGAAGCTGTACAAACACGGGCCGCCAGATTCTTCTTCAGTGACTAAAGCCGAACTAGCAGTGTCACTTCACTGATGCTTCGTCCCAAGCAAACTCGGCCCCTGACCAACTCGGCCCCTAAGAGAGTCAAGAGTCAATCGTGTTTGCTGTAATATTGTACATGAAGGGTTTCCGTTAGATAATATTCTATTCTATTCAGAGTGTCTGGGAGGGACTGAATCCCCGTCCAACAGCGAACAATCGTGTACACCATGAAAAATGGCGGGAATAACTGTCACATAGAAAGTCTTGTGTAGTATTTCCATAGCTGTAAATCCCTTTTCATTGCACAGACCAGTCGCAACTGACAAAACACATTGTTTTGTTTAGCTATAAGACAGGATGTGTGGACGTACAGCATGGTAATATCTCCCTGTTCTGTATTTGAAGCCCTTTGACAGTAGATAGATAATTAATTGATAACATGACACTTTTTTTTGCCACTTCTACGCGAAATGTCAAGAGATCTGTAAGGGAAATCTCAAAATTTTTACTGGTAAAGACTATCAAGTCGATCCGTTGCTAAATAAAGTTGCATTTACTCTTAAAATTCAAAGGAAGCATAATAATACCTGAGCTGGCCCATATGGATATTGAGATATTGAGGAGTTGAGGTTTTATAGCCCAGTCAACCCATTAGGGTCATGTTGAGCTGGTCAGTTTACTTGACCACTTTTCCTGGGCAGGCTTAGTTCTCCAAGTGTTTAACCAGTATTATGTGTGCACATTCTTTTGGCAGAAACCGACAACTGCCCTTTTTGCAACAGCGAAAGGGAAAGAATGAATGTAGAATGTATTTCATGATCAATCTCCACGAAAGAATGTTGCCGGACCCAGCGGGGATCGAACCCACAAACTCATGATCACAAGTCAGATGCACATCCATTTGAGCCACTAAACCCAGCTCACAGATGCTTGGGGTCAGGTGAGCGTTCTGGCCCAATAGAACATGCCTAGTACTGATAAAACTTGTTTTAAGACTTAAAGACAATGTTTTAAAAAAGTCCCCATCACCGACAGGCTCTTATATACACTTGTATATTAGAGCCTACACTTGTATATTAGAGCCTGTCAGTGATGGGGACATTTTTTTTAAAACTTGTCTATACCCATTCTTTAATGGAGTCTTGAAATATTTTGACCTCTCTTACCGAACATTTGACCGTTTTTGAATACCGATGATAAAGAGGCACTGTATTAAACAGCTTTTATTTTAGTTAGGCCGAGATGTGGCTGCATGCTTCGAAATAATCTGCACTAATGTGCTCGGGCTGGCTTGTTAGGGTAGAAATAAATAAACTAACGATGAAGACCGACAGTATCTGAAAATCGGTACGGACAAATTATGTAACCAATGTTTTGTGGAGTTATCTGCCCAAGACGCCCATATTTTCGTCTCCGGATGATAACTTGAGTAAACATCAGTGGATTTACACCAAACTTGGTTTGTGCATTGATGTGGAGATCTGGTTTGGTATTGCTAATTGGCAAATTTCGTCAAAGTTTTACGGAGTTATCTGCCCGATACATGCCCATATTTTCGTTTTCCGGACGATTTGAGTAAATGTCAAGGGATTTTAACTAAACTTGGTACATGCATTGATATGAAGGAGATCTAGTTTGGGATTGCTTATGGGCAAGTGTCCTCACTGTTTGAGTTACCTGCCAGCTACACAATAATGGCAGGGTATTATAGTTTAACGTTTTTATTTAGCATCTAAATGAAAAATTTAAACCATAAGGGCATGTAAGTTTTGGAGAAATTTTACACTTCTGCCAATAATGCAAATGGTAACAATATCGCCAATCAAATACAAGCTCTAGAAAAACACCTTCATGATAGCACTATCATGGCAGTCACTATTATGATGCATCAATATTTTGATGTCTTGTTACACTCCTACCAATAATGCAAACAGTAACGGTGTCGTCGACCAAATAAAGGCTCTAGAAAATATGGTCTCTTAAGACCACAAATTTGTTAGAACAATCTTAGAGATAAAAATAAAACACTGCCAATCATTCTGTATAATGATGAACGAATCATTCTTGGCATTGATAAAAACATTTAATCTTTGCATAATGCGTGTACCTGTTTCCAGCTACGAGGGTGAGTCAATAAGTAACCAGCCTATCCCATTTACAATGGACTGAGACGGTCACAATTTTCATGCTTTGTTTCAATATATGTTTTAGCCATGGGTAAAAAATTGCACACGTATCGAGTCATTCTTTAATATGTTGAATGTCAAACAGGCTTGTGATGCAAAGGCATGCTTTTCATCTAAAGGAGTACCGTGCTGTAATTCAGTACTTGTATTTAAAAGGTAAAAAAGGCAAGGAAATACACGGCGAGATAGCCAATGTTTATGGGTCTTCTGCATCATCTTATGCTCAGGTTAAATTCTGGGTAGGGGAATTCAAATGCGGTAGAACGTCTTTAGAAGATGTTGCCAGGTCTGGACGCCCACTGGATGCCACCAATGAAGAAATGTGTAAGAAAGTTTGGGATCTGGTATACTCTGATAGGCAAATTTAGGTGGAAGAAAGAATTGCGCAGGCATTAGGCATTTCACATGCTAGCGTTTCAACAATGTTACATGATCGTTTAGGTATGCGCAAGCTGACAGCTAGTTGGGTCCCCAAATCCCTTAGCGATGAGCAAATGGCAACCAGAGCATCAGTATGCAGCAGTGCCTTGTTGAAGCGTTTTAGGTCAAAAGATGATTTTCTTTTGCGTCTGGTGACTGCAGATGAGACTTGGGTTCATTATTATGAGCCAGAGAATAAAGCTCAAGTGTTGTCAGTGGGTAGGGCCTGGGTCCCCGAGGCCAAAGAAGTTCAAGATGCAACCATCTGCTGTTAAGGTGATGGCCACAGTCTTTTGGGACGCAAAAGGTGTTATTATGTTGGACTTTTTACCCAAGAGAAGTACAATGACTGGAGTGTACTATGCAAACTTGTTGGACCAGCTGAGAACCGCCATCCGTGAAAAACACTGAGGTATACTCTCTAAACGTGTTTTGCTGCAACAGGGCAACGCGAGAGTCCACTCTTGCAAAGTTGCAATGGATGCTGTAGAGGGAAATGTGTATGAATTAATACCACATCCTGCCTAATCGCCTGACCTAGCACCTAGCGACTTCTTCCTATTCCCAAACTTGCAAAAGGATATCCGTGGACTTCATTTCCGGTCTGATGAAGAAGTCGTGACGGCAGTTGAGGAGTGGGTCAGTGGAAAGGACCCTGACTTTTTCATTCTGGGCTGATGGCACCTGAACACAGTTCGCACTAGAGGGCAATTACATCGAAAAAGAAAAGGTGGATCTCAACCGGAAATAAGTTAGGCTGGTTTCTTATTGACTCACCCACGTATATTATTAATCCTTAAAACGCCAAGAAAACCTGCATCTGAAAATGTCTCTGTTTATGTTGTCTGCTGAATATTCTTGCAAACTTTTCAAACCTATTTTGGCATACATTCCTAGAGGAGCAGTCTGATCTGGGTCCACACTGTTTGCAAGAATGACTTTTAAAATCACAAGCAGATGACAAAGCAGCAACAGTTGTTGTGATTGGCAGTTTAAGGGTTAACTGAGGGTTGTATGAACATGCACCGAGGAATCTCCGATTTTTTCTAGGTACATGACAATAGCGACTTCAAATCATTTGGCAATTTTTTTTTTTTTTTTTTTTTTTTTTTTTTATCATCTGAAAATGAAACATGAATTCTGACTTGCAAAATCTGGTTATAGGAACAGACGAGAAGGCAATGATGACAAATAGTAAACCATCTCCACGGGGAGGATGGCACCGTAAACACTGATGATACAATTTATTTTTAACAAAAAAGCCATGACTTTGCCCTAATACGCAGGCAAGTCTGAGAAATTTAGGGGTTAGGTAGGGCCAGGGGGGTATGGCCCGAAAGGGTCCAAAATCCATTTAGTACAAACATAGTCATGTTGCATATCAAATTAAAAGTAATGAAGAGTAGAATACAGTGGTACAAAATCCCCCCCCCCCTCCCCCGTCCGGGGGCATGTCTGGGAGTCAACAGAAGTCAAAAAGTAGGATTTTTGGTCCTTTTTAGCTCACTTTGTCCTACCCCCTGTGTCGGCGTCGGCTTTGGCATCCACATTTACATTAAAGTTTTTTAAGAGCTTACATTTTCCACACCATTTGATAGATTTGGTTCATATTTGGTATGATGATAGATATAGTTCCAAAGTTTTATTCAGCAATACCCTGGCCCATTACCTCAAGGTCAAAGTCAGATCAAGGTCTTGGGCTGAGAAATTTTTAATGTTAAAGATTTTTAAGAGCTCGTGTTTTCCAAACCATATGATGGATTTTGTTCATATTTGGTATGATGATAGATACAGTTCCAAAGATTAATTTAGAAATACCCTGCCTACCCCTATGACCTCAAGGTCAAGGTCACAGACTTAAAAGTTTTATATTAAAGTTTTTTAAGAGCGCACATTTTCCAAACCATACGATGGATTTTGTTCATATTTGACATGATGATAGATACATTTTCAATGTTTTATTCAGCATTACTCAATGCCCTTGCCCGTGGCCTCATGGTCAAAGTTAAGAACTTAGAAATTTTATATTAAAGTGTTTCAAGAGCTCATATTTTCCAGCGATAGATTTGGTTCATATTTGGAATGATGATAGATACAGGTCCAAGTTTTATTCATCATCACACCCACCCATGCCTATGACCTCAAGGTCAAGGTCACAGACTTAGAAATTTTATAATTGATCTCTGATAATGTCAAATTCATGACAACAAATGACCAAACCAAAGCACAAGAAATCCTATCAAGAGCTAAAATGCCATAACATTTCCTCTTACCGTAATGACAGATAGGCCTAAGCAAAAGGGGCAGACCCAGATCAGACTGGTCCTAAAGAGCACCCTGGCACTCCAGTATCACCCCAATTCCAGGTGAGCTATGCTGTCAGCTGACAGCTCTTGTTTTTTTTATTCTCACACAATTCCTCCAAGGCTTTTAGAGCTAGAACCTTGAAACTTTCACAGGTAATAGCCCAGTATGGATGAGGACTGGAGGAATGCATTTTGGAATATTGATATGCGCGGAGATACACGATCGCACTGGCATGAGGATATGCGATGGCGCGCCATTGACTTGCTCTAGTTATACCCTGCTACACAATAGTGGCTGGGAATTATGTTTTACTACTTGTGAGTGGTCATCCGTCTGTTTGTCATCGTGTCGTTTCTGCTCCCTTATTGTTATTTTTTAGCTCACCTGAGCAAAAGCTCAGGGTGAGCTATTGTGATCACCCTTTGTCCGTTGTCATTCGTCATCAACAATAAGGTTGTTAACACTCTAGAGGTCACAGTTTTGACCCAATGTTGATGAAACTTGCCCAGAATGTTTGCCCCTATGAAATCTAGTTCAGGTTTGATACTGGGTCACTTGGGGTAAAAAACTAGGTCACCAGGTCAAATCAAAGAAAAACTTGTTAACACTCTATAGAGGTCACATTTTTAAAGCAATCATCATTAATATTGCTCAGAATGTTTGCCTTGATGATTTCTAGGACAAGTTCAAAACTGGGTCACTTGGGGTCAAAAACTAGGTCATCAGGCCAAATCATTGTTAAAACTCTAGCGGTCACATTTTTGAGGCAATCATCATGAATCTTGCTCAAAATGTTTGTCGTGATAAGTTCTAGGTCAAGTTCGAAACTGGGTCATTTGGGATCAAAAACTAGGTCACCAGGCCAAATCACCTGAAAACCTTAACACTAGCTGTCACATTTTTGAAGCAATCATCATGAATCTTGCTCAAAATGTTTGTCCTGATGATTTCTAGGTCAAGTTCGAAACTGGGTCACATGGTGTTAAAAACTAGGTCACCGGGCCAAATCAGCAGGAAACCTTGTTAACACTGTAGCTGTCACAGTTTTGAAGCAATCATCATGAGTTTTGCTCAAAATGTTTGTCTTGATGAGTTCTAGGTCAAGTTCGAAACTGGGTCACATGGGGTAAAAAAACTAGGTCACCTGGCCAAATTGGCGGACAACCTTGTTAACACTCTAGCTGTCACATTTTTCAAGCAATCATCATGAATTTTGCTCAACATGTTTGTCTTGATGATTTCTAGGTCAGGTTTGAAACTGTGTCACTTGGGGTCAAAAACTAGGTCATCAGGCCAAATCAGCAGAAAACCTTGTTAACACTCTAGCTGTCACATTTTTCAAGCAGTCATCATGAATCTTGCTCAAAGTGTTTGTCTTGATGAGTTCTAGGTCAACTTTGAAACTGGGTCACTTTGGGTCAAAAACTAGGTCACCAGGCTTAATCAGCAGAAAACCTTGTTAACATTCTACCGGTCACATTTTTGAAGCAATCATCATGAATCTTGCTCAAAATGTTTGTCTTGATGAGTTCTATGTCAAGTTCGAAACTGGGTCACATCATGGGGTCAGAAACTAGGTCACCGGGCCAAATCAGCAGAAAAGCTTGTTAACACTAGCAGTCACATTTATGAAGCAATCATCATGAATCTTGTTCAAAATGTTTGTCTTGGTGATTTCTAGGTCAAGTTTGTAACTGGGTCACTTGGAGTAAAAACTAGGTCGGAAGGCCAAATCAAAGGAAGACCCTGTTAACACTCTAGAGGACACATTTTTGAAGCAATCATCATGAATCTTGCCCAAAATGTTTGTCTTGATGATTTCTAAGTAAAGTTTGAAACTGGATCATGTAGGGTCAAAAACTAGGTCGCCAGGCCGAATCATGTGAAAACCATGTTAACACTCCAGAGGTCACATTTTTTAAATAATCATAAATATTGCTCAAAATGTTCGCCTTGATGATTTCTATGTCTAATTTAAACCTGGGTCACTTGATGTCAGAAACTAGGTCACCAGGCCAAATCAAAGGAAAACCTTGTTGACGCTCTAGAGGTCACATTTTTGAAGTGATCATCATGAATCTTGCTCAAAATGTTTGTCTTAATGATTTCTAGGTGAGGTGTATGTCACTGCAGCATTCCCACTCACATTTTGATTTAGGGGTACATGTACCCCTTGGGTTAAGCATTTGAGGGTACAGATCACTTTTTGAGGGTACACATATATTTAGGGTAATTAAATGCATTGTTAAGCGCTGGGAAGACTTTCTACTTTAAATGTCATTGTGGTCAGTTTTAGGTACTTTGTCTTAGTATTTTAAATAAAAGGAAAACTGTGCTTCAATCATATCAAGACGTTGCTTTTCCAAAACATATTCTTCAGTCAAAAGAACCTAATACTAACAGCCAAGTTCAAGTACTATTAAAGCTTCCTAGATATACAATGTTCGAAAACAGGTAAAACAGGTTCTGTCCAGAATGTTGTTCCTTTCGTTCAGTGTGAGCCGGACATACTGATTTTATAGAAAATAGCTACTGCAAAATGGCATGAAAGATAGGAAATTCTATGAAAGAGTGTATGACATTTTCCTGGGAGTTCTGAACGCTTTTAATATTCATAACAGTGTTTATTGACTGAATAATTAAACTTTTTCGGGAAATTAGGAAGTCGCAAAAACTTATGACGTAGATTTTACGGCAATAAGTACATGCTTTTGTTGACAACAGTCATTAAAAACTTGGCTAAAGTAGTCATGCAGCGGTACAACTATCCTAAATTAATCTAAATGAAACAAAATATTACCGATCTAATTGACAACTTTTGTATACACTTGTGCGAACTGAGCCGTATCGAAACTCGGAGAAAAAGAGGTGCCCACTGAACCGCATTACAATGTAATGGTCGTCAGTGATTGGATAATAATAAAAAAGATCATACACAATAACCAATGAACAATAATCTTATCCCTCTCGGTAAGAATATAAATACATTCCGGGAAGCCCGTCCGTTTCAATGCACTAGTCGAACGCATTCGTTATTGTCCACCAGCAACCGCAGTGTTTCAATGCTTTATTAATATTTAAAAGGATATGCTATTGAGCGAAAACTGACTCAGTAGGACGTACGCATGTTGCAATTTATACGTGCACCAAATTTTTGGTACGTTTATGTACGTAGATACCAACAGTTCTGTACGCTCATGGCAGATTCTCTACGTGAATTACGTACTGCAGTACGTGAATGGGAATGCTACACTGGCCAGCGAATTCCTTTAAGTTTTTCCCTTCAGGTCAGTTTCTCAGTAATTATTGGTCCTACAGAGTGATATTTGGTTCTTGTGAAGCGTTTGTGTTTGTGTTTAGGTCAGTTTCTCAGTAACTATTGCTCCTACAGCCAGTGATACTTAGTACATGCGTACATCTTAGTATGGCCTCTTGAGTGCAGTCATCCATATTTGACCTTGACCTCTATTTCACAGTCCATTAGACTGCTACATTGTCTTACTTGTTAATATAATCATTTTGAATTTTGATCAGAATGTTTGCCTTGATCAGTTCTAGAGTTCTGTGATACTCGGGTGAGCGTTACAGGGCCATCATGGGCCTCATGGCCCACTTGTCTGTATATAAATTTTCTTGAAACTGCACATAAGCATTGATATAGGGGAGAAGTGCTTTGGGATGGTAATGGAGAAATTTTGCCAGCTGTCAACAGTTATGGCCTTTGAGTGATGTCAAAAGTGTTATTTTGCTTAATATCTTGTGAAATGTTACATGCTGCCTGCAGTGGTTAGGTATCATGCAGTGTCTGCAATGTTTTATTATTGAATTTGTTACAGCACATTGGCGCCAAGCGAAATTAGGAGGGCTTGTCGATACAGAGACAGATATGGGAGACTTCAGCAGCCTGACTGGAAAGATGCACCTTCAGAAAAGAAATATTGCCCATCATACAATATTGCACCAGGGTCTCACACGTAAGTCCTGGCACAATCACAATTGCAGCAGACATTTTTTAACGTGTTTTTCACAAGAAAATTCCATCCTTTAAAATAGCATCAGGCGTCATCCGAGGTTTACCGTTTGGTTAACCTGTTTTCAGAGTGATATATTTGTTACCTGTATTATATCCCGCCACACAATAGTGGGGGGGGGGGGTATTATGGTTTTACGTTGGACATCCGTGTGTCCGTCCATAAGTCATCCGTCCGTCCGTCCGATTCGTTTCCGGATGATAACTTGAGTAAACATCAATGGATTTTCACCAAACTTGGCATATGCTTTGATATTGTAGAGATCTGGTTTGGGATTGCTAATGGGCAAATTTGGTCAAATCTTTTAGGAGTTATCTGCCGAAGACACACCCATATTTTCGTTTCTGGATGATGACTTGAGTAAATAAGAAGGGATTTTAACCAAACTTGCTATATGCATTGACATTAAAGAGATCTGGTTTTGGATTGCTAATGGGCAAATTTCGTCAAATTTTTACGGAGTTACCTGCCCGAGACACACCCATATTTTCGTTTCCAGACGATAACTTGAGTAAATAACAAGGGATTTTAACCAAACTTGCTATATGCATTGACCTTAAGGAGATCAAATTTTTACAGAGTTATCTGCCCCGGGGCCCCCATATTTTCGTTTCCAGACGATAACTTGAGTAAATAACATGGGATTTTAACCAAACTTGCTATATGCATTGACCTTAAGGAGATCTGTTTTGGAATTGCTAATGGGCAAATTTCGTCAAATTTTTACGGAGTTATCTGCCCTAGACATGCCCATATTTTTCATTTCCGGCTGATAACTTGAGTAAATAACAAGGCCTTTTAACCAAACTTGCTATATGCATTGATATTATCAAGATCTGGTTTAGGATTGTTATCTGTCCCTCCTGCATTTTCTTTCCAGACATTTTCGCAACAATAACTTTAAAACATAAACAAATAATTGCTATGGCAGGGTATTAAGCTTGTGGTGCTTTTATTCTTCAGTGGAAAACCCCATCCATAGTGCTGTTAAGCATTTTTAGCTCACCTGAGCTATGCTAGAGCTATAGTGATCACTTTTTCTCTGTCCATTTGTCCGTCTGTCCGTTAACACTTTCAAACAACTCCTCCAAAGCCATTGGAGTAGTTTGACCCTTACTTAGTAAGAATGTTACTTGGTAAGGGGCCTTTAAAAATAGCTAAAATTATGGTGATCTGCTTATTGGTTTGGTTGCCATGGCAGCAGAAAGCTCCCGTAGACTTATAATGGAAAAATGGTTAAATTGCAATTTCTCCATAACCAGTGAAGTGAGCCATATTTGGCAGTTATGATCATTGAATGATTGTCTACCCAGCATATGTGTTTTATGACCAATGGCCATTTTGTTTGGTTGCCATGGCAACATTAAATTTTAAAAAAGGAATTTTTTAAATGACATCTCCTCCAAAACCACTGAAGTAGTATGACTCTAATTTTGTACAAATGTTGCTTAGGTAAGGACAATTCAAAATAGCTAAAATTATGGTGACCTACCTCTTGGTTTGGTTGCCATGGCAACAGAAAGCTCCCATAGTCTTGTAATGGGAAAATGGTTAAATTACATTTTCTTCATAATTTGTGAAGTGATGTGAACCATATTTGGCAGTTATGATCATTGGATGATTGTCTACCTAGTGTATGTTTTTTATGACCAAGGTCATTACACTATAAATACTCAAAAAAGTGAGCCTTGTTAATGCAGTAAAAAGTTTGTGTGCACATTATCTCTTTAACCAATGGATGGAATTTGACCAAACTAGCACAGATACATCATCAGTATGGGGGAAAGAAGCGATTAGATTTTGGTGACCTTGACCTTATTTTCAATGTCTCTACATTATAAATACTCAATAGGAGCCTAAATGAGCCTTGTTATTGAAGTAAAAAGTTTGTGTGCACAATATCTCTTTAACCAATGGCTGGCATTTGACCGAACTAGCACATACATCAAAAAGATGGGGCAAAGAAGTGATTAGATTTTGATGACCTTGACCTTATTTTCAAGGTCACTACACTATAAATACACAAAAAAGCGAGCCTTGTTAATGCAGTAAAAAAGTTTGTGTGCACATTATCTCTTTAACCAATGGCTGGAATTTGACAGAACTAGCACAGATACATCATAAGAATGGGGCAAAGAAGTGATTAGATTTTGGTGACCTTGACCTTATTTTCAAGGTCATTACACTATAAATACTCCAAAAAGTGAGCCTTGTTAATGCAGTAAAAAGTTTGTGTGCACATTATCTCTTTAACCAATGGATGGAATTTGACCAAACTAGCACAGATACATCATCAGTATAGGGGAAAGCAGTGATTAGATTTTGGTGACCTTGACCTTATTTTCAATGTCTCTACATTATAAATACTCAAAAGGAGCCTAAATGAGCCTTGTTATTGAAGTAAAAAGTTTGTGTGCACAATATCTCTTTAACCAATGGCTGGCATTTGACTGAACTAGCACATACATCATAAGGATGGGGCAAAGAAGTGATTAGATTTTGGTGACCTTGACCTTATTTTCAAGGTCACTACACTATAAATACACAAAAAAATTAGCCTTGTTAATGCAGTAAAAAGTTTGTGTGCACATTATCTCTTTAACCAATGGCTGGAATTTGACCAAACTAGCACAGATACATCATCAGGATGGGGGAAAGAAGTGATTAGATTTTGGTGACCTTGATCTTATTTTTAAGGTCACCACATTATAAATACTCAAAAAGGAGCCTTGTTAATGAAGTAAAAAGTTTGTGTTCACAATATCTCTTTAACCAATGGCTGGAATTTAACCAAACTAGCACAGATACATTATCAGGATGGGGGAAAGAAGTGATTAGATTTTGGTGACCTAGATCTTATTTTCAAGGCACCACATTATAAATGCTCAAAAGGAACCTTGTTAATGAAGTAAAAGCTTTGTGTGCACAATATCTCTTTAAACAATGGCTGAAATTTGACCAAACTAGCACAGATACATCATAAAAATGGGGCAAAGAAGTGATTAGATTTTGTTGACCGTGACCTTATTTTCAAGGTCACTACACTATAAATACTCAAAAAAAAAAGAGCCTTGTTAATGCAGTAAAAAGTTCGTGTGCACATTATCTCTTTAACCAATGGATGGAATTTGACCAAACTAGCACAGATACATCATCAGGATGGGGGAAAGCAGTGATTAGATTTTGATGACCTTGATGTTATTTTCAGGGTCACTACATTATAAATACTCAAAAAGTGAGCCTTGTTTATGCAGTAAAAAGTTTGTGTGTGCACTATCTCTTTAACCAATTGCTGGTTATGCTCCCAACCTCAAAGAAGTTGGAGGGGCATATTGCTTCTGGGTTGTTCGTCCATCCATCCGTCCGTTCTTCACGCTTTTTTGATGCATAGCATAACTTTAGAACCGTGAATGCTACTGTTTTGAAATTTCTTATATGGATTCCTCATGAAAAAAAACCTGACACATATTTTTTTCTTGACAGGATTATGCCCCTTTTCTGAGTTATGGCCTTTTGAAAAAATATGGATGCAATCGTCAGCAAAATATCTCAAAAACTATTGAAGCTAGAGCCTTGAAACTTGATGAATAGACTGGTAGTGATGAGAAGACAACCTGATTAACTTTTGAAGAAATTTTGAAAAATACTTCTTGAGTTATGGCCCTTTTTAATTTTTGGCATTTTTACCTTTTCAGCAAAATATCTCAAAAACTGTAAGAGCTACAGCCTAGAAACTCAGCAAATAGATTTGTAGTGATGAGTAGATGACCTGATTAACTTTTAAAGAAATTCTAAAAAATACTTCATGAGTTATGGCCCTTTGTAATTTTGGGCATTTTTACCATTGTCAGCAAAATATCTCAAAAATCATTGGAGCTAGAGCCTTGAAACTTGATGAAAAGACTGGTAGTGATGAGTAGACAACCTGATTAACTTTTGAATAATTTTTTTGAAAAATACTTATTGAGTTATGGCCCTTTGTAATTTTGGGCATTTTTACTCTGTCAGCAAAATATCTCAAAAACTGTTAGAGCTAGAGCCTTGAAACTTGGACTTGTAGTGATGAGTAGATCTGATTAACTTTTGAAGAAATTCTTAAAAAATACTTAATGAGTTATGGCCCTTTGTAATTTTGGAGATTTCTACCTTGTCAGCAAAATATCTCAAAAAATGTTGGAGCTACAGCATTGAAACTTTCTGAATAGACTAGTAGTGATGAGTAGACATCCTGATTAACTTTTGAAGAAATTTTGAAATATACTTCTTGAGTTATGGCCCTTTGTAATTTTGGGCATTTTTATCTTGTCAGCAAAATATCTCAAAAACATTTAGAGCTAGAGACTTGAAACTTGGTGAATTGATTGGTAATGATGAGTAGATGCAGCATTCCCATTCACGTACTGCAGTACATAATTCACGTAGAGAATCTGCCATGAGCGTACAGAACTGTTGGTATCTACGTACATAAACGTACAAAAAATTTGGTGCACGTATAAATTGCAACATGCGTACGTCCTACTGAGTCAGTTTTCGCTCAATAGCATATCCTTTTAAATATTAATAAAGCATTGAAACACTGCGGTTGCTGGTGGACAATAACGAATGCGTTCGACTAGTGCATTGAAACGGACGGGCTTCCCGGAATGTATTTATATTCTTACCGAGAGGGATAAGATTATTGTTCATTGGTTATTGTGTATGATCTTTTTTATTATTATCCAATCACTGACGACCATTACATTGTAATGCGGTTCAGTGGGCACCTCTTTTTCTCCGAGTTTCGATACGGCTCAGTTCGCACAAGTGTATACAAAAGTTGTCAATTAGATCGGTAATATTTTGTTTCATTTAGATTAATTTCGGATAGTTGTACCGCTGCATGACTACTTTAGCCAAGTTTTTAATGACTGTTGTCAACAAAAGCATGTACTTACTGCCGTAAAATCTACATGTCATAAGTTTTTGCGACTTCCTAATTTCCCGAAAAAGTTTTAATTATTCAGTCAATAAACACTGTTATGAATATTAAAAGCGTTCAGAACTCCCAGGAAAATGTCATACACTCTTTCATAGAATTTCCTATCTTTCATGCCATTTTGCAGTAGCGATTTTCTATAAAATCAGTATGTTCGGCTCATACTGAACGAAAGGAACAACATTCTGGACAGAACCTGTTTTACCTGTTTTCGAACATTGTATATCTAGGAAGCTTTAATAGTACTTGAACTTGGCTGTTAGTATTAGGTTCTTTTGACTGAAGAATATGTTTTGGAAAAGCAACGTCTTGATATGATTGAAGCACAGTTTTCCTTTTATTTAAAATACTAAGACAAAGTACCTAAAACTGACCACAATGACATTTAAAGTAGAAAGTCTTCCCAGCGCTTAACAATGCATTTAATTACCCTAAAATATGTGTACCCTCAAAAAGTGATCTGTACCCCCAAATGCTTAACCCAAGGGGTACATGTACCCCTAAATCAAAATGTGAGTGGGAATGCTGTAGATGACCTGATTAACTTTTGTGTAAATTCTGAAAAATATTAAGTAATGGCCCTTTTTAAATTTGGGCATGTTTCCCTTGTCAGCAAAATATCTCAAAAACTATTGAAGCTGGAGCCTTGAAACTTGATGAATAGATTGGTAGCGATGAGTAGATGACCTGATTATGCCCCCAGTTTCGAATGAAATTGATGGGGCATATTATTCTGCCTTCATTTTCCATCGGTTTGTCTGTTCGTCAAGCTTTTTTGTGCATGCCATATCTTAAGAACCCTGTGGGCTAGGGTTTTGAAATTTTATATTTGGGTTCCCAATAAAAAAAAAAGCTGACTTGTATTTCTAGCTCACCTGAGCAAAAGCTCAGGGTTAGCTATTGTCATCACCCTATGTCCGTCTTCCGTCGTCTTTCGTCGTCAACAATTAGTTTGTTATCACTCTAGAGGTCACAGTTTTGACCCAATCTTGATTAAACTTGGTCAGAATGTTTGCCTCTATAAAATCTAGGTCAAGTTTGATACTGGGTTACTTGGGGTCAAAAACTAGGTCACTAGGTCAAATCAAAGGAAAAACTTGTTAACACTCTAGAGGTCATAGTTTTGACCCAATCTTGATGAAACTTGCTCAAAATGTTTGCCTCTATTAAATCTAGGTCAGGTTTGAAACTGGGTCACTTGGGGTCAAAAACTAGGTCACTGGGCCAGATCAGCAGAAAACCTTGTTAACACTCTAGCGGTCACATTTTTGAAGCAATCATCATGAATCTTGCTCAATATGTTTGTCTTGATGATTTCTAGGTCAAGTTCGAAACTGGGTCACTTGGGGTCAAAAAACTAGGTCACCGGGCCAGATCAGCAGAAAACCTTGTTAACACTTTAGCGGTCACATTTTTGAGGCAATCATCATGAGTCTTGCTCAAAATGTTTGTCTTGATGATTTCTAGGTCAAGTTTGAAACTGGGTCACTTGGAGTCAAAAACTAGGTCACAGGGCCAAATCAGCAGAAAACCTTGTTAACACTCTAGCGGTCACATTTTTCAAGCAATCATCATGAATCTTGCTCAAAATGTTTGTATTGATGATTTCTAGGTCAAGTTCGAAACTGGGTCACTTGGGGTCAAAAACTAGGTCACCGGGCCAAATCAGCAGAAAACCTTGTTAACACTCTTGCGGTCACATTTTTCAAGCAATCATCATGAATCTTGCAGAAAATGTTTGTCTTGATGATTTCTAGGTCAAGTTTGAAACTGGGTCACGTGGTGTCAAAAACTAGGTCTCCAGGCCAGACCAGCAGAAAACCTTGTTAACACTCTAGCGGTCTCATTTTTGAAGCAATAATCATGAATCTTGCTCAAAATGTTTGTCTTGATGAGTTTTAGGATATGTTTGAAACTTGGTCACGTGGGGTCAAAAACTAGGTCACCTTGCTCAAAATGTTTGTCTTGATGAGTTTTAGGATATGTTTGAAACTTGGTCACGTGGGGTCAAAAACTAGGTCACAGGGCCAAATCAGCAGAAAACCTTGTTAACACTCTAGCTGTAACATTTTTGAAGCAATCATCATGAATCTTGCTCAAAATGTTTGTCTTGATGATTTCTAGGTCTAGTTTGAAACTGGAAGACCTGGGGTCAAAAACAAGTCACTGGCCAAATCAGCGTAAAATCTTGTTATCACTCTAGCGGTCACATTTTTCAAGCAATCATGAATTTTGCTCAAAATGTTTGTCTTGATGAGTTCTAGGTCAAGTTGGAAACTGGGTCACTTGGATTCAAAAACTAGGTCACCGGGCCAAATCAGCAGAAAACTTTGTTAACACTCTAGTGGTCACATTTTTTAAGCAATCATCATGAATCTTGCTCAAATTGTTTGTCTTGATGATTTTTAGGTCAGGTTGGAAATTGGGTCACCTGGGAAAAAAAACTAGGTCACCTGGCCAGATCAGCAGAAAAACTTGTTAACACTCTAGTGGTCACATTTTTCAAGCAATCATCATGAATCTTGCTCAACTTGTTTGTCTTGATGAGTTCTAGGTCAAGTTTGAAACTGGGTCACTTGGGGTCAAAAACTAGGTCACCTGGCCAAATCAGCAGAAAGCCTTGTTAACATTCTAGCGGTCACATTTTTGAAGCAATCATCATGAATCTTGCTCAAAATGTTTGTCTTGATGATTTCTAGGTCAGGTTTGAAACTGGGTCACATGGGGTCAAAAACTAGGTGACCTGGCCAAATCAGCAGAAAACTGTTAACACTCCAGAGGTCACATTTTTGAAATAATCATCATAAATATTGCTCATATTTGACCTTGACCTTTATTCCACAGTCCATTAGACATGCTACATTGTCTTACTTGTTAATATAATCATTTTGAACTTTGATCAGAATGTTTGCCTTGATCAGTTCTAGATCAGGCTCTCAAAGTGCTATGTTGCTCAGGTGAGCGTTACAGGGCCATCATGGCCCTCTTGTTTTTCTTGTCCGGCATGTTTGTTTAGAGTTATGTCCCTTTGAAAAAAATCCAAATTAAATCTTGTGAGCAAGATATCGAAAAGTATTTAAGCTGGGTTCTTGAAATAAGATCTAGTGAGTGGGAAGGATGTGTAGATTACCTGATTATATTTTGAGAGCATTCCGTGAAAAAATTGATAAAGTTACGGCCCTTTGCAGTTCTGCGCATTTTTACCTTGTCAGGAAGATGTCTCGAAAAGTACTTAAGCTAGGGTCTTGAAATAGTATATGCTGATTGGGGTTGATGTGGAGATTACTTGATTTGTTTTTTAGGGAATTCCATGAAAAACTGACAGCTGTGGCCATTTGTAGTTCTAGGCATTTTGACCTTGTCAGCAGGATATCTCAAAAAGTATTTAAGTAACATGAATACCCTTTGGAATATTTGGATGATACTTGGTAGAAATGTAGATCAGGACGAGATGACGTGTCACATACAAGATTGACAACTCTGGCTTTCTTACTTTTGGAGTTGTCACCCTTTGTTGTATTTGAAAAAGATTTTGTGTCTGCTCTGTAACTCAAATACCCTTTGGAATATTTTGATGATACTTGGCAGAAATGTAGAACAGGACCAGATGATGTGTTGCCTACAAGAATGACAACCCTGCCTTTCTTACTTTTGGAGTTATCTCCCTTTGTTATATTTGACAGTGATAATCCATTGATTGTGTCCGCTCTGTACCGAACATACAAGCAGATTGCATGCTGAGTTGTGTAGCACGCACCTGAATTTTGGAGCCAAATTGGCAGAAAAAAACAGTTATCTCAATGCAAAATATGCACATGTTTTTCCACCAAATCAATGCCAGATGTTGTCATTTGGAAACCAGTCGAATTGGATTTGCTTCCCTTGAATAGGCATGCGCATATGTTACATTAAGGTAGTGACAATTGTATTTGGGGAAAAAATATAAAAAAAAAAAAGACGTGTGAATTAGCGATAAAAAATAAAGTAAAGAAAATGAAATAATAAAATAGATCAATAAATATTGGACAGCAGTCATTAGGTTATCTTTCTAGGTATATGGTTGGTCCTGGAAAGGACCTTTTGTTTGGATTCTTCAAAGCTTGAATACACCCCAGCTAACCACACCTCTCGTCGCATTCCATGGGTTCGAATCCCTCAAAATCACTCCCCTTCAGAACAAAACATCTACTGATATTCGGCGTCAGAGTAGGGGTTGGGAACTTTGCAGTAGAGGGCATTCTCCTTGCTGTAGTCGACCTCATCATCACTGTCATCTTCTACAGAAGCTGATTTTTATCGCACCTGCTTGTATATAGGCATCGGATTTTCGGTCGGTCTGTCCGTCTGTCAACATTTATGTCGAAGTTCGACATTTATGTCAAAGTTATTATTCTAATCAGCTACAAGACTAAACAACCATCAAATCTTGCGTGAAACATCTCCCTGACCTCCTGACTTTGCAACATAGGTATCTGCTTTTCAGTTCGTCCATCCGTTCGTCCGTCCGTCTGTCAACATTTATGTCCAAGTTCGACATTTATGTCAAAGTTAGTATTCTAATCAACTACAAGACTAAACAACCATCAAACCTTGCATGAAACATCTCCCTGACCTCCAGACTTTGCGACATAGGTGCTCACTTTTCCATTTGTCTGTCCGTCCGTCTGTCTGTCCGTCTGTTAACAGTTCTGTTATGTCTAAGTTCGACATTTATGTCAGTTAATATTCTAATCAACTACAAGACTAAACAACCATCAAACCTTGTATGAAACATCTTCCGGACCTCCTGACTTTGCGACATAGGTGCCCGCTTTTCCATTCGTCTGTCCGTTCGTCCGTCTGTTAACAGTTCTGTTATGTCGAAGTTCGACATTTACATCGAAGTTAGTATTCTAATCAACTACAATTCTACAACAACCATCATACCTTGCATGACACATCTCCCTGACCTCCAGACTTGGCAGTTACATTGACCCAGTGACCTTGACCTATATTTTGCGCTCCATTGACTTTGACATAATTTACGTTGATGTTCCAGATCTTCTCAACTATAAGGCGTACAACTACCAAATCTTGCATAATGCTTCTCCTAGATGTACTGACTCGGCAGGTACCTTGACCCGGTGACCTTGACCTATATTTCGCGCTCCAATGACTTTGAACATTTTGCGCGACGTTGGATATCTCCTCAACTATAAGGCCTACAACCATCAAACCTTGCAAAGTGCTTCTTCTCAATGTACTGACTCAGCAGATACCTTGACCTGGTGATCTTGACCAATATTTTGGCTGCAGTGACTTTGACATAATTTACGTCAACATTCCAGATCTCCTCAAGTGTAAGACCTCTAGCCACCAAACCTTGCATAGTGTTTCTCCTAGATGTACTGACTTGGCAGGTATCTTGACCCGGTGACCTTGACCTATATTTTGCGCTCCAGTGCCTTTTACACATTTTACGTCGACATTCAATATCTCCTCAACTATAAGGCCTACAACCATCAAACCTCGCGTAGTGCTTCTCCTCAATGTACGGACTCCACAGGTACCTTGACTGAGTGACCTTGACCTATATTTCGTGCTCCATTGACTTTTACACCTTTTACGTCGCCCTTCCATATATCCTCAACCGTAAGGCCTTCAACCACCAAATCTTATATAGTGCTTCTTCTCGATGTACTGACTAGGCAGGTACCTTGACCTGGTGGCCTTGACCTATATTTTGCACTCCAGTGACTTGGACACATTTTATGTTGATGTTCGGTATCTCCTCAAATATAAGACCTACAACCACTAAACCTTGCATAGTGCTTCACCTCATTGCACTGGCTTGGCAGGTACCTTGACCCAGTGACCTTGACCTATATTTGACATATTTTACGTTGATATTTGATAACTCCTCAACTATAAGGCCTACAACCACCATACCTTGCATAGTGCTTCTCCTTGATGTACTGAATTAGCAGGTACTTTGACCCATGACCTTGACCTATATTTCATGCTCCAGTGACTTCTACAGATTTTACGTCGACATTCCATTATCATTGGGCTGTATAATACGAAAAGTCAGTGCTGAAGATATAGCCATTAGAGTGAATGGCACTGGCCTGGAATACTATGTGCCCCACTAGGCACTTTGTCCTCATTTTTTTCAACCCAGTTTTCCAACTAAGCACTGCTAAGAATGAAATAAACTTATTTAATAACCACATTCTGATTGTGGCTCCTGTGACTTTTGCCCCAGCAGGTGCGATGACGCCTTCCGCGGAATTCTTGTCTAGGCTTGATATAGTCCTCCCATACAACGTCATCTTCTGTGCCGCCCATCTCGTTGGAAATGCAGCACTTCTTAAACGCCTTGAAGATGCTCGCTGGGTCCATCTCTCTCCACGCCTCGACGATCCATACACATATATCTATCAGTTCTGGCTTTCTCATTCTTCCTGTGGCGGTGAAAGAATGGCTGTCACCTGCATACAAGTTGTTCCACTTTCGCTGAAGCAGGACTTTCATGGGTTTATTCACAGAGACGTCTAGCAGTTGTAAAACAGATGTCATTCCACCCGGAATGATAGCCAGTCTGGTCCTGTGGTCGTCACGTACAAGCTCTATAATTTCGTCGGACTTGTGGCATCGGAAGCTGTGCAGAACGAGCAGACTTTTCTGAGTTTAGCCACCAGGTCTTTTTCCCCAGACTGACTTAACCCAGTCTTTATACCCCGGCATACGAAGTATGCTAAGGGGGTATATAGTTTTTGTCTTTTCTGTGTGTGTGTCTGTCTGTCTGTCTGTGAGTTAACATTTATTTTGTGTCAAAGATTTCTCAAGAACTACTATATCTAGAATCTTGAAATTTTGTACACATGACAAGTATGACTAGTTGTATTGTGGGAAAGAAAATAGGGGCTGTGGGGCCAGGTCCCTTATAATTAAGTCCCTTTGTTGTTCTGGCTATTTGTATGTGAGTAAACATTTATTTTGTGTCAAAGATTTCTCAATAACTACAGTACCTAGAATCTTAAAATTTTGTACACATGACAAGTATGACTAGGGTATTTTGGGAAAGAAAATAGGGGCCATGGGACAAGGCCCTTAGAGTTATTTCCCTTTGTTGTTCTGCCTATTTGTGTGTGTAAACATTTATTTTGTGTCAAAGATTTCTCAAGAACTACTGTACCTAGAATCTTGAAATTTTGTACTTATGACAAATATGACTAGTTGTATTGTGGGAAAGAAAATAGGGGTCATGGGACCAGGCCCTTAGAGTTATTTCCCTTTGTTGTTCTGCCTATTTGTATGTGAGTTAACATTTATTTTGTGTCAAAGATTTCTCAATAACTACTGTACCCAGAAAAAATTGAAATTTAGTGACAAGTATGACTAGTTGTATTGTGGGAAAGAAAATAGGGGCCATGGGACCAGGTCCCTTAGAGTTATTTCCCTTTGTTGTTCTGGCTATTTGTGTGTGAGTTAACATTTATTTGTGTCAAAGATTTCTCAAGAACTACTACACCTAGAAACTTGAAATAAAGTACACATGACAAGTATGACTAGTTGTATTGTGGGAAAGGAAATAGAAGCCATGGGTTCAAGTCCCTCAGAGTTATTTCCCTTTGTTGTTCTGGCTATTTAATTATGTATGTTTGTTTGATGGCCATGGCCTGGGGTATTAGTGAGCATATGCTCACTTCATGGTCTAGTTCATCGTCATCCATCCATCCCTTCTCTTGGCATCTAACTAATGACTCCTGCTGGCCATGTGACTTTAGGCAGGGTTTTTTGTTTGAAGACAACATAGGGTGGCAGCTTTCCTCCGTCGGCGGTGCAAGCAAGCATGACAGTAAAACTTTTTTTTCATTCCCTGTTGTATTGACAGTGATAGTTTTAGCCCCTTTCATGCTGACTGTTGTATTGTAGGGTAGGTCGAAGGTAAGTGGTGTCTGATCTGCGTTGCTGATCTGGGTCATGTTGTACTACTTCCTAGATCTTTGATGATGAAATGCTGAAACTGCAGGAGTTTCTCCTCGTTGTCTTCTGGAAGCCTTTGTACTATGTGGGTATGACGGCGAACTGACAGATCGTTCTGGTGCATTAAGGAGTACACCCAGTTGACAGAATTACTGAAAGTTGTGACAGAGCCTCTGAGCAATCACGCTGGCTTGCAGACGAATCTCTATCGTAGACATGACAATTTCTTGGTGTCGGCGGTCTGTCAACCACAGCATCAATTCTGTCTCTATCTCAGGAAAATGGGCCTTAGACCATCAATCAGCCTGCTTATTTTTCTGCAATTTCTCTAGATGATCATTCTTTTTGCTCCAGTCTCTGATACAGGCCTCTTTGATCCTTAATTCTTTTCCTGCTGCCTGTTCCCATTGGCCTCAGCGTACTTCACGGCTGCCAGCTTCTCTTCTGTTGTGTAGGCTGTTCTTACTTTCCCCATGATGAAGTGACAGGGCGACTATATAGGTATAGTAGTTCTTTCAAAGCAGTAATTAGCAACAATTATTTAGCGGCAATCATAGGTAGGTGCTTAACGCATACTGAACCTTTCTTTTCTTTTCTTTTTCAGATTTTTAACGCTGCCAGGCACCAGAGGCACGTTGAAGCAGCGCCAGAAAAAATCTGGATTAGTTTTACCCTGACCTTGGCTTGAAATGGTGTGCACGCATAATTCGTGCGTGTACTACCTCGCCTGATCGGACGATATTGGATGCTATGCAAAAAGGTCAAGGTCTGTAAGTTACATAATTTGGAATTTCAATCAAAAGAAAAGAGCTTCAAAACGTGTGTATTACTAATGCTCAATGTAATCTCACACTTGCTCAAAATGTCAGGGGCCCTGAAAAGGGCCGAGTCGCTAACAGGAAGGGCAGGTAGAAGTAATCTTCAGGACCTGCGCAGCAGCCGGATCAGTACCTTGACAAGAGTGGTCCAGGTTGTCGTACCATCGGATGGCGTTGTCAGCTGGTTCGGCCCGCTTAAATCGCTCCTCCATATCGTTATAGTTGGTTTCGTGATAGTACTTGGACGTGGGCCCCTTTGCCAAGTACCATTTGGACGTTCCGAGGAAGCGAATAAAGTAGGCTGGCAGGTCAACATTGAACTTCTCTTCTTCTCGAAGTTGTCGATAGGCCCTGATAATGATGTGTTTTGTCTTATTTGGCTGCTGGTCAGTAACCACTTCATCTAGGTCATACTTCTCATGAAGTGGATACTGTCTTCCGTCACCAACAATCAACTTCTCCCTGCCCTGTTCCTTGAGAGGCGACCTCACCCTGGGCTTCTTGGGCGGTGGTGGTGGAGTCTTCCTCCCTGGTCTCACTTTGGGGTCTTCTTTCTTCGTCTTGACTGGTGGAGACTTCGGTGGAGACATGGATAGCTTCTTCATCTTTCTTGATACCACTTCCTTCCACTCCCCTTCCGGAGAGTGGTCAGTCATGGTATCGACTGAAGAGTGGGTAGTGCTGGGTCCCTCTGACGACGCCATGGAGTGCTGAGGTGTTGACGGTGTGGAACACACCGCCACGTTGAGTTCATCATCCTCCATCTTTCGCGTGGGCGCCCCCATCTTCTTTTCCGCCATCTTGTCAGCCATCTTGGTCACACCACCAGTCACACCATCGGCAGGTTTCTTCGCAGTATACCTGTGTTGGTTAGTTTGCCTTGACGTTTGAGTTCTGGGAAGCTGCCAAGTTATTTCTAACTTGACAATATGCTTCCCTTCCGTCAAACGCCAAATCGGCCGCCCAACAATCGGCAGATTGTTGAGTGCTAAGGCACATACTGAAGGCACTTCTATGGTATCCATAGTATGTTCTTCTAAGTTGTTACGTTGAGACTGATATACTGAACCTGAAAATTAAAGTCTTTTATATAAGTCAGTTGAGATGTTTGACACTTCTCAGCTTCTCATCATTAATACCTCCACGTCACTTCAAAAGGGGAGCCAACCATGATATGAGTGAATTCTGTTTCAACTACAATGGTCCAGTGATTGCAAACAATACCAGTCTAATTATCTACTGTCCACTGGTGTTTTTCATAATATTTTCGGTCTACAAAGAATAATGAAAAATATTAAATAAGATGAAAATAAAATAAAATAAAAAAATATCTGCATTTTTTTTTTTTTTTTTATCATTTCAGATTTCTAAATTCTATTTATTTTTTTTTTTTTGTTATATATTCTTACATTTATTATTATTATTATTATTATTATTATAGTAATAGGGGAGTAAATAGGTAAATAGACCTTCAGGAACATATTGAATATTAATATATTTCTTTTTTACGTTTAATATTTTCACTCGATCTAATGATATTCATTACCCTTATTGTATCATGAGTCAGCATCTTCCGGTTTTGTTTCATGAGAAATTAGATAAACAAATAAACAATGTGAAACTATTCTAGGCCATGAAAGGTATTTATTCATTGAAAGAAGTTTTTTTTTTTATAAGAATACTCTGTCTAACTTGTGAATATGACTTGTTTAGAAAACAGGGAAGACGTGGTATTGTTACTAGCAGTTTTTAGGACGCTCATCTCCGACTGTAATGATATTTCGCGACCCAAAACCTACCCGAAAAAAAAAACAGTCTCTGTCTCAGTACCAAAAGATTATACACGGGATTTTTGGGCACAGTTTTGGGATGAAAAAAGTGCGGATAATGTGCCTGTGAAAACGGTAAGTCAAAGACGCTTTGGAATATTTTTATGATACTTGGTAGAAATGTAGAACAGGACCAGACGATGTGTCGCCTACAAGAATGACAACTCTGCCTTCCTTATTTTTGGTGTTATCTCCCTTTGTTATATTTGACAGTGATAACCCATTGATTTCGTGTCCGCTCTGTAAGTCAAAGATGCTTTTGGAATATTTTTTATGATACTTGGTAGAAATATAAAACAGGACCAGACAACTTGTCGCGTACAAGAATGGCAGCTCTCTGGCTTTCTTAGTTTTGGAGTTATCTCCCTTTGTTTTGTTTGAAATAGATTTCTTGTCTGCTCTGTAACGGAATACCCTTTGGAATATTTTGATAGTACTTGGCAGAAATGTAGAACAGGACTAGAGGATGTGTCACATACAAGAATGACAACTCTGCCTTTCTTACTTTTGGCGTTATCTCCGCTCTTTAAGTCGTAATTTTGTGTCCGCTCTGTAAGTCAAAGACCCTTTGGAATACTTTTATGATACTTAGAAGAAATGTAGAACAGGACCAGACGACGTGTCACATACAAGAATGACAACTCTGCCTTTCTTACTTTTGGCATTATCTCCCTTTGTTATGTCTGACAGTGATTATCCATTGATTTTATGTCTGCTCTGTAAGTCAGACCCTTTGGAATATTTTAATGATGCTTTGTAGAAATGTAGAACAGGACCAGACCACATGTTGTGTATAAGAATGACAACTCTGCCTTTCTTACTTTTGGCATCATCTCTTCCCTTTGTTATGTCTGACAGTGGTTATCCATTGATTTTGTGTCCGCTCTGTAAGTCAAAGACCCTTTGGAATATTTTTATGATAATTGGTAGAAATGTAGAACAGGACCAGACAGTGTGTCTTGTACAAGAATGACAACTCAGGCTTTTTACTTTTGGAATTATCTCCCTTTGTTTTGTTTGAAATAGATTTCGTGTCTGCTCTGTAACTGGAATACCCTTCAGAATTTTTTGATGGTACCTTGTAAAACTGTAGAATAGGACAAGATGAAATGTTCCCAACAAGAATGACAACTCTGCCTTCATTACTTTTGCTGTTACCTCTATTTGTTATATTTGACACTGATTATGCATTGATTTAGTGTCCGCTGTATGCAAGTCGAACACTCTTTTGAAATATTTTGATGATACTTGGTAGTAGTGAAGAACAGGACCAGATGACATGTGACATACAAGAATGACAACTTTGGCTGAACAGGACCAGATGACATGTGACATACAAGAATGACAACTTTGGCTTTTTTTTATTTTCAGAGTTATCTCCCCTTCTTTTGTTTGAATTTGATTTCTTGTCTCTGCTCTGTAACATGAATACCCTACGGAATATTTTGATGATGCTTGGTACAAATGTAGAACAGGACCAGATGACATGTTGGGTACAAGAATGACAACTCTGGCAGGTTTGTGGGGGGGGGGGGGGGGGGGGTGAGGGGATTGGGGGTGACATTTGTTGTTTGTTTTTGTTTTTTTTTTTTTCTAAAAAACCTTTCCTAGTTGTTCATTTACAGGAATGTTTTTGCTAACCACTATGGTTTGCAGCTAACTGATTATTGATGTACAGTTTCTGCAGTTTTAGTTTTTACAAACTGCGGTCAGACACTGTGTAACTTGAAAAAAACTGTTTTCTATGAGAAATAAAAAACTTACTTATGATCAATTATTTGATTTTTTTTTAACTTTTCAGACCAGTTCTGTTTTCTGGCAAACACTGTAGAAATGCAGAAGGAACCAGTGAGAGAGTGCTGCAGCCTATGATGTGGGGATTGATCCCATCTTGGCATAAAGGTATGTTTATCGCTAGAGGGGCATCCAGGGCCCAGTTGTTCAAAGCTAACGATATCGTTAGTTACCGATTTGTTAAAATTTACATCGAGTGATACGCAAATATGCTGAAATGTTTTGCTGAAAAAATGTGAGTAGCTGCAAAAGCTACTCACATTTTTTCAGCAAAAAATATCAAAATATTGTGTATTGAATCCGCTAAAATAGTTAACGAAATGACCCTTAATGAGCTCGTTAAGCTAACGACGCTTTGAACAACTGGGCCCTGTTGTTCAAATTTTAACGAAGTTGTTATCTAACATGACGTTAAAATTTTTATCTTGAAATGTGGCTAATACATCGATTTTTTTTTTTTTTTTTTTGCTACTCACTTTTTTGCAGCAAATGTTTTTGAAAATACCTAAGCTACACTAGTTAACAAGTTTGTCATTAACAAGCTCCTTAAGCTAACAATTCTTTGTACAACTGGGCCCAGATAAACAGTTTTCATTATTCTCCATTAAAACATATGTTGCATGTTGTCATTAGAAGTGCCTTGCTGAGGCACTTCTGATGAGTAGCCACAGCATGTTTTCAAGGAGAAATAAAAATATTGACATTTTTTGTTTGAAAAAAAAGCGTCCTGACTAAAGCTGTGGTATGTCGTGTAAATATAGTAATTACCGTATTTACCCTAAGTATTGGGACACCTTATCTACTTATCATACTTTTCCTAATATTTGAAATTGTCCATTCTGCTACCTGTTGATCTGATGTGTCTAGAATATTACTGTATGTATGGCAAACAGTGTACAGGGCAAGAGATAAGGGGAGTATCCGAGTAAAATACACTAATCAGTGCTTGCATTAAGGGAAGTCTGGGAGTCAGAGACTCCCAAAAATTGCCCTGGGACTTCCAAAAAAAAAAAGCCAGGAAGTCTGGGACTCCCAACTTTTAGACATTTAGTCATTTATAACAAAAATTTAGAATGAATTTATGTGTTATTTAGCTTAAGAATGGCGGTTTTATTCCATAAATGAGAGTTTAAGAATATTGAGGTTGGATTTCTGAAAGTGAGTGAAAAAATGTGATCACCAGGACTTCCAGATATTGGAGCTAGGAACTTCCTGATTTTGACAGTTTGTGCAAGCATTGACTTATGTTTTGAGCAGACACTCAATTATTTTCAAAGACTTGGGTATTGATACCCAATCGATTTGACAAAGTACCCAGTTAATACCAAATTCAAGGGTGAAAATTAAAATTTTAAGGCCAGAAAAGCACATGATTACTCTTTTACATTATGAAAACTGCACATAATAGGTGTTATTATCCTTCATATGACCAATACTATCATAAAATTAATAGGGTATAAAGAAATACCATGTTTTAAATACCTATATCAGGATTTGTTTTTTGCTCTTTCTGTTTTATAAGTTTTACCCAATTTTTATTTTGTGGGTATCTTAAATCTATACTTAAACCAAAAAATAATGATATAATTTTACCTAATTGACTAAATTTTGATGGGGTTAAATACCCAAATGCCACAAAAATTATTTGTTGCTTTGAGTGTAGACTCTGATCATATGCTGCATTTGGTGGTGTCTGATCACAGTTTACACCGTTTGCAAATGCCTGTCTGTCCTTATTGTCTCACCTGCGTTAGCACGCAGGTGCGATATAGGCGTGCCGTGACCCGTCCATTCGTCCGTTTGTCCGTTCGTCAACAATTGAATTGTGAGCGCAACTCCTCCTACAGTTTTTGGCCAATCGTTTTGAAACTTCACAGATGTTTTGGCCCTAGCGTGTAGATGTGCATATTGTTTGCTCATAATTCTCAGATTTTTTTTTTTTTTTCAACTTTTTCAGCTTTGTTAACTTAGTCGTTTTTTACCTAAAACCCTTATAGTCAGTGGGTGTCTTGTGAGCGCAACTCCTCCTACAGTTTTTGGCCAGTCATTTTGAAACTTCACATGTTTTGGCCATGGTATATAGATGTGCATATTGTTTGCTTATAATTCTCAGATTTTTTTTTCAACTTTTTCCGCTTTGTTAACTTAGTTTTTACCTAAAACCCTTATAGTCAGTGGGTGTCTCGTGAGCGCAACTCCTCCTACAGTTTTTGGCCAATCATTTTGAAACTTCACAGATGTTTTGGCCATGGTGTGTAGATGTGCATAATGTTTGCTCATAATTCTCAGATTTTTTTTTTAACTTTTTTCGCTTTGTTAACTTAGTCAGTTTTTACCTAAAACCCTAATAGTCAAGTGGGTGTCTCGTGAGCGCAACTCCTCCTACAGTTTTTGGCCAATCATTTTGAAACTTCACAGATGTTTTGGCCATGGTGTGTAGATGTGCATATTGTTTGCTCATAATTCTCAGATTTTTTTTCAACTTTTTTCGCTTTGTTAACTTAGTCAGCTTTTACCTAAAACCATAATAGTCAAGTGGGTGTCTCGTGAGCGCAACTCCTCCTACAGTTTTTGGCCAATCATTTTGAAACTTCACAGATGTTTTTGGCCATGGTGTGTAGATGCGCATTTTGTTTGCTTATAATTCTCAGATTTTTTTTCAACTTTTTCAACTTTGTTTAAAACTTAGTCAGTTTTTACCTAAAACCCTTATAGTCAAGTGGGTGTCTCGTGAGCGCAACTCCTCCTGCAGTTTTAGGCCAATAGTTTTGAAACTTCACAGATGATTAGGTCAGGGTCTGAAGATTTGCATATTATTTGCACATGAATCTCAGATTTTTTTTTTCAACTTTTTTCGCTTTGTTAACTTAGTCAGTTTTTGCCTAAAACCCTTATAGTCAGTGGGTGTTTTGTGAGCGCAACTCCTCCTGCAGTTTTAGGCTAATAGCTTTGAAACTTCACATATGATTAGAACATGGTCTGAAGATGTGCATATTTTTTGCACATAAATCTCAGATTCATTTCAGCAGTTAGGGGTCCTTGATTTATCCCCAAAATTGGTTTGCGCTCAATATCTTGTGAAAGAATTGATGGATTAGGATCATATTTTGCATACATATTGTTGTTAACAATACCTAGCTTGGGATTTTGTCAATTTTCAGCTGAGTTACTGGCCTTGATTAATGGGCAAAAATGATATCCGCTCAATATCAATATCTTGTGAAATAATGGACAGGTTTAGATAAAATTTTGCAAGCCAATATTCCAAATTTTCTACTTTGTCCATTTTTCTAACGTATCAATTTCTTGAATACTGCAAAATAGATTTTTTTCAATACAAATAGGAACTTGTATGACTTAATCCCCGCAGGTGCGACATCGCTTTCCGCGGATTTCTTGTATTTACCAGGGTTTTCCTTGTCCCTCAAAAACACAAGACTTGGCCCCTTTTTGATCTGACGTCTCCTAAACCTTCATCTTAGAGAGACATGAATAAAATGCCCCTGAAAATTTGCAGTATTTCTGTAAAATCCCAACAATTAACCCCTGAAATTACCCCATGTCCCTTAAAATATGGATCAGTAGAGACATATGTCCCCTTAAATAAAGTTCTGAGGGAAAACCCTGCCTATGGTTATTTTGGTGCTTATCATATTGAGGCCTCTTAACTCTTTACAAAACCATACCTGTCCTAAATTTTGAAAGTTGATATGATTAACTCTCTGTGAACACATACTTTGTGGATACTTTTTAGAAGCATCTCGGAAAGACACTTTTTATGTCATAGTACCCAACAATACAGTCGACTCTCATTATCTCGAATTCCAAGGGACTCTCTGAAATACTTCGAGATATCCGTAGTTCGACATATCAGGTTTGCAGAATTGAGGAAAAAATAATTTGATTAACCACATTTAACAAACTGATAGGTAATTGGACTTTTGAAGTTAGAGATATATTGAAAATATTGTGGAAAAGAGGAGAAATTGCTCCTTAGGAGCAATTTCTCCTCTTTTCTACAATATTTTCCATCTGTTGTTAGGTTTTCATGTATAGGCAGGGACCAGATTTTCACTTCGAGATAAGCGGTTATTCGAGATA
Organism: Anodontia alba; assembly: GCA_964016985.1. Classification (NCBI taxonomy): domain Eukaryota; kingdom Metazoa; phylum Mollusca; class Bivalvia; order Lucinida; family Lucinidae; genus Anodontia; species Anodontia alba. Next base: position 10,385,249 of record OZ024821.1, read on the forward strand.
AGCGAGGTCGAGATAACGAGAGTCAACTGTATTATGTTTTCATTGGGGAAATAAGGAAAATATTCATACTTTTCGGCTGGAAAAAAGAGCCTTATCTGGTTTGTGACGTGTCTAAACTATGCTTATACTGCAGACTGTCAAAAAACCTGCTTCCAAGCTTAACCCTTAAACTGCTAATCACAACAGTTGTCATCTGCTTGTGATTTTAAAAGTCATTTTTGCAAATAGTGTGGACCCAGATCAGACTGCTCCTCTAGGAGCAGTCTGATCAGGGTCCACACTGTTTGCCTGTATGCAAAAATAGGTTTGAAAAGTTTGCAAGAATATTCAGCAGACGACATAAACGGATGACATTTTCAGATGCAGGTTTTCTTGGCATTTTAAGGGTTAATCTTGGGTCAAAACTGTTTACTCTGACATATGTCTGTCAAAATACTATATGTTTACTTTAAAACAAGTACATTAACTGTTTCCTCAGGCCTGTCTGTCTTAGCATTTGCGTTTATTACAGTACTTTGGGTAAGTATAGAACAGTTAAAGAATGGTTTGTGGTTAGTAAAGTATGTTGAATTACTGTAAATCAGCTGAGTCAAGCCAAAATGTTTTGATGCATGTTCTGACAGCAAAGGCTTAAGTCAGCCTGCTGGACAGTCTGTACAGGGTGCAGTCTGGTGAAGATTAATACAGATTTGCTTGTTGTATTTGGGTTCGATCCCCACCAGGTTTGGCAATGTTCTTTTTGGAAGATTGATCTTGAAATATTTTCTGTGGTTATTCTCTCCCTTCTGCTGATTCAAGAAAGAACAGTTGTCAGTTTCTGGTGAAAGAATGTGCAGAAGTACCAGTTAACTTCTTAGAGGACTAAGCCTTCCCAAGAAAAGTGTGGTTTGGTAAACTGACCTTAATAGTATTGACTGGGCTGTTAAACTCCAAACCATATAACTGTATATATATCCAAGAAATTAGCTGCAGAATTCAATTACTTTAATGCATAAGCTAATTTTGATCTGAGTGTTTCGCACAAGTAGAAAGGTTTTGTTTGTGGATACAAGTACTATGCCAATTACATAATTCACTGGATTAACTGCAGCATCATTTTCATGGATCTGCCAGTGTTTTTGATGATATATTATGTCCCTCCACCTGCTGAAGGGTAGGGGGGCATATTGTTTTTGGGATGGATCCCATTGGCCATGGTGCACTCTGGGTAGAATTTTCAGCAGATTGGAGACAATTTACATGAAATGTCAAAACCTATTCATCTGGGAAAAACAAGAAAAAATATGATTGAGTTGTTGTCTGCTGAACTAGCCCAGAGAGAGGTAAAGGTTAAAGAGAAAGAAGAAAAATAAAAACAGGTGTCCACATGAATTGATGTATTTCAAAGATTGTTGATACATGTATGTGTTTATAAGAAAGTTCTTTTCTGACCACAGGTTCCATATCTGACAAATCATATGAGACAAATAATTGTCGAGCAGAAGGTATGCTGGAAAAGATGACATACAAGGTGCCACTCCAGAAAGGACGACGTTGTGTTGTGTTAGCTGAAGGGTAAAAAAAGATTAAAGGGAGGGCAGCAACTCTGTCAAATTGTTTTTATTACCATTCCGAATAGGGGTCTACTCTGAAAGGAAAGAATTTGCTCCCCAGGGAGTAGACCCATTTTCAGAAGGGACTTTGTGTACAGGAAAGTGAACAGGAAGTCACAAAAGTTGTCTCCCTTGTAACAAATGGCTGAAAATCTCAAAGTATATCAAGTCTTCTTAATAAAATCTAAGGCTCATAATCTTTTTTTTTTTTTTTTCAACAATATATTGATATCCTTTTTATACCCCGCCATATGATAGTGGTGGGATATTATGGTTTCATGCTGGTCGTTCGTGTGTTCATCCGTCTTGTAAGGACAGATTTTCGTTTCCAGATGATGAGTAAATATCAGTGGATTTTTGCCAAACTTGGTATGTGCATTGATGGTTTGGTATTGCTAATGGGCAAATTTCGTCAATTTTTGACAGAGTTACCTGCCCGAAACATGCTCATATTTTCGTTTCTGGATGACAACTTCAGTAAATATCATGGAATTTTTCCAGACTTGGTATATGCATTAATATTGTGGATATCTTGTTGGGATTGCTAATGGGCCAATTTCGTCAATTTTTGACGGTTATCTGCCTGAGACATGCCCATACTTTCCTTTCCAGACAATAACTCGGGTAAATATTGATGGATTTTCACCAAAATGGCGGGTATTATGCTTGTGGTGCTTTTATTTGTTTTTCTAAAGAAACATAATTGTGTTGTAATCATCACAGAATAGGTTCGTCAGGATTTAATATCACATTAGACATATCCCAAGGAAGATAAGTAAGTGAAAAGTTTCCTTGGAATATGTTCAATGAACATCTGGAATAGAGTTGTAATCTTATTTAAAATAGTTACAGAGAAGCCACATTTTTCAGTTCACAACAGTTGGTATTCATCTTATTTCTCCATGAAAATATATGTTGTGGGTTCTCTTGTAAAACACTTTGCCATGAGATATTTTTGATAGAGAAAACAGAAAACAATATTAATATTCATGGGAGGCAGTTGTATTTGCATCATTTCTGAAAAGGGATCAGTCCTAACTTTTGAAAATTAGTCAACCCTTTTTAGCTCACCTGAACAATGTCACGCAGAGCAGTTGTACTACCCTCGATATCGGCGTCAACAAATGTGAAAGATTTTGTTAAAGTTTTTAATACCTCATTATTTCCTAATCTTATCACGGATTTGATTCATCTTTGGTATGATGATACATATTGGTCCAAAATTTTGCACAGAACCATACCCACCACTATGTCATGTCAAGGTCAAGGTCACAGACTTAGAATTTTCATGTTAAAATTTTACATCAAAGTTTTAAGGATCTCATTACTTCTAAACTAAACAATGGATTTAGTTCCTATTTGGTAACATGATAGATACTGGTCAAAAGTTTTTATCGGCACCATCAGCACTCATCACCTTGAGGTCGAGGTCATAGACTTAGAATTTAAAATATTAAAGTTTTCGTTAAAGTTTTTAACACCTCATTATTTCCAATCTTATCACCTATTTGATTCATCTTGTCAAAATTTTCATGTTAAAATTTTACGTCAAAGTTTTTAGGACCTTATTAATTCTAAACCATACAATGGATTTAATTTATATTTGGTATCAAGCTATATACTGGTCCAAAGTTTTAATCAGCTCTCTTGACCATGACCTTGAGGTCGAGGAGACTTAGAATTTTAAAAATGTTAAAGTTTTTGTTTAAGTTTTTAAGACCTCATCATTTCCTAACTTCCTTATCACCGGTTTGATTCATCTTTGGTGTGATGAAAACTTTACACAGTGCAATCCATCCATCCCCCCCCCCCCCCCCCCCCACACACACACACACACACACACCATACACGCAGGTCATGTCAAAATCAAGGTCACAGAATTTTCCAGAAATAAAATGTGCAATATCAGGCGAACTATACTGTCAGGTGACAGGTCTTATTAGGCTTTTAAAAACTTGCAAATAAGAAATTTTCATGAAATGTCAAGTCCTGTTTTCTGGCTGCCCCCTTTGAAAAGGGAGGCAAGTCTTCCATGTCAGAGTAATTTCTCTTGGAGCTTTTTTATTATCCTTAAGCACTTTTCAGATTTTATGAATGGAAGAGAGGCAAAGATTTAAAGCAGCCATATTACATCTACTTCCCACAGAAGGATAAAAACAGCAGTTTTAAAAAGGTGAAGGTTGAGGATGTGAAGTTCAAAGAAATGAAGTTGCAGAAAGAAGACAGTGGTTTCTGTGAAGGCAGTTTTAAGAATGATCAAGCACTCGGAGATACAGAGGCAGACAGCAGTTGTACACAAGATGAAGATCTTTCCTGTGTGAAGGAAGAGGAGGAGGAGGATGGTAAATTCTAATTTTTCAGTTAGGAGATGTAATATAGCTCCAGATAAGAGTGGGTGTCAGGTAAATATTTTTCTTATTTCTGCACAAAACGTATGTTTTGGGTACTCATTAGAAGTGCCTCACCGAGGTGCTTCTGATGAGTACCCTCAACATGTGTTGTTGTTTTTTGTTGTTTTTTTTTTTTGTGCAGAAAAAGGAAAATATCCATAAATTCTATCTGGAGCTATGTATAACAATAGAAAACTCTTTCATCAGCTAAGGTATATATGTATTATATTTCCAGATAAGGTGAGATGACACCTCCATATAAGAAGGGGTTTCCACATATTTTCTTATTTTTCCATAAAAATTTATGCTGTGGGTACTCATTAGAAGCACCTCAGCCTTGGTGAAGTGCTTCTAATGAGTACTGACAACATATTTTCATGGAGAAATAAGAAAAATATCATACCAACAGATAAGGCGCTTTTTTCATCCGAAAAATGCTGATATCTTTCTTATTTCTTCACGAAAACATGGGTACTCAGAAGTGCCTCGGCGTAATGAGTACCCACAACATATGTTTTTGTAGAGAAATAAGAAAAATATTATGTGGATACCCCCTCTTATCTGTAGCTATGAAAATGTTGATGCTTTTATTGTGGAAAAATGTTGCTTATCTTGAGGTATGATTGAGGTGATAATTTTGTCCCCCATCAGAAGTGAAATAGGACAAATTGCTTTTGGTCCCGATCCTGTTAACCCTTGTCCTGCTGAATAAATTAAGATGCCACATCCATTTCTAATTTTCAGCCACTCAGATTGCTTGATCCGAATTGTTGCTATAACTTCCCATACTTGATGGCAAACAGTGCAGATCCAGATCAGTTGGTTTCTTCAGAAGCCAACTGATCTGGATCTACACTGTTTGCAAAGGCAGGACATATCCGGATTCAGCAGGACTAGGGTTTACTTTCGTGTTAGCATCAGCGTCAGCAAGACGGTTTCCTGTTTGCATGATCTCGCTTGAACTAGATGGGGGATTTTCATCACATTGGTTAATCACTGGGACAAGCTTTAGAGTTGGTAGGTTTTTGGTGATCTTGACCTCATTTGCAATGTTGGCACAGACAGCAGTTTTAAATGTACCTGGATGTTTTTTGAGTGCACAATCTCTCTTGAAACAGCTGGCATATATGTAGCAGACAAATTGATTTGAACTTTGAAGTTGTTTGGGACATAGTCTTACCATTGTGCATTTGGTTTTGTATTTTCATTGTATTTTTTCCCATTTGTTCAGGGTTTTCAGTTTTGTCTTTTTGCAGGGTCTTTGTGTTATGGGGTGGGCAACTCCTTTTTGACTGTTTACTTTGAAACTTTGCATATGTTTTGGACATAGTCTGACTTTGTGCATATTGTATATTCATCAGATTATTTTTCCACTTTCTAGGAGGTTTAAGCATTCAATGTAGTTAGTTCTGGAGTGCTTTTGTGTGACATGGTATATTGGGTGAATATCTTGTACATGCAGCTCCTAGAGATTTTTTACTTTTTGATTTGAATTTTTCTGATGTTTTGGGTATTTGTCTAAACATTGCATGTGATTTTGGTATTTTCGTTAGATTTTTTTTTTTTTCTTCTCTTTTTGGCGTTTTTGAACTCAGTCCTTTTCTGGAGGATTTTTATGTTTCTTAGTGTGTGTTATGCAGACATTTTGATCAGTATGCAACTCATAGAAATTGTATGTGTCTGGTTCATGCATGGCTCCTCTTACAGTTTAACTTGAATGAAGCTTTGCAGACCCTTAGGATTTACCCAAAGGCAAAGGGACCACAAGTGACAAGTTGTCAGATTTGTTTGTTTGAGCTCATTTTGCTTAAAAAAGTGCTAAAGCAGGATTTTCCCACAGGGTTTTAAAGTGGGGGTCCCAGGGACTCCCTTATGTGGATTTAAGGGGTCCTTTAATAAGATTTAGGGGTTTTATTGTTTTAAAGAGGTTAACCCTTTAAGCACTAATCACAACTGCAGCAGACAAAACTTTGAAGTACTTTGAAATTCAGAGAAAATAAGGCTTGATATTTCATGTGAATTGTCTACCTAGCAGGCAATTCACATGAAATGCCTTATTTTTCTGAAGAATAAAATCAATATTAGAATGTTGTCTGCTACAATTTGCTTAGTGTTAAATATGGGTCAGCTATTGCCTAAATATTGATAAGTACCAAATTAAGAGTCAGGGAAAACCCTGCTAAAGATATTTTTCCATCATTTAGCATTCACCTTACCATAAAATGTATCAAGATATAAGACAAGTCTGAACACAGAAAAGTGTTCACTGTAGTATTCATTGCCAAGAAACACTAATAGATGTGTAACTTTTTTAAGCAAAAGACAATTACATTTTTTCATTTATTTATTTTTTTTTTAAATGACCTTTAACACTCTGAGCTGATTCAAGAAGGGCAGTTGTCAATTTCTGGCGAAAGTATGTGCACAATACTGGTTAACTGCTTAGAGGACTAAGCCTGCTCAGTAAATGTGTGGTTAGGTAAACTGACCGTGCTCAACATGATTGACTGGGCCATAAAACCTCAACACAAAATTCAGTAGACAACAAACGAATGATATTTTTATGCCCCAAACTTCAAAGAAGTTGGAGGGGCATATTGCTTCTGGGTTGTTCGTCCGTCCTTCCGTCCGTCCGTTCGTCACGCTTTTTGATGCATAGCATAACTTTAAAACCATGAATGCTACTGTTTTGAAATTTCATATATGGATTCCTCATGAAAAAATAGCTGACACGTATTTTTTTTCTTGACAGGATTATGCCCCTTTTCTGAGTTATGGCCCTTTGAAAAAATATGGATGCAATCTTGTCAGCAAAATATCTCAAAAACTATTAAAGCTAGAGCCTTGAAACTTGATGAATAGACTGGTAGTGATGAGTAGACAACCTGATTAACTTTTGAAGAAATTTTGAAAAATACTTCTTGAGTTATGGCTCTTTGTAATTTTGGGCAATTTTACCTTGTCAGCAAAATATCTCAAAAACTGTTAGAGCTTGAGCCTTGAAACTTAGTAAATGGATTTGTAGTGATGAGTAGATGACCTGATTAACTTTTGAAGACATTCTGAAAAATACTTCATGAGTTATGGCCCTTTGTAATTTTGGGCATTTTTATCTTGTCAGCAAAATATCTCAAAAAATTTTGGAGCTAGAGCCTTGAAACTTAATGAATAGACTGGTAGTGATGAGTAGACAACCTGATTAACATTTGAAGAAATTTTGAAAAATGCCTTTTGAGTTATGGCCCTTTGTAATTTCGGGCATTTTTATCTTGTCAGCAAAATATCTCAAAAACTGTTAAAGCTTGAGCCTTGAAACCTAGTAAATGGATTTGTAGTGATGTGTAGATGACCTGATTAACTTTGGAAGAAATTCTGAAAAACACTTCATGAGTTATGGCCCTTTGTAATTTAGGGCATTTTTAACTTGTCAGCAAAATATCTCAAAAACTATTGAAGCTAGAGCCTTGAAACTTGATGAATAGACTGGTAGTGATGAGTAGACAACCTGATAAACTTTTGAAGAAATTTTGAAATATACTTCTTGAGTTATGCCCCTTTGTAATTTTAGGCATTTTTATCTTGTCAGCAAAATATCCCAAAAACTGTTTGAGCTAGAGCCTTGAAACTTAGTAAATGGATTTGTAGTGATGAGTAGATGACCTGATTAATTTTTGAAGAAATTCTGAAAAATACTTCATGAGTTATGGCCCTTTGTAATTTTGGGCAATTTTACCTTGTCAGCAAAATATCTCAAAAACTGTTGGAACTAGAACCTTGACACTTGATGAATAGACTGGTAGTGATGAGTAGACAACCTGATTAACTTTTGAAGAAATTTTGAAATATACTTCTTGAGTTATGCCCATTTGTTATTTTGGGCATTTTTATCTTGTCAGCAAAATATCTCAAAAACTATTAGAGCTAGAGACTTGAAACTTGGTGAATTGATTGGTAATGATGAGTAGATGACTTGATTAATTTTTTTTGTAAATTCTGAAAAATATTTCATAAGTAATGGCCCTTTGTAAATTTGGGCATGTTTCCCTTGTGAACAAAATATCTCAAAAACTATTGAAGCTGGAGCCTTGAAACTTGATGAATAGATTGGTAGCGATGAGTAGATGACCTGATTATGCCCCCAGTTTCGAATGAAATTGATGGGGCATATTATTTTGCCTTCATTTGTCCATCCGACTGTTTGTCTGTTCATCAAGCTTTTTTTGTGCATGCCATATCTTAAGAACCTTGCACGCTAGGGTTTTGAAATTTTATATTTGGGTTCCCAATGAAAAAATAGCCGACCCGTATTTTGTTTCTTGTCTAGCATGTTTATTTAAAGTTATGCCCCTTTGAAAAAAATCAGAATTAAATCTTGTGAGCAAGATATCTTGAGAAGTATTTAAGCTGGGTTCTTGAAATTCGATACAGTGAGTGGGAATGATGTGTACATTACCCGATTATATTTTGAGAGAATTCCATGAAAATATTGATAAAGTTACGGCCCTTTGCAGTTCTGCTCATTTTGACCTTGTCAGCAAGATTTCTCGAAAAGCATTTAAGCTAGGGTCTTGATATATTATATGCTGATTGGGGATGATGTGGAGATTACCTGGTTTGTTTTTTAGGGAATTCCATGAAAAATTGATGTAGTTATGGCCCTTTGTAGTTCTAGGCATTTTGACTTTTTTCAGCAAGATATCTCAAAAAGTATTTAAGCTAGAGCCATGATATTTGGTATACTGATTGGGATTGAGGAGGAGATCACCTGAATAAATTTTGAACCAATTAAATGAAATGTTGGAGTTATGGCCCTTCGCAGTTTCGGGCCATTTAATGTCGTTGCTTTATTGTGTATAGCATAAGTTTAGAACCATGTATGCTAATGTTTTGAAATTTCATGTTTTGATTCCTCATGAAAAAATAGGTGATCCGTATTTTTTTCTTATCCCAATCATCTCCTGTTTTAGAGTTATTTCCCTTTGATAAAATAACATTGAAATCATATATTTGTACTGTTGTTACCGTCATGGCTAAGCAGTGTTGGAGTCAAACAGTGTTAGAGTCAGGCAGTTGGGGGCATAGTGTTTTACAAACACCAGCTCTAGTTCATATTTATCCAGAAAATAGGAGTTGACATTTCATGCAAATTGTCTCCATTGGAGACAGTTTGCATGAAATGTCACAACCTGTTTTCTGGGGGGGAGAAAAGAAAAAAAATATTTCAATATCGTCTGGTGAAAGTTCTTCTTTTAGTGCTAAGCATTAAATTCTTTTCAGATTATCTTCCAAGACTGTTGACAATGGCTGGTGTTTTTGATCTTTGGCAGCCAAAAGATGTAAGTAGAATAGAACTATTTGCAGTATCATCGGTTAACTGTGTAATATATTAGCATGATTGAGCAGTGCTTTGTTAGTGTAATCATGTACGTGTAACGTAATGATGGCATATAGCTCCAGAAGAGAGGAGTACAGTCTACTTACGTTATCTCGAAGTCCAAGGGACCCTCTGAAATACTTCGAGACTTGTAGAGCTGAGGAAAAAATAAATCGATCAACCACCACATTTCACAAATGAATATGTAATTTGACTCCTGAAGTTAGAGATATATTGAAAATATTGTGGAACAGAGGAGAAATTGCTTCTTACGAGCAATTTCTCCTCTTTTCCACAATATTTTGTTACCTGTTATTATATTTTCATATTTAAACAGGGACCAGATTTTTGCTTTGAGATAAGCGGTTATTCGAGATAGAAAAATTGAGATAATGAGAGTTGAAAAAATTGAGATAATGAGAGTTGACTGTATCTAGATAAATATTTCTCCATAAAACGTATGTTGAGGGTACTTGCTGAGGTGCTTCTTATGAGTACCTACATTTTTATGCCCCCAACTTCAAAAAAGTTGGAGGGGCATATTGCTTCTGGGTTGTTCGTCTGTCCGTCCGTCCGTCCTTCCGTCCGTCCGTCCGTCCGTTCGTCACGCTTTTTGATGCATAACATAACTTTAAAACCGTGAATGCTACTGTTTTGAAATTTCATATATGGATTCCTCATGAAAAAATAGCTGACACGTATTTTTTTTCTTGACAGGATTATGCCCCTTTTCTGAGTTATGGCCCTTTGAAAAAATATGGATGCAATCTTGTCAGCAAAATTTCTCAAAAACTATTAAAGCTAGAGCCTTGAAACTTGATGAATAGACTGGTAGTGATGAATAGACAACCTGATTAACTTTTGAAGAAATTTTGAAAAATACTTCTTGAGTTATGGCCCTTTGTAATTTTGGGCAATTTTACCTTGTCAGCAAAATATCTCAAAAACTGTTAGAGCTAGAGCCTTGAAACTTAGTAAATGGATTTGTAGTGATGAGTAGATGACCTGATTAACTTTTGAAGAAATTCTGAAAAATACTTCATGAGTTATGGCCCTTTGTAATTTTGGGCATTTTTATCTTGTCAGCAAAATATCTCAAAAACCGTTGGAGCTAGAGCCTTGAAACTTCATGAATAGACTGGTAGTGATGAGTAGACAACCTGATTAACTTTTGAAGAAATTTTGAAAAATGCCTTTTGAGTTATGGCCCTTTGTAATTTCGGGCATTTTTACCTTGTCAGCAAAATATCTCAAAAACTGTTAGAGCTTGAGCCTTGAAACTTAGTAAATGGATTTGTAGTGATGTGTAGATGACCTGATTAACTTTTGAAGAAATTCTGAAAAACACTTCATGAGTTATGGCCCTTTGTAATTTAAGGCATTTTTAACTTGTCAGCAAAATATCTCAAAAACTATTGAAGCTGGAGCCTTGAAACTTAATGAATAGACTGGTAGTGATGAGTAGACAACCTGATTAACTTTTGAAGAAATTTTGAAATATACTTCTTGAGTTATGCCCATTTGTTATTTTGGGCATTTTTATCTTGTCAGCAAAATATCTCAAAAACTATTAGAGCTAGAGACTTGAAACTTAGTAAATGGATTTGTAGTGATGAGTAGATGACCTGATTAATTTTTGAAGAAATTCTGAAAAATACTTCATGAGTTATGGCCCTTTGTAATATTGGGCAATTTTACCTTGTCAGCAAAATATCTCAAAAACTGTTGGAACTAGAGCCTTGACACTTGATGAATAGACTGGTAGTGATGAGTAGACAACCTGTTTAACTTTTGAAGAAATTTTGAAATATACTTCTTGAGTTATGGCCCTTTGTTATTTTGGGCATTTTTATCTTGTCAGCAAAATATCTCAAAAACTATTTGAGCTAGAGACTTGAAACTTGGTGAATTGATTGGTAATGATGGGTAGATGACCTGATTAATTTTTTTGTAAATTCTGAAAAATATTTCATAAGTAATGGCCCTTTGTAAATTTGGGCATGTTTCCCTTGTGAACAAAATATCTCAAAAACTATTGAAGCTGGAGCCTTGAAACTTGATGAATAGATTGATAGGGATGAGTAGATGACCTGATTATGCCCCCAGTTTCGAATGAAATTGATGGGGCATATTATTTTGCCTTCATTTGTCCATCCGACTGTTTGTCCGTTCATCAAGCTTTTTTTGTGCATGCCATATCTTAAGAACCCTGCACGCTAGGGTTTTGAAATTTTATATTTGGGTTCCTAATGAAAAAATAGCCGACCTGTATTTTGTTTCTTGTCTAGCATGTTTATTTAAAGTTATGCTCCTTTGAAAAAAATCAGAATTAAATCTTGTGAGCAAGATATCTTGAGAAGTATTTAAGCTGGGTTCTTGAAATTCGATACAGTGAGTGGGAATGATGTGTACATTACCCGATTATATTTTGAGAGAATTCCATGAAAATATTGATAAAGTTACGGCCCTTTGCAGTTCTGCTCATTTTGACCTTGTCAGCAAGATTTCTCGAAAAGCACTTAAGCTAGGGTCTTGAAATATTATATGCTGATTGGGGATGATGTGGAGATTACCTGGTTTGTTTTTTAGGGAATTCCATGAAAAATTGATGTAGTTATGGCCCTTTGTAGTTCTGGGCATTTTGACTTTTTCAGCAAGATATCTCAAAAAGTATTTAAGCTAGAGCCATGATATTTAGTATACTGATTGGGATTGAGGCGGAGATCACCTGAATAAATTTTGAACCAATTAAATGAAGTGTTGGAGTTATGGCCCTTCGCAATTTCGGGCCATTTAATGTCGTTGCTTTATTGTGTACCGGTATAGCATAAGTTTAGAACCATGTATGCTAATGTTTTGAAATTTCATGTTTTGATTCCTCATGAAAAAATAGGTGATCCGTATTTTTTTCTTATCCCAATCATCTCCTATTTTAGAGTTATTTCCCTTTGATAAAATAACATTGAAATCATATATTTGTACTGTTGTTACTGTCATGGCTAAGCAGTGTTTGAGTCAAACAGTGTTAGAGTCAGGCAGTTGGGGGCATAGTGTTTTACAAACACCAGCTCTAGTTGTGGAGAAATAAGGAAAATAACAACACTTTTTGGTTGCAAATTACTTTAGCTGGAGCTATGATGGAACAAATGTGAACTGCATGGACACAGGTTAGGCTATACATCTGCAGGTGGTAAAATTAAAAACCTGTTTTTTATTAGCTTGCCTGAAAAACATTCACGGAGAGTTATTGTACTACCATAGGCGTTGTTGTCGGCGTCCACAAATGTTAAAGTTTTTAAGACCTCATTATTTCCTAACCATATCACTGATTTGATTCATCTTTGGTATGATGATACATCTTGGTCCCAAATTTTTCGCACTACAATCCCCTTCCCCCGAGGTCATGTCAAGGTCAGGGTTACAGACTTAGAATTTTCATGTTAAAATTTTATGTCGAAGTTTTTAGGATCTCCTTACTTCTTAACTAAATGATGGATTTAATTCCTATTTAGTATCATGATAGATACTGGTCAGAAGTTTTTATCAGCACTCATGACTGTGACCTTGAGGTCGAGGTCACAGACTTCAAATTTAAATTAAAGTTTTTGTTAAAGTTTTTAAAACCTCATTATTTCCTAACCTTATCACCGATTTGATTCATCTTTAGTATGATGATACATATTGGTCCAAAATTTTGCCCAAACCCATCCCCACCCCGCTTGTTCATGTTAAGGTCAAGGTCACAGTCGTGTCAAAATTTTCATGTTAGAATTTTACGTCAAAGTTTTTAGGACCTCATTACTTCTAAACCAAATGATGGATTCAATATATATTTGGTATCATGATATATACTAGTCCAAAGTTTTTATCAGCACCATCAGCACTCTTGACAGTGATCTTGAGGTCGCGGTCAGACTTGGAATTTTAAAGATGTTAAAGTTTTCGTTAAAGTTTTTAAGACCTCATTATTTCCTAATCTTACCACTGATTTGATTCATCTTTGGTTTGATGATACATATTGGTCCAAAATTTTGCGCAGTGCAAATCATGTTTTCCTCAAAAAAACAAAAACAAAAAAAAAAAAAAAAAAAAAAAAAAATAAGTGTTAGTTGGATAAAATATTTATGCTAAATATTAGGACAAGTTGGTATGAGCTAACAATGTAGACCCAGATCAAACTGTTCCAATAGGAGCAATTCAATCAGGGTCTACACTGATTCCCATTCTACTTTGGATACTTCAAAAGACAGACTTGGTAAAATTTTATGTGAATTTTGGTGCTAAGTCCAAATACAGTCGACTCTCGTTATATCGTAGTCCAAGGGATTCTCTGAAATACTTTGAGATATCCGTACCTCGACATATCAGATTTTCGGAATTGAAGAAAACGATAAATCGAACAACCACATTTAACAAATGAATGTGTAATTTAAATCCTGAAGTTAGATATAATAGTGAAAATATTGTGGAAAAGAGGAGAAATTGCTCCTGAGGAGCAATGTCTCCTCTTTTCCACAATATTTTGTTACCTATTGTTAGATTTCCATTCTTATGACATGAAAGCCATAACAAAGGAATGAAGCATAGCTGAAAAAGTTTCATGCCGATCGTGGGATTCGAACCCGGTCCTCCCGGATAAAAAATCCAATGCTCTAACCACTGAGCCAAAGAGTCGACTCCCTGACGCAGTTGTCAGAGATTGAATATATACATGTACTTAGAAGCTATGCGTAATCTGCCAAGGCAGACAATCGAAGGTAGGAGTGCTCGGGCATAACATTCCCCCTTTTCAAGGAAGTCATCATTTATGATGATGTGAAGCCATTTTCGGCGTATAAAGTCCTATCCCGGACGAGCCTCCATCTTACGACATGAAAGCAGTAACAAAGGAATGAAGCATAGCTGAAAAGGTTTCCCACCGATCGTAGGATTGGAACCTGGTCCTCCCGGATAAAAATCCAATGCTCTAACCACTGGGCCAAAGAGTCGACTCCCTGACACAGTTGTCAGAGATTGAATATATACTTAGAAGCTATGCGTAATCTGCCAAGGCAGAAAATCAAAGGTAGGAGTGCTTGGGCATAACACCATGTTAAGACAGGGACCAGAGTTTTACTTCGAGATAAGCGGTTATTCAATATAAGCGAGGTAGAGATAACGAGAGCCGACTGTATATAAAGTCAATCACAAGATCAATTTTAACACGTAACATGGCTCTGGGTAAGACATTTTCAACTAAAAAGCATGGGTATTTGTCTTATTTCTGCACGAAAACATATGTTGTTGGTACTCACCAGAAGTACCTTTGTTAAGCCCTTCTTATGAGTACCCACAACTCATTTTTGTGTATAAATAAGTAAGGCTGGCTAATCAGAGCTGAAAAGATAATCAATTACCAGTCCTGCCATTGTGATGGATAATCGGTTAGTAATCACTGAAGATTTGGTCCTAATTTTACGGTCTGTCTGAGCATGATTCTTGCCCTATGTTATACTTTATGGTATGTATTCAGTCAGACAGACCTGAAAAAAACACACATATTTTTTTTTGGCCTAAGGTGTTAATTGTTTAGGACAAATACAGTAATGATTATGTATATGTGAACAGCAGTAAGTCTGCATTTCCATGCAGTATGATCAAATCTTCTCTGTCTGTTTACAGAATCATTAGAGACAGTAAAATATATTGGCAAACAAAGAAGGCCCGGGCTGACTGGCTTCTTACTGTTTCTCAAACAGACTTTGACATACAAAACCAGTATAACTGAGGATCAGAGTCAGATCAGAGATGCACTGCATGCTCAGATATTCTTTCCATCTCCCCATTTTTGTTTTCCGACCACATAGACTCCAATCAGACTGCAGACACATTGGCTTATTCTTGGTCAGCACTAGTCCTATGTGCACTAAAAGATTGATTATTGTACCTTATGTTAATATGTGATATTAATGTGAATCAAATCAGAATTCGATAAATGTTGTTTAAACCAAAGATTGATTTAACCCGTTGTAGTCTGGAGATCCCTAAAAGGATTACTGGCAAACAGTGCAGACCCAGATCAGACGCCGCAGAATGATCAGGGTCTCCACTGTTTGCAAATAATTCAACCATTTTTCTAAATTAGAATCTTTCAATATATAGTGTGGGGGAGTTCATTCAGTCTAAATAGCCTTTTTTTTTGTGACGACTCATATATTATTAAAGAAAAAAATCTGAATACCCCTCTTACCTAGAACTGCCGTAATAACCCAAAGTATTAGGACAGAAAGGTCTGAGTATACTGTAGACCAAGATAGATGCCACCTAGTATGGTTTCCAATTAGGGTCTGTGATGTTTGCCCCTCATCCAGTGGTTTTTAAACCATTAAAGACTGAATAAACTCTCCCACACTATATATTGGGAAAGTTCATTTTCAATTTTAGGTATATCAGGCTATATGATGTAGATACTCCTAAAGAAAAATGGTTGAACTATTTGCAAACAGTGGAGATCCTGATCAGATGCAGCAGAATGTGGCGTCTGATCTGGGTCTGCACTGTTTGCCAGTTACCCATTTAGGGGTCTTCAGTGGGTTAAACACAACACATTCAAACACATCATTTTTGTGGAATTCATCGATGAATTAATCGATTATCTGATTAATTGTGCCAGCCTTATAAACAAGAAAAATATTTACCTGATACCCTTCTTATCTGGAGTTATGATGTAAGAGCTCACATCTAGTATTTCTTCTGTGACAGGCTCCTGAACCAGTGTATTCCTACAGTGTCATCACAGTTGAGAGCTCTCCTGCTGTCTCCTGGATACATCACAGAATGCCGGTAAAAATTTATAAATTGAGTATAGTAAATATTCGAGACTTTCGAGGCATATGCAAACAGTGCAGATCTAGATCAGACTGCTCCGTCAGGGAAGTCTGATCACGGTTTACAGTGTTTATCTCTTGGTTACATCACAGAATGCCAATAAGAAATTTATAAACTGAGTATGTTGAATGTTTTAAAAATTTCAAGGTCTACGCAAATAGTGCAGAACCTGATCGGACTGCTTCAGGAGCAGTCGGATCAGGGTCTACACTGTTTGCCATTCCACTAAGTAATTTAAGAGATATCTGCATTAAAAAAAAGGACAAAAAAGCATGGAATGAAGTATTTGAAATTTTAGGACATTTATGTAACATGAAAAAAAAAATTAAAAGGGACTTCACATTTCTACAAACGGCATACACCTTGACTACACTGCATACAAACAGTCTGATCTGGTGTTTGCTTTTGGTAGAAGATACTACAGTGACTGTTGAAATAGTCGCATGCCATTGCACAGTGGGTAGTGCACCTGACTTCAGATCTACGGATTGCAAGTTTGAATCCGAACTCGCCCACATAAATTTTGTGCAGATCGATCATGAAATAATTATAGCCATGCTTTGAAAAAGTGGGACTATACTGGATTTGCCATGTCCTTCCGTCATTCCATGACTGTGATTCTGTGATTTGGTGACTGCAAAATTAAAATGCATTTTGCTTTATAATTTTTATGTTTGTGGTCCTACTTCAATGAAACTTATACTACACTTGGTCTCTAAGGTAGGTAAGGTGTAGTGGCATAATAGTGGTCAAGGGCCTGTAACTCTTGGAGCTATGTCCCTTGGTAGGTTTTCAAAATCTAAAATGCATTTTGCTCATTAACTGTGTATGTGATCCTACTTTGAGAAACTTATATCACACTTGGTCTCTAAGGTAAGGAAGGTGTAGTGGCAGAATGGTGGCCAAGGGCCCATAACTCTTGGACTTATGTCCTTTGATAGGTTTTCAAATTTTGCCATTCTTGAAAATTTTTGTAACAGATTTCTCGGGAACCATGAAAGCTAGAAAGCTGAAAATTTGTATAAACATGGACAATGACTGGCTGTATAGTGTATACTGGAAAAGGGGCCAAGGGTCCATAACTCTTGGAGTTATGTCCCTTGGTAGGTTTAAAAAAAAATTAAATGCATTTTTGCTCAGTGTGATCCTACTTTGATGAAACTTGTTCTAAGGTAAGGAAAGTGTAGTGGCAGAATGGTGGCCAAGGGGCCGTAACTCCTGGACTTATGTCCTTCGATAGGTTTTCAAATTTTGCCATTCTTGAAAATTTCCATAACAGATTTCTCAGGAACCATGAAAGCTAGAAAGCTGAAAATTTGTGTAAACATGGACAATGACTGGATGTATAGTGTGTACCGGAAAAGGGGCAAAGGGTCCTTAACTCTTGGAGTTATGTCCCTTGGTAGGTTTTCAAAAAATTTAAATGCATTTTGCTCAATAATTTTATGCCACTCCACCAAAAAAGTGGCGGGGTATTATGTTATACCCTCTGAAATTTTGAGTGACCATCCGTCCGTCTGTCTTTCCATCCGTCAGCGCCCCCACCATTCGTGTGCCTGCAACTCCTCCTACAGTTTTAGGCCAATCCTTTTCAAACTTTACAGGTGCTTTTAGGATGGTCTGAAGATATGCATATTGTTTTTCAGAATCCTGAAATTATTTTTTATCACATTTTTTTTTCATTTTTAACTTGGACTTTTTTCAAGCCCTAATACTACAGAAATGTATAGGGAGTATGTACCTGGTACGCGCAACTCCTCCTACAGTTTTAGGTTAATCCTTTTGAAACTTTACAGGCACTTTTAGGATGGTCTGAAGATATGCATATTGTTTTTTCAGAATCCTGAAATTTATTTTTTATTACATTTTTTGCATTTTTAACTTAGACTTTTTTTCAAGCCCTAATCCGTTCGTCCGTCAGCGCCCCCACCATTCGTGTGCCCGCAACCTCCTACAGTGTTAGGCCAGTCCTTTTCAATCTTTACAGACGCTTTTAGGATGGTCTGAAAATATGCATATTGTTTTTTCAGAATCCTGAAATTATTTTTTATCACATTTTTTTTCATTTTTAACTTAGACTTTTTTCGAGCCCTAATACTACAGAAATGTATAGAGAGTATGTACTTTGTACGCGCAACTCCTCCTACAGTTTAAGGCTAATCCTTTTGAAACTTTACAGGCGCTTTTAGGATGGTCTGAAGATATGCATATTGTTTTTTCAGAATCCTGAAATTACTTTTTATTACATTTTTTGCATTTTTAACTTAGACTTTTTTCAAGCCCAAATACTACAGAAATGCATAGGGAGTATGTACCTTGTACGCGCAACTCCTCCTACAGTTTCAGGCCGATCCTTTTGAAACTTTACACATGCTTTTAGGATGGTCTGAAGATACGGATGTTGGTTGTTTTTTTCAGAATCCTGAAATAGTTTTTTATCACTTTTTATTGCATTTTTAACTTAGACTTTTTTGTGTTTTTTTTTTTTTTGTTTTTTTTGTTTTGTTTTTGGAGTTCTGAAATAACTGTTTATTGCTTCTCTTCATGTTTAACTTAGATTATTTTCAGCCCTTATACTACAGAAGTGCATAGGGAATATGCAGCTTCCCTTTGATTTCACATTTGATACATTTATGTCACTTGCTTGATACATTGCAGTGGCGGGGCATGGTGCATGACTTGCAGTTTTATTTATGATTGTGGTCCTACTTCAGTGAAACTTATATCACACTTGGTCTCTGAGATAAGGAAAGTGTAGTGGCAGAATGGTGGCCAAGGGCTCATAACTCCTGGATTTATGTCCTTTGATAGGTTTTCAAATTTTGTCATTCTTGAAAATTTTCGTAACAGATTTCTCGGAAACTATGAAAGCTAGAAAGCTGAAAGCTTGTATAAACATGGACAATGACTGCATGTGTCATGTTTACTGGAATAGGGGCCAAGGGTCCATAACTCTTGGAGTTATGTCCCTTGGTAGGTTTTCAAAAAATTTAAATGCATTTTGCTCAATAACTTTTATGTTCGTGGTCCTACTTGGATGAAACTTATACCACACATAATGGGTTTGAAAAAGTGGTACATGCATGGACAGTGGGTTGTTGTATCTTGTATTCAGAAATCAGGGCGAAGGGCCGACAACTCATGGATTAAAATCCCTTGATAGGTTTTACGATGTCATGTTACCATGTCCTACAGTGGTGTTATCTGGTAAGGATGTCTTCAAAATATTTCAACAATATATGTATTTCTCCACTGATAAAGCTGCAGCTGGGCTATATGTCAGATCCTCTGACAGCTCTAGTTTTTGCTGTCTAGGAGATGATGTGATATTCAGTCCTTATTTTCTCTGAGAAGTCAAAAAAAAAGAAAAAAGAAAAGAAAAAGTGTGCTGTCTGCTATAATAGCACTTTAACCCTTAACCCTTGTCCTGCTGATTAAATTAAGATGCCACACCCTTTACAAATTTTCAGCCAATCAGGCTACTTGATCCAGATTATTGATATAAATTCACATGCTGACTGGCAAACAGTGCAGAACCAGATCAGTTGGGCTTAGAAGCCAACTGATCTGGATCTACACTGTTTGCAAAGGCAGTGTATATCTGGTTGAGCAGGACAAGGGTTAAGGGTTCAAGAAATCACAATAATTACCTCAGTTATTCGGACACCTTCATCTAAAAGGGAATGGATACTCTTTCTGGAGAGGCTAGTTTGTTAGAATGGTTTTTGCCCTCCTTTTGAAAAAGGTTTTACTCAAAAAGTAAAGAATTTGCTCCGACCAGGAGCAGATTGTTTCCTTTTAGAGTAGATTCCTTTTAGAAGGGAATTTAGTGTGCAGAAAAACAAACAAAAATTGTCTGTCTTGTAAAATATAGTTGAAAAGCTACAGGTGTATCAATCCATCTTAAGCTGCTACCATATATCCTGAAATCCAACCAAGTCTTATTTTACTATTTGGTAATATATTTATTTATAACCAATATCACTCTCTCGGCAAAGTTGCTGAGAGAGTGATAAAGGTTAAAAACACATATATTACCAAGTAGTAAAGTGAGATTGGTTGTCTAGCAGACAGTTTAGATTCCTATCAGACTTGCTTCTAAGAAGCAGTGTTATCTGGGTCTAATCTGTTTGTAGAGGCAGTTTTCTGTCTGAATAGTTAGGGTAAATAGAGTTCTTCTTTTAGGCTATGCTTACATCAGAGGAAGAAGTGAATGCCTGGTTAGATTTTGGTGAAGTTCCACTTACACAGGTAATAATCTGTTGTTGACTACTGTAGATCTGGGTGGTAGGTTGATGCACATTTTCTGCTGAATCTTTCAGATGGCTACACCTGCCATCATCGTTTTTTTTGCTGGAAGGTTGTTGCCTGAAAGCAAGATTAGTGTTTGAGGCCATACCCTTCCCTTTCTCCGTCCCCCCCCCACCCCCCCCCCCCCCCATTCTATTCTACTTTCCTCTCACCCTTTCTCTGGCAGATGCCTCTTTATGACTGAAATTTTGTTGATAGGCTATAAAATGTCACCTCAAACAACACTACTGTAAACTGGTTATCCATAGCATGTGAGAAACTTCCATGACTTTTGTGGGGAAAGACAAAAGTTGTGGAAGTTTCTTGCTACAAACATTTGAAAGTTTATACTATTTGCTTATACAGTAGCATTTGGAAAAGCATATAAATAAAGTAAATTGCAGTGAATTACCAGACCTTTTTGAACACCTGAAAGTTTCTTGTCGGAAAGGAAAGTGGTTTAAAATAAAAGCCTGCCCAGTAAACTTATGGTTAGGTAAACTGACCACGCTCGACATGACCCCATTTGGTTGACTGGGTCGTAAGACCTCAACACAAACAAACAGAGATCTTAATTTATTCAGTATGACAAGGGTATATAGCGCAGTCAGTAGTGTATCTGACTGCAGATTCAGGGGTCGCAATTTTGAAGCCAGCTCTGCTACTTAACATTCGTGAGAGGTATACAATAAAAAAATAGACATATCGTTAAAACTTTGATCACTAATATATATATATATATATATATATATATATATATATATATATATATATATATATATATGCTAATATTTTTGCTGAAAAAATGTGAGTAGCTTTTGCATTTGCAAAAGCTACTCACTTTTCAGCAAAAATACCTGTGAATTAGATATAGTACTTACTAGAACAGTTAACATTTTGACCACAAACAAGCTTGTTAACGATGCTTTGAAGAACTGGGCCCAGTTTGATTTAGGAGAATGGATACACTTTCAGATCAAATATTTTTTCTCCCTTTTTAAAAGGGGTCTAATCTAAAAGGAAAGAATTTGCTCCCCATGGGAGCAAATTCTTTCCTTTTAGAGTAGATCTTTTTTTTCAGAAGATATTAAGTGTACAGGAAGCTAAAGGGAAGTCACAAGTTATCTCCTTTATAAAAAAAATGGCTGAAAATCTACTAAGGGTATCAAGTCTTCATAAGCTTTTTACCCTGTTTTTTCCTCTGTTTAACCTAAATGTTTGGACCACTGGTTTGGGCAGATCGCCTGAGAAACAGTGTTGATGCCACCCAGACTGCTGTTGACCAGGCTCGTGAATGTTGTCCATTCAGCAGGCATATTTTAGACACTGAGGATCCAAATGGACCATCAAGTTTTGTATTTATCCCAAATATACAGACTCCTTTACTTCCTTCAAACAAGTCCATTTTATTACCAAGCAGTCTCTTACTTTAGGACATATTTACACTCCCTCCTTGAATGTTGGGTCATTGTAAGTGGAGGTTGTATTAGGCAGTCTGTTATAGTTATGAATCGTAGCATAAAAACTTGTCTGGGACACCAAGTATAGACCTTTGAATGGGCCAATAGGAGATACTTCTTCATTCAGAATGGACCACTTTTTGCAATCTTATCTCTTTCTTTCAGGCTGCAAAGTTGATACGTCCAGTGACTTGTTTAGAATCTCATCCTGTTTCCACCATTGTCAATAACTCCAGGAATAATACACCAGAGTGTGTCAAGAAGATAGATCCCAGGTAGATAAGCAGGGGTATCTGCTACATATTTATCTTATTTCTCCACAAAAACACACATATTGTGGGTATTTGTTAGAAGAGCCTTGGAGGCACTACTGATGAGTACCAACGGCATACAATAAGAAAAGTATCAGTAGTCTTTGGTTGTGTAAAGTGCCTTATCTGGAATTGTGATGAAAGCTGTATAGAATCCTGTTAACAGAACACTTTTATGTCTTATGTGAGCAGCACCTGTGTAGTCTGTACAGGTAGATTCAGACAAGATAAGAGGGGTATCCAGATACATATTCTCTCTAATTTTTTTAATGAAAAGATGTGTAAATGTTCTGGGTATTACTAGAAGTGCCTTGGTAACTTCTAGTGAGTCCCATTAACCCTTGTCCTGCTGAATAAATTAAGGATCTAGGCCCTTTTCAAATTTTCAGCCAATCAGATTAATACTTGATCCAAATTGTTGATATAAATTCACATACTGAATGGCAAACAGTGAAGGTCCAGATCAGTTGGCTTCCTTCAGAAGCCAACTGATCTGGATCTACACTGTTTGAAAAGGCAGGATATATCCGAGTTCAGCATGACAAGGGTTAACATACATTTTCAGTATCTGTGTAGTCTGTACAGTCATAACTTTAATCCTTAAAGCGCCAGTCACAACTTTTGTCGTCTGCTTTGTCATCTGCTTGTGATTTTAAAAGTCATTTTTGCAAACAGTGTGGACCAAGAGCAGACTGCTTCTTAGGAGCAGTCTGATCTGGGTCCACAGTTTGCCTGTATGCAAAACTATATATGAAAAGTCTGCAAGAATATTCAGCAGAAGACATAAACAGTCGACATTTTCAGATGCAGTTTTTCTTGGCGCTTTAAGGGTTAAATAAGAGGGATGTGCAGATAAATATTTCTCTTGTTTCTCCCCAAAAACATGCATTAACGGTACTAGAAGTATGTGATGGCCGAGTGATTAGCACTTCCAACTGCAGATCAGGGGGTTCTAGGTTTGGATCCAACTGGAGACGTGGAATTCAGCTCATGACAGCACAGCACTACATTGCACAGACCCTTATAATATCACCCTTCAATCATCCCAGTATGACTTAAATAATGTTAAGAGGGATGTTACACACCAAACCATCATCATCAGTTTGTTATGGGTACTCCTTATAAATGTCTTGGCAATGCACTTCTAAGTGTACCCTTAAAATACAATTTCACAAAGTTAGAATATTGTGTGTGTTTCTGTGTATCATTATATCCCTGGCATACGAAGTATGTCGAGGGGTATATAGTTTTCGTCTTTCCGTATGTGTGTGCATCCGTACGAATGTTATCATTTTGCGTCAAAGTTTTGTGTGAAGATTTTTCCTTTTACATATATTTTTGAAAGCTTACGCTTTAGGATGTTGATGTGTGGTTAATGTTACTACTAGATGATTACGGAATAGCTGACATCATTATGCTGATGCTGCTGACCCAAGGTCAAGGTCACGGACTTAGAAAATAGTGTGGTGTTTACGTCAAAGTTTTACGTAAAGTTTTTGTCTTTTGCTTACAACTCTGCAGCCACTGATCAAAAACTTTTCATATTTGGTATGGATGTACCTAGGAGGGTTCTCTTCCATTCTACATATATGGACCCCTGGGTCATGCCCCAGGGCGGGGCTAGAGGTCAAAATCTAGGACACCCCCATCTACGGTCATTCTCTCCCTTCTGCTGATTCAAGAAGGGCAGTTGTCAGTTTCTGGCGAAAGACTGTGCACAATACTGGCTAACTGCTTAAAGGACTAAGCCTGTCCAATAAACGTGTGGTTAGGTAAACTGACCGTGCTCGACATAACCTATTGGGTTGACTGGGCCGTAAAACCTCAACACAAAGCAAAAACTAGGACACCCCCAATAAAGTATATTGCAGTTTGTTTATACAAACAACCTCTTATTAAAGAAGGATGGGCATCAGACATGTTTATCACATCAACATTCATTGTAATAAGGTCAAGGTCATTGTGACCTTATTTTCATGCTTCATTGATTTTGACATATTTTGAAACCTATTTTATGGATTAATGCCTCAATAAAGTAATATGTTGCAGTCTGTTTATACAAACAACTTCTTGAAGAAGGCTGTGCATCAGACATGTTTATCACATCAACATTCAGTGTAATAAAGTCAAGGTCATTGTGATCATATTTTCATGCTCCAGCGATTTTGCCTTATATCTTGAAGACTATTCCATGGATTAATGTGATACTTTGAATATCCATTCTGTGTGACACCACGATTGGCAGCATAACAAATGTAGGTCACCTTGACCTATATTTCATGGTCCAGTAATTTTGCCGTATAGTTTGAATGTTAATTAATGTATGAACATCATTATTTGGGATTATGAATTAGTATGATCCAGCAGTTGACCTAAAAGTAAATGTAGGTCACTGTGACCTATATTTCATGGTCCAGTGATTTATGTTACATCTTAAAGACAATTTGATGTATAACTATCATATTTTGGGATTATGTGACCTATATTTCATAGCCCTGTGATTTTGTCTTATATCTCCCACTGTTTGATACCTATATGTTATATTCACATATATATAATGACACGGTGTGACCCAAACTTTCACCTCAAAGTAAATATAAATCAGTATGACCTAAATTTTATGGTCTAGTGATTTTGCTTAATATCTTTTAGATTATTTAATGGATTAACATCATAGTTGGTATAATGCATCACTGTGACCATCAGATTAATTTCTCAAGTATGTGTAGGTCAGTGACCTATATTTTAGGGCCCAGCAAATTTGCTTCATGTCTTGAAGACTGTTTACTCCAGGAACGTTGTACTTGGGATGATAGATCAGTGTCACTCAGAGACTGACATTGTAAACTATATCTTGCCTTATATCATTGTCATTAACTTTAAAATATTTTATAATTAAGAAATGGCACCGGCCGGGGGTATTCGTGACCCTCTGGGCATTTGCTCTAGTTTGTCTTAAAATTTTACATTAAATATTTTTCTTTGCTTATAATTCTGAGTGTCATTTATGGCTATGGTTATGTACAAATAATTTTACAAATTTGTATGTCCTGAGCTATTACTTAGTAACTGCTGAATGAAATGTCATGAAACTTCAAATGAAGTTTACCACTAAAATCCTATGTTGAAAATGAAATTCTGACAGAATGCCCCAAGTAATGCTCAAGTTATTACCCTGGGATTGATTTAAAAAGCAAAAAAAAAAAAAATAATAAATAAAACTCATAACTTTGTAAGTGATGAATAACACTGGCCAGTCAAATGATTAAAATTTACTTGAAATTCATAGAATTTTTGCTGGACCAAAAAAGAATTGTGTTAGACATGTCCACTGGTTAGACTCATTGTGCATATACTGCACTGATGGGTACTCTGATTTTTTTTTTAACACATAACCCAATCAGCTTTAAATGAACTGATGGAAAAGGCAAATTTATAAGTTTGCAAGTAAAATTATAAGTGTACCAATCAGCAGCTGTTTGCACGGGTTATATCAATTTGTTTAAAAAATTGCTTATTTTATTTGGACATTTCTGTAGTAAATATATCTTTATCTTATATTTGTAGCAAGCCTAAGATGAGTGCCAGCAGTAATCTGATGTCATCCTGGCTTGCAAGGGGCAAAACAAAAGTAGAACAGACAGACAATCAACCAGACAAAAAACCAAGACTTACATAAGCTGCTATCAATGATACCACTTTCAAACTGTGGTGTTTCTTGCACTTTGGCCCCGAAGTTATAAAACTTTTTTTGTGCCCAGCTCAGCTGTCCTGCATATAAATCTCAAATTACTAAACAGTTGCAAATTCTTTCTTGCTGAGCATAGTTGAACATGAAAATTTCTCTACTATTATATAGGAAACAATAGTTGGCATTCTCAGATTTATTAGCTGAGAAAATTTAATGCTCCACTGAATTGAGCACAAAAAGTTTTAAACCTCGGGGCCTGATCTTAAAAGCTGGATTAATTGTCATGAAAACATGCCTATATAATTTTGACCTCCCTTAAACTCCATTTTTATATAATAAAACTGGGGTTTACAGGGGTTTACATTATCTTATTTCTGCTCAAAAACATACATTATGGGTACTCGTTAATACTGCCTTGCTCGCTGATGCAGCTCTAACAAGTACCCACAATCTCTGTTTTGAGCAGAAATAGGAAAAATATCAGAATATTTTATCTGAAAAGTTTCATTTTTTGAAGGCGAAATTTTCAATATATTTTAACAGGCATGTTTTCGTAATGTTTAGTCCAGATTTTCCAGAGCCATATCACACCCTCTCACATGAGGTGTGTTTTATGTTGACTTCATCAAGTGGAAGCATCTTCCAGCATCTGCAGCTGCTCCAAACATTCCCTGGATGTACCTATATATCTGCTCTTCATGTCTCATATAGATAACATAGCTCCAGATAAGAGGGGGTATCCACAAAATATTTTTCTTATTTCTCCATGAAAACATATTGTGGGTACTCATTAGAAGTGCCTCAGCGAGGCACTTCTAATGAGTACCACAACATATGTTTTCATGGAGAAATAAGAAAAATATCAGTACTTTTCGATGGAGAAAAAGCGCCTTATCTGGAGTTATGTAGGATGTTTCTGTCTCTCTGGATCACACTCTATGCAAGCATCTCAGTGTTATCCTGTGATCTGGGAAAATTCGCTTAAGCATGATCTGGGAATATTTACGTAAGCATCAAATCTGTAGTAATAATGTGTACCGTATTTGGCTTAAGTATTGGGACACCTTAACTCCTTACTGTACTTGTCTTATAATGTATAGGCTGTGGCGTCTGATCAGGGTCTACACTGTTGGCAAATTGTAGGACAAATAAGATCAGTAGATAAGGTGTACCAGTACTTAGGGTAAATACGCTACAGTGCTAAATTTGTTTTGTGGGTTTTGCAAATACTGTAGTTATCCTAAATGTTAGGACACTGTAAGATCTCCCATAATTGTCCTAAACTTTGAACAAGGCCATTTTACTGTCTGTTGATGTGTCGGAAAACTGCTGGATGAGTGGCAAACAGTGTAGACCCTGATGAGATACTGTGGTGGTTAATCTGGCTCTACTCTGTTCAGGCCTGTCCAAATGCTGAGGGTAAATACAATACATTCTGGAGTTCTGATGTAGTGCAGATATGTATAAAACAAGCAGTGGCTACATGAAGAAAAATTTTGAACATTTTAACTGAAATTTTGCATGTTAGCAACATGGTATCTCCTTTTTATGGAATTTGTGAAATTATCACATGCTAGCATATTTGTATTCATGTGGCCATTTGCTTAACATAGGGCTATATCTCAGTTTCAGTTAAGGTCATTACATCATTATACATTCATTTTAGCCATAACATGTACTTTTCATCTACCATGTACCACATGAGTCATTTCACCTACTCATCCCATATCACCCTACCAATTACCATGTACATGTGTTCAGTATTTACTAAATCCTAAAAATGATCTGCACTGTTTGCTGTGATTGTCTAGCTGACTGAATAACTGGGGTAAATACGGTATCCATCTATACAACTCATTCCTAACATAAATCTTGTATTAGGAATTGAAGTATTGCTTTTAGTGTCAGTCTTAACTTGCGGATACAAAAAGTTCTGGAAGAGCTATTGCACCAATCTTGCTGTCAGGTGAGAGTAGAAACGGATCCACTTGGCTGCATCAAGAGAAAAAGTGCCTTCAAACATGAGCATTTTGCACAGACTCGGATCATCAGTCAAGATGTTTGCTTTTTCGCCAGAATATTATTAGATAACTAGGCTTTTACCAAGAGATAATGAAGGCTGATCAGATAGTTGAGATGCACATGTTGAATTGGACCTTACAGTATTTACATTTGAACAGACAGGCCTGGACAAACAAAGTAGAACCAAATCATACTGCTCCTGATCTGAATCTACACTGTTTTACTACATTCATCAGCACAATTTAAATACATCACTCAGTGGCTAAACTGTCATGTAAAAAAGTTTAAGATAAATGTAAGGAGCTACCAAAATAATCTTAAATATTGGGACACACCGGCCTGAGCAAACTGGAGACCCAGATCAGACTTGGCAGAATACAGCATCTGATTGGGGTCTACACTGTTTGCTACTCATCTAGCACTTTTTTAGACACATCAACAGGTAGTAAAATATACTTTTCCAAATAGGTGGACAAGTATGGTAAGGAATTAATACTTAGGGTAAATACAGTAAGAAGCTAACCTTCAGGTCGTAGATTCGATCTCCGCTGGATCCGGCAACATTCTTTTGTGGAGATTGATCGTGAAATATTTTAACGGTCATGCTCTCTTTTCCGCTGATTCAAGAAGAGCACTTGTCAGTTTCTGGCAAAAGAATGTGCACAAGTACTGGTTAAATGCTTAGAGGACTAAGCCTGCCCAGGAAAGTGTGGTTAGGTAACATGACTGTGCTCTACATGGCCCTTATGGGTTGACTGGGCCGTAAAATCTCAACACAAACAAACAACAGTAAGGTATCTAAATATTTAGGGTAATTATGGTGTCTGTTTTTGTATGCACTGTGGTTCCTTCCTCATGTATGTGAGCTGTGAAAATCCAGAAGACCAATCTGGACATTCTGGTCAGGATTTTTGCTGATTGCTGAACACATTCTGAGAGCCCCTAAATTAAGGTCCCTAATAATCAAAGCTTGCCAGAATTCTGGTCAGATGCTTTGCTGTTTGCAGAATGCATTCTTGAATCTCCCTGAACTTGGCTTCAGGATGGTATCTGAGAAAAATATTGTGGCAACAAGATTTTATCTTGAGGAAAAAACATAATAGAAACAGATTATGTGTCTTTATGGTTTCTTATATTTGTATGAAGTATGCAGAAATATTCCATCTGTTTATAACTTCAGCTTTCTGTCATTGTTTTGCCATTCAACTTGTTGAAATAAATTGTTCAAAATATTTTCTCTTGTTTTCTCTTTTTATACCCCCGCAAACTTTGTTTTTGGTGGGGTATACTGTTTTCACGTTGTCCGTCTGTCTGTCCATCCATGTGTCCATACACGACACTTTGATTTTTTCCTAATATCTTGAAAACACAGTGCTGGATATTCAGATTTCTGCAGACACATTGATATCAATAAGGTGTACCTACATAAGAGAAAGTAAGGGCTAGGGGCCAATTCTCTTGGAGTTATTGCCCTTTGTAAAATGTCTTAATGCAAAATTTCTTAATGCAGTATGTGTGTACACTATCTCTAACCAATGGCTGGAATTTGATCAGACTAGCACAGAAACATCATATGGATGGGGGAAAGAAGTGATTAGATTTTGGTGACTGACCTTACTTTCAAGGTCACTACATTATAAACACTCAAAAAGTGAGCCTTGTGTGCACTCTATCTCATGAATCAATAGATGGAATTTGACCAAACTAGCACAGATACATCATTGGGATCTCGTTTTCAAGGTCACACTGGCACTTTGAAACTCAAATTTTGATAGAAAAAAGCTTACGTGCACACCATCTCTTGAACCAATGGCTGGAGTTTTAAGCTAGCACAAATACATCGTTAGGACATGGGAAAGAAGTGATAAGCTTTTTGTGAATTTGACCTCATTTTCAAGGTCACTACATTATAAAGACTCTAAAAATGAGCCTTGTGTGCACCCTATCTCATGAATCAATAGATGGAATTTGTTCAAATTAGCACAGTTACTTCATTGGGATGGGGGGGAAGAAGTGATCAGATTTTGGTAACCTGGACCTCATTTTCAAGGTCACACTGACACTTTGAAACTAAAATTTTAGCTCGGTTGATTTTTTTACCCCATTAAACATACAGCAAGTATCTTTACCTTTACAAGGCATTTTTATTATAAACAGCATGTAATACATATACATAATAGATATTGATAAGTTTGCACTCTCATTCTATCTCTCGTCCTTTTATGTTATAAAGATGTGCACTTAAAAAAAAAAAAAAAAACCTTTACAAGGCATTTGTTTTTGCTTTTATTTCTGAATATGCACAGTCACAAATTCTAAGTATTTGCAATATTGTGTATCCTGTACAAATAATCTCATCAGAAATCACTAATAGATGATTTTTGACAAAAATCAAAAGTAAATACGTGCAAAAATAAAATAATTTACTGTAGAGCTGTTTTTGTTTTCACTTATTATTTTGGTCACATTTCATATTATCTTTGCATCTATTACTTTGCTCTTTTAGCTCACCTTACTTTGCTCTTTTAGCTCACCTGAGCTCACCTCAGGGTGAACTATAGTGATCACTTTTCGTCCGTGTGTGCGTCCGTCCGTTAACATTTTCAAACGAGTTCTCTGAAGCCCCCCCCCCCCCCCCCCCCCCGAGCCAGAGCAAATTTCATATGGAGCCTCCTTAGGTTGGGGGAACGAAAGATTGCTAAAATGGTCGCGGTTCGTTGACTAAGGTGGCCGCTATGCCCATATATAGTAAAAACCTTTAAAAATCTTCTCCAGAAACGAGGATGCCTTATGGCTGAATCTTTGCATAAATCATTGGGGACGGGAGGTCTACCAAAATTGCTAAAATCATGGTCGTACATTGACATTTGACCTTTTTACGGCAAGCTCAAGTTTGCTTCCCTATGCATTTGTATGGGAAAAATGTTTAGAATTTCAAATGACTTCTCCACTAGAGCCTCTGGGCCAGTGTAGTTCAAATTTCATGTGGAACCTCCTTGGGGCAGGAGAACAAAAGATTGCTAAATGACGTGGTCCATTGATCAAAATGGCTTCCATGCCCATATATGGAAAATACCTTTAAAAATCTTCTTCTCCAGAACCAAATAAGCCCTGGGCCCTAAGTTTTGCACACATTATGGGGGTAAGGAGATCTACCAAAATTGCTATAATGATGGTCCTATATTGACATTTGACCTTTTTTATGGCAAGGTCAAATTTGCTTCCCCATGCATTTGTATGGGTCATACATTTATAATTGGAAGTATTGAGGTGACTTGTAGATGAACAGTAGCTAAAATCGTTCTGTTTGGAAATCTGAGATGGCCACCATCTTGTTTATGTTCATTATATTTCCCTGCCACTGTGCTGTTTACATGTATAAAATCATGATTCTTCAGACACCACTTAGCTAATTTCCACCAAATTTCACATTGATCCTACTGTTGAAATGTGATTGATAGTTTGTTCAAATGATCACGCTCCATTGACTGTCAGGCCCATATATTCTTCAAAACTAAGAACTGCTCAAATGATGGTCTTTTCATTAGTTGCGATGATAGGACTGGAAAAAATGTTGCATATCATCTGCATATCTGCAGTGGCTATGTCACTCAGGTGAGCGAGCCGTGGCCCGTGGGCCTTTTGTCAATATTTCCATGATATCTGATTGAAATATACACCAAATTTAGAAATGGCTGTTTGGTCGGGGGATTTGCCATCCCTTCTGATGGCTATTTTTTGCCTCTATTTCCTTTACTGTATGGAATATTTAAATGAAAATTCGTATACCCAGCTAGCATTCTACGTAAATCTACATCGGGCCGTCATCGGCCCGTCAGCTACCCTGACGGGCCGATGACGGCCCGATATAGATTTACGTAGAATGCTGACTGGGTATATATATATATATATATATATATATATATATATATATATATATATATATATATATATATATATATATATATATATATATAGAGGCTATGCTTGGCTCTTGCTAACCTACTTCTTGTTTGATCTGCTCTTAATATGTCTGGAAATGGATTTTGGCATGTAATTCCTTTTAAATAAAAGTACCGCAAGCATAATACCCCGCCACAACAATCATTTGTTTATGTATTAAAGTTATCGTTGCGAAAATGTCTGGAAAGAAAATAAGGGAGGGACAGATACGAGGGCGTGTCAATAAATAACCGGCCTATCCCATTTCCGATGGACCGAGACGGTCACGATTTTCATGTTTGTTTCAATATATGTTTTATACATGGGTACAAAATTGCACACGTATCGAGTCATTCTTTAATAAGATATTGAATGTCAAACATGGCTAGTGAATATATATATATATATATATATATATATATATATATATATATATATGGGAAATGTGGGTTCTGGGGTACTTAAATACCTGTCCAATCAATAGTTTTTCCATCTCTATATGGCCTGTACAATTTTTTTAGCAATGCTAATGCTGGTGCCAGAAACGGCCTGTACAAATTTGTGTCCCAGAAACCCCAGCCCAAATCAATAGTTTTTCCACCCCCATATGGCCTGTACAAATTTTTTTAGCTGTTGCCAATAGTATCGCTAGTGGCAGAAATGGGCTGTACAATTTTTTTTAGCAATGCAAACAGCATTACTAGTGCCAGAAACGGCCTGTACAAATTTATGCCCCCAGAACCCGAGCCCAAATCAATAGTTTTTCCACCCACATATGTCCTGTACAAATTTTTGTTAGCTGTTGAAAATCCAAGAATTTTCGTCCCCATATGCCCTACACATTTTTTATCAATGCTAACAGCATTGCTACTAGCAGAAATGACCTGTATACTATTTTTTTAAGCATCGCTAACAGCGTTGCTAATAGCAGAAACGGGCTGTGCGGTGAAATACGTCCAGACCTGTGAAGCCCTGTGGACTATTTATATACATACAAGCCCTACAGACTCATAGATGCATTGTTAATTGGAATATATTTCTGCCTGACGGTTCTCTGGCCGGGTTGCCGCCGTGCTGTAATACAATTATGGCCTCTTATTAATCTATATTTGTCTCAACCTCCGACATTCGGCAATATATATAAACCAATGTTTTTACCCTAACTTTTTCAGCGCCACAATCTACGCACACTATATTTTGCACAAGTGCCTCTATTACGATTAATGCAGGACACAACTTTACTTTGAATCCAACAAAAAGGTAATAGGCAAGATGAAAGATGAGTGTGCTGGCACTCCCATAGCTGAATATGTTGACCTGCGTCCCAAGCCATACTCAATACTGAGATCTGATTAACAACTCATCAAAAAAGCAAAAGAAGTAAAAAAAATGCGTAAGCAAAAATCAAAAAACAAATAGACTTTGCAAGCTACAAAGATCCGCTCTTTCACAAAACAAAATGCACACACAACATATATGGATTGACAATAAACAAAAACAACCTTCTCGCCCCTTGACACAAAAAGATACATAGCCCTAGATGGTATTACGACGTATGCGCTTGGGTGTGACTTGTCACAGGGGTGATTTGTATCAGGAGGGACTTGCCTCAAGGGCCACAAGTAGTATATCCATGGGCCATATAGGATCTTGTTTACTGGCCATATAAGACCCGGATGCCCGTCTTTGCAGCCTGATACCATTTGCATATGAGACCCCAACTTTTTCTTCTTTCACTAATAGGGGGCTTTTTTTCGGCTCCGCATTTTAAGCGCTTTGATAATTTCAAGCACCTGTGAGGGTTTCTCAGCACAGATAAACAGCTAAATTTCAAATACGGACGGACGGATAGACACACGGACGTCCAACGTGAAACCATAATACCCCGCCACTATTGTGTGGAGGGTATAAAAAATGATGGGGATATTGTTAACCATCCGTCAGTCCACCTGTCCGTCAAGCTATCTCCTAAACCACGGGGCGGAATTCTACCAGACTTGTTACATTACTACCCCTCATCGTAAGGGTGTGCGAGACATTATTTTTCTGTGCATCTGTCCATCAGTGCGCCTGTCCATCCATTTGTCTGTCACACTATCTCCTAAACCACTTGGCGGAATTCAACTAAAATTGCTACATCACTTCTCCTCATGGTAAGGTTGTGCGAGAGCAACATTATTTTTCCATGCGTCTGTGCGTCCGTCGTCCGTCCATCTGTCTGTCACGCTATTTCCTAAACCACTGGGTGGAATTCAACCAAACTTGCTACATCACTTTCCCTTATGGTAAGGGTGTGCGAGAACAATTTTTCCATGCGTCCTCCGTCCGTCTCTCCGTCACGCTATCTTCTAAACCACTGCAGAATTCATCCAGTCTTGCTACATTTCCCCTCATGGTAAGGGTGTGGGAGAGCAACATTAATTTCCTGTGCATCCGTCGTCCGTCCATCTGTCCATCACACTATCTCCTCCTAAACCATCGGGCGGAATTCAACCAAACATGCTACATCACCTCCCCACATGGTTAGGGTGTGCGAGAGCAACATTAATTTTTTGTCCGGCGTCCGTAAGGCTATCTTCTTAACCACTGGAAGGAACTTAACCAAACTTGCTAAATGGCCTCCCTTCATGGCAAGGGTGTGGGAGAGTAAGTCAGTCCGTCAGTCGTGCTATTAGCAAAGAGCGTGGGGATTTGCGATGGCACACCATCGACTGCGCATTCTAGTTTTTCATAGATTTATAGCTGCCCAAAGTTTACATACTGTAGGAAGCACATTTGTGGCTTTCCCATCTTGTGAGTTGTCTGTCCTTGAAATACATATGCTAATGGGCAAATTTTATCAAGTTTTGAAAGAGTTGTCTGCCCGCCAGTTTTCGGACAGACGAGTAAATATCGACTGATTTTCACAAAACTTGGCATGTGCATTGATATTGTATATATCAATTTTGGTGATGCTAATTGGCAAATTTCGACAATGATTGATGGCTCTCTGCCCGCCACATGACCGTAATTTCGTTTCCAGACGATGAGTAAATTTCAGTGAATGTTTACCATAGATGGCATGTACATTGATATTTAGGAGATCTGGCTTGGGATTGCTAATTGGCAAATTCGGTCAATTTTTGACAAGAGTTATCTGTCCACCACACGATAGTGGCGGGCAATTATTGTTGCACGTTTTTATAGGCCCGTTTGAAAAATGGGACGTATTATGTTATGCCCCTTGGTGTCCGTCTGTCTGTAAACTTTTCGTTTCCGGATAACTCCTCCTACAGTATATTGTCTCGAGGTTACAGTCTACCAAATTTTAACAGAGTTATGCCACTTGGAAAATTTTTGTAAGCATTTTGTTTCTAGCTAATTCCTACAGTTACATCCAGTCAAGCTTAGACTTGATATAAAGTGAGATCATGATGTGGAGCAGTGCATAATGTCTCAAAGTAACAGTTCATCAAATATTAACAGAGATCTGCCCCTTTAAAAACTTTTGTAAACATTTTGTTTCCGGCTAACTCCTATAGATTACATTCGATCAAGCTGAAACTTGATTTATAGTTAGACCATGATGTGGAGCAGCACATATTGTTTTGAAGTTGCAGTCAAGCAAATATTAACAGAGTTATGCCCCTTCGAAAATTTCTGTAAACTTTTCGTCTCTGGCTAACAGTTTATATGAGATCGACCCAAAACTTGATTTTTAGTTAGACCATGATGTGGAGCAGCCTATATTGCTTCAAGGTCACAGTCCACCAAATATTAACAGAGTTGTGCACCTTTGAAAATTTCTATAAACATTTCATTTCCTGCTAACTCCTGTCGATTACATTATATTAAGCTGAAACTTTATAAGTAGTTGCACCATGATGTGGAGCTGTGCATATTATTTCAAGGTAACAGTCCACCAGATAGTAGCAGAGTTATGTCCTATGGAAAATTTCTGAAAATATTTGTTTCTGGCAAACTCCTCTTGCAATTTACATTTGATCAAGCTAGAACTTGATTTATAGTAAAACCATGTTTTTGAGCAGCACATGTTGTTTTGCAGCAACAGTCCACAAAGTATTAGCAGTAATGCCCCTCTTTGAAAATTTCATAAGCTAACTCCTTATATAGATTACTTTAGATCATGCTGAAACATTGTAAAAAGTTACACCATGATGTGGAGCAGCGCATACCATTTCGAGGTTACAGTCCACAAAACATTTCCTCCTACAGTTTATATCCCATCAAGCTGAAAGGTGATATATAGTTGGACTATGTGAAGCAGCACATTATGTTTTGAGGTTACAGTCCACCAAATATTAATAGTTATGTTTGTCTGTCCATCCGTATAAACTTCTTTTTGGGCTAACCCCTCCTACTCTTTGTCAGTATAGGTGCGTGCTACATCTGATTACTTGACACGGGCGTATGATGCGGAGCTCTTGTTTAATTAGTGATCTAACCCAACGTTAATGAGGTCAGTTGTTATTGAGATATATATATATATATATATATATATATATATATATATATATATATATATATATATATATATATATATATATATATATATATATATATATATATATATATATATATATATATTTAGGGCGTTAATACAAAGGGCAGCCGACCTCGGTGGCTCAGTTGGATGCGCCGTCTGACTGGAGACCAGGAGGTCGCGGGTTCAACCCCCGCCGAGGTCGGCAACATTCTTTCGTGGAGATTGATCATGAAATATTTTCTACGGTCATTCTCTCCCTTCCGCTGATTCAAGAAGGGCAGTTGTCGGTTTCAGCGAAAGAATGTGCACAGTACTGGTTAACCGCTTAGAGGACTAAGCCTGCCCAGTAAACGTGTGGTTAGGTAAACTGACCGCGCTCGACATGACCCCATTGGGTTGACTGGGCCGTAAAACCTCAACACAAACACAAATACAAAGGGCAATAGTTCAAGAAATTTTCTGTCACTGCATCCTCTTTTCTTGTCTCGCAAATCTTGAAAAAAATATGAGGATTTTTACTTTATAACCTGAAAACTTTGAAATAAGGATGATTTGGCCTCTTGTGTAAAATTAAATCCAAATGATATATTGGACCTGAA
The DNA here is from genome assembly GCA_964016985.1 of Anodontia alba. Lineage (NCBI taxonomy): Eukaryota > Metazoa > Mollusca > Bivalvia > Lucinida > Lucinidae > Anodontia > Anodontia alba. The sequence continues at coordinate 10,422,273 of OZ024821.1, forward strand.
CGGTGATATTACAAATATCACTGAACGTTCTGTGAATTGCATGTACGGATTTTCGCTCTGAAATCAAGGCGAGGCACTCTTTTTAAAGAGCAATATTTGGTATGACCACTGATTCGATTCGGTCAGCAGATATACAACGTCTCGGAGTGCAGCGTAGCCAGACACCCGAGGCGCATGGAGACTGCCCGAAGTCTGAATTTTGCTGGATCCCAGAGTAGTATGAAACAAATTTAGCTGCAATTTCCGCTTAAACATTTCGCTTGGACCGGAAGCCAAGATCATCAGTCTGGCATGTTGCAGAATTTAACCCAAAGAAGACAAATATTTTGGGCATTATCACAGTCGTTCTTACTGCTAGTGCTTGGTCGAAACTGGTAGCTCCTCAAACCAGTTTGTGATGTCTCCTCGTAGACCGACCACTGACATCTCTGGGAACGATAAAAGACGAGTACATGTGGAGAAATGCAGCAGAAGGCTAAGGACAGGGCGATCCAAATCCCGGTCTTAACTGCCAGGACCTGTTCTTCAACCAAAAACGGCACGGGTCTGGCTAAAACGCTGATTTTTTTTTCCTGCAGAACTGCTGAATGCTGACCAGACAAAATGCTGACCAAAGTGACAAACACTGACCAGATACCTTGCTGACACGTCAAAACATCTGGTTGTCATTCAGGTTTAATTGGTGTTAATTGGTGATAATTATTAGTTCTCACCAAACCTGTATGATCATCTTGCTAAAATCAGAGATAGAATCTATTGAAAATATAAGGACACATAAAAAGTTAGCCCAAAAAACTGCCTTTTCATTTTTTTGTGCCCCCAACTTTGAAAAAGTTGAGGGGCATATTGCTTCTGGCTTGTCTGTTTGTTCATTCGTTCGTTCGTCACGCTTTCTTGTGCCTAGCATAACTTTAGAACCACGTATGCTAATGTTTTGAAATTTCATATATGGATTTCACATCAAAAAAATAGGTGACCCGTATTTTTTTCTTATCCGAATTTTCTTCCATTTTAGAGTTATTTCCCTTTTAATAAAATAACATTGAAATCTAGTTAGCAAGATATCTCAAAAATATTTGAGCTAGAGCCTTGATATTTGGTCTACTGACTGGAACTGAGGAGGAGATAACCTGAGTAAATTTTCAACCAATTAAATGAAATGTTATGACCCTTTGCAATGTTAGGCTATTTAATCGTGTTGCTTTCTTGTGCATAGCATAACTTTAAAACCATGTTTGTTTATGTTTTGAAATTCCATATATGGATTTTTTCATGAAAAAATAGGTGACTCGTTATTTTTTTTATCCGAATTACCTCCCATTTTAGAGTTATTTTTAATAAAATAACATTGAAATCTCGTTAGCAAGATATCTCAAAAAGTATTTGAGCTAGAGCCTTGATATTTGGTTAAATGATTGGAACTGAGGAGGAAATTACTTGATTAAATTTTCAACCAATTATATGAAATGTTGGAGTTATGGCCCTTTGCAATTTCTGGCCATTTAATGTTGTTGCTTTCTTGTGCATAGCATACATGTACTTTCGAACCATATATGCTAATGTTTTGAAATTTCATTTATGGATTCCTCATGAAAAATAGGTGACCTGTATTTTATTTCTTATCCGAATTATCTCCCATTTTAGAGTTATTTCCTTTTTAATAAAATAACATTGAAATCTCGTTAGCAAGACATCTCAAAAAGTATTTGAGCTAGAACCTTGATGTTTGGTATATTGATTGGGACTGAGATGGAGATCACCTGATTAAATTTTCAACCAACTAAATGAAATGTTGTTGGAGTTATGACCCTTTGCAATTTTTGGCCATTTAATGTTGTTGCTTTATTTTGCATAGCATAACTTTAGAATCGTGTATGCTAATGTTTTGAAAGTTCATACATGGGTTCCTCATGAAAAAATAGGTAACCTGTATTTTTTTCTTATCCAAATTATCTCCCATTTTAGAGTTATTTTCCTTTTAATAAACTAATATTGAAATCTCGTTAGCAAGATATCTCAAAAAGTATTTGAGCTAGAGCCTTGATATTTGGTATACTGATTGGTACTTAGGAGGAAATTACCTGATTACGTATATTTTGAACCAAAATAAATATCAAATAAAATGTTGTTGGAGTTATGGCCCTTTGCAATTTCTGAACATTTAATGTTGTTGCTTTATCGTGTATATCATAAGTTTAGAACCATGTATGCTAATGTTTTGAAATTTCATATAGGGATTCCTCATGAAAAAATAAGTGACCCGTATTTTTTTCTTATCCGAATTATCTCCCGTTTTAGAGTTATTTTTCCCTTTTTAATCCCCCGCCGCGAAGCGGACGGGGGATTATAGAAATGGCCTTCGTCTGCCCGTCTGTTCGTCCGTCCGTCCGTCTATCCTTCCATAACACTTTCTTGTCCGCTCCATATCTTCTGAACCCTTTGAAAGATTTTCATTAAACTTTGGTCAAATGTTCGCCTCAGTGAGTCGATGTGCAGAGCCCATAAGTCAACCATGCCAACTCAATAACAAGGTCACAATTCACGGTCATGGGGTTGAGCCTTGAATTTCGTGTCCGCTCCATATCTCCTATACTCCTGGAAGAATTTTCTTTAAACTTTGATCATATGTTTGCCTCAGTGAGATGATGTGCAGAACTTATAACTCAATATGCCGACGCAAGGTCAAGGTCACAGTTCAAGGTCACAGGTCTGAGCCTTGAATTTCGTGTCCGCTCTATTTCTCCTATACCAGTGGAAGGACTTTCTTTAAACTTCGATCAAATGTTCATCTTAGTGAGACGATGTGCAGAATCAATAACTCACGTATGCCGACTGAAGGTCAAGGTCATAGTTCAAGGTCATTGGGTTAAGCCTCGAATTTTGTTTCCGCTCTGTATTTCCTTTACCCCTGGGAGGATTTTCTCTAAACTTTGGTCAAATGTTCACCTGTTGGACGATGTGCAGAACCCATAACTCAGCCATGAGGACTCAAGGACAAGGACACAGTTCAAGGTCGCAAGTTTGAGCCCTGAATTTCGTGTCCACTTGATATCTCCTTTACCCTAGAAGGATTTTCTTTTAATTTTGGTCAAATGTTTGCCTACGTGAAATGATGTGCAGAACCCATAGCTCAACCGTGCAGACTCACAAGGTCACAGTTCAAGGACACGGGTTTGAGCCTTGAATTTTGAGTCCGCTCTGTATCTCCTTTACCCCTGGGAGGATTTTCTCTAAACTTTGGTTAAATGTTGACCTCAGTAGGACAATGTGCAGAACCCATAATTCAGCCCTGCGGACTTAAGGTCAAGGTCACAGTTGAAGGTCACGAGTTTGAGCCTTGAATATGGTGTCAGCTCCATATCTCCTTTACCCCTGGAAGGATTTTCTTTAAACGTTGGTCAAATGTTCGCCTTAGTGAGATGATGTGCAGAACCCATGCAGACTCAAGGTCAAGGTCACAACTGAAGGCCACCAGTTTGAGTCTTGAATTTTTAGGCCGCTCCATTGTCATTCTGCGGCAGGGGATATAGCTGTCCTTCAGACTGCCTTGTAAGAAAGTAACATTGAAATCTCGTATATTTGTACTGTTAGTACCGTCATGGGCAAGCAGTGTTGGAGTAATGCATAAAAAAGCCTTACTAAACGAAGCCATGATACTGCTTAGCAAAACGCCATATAGAGAAGAAACCATTGCAACAATGGTCGGCTCAAGCGAGATGAACATCAGCAAGTCGTAGGAATAACAAGCAGGGCTGCCTTTTCGTGAGAAAGCACGACGTTTACGATAATAATGAGACTATATCACTGATGAAATGATACAGGCAACGTAGATGACCGATGTCTGCCAGTGCGTGAGGGTATAACATCAGTGCAGCAAGACCATTACCATCAGCGTAACAAACTTCAGCGCTCCTCCTCTGAGTACAGCATGAAAGACGGGTAGACTTTTTGCCTGCTACATAGGCTAGGACTATTTTTTGGGGTTTAGAATTTTGAATTTTACTATTTTGGGGGTTTGGGGAAGAAGTGGCTATTTTTGGGGTATTGGTACTTTTTTGGGGGTGACTTTCAAAACTGACTACTTTTTTTGGGCCTATCAAAATTCGTGGTATTTTTTGGGGTGAGGTGGCGGGGGACGGGGGGGGGGGGTTATGGTAAGAATCGGGGTTAGAACCTTCTGTTGAACTGGTAGTTGTTTTTTATTTAGTTTAACAGCTCTATTTCTGCTGTGCATCAGTTCAATGCCATTAACGTAAAATCGGAGCTACTGTTGGAAACTGTTTAAAGCACTTAATTTACTAATACAATCATTTTACAGGAAAAATAAATGAAAACTACTCTTTCATAAAACGAAAGAAAGGGGAATATATTTTTGGGTATGCTAATATCTGCAGATATATTTTTTGGGTATGGCTGATATACCAGATATGTTTTTTGGGTATGGTTGATATAGTGTATATTTTTGGGGGTAAACGCTAGATGCTGGGACCCACCCTATTTAGCAGACAAAATACAGAGTACCCCCGTAAACCTTTCCCCCACCCCACCCCACCCCCACCCACCACCCGAGATGAGTCCTTGTGATTATAGTTACTTTGGACTGTGCTGGTTACTTTCCGGAATGTTGCTCTCCAATTGAGGAATATAATTGAAATTAAGTGTTATTTTGAAGATTTTATTTATGATGCGATTTCATTCTCAGTATATTTACGTTCCAGATTCCAAGACCAGCTCTCGTTCTCGTCCTAAGTATTTAGAAATTTTGCCCAGGATTTAGAATTTTACCCAGTGTTATTTCAGGGAGACTGTGTACTTTTTATTTATTTCTTTTTGTCGTTCTCTTCCTATTTATAATTCATTTGTGAAACTTTTTTCGTGAATAAATAAGCTTGTAAACATCCCAAATAGATAAATTTGCCTGTTGAATAAACTATTTGCCTTGTATCAGTGCCGATACCCTCAGTTCAGACAGCACTAGAGGGTCTTTATTTTTTTTAGACGAAGTCTTATAAGATGATGTGTGACCGAACTTTGTCAGCCTCTGTCTGAAAGAATATACATGCCTTGAAGCTATGATAAAAACTTATAAAACAATTATTTTGTCAAATCCTTTGATTCAACTTTCATTCTATGCATTTTAAAATATCTTTACAAAATGTTATCTCTAAGTTTGCGCCAAAATCAAGTTTGGAAAGTCAAAGAAAACCTTATCTATTTAGAATAACAATTTGATAGAACTGATGATGTGATAAACAAGGTTAGCTTTTTAAAAAGCTCAGAAAGTCATCTGGTGTGATTTTAGGAATAATGCAGTGCCATGTAATGAGGTTTCAAAGAGCTAAAACAAAGTAAACTTCTTACCATTTACACTACAGTTTGTAAGTCACTAGAATTTCTTAGATTATAACGTGATGCATTGCTGACAGTTAGTGGAACAAGACAAGTAGAGCGGAGAGAGGGCGTTTGTCATCTTATAGAATAATGTCAGTTTATGTTTCCTACGTCTTTCGTCTAGAGACTCCCATCTTGTTTCTCTATATAACGCAGCGATTGAGACTAGTTTGGTTGCACCTGTTGCTATTCTAGCTCCTTCAATCTGAATTTTTTCAAGTTCCTGTTTTTCGGATTGCAAGCAATTATCCCAAATAATGTCACCGTATTCAAGTAGAGGTCTGATAAAAACTAATTATATTTGTTCCAAAGATTTACGGTCCAACTTGAATTTTAGGCGCCTCATATTATTTATTCCAGTCCATGCTTTTTCAGTTATGTAGTTGATATGTTTGTGCCAGGTGCAGTCGTTCGAGAGGTACAGGCCTAAGTGTTTGTGTGAGTCGGCTTCTGTTATCTGGTGATTTTGCATGAAGATAGGTGGATGGTGAGGTGTGTTTAATTTGCGAGAAAACAGCATTGCTTCCGTTTTAGTAGGGTTAAAAGATACAAGCCAGGTTGTTGCCCACTGCGATATTTTCTCAAGGTCAATGTTAAGCTGGCCAGCGGCAGTCAAAGGGTTATCGTTGACAATGAAAAGACTAGTGTCGTCGGCGAATAATCGAATATTCGAGCCAATTCCAGATACAATATCGTTTATGTAAAGCAGGAATAGTAAAGGACCCAATAATGACCTTGGGGCACACCTGCACGGATAAAAGTCCGATTCGAGTTAGCACCAGGAAGAACGACACGCTCTCTTCTGTCAAAGAGATAACTCTTAAACCAATTCAGGACGCTTCCTGCGACACAAGCAGATTTTAGTTTAAGTAGAAGTCCAGCATGCCACACTCTGTCGAAAGCTTTGCTGATGTCGCAGAACACTGCCCTGACTTCTTTATCTGAGTCAAGTGCCTAGCAAAATGTGTTATAGAGAACTGTAAGCTGATTTATTGTAGAATCTCCGGGTATAAAGCCAAATTGTAAAGAAGAAAGTAAATTATTATCTCGTAGATGGTTATTTAAACATAAGTCTTTCAAGTTATTTGTCCTCAGCATTTAAGAGCGATATAGGGCGGTAATTGGAGACAATAGATAAATCACCCTTTTTTGGAACAGGACTGACATTAGCTTCCTTATATGAGGAGGGTACAGTGCCCATGCGTATGGACTGATTAAAAAGACATTGGTATGGCTTTGCTCATTAGATAGTTCACGTAGTAGACGATTGCTGAGGCCATCAAGACCTGAGGCTTAACCAGTAGGAAGCAATTTCAAAACAGATTTGACTTCATCGGCCGTGAAAACAATACTTTCAAGGGGTACAATTGAAGCAGGTGGGGGTAAATCTGATAGAACAGCATTTCCCTTGTTTAAGACAGTTTGGGTTTGAAAGAAGTCATTAAGAATATTTGCTTTGTCAGTTTCGTCTGTGTGTATAATTCCATTAAGTGAAAGGGGAGGGACTGATGTGGTTGAGTTTGGACTACTAAAACTTTTAAGCGTAGTCCACCAGTCTTTGGGAGAAAGTGTTGGTGAAGAGAGTTTGACCGCAATGTTGTTATAAAAAGACTTTATGAAACTTCTAATTTCACTTATAGTTTTGTTACGCAGCGTTTTAAATTTAATCCAATCGTTAGCTAAGTTTGTTCTTTTAGCTCTCTTATAAGCTCTTTTTCGCTTCCTGGTGTATATTTTAATTTTCAAATTAATCAAAGCGGATTCAGTTGGTCTTACTCTGACGTATTTATTAGGGATACATTCGGTAGCAAGAGACATTACGGTAGAGTGAATATTGTGGCATAGGTGTCAATGTTGTTATCTTGAAGAGAGTTCCAGTCGACAGCATTTAATTTATTACGAAGTACGTTGAAATCACATCTGTCATAATATCATGTACGTCGTGTAAATGAGGTGACCTTAGATTTGGAGAATTTGAAGATACCATATATTGGACAGTGATACCTCAAATCTTGGTTGAGAAAAGCATCGGAAACTCCACTGTGAATTAAGTGGTCCTTGTTACTGACAAATAATAGATCGATCTATTACTGACGATGAATGTTCTGTATAATGTGTAGGTTCATCAGTACATTGGTAAAGAGAAAACTGGGTACAAATTGAATTGATTTTTCTGAAAGCCTGTTGATTAAATAGATTGAGGTTAAAATCACCAGTAATTATTAGTTCAGGAATGCCTGCATCGATTGCAAGTGAAATTGAGTCTTCGATGTGTGCAAGATAAGCAGCATCAGTGGAGGACGATAGAATAGTCCAAGCAATATGCGTTTATGACTGTTAGCTAACTCGATCCAAATATTTTCAATGTTTTGGAGTTCTAGGTCATCCCGCCGCTTATAGTGTAAACCCTCCTTAACATATAACATGACACCACCATGAGTGTCTGAGTCTCGATCTTTCCGCTCAGGTCTGTTGTATAATTGTAGAATTAAGTCATCAGTATCTATGGTTGGGCCGAGCCATGTTTCTGTGAACGCTAGGATATCAAATCCAAACAGTTCCGCGTGGAGGATTTCCAGCTTAGAGAAAATACTTCGAACATTGTAATGCACGACTGACAGGTTGTGAACTCGACTAAGAGAATTAAAAGCAGTATTTGAAATATCTGAGGAAGAGCTGGAGAGATTACTAGATGGTCTCGTTGGTAGAGGACCTGGATTAGGATGGATGTGACCCGAACATAGTAAGAGATTGTAGAGCCGAAGGGTGATAATCCAAAATGACAAACAGTAAACAAGCATCAACGAAAATTTTGAATTTTTGTTGGATCGAGCTCCAGGTGTTGCTTTTTTATAATTTCCACAAATGTTATTGGCTAATAAGGTACTGTGCTGCACAGATTTCAGCAATGAATATGTATATACAAAGCGTTACTGCAGTGAGAAAATTGCAAGGAGATGAAGCAGGAGCTTAAATCTATACCTGCAGCGGTATGTTGACACCACGGCATGACTTCTTGCTCCATTTGGATCTACCATGTAATTGTTGCAAGAGAGAGTAAAAATAAAGCAAGTGCCATGATGCTGACATTATATTTCATAGTGAAGGCTGAACAGGCAGGATTGACCACCCACTGTACCAGCAACCCATCCCCCTTCCCCCCTAGGTAAAATAAACAAACAAAAAGAAAGACAATTTGGAAAATCATTAAATCGGTAGAACGGTGGAGATCAAGTATGGTTAGTGTTGGCAAAATGTTAAGATGTAGCTGACCAGTTACTAACTCAGTATTAACTAGTGCTTTGTGACAATCAATACATATTCATGTCACTATTACGGTTATAAGTAAGATAATTTATAATAATGATTTAGCTGCGCCGCTCACATCCTATAAACAGATATGAGCAACTCTACCACCACTGGTAGACAAACATGAATATTGTTAAATATCGGTAGAATAAGCTAATTACTAGCTACATGACCAGACATGAGTAGCGCCATTCACTCTGATGAGCAGATGTGAGCAACGCTACTTACCTTTAATTCTACCCATCTCCGGTACACAGATATCTGTAATATTACATAAGCAGCCATGAGCAGCACTGCTCACATCAGATGAGCATACAAGAGCAACGCTATCTTTCTCTGGTAGATAGCCGTAAAATGGTACATTCACAAGTATGTAAGCGTATCAATATTAAATGAGCAGACATGAGTAGCGCTGCTCATACATGGTAAGCAGATATGAACAACGTTACTTATGCAGTAGGTAGATAAGAGTAATGATACATATCAGTAGTGGATAAATCATCGCTAGTTACATAAGTATACATAAGTAGCGCTGTAGCGCCACTTATCTCTTGTAAGCACACATGAATAAAGTTTCATATCAGTGGTAGATAAACGCATCACTAGAACCAAGGACAGAGATGAGCAGCGCTGCCTACATCTGATGAACAGTTATGAGTAATGCTTCTAACCTCCGGTAGACAGACATAAATAGTGTTACTAATCACCAGCAAATAAACGTACCACTCGTTAAATGAGCAGACATCTAAACACCAGTAGACATAGATACTGTTACATATCAGCCAGAGTTCATTAACTAGCGCAGACATGAGTACTTCAACGCTCATGTCTGTTCGACAGCGGTATTTACCCATGTATGAGGATATTCTGAGGCAACAGTAAATAAACGTGTCTCTGGTTTTGTGAGCAGACATGCCCAGTCAGCATTCTACGTAAATCTATATCGGGCCGCCATCGGCCCGTCAGGGTAGCTGACGGGCCAATGACGGCCCGATGTAGATTTACGTAGAATGCTAGCTGGGTGTGCAGCGCTACCAAAATCCGTTGAACAGACATGCAATGCTAATTACCTCCGGAAGACATTGATTTGGCCAGGTGACCTAGTTTCTGATATCAAGTGACCCAGTTTTAAACTAGACCTAGAAATCATCAAGACAAACATTTTGAGCAATATTTATGATTATTTAAAAAATGTGACCTCTGGAGTGTTAACAGTTTTCTGCTGATTTGACCTAGTTTTTGACCCATGTGACCCAGTTTCGAACTTGACCTAGAAATCATCAAGACAAATATTTTGAGCAAGATTCATGATGATTGCTTCAAAAATGTGACCACTGGAGTGTTAACAGTTTTCTGCTGATTTGACCTAGTATTTGACCCATGTGACCCAGTTTCGAACTTGACCTAGAAATCATCAAGACAAACATTTTGAGCAAGATTTATGATGATTGCTTCAAACATGTGACCACTAGAGTGTAAACAAAATTTTCTGCTGATTTGGCCTGGTGACCTAGTTTTTGAACCCAAGTGACACAGTTTCAAACTTGACCTAGAACTCATCAAGACAAATATTTTGAGCAAGATTCATGATGATTGCTTCAAAAATATGACCACTAGAGTGTTAACAAGGTTTTTTGCTGATTTGGCCCGGTGACCTAGCTTTTGATCCCAAGTGACCCAGTTTCAAACTTGACCTAGAACTCATCAAGACAAACATGTTGAGCAAGATTCATGATGATTGCTTCAAAAATATGACCGCTAGAGTGTTAACAAGGTTTCCTGCTGATTTGGCCCGGTGACCTAGCTTTTGATCCCAAGTGACCCAGTTTCAAACTTGACCTAGAACTCATCAAGACAAAAATGTTGAGCAAGATTCATGATGATTGCTTGAAAAACGTGACCACTGGAGTATTAACAAGGTTTTCCGCTGATTTGGCCAGGTGATCTAGTTTTTGACCCCAGGTGACCCAGTTTCGAACTTGACCTAGAAATCATCAAGACAAATATTTTGAGCAAGATTCATGATGATTGCTTAAACAAGTAACCCCGATGCTTCCTAGCAAGTTTGGAGTCAATTGGCCTTTCGGTTCAGGAGAAGCAGCAAAAAATAGATTTACAAGATGGCTGTCATGGCGGCCATCTTGGATTTTCGATTGGAATGATTTTTACTATTTTTGATCTATAAGTCACACCAATGCTTCCTTACCATGTTTGAAGTCAATTGGCTTTTGGATTTAGGAGAAGAAGCAAAAAATAGATTTTCAAGATGGCTGCCATGGCGGCCATCTTGGATTTCCTATCAGCACGATTTTAGCTATTTTTGATCGACAAGTCACCCCAATGCTTCCTAGCAAGTTTGGAGTCAATTGACCTTTCGGTTCAGGATAAGAAGCGAAAAATAGATTTTCGAGATGGCGGCCATCTTTGATTTCCGATCGGCACGATTTTAGCTATTTTTGATCTACAAGTCACCCTGATGCTTCCTAGCAACTTTGGAGTGAATTGGCCTTTCGGTTCAGGAGAAGAAGCGAAAAATAGATTTTCAAGATGGCGGCCATGGCAGCCATCTTAGATTTCAAATAGGCACGATTTTAGCTACTTTTGATCTACAAGTCACCCTGATGCTTCCGAGCAAGTTTGGAGTCAAATGACCTCTCGGTTCAGGAGAGGAAGCGAAAAATAGATTTTCAAGATGGCGGCCATCTTGGATTTCCGATCGGCACGATTTTAGCTAATTTTGATCTACAAGTCAACCTGATGCTTCCGAGCATGTTTGACGCCAATTGGCCTTTCGGTTCAGGAGAAGGAGCGAAAAATAGATTTTCAAGATGGCGGCCATGGCCTTGACCGCGCTCGACATGACTCCATAGGGTTGACTGGGCCGTAAAACCTCAACACAAACAAACAAACAAAAAAGTTTCTTGTCACCATAAAATATCTCTTGTCACCCTGTTAAATCTCTTGTTGGTAAATCTTCTAAGAAGGTCAATCTTCTAAGAAAATTCATGTCGCTATTTCCCCTATAAAGTACTTTCTTGACTTCAAATGCAAGATGAACATCAAAGCGCATATTTTCAAGGATTATCCCAGACGGCATGCTAACTTTGGGCTAACCTTGAATAATGATTGTACATTTCGTTGGCCCAACGTAGATACAGTTGACTCTCGTTATCTCGACCTCGCTTATCTCGAATAACCGCTTATCTCGAAGCGAAAATCTGGTCCCTGCCTATACATGAAAACCTAACAACAGATGGAAAATATTGTAGAAAAGAGGAGAAATTGCTCCTAAGGAGCAATTTCTCCTCTTTTCCACAATGTTTTCAATATATCTCTAACTTCCAAAGTCCAATTACCTATCAGTTTGTTAAATGTGGTTAATCAAATTATTTTTTCCACAATTCTGCAAACCTGATATGTCGAACTACGGATATCTCGAAGTATTTCAGAGAGTCCCTTGGAATTCGAGATAACGAGAGTCGACTGTATTTAACGTTGGTCCAACGTAAGTCTACTCGTTGAGCCAACGTGTAGACATTACATTGGGCCAACGTATGTCAATGTTAATTATTGCATAAAAAGCAGTGTCGCACGTTATTAACAGCAGTGCATTAACCGGCGAAAAGCCGTGTATTAACAAGGCAATTCACGTGCTGTTAATGCACGGCTACGCAACTTTTAATTTGGTCGTACCGTGGCCACAGATAGGCAGCCGTTACGAGACTTGTACTGCCAGGACCTAGAACGAGCATAGTACGTGGAAATTGCGTTCGCGAGGCATCGGTGAAAAGGCGAAACAAAATAGTGCAAGAAATAACGCAAATGTTTTCAGTTTTAATGCAATAATAGCGATCGAACATGTTTTTTTGAACAATGCATTAACATTCGCCAGGTCCCTCCGGCCTCGGTTTTCAACACCTCCCTCGGGACCTGGCGAATGTTAATACATGAAAAACTATGTTTGATCCCTATATTACAACGTTGGGCCAACATTAGCCCTCCACAATTTTAACGTTGGGCAAACGTAGGAATTATGTATGAAGCCAGACGTTTTTATGCCAGTGAAAAGGGACTGTTCCGACAGCAAATCAACATGTGAGTATATATTATATTCGTTTCTAATCTAGGCAGCAATAATGAACTGCATAAAGAATGATATGGAAATAGAAAGAAAGGCAATGATCAGGATTCGATACAAGTACCTAACACCTTGCGTTCCAAGACACCAAAGGGAAAGGAGGACTCACTTAATGTAACGGTACTGCAATCAAAACACTACAAGCAGAAGGCCAAAAGGACAGTTTCTTCCCCAAAATGGCCAAACGGCTATCCAAAATAATAAAAAAAATCACCAATACATACAATGACAGAAAATCACGGCAGAAGCACCACCTTGGAACGGTAAGTGAAAATATTTCTTGTGGGCGCGGAGGTGGGGTGAGGTCGGGGGGGCTTAAATCGATTTTACGTGGCCACAACCCTCGCCCTTAGTTCTGCCGTGGTATACACACGACATTTTTCAGTCCACGTGGAGGGTTCCTAACTTATCAGTGCAACATCGCCGAGAACATAAAAATCAAACGAATACACAGATGAGACAGCAAGAAATAACTGAAATGCTGAAGCAAAAGAAAACCAACAGTAGGACTTCGACCAGAGCCAGGGCAAAAGTCTTTAGGTCAGACCCTCATAGAGTCTGAAGTCCGACTCGCCGGCGTGCAACTAAAGAATGGAAGCAAAGTTATTAACCGTGATTGGGTTAACTACCATGCATGTAGTCTGTCGTATTGTATGTATGTTGTACCCAATCTTTATATATCGAAGAATGCTTTTACGAAATTGAGTGCTAAAATCATTGCAAGCATATATTTTTCTGAATTTATATACTAAGTCACAATAAAATTCAGGTTTCGAAACGCCTTGTTGTGGAGGCGATTTAAGTCCAACATTGAATTTTGAAACTAAATCGAAATGACGTTTATAAGATTTAGAAAATGCTTTGCGGTGTGGTACAGATAACCCTGATTTAGAAGTTTAGCAGTTAAGATTTATTTCGAGTGTTGATGTCAGAGACATGACTGGACACTCTGGCGAACCGAATAAGTTGCGATCCCCATCCAAGTAACACAGCGTATAACCGAACAGTGGCCTAATCGGAAGCGCCATGATGCTGTACACAAACATCACTAGCTAACACGAAATTCGCGACAGAAGCTCTGAGATTTTAACAGATAAGAAAGCATCGGAATATCCGATTATAATGCGGTTTTCGACATCGGGGACAGAAATGAATGAATTTTAGCTGTATCCTTTCACAAACTCCGACAGTTGTCCGTTTTTTTTTTGTGTAGACCTCATCGCGTGCTGCCCAATCAGTGATTTTCCTGTGGGTTTTTTTTTTGTGTTTTTTCTTTTTGTGTTTTTTTTTTTTTTTTTTTTTTCGCCCGTCAACACGATGAATCCAGGTCGATATACTCCAAATTAAAGCCAACTTCACGCTTATTTAAACGCGAAGTCTTTCAAACATATATTATCTTTTACGTAAGATACCTGTCAGGCTCTACGTGTTTCGATTTTGTAAACCATGACCTCTCGAATTGTACCCATCAGTTCCGACTGACTGTATGACTAGCGCCCAGCCTGCAAAAACATGCTGTCCGACTAGCACCGATTATGTCAGTTTTTACCACGGAGCAGAATCCTAGTAAAGAATGCCATTTAACTCTTCACGTGAATATTAGATGTAGAACAATTATGATCGGAAAAAGTTAATGATTTTATTTTCGTTTTATTGGTATTTTGAAGATAACAGGTACAGTATATTGCCATGAACAAAATCAGCGATACACCTGTCAAACGAGGGAATATCCGTACTTTGAGTTTTTGTTTTATTTATTTCATGCACAACATTGCACCAACGTTTAATTCTTTGGATTAACAACCTTAGTTGCTGATCTACACTACCGACTTAATTTGGATTTAAGACATGGAAATCAAAATTATGCATACTGGTTAATATATGAAATCACATTTTGGCAACATTTTTGTCACTTAGGCAGAATCAGGAATAAACAAAGTGCTGACATTGGCCCAGCGTTGGACCAACAGCATACAAAGGAGTGCATGAGTTGCATATTTTTTGGTAACGTTGGGCCAACGTTGGGCCAACCTTACACCACATATTAAATAAAACTCTTGATCTCCAGTATTTTGCATAACGCTGTCCCATTATTGTGCCACCTATGACATTATCCCAGTAAGCATTCTTTATAAAGTAGCTGATGGGCCGATAACGGCCCGCTATAGGTTTATAAAGAATGCTAGCTGGGATTTTACTGACTTTAAAATGATTCATTAGATTGATATCATGGTTGGCCCAACGTTAGTCCAGCATTGTACAGCCAATGGATAATCATCAGCCAACGATACAACTCAATGCCGACGTTGGACCAACAATCTCATGCTATCTGGGATATTGTTGAGCTTATTACAACAACATCCCAGCTTCTTGTCACCACAAACAATATATAGATCTCTTGTCGCCTGTTTGTTAATCAAGAGTATGTGCTTTAAATTCTTGAATAAATGACTTATAGCGCAAATTAAACATACAAATAACAACAATAATTAATGTGGTCGAAATGATATCTACTGTGCTTTAGATATCTTTCTGAGAGTCGTTTTTTGATTGGCGAGTTAAACAGAAGAAGTGAATTTGCAAACTTTTTTCATGATTTAATGCAAAATCATTTGTCGTAACTACCTATGCACAAAAGATTTTATTCTAGTGAACGGTTTTTAAAAATGCAGAAAAGTGTAGGGTAGGTAACTTGGAGGCAGATTTTCAACAATTCTGCTTGTTCATTTTTTTTTCTGATTTTTTTACAATATTGTTCTGAAATCAAATTCAACAAAGAAAAGTAAAAATATTTTCTTGGACAAAATTTAAAAAAAAAATCACTTTACTAAAGAAATTGCATAGGTCAGACCAATTTTTGGCGATAAATTTAATTTTAGACTACATATTTGAGAAACAGAAAAGACAAATGGTTTCTGATAAGATACGGTCTATCAGAACAAAATAGTTTCATTTAAAATAAAACGCCAAGCAAAACAAAACAAAAAGTCTTTCCGAGAGATGTCGAAAGGATGTCGAAAGTTTCTTGACACCATAAAAATATCTTGTTACCGTCACCAGATAGCGAGACTGTTCCGGGCCGAATAGGTCGTCGGTGCGGGATTTTCCTAAATACAGTAAAGTAGCGTAAAGAGGCGTAAAGTGGCGTAAAGGAGCGTAAAGTTGCGTAAAGCTGCGTAAAGGAGCGTAAAGTTGTGCAAACTGGCGTAAAGTAGCATAAATTGACATAATTGTGTATTTTATAGCATATCTATATTATTTGCATTACACATGCAAGCAAGGTTGGAAAGGCTTTATAGTGGGAGGGGTGCTTTGTGTCTATCCGTCACTCAATCTTCTCCTAAACCACTGAGCAGACTTGCTTCATGACTTCCCTGCGTGTGCAAGGGCAACGTACATTATTTTTCCGTCTGTCCGTCCGTCCGTTAGTTCGTCCATCTGCCCTCACGCTTCCTCCTCCTAAACCATGGAGCGGAATTAAACCAAACTTGCTACATGACTTCCCTGCGTGGTAAGGGTGTGCGATGGCATCATTATTTTTCTGTCTATCCGTCCGTCCGTAATCTTTTCCTTAAACAGTGGGTGGAATTTAGCCAAACTTGCTACATGACTTCCTCGTGTGGTAAGGGGAGGGGGTGTGGGGGGGGGGGGGGGGCGTAAAGGAGCGTAAAGTTGTACAAACTAGCGTAAAGTAGCATAAAATCACTCATTTGTATATGACTTCAAGTTGGTTAACATCAACGATGATATCAGCTACCTAAATGCACCTCTTGGTCTGCCTATCCACCCACACCCCAGCCCTTCCCCCACCCCCTACCCATTTAATGACATATTACATGGATAACTTGTTGTTGTTGTTGTTGTTCAATTAGGTACATCAGTACAGGGGGTCTCAGGGTATGAAACCATAACAGGCACAACCCCTGCACCTGCGTCCGTGCGTCGTCTTTCGTCTGTCGGTTTTATTCTTTAAGTCCGTCTTCCTTGTGGTAGTCGAGTCAGGAGGAAGAAAAGGCGGTGAATCATTTGCGACTGTGCAAGATCTGGTCAACTCTTTGTACTTGTTTTTGGCGTTGTACGAGGGATGTTCGAAATGAATTGCTTATTTCTATCTGGAGACTTCAAATTTCAAGTTAGCCCAAAAGTACTCATTTCATGCCCTCGAAGTACTCCCCGTGGCTAGAAATGCAAAGTTCCAGCCGATGTATCCACTTCTTGAAGGCGTCACGGTATGCTGATTTGGGCACAGTAATAAGGTACTGATGAATGGCAGATCCAAGTGCCTCTCGGGACTGGTATTTCCGCCCAGCAAGGAATGCTTTCAATTTCGGAAACAAAAAGAAATCACATGGGGCAAGGTCTGGGGAATAGGGGGGGGGGGGGGGGCGGGGGGGTGAGGCAAAACAGTTACTTTTTCTTTCTTCAAAAACGCCATAACTATTGCGGAGGTATGAGCTGGGGCATTGTCATGTAGAAGACGGACATGTTTAAAACCAGTGGCAGGGCGTCGTTTCTGATAATACTTTTTCAGTTTCTTCAGTACTACGTCTTTGTAGTACTTTCCGGTGATGCTTTTGCCCTTTTTCACTGGCAGTTTTATTGCGACTCCTTCACCAGAAAAGAAGATTGCATACAAAACCTTCTTTGTACTCAAAGAACGTTTGGCAATTATTGGGCGTTTGCTGTGTTTAGTGGCCAAGATCTTATTGCTAACCTTTCTGACGGGCTCAAAATAATGGACCCAGGTTTCATCACCTGTGACGACATTGGCAAACTGCTTTTTGTCATATTTTGGAAACATTTGAAACAGCTTTTTGGCCACTTTAACCCGTTGCCTCTTTTGCTCGTCAGTCAACAGATGTGGCACCCATCTAGCAGAAATCTTTCTGACTTTGAAATGCTTCTTCAAAATAAGATGAACCGTTGACAGTGATATGCCTACCTTTCGTGCAATATCACGAACTGTAAATCTGGCATCTCCTTCAATGATTTCCTTTATTTTGGAAACGATTTCTTTACGAGATGCAGATTTTGGCCTACCTGATTTCGGTGCATTTTTGATGGACTCTACACCAGACTCAAATTTCTTTTTCCACCGCCGAACTGTGTCATACGACACACAAGAAGGTCCAAAAGCAGTAGAAATTTTCAGTCATCAGCTTCTTCAAAGAACAACCAAGTTTTGAGCGAGCTTTGATGTAAGCCCGTATTTCATCTTTTTTGTCGACGCTTCTACCAACCATTTTTACTGCAGTGGTCAATGACTGCGTATATTCAAATGACAAATTTTATGTCTTACACTTAGTCTAACATGTACATTTATACACCATTGTGTAGATATTGAATAGCCCTATACAGGTATGTATTGGTTTTTATCGTGCCCCACGTGGATATCGAGCTAGAGGACAATAAGCAATTCATTTCGAACATCCCTCGTATCTCCGTGACAACTTCCTGTTGATCTATATAGCTCGCTTTGGAGGCTTTCTGAGATTCCGGTTTCTACGGGATGCACGGGTGGGAATCGAGACAGTTCCCCGACAAGACAGTTCCCCGACACGTTTTTTGGAGACAGTTCCCCGACAGATTTGAAGACAGTTCCCCGACACTGTTTGAAGACAGTTCCCCGACACCTTTTGTTCAGTCAAATGACCTGTGACTGATAATTATAATTTTATAACTAGTAATTATGGGTTCACCGACGTTTTTGAAGACAGTTCATCGACAGATGTTTTACATTGCATTTATACACCTGATACAAAAGCGTAAGAAATACATGAGAGTCTATGAGAATATCAGAAAACTTGATTATTTTTGCACCGGGGTGTATACTTGTAGTTAGGAATTTTTTTCAGATGTTCATAAATTGTATCGTTTTATCTCGGTGATGATATATAAAAATAATGATCCACGTCGTGAGAAAATCTTCTGATTGTATGTGCGAACAAGAAAGGTGCAAATCAGTCTGCGCACCCGCACAGTCTGACCAGCGCCTTTTTTGTTCGCTGCTTGGATAGTATAACTATTTATGGCTGAACTATATTTATGGATAAGGTACGTGACTTCATTTTCAATACCCTTTTTATTGCGAAATAAAGATTTCCGGTATTTTATAGTCCTCATCACATCTACTAAGTCGAATCCTGGGAGAGAAAAGGTCCCCATCAATCACAGGCACAAATAATCCAATCACAATCCGTCACTTATCTAAAGACTATAATTATCCTTAATTACCTATAATTACCAATTAATTCAGTCTCAACTTAACCTTCGAAGACGATGGAAAACATTTTAGTTCCAGAAGTTTGCGCGCTGGCGATAGGCAGGTTGTCTATCGTCGGCAGACCTATCTGGCGGCTGACGGAGGGGAAGCACATTGTCAGGTTAGAGATAACTTGGCAGCTTCCCCGAACATCACCTCAGAGGAAACCAACCTACAAGACATCTGCTAAACAAGACGACGCTCGTGTCAAGATGGCGGTACCCAAGATGGCGGCGCCCACGCCACCGAGATTGGCCGCCTCCTTCAACGACGCGGTGTGTTTGACACCGTCGCCGACGACGGAGGAAAGGAGGGCGCCACAAGAACAAGAGAGACCTAGTACTCCAACTACCGCCACCGACCTAGAGACTACAACTGACCGCTCTCCTCCGGGGGAGTGGATGGAAGTAGTCTCAAAGAAGAAGAAGAAGATTCTACGAGCGTCAACCCCGAAGAAAGAATCGCCAGCACCACTGAGGAGAAGGACTCCTCCTATGGAGCGGAGAAGGACTCCACCCCTGGAGCAGCCTAGGAAGATTCAACGGACGACTGCGCCGAGAACCTCTCCAACTGCTCCAGCTCCAGCACCGACTCCAGTTCCAGCCTCCACGCCGTTGCCAACACAGAAATCGAAACAGGAAGAGGGCGAATGTTTTCTTTCTGGCTGTGGCAAGTCATACCCCATTCATGAAAAGTATGACTTGGACGAAGTGAGGACACTTCGTTTGGTTAACGGCAAACAAGGAACCATCATCAGGGCGTACCGGCTACCAGACGAAGATGGAAGTACCACCGAAGAGGCCCCTGTGTACTTCACATACATCGAAGAACAGCCTATTTGGTATTTTCTGAAGGGCTACTCTTCAAAGTACTTCTCGAAGAGGTTCTTCGATGACATCCAGGAGAAGTTCGCAAGGGCCACTCCAGTCGATAACAACATGCTTTGGTACGACGACCTGGAAAGATGTTGTGCCGGTACAGACCACTCCAAGAGGTTAGCGAGGCTGGGACCCTAGCTCCAGGTATTCCTGGCTCTTTTCAGAGCCCCTGACATGTAGGGCGAGTGTAGTATTACATTGTGCATAAGTAATACACACGTATTAAAGCCCTTTTCTTTTGACCATGTATTCTAAATTGTGTAACTTAGACCTTGACCTTCATGTATATCGTTTGATATCGTACGATCAGGCGAGGTAGTACATGCATGAATTATGCGTGCACACCGTTTTAAGCCAAGGTCAGGGTTAAACTAATCCAGATTTCTCTGGCGCTGCCTCTATGTGCCTTAGGTGCCTGGTAGCGTTAAAAATCTGAAAAAAAAAATAATAATAATAATAATTACCAATTATAATTATCAGTTACAGGTCATTTGACTTTGAACAAAAGTGTCGGGGAACTGTCTTCAAAGGTGTCGGGGAACTGTCTTGTTCCCCACGGGTGTGGCTGCCCCCGTGGGTGTAGCTGGGGCCTAAGGTTGCTAGAGTCTGGGGATTGTACACTTTTTATAGTGCCCGGGTAGACCTTAATTGCTTGAGGATTGGATGACGCCGTAACATACAGTCTTCCCGCCCATTCCGGGAGGGGAATATTTGGGTACACTCTGCCTAATCCAATTTTGCCATTGAAAGAGTGTTCCACTTATAGTTTTGAATTTTGAACTCCTCTGTCTAAACTTTGTAGCTTTAATTAATCACGGCCTCTCAAAGGATGAGTTGCCTAGACTGACATGGATAACTGATTCATCAATGCATAAATATACCATATTATACTGATATTTTGGCAAATATCGGCATTTTACGCTTCTTTACGCCACTTTACGCTACTATACTGTATTTGGTGCGGTGCAGGCTTTTACTCTACCAGTTTCCGGTTCTTGGGAATTCCCGTTTTCGTTTCTGTTTTATGTTTGGTAAGATATTTCTAACTTCCGTACTTTCACTTTGAAAAAAACCCTGTTGATGACAAGAAGATCAGAAACACGATTATAACAAATCCAATAATGAATAATCTTATTCACTAGTGAGTCATTTTCTTGTACTTCTAAAATTAGCCATCTACCACCACCACTGGTAAGATCATTTGGCAATATCATGTAAACAAAGAAGAAACTTCTCGCAGTAAGTCGGATATTTAAATTTTATGCTTACATACCTCGTCATATAAGTGTAAGAGTCAACTCTTTTGATTTAGACATCATGAGGATATTCACTCTCCAGACAAACGGTGATCAATCACGACATTGTTTCAGGATTTTTAAGAATCTTCATTCGCATATAAATGACAATGATTTATTACCAGTCAAGGTCCTATTAAAGGACAAAAAGTCATGGGAGAACATTCTCCAGACATTGATTAAGAATGATTCAGAGAAAGTAAAATACAAATAATCAACTCCAAAAGAACATATTTAGATTATGTATCCATACATGTATTTATCATGATGCGTACCCATATGGGTGCCCACTCATATCTGAAAAATAAAAATGGGCACCAACATGGATATTCAAGCTCAGGATATAGATAGCTAAGTAAACAAAACACTCACATCAACCCAACCACACATCAACCTCCCTAGAACATGGTTCGATATAACACTGGTCATGGGTCAACTTGGCCTGTAACCAACTCGGCCCCCGAGTCAACTCGGCCTGTAACCAACTCGGCCGGGTCAACTCGGCCTGTTTTGTAGGTTACACAAATTCATTATCGCAACACACTTATTTGTTCGATTATTCACTTATTAGTATAAACTTTATGACTTAATTGCTGTTTATTTGTCTTTCCCATGTTATTTATAACAAAATTTATTTTCTATTATCCCCGAATTGCACTAATTAGTGATAGGTCAAGCTGAGCACTAATTAGTGATAAATGATGTTATTTGCATATTTTAATATACTTTTTAGGCAATTATATTGTGTCCTTTTCAAGATACCAAACACTCTTAAAAGATCTGGTTAATAAATCAGAATATTCAAATGGAAAAAAAAGCTGGGCAGGAGTAATCCTTGGAAAAAATCAGTTGGATTATTGGATATTGGAAAATCCAACTAATTCCAAGTTGGAAAAATGGGGGTGTATTCCTTGGATTTTTTACCTGTTGGAAAATGTTTTGTTGACAGATTTAATTAATATAAGCATGTAGGAATATGCATCACTTTCATCATTTTTTCAACTTTGGAAAGTATTATTTTTCAAAACTATTCTGTCTTCTGATAAAAGAATGCAAATATGACTGTACAGTTGTTTTTTTTTTGTTTTTTTTTTCATTTTTGATGTTTCTTTCTCTCTCTCTCTCTCTCTCTCTCTCTCTCTCTCTCTCTCTCTCTCTCTCTCTCTCTCAGGAATCATCATGACAATATGTCTGTGTTATTTTGATCCCCTCAACCCCCACTTTTATATATATAAAAAAAATGGGGTTTGCAAGAGTATAAATTTTTTTTTTATTTCTGCTATAAAACATAGATAGTGGGTACCCGTTAGAACCGCCTTGATGAGGCGGTATTAAAGAGTACCTACAATCTCTGTTTCGAGAAGAATAAAAAAGATCATATTTTTTTATCTCAAACTTTTTTTTTGCAGCCATAAAAAGTGCCATTATATTGAATGGGTGTGTTTTCATAATGTGTAAGACACCTTTTTTTTTTTCTTTGGACAAATAGCATACAGTATAACCTCAATGGCTCGAACACGGATGGCTCGTTTACCGTGGATGATTCGATCTCTTTTTCAGTCCCTACGAAATTATTCCAACAGCTCAAGAAAACAAATATTTAATGATTTTTTTTTTCTTATTTTATCATGGAATTGTATGTTGTATGTTGTACTCATTAGAATGGCCTCATTGAGGTGATTCTAATGAGTACATTCAACGTACAATTATTGTAAAGAAAAAAAAAAAATCCCTAAATTATCACCATTTGCTTCCTGATTTAGCACCATAATTAATCCTCAGTGGCTCGAACCACCCATGTCTCGAACAATTTTCTATGGTCCCAAAGATGTTTGAGCCATCAAAGTTCAACTGTATTTAGGTTTTAATAAAAAAATTCTAATCTGTTTTGTAGTTTTTGAAAAATGATCCTCAGATTTTTTTTCTTTCTCTCTCTCTTTTTTTTTTAATTTATTCATTTATTTATTTATTATTTTGAAAATATATAACTGAAAATAATATACATGTAACAAGCACCCTGCAACAAATGACAAAAACAGTCTGATCAGAACCTACATTATGCCTGGCACCCTTCTTGCAGTTTTTAGACACATCAATCAACAGAAAGCCAAATTGACTTGTTCAAATTTAAGAACAAGTATGGTTAAGAGTTATAGTGTCCCAATTTTAACATTTTGCATGCTGGGTAAAAACTTCAGCAGATGACATTTTGACATTTTCTTACTTTACCCAGAAAATAGGATCTGACACCCATGCAAATATTTCAAACTGTCGTCTAATTTTACCCAGAGTGCTGAGTGTTAAAGAACCCTATTTTTTTTTTTTTTTTTTTTTCGTTTGACTGACTTGGATATTTTTGCATTTCCTTCTGACATTAAGTCGACTTCATAAGATTTATAGTGGATAAATTTTATTATGTAAAGAACTCAAATTCAAATTTGTAACTGTATCTGATATGACTTGTCAGTCACCTGTCAATCATCTGATAATACCTGTCATTCATCTTGAATATCACATTACCCAAAAACATCTGACCAATGAAATTGAACAGCTGAAAAGCTCTGCCTTCCATTTGTTAAAAAAAAAAAAGAAGAAATCTGCAAGTAAAGCCTGATTAGTATTCCAAATAAATAGTTTAAAATTATTTTTTTCAGTTTTGCAGCATTCACTGTAAAAAAAAAAAAAAAAAAAAAACAATAACAAAACAACAAACAAACTAAAAAAAAACCAAAAAAAAAAAACCTTGGCATCAAGTGAGTCACTGGAAGAAACAAGGATTGAAAGAGGTAAAAAATATACAGTTAAATTAATTGTGACTAATTATAGACAACACAAACATTATTTGTGTGTGTGTGTGTGTGTTTATTTAACATACAAGTTAAATGAATTATTATAATACATAAAATTAATAATATATTTGTTGGAAGAAACAATGACTGACAGAAAGAACAAAATTATTTACACAATAAGAGATAAAAACAATTCTGACAGGTGGACCCACTTTAATTATTATTTTTGCATGCCAACAAATACATTGATCAGTTAATGCCCAAACTCATTTACTAGTCAAAGTCGAATCAAATAATGAGTCAGTCTGTTCACTTCATGTACAAATATAATATTAAATTGACTTACTATCTATCCCTGATGACACGTACTTTTAAGGCAGTGGCTATTCGTACGGCCCTGTACGAATAGCCTATATAGGCTAATCGTACAGCTATTTTAGTTTGGTACCAGGGAATGTATATTAAGTATATTTTGCGAATATTAAATGTGTATTGGGCATTATGGAACAAAATTATATTATCTCATCTATTTATATAAAAGCATTTTCTTGGTATATAGAGGATATTTATTCTTTTGCTGTGAATACCATAAATATTGTCATCGAGTGAAAAGAAAACATCAGTATTTTCACGAGTGCGAAGCACGAGTGAAAATTTGAATGTTTTCATTACACGAGATGAAAATTTTTATGGTATTCACTGAAAAGAGTAAATTTTCTTTTTATTTTATTGTTCACACGTCAATGCGCGTTTCTGACGTCAGAGGTAACGTCACCAAACAAAACATGAACTTCATGGCGTTGACGCTCAGTGCTTAACGTGTACTGCTGGAGAGACAAAAAACAAAAAGTTTCGGCGAATCAAAATAGTTTTGATACCATAATGTTCCTTACATTCTCACTAAGAAAATGCATACCAACACTTGATAGTTTAGTTCAGAAACAAAGAAGTTAGAGGTGTTAAAAATTCTGAAGTGGAGGTAACATCCACTTCTGAAACAGTGAAGAAAACCGAAGTCGTCCAAAGCGAAGAGTGAAAATATAAATCGTATCATTCACTATAGTGAAATGATACGATATCGATTCATTAGTGATTGATACCACTTTTATTTTCATCTGATATACACTGATTTCACCGCTGACAATAAAATAAAAAATGTTATTTAATAAACATTCAAAATATGACCCAGCAGATGAGGTTATAGAACTTATCACATATGCGACTGGTGAATGAATAATCCAGCCTGCGCATATGCACATTTTTAAAATTAATGAGTGAGAAATTCATACATTCTGTATATTCAGCCTGTTTATTGGAGCTGCTTAGGAACCCCAATGCACCCCTCTTGGTTACCCTCAAGTTAACAGCTGTCATGGGTTGAATAATGAACACACACACATGTGTGTACATACACACACACACACACACACACACACAACTGATTTCTGTGTCTTGGGTTACAATAAACAGACAAAATGGCAACAAATAAATGAAGAGAAAAATACAATCAGCAATCTTTTTTCTTACAGTTTTATGTGCATTTAAAGATTTTTCTCCAATGTTTGTCTCCAAGAGGGACTATTTTTAACAAAAACATGCAAATTTGGTCTAGCTGTCAAGATTTCCATTTTTTTACAAAATAATATTTAAAAATGACAGTGAAGTGTAGTATCAAAATCACACTAGGATGCATAGGTAAATTATATAAATATTAACTGTTTGCACAGAAAAATTTGTTGTGTTCAAAGTGGCTCAAGCATTCCTATGCAAGTTTATCTTTTTGAAATTTAAACTGAAATGTACTCTAATACATGATGTAATTTTCCTGAATTTTTGGACAGACAGGTCTGGGTAAACAGTCCAGACCAAGATCAGCTTGATCTGCGTCTACACTCTTTGTCACTCCATCTGCATCAGAGTGGACCTCTTGCTCTAAGCTAAGCCCATCATATTCAAATTTAAGGATGAGTTCAAGGAATTTTTCTGGTGTGCAAAATTTTGGGATTTTTATAGGTAATGTATGCAAAGCAAAAAAATTGGCCCTATACTGAACTTTTACAAAAGTACAGCTTTAGTTTCATGTCACTTCAGTAAATGGTATAATTCAATAAAACAGGAATAATTGATTGAAAAATATTTTAATACAATTTACAAGTCACAGTTTTATAAAAAAAAAAAAAAAAAAAAAAAAAAACTCGGGTGGGCAATTGTCCGCTGTTAGGTTAAAGACATAATTTGGATTGCATAACACCATACTGATCATAAGCAGATAAAGATAAGAAATCCTTGGTGACTTTGACCACCCTTATAGGTAGGGGCCTGATAAGGGGAAATTGTTGATATCAGCAAAGTTTATGATTAAGACAGAGAAACAGATAAGGTGGGTAATTTGGTGATAATTTGTTTTTTTTTCTTCTTTTTATTCAATAAAATATAGCTGGTTGTTTTCATTAGAATAACTTCTCCAAGTGAGTTCTAATGAATACCCACAGCATGTTTTATGGAGAAATACAGATACCTATGCCTTTACATGCTAGTTTATCATCAAATGCCCTTTTATCTGGTTCTTATCTGCATAAATTTCCATAAATTTCCAGTATAACTAACTAGCTTCGTCAAACTGAAAGATAATCATTGAAAAGGGTTTAATAAATAAATCCATTGTTCAGGAAAAGCATAATTTTGGAGCACTTTTTTTTCTTTGCACAGATATGCGAAAATTATCGTTTACCATACCACACTATGGGCAGTTTCAGTAGACAACAAATTAATATTCACATTTTTGTTTTATACCATATAATTATATGTACAGGTATATAGAAAATACGATTATCATTTACGGTAAATGTCCTAAAATTTCAAACACCAAAGTGTCTGACAAAATGACATATGCAAACAGTGCAGACCCAGATCAGGCAGCTCCTTCAGGAGCAGTCTGATCAGGATCTACAATGTTTGCTATTCCACTAAGCATTTTAAGCAACAGGTGCATAAAAAGCAAAATTTAGGCCAAAACAGAACAGAATAAAGTGATCGAAATTTTAGGATATTTACCATATTTTGAAAAGTAAATCATCATTGCTAATGATTATGTCTCTGAATATCTGCATAACTGCTATACTATAAAAAGCATAAACATTGGGACAAAAGTGCATCAGCAAACTGTGTACACCCAGATCAGGGGAACATGTCTGTTCAGGGTCTACATAATATGCCATTCTGTCGCAACTATTTGAGCATATTACTAGCTAGGTTGTGAAATCAGCTAGTTCAAATTTTAGGATAATTATTGCATATGCTCAAAATGCCCCAAGTGTTATGTTCCTAATGGTATTATTATGATGTGTGGGTACACCACTGGTCACCATTGTCAAAGGAAAAATAATTAGAAAAACCTAGTATAACAGAGAAACATTTGGAGATAGATCGTTAAACTAGGTTTTCTCTGTTAAACCAGGCTTTTCTCTCTCTCTCTCTCTCTCTCTCTCTCTCTCTCTCTCTCTTTCATCACATTATCAAGTCCATGTAATAAAGAGTTTCCAACAGTTTGTAGGAGTAGTTTTCTTTTTCTGCTAATAAACAGAGATTGTGGGTAATAAATACATAGGGTTCTAACAAGCAAGCAAACAATCATTACTTTGTCTAACAAGCACACACAATCTATCGGTATGTTTGGAAGAGAAATAAAATGTCACAAATAATCACTGCATAAATGCCATCCCTAGCATATTATTATATTGTTAATTTATGCTATCCTAATGAAACCAGGTTTTTTTTTTATAAACAATTTTTCTCTTTATATTGTAAGTCCAAGTTTTGCATCCAGTAAATCTGGGTTTTCTCAGGTTAATATGAGTATAACAAGAGTAAAAAACAGTTTTTCACTGGGAAACCGAGTTCTTCTGCAAGACTACAGATTTTTTCTTTAATTGTTGAGATATATCAAGTATGAAAACTCAGTGAAGTACCGGATTTTCCCAACAACTTTGGATATCTAAATGTCAGAAAACATGCCTGAGCAAACAGTGTAGACCCAGATCAGACTGCTATTAAGGTGCATTCTGATGAGGGTCTGCACTGTTTGCCATGTATAATTCTGGGTTAGACCCAAATGTCCTTTATTAACAATCTATGAATGCTCTTTAAAATGTATCTGAATATTTATGGCAGATGACAGTAAAACTCCATTCACTTCTTATTTTCACTCCCTATTTTCTCTATTTTTTTTTTTTTTTTTTTTTTTTTTTTTTTTTCTGTTTGCAATAAGTATTCACCTTTTTGACTTTATCATTTTCAAAAAAAAAACAACAACAAAAAACCATCAACAATGAAGAAGAAGGAAAAAACATCCAAAAAAAAACCCCCAAAAAACAAACAAAAAAACGTTAAAATGAAGAAAAGAAAAAAAAAACAAAAAAAAAAAAACACTGTACAGTCATATTTGCATTCTTTTATCAGAAGATAGAATAGTTTTGAAAATAATACTTTCCAAAGTTGAAAAAATGATAAAAGTGATGCATATTCCTACATGCTTAAATTAATTAAATCTGTCTACAAAACATTTTCCAACAGGTAAAAAAATCCAAGGTACACCCCTATTTTTCCAACTTGGAATTAGTTGGATTTTCCAATATCCAATATTCCAACTGATTTTTTCCAAGGATTACACCAACCCAAAAAAGCTTGCTTACGCCCAGTGACAAACACCTTACACACAATACACAAAGAAGACATGGCGGTTATAAAATGCAAGTAACTATGACGATTCCAAATTGGGATCTGATACTGAATCCATTTACTCGGGCATTTTATACAGACTATGTCAGCAAATTAAAGAAAGTTTTTCAACAAAAGATTGTTTTTGTGCGCTTTTGATTTAAGTTATTTTTAGGGACTAATTAAAGGATTTACCAACTTAATTAGGTATGTAAGCAAATTGTAAGAAAACAAACGTCTTTAATTATAACACATCAATAGTAAGTTGTTTTCCACCAAATTAATTGTTCTAATCAGTACTTTCACACTTACGGATTTGTTTGCACAACCGCTAAAACATTAAACATCTGAATTTTAATTGGTTGGTTAAGCACAGGATTGGAAGACCTTTGACATGCCATTAATGATTCACGGCTGGAAACTTCTAAGGTTACTGAAAAATTCAAGTATGTATTAACAGACAGACAGATAGACATACAGATACACTCACCTTCTAGCCTAACCACCCTTTTCCCCATACCTGGGCCCCCATACAGGCCGAGTTGACCTGGCCAAGTTGACCCAGGCCGACTTGACTCGGGGGCCGACGACCCGGATTCTCAACACTTCTAAAGATAAAACAGGGTTTAAATATAGACACCAAAAGAGAAAAATAAAATTAAATAGGTTACACAGAAAAATGACCATTTATATATGGACACTTCTCTGTATAATCTATATATTTTGATTGGATATAACATATTAGTCAACTAACATAGTTTACAGTAACATAGTTTACAGTTTGGGTACAGTCTGCCTAAAAAACCCCCCCAAAAAACACCGCTACAAAAGAGGTTGCGAAGTATTGGTATAGTAACTACATTTAATGTGACTCATGGATAGCAAATAACTCGAATATAAAATTAGCGAGCTCAGTTATAATAATATCATCTGTATTGCATAACAACCAGTTGAATTTTAACTTATCCTCTAGTACATGAAACTTTTGACAATGCTTTAAAACTACTGAGAAGAAAAGGCAGCGATTAACTTCATATTAGGACATTGAATTAAAAAAAAAATGAAACTCATCCTCAGTATCTGTCAAACATTGGTCACAAACTCTATTATCTACAGGGATAGGCGGTTTTGAAAATCTCCCTTGTTCAATTTTAACCGATGAGCACTTATTCTAAATTTAGTTAACAATTTTCTTTCATCAAAAATATCTTTTTAATTACATTTAGATAATGTTCAAATAAAGAAACCTCGGAGTAAGGTGTATTCATATCAGAAAGGTGACTTTGAAACTATGAGAAAGGATGCGTTAAGATTTGCAAATGAGAAGTATTTCAATGGCCACTCGGATGCTAGATCAGTACAGGAGAACTTAAATTTGATAACTTCATTCATTCATGATTCAGCTGATAAGCATATCCCCTAAAAATTTGTCCCTACCATTCCTTGGATCACTCCAGAGATAAGAAGAAAGATCCGCAGAAAGAATAAAATTCATGCTAAGGCAAAGAAGACAGGTAATGGTAAACTTGGGACTAAATTTGAATCTCACACCAGATCTCCAGGTATGTCTATCATGAGGGTTGATGACTGAGAGCTTCCACTCTCTGCAATACCTCTCTGTCAGCTGTTTCCATGTCATCTTGGGCCTCCCAGGCCCACGCTTTCCATCAACCTGTCAAAGGCTGACTTGACTGCACCATTGGAGTGTTCCACATGTCCATACCATCGGAGTCTTCTCTCCTTCAGAATGAGGTCCAGATCCTCAATGCCAAGCTGCACAAGTAGCTCATTGGACCTGGTGGTGACAATGTCTTGCAGTCTCACATTGCAGATCTGTCTGATCATTGCCCTGTCGTTTCGCTGCAGATGCTGGAGGTTTTGGCTTTGTCAATGGCCAAGTCTCGCTGGCATAGAGCATTGCACTCCGCACACAAGAGCTGTACACACGGCCATGTGTTTTGAAAGAGAGGTGGCGTGCAGAGAGAACGCACTGCAGATCCTTGAACTTCTTCCAGGCGGTTTTCACATGTGTTGTGGTTGAAAGTTCACAGCCACCTACTGCTGAGAGCATGTCTCTAAGTAGCAAAATGAAGAAATGGAAGCTACCACCTCAAGCTTGTCAGGTCCGACCTGGACTTCCTTCTGTGGTCTGCCATCCAGGGGCATATAGTTCCCTGGCACCGTGTACATCTGTAGTCAGTTATTTCAAGCACTTGAGCCCACTGCATTTCTTGTGCACCCAGTGCTTGCAGCCATTGCAGAAGATGCTGTTGCTGCCCACTCCAGTGCGACAGATGGCGTAAGGAAATTCGCCTGAACTCTGCAGGAGGTGCAGTTCCGTACCGCAGATCATGATCTTTGTCTTTCCTGCATTTACTCTCAGTCCTTTCTTCTCCATTGCTTCTTTCCAAGTCAAGAGCCTCCTGAGACAATCCTCAAGTGATTCAGTGATGATAACAAGGTCATCAGCATAGAGGTCTTCCCAGGGGACCCCAGATCGGAACTCTCGTGATAAGACTTCAAGCACAATGATGAAGAGCAGTGGGCTGAGTACTGATCCTTGGTGAACACCAACCTTCACTTCAAACTCTTCACTGTACCCCCCACCAACACGGACATGGCACCGCGCATTTGCATATATCCCCTGCACCAGTCGCACAATCCACTCCTCCACACCAAGTTTTCTCAGCGCCCACCTTTGAGGTACTCAATCAAATGCCTTCTCCAGGTCTACGAAAGCCATGTAGAGTCTCTTGTCGGCAGCTAGATACTTCTCTTGTAGCTGCCTGACAACAAAGATTGCATCTGTAGTGCCTCTGCCTGGGACGAAGCCAAACTTGGAATCGTCGATTGACATCAACTGTCTGATGAGGCCCTCCATTATCCTCTCCAGGATTTTCATAACCTGCTCTGTCAGCTTGAGACCGGGGTAGTTACCCCTTTCAAATGCCTCCCCCTTTCCCTTGTAGAGGCAGACAATGAAACTCTGCTCCCAGTTAGAGGGTACCTTGCCATCACGAATGATTGCAGCTGTGAGGTCACGCCCACGTCACCGGCTGCTTGTATCATCTCCACCACTATGCCTGATGGGCCCGGTGCTTTGCCAGCCTTCATCTGTGAGATAGCCTTCTTAACCATATCAGTGGTGATTGGCATGGGCGGGCCTTGCACTGGTGGTTGATAAAACAGGTGGTCTGGGTCCCAGTCAAACTCAACGTTGAGAAGCCTTTGGTAGTGCTCTAGCCAAGCCTTCTGCTTTGAGTCTTCGCTCATTGACATCTCTCCTGAATCATTCTTCATAGGTTTGTCACCAACAACATCAGTGTTCTCTCTTCTAAACTGGTTAGCAAGGCGGTAAACTTCTGAAGACTTGGGGTCAGTGCGAAAGAATGTGCACAATACTGGTTAACCGCTTAGAGGACTAGGCCTGCCCAGTAAACGTGTGGTTTGGTAAACTGACCGCGCTCGACATGACCCTATTGGGTTGACTGGGCCGTAAAACCTCAACACAAACAAACAAACTTGGGGTCAGTATTCTCATAGACCTTCTTGTTGGCTTCTTGACGAGCATGGTGCATTGCTTGTCTGGCATTTCATTTGGCTGCATTGTATGATGCCCTAGTGCCTGGGAGTCTCTCAAGAAAAGAAGGAGAGACAGTAGACTGATTCTTTTGTACAAAGGTCTAAAGGGTGCTGCCTGCATTCCAACAGATGATGTTATCCCCCAGTTAGGCACAGTAGAAATCATCACTCACTGACTTTTCAGACCCCCGCTACAAGAACTGACATTTACAAGGGCTCATTCTTCCCTCAAACAATCAGAGATTGGAATGCCCTTCCAGATTCGATCATTACCTCTGCTGAAGGAGCAGAGGATGGTGTGACTAGGTTTACCTCTCTGGTGAGAGCTAGGGACTAACTTTCCATATCATAGGTCCTGGTGAATAAATATCATTAGTCGTATCACTAGTAAACATTCTGATTCTGATGAGGAAAGATGTTTTTGCTTGGAATGTAGCCTGGAAACCCATAACTCCATTGACCTAAGGTTGAGCAGTCTGCTTTTAATCTTTTGTTGCCAGAATAATTTTCTGTATATATATTTTTAAACATTTGACTAAATGCCTATGAGAATCTCAAAATTAAAGAAAATTTAAATCACATTTTTAATTTCTACAACCTCCTAAAAATGAAGGGGATGTTTAGGGCATATTCTCATAACTCCGCAAGGTTGGCAAAAAGCTGGTCAATATGAGTATTGACCGGGCCGGTGGTTAAAACCGGTTTTAACCGGTCATTACTGGTCGATTTGTGGTCAGTTGGGTCGATAAAATCACTGGCGTATATGCCTCTGTCCTGCTGATAAATTGGTCTTTAAAGCATCCCCCCCTGCATCATGTACATGAGGCTAGACTATATTTTCATTAGTGAACAAGACAAAATAGTTTTTATTAATACATGTAACTAATTATTGAGGTCCTTTTTTTGTTTTATTTGATCATAAGTCAAAAGACATTATTGCTGGTTAACTGAAGAGGTTGATTGGATTGACTCACTGAACTATAGACAGGTATTTCTTTTCAACCAAACAATCTTTATTATTATATTATCCTTTAAAGGTTAGATTAATTGTTCATATTTTGATTTAAAGGAATATGAATAAGCTGAACTATTATGGACTTTAAAGGATTTATGAAAGGTCCTATTTTGTTTGACAGAAAAAAATGTAGTACCATATTGTACCACACAAGGTTACATCAAAAAGCAGCTAAAATATAATTTTGATGTTATTGCAGAACTTGTCACAAATTGTCAATGTGTGAAATACACCTGTCATTAATCTTTAGGCCTATGATTATTAGTAGTACATCTGTAAAAGGCTGTAATTAATTAACCAAACCATGTTTGAAGATTTACTAATGTCTTTGAAGTATATTTATATCTGCAACACCTGTAAATTGCTGTCAAAACAGATTAAAAGGTGTAAAAGCTGCCCCATGCCACTGCAGTGGATGTGACATAGATCTAATTGCCAAAGTGATCAATCACATGTCCCTAATAGGGGTATTATAGACTGACACAAGGCTTTAATCCTAATGTGTGAAAGTTTGAGTTATCTGCAATCTAGATAGTATCTTATCATCAAGCTATTACTGAAGGTGTCAAAAATGAAACCTACAGACCCAGTGTGGAACTTCTTCACTATTTTGGAAGATAACAAAAAAAACAGTGCAAGGTGCAAAGACTGTAATATTAAATTAGTGCTAGGGTCTTAAGACTGAAGACTCGTAGACAAAAATGCCTAGGGCTAAAAAAAAACAGAAAGTATTGCTAAGCAACCATTTAAAGAAATAACATCTGAATCTGAAACTCTATCAAATGATCAGCCTCTAGCAAAGAGACCAAAACTTCAAAAGACTAGTTTAAGTAGCTTTGCTGTTTCAATAGAATGTAGTATGTGGAAGCAGTTAGATGAACAAATTGCTAGACTGTTCTATGCCTGTAATCTGCCATAATCAATCAACCAATTGACCACCATAATCCCCAACTGACCACTAAAAATATTCAATCGACCACACAATATTTCAATCGACCAGTATTGACCACTATGGGAGTATTGACCGGGGCGGTTTTAACTGGTTAAAACCGCTGGTTAAAACCGCCCCTGGTTTTGACTGCCCAACCTTGTAACTCCGTTCACTCAAATTTCCTTGATTATCATAAGCAACCAGATTAATTCTATACATATTTTACATGATCAGCATTTTGTTTAGTCTATAAACATGATAACTGTTCTAAATTGTTGTTACTGTTTACACTGAATTACATACTTGTCAGTGGTTAATGATTATTTTAGTGTACCTACTAAATATGTAGCATTTTTGGACGCTTTTTTATTTTTATGCATAAAATTGACAAAAACTGATTTGTATTCATCTTCAGCTGTAATGTTATTTATTTTCTGTTAATTTTACTGTTACACAAATTTAAGAAGAATTTCTTCTCACATTATTCAAAGAAGAGGGTAAACGGAATTGTGAGAGTGAAGGGAATTATGAGAACTGGCCATAAACGTATATATTCGTCATGTTTATGACTGAATTTTTCGATCATTCATGGTCCATCTGCCTCAATGAATCTGAATATGCCAGGTACTCCAAACACTTCAATTTAAAGAGTATTACATGGAAATGTGTGAGGAAATGGTAACAAAAAAAAAAAAAAAAAAAAAAGAAAAAGAAAAGAAAAAAAAAAAAAAGAAATTTGATTTGACATTTTAACAGTCATAAAGAATCGAAAAAAGTAGGATTTGGAAGGTATATAATTATTGCTGATGGTCTTCAACCCTGACAAATGTGAAATCATCCTGATCCCGGGATCCGGATCACAAAAAAGAGAATATCTGTTATTTTGATTATAAGCTCCCTGGCACTACTCTAAAATGTACAAAAACTGCAAAATATATAGGAGTAAACATTACAGATGACATGTCTTGGAATACGCATATTAACCAAATCATTACAAAAGGTAACAACACATTGAAATTCATTAAATGACATATGAACTAAAATCAGAAAACTTAAGGAATCAGCCTACAAAACCTATGTTTAACCATTAACAGAGTGTTTGTCTTCTGTTTGGGACTCCTGGCATCAAAAACTCATTAATTAACAGATAGAAATAATCCAGCATCGTGCTGTCAGTACTTGCATTAAGGGAAGTACTACCAAAAATTGCCCTGGGACTTCCAAAATTCAGTGCCAGGAAGTCTGGGACTCTCAAATTTTAAAGATCAGTGCTTGCACTAACTCTCAAAATCCAGAAGTCCTGGGACTTCCTATCTTTTTTATCCAGCTAATCAATGATTTTACTCACTTCCAAAAATTCAACCAAAATATTCTTAAACTCACATCTATGGAATAAAACTGCCATTTTCAAGCCAAATAATACATAAATTCATTCTTACCTAATCCTGTTAAAAATGGTGGGATATGTTTAAAAGTTGGAGTCCCAGAGTTCTTGGCATTGGTTTTTGGAAGTCCTTGGGTAATTTTTGGGTGTCTCTGACTCCCAGACTTCCCTTAATGCAAGCACTGAAAAGTATCTGACCATTTATAAAAAGAAGAAGAAGAATTTGTATGTTTTTTGGCTTAAAAATGGCAGTTTTACTCCACAAATGGAGTTTAAGAATAGGGAGGATAAAGTTTGAAAGTAAGAGAAACAATTTGATTACCTGGACTTCCAGATATTAGAATTAGGAAGTCCTGGGACTTCCTGAATTCCACAGTTATTG
This sequence comes from Anodontia alba, assembly GCA_964016985.1. Lineage (NCBI taxonomy): Eukaryota > Metazoa > Mollusca > Bivalvia > Lucinida > Lucinidae > Anodontia > Anodontia alba. The sequence continues at coordinate 10,458,345 of OZ024821.1, forward strand.
TAAGCACAGTAGCTGTCAGATTATATCTTAATATAGTTTCACAAACAGTGTCTCTGCCATGCTCTCAAAACTCAACTTAACTACACTATAAAAGTGCAGAAAAATCGCCTTCCTTTTTATATTTTATAAAATAAGAAACAAGCTTGTGTGTATTAGCCTTCCATCCTACATAAAACCCTCCAAAACACACAGATATTCGATACATTACTTTAGAGTAAACTCCCATAAAAACTCATTCTTCCCTCTATTAGCCCTTATCTGGAAATTGCCTGTAGTCCTGATCTCAGAACATTCCGAGCAGGGCTCTATCTTCTTATTGAAAACTACAGAAATAAAAAAATTCATCATCATCATCATTGGTCATTCATCAGCCTACAATGTACCTACCTATACTGGACTATACTAAAAAAAAATTAGGGATCAAACTTTAGGGATGGAAATAATTGATCTAGTAAGAACAAAGTTGTGGTGACATTTATCTTGCTATATAACCAAATCAATTCTGTATAAGATTTCATGAAGGCCACTTCGAAATAATCAGTACATGTAGTTACACAAGCAGTGAAGCGTAAATCCCGGTGCCCATGAAACTAAAGTGGAATCAGAAATTTCTTAGAAAACTGAAATTTGATTTTTGTGGATTGAAATGTCTATACACATTTTCAGTATTTGGTATGCCTCCGTGTGCTCAAATAACAGCATTACAACGTTCATGCATGCTGCGTATCAAGCGTGTAATGTCTGTCCATGGAATTCTTTGCCATTCTTCTTGCAGGGCATTTAAAAGTTCATCACGGTTTTCTGGGAGTCTTTGACGGGAAGATACTGTGCGCTGCAAGATGTCACAAGCATGTTAGATGTCCTAAGCATGTTCAATAGGGTTTAAATCAGGTGAACGACTGGGTCACTCCATACAAACAATTGTTTCTGCCTCCAGATAATCATTTACAACTAAAGCCCTGTGGGGTCGGGCATTATCGTCCATTAAAATGAAGTCATCACCTACTGCTCCAGCAAAAGGTCTCACCATTGGGTGCAGAATTTCTTCCCGATACCTTATACCAGTAAGAGCACAGCCATTGATCACATGTAAGTCAGTTCGACCCTCAATACTGATGCCTGCCCATACCATGACAGACCCTCCCCCAAACCTGTCATGCTGGGCAGTACAATAGTCAGCATAGCTTTCTCCCACTGTATGCCACACTCTTCTCTTTCCATCGTGGAAGTCCACGCAAAGCCTAGACTCCTCTGTGAAAAGGACAGGCCACCAGTGGTGCAGCTGCCAAGTCACATGCTCAGCAGACCACTGTCTCCTTGCTATGTGATGCATTCGCATCAGATTAGGCCTCGCAACTAGCCTATAAGCACGTAAATTTGCCAGATGAAGTTTGTTTCTGACTGTCTGTGTCGAAATTTGCCTTCCAGTAGTCTGCCTAAAGTCTGAATTAAGCCTCAAAGCACTTTGAAACCGTTGTCTCCGAGCCAAATTACCCAAATACCGGTCCTGCTGAGCTGTTGTACACCATAGTCGCCCAGATCTTGGTCTCTCAGACACTTTGCCAGTTTGTTGAAAGCGGTTCCAGAGCCTTGAAACAACACTCTGAGAAATATTGAGCTGGCCATTCGCCTGTCTCTGAGTTTGACCTGCCTGTAGCAGGCCAATGGCCCATGCAACCTCTGCAGCAGGTAAATGGCGCCTCATTGTGCAAAGAACAAACACAAAAGTCAAGGCAGCCCCATGCAAACAAGAAAAACGAAAAGTGTTCAGGAAAATCCACATTCAGACTTTAATTCCAGATCAGTGATGAGTTGAAAACACTGTTTTATACAGGTAACAAACAACTGTGTACCCAGGGCCTTTGAAGTTAATGAAAAAATAAACTTTTTAACTGAAAGCAGTTATTTTCAATATATTTACTTTGAGAAATAACCTAAATAAGTTAAAACATTCAGCCAAAGGAAAGCTCTCTAACAATTTGAAAAGGTAACTTTATAGTTGAATTTTAACTTTACCAAGCTGTAAATCTTCTCAAAATTGTTAAGCTTTAGAAGTTATGCTCCTGACTGACAGAGGACCTCTATTTTCGGCAAAAGAACCCCAGTGAGAAACCTGCCTTAACCTTGTTGGTCATTGGGGCACTACTGATAACTGAGAATGTTTCTCATCATTTTGATATTTGTCTTCAGCTGCCATTTTTTCATGGCTTTCTGAGCTTGTAATGCTCAATTCATTCCAATCATTGATGTCTTCCCATTTGAACACTTTTAAAATCTGTCCATCACTTAATCTTACCCTAACTGTCTGCAAATATTCAAGGCATGCTTAAAACGATCCTTTAACTAACCTAATCCTAACCATCAGTAACCTAGCTCAGACTTAACTCAATTTCTTTGCCATTCTAAGTGGGTGTACAGACTCACAAGCAGAAGTCTATAAGTACTGGCTCACTTCTAAAATCTAGCCCTTTCCATCTTTTCTTCTGCCTTCTCCTTCTTCTTCTTCCCTTCCTCTATGCCTTGCAGAATTGACTTTGTCATGCCAGAGGAACATGAACTGTTACCATACCAATTAAAATTTTATTTCTTGACCATGGTGAAGAGGTCTTCTTGGATTTGCTAGCTTATAAGTATGAGATTTCAGTTTGTGGTGGCATTTAATTTCCAAGGTCTGGAGTTTGTTTTTTTCCTCAAATTCTGCATTCAAAATCGAAGTCTCACAAACACACAGGAAGGTGGATAAAACCAGGGAGAGTCTGTCAGTCCCTAGATGAAATTTTAATGGCAGACCAATTTTCAGTTAAAAAATAAGTGAGCAAATCAGTCTCAAAAGTAATTTGCGTGTTTGAAAATTAAACATAAAAGTATTAATGCATATGAAAACATGTTTTGCAAAACATTTTGCTAAACTGGAAATGACCCAAAGCTCTTTTTCACACCCTTAACCCATTTTAGACTGAATAGCCTCCCCCACACTATATATTAGAAGAGTCCAATTTCAATTTTAGGTATGTCATGCTATGTGATTTAGATATTCCTAGAGAAAAATGGCTAAACTATTTGCAAACAGTGGGGACCCTGAACAGATGACACATTCTGATCTGGTTCTTCACTCTTTATGAATTACACATGTGGGGGTCTCTAGATTAAAATGGGTTAAACTTACACAGATGTGATTTTGGACCAGTCCATTAGATAAATTGCAAGAAAAGATTAACCTATTATCAGCTTAATTAACCCATTTTAGTCTGGTGACCCCCAAAAGGGTAATTGGCAAAGTCTTCAGACCCAGAGCAGATGTCACAAAATGTCTGATCAGGGTCTACTCTGTTTGCCATACATACAGCAAGATTCGTCAGCAGGTAGTAGAATGGACTACAGTCGACTCTCGTTATCTCGAATTCCAAGGGACTCTCTGAAATACTTCGAGATATCCATACCTCGACATATCAGATTTGCGGAACTGAGGAAAATATAACTCGAACAACCACATTTAACAAATATATGTGTAACTGGACTCTTGAAGTTAGAGGTATATTGGAAATATTGTGGAAAAGAGGAGAAATTGCTCCTTCTCCTCTTTTCCACAATATTTTTTACCTGTTGTTAGATTTTCATGTTTAGGCAGGGACCAGATTTTCACTTTGAGGTAAGCTGTTATTCAAGATAAGCGAGGTCGAGATAATGAGAGTCAACTATATTTCAAATTTTAGGACATGTATAGTAAGTACATGTATGTAGATAAGTTGACCCAATCTGAGGGTCTGGAGGGGTTTATTGACTACTGATAAATGACCTTATTTTTTATTGACTACTGATTTTTGGCCTAAAATTTTAGTTACTGCTGATTTTTGTGATGTAGAATTTAATGATTAAACCCAAAAAATCCAAAATGTACTCATTTTTGTGAAAATAGCTTTATCCATTACTGATTAAAGGGCTAAATTTTTAATGATTAGTGTTTTTGGTACTCCCCATTCAGACCCTCTTAGTTCTTAGGGTAAGTATGGTATTATTATTTATATTATATATAAAACATATTAGATATGGTGCTGCCTCTGTGTGACTCAGTTGCCTGGTAGCATTCAAAATCTGAAGATTGATATTAGATATTTGTGTATTGGAACAAGAGCTTGGGCACATTAACAGCCTGAGAGTCTTCTAAATAAAATGGGCTGTGAAAATGTGTCTTCGAACATGTGCAAAATGCACATATATATTAAAATTATCCTGTGCATGCGCAAAATATCATCCAGGCCTTTGCTTTCAATTCATACATTCTGTAGTATCCAATGATTCTTTCAGTTCACAGGCTGATCTGGGCCTTCACTGTCTGTATACATCTATACCTGAAGACACTTTTTCACATGGCACAGCTCGAATTTTCTTATACTTACTATAGCTTCAAATAAGGCAATAAAAAAATAGCTAAAATTGTCCAATCGTAAATCCGAGATGGCTGCCATCTTGAAAATCCATTTTGAACTTCTTCTCCTGAACCCAAAAGCCAATAGGCTTGAAACTTGGTAGGAAGTATTAGGGTGACTTGTAGATCAAAAATAGCTAAAATTGTTCTGATCAGAAATCCAAAATGGCCACTACAGCAGTCATCTTGAAAATCTGTTTTGAACTTCTCTGATGAATGGAAAGGCTAGTTTACTTGAAACTTGGTAGGAAGTGTCGTGGCACCTTGTAGATCAAAAACTAAAATCGTTCTGATTGGGAATCCAAGATGACCGCCATCTTGAATCTATTCTGAACTTCTCCTCCTGAATGGAAAGTCCAGTTGACTGAAAACTGGGTAGGATGGGAATTTAAGATGGAAAATCTATTTTAAACTTCTCTTGAACCAAATGGCCAATTGACTCGAAGCTTGGTAGGAAGTGAGGATGAGAATCTAATAATTATGTCTGGCCTAATCTCTAGATTGACTTTGCCCTTCTGCTGAAACTTTTAGAGGGCTAGCCCTGCCAGAATTGAAGATTTCTGCCTGACTCGAAGTTCAGGAGTAGGGATATTTTTCTCATCTGTCCCATTCTTCTTTTTCTTCCTGTCTCTGGGAGATGACTCAGCATGACTGAAATACATGTATTGTTAAAATTGTGGTTAAACCTCAGCTCAAACAAACAAAATCAACTTTGAAACGCGGAAGACAGACCGTGATCACTATAGTTATAATACAGTTTGACAAACAAACTTGAAACTGACCTTTGACCTACTTTCTTGTTGAAAATCTGCTCAGGTAATAGACCCAGAGCCATTTGGTCCTCATGTTTTAATTCATCCTAATCATAGCTACAGATAAGAGGTGGTATCCACATAATATTTTTCTTATTTCTCCACGAAAACATATGTTGTGGGTACTCATTAGAAGCGCCTCGCTGAGGCGCTTCTAATGAGTACCACAACATATGTTTTTGCGGAGTAATAAGAAAGATATCAGCATTTTTTGGATGAAAAAAGCGCCCTATCTGTTGCTATGGTCCTAATAGATTTGTTCACACTATTTTAGGTGTTACACATATAATGAATGATGAAAGCATTAGAAGTGATGATCTATTCAAATCTGGCATATACAGTGGTTTCAGTGACTTCACAACTGGTAGAACAGACTTTCAAAATGGTAACTTAGTGGATGGTTACCCAGAACCCAGGTTACATTTACTGTGTGCCAGAGATCAAGAAGATGATGATACTCAGGTGAAGGATATAGATCTTAACAGCCTGGCAGATAGCTTTGAACATTTGAGTATTGATGGCGATGATTATGCAGAGGTTCATCTACATAATGATTGTGCTGAAAACTTTTTAAAAACTGATGTGAATGGTGCTCAAGAACATTGTGCTGATAATTTTTTTCAAAAAGAGAATGAAAACACTGTGAAAAGTTCATTTGATAGAAATAATGATACAGCACAAAAACCTAAATTTGATAAGAAAACTGTGATATCTCTTGCTAATAAGCAGCTATTACCCAACAAATATGTAAATGATAGGGCTTCTCCTTTTCTAAAACAAAATGCCACAGAAGAATGTGAAGGAAACAGTAGAGATATTTTGGAACCAATAATTCAAGACAGAATCTCTGATTCTGGTTTGCCATTAGCTAATTTTGCTGGTAGTTGTCAGGAACTGACTGGTCAAAAGCCTGTTGAAGTTCTTGCTCAACATTTACCAGGTCATAATATGGCTGAGTCTTCACAGTCACACCAAAACAGCACCCTTGAAAATGGATTAGGTGCAAGGTTAAAAGTTAGAGGCACAAATAAGAACAAACCTAAGACAAAGAAACAAACAAAAGCTGCAAATTCAAACAGTAGCCAAATTCCTAAAGCACCATTCAAACTACAGCACAAGAGATATGATAAAGAACTTGAAGAATCTGATGGCATTAGTGTTGCTGCAGAAGGACATGCAGGTGAATCAGATATTTCATCATTTCCAGTGGAATACTTAAACCCATACATTGATCCTAAGACAATACAGACAATTCGTCCTGGTGTGGATAACAGTGCAGAATTGCTTTCTGGCTTTATGCAAGCTGATAATGCTTTTCCAAAAGGACAGGTAGTAAGACCCAAGTTGGGTGTGAGCATTACTGAGGGTTCATCTGCATGTGCAGGAAGATTAAGACACAATAATAGCGATCCAGTGATACATAAAGCTGGGAGACAAGTCACAGACAGAAATAGTGCTGATTTGTCTTCTCTTGCATTAAATGTGGAAGACAGTTGTACTGATGAAAGAAATATGTCTGTCAACCAGGCAGTAAGATTAAAGGCACAAGGGGCAGCTACAGATGCAGCTTTGGGGGTCTTTGATGGGCAGGATGATAGGAGATTTCCTAATATAAAACTTCCTAATATAAAACAAGTTGTTCCGACAAAAGCAAAGAAAAATTCAAATGTAAGCACAGCCAGTAAAACTGAAGAAACAACAGCTAAACCTCAAGTAAATGAGAAAAACATAGAGCATAGAACTGAGGACAATGATAATATGAATATTTTAATTGTTAGGCAAGAGTCAAGTAGTAGTCCTCAAAGGATAGAATACATTAATAATTTAGATACTTGCACTACAAAGAAGATTGAGAATAAAGATATGAAAAACACAAACAGAAGTAGAAACTTGGAGAGAAATCCAAACATTTGCATTACTAATGCAGGTTGCTCAGGAGTTCAAAGTACTGAGTCAGTTCAAACCACCCAGCCATTGCAGTATCAGAATCTAGACCATGTTATTGATTTAGAACATGTCAGTAGTCATAATCCAACAAATTCTCCTAACATTGTTGGTAGGCTAAAGAAAAAGAACAATACAAATGCAGAAACAAATACTATTGTAGTTCCGTATCAAGCTGAAATAAGCCCTGTTTCAGTATTGCCAAGTTTTGATGAGAGTCTGCAGTCAAATATATTATTTGGGGATGGAACAGAAGTTAATGATCATATGTTGGCTAAAATGCTTCAAGAACAATATGATAAAGAGCACGAAGAAATATGTCGAAGGAATCAGTTTGATATTGCTCCAGAAACTCTTAGGTTACATAATTTGGTACCAAATCTAAATATGGCTGATGGTGAATCAGGTGGTCAGAGTTTGTTTGGAGAGATTTTGCAACCCAATTCACTGTATCAGAATGATGTATATGAGACATCTCCAAGGTCAGATGGGTCTGAACACAATCAATATAGAGTTACTAATAATTCTCCAGAACCAGATAATGATATGTTGTATCCTAATTCTGTAGCTAAAAATGACCAGAATAGAGTTGACAATGAAGAATGTGAACTACGTCATGATGAATTATATCCTAGCTCAATAATGCAAGATAGTATAAATGAACCTGAAACCTATTATAATGATCTTCCATATCCAGTACTGATACCTGTAAGTAGAGAAACTGATCACTTTGGTGAAAGTCAGTTTGAAAACTTGGAAACTGAAGAAAATACAAATAATACAGTCTATATTCCATATGAGACTGAGCACCATCGTGAAGTGTTACCACCAGAGACTCCAGATGAAGGATCTGTCTGTGTACATGCAGAGAGAATAGAGGATCATGCAGGAAGGAGTGATGAAGATTATGCACTCAGTTTACAGAGACGATTGATGATGGAAGAGCAGGAATATTTGGACGAGGAATTAGCAAGACAGTTAGAGGTATGAATGAATATCTTATATAGCTCCAGATAAGAGGGTGTATCAAGTAAAGATTTTTTATTTCTGCATAAAATATCAAAAACATATTTTGTGGATCCTCCTCAGTAAGGTATTGTCAAAATGCTTAATAAGTAGTCACATTACATGTTCTTTGTGGATAAATAAGAAATATCAATTCTTTTTGGTTGAAAATGCGACGTATCTTGAGCTTAATATGATCTTTCCGGTTAGAATTCAGGACATGAATTCACAAAACAAAGGTGTCTTTTTTAACCCTTAAAGCGCCAAGCAAAATTTGTAGCTGACGACATTCTAATTTTTTTTTATATATTTTTCAGAGAAAACAAGTCTTGACATTTCTTGTAATTGTCTGCCAAGCAAACGATTCACATGAAATGTCAAGACTTGTTTTCTCTGAAAAATAAAAAAAAAAATGTCTGCTGCAGTTGTGTTTGGTGCTTAAAGGGTTAACTTTTAACAAAGTCATAACTCCAGATAAGAGGGCATATCCTTGGTGAGGCACTTGCTTTTGTGGAGAAATAAGAAAAAATATCAGGGCCCAGTTGTTCAAAACTAACGATGTCGTTAGTTAACGATTCATTAAAATTTACATCCGATGATACGCAAATATACTGAAATTTTTTGCTGAGTATTAGACATTTTTTCAGCAAAAAATATCAGATTATTATATATTGAATCCGCTAAAACAGTTAACGAAATGACCCTTAACGAGCTCATTAAGCTAACGAGGCTTTGAACAACTGGGCCCAGTATAACACTGGAGAAGGATTTTCTTATTGTCCCCTGAAAATAGGCCATGGCACCTTATTCTTATCATCTCCAATTATTTACTTCAAAATGTTTCCTTTCAAGGCACTATGAATGAAATGTCTGTATTTTCAGGAACAATAATAAAGGATTATTTTCTCATATTAGAGATAAAGACTAACAGGGGTCCAGTTGCCATGGTTTTGAAAATGCCCATATACCTAATGTTAAATATTCAGTTTTGGTAGTCTGGGCCCCTGAATCAGAATGATTAGTCTGTATCCCTGCCTAACATATCCAGATAAGAGTGGGTATCCGGATTTCTTCACAAAAGCTTAACAGCGAAGTGCTGCTAAATATTGAATTCCCATAACGTATGTTTTAATGGAAACATAATGAAAATATTACCTGATGATAGGAGATTTCCTAATATAAATCTAGAGCTTTGAGGGACTCGTATCTTGTCAGTTTAAGTTCAAATAACCTGTGTTTCACCTTTATTGGTTTATTAAATAATAAACTCAATTTTACAGCATCTGCAGTGTCAGAATACTGTTATGGTATACCATATTCAACCTAATTACGCACTGGGTGCTTAGGTGTTGTAAAATTACTGTTAAAATGTGGTAAAATATGTATCTACATGTACCTACCAAAGAAAGATCAGCAAAGGACTTATTTGATGATGTATATGAGATTTTTTTTAATTTTGTTTATAAAAGCATATGTTGTGGGTACTCATTTGAATTGCATCGTCAGTTCGCAATTCAAATGGGTACCCACAACATATGCATTTATAAAGCAGTAGATAAGAAGTACACTGACTGAAATCTGAAGACTTCGGAATCACTTGACTATGCGCTTATAGGGGTATGTGCAGTAATTAGGTCGAATACGGTACATACTGTTGAAACAAATCTTAAAGCTTGACATTTGTATTACAGTAAAACCCTTCTTAAGTGGGTGAGGTGGCAGGTGACTGCCAGATGAAGGTGAATCCTTAACAGAAGAAGTGACTACGTATAGCATGTACTACCGGTAGTTTCATAGATTACATAAATACCATTGTGAATTGTGGCATTATAATTTCATTCATTTAGAAATACCTAAAACTTGTCCCTGAATTATCACCAAATACACCTTCTAAACAAGTCCACTGGTTTACTGAGTATGGTTTCAATCTTTAGGAAGAAGAAGAAGAGAGGCAGAGAGATAATGGTTATAGATCACGGTTTGGTGGTGGGACAAGATATTCAACAGCCCAACAACCACTACACTCCAGGTATTCCATGTGGAATAGAAGACCACTTCATGTTAGACAGGTAAGTTGGAGATTACATGTATGGTACCTGTCTGATCTAGGTTTCACAGTTAGCCCTTCTCTTGCTGAACACAACATGCCCTGTCTTAGCAAACCATGTAGATCCAGATCAGTTGGCTTCTGAAGAAGCCAACTGATCTGAATCTGCACTGTCATTAAATATGTGAATTTTTACCAAAAATGCAGATCAAGTAATCTGATTGGCTGGAAATTAGAAATGGGCATGGCATCTTAATTTGTTCAGCATGACAAGGGTTAATCATAGCTCCAGAAAAGGCACTTTTTTTTTTTCAACCCAAATATTAACCCTTGTCCTGCTGAATATATTTAGATGAGACACCCACTTCTAATTTTCAGCCAATCAGATTACTTGATCTGGATTGTTGCTATAAAATCATATACCCTGTCTTTGCAAACAGTGCAGATCCAGATCAGTTGGCTTCTGAAGAAGCCAACTGATATGGATCTACACTGTTTGCAAAGACAGGGTTTATCCGGGTTCAGCAGGACAAGGTTTAATATTTTTCTTACTTCTCCACAAAAACATACAATATGGGTACTCATTAAAAGTGCCTTGGTGAGTTGCTTCTAATGAGTACCCACGACATACATTTTAATGGAGAAATAAGAAAAGTATTTACTGGATACAGCCTCTTATCTAGAGGTATGACATATTTTGTCAGACAGGCCTGACCAAACATTGTAGACCCAAGTCAGATGCCACATATTCAGCAGTTCTCAGACTCGTTAACAAGTAGTAAACTGTAAAACTTTAGGACAAGTAAGACAAGTTTTCTGAATACTTAGGATAAATACTGTAGATAATCTTCATTACTCTGAAAATAAGGTGGACCAGTTGTACAAAAATGCACAGAAAAAAAAAAGGGTATGATATAGAGGTTAATGCACCCTGGGTTTAAAATGCAGGAAATATTTCCCCAAGAGTTTTGCAAAACCGGTGCATGAGCTCAAGTTTTTATACCCCACCACACGATAGTGTAATGTTATGGTTTCACGTTGGATGTCTGTGTGTCTGTCCATCCATCAGTCGTATGTCCGTTTTTCTGTATTTCATTTCAGGATGATAACTTAAAATAAACATCAATGGATTTTCACCAAACTTGGTATGTGCATTGATATTGTGGAGATCTGGTTCCGGGTTGCTAATGGGCAAATTTCATCATAAACATATTTTCATTTCCGAACGATAACTTGAGGAAATTTCAAGGGATTTTAATCAAACTTGGTGCATATATTGATATTAAGGAGATCTGGTTTGGGATTGCTAATGCACAAATGTCGTCAATTTTTGACAGAGTTATCTGCCGGTGTCACGATAATGGCGGAGTATTATCGTTTTACATTTTTGTTTTAATAAGATTTGCAAGTCTGAAGGGAAATATTTCCTGTGTTTTAATTCAAGCTGTATTAACATATATATTACATATCATAAAAATGTTGTTGTTTCTTTTTCTTCAGATTCTGTTTTATACTATTGTGACATTTTCAAATGACATCAATAAGTTTTGCAACATAACGTCATTTACACTCATTGCACGATGTGACAGTGTTCTAAAGGAAATATATCTTTGCTCTAAGAGGAACTATTTCTTCCTAAGAAATATAAGTTATACATGTATTTCCCACAGAAGTTACTGAAAGTAGATTCAGTTATATAATATGGCATCTTAGTTCCACTGGATTTGAGCTGCAGTGTCAGAAAAACGTGCACCCAGCAACGATTCAGATCAGCCTGCATTTTCATGCAGTCTAATCAGAAATGTAATTGGGTGCATTTTGGATAGCCAAGGATATAAAGTTTCTTCTTGTGGACAATGAAACATCACGAAAACATGCCTATATAATATTGACCCCCTTAAACCCCACTTTTATGTAGTAAAACTGGGGTTTACAGGGGTATACATTATTTTTCTTACTTCTGCTCAAAAACATAGATTGTGGGTACTCGTTAGAACTGCCTCATTGAGACTGTTCTAACAAGTACACACAATCTATGTTTTGAGCAGAATTATGAAAAATATCTGATTTTTTTTTTTCTGAAAATTTTCAGTTTTTGGTGGTGAAATTTTCAGTATATTTGAATAGGCAAGTTTTCGTAATGAGACTGCACAATCTAGATTTGCATGCTGATTCGTGTCTTCATTGGGTGCACATGTCAGAAGGTATGTTTTCTTATGGTTACTGGTAAGAATCATCAAGGTGACTTGTAGATCAAAAATAGCTAAAAGCGTTCTGATCGGTAATACAAGATGGCCACCACAGTTGCCATCTTGAACATCTATTTTGAACTTCTCCTCCTGTATAGAAAGGCCCACTGACTCGAAATTTGATAGGAAGTATCGAGGTGACTTGTTGATAAAAAATAGCTAAAATCATGATCAGAAAAATCCAAGATGGTTGACCTAGCAACCATGTTGAAAATCTGTTTTGAACTTTTTAACCTGAACCAAAAGAGCGATTGACTCAAACTTTATTGGAAGTATTGAGGTGACTTGTAGATCAAAAGCAGCTAAAATTGTTCTGGTTGGAAATCCAAGATGGCTGCCATCTTGAAAATCAAAATTGAATTTCTTCTCTTAAACCCAAAGGCCAGTTGACTCAAACTTGTCTGGTAATCAGGTGAGTGATACAGGGTAATGGTTAGAAAAAAATAAAAAATCAAATAGGTAGATCTTGATGAGGCAGATCTTTATGCAACATCTGATCATGATTTACACTGTTTGGAAAGCCATTTTTTCTGTGTCTAGAGTTGAAAAGATTGAAATATTTTACAGGAACCAGCAAGATACAGTGAAAACATTCGAATACAAAATACATGGGACAGACCTCTCAGACAAGCCAATACCTATAACAGCAGGGCTAGGGGACCTTTTGGTAGACCATATAGAGAAGGTAAGATATGATGAAAATAAGGTGAGAAAACGGAAAAGTATTTCACTAAATATATCAAAAGATAGATATGACATTGTCAGGTGGTCTTGCAAAAAAGGTAAAAAATAATGAGAAGAGGGTGTGAATACAGAAAAGTGTTTAACGCTTAGCACATTGGGTAAAATTTTCAGCAGACAACATTTTGAAATCTTTTATTATTTTTCCCAGAAATCAGGATTTGATTTTTCTTGCAAATTGTCTCTAGGAGAAAAATAAGAAAAATGTCAACAATTTTCTGCTGAATTTGCTTAGAGAGTGATACATGTAATTATAAAATAGATAAAACGATAGGTATGACATTATCAAATGATCTTGCAAAAGTTTTTATAGTCTTGTTTTGTGCTATATACAAATTATGAAGATCCTGACTGTATTCTCACAGTCTCTTTAAGATGAATGGATACACATGGAGATTTAGCCGCCATTTTATTAAAGGGAGTCAAGTTTTGCGACTTACTGTTTGCTTTTGTAAACCCACCCCCTTCTGAAAGGGTCTACTTTATAAGGAAAGAATTTACTCATTAAGGAAAGAACTTGTTTCCTCTTGGAGCAAAATATTTCCATATAGAATATACCCTATTTCAGCAAAAACAGTTTGGACAGATAGTATCTGTTCCCCTTAAAACAGTTTGGATGCACAATACTGTACATGTATTTACCATAAGTATTGGGATACCTTAAGTCCTTACCCTCATTGTCCTAAAATTTGAAAAAGTCTATTTTACCACCACTTGATGTGTCTAAAATAGTGATGTATTTATGGCAAACAGTGTGTAGACCCTTATCAGATTCCACATTCTGTGGCATACTGATCTCAGTCTACACTGTTTGCCATGGCCTATTTGTCCCAATACTTAAGGTTATCAGGGTAGATGCATAATATTAGAAAAAGGATTTTTATGCCATATGATGTAATTTGCAAAGACTATAGACAGCCTGTGCAATCACTGTCTTATTAGGGTATAATGTATTAACATAGCTCCAGATAAGAAGGTTTGTCCTGTTATTTTTTTCTTATTTCTTCACAAAAGCATATGTTGTGGGCACTCATTAAAAGTACCTTAGAAACGTGTTTCTAACAAGTACCCATAACATTTAGTTTTGGTTGAAAAAGTGCCTTATGTGGAGCTGTGTTTCCATCGACATATTCTACAGTATCCATTGTTTCTGTAGGCATGCAATGGACCTGATCAGACTGCTTAAATGTGCAAACTGATCTGGGCTGTCATTACCCACACACATGATAAAAGTTTCCTCACATTGCATATTATTTATAGATAATAGATAGTATTGATACGTTTCTCATTTCTTCACAAAAACGAATGTTGTGGGTACTCACAAGAAGTGCCTTAGTGAGATGCTTCTTACCTTCAACCATAGGTCTAGATAAGAGTGGGTATTAGGTAAATATTTTTCTTATTTCTCCACAAAAACATGTTGTTGGTACTCATTAGAAGTGCCTCGCTGAGGCACTTCTAATGAATACCCACAACATATGTTTTTGTGGAGTAATAAGACAAATATCAATACTTTTGGATTGAAAAAAGCATCTTATCAGGAGCTATGTTATAAATCAACATATAGTTTTTGTGAACAAATAAGAAAAATTCTTACTCGTTATCCCATTTTTCCAGAGCTATGGTTTGATAAGGGTTATTTTTTTCTGAATATTTAGGATAAGGATTACTTTTTGTATGAACTTAAATGTTTTTGTTTGATTGTTTTAGGTAATGACTTTATGGGCATTGTGTAATTGTTTTAGGTTATGACTTTATGGGCATTGTGTGATTGTTTTAGGTTATGACTTTATGGGCATTGTGTAATTGTTTTAGGTTATGACTTTATGGGCATTGTGTAATTGTTTTAGGTTATGACTTTATGGACATTGTGTGATTGTTTTAGGTTATGACTTTATGGGAATTGTATGATAGTTTTAGGTTATGACTTTATGGGCATTGTTTGATTGTTATAGGTTATGATATTTATGGGCATTGTGTGATTGTTTTAGGTTATGATACTTATGGGCATTATGTGATTGTTTTAGATTATGATATTTATGGGCATTGTGTGATTGTTTCAGGTTATGATATTTATGGGCAATATGTGATTGTTTTAGGTTATGACTTTATGGGCATTGTGTGATTGTTTTAGGTTATGACTTTATAGGCATTGTGTGATTGTTTTAGGTTATGCATTTATGACTTTATGGGCATTGTGTGATTGATTTAGGTTATGACTTTATGGGCATTGTGTGATTGTTTTAGGTTATGATATTTATGGGCATTGTGTGATTGTTTTAGGTTATGACTTTATGGGCATTGTGTAATTGTTTTAGGTTATGACTTTATGGGCATTGTGTGATTGTTTTAGGTTATGACTTTATGGGCATTGTGTGATTGTTTTAGGTTATGACTTTATGGACATTGTGTGATTGTTTTAGGTTATGATATTTATGGACATTGTGTGATTGTTTTAAGTTATGATATTTATGGGCATTGTGTGATTGTTTTAGGTTATGACTTTATGGGCATTGTGTGATTGTTTTAGGTGATGACTTTATGGGCATTGTGTGATTGTTTTAGATTATGACTTTATGGGCATTGTGTGATTGTTTTAGGTTATGATATTTATGGGCATTGTGTGATTGTTTTAGGTTATGACTTTATGGGCATTGTGTGATTGTTTTAGGTTATGACTTTATGGGCATTGTGTGATTGTTTTAGGTTATGATATTTATGGGCATTGTGTGATTGTTTTAGGTTATGATATTTATGGGCATTGTGTGATTGTTTTAGGTTATGCCCTTATGACTTTATGGACATTGTGTGATTGTTTTAGGTTATGACTTTATGGGAATTGTATGATTGTTTTAGGTGATGACTTTATGGGCATTGTGTGATTGTTGTAGGTTATGACTTTATGGGCATTGTGTGATTGTTTTAGGTTATGATATTTATGGGCATTGTGTGATTGTTTTAGGTTATGACTTTATGGGCATTGTGTGATTGTTTTAGGTTATGATATTTATGGGCATTATGTGATTGTTTTAGGTTATGATATTTATGGGCATTATGTGATTGTTTTAGGTTATGATATTTATGGGCATTGTGTGATTGTTTTAGGTTATGATATTTATGGGCATTATGTGATTGTTTTAGGTTATGATATTTATGGGAATGAGTATGAGCCAGATCTAATGCCAGACCAGTATGGGGAAGAAGATTTTGTTAGCATCACGGTAGGTATATATGTCATGGTGTCTGTTTAGAAAGATACTCTGTGTTTGTGGGAAAACATGTTCCTAATGCAAAAATGAAAATGTACCTAATGCAAAAACTTACATCTTTGTGTATATGTATATAGAATACTGTATTTACCCTAAGTATCGGACACCTCAACTCCTTACCATATATGTTCTAAAATTTGAATCAGCACAATTCACTACCCGATGTTGTGTCTAAACATTGCTGGATGAGTTGCAAACAGTGTAGACCCAGATGAGACGCCGCATTCTGCGGCGTCTCATCTGGGTCTAAACTGTTTGCTCAGGCCTTTCTGTCTGAATACATATGGTAAATACGGTATTTGGACAGACATGTCTGAGAAACACTGTAGATCTTGATCCATGGATTTGTTAAGGGTTTATA
Source organism: Anodontia alba (assembly GCA_964016985.1). Lineage (NCBI taxonomy): Eukaryota > Metazoa > Mollusca > Bivalvia > Lucinida > Lucinidae > Anodontia > Anodontia alba. The sequence goes on from OZ024821.1 coordinate 10,475,199, forward strand.
CTGTTTGCCATTTCACCAGCTCTTTTTTAACACAGGTAGTTAAATCTGTAGCATTGTCTCCTTCACCTTTGGATATATTTCAACTGAACTAGCTGTATACTTCCCTGGGATGCTACAATTTTACAATAGCACATCTGCTTTTGACCCTGACTGCTGGTGCTTGGATGGGAGAGGGTCCAAGCTTCATCCTCCTACACTGTTGGATGAACAAACCAGATTTGCTGTTTGCCTTCCACAGGTGCAACAGTCTGCACATGTAAACAAAATCAGTTTTGTTTACATGTGCAGACTGTAGCCCCTGTGGGAGGCAAACAATCTGTGAATTATATTTGTGATTAAGTCTACTTTGTTAATGTATATCTTGCGAAGTGAATTGCAACCATGTTGTAACCAAACAAAATATATCAATATGCATGTAGATTATATAGCAAAATGACCATAAATGGTCATTTTTCTATATAATCTATACTTTTTTTTATACAACACTTTTTGTTTGACTACAGCACTTAACTGAAATTGTCTTATAATGAACCATCTTATGAAGCGGTTACAGTGTAATTATTATTCCGCCATAGAATAATAAACTAATTAAATACTCTTCCATCAGTAAGAGAATCAATGATTTTGACTTGGTACTATCCATGATTTGGGCTCACTTTGTTTTAGATACCTCTGCTCAGTCTGAAAAGTTTAATCAGATAGTCTGAGAAAACAAACTACAGTAAATGTCCTAAAAATTCAGACACTTTATTTGATACTTTTGGGGCCTAAAGTTTGTTTTTTTATGCAATTGTTTCTTACAATAATTAGTGGAACGGTAAACAGTGTAGACCCTGATCAGACTGCTCCTTCAAAAGCAGTCTGATCTGGGTCTGCACTGTTTGCATATGTCACTTTGTCAGACACTTTGATGTATGAAAGATTAGGACATTTACTGTAGTTTGTATATGATTGAATATGATTATGGAAGAGACTGAGAATTTTAGCCATATACAATATGAATTTTGCAGGCTTCACTGTATCTTCCTGATATTGGAGCCTCAAAGTAAGTGACCTTAATGGCTGAAATGATAAATCATCCAAATAATAGTTTATCTGTCATTACTGACAATGACCAATCTTAATCAAATGCATGGTGCTACTGTTTGTGTGTTCTAATATGGCTGATGACACCAATTTTAGCTTTAAACTGCCTGCTGCAGATAGAACAAGAGAAGTCTGAGGAAGACAGCGCTGTTGGTGGTGTTTTAGCTCTGGCTTTCTACTCAGTACATTTCTGCTTGGCTTCGCTGATTCCTTTTTTTTTTGTATCCCAATAACACTCTTTTCAAGTAGAGAGAAACAGGGTAACACTGTCCTTTCACATAAGCAGACACAGATCTATACATTCATCATTGCTTCTGATAAAGCGCTTTTTCAACCAAAAATAATTATATTTTCTTATTTCTCCATGAAACTATATGTCGTGGTACTCATTAGAAGTGCCTCGCAGAGGCACTTCTAATGAATACCCACAATATATGTTTCCATGGAGAAATAAGGAAAATATTTTCCTTAAAATATTTTCTTATTTGGCACTACGATTCATTGTTATTGTTCACCACCTCATTTCTTGGGAAAATAGTGTCTTTATTTGCTTCTCTTTATTTTACAGCGTGATCCTCACCTCCTAGCAACCATGTTAATGGATCGTGCTCCCAACATGATGGTACCTGACAACATAGATATGGATGATTATGAGGTAATTTATTGCACATAGCCCTGTATAAAGTATAAAAAGCTTCACTGTATTTTGGCACTATTTATAATATAGGCAAAAACTGCCACATATAAACTGTGCCACTTACTATTCTATTATCAATAAATGTATATAGTATGGCATACCTCTGAAAGTAGGAGTGCACCAAAATTAACACTTGTCCTGCTGCCTGCTGAACACGTATATACACAGCCTTTGCAAACAATGTAGATCCAGATCAGTTGGCTTCTAAGAAGCCAACTGATCTGGATCCACACTGTTTGCTTTTCAGTATGTTAATTTATATCAACAATCTGGATCAAGTAATCTGATTGGCTGAAAATTTGAAGTGGGAATGGCATCTTAATTTATTTAGCATGGCAAGGGTTAAGATGCGCAAACAAGAACTTCCCTTCAAATCGCCAAATTTTGATGCCACAGGTATTAAACCTTAAAGCGCCAAGCAAATTTATAATAGATGACAGTCTAATTTATTTTTATCATTTTTTCAGTGAAAAAGAAGACGACATTTCATGCTAGGCAGATGATTTACATGAAATGTGAAGTCGTATTTTTTTTCTTCAAAACTATTTCAAAATGTTGTCTGCTGCAGTTGTGATTGGAACTACATGTAATTATTTTATAGTACAATTTAGGGAAATTATAGAAATGGGTAATTGAAATACTTCTTTCATCTGTAAGTGTGTTAGTCACTGACAGTTGCAGAAACTGCAACATCTCTCCAGATAAGAGGAGTATCCCACATCTTGACCTGGACCCAGTTATTCAAAGCGTTGTTAATGGGGTGGTCGGGTGGTGCGAAAGTGCTGTGTATCTTACATCACTGGGGCGTCCAACTGATATTGGCTTACAGTTGGGCAAGGCCTGCTATCCTTGTAGTGGGTAAGGGTAGAGGGGGAATGTTTTTATTTCTTCTGTTTCTTCACTTTCTTTCCTGTTCCTCTTTCTTCCCTGTCCCTCTCTTTCATCTCCTCTACTCTCTCTTCTATCTCTTTTCTCCCTTTCTCTGGGAGACGACACAAAATGACCCTCAAGGGTTGACGTGTCGTTAAACCCCAACACAATCAATCAATCAAAGCGTTGTTAGCTTAATGAGCTTGTTAAGGGTCATTTCGTTAACTGTTTTAGTGGATTCAATACACACTATTCTGATATTTTTTGCTGGAAAAATGTGAGTAGCTTTTGCAAAAGCTACTCACATTTTTTCAGCAAAAAATTTCAGCATATTTGCGTATCACTCAATGTAAATTTTAACAAATCGTTAACTAACAATGTCATTAGCTTTGAACAACTAGGCCCTGGTCTTTGCCATTCCAGTACCCAATGTTGAAATTTTGTGATTGAGCCCTGTCATAGAAATAGTCATGCTATATGCTATACATATTCAAAACTGCAAGGATATGCCAGCTAATTTTACTGTCTGTGTGGGCATAACTTAAGGCAAGTTTTCTCTCTCTCTCTGTGTGTGTGTGTGTGTGTGTGTGTGTGTGTGTGTGTGTGTGTGTGTGTGTGTGTGTGTGTGTGTGTGTGTGTGTGTGTGTGTGTGTGTGTGTGTGTGTGTGTGTGTGTGTGTGTCATTTGAATATGGACAATAAAAGTAAATATTGTGTGTGTGCATGCATTTTCATCCTGCTTATGTCTGATTTGAACATGAACAATAGAAATAAATTAACCCTAATAATTAGCCAGTCACAACTGTAGCAGATAAAATGCAAAAATATTTTTTTATAGAAAATATTTGCCTTGCAGACAGTTTACATCAAATATCAAGCCTCATTTTCTCTAAAAAATTAAAAAAAAATACTTCAGAATGTCATCTGTAACATTTCTGAATGATGCTGTAATTTTAAACTTTAAAATGCTAGGAAAACATGCATCTGAAAATGTCATCTAATGTCATCTGCTGAATATTCTTGCAAACTTTTCAAACCTATTTTTGCATACAGGCAAACATGTGGACCCTGATCAGACTGCTCCTAGAGGAGCAGTCTGATCTGGGTCCACACTGTTTGCAAAAATGACCTTTTAAATTACAAGCAGATGATAATGCAGAGGACAATTGTTGTGATTAGCAGTTTAAAGGTTAAAAGAAAATACAGTCAAACCTGTCTTAAGCAGCCACCCATGGGATGCTTAAAATGTGGCTGCTGAAGGCAGGTGGCTGCTTAATACAGTTCAAATATATAAGTCTATGAACTTTCGGGCAACTTTCCTCTGGCTGCTTAATACAGGTTGGCTGCTTAATAGAGGTGACCACTAATACAGGTTTGACTGTAATGATTTTTGTTTTTAGGCCCTGTTCACCATTCCATCAGGAATTTTGTGGAAAAAAAAAAAAAAAAAAGAATAAAAAGTTTGGAGTAAAGTAATTTTACAACATTTACAATTATGATAGTTAAATAATATTTTTTCCTTCAGGCCCTATGGGACTTGGCTGAGAACCTTGGGGAAGTAAGAAGAGTTGGCATGGACGAACAGGAGATCTCACTTCTGCCGGTACATACATACCAGGCTCCAACTGGTGCTGAAGGCGGGGACAGTGAGAGCGGTGATTGTCGAGTCTGTTTGACAGACTTCAAAGCTGGAGAGAGACTGAGAACCCTACCATGTTGTCATATATACCATGTGGACTGCATTGATGAATGGTTAAAGGTAATCCAGTATTAACCCTTAAATTGCCAAGAAAACCTGCATCTGAAAATGTCGTCTGTTTATGTTGCCTGCTGAATATTCTTGCAAACTTTTCAAACCTATTTTTGCATACAGGCAAACAGTGTGGACCCTGATCAGACTGCTCCTAGATCTGGATCCACTGTTTGCAAAAATGACTTTTAAAGTCACAAGCAGATGGCAAAGCAGACGACAATTGTTAATGGACTGAATAACTTTGTAGATTCTCAGCTATTTTTACAACTTTTATGATTTCCTGTTTGTTTTTCTGCATACCAAGGCCTTCTGAAAAATGGTTTACTCATAAGGAATTTGCTTCCAAAAGGGGCAAATTCATTTATTTTTTAGTAAACCCCTTTTCAGAAGGGAGGCAGAAGCAGTTATGACAGTTTCCTCCCTTGAAAACATCCATTCCCCTTAACCCATTTATGCCTGGCGTCCCATAAAAGGGACATTGGCAAACAGTATAGACCCAGATCAGCTGCCGATTTCTGCGGCATCTGATCAGGGTCTACACTGTTTGTATTAAGTACAAGGAAATCCTTTAAAACTTGGTAATAATAAGCACTAACCAGACACCACTTGTATTGGAAATGGACCGGTCCGAAGAGTGAAGGTAGAAAAGTCTATTAGGCATAAATGGGTTAAATTCCAAGACAGTATATTTACCCTAAATTTTGGATAGTCCTGCCTGAGTAAAACTGTAGAGCCAAACCAAATTGCTCCTAAGGCAGTTTGATCAAGGTTTGCATCATTTCACATTAAATCTGCACCTACAGACAACTCACTGGGTAGTCAGTGGGACTTGTTCAAGATTTAACCCTTGTTATGCTGAATAAATTAAGATGCCAGGCCCACTTCTAATTTTCAGCCAGTCAGTCATGGCAAACAGTGCAGATCCAGATCAGTTGGCTTCTTCAGAAGCCAACTGATCTGGATCTACACTGTTTGCAAAGGCAGGGTATATCCGGGTTCAGCAGGACAAGGGTTAAGATAATGGTAAGATATTACAATGTCCATTCTGGGAGAAAACACAGCTACTATCAATGAATTCAGGGTTCCAGATCAGTAGGTTATTTTGGAGACATTTATCTTCTTTATAGATCTCATTTAGAGTGATATCCAGATTACTACTTTTAGCTCACCTGAGCAAAAGCTCAGGATGAGCTATTGTCATCACCCTCTGTCCGTCGTCCGTCGTCGTCGTCCGTTGTCCGTCATCAACAGTTAGTTTGTTAACACTCTAGAGGTCACAGTTTTGACCCAATCTTGATGAAACTTGGTCAGAGTGTTTGCCTCTGTGAAGTCTAGGTCAAGTTCGATACTGGGTTACTTGGGGTCAAAAACTAGGTCACCAGGTCAAATCAAAGGAAAAACTTGTTAACACTCTAGAGGTCAAAGTTTTGACCCAATCTTAATGAAACTTGCTCAAAATGTTTGCCTCTATTAAATCTATGTCAGGTTCGAAATTGGGTCACTTGGGGTCAAAAACTAGGTCACCAGGCCAAATCAGCAGAAAACCTTGTTAACACTCTTGCAGTCACATTTTTGAAGCAGTCATCATTAATCTTGCGCAATATGTTTGTCTTGATGATTTCTAGGTCAATATCGAAACTGGGTTGCTTGGGGTCAAAAACTAGGTCACCGTGCCAAATCAGCAGAAAACCTTGTTAACACTCTAGCGGTCACATTTTTGAAACAATCATCATGAATCTTGCTCAAAATGTTTGTCTTGATGCTTTCTAGGTCAAATTTGAAACTGGGTCACTTGGAGTCAAAAACTAGGTCACCGGATCAAATCAGCAGAAAACCTTGTTAACACTCTATCGGTCACATTTTTTAAGCAATCATCATGAATCTTGCTCAAAATGTTTGCCTTGATGATTTCTAGGTCAAGTTCAAAACTTGGTTACCTGGAGTCAAAAACTAGGTCACCGGGCCAAATCAGCAGAAAACCTTGTTAACACTCTAGGGGTCACAGTTTTCAAGCAATCATCATGAATCTTGCTCAAAATGTTTGCCTTGATGATTTCTAGGTTAAGTTTGAAACTGGGTGACGTGGGGTCAAAAACTAGGTCACCAGGTCAAACCAGCAGAAAACCTTGTTAACACTCTAGCGGTCACATTTTTGAAGCAATAGTCATGAATCTTGCTTAAAATGTTTGTCTTAATGAGTTCTAGGATATGTTTGAAACTGGGTCATTTGGGGTAAAAAACTAGGTCATTGGGCCAAATCATCAGAAAACCTTGTTAACACTCTAGCGATCACATTTTTGAAGCAGTCATCATGAATCTTGCTCAAAATGTTTTCTTGATGATTTCTAGGTCAAGTTTGAATCTGGAACACCTGAGGTCAAAAACTAGGTCACCTGGCCAAATCAGCATAAAATCTTATCACTCTAGTGGTCACATTTTTCATGCAATCGTCATGATTCTTGCTCAAAATTTTTGTCTTGATGCGTTTAGGTCAAGTTCGAAACTGGGTCACTTGAGGTCAAAAACCAGGTCACCAGGCCAAATCAGTAGAAAACTTTGTTAACACTCTAGCGGTCACATTTTTTAAGCAGTCATCATGAATCTTGCTCAAAATGTTTGTCTTGATGATTTTCAGGTCAGGTTCCAAACTTGGTCACCTGGTGTCAAAAACTAGATCACCTGGCCTGATCAGCAGAAAACCTTGTTAACACTCTAGTGGTCACATTTTTCAAGCAATCATTATGAATCTTGCTCAACATGTTTGTCTTGGTGATTTCTAGGTCAAGTTTGAAACTGGGTCCCTTGGGGTCAAAAACTAGGTCACCTGGCCAAATCAGCAGAAAACCTTGTTAACACTCTAGCGGTCACATTTTTAAAGCAATCATCATGAATCTTGCTCAAAATGTTTTTTTTTTTTTATGATTTCTAGGTCAAGTTTGAAACTGGGTCATATGGAGTCAAAAAACTAGGTCACCAGACCAAATCAGCAGAAAACTGTTAACACTTCAGAGGTTACATTTTTTAAATAATCATCATAAATATTGCTCAAAATGTTTGTCTTGATGATTTCTAGGTTTAGTTTAAAACTGGGTCACTTGATATCAGAAACTAGTTCACCTGGCCAAATCAAAGGAAAACCATGTTGATGCTCTAGAGGTCACATTTTTGATGTGATCATCATGAATCTTGCTCAAAATGTTTGTCGATGATTTCAAGGTGATGTATAGTTATCTGTCCAGTGACTTTCTTAAGTTTTTCCGTTTAGGTCAGTTTCTCAGTAATTATTGGTTCTACAGAGTGCTATTTGGTACAATGTACTTGTGAAGTGTTTGTGTTTAGGTCAGTTTCTCAGTAACTATTGCTCCTACAGCCAGTGACACTTAGTACATGCATACATCTTAGCATGGCCTCTTGAGTGCAGTCATCCATATTTGACCTTGACCTTTATTTCACAGTCCATTAGACATGCTACATTGTCTTACTTATTAATATAATCATTTTGAACTTTGATCAGAATGTTTGCCTTGATCAGTTCTAGATCAGGTTCTCAAAGTGCTATGTTGCTCAGGTGAGCATTACTGGGCCATCATGGCCCTCTTGGTCTTACTTCCCCTGAAAAACTTATGTTGTGTGTACCTATTATAAGCATCTCAGCTTTTGTTGCCTGCATATTGTGTAACGGTCATTTGCATGCTTTGCACATCAAAAATATATGTTATGGGCAGCCATTGAAACTACCCCAGGAGGACAAATCTGTTGAGTACCCGTAACATATGTTTGTTTTTTTTGTTTGCAGAAATAGAAGAGACTGCCCTCAGAATATCCCTTTTATCTAAATTGCCTGCATACTCTAGAAATTCCTGAAATTAATGCAAACAGTTTAGACCCTGATCAGATGCCATGTTCTGCAGCATCGATCTTGGTCTGCACTATTTTCCAGTTACCTTTTTGGGGCATCCTGACCAAAATGGGTTAATGCTGATTTCTGAAAAGTGTACCTAGAGAGCAACAAATTGAATGGTAGTTTTATTTTCAGTTTCATTTCATGTATTGAATGATCACTCTTAAAATTGTGCTTTTTCTCTTTTCTAGAGAAATGCCGTGTGTCCAGTTTGTCGCCAGTCAGCGAGACAGTAACTCTAACTGACCCTGAAAATATACCTAACAGTCTTTTCCTGCCAAGAAGTGATATCTGACTTTCTTTTTCATATGGAAGATAGAGCTTTTTTTTATTTCTTTCTTTTTGTTAGCTAATTTTCATTTTCATTGTATATTCTGTTGATATTACATATGGTTAAGTGTGGGTAAAGGACAGAAATAATTAAATATGAAAACCTAATGTAGCAAGAATATTTAAAAAAGATATATTCATGCAGTCATAATCAGCAAACGTTAACTGTGGCTAAAGGAGCAGTTTGATCAGTCTGCACTGAATACCTTTTAGGGCACCACATTTTGCTACATCCTCAGATAGTCGAATGGACTTGTTGAAAGTTTAACCCTTAAAGTGCCAATCACAACTATTGTCGTCTGCTTTGTCTTCTGTTGGTTACTTTAAAAGTCACTTCTGCAAACAGTGTGGACCCAGATCAGACTGCTCCTTTAGGAGCAGTCTGATCTGGGTCCACACTGTTTGCCTGTAAATAAATTCTTTCCTTAAAGAGCAGACCTATTTCAAAATGGGCTTGGTGTGCAACAAAGTAAACAGAAACTCACAAAAGTTGTCTTCCTTAGAGAAATGGTGGTAATTGTACCATGTGATTTCAGTTTACTTTGTGCTTAGCATTCTAGGTAAAAATTTCAGCAGACATTTTAGAGTATTTTTCCTACCTTTTTCCAGAAAATGGGCTTCGACATTTCATGCACATTGTCCCATTTGGAGACAATTCATGAGAAATGTCAAAGCCTATTTTAACAAGAAAATATATCAATTTATCATCTGCTGAATATGCCCATAAAATGGTAAAGGTTAAAGTGTCCAAAAATTTAGGGTAATTTCGGTAGATCAAGAACTCTTTTTTCTGAAGGGAGACAAATCAGTTTTGATAGTTACCTCCCCCTAAAGTGTATCCATTCCCTTTAACAAGATTTTTGAGCTGCAGGATAGTGCAAGAGCTTGTTTTAATTACTGCAGTATATCTCATCTTCAAGTCATAAAGCCTACTTTGGGGTACTGTGGCAGTTCTGCAAACCAAGCCCCATTTGAAACTGCATCTGTTCTTAGTAACTCTTTCACTGCCACAGGCATAATAATAGGCTTTTGCAAACGGCATAGATCCAGATGAGATGGCTCATAATGAGCCATCTCATCTGGATCTATGCTGTTTGACATTCATTCTTTCAATTTTACATATAAATTTCTTTTGAAGCGATAGTTTCTTTAAAAAAACAAACAAAAAAAAAACAGATGACAAATGCTGTCTGAAATTTGGCACCGAAAGAGTTAAAGGAAACCTTAAAGTAACCTTAATGTATCAACAAGTCCATTGGACATAACCATCAGGCAGATCTTGTGTGTGTTTTTATTATATTTTCATTTTGTCTTTGTGATAAATACTTCTGTCAGTTTGTGTATGTGTCATAGCTCCAGATAAGGCTCTTAATTTAACAAAAAAAATATTGATAGTGTCCTTATTTTCCCCAGAAAACATAGTTTGTTCATGGGATTTTGGTCACTTGACCAAGATGGCTGTCATACTCATATATAGTAAAAAAGATTTGAAATTCTTCATCTCAGGAACTGAAAGGCTGATGACCTTGAAACTTTGTATGCAGCATTGGGGACTCTGGCTCTACATAGTTTATTTAAGTGCTGACTCTTGGTTAACTGTAGCCTTTTTTACAGCAAGATCAATTTAGATGTCTTAGATGTTTGTGTGACAAAAAGGCAAAACAATCGATATTTAGCTCACCAGAGCTGGAAGGCTCCACAGGAGTTTATAGGATATTTAATGATCCATTGTCCATCTTTGTTGGTGTAGTCGTCGCCAATACTTGAGGTCTTCTTGTTTGAGGTCAACCCATGATATTTTAAAATAATCTTTACAACTATCTGGGAAAAAAACCCCACAAAAAACGACAAAACATTTGCTGAAAATTGCTTACTTTTATCTGGAGCCTTCATATTTTGTAGTTTCATTCCTTTACACCTAAAAATGAATGTCTTGTATTGTTAAAAATGCTTTGTTATGCTAGTTGTTTGTTTTGTAACGACATTCTACACATCGAGGGTTGAGCGCAAGACTATTGTAACTCAAACATATTTTTGAAACCCTTGTTTAGGGGCAACTTGGACCCCTTTGTAAACAATGCAAATTTAGGTGCCATTGCTCATACGAGCAATGGCACCTAAATTTTCATTGTTTACAGAAAGAAATGTTGTAATCTTCATAATGCCTTCATGGTGAGGAGATTAGGTTTGGGGAAAAACAACCATCTGAGTTACGCTAGTCTTGCGCTCAACCCTCGACATTTGAATTTCTAGATTTAAAAATGATTTATTATATGGACTATTTTTGCTCTACAATTAGGGGATAACTGCATTCAAATTTGGCATTTGGGGAGGTAAATCGGCGGTTTTACCGCCGATTTACCTCCCCAAATGACAAATTTGATGCAGTTATCCCCATTCTAATGCATTTATTCATTTTTTCTATTGAAAAAATGTATTATTTGCACAAAACGACAAGTACTGCGAGCTGCGTAAAACCAAATGCCAGCCAATGAGAAGCGACGTTACGTGATGACGTCGGATTTGCGACAGTATATCGCAGAATATACCATCGCAAATTTTTGACGTTATCCAATCAGACGTCGCGTTACATACGCGAGTGCATTAGAATGTGTATTTGTAGTTAAAGGACTTATTAGTTGCTAATTTTAGTGCAATAGTTTGTTACTGTTTTGAATGAAAAAACAAAATGTCATTACTTGCATTTTTACATTGTATAACAGCAGTAATCTTAATTAGATGTCCTGTCCAACTGTGATATAATATTTAACCATAGTATACTCTCTTGGCAAAGTCAAATAAATTGATGATACTTTCATAATTTTCCAGAAAAATATAGGGTTTGACATTGTATGTAAGATAATTTGCAGAGCTTTAGGTAAAATGGGTTATACAGGTAAATATGGGGTATCCAGATAAATATTTTTCATATTTCTGCACAAAAACTAAGCTGGCACAATTAATCGGATAATCTATTAATTGATCGATAAATTGCACAAAAATGACTGTCATTACAGATTTGCTAATAATCGATCATTTGATTTCTATGTCTGTTACTTAACCATATTTACCCTTAGTATTCAGACACCTCAATTCCTTACCATACTTTATCTAAATTTTGAACAGCCAGTTTACTACCCACTATTTTTGTCTAAAATAGCTGGGTGAGTGGCAAACAGTGTAGACCTTGATGAGACACTGCATTTGTGGCATCTCATCTGGGTCTACACTGTTTGCTCAGGCCTGTCTGACTAAATACATACAATAAAGTATAACATGTGATAGGGTCTGCTCAAATAGGTAAAATTATGATCAAATCTTCAGCAATTACTAATTGGTTATCAGTCACAATGGCAGGACTGATAATCGATTATTTTTTCAGCTCTGATTAGCCAGCCTTAACAAAAACAGATGTTTTTTATGGAGAAGAAAGAAAAGTGTCAAAATTTCTTGTGTTATTTTTTAAAGCACTATCTAGAGCTCTGATTTTCATTAAAGCCCGACTTGTTTCTGAGAACCATATTTCAAAACATCATCTGCCAAATTTTTCACCCAGCATTTTGTATAAAGCATTAGTTTTGATTGTTTGTGTTGTTTCATGTTATGTAAGATGTTTTAATCTGTACAGGGTTTTTAGCCCACCTGTACTCAGGATGAGCTATAGTGATCACTTCTTGTCCAACGTCTGTGCGTCTGAGCGTCTGTCCGTCCATTAACATTTTCAAATGACTTCTCCTCTGAAGCCGCTGAGCCAATTTTGCTCAAATTTCATATGGAGCCTCCTTAGGTTGGGGGAACAAAAGGTTGCTAAAATGGTTGCAGTCCGTTGATCAAGATGGCCGCCATGCCCATATATTTTAAAAACCTCTAAACATCTTCTTCTCCAGAAACAAGGATGCCTTGGGGCTGAATATTTGCACAAATCATTGGGGATGGGAGATCTAACACAGTTGCTAAAATAATGGCCATACATAGACATTTGAACTTTTTACGGCGAGGTCAAGTTTGCTTCCCTATGCATTTGTATGGGCACCATACATTTGTATGGGAAAAATGTAAATGACCTCCTCTGAAGCCTCTGGGCTAATGTTGCTCAAATTTCATTTGGAGCCTTCTTGGGGCAGGGGAATGAAAGATTACTAAAATGGTCATGGTCCATTGACCAGGATGGCCGCATGCCCATTATGGTAAAAACATTTAAAAATCTACTCCAAAACGGAGGATGCCTTCAGGCTGAATCTTTGCACAAATCATCCGGGATGGGAGGTCTACCAAAGTTGCTAAAATGATGGTCGTATATTGACATTTGACCTTTTTACAGCGAGGTCAAGTTTGCTTCTGTATGCATTTGTATGGGCCCCATACATTTGTATGGAGATCTACCAAAATTGATAAAATGATGGTCCTATGTTGATGTTTGACCTTTTTATAGCAAGAATTCATATTTTGAACATCTTCTCTATAATCCAGTTGAATCAAAACTTGATGATGAGCATTAGGACACCTAGTAGACACAAAATAGCTAAATGAGCCGATAGAAAATCCAAAATGGCCGCCACAGCAGCCATCTTGAAAATCAATTTTCGACATCTCTTCCCAAACCTTTGGTCGCTTTGAGTAGAAACTTGCTCTGTAGCTGATGTTGCTGAACAAAATGGCGACCAGAGCTAAAAATAGAAAAAGACATCTCCACCACAGCCAGTGTCCTGTCTTCAAAGTAATTTCACGGAAATGTTTGTCATATGGTCCTTTACCAAAATTGCTAAAATAGTTCCTCTCAGCTGAACAAAATGGCTGACAGAGCTAAAAATAGAGAAACAAAAACATTAAACAACATCTCCTTGGCCAGTGGCCTGATTTCAAAATAATTTCACAGAAATGTTCCTCTTATCTCCCCTTTTTTTTGACTTATGGCCCTTTGAAAGTATTAGTATTTTTACCTTTTAAGCAAGATATCTCAAAAACTGTTAAAGCCATTGGTCTGAAACTTGACAGACTGATAGGGAATGATGAGTAAATGATCTGATAAACTTACAACAGTTAACTCAGATGAGCGTTGTGGCCCATGGGCCTCTTGTATTCATGTTTCTGTCCTGAGGTATCTGGTATTAACCCTCTCATTCCTGAATTAATAAAGTGGACTCTTCCTCCTTGAATTTGAGCCATTTCATCTGGATCTACATTGTTTGCACAGGTATCTGTATTGGTCGGCAGGGCTACAAGGGTTATGGGAAAGTACTATACACTCTGCCTTTTGTACAATACTTTTCAATAATATTATTAACCGTTGTCCTGCTGAACCTGGATATGTCCTGTCTTTGCAAACAGTGTAGATCCAGATCAGTTGGCTTCTTCAGAAGCCAACTGATCTGGATCTGCACTGTTTGCCATTAAGTATGTGACTTTATATCAACTGTCACGTAAACGGACGAGCGTTGGGCTGGTGAAGGTGGATTAAACGTTGTCACAAGCAATCAGAGGGATAAACATGATACCTTATAAATAAAAACAAATATGTATTTAACCCTTGTCCTGCTGAATAAATTAAGATGCCACACCCACTTCTAATTTTCAGCCAATCATATTACTTGATCTGGAGTGTTGCTATAAATTCACATACTTAATGGCAAACAGTGCAGATCCAGATCAGTTGGCTTCTTCAGAAGCCAACTGATCTGGATCTACACTGTTTGCAAAAGCAGGATATATCCGGGTTTAGCAGGACAAGGGTTAAAAAGATAAAAAAAAAAACAAAAAAACTATAAAGTAATTTTCAAAATTTCATCGGAAGTTGTATGTCCCAGATATTCCTTGTTCACTAGCATCTTTGTAAATTACAATATACTTGGATTGAAATGGGGGAAACTGAATGTGTCTTGATTAGTGAATTCATCTCTCTGGTATGTAGTACTGGTACAGTAGGGAGCTAAGCCGGGAAGTACATCTTGAAATACATTGGGTACCATTCTGAACTTTAAGGAATTCTACTTGTATAGTCCCCAAATCATACAGATGCCGCTATATACCACTGGGACGCTGTTAATGACATATAATATTGTACATATACTCAACACAGGCAGATACACAGTCAGGACATATCTGACTAACACATCTATTATGATGTTTCTTAAATCAGAGGAATGGCATCTCGACGATTACACATTCTTACAGGAAGAATCCATATGTCTTCTACTGTAAGAATCCGTTAGAATGCTAAAGGCTACAATAAATTATAGCTGCCATTACACCACGATGATTACACGATAACACATCGTCCCCATGTAATCATTGGGTACAATATTAACATGCCATCATCATAGCCTCAAAAATGACTCCTTGTTGCTTGAGCCATTTCACATTATAAAACTCGAGAAAACAGACTTGCATATACAATAGTAACTCTGTATTGTGTCTAAGGTAATTATCACATGTGTAATTGACAAAGTGTTTTGTAAAGTATTACAAATACAAGTGTGTTTCTGTGTACTGAATGTATGTGCAGTTAACATAATGCCCAACTGTGTTGTACATTCAAGCGCATATGTCTGGTAATCATGAACATTAAAATTGTGTACATGTCAGAACAGAATATGTTATGTTAGAATATGCTACCATTGCTCTGATCCATTTATCTCTCTACTCATGTAAGAATATAAACATCTGCATTCTGATCTGGGTCTACAGAACCGATCAGGCTCACCTAGCTGACCAGGATCTATAGAATCAACCAATTTAATTTCCATATCTGGTTAGGGTCTGTACACCCAACACGGCTTATTCGTCTGATCAGGGTCTACACACAAAACCAGAGTGTACACATCTGATCAGGATCTACATATATGGGTTGCAGTCTGCACACTTGATCAGGGTCTACATGGCTTGCACACCTGATCAAGGTCTACGGATTTGAACATGTTTCACTATCTGATTAAAATCTACACATCATGCCAGGGCTAGTAAGTACGAACGATATATGAATCGCAACATAGTAGATATTTAAAAGCAATAAATTTAGCTACGCAAATCTCAGCTGTGGTAAAGATGAGCAAGAATATTGCAAGAATAAAATTAAATAAATTATCAACTTACCATGATCAGATCCCCGAAATACAGCACAACATAATGTCTAGAATGAAAATATTGTAGTGTGTACAGCTCTACTGAACCGGGAGACCTTTATAGTAATGTCATACGTTTTGATACACGCGTCCACAAGAAATCCATGATTGTCAAGATCTAAAAATAACATTCACAAGAAACCCGTGATGTTCAAGATTTAAAATAACCCGTTTGATTATCTGAACGGTGCAAAATCTTACACAGCCACTGCTCAGAATATGTACAAAACACATTTTTCTCTCGGAATGCTACAAGACTACAAAATTATGAAAGAAAATTGTCTCCTCATTCAAAAGATAGCCTTGAGACAAAAATCAATCCCAGAACAGTGAAGATACATGTATTGATCACCGAACCTAGGTTCACTCGGAATATACAATGTTCTGATAACCATTCAAAATATAGAAGTAAATAATCAAATACGCCCTCACCATACATATCTCGTGATTACCGTAATACCGTAACTTGAAAGCTGAAGTGTACCTACTCTCTTAACAAGTAAAAAAGTCATCATAATCAGCACTTCAGTTACAAATGCATATAATCTAACTTGGTTAATAAAAATCAAAACAAACTTCTTTTAATGCTATGTACATATAAAAATATATTCAAGATAAAACAGGGACGTGACATCAACAACCTGGATCAAGTAATCTGATTGGCTGAAAATTAGAAATGGGAATGGCATCTTAATTTATTCAGCAGGACAAGGGTTAAAATAAATAATAATTTTGACAGAGAAAAGTTCTTTTGCCAAGCAACATTTGATGGGCCCCTTTGTGTTCTTTATAGTAAGATACGTCAGAGCTTATCATACTTGCAAACATGCTGTGTGAAGCAAGCTCATTTTAACCTATAAATTTGTTGTTTTTTTTATTACAGTATGTATGTATACTCTTTATACTAAGATTTTCAAAACATTACAAGTTTCGATGACTGTTGTTGTCATTTCTTTTTTTTTTTTTTTTTACATTTTACTGGTAACATTTATTCAAAATTCACAGCTGCAAAACAGCATAGGTCCAAATTAGATGATTTGTTTTGACGTAGCTCTAGAAGGTTTTTTTCAACCATCACAAAAACATGCCTATATAATTTTGACCCCCTTAAACCCCTCTTTTATGTAGTAAAACAGGTTTACAGGGGGTGGGGGGTGGTATACATTATTTTTTCTTTTCTGCTAAAAAACATAGATTGTGTGTACTCATTAGAACCGCCTCATTGAGGCAGTTCTAACAAGTACCCACAGTCTATGTTTTGAGCAGAAATATGAAAAATATCAGATTTTTTTTTTTGAAATTTTTCATTTTTGGTGGTAAAATTTTCAGTATATTTGAATAGGCATGTTTTCGTAATGTAAATATATGAAATGTGGTGAACAATCTACCAAGTGTATCCAGTCCCCTAACAATAAGAAGTCTGAAAAGGTTCAAATTATAAAGGCACCAGGCAGCCTTACCATTGTGCTGGGGTGGGGAGTGACATGTGTTATCTGAATTATTCATGTTCTATTTTGTTTGCTGATTAAGTTCTGGGAAATTTAATTGTTGCAGTTATGAAGACCGACAATTATTACTGTGCTATTGCTCTACCATGGCAGTGCTATTGTGCTAATTTGGGAAAGACAAATAAGCTGTCTTCCTGAGGGAGGAATTGTCTCCAAAAAATCCTTCTTTAGCAAAATTGCTTGTTTCCTCATTTCCCTTACATTGGAAATTCAGTTATTTGCTCATGCTGTTTACTGTCCAGGGAACCAATTAAAGTCATTATATTAAAATGATTTCACATTTGGAAAGACAAGAGTTAAAAAACAAAATGCCGTAACACTTAAAACGCCACGAAAACCTGCATCTGAAAATGTTGTCTGTTTATGTCCTCTGCTGAATATTCTTGCAAACTTTTCAAACCTATTTTTGCATACAGGCAAACAGTGTGGAGCCTGATCAGACTGCTCCTAGAGGAGCAGTCTGATATGGGTCCACACTATTTGCAAAAACGACTTAAAATCACAAGCAGATGACAAAGCAGACGACAATTGTTGTGTTTAAGGGTTAAAGCACCATTCAAAAGTATAGCTGACATTTTGATTTTTGATTTTGCAGAGAACTAAGGTCGTAAATTTCATGTGTTTTGTTTGTTTGTGTTGAGGTTTTACAACCCAGTCAGCCTATTGGTCGAGCACGGTCAGTTTACCTAACCATTTACTGGGCAAGCTTGATCCTGCAGCAGTTAATCAGTATTTGCGCACATTCCTCACCAGAATCTGACAAAAGCCCTTCTTTATTCAGCTGAAGGGAGAGAATGACCGTAGAAAATATTTCATGATCAATCTTGGCGAATGAATGTTGCCGAGTCTGCTGGAGTAGAAGCCGTAACCTCCTGATCACCAGTCGTAGGAGCATCCAACTCAGCCACCAAGGCCAGCATGTGAATGGTGGTGTCTGCACAGCAGACCCATCACATGAAAACTATAGCCTTATTTTCTTGCAAAAATAATTATAAAATGTATTCTAGCATGCCCTCCTCTGCTGTTATGATTGGCACTTTAAGAACTAACTAGTCAGCTATTTTTATTGGTGGTAATGGTGATCTGGGATTTTACGGCCTTGTAAACAGTAATTCAGTCATATTGAATTGGCAGTATGTCTTTATACTGGCATTTGTACAGTGTTTAAAAGTAACAAGTCAGTTAGATCAAATGTCAACAGTGAAATGTGGGAAATGAAACTGGTGTAATATCGTAAAGTGACCCCACATGGTGAAATAACCCCTGGTACTGGAGTGAAAAACAAGAATTGGGTGGGTGGGGTATGGTGATGCCAGGGTATCAGAATAGGCACAGAGATGCCATATAGCTTTGAAATTAACACAGATACTTGTAGAAATATAATAATCTATTTGAAATATATAAGTTTTTGCTGACTCTTAATGATGAAAAAAAAACAACATGCATTCTTAGTACCGCTGTCTTTCACCAAGCACTCATCCTTTTTAGACTTACCATATTCTACCTAATTACTGCACATGCTCCTATAAGCACACAGTCAAGCAGTTAGTAGTCTTTAGATTACAGCCAGTGTACTTTTAGCTGCTTCTTTATAAAAACATATGTTGTTGGTACTCATTTGAATTGCCTTGACTTGCCTCGACAAGTCGAGGCAGTTCAAATGAATACCAACAACATATACTTTTATAAAGAAAGTCAGAAAAATATTGCTTACGTGTCATCAAATAAGCCCCTCATGAAGTTCTCTGCTGATGTTTCTTTAAATTGTACCCGTATTAGGAGAGTTTACTACAAGTTTTTCTAGTTATGTTTGAAAAACCTAAGCGCACAGTGCGCTAATTAGGTCAAATATGGTAAATACTGAGTATATAGATAATGAGCTTGGTGTACCAGTAAATGGTGAAATTTCTACATCCTTCGCATGTTTTGATATTACCGTATTCGACCTAATTACCGCACTTGCTCTTATAAGCGCACAGTAAAGCAATTAAGAAGCCTTTAGATTACAGTTAGTTTACTTTTATCTACTCCTTTATAAAAACATATGTTGTGGGAACTCATTTGAAGTGCCCACAACATATGTTTTTATAAAGAAAATCAGAAAATAATATTGCAAAAGCATCATTTAATACGCTCCTCATTAAGTCCTCTGCTGATCTTTCTTTTTAGGTTGATATTTTACTACAAAAAGTTTGTGTAGTAATTTTGAAAAATGTAAGCGCACAGTGTGGTAATTAGGTCGAATACGGTAATACCTAACACGTAATTGGAGGTTGCTGTGCGCAAGGCCACCCAACCCACTGCCCATTTTGGATTGTTTTTGTTGCTTTTTTTCCCCCATTACATATGTTTAAACACTTTCATGCTGAATTTAAAATTTTAGTAGACAAACTTTTAGATTATAGTTTGTTTGTTTTTTGTCAGAAAATAGAAAATAAGGCTCTGCATTTCATATTAACCATCTCCATGGGAGATAGTTCACATGCAGTGAGGAGACAGTTTGCTGGGAAGAATAAGAAAAGGGTGTTTTGTTCAGTTATCATCTGCTACAGTCTCCTAAAGCCTGTGCAGTAGTAAGGCTTAGCACTATGGGTAAAATTTTCTGACAGCAGACGACATATTGAAATAGTTTTCTTATTTTCCCCTGAAAACAGGTTTTGACATTTCATACAAATTTTGTCCATTGGTGACACTTTGCATGAAATGTCAAATCATGTTTCTGGGAAAATTAAAAAAAAATATCATAAGTTTGTCGTCTGCTGAATTTGCCCAGATAGTGGTAAAGTTAATATTCAGAGTGTGTGTGTATCTGTACATTTGAACCAGATGATTTTACATGTCTTTGTTCATCTTAAAACTCAACTCCAGATAATGCAATTTTTCCAACGGAAGACTTGATATTTCTCTTACTTCTGATGAGTACCCACAATATATGTTTTCATGGAGAAATAAGAGAAATATTTGGTGTGGTGGATACACCCATTTATCGGGAGCTATGTACAAAATGTGATATCCAAGTCTAATTTGTATAACAGGATATGTTCTTAATTTTCTGTTGTTCTTGTTTCTTCGGTCCATATAGACCTTTTTAATGTTATTGTTTTCATCCGGGCTACTGACCAAGTGATTACAATGTTATGTCACCAGACCAAAAATTGTGGATGGCAAAAACATTTTTGGTTCCATTGATACCAATTGATTCAAGCCAAATTTTACTTGGAAAATAAATCACTTTTGGTTAATATTTATTCGTAAATTTTATCTAGTATTTTAAAATATATCTTTAAGAAGCAATCCGACTGTTTTTCCTAAGACAAATACAACTGTTTCAATATTTTTTTGATTCCAGCAGGCACACGCGCAACCGTAATATTGCTTTATGGTGACCATTTTCACACCTAGATTTAGCTACTGAAAAGCCAAAATATATGTTAATATTTGTGGTTATGATATTTAAATGATCACTCGATGAGGATCTCTTTTGAAAAGAAACTTTTGATGAATGAAACTGCTGTATTTTTCTGAATAAACATCAGCAATTATACTGTCAGGTAAATGTAAACAATTTTCTGCCATCCAATAGGAATGAGGCTATAACCTACTCTGCGTTAAAGACCGAGAGGTTTTGAATGATGTTTATTGTGTGACCTAGTGTTTAAAAAGATCTATATAAAGACTCTTCCTACTCTTAACTACTACTGGCAATTGTACTCTGATATTGGCCCCTCATACCACAGTGAACACATATACTCATAATATACCTGTTTTATTGATGCTTGTCTGACTGGTGATCATGAGGTGCGTGTTTGAGCCCGCCAGGTCGGCAACATTCTTTCCTGGAGATTGATCATGAAATATTTTCTAAGGTCATTCTCTCCCTTCCGCTGATTCAAGAAGGGCAATTGTCAGTTTCTTGCGAAAGAATGTGCACAATACTGGTTAACTGCTTAGAAGACTAAGAATGCCCATTAAAAGTGTGGTTAGGTAAACTGACCACACTCGACATGACCTCATTGAGTTGACTGGACCGTAAAAGCCCAACACAAAAACCCCTTCTTTATTGTTGCATCTGCTTAAACAAGCAGGTGTGATATAGGCATCTGGTTGTCCATCCATTCGTCAACATTTGCAAGCACTTTTGCATTCTAGTCTGTTTCTGAACAACAATTACACCTATAATCTTATCTGGCATACACTTTCTTCCAAGCAAAGCGTCAAAGAATGTAGCATATTTTATGACCACAACCTGCTGCAGTTGTGATTAGCACATTAAGGATTAATTATATGCATGAAAATAACAGAAGAGGACCACACCCTGCACATCCATCCACCTCGAAGAATTTTGTTGACATCATTTAAGCTGTTTGGTGGATCAGGTTTTTTTCCCCACAAAATGTCTGCTTAGTCATTAAATCACTAATCACAACTGCGGCAGGCAATATTTTGATTTTCTTTAGAATTCTTCATAGAAAATAATGCTTGGCATTTCATGTGAATTGTCACATGAAATGTCATTTTATTTTCTCTGAAGAAAATGATTTTAAAAAATTAGAATGTCATCTGCTGCAAAGCGGTTTAAGACTTAAAACAGGGCTTTTTTCTGCCAGGCTCGGCTAATTTCCTCATAAGAAATCACAAACATTCAGAGGCTATTTATTATTTCAAAATAAGAAATTTAAAGTTATAAACACTACACTAATACAGAAGGGTATATAGATGGCATAATGCTGCAAAATTGAGACCATGATTTCGGAAAAACTAACAATTTTCCATATATGAACCAACAACACCCAAGTCAGTCTACTATCTACATTCTGTGTACCATTGTTACCCTAAGTATTCAGACAGAAGGCTTGAGCTAACAGTGTAGACCTAGATCAGATGCTGCAAACTGCTACACTGTTTGCTACTCATCCAGAAGGCTTTTTAGAAACACTAGCAGGTAGCAAACCCAAAAACATAATTGTATTTCCTCCAAATATTTAGACACAGTAACTCTTTACCATGCTTGTCTAACTGAGATTGATCTGCACTGTTTATCAATAAATATGAGAATTTCAAAAATCTGGATCAAGTAATCTGATTGGCTGGAAATTAGACGTGGGCGTGGCATCTTAATTTATTCAGCATGACAAGGGTTAAGGTAAATATGGATAGTTTGTTCAGGGATTCACAGTATTTGTGTCTGCTGTGCCACAGACAAACAGCAAAGATCCAGACCACAGACAAACAGCAAAGATCTGTGATCTGGATTTTTTTTCTTTGGATTTATTTTTTCTTTTATTTTTTTTTTTTTTTTTTTTTTTTTTGCCATATACAAGGGTATTACTTTATTGATAAGGCCTAACTATTTCAACCCAAAGAAAAAGAATATTTTACTATATTTTTGTGAAGAAATTAAGAAAATATCTGGAGATACTCTTACCTGGAGGTATGTACACTGCAAAATCTATGTTTTGTAAGAATAGCAGTGAATACTCAAGCCAAGACTGAATTAACCATTTAAGCGCCAAACAAAATTTGCAGCAGACTACATTCTAAAAAAAAAAAATTTCTTAGAAAATAAACCTCAAAATTTCATGTGAATCCTCTGCTTGGCAGACAATTCACATGAAATGTCAAGACTTATTCTCTAAGAAAAAATAAAAATAAAAAAATAAATTTAAAAGTGTCATCTGCTGCAGTTGTGATTGGTGCTTTTAAGGATTAAATGGCACTCTGGATTGTCCATGTTCATATATGGTGAAAATGTTTCACCAAATTAGGCCTCATTTGCAGATTCTAAAATTGGTACAAAAGGCAGTTTGCAATCAGACTGCACAGAAGTACAGACACTGATAAAAGTCTACACTATTACTAAACAACAAACTTCACTGTATTCAAACTTATTACTGCACTGTGCGCTTTTCAAAAATACTGCAAAACTGTGTACTAAAATATCCACCTAATAAGAGGACACTTAAAAGAAAGATGAGAGGAGTACTTAACACTTACCAAGGTATGGGCAAATTCAGCGAATGACAAACTGATGATATTTTTCTTATTTTTCCTAGAAAATAGGATTGGAGACAATTTGCATGAAATGTCAGATCCTATTTTCAAGGCAAAATTTGGAGACAATTTGCATGAAATGTCTGATCCTATTTTCTAGGAAAAATAAGAAAAATTTGGAGACAATTTGCATGAAATGTCAGATCCTATTTTCTAGGTAAAATATAAATATTTCAAATGTCATCTGCTGAAATTTTTACCCAGCATGCAAAGTCTTAATAATGCTTATACAATATTGTTATTTTCTTTAAGTATGTTGAGGCACTCATTTTAATTGACAACATACATTTTATGGACAAATGGATATAAGTATACTAGTAGATGTGATAATCTAAAGACTATGAAATAGTTTGAAACGTTGACAGTGTGCTTATTAGGATATCAGCAGTAACTACTTTGAACATGGTACTAATATAATAAAAGATAATACCTGTGATCAATGATTATATATCTGAATCAACAGAACCATATTAATCCTCAGTATTTGATCTGGGGTTTTACGGCCCTTCAAAAAATATTTCACATATCAAGCGGATTGTTCATCAAAGGTGGGCGAAAACCTGAGAACCCGGGAAAACCTCAGTATTTGGACAACCAGCCGTGAGCAAACAGTGCAGACTCAGATCAGATTTTAGAGATTGTGGTGTCTGGTCTGGGTTTACACTGTTTTCCACTCATCCAAGAGTTTTTAGACACCACAACAGATACGTAAAATGGAATTGTTCAACATTTAGGACAAGTATATAGTAAAGGTTTAAGGTGTCCTAAAATTAACCCTTAAAGCATTAATCACAACTGCAGCATGACATTTTGATTATTTTTTTTTTTGTATTTTTCAGTGAAAATAAGGCTTGACATTTCCTGTGAACATCTGCCTCTATAAAGAAGTAGATAAAAGCACACAGGCTGTAATCTGAAGGACTACAAATTACTTGACTGTGGGCATATAGGGGTAAGAGCAGTAATAACTGGTAACCCTTAGATCAGATTTGGTATTTTTTTGTTTGTAAAGGAAAGATTGTAACCAGACTACCCCAAACTATAAACTGGTACTGGCCTTTACTACAACAAGTAATGCAGATTTTCTCAAGACATGGTTTGCTTACATAACCACAGCAAATAAAAAGATGAAAGCATGTAAATATACAACATTTACTGAAATATCAGGAACCTTTCCCCCTCTTATACTTAATCTTAAATTTTGAACATGTCCATTTAACTTACTGTTGTGTCTTCTGTGTCTAAGAACTGTTGGATGAGTGTCAAACCATGCAGACCCTGATCAGAGGACATGTTTTTCTGTATCTGATCTAGGTCTACACTCTCAGTCCTAAGATATAGGCAAATATGGTAAATATGAAAGAATAGTGGTATACATACACTGGTATACATACAAAATCAGCTTTCTATACAGTAACAAATAAAATAACAATGTAATGGTAATAATGGTATACTAAAACTGACTTTTCAATAAAAACAAAGACAATATTGTAATACCTTTAAACACTGGAACAGGATGAAAAGAAAAAAAAAAAATTCAGTGTTCTAAAAAAGTTAGATACAAAATGAATTACTATATTCGACTTCATTACTGCACTGTATACCTAGGTTTTTTAGAATAACTAGAAAATCATGTTGTGAAATATCCACCTATAAAGGGCACACTTTAAAGAAAGATCATCTGAGAAATTCATCTTACTGATATTTGCACTATGTTTTTATTTCTAATTTTCTTTGTACATGTAAATGTACATGTTGAGGGTGATTCAAATGAGTACCCATAACATATACTTTTCTAGAAAAGTACAGGGATGGTAATGTGAAGACTGAAATGGCTTGTCAGTGTCTTATAGAGGTACGTGTGATAACTCGAGGGTTGAGCGCAAGACTATGGTAACTCAAACATATTTTTGAAACCCTTGTTTAGGGGCAACTTGGACCCCTTTGTAAACAGTGCAAATTTAGGTGCCATTGCTCATACGAGCAATGACACCTAAATTTTCATTGTTTACAGAAAGAAATGTTGTAATCTTCATAATGCCTTCATGGTGAGGAGATTAGGTTTGAGGAAAAACAATCATCTGACTTACGATAGTCTTGCGCTCAACCCTCGAACTGCGTCAAATATAGTTATTTATTCCCAGCAACAGTGACGGGTTTTGATCTGACAAAACTCATATCCAGAGCCCAAGATTCTTTTGCACATCTTTGAAATCTGATCAGGGCCTTAGATGTTCCTGTTGCATGCAAACAGACCCATATTTACCCTGAGTACATGTATTTGGACAGACAAGCCAGAGTAGACCCGGTCAGAAGCCCCAGAGAACATCTTTATACCAAAACACAAAGCACTGCATATATATTGTTAGTACCCAGTTCTAGATAAGAGGAGTATCGTGTAAATATTTTTCTGATTTCTCCAGTGCCTTGGGGTGTGGTCGGGTGGTGCGAAGGTGTCATGTATCTTATGTCACCAGGGCATCCAGCTGATATTGGCTTACTGTTGGGCAAGGCCTGCTATCCTTGTAGCAGGTAAGGATAGGGAGGTGATGTTTTTATTTCTTCTGTTTCTTCACTTTCATTCCTGTTCCTCTTTCTTCCCTGTCCCTCTTTCTTCCCTGTCCCTCTCTTTCATCTCTTTTGCTATCTCTTCTGTCTCTTTTCTCCCTTTCTCTGGGAGACGACACAAAATGACCCACAAGGGTTGATGTGTCGTTAAACCTCAACACAATCAAAATCCATGAAAACATTGAGTACTCATTAGAAGTGCCTTGGTGAATCACTTCTAATGAGTACCCACAATAAACATTTTTGTGAAGAAATAAGAAAAATGATCCCAGAATTATGGGTGTAGAAGATATGCACAAATAGCAATTTTCTCTAGTTCTCCATTAAAACAAGTTGGTACTCATGATTTTGTTTGTGTTGAGGTTTTACGGCCCAGTCAACCCAATGGGGTCATGTCGAGCGCGGTCAGTTTACCTAACCACACGTTTACTGGGCAGGCTTAATCCTCTAAGCGGTTAACCAGTATTGTGCACATTCTTTCGCCAGAAACTGACAACTGCCCTTCTTGAATCAGCGGAAGGGAGAGAATGACCGTAGAAAATATTTCATGATCAATCTCCACGAAAGAATGTTGCCGACCTCGGCGGGGGTTGAACCCGCGACCTCCTGGTCTCCAGTCGGACGGCGCATCCAACTGAGCCACCGAGGCCGGCTGGTACTCATGAGAAGTGGCTCAGAGAGGTGCTTTCTGCAGTGTCTGATCTGGGTCTGCACTGATGCCAGTTACCCATTTAGGGGTCTCCAGTCTATGGGTTAAGGAAGAGTATTTGATGATAATTCTTGGATAATTTTCTCAATTTATCCATAAAAACAGATGTTGTGGGTACTCATTAGAAGTACCTCTTCTTATGAATACCTACAACATATGTTTTTAAATAAGTATCCAAAAATTATCACCAAATACTCCTCCTTAAGTTTTCAACTGTGCATCCAGGCAGTCTGATCAAAAGTTTTTGAAGGGTGATCTTTGGAGGTTCCTCAAATAGCAGTGAAGACTGATCAGACTGTTGGAATGCACATGCTGTCCTCAGACTTTGCTAGGTATACATGCCCAAAGATGTTAAAGGCTCCATATCCCTTAAAAATAGACATTTTATTATCCAAGACAGGTTTAATAAATTGATATATCGTATTAATACAATCATAAAATGTGGCACCGGACGGCCTGTAAAATTTCAGTTACTCTCATTCTTGAAATAAAATGATTTTTTTTTATTGTATTTCTGAAATAATGTTGCCAACATTTAATTCAGAGAAATGATAATAA
Organism: Anodontia alba; assembly: GCA_964016985.1. Lineage (NCBI taxonomy): Eukaryota > Metazoa > Mollusca > Bivalvia > Lucinida > Lucinidae > Anodontia > Anodontia alba. The sequence goes on from OZ024821.1 coordinate 10,502,347, forward strand.
TCATTTCATTTTTGATCAAGTTCAAAAACGAGATACTAATTGAATTTTACCCCTGCCATGCGGAATAAATTAAGATGTCACACCTACTTCTAATTTTCAGCCAATCAGATTATTCGATCCAGGTTGTCAATACAAATTCACATACTTACTGACAAACAGTAGAGAGCCAGATCAATTGGCTTCTTCATTAACCCATGTCCTGCTGAAACTAGATATGCACTGCCTTTTCAAACAGTGCAGATCCAGATCAACTGGCTTCACATTAACCCATGTCCTGCTGAAACTAGCAGGGCATGGGTTAATACATGTGAGTCAGTAAGCATATCCGCCCAGTCTGATCAGCATTTTTGGTCTTCACTGTCTTCCTGAAGGTCCTGAGAATGACAACGCTGTGGGGATGTGCAGGCTATTCTAGTCCTCTCAAAGTCACATGTTTTAAAGATATATTTCATGTTGTAGCTTACCATACAAGTTACCTTTAAACCAACTCATTCAAACCCATGATCATAACTTCAGATAAGGCATTTTTTTCAACCGAAAAGTAATGACATTTTTCTTATTTCTCCATGAAAACATATGGTGTGGTACTCATTAGAAGTGCCACTCTGAGATTTTTCTTATGAGTAAGCACAACATATGTTTTCAGGGATAAACAAGTACTGATACTTTTCTTATTTCTCCATGAAAACATATGTTGTGATACTCATTAGAAGTACATCTCTGAGGAACTTCTAATGAGTGACCACAACATGTTTTCGTGGTGAAAAAAGATTTTTGTAAGTTGATACTACTGTTATCTGCAGCTATGCCATGATGCACAAATCATATCACATTGTAAATGCTTGACTGATATAAACATAAAAATCTAAAAGGTTGCCTTTGGAAACAAAGTATACACAAAAGAAAGAAAATCGGTACTTCATAATGCTGTTTATGCCCTCGGTTTAAACCGTATTTGATTTTCAAAGTAACCAGAATGGGCTAAATAATCCCTAAGGAAATAAAATATAATATTCACTAAGATGCCACCATCTAAGACCTTGATAATACTAAGTATCACAGTCTGTTTCCTGTTACGCTTATTAATCTAAAAAACTCTCTGGAATAATTCAGCAAATGACAAACTGACAATATTTTTCTTATGTTTCCCAGAAAACAGGATCTGACAATCCATGCAAATTGTCTCCAATGGAGACAATTTGCATGGACTGTCAAATCCTGTTTTCTGGGAAAAATAAGATTGTGGCAACTTGCATAGAATGTCAAAACATGTTTTCTGGGGAAAAAATAAGAAAAAAACATTTCAGAATGTCATCTGCGAAAAATTTTACCTTGCATCCTAAAAATGTCTCCAATGTATAAAATGCTGGAAAAGATTTATATAGTTGCCTCCCCTGACTGAGTATCCCTTCACCTTAAGGCAGGTGCACTCAACAAAGTCTCAGATCAGCCGGCACATATGTGCTGCAGTCTAATAATTCAGACATATTTATGTGTGTTTTTTTTTTTTTTTTTTTTTTTTTTTTTTTTTTTGTTGTTTCTAGAAGTTTTCATAATACAGTCGACTCTCGTTATCTTGAATTCCAAGGGACTCTCTGAAACATTTCGAGATATCTGTACTCCGACATATCAGATTTGCAGAATTGAGGAAAAAATAATTCGTATAACTACATTTAACAAATATAAATGTAATTGGACTCATGAAAATAGAGATATATTGAAAATATTGTGGAAAAGAGGAGAAACTGCTCCTAAGGAAAAGTGGAGAAATTGCTCCTTAGGAGCAATTTCTCCTCTTTTCCATAATAGTTTTTAACCTGTTGTTAGATTTTCGTGTTTAGACAGGGACCAAATTTTCACTTCGAGATAAGAGAGTTCGAGATAACGAGAGTCAACTGTATTTCATACACTAACTGAAATAAGAACAAAAGTTAGTAACAGAGAGCAAAAGAGAGAGGAAAGACAGCTTCTATTTTCACTCCTTTCATTGAATCAAATGACTGGCAAAATAATCAAATTGTTAACAACGTTAGCTGCCTACACTTATCCTTTTTGACTAAACACGCCAGTGGCTCTCAACATAAAATGAGAAAATGAGTCTTTGGTAAATATGTGGTAGTGATGACTCTGATTAGCCTGTACCTCATGCAGTCTAATAACTTGCAGGCTGTTCTGAGTCTGCTGTGTGTATGTATAATTAGGAACTGGTACACTTTCAGGGGAGGCAACTCTATCAAATTGTTTTGCCTCCCTTAGGGGTTTGGTGTGCAGGAAAGTGAACAGGAAGTCAAAAACGTTGTTTCCCTTGTAATAAACAGCAAAAAATCTATATCCAGTCCCTTTGAGGTACATTTTTTTTTATTGATGAGACCAATATGGTTTACCCATACTTTATAATAATGGTGCCAAATCATTTAAAATAGGCCTTTATTTCTTTAGCAAGGAAAAAAAAATCCACATCAACCTGCCCATCCTAGCAGTTGGTTGCTGTTGAGCAGGGATATAATGTCACAGTCATGTTGAGACACTGCCACTTAATTGGAGCAACTTTTGTACCTAATATATATGGGACATGTTTTCATATGATGAAACAGACAGCACCAGATAAGAAGAGCTTTTTCTGCAAAAATGTGGGAATGATTTATCCCAAAATATATACATGTATATTGTAGCTACTCAAAACTTGCTTCAGTAATGCAATTCAAATGAAAACCCACAAGATTTGGTGCTAAAATATCTTGTGAATATTCCCCATAGCTCCAGATGAGGTACTTTTCTCAATGGTATTTTGCAACAAACAGCATACATATTTTTCTTATGTTTCGAATAAAGAAATAAGGAAAATATTAATCTGAATAGTTCCTTTATCTAAACCCATGAGACCATGAACAATTTTTAATGGATATAAGCAATGTCCTGAGCAGAATATATAAATTACAGGTTGGTCAGAATCCTAAATCTGCATAGATCTGTGTGAAAATTCTCCCAAGGCCAGTTTCATACTAATTACCATGAAGTAATGCAATTGTACAATTATTTGTTGTGAAGAAATGTTTGTGAAAGTCCCCTTATCAAAACTTCAGGAAATAAATATTTACCTGCGAAACTAAGCCACAAATAATGCTAATTTTGTCCCTGCAAAATACAGCACCAGATTAGGGGGTACTGGGATTTTTTTTTCATTTTGCAATGAAATCATATGTTGTGGGTACTCATTAGAAGCACCTCATCGAGGCACCTATAAGGAGTACCCATCAAATATATGCTTGTGGAGAAATAAGAAAAATAAGCCAGCACATGACAAAACCTACAAAATGGCATGTGCGCCCAGCAAAGACTCAGATCAGCCTGGGCATCCACCTAGTCTGATCAGAGTCTTTGCTGAGCACTCATTGGGCAGCTAAGGACCTAAGCTTTCTTCATGCTGACAGTGAAGACTCTGATCAGCCTGGGCAGATGCCCAGGCTGCTCTGAGTCTTCGCTGGGTGCACATGCCATTTTGTAGGTTTTGTTATGCGCTGGTTCAAATATCAACAATTTCATGGTTGAAAAAAGTGCCTTATCTGGAGCTATGATATGTGTAAATATACTATGAAGTATATTTTATGTGTAGATAAGCCACAATGAGAAATGTACCTTATGACAAGGAAAAGATTCAGACCTCTATATCTACTGTCTGCCAGAGGAAGCCAGGCTCCTTGGCTATCCACAGATAAATCAGATGATGATGATTTGGTGTTTTACATCTCTTTCTATATTATATAAGCCAGACTGAGACAATGAAGGAATGAAATGAAAGACAAAATGAAGTGCCACTCAGTCATGAGCTGAACTCTTGGAATGCAAACCCCGGGCCTCACGAGTGGAACTTAATCCTTTTCTTGCTAAACACGTCATGCCCTGTCTTAGCAAACAGTGTAGATCCAGATCAGTTGGCTTCTGAAGAAGCCAACTGATCTGGATCTGCACTGTTTGTCATTAAATATGTGAATTTCTATCAAAAACCTGGATCAAGTAATCTGATTGGCTGGAAATTAGAAGTGGGCGGATCTTAATTTATTCAGCATGACAAGGGTTAAAATTTCTAACTGCTTGGCCATTTGGACGCTTCTAACACTGCGCTGCACTTCTGCTCTGGCATGCAGGTTTATCGATGTTTTTGCTGGCAGCAAGTCATAAGGTACAGATTCTAATATTGCAACTTGTATTTACTGAATTAAAAAACAAGAACTATACTTCATAAATATTTTCACATACCCGGTATATGAACTAATAAGTATGTAAATGTCCTAAAAATTTGTACATCATAAAGTTTCTGAAAAAAATGGTATACGCATACAGTGCAGACCCTGATCAGACTGATCTACACTATTTACCATTTCACTAAGAAACAAATGCACAAAAAGCAAAATTTAGGCCCAGAAAGTATGGAATAAAGTGTTCGAAATTTAAGGACATTTGCTGTATACATACAGATATATTAAAAACTGAGATCATACTGTATCACATCTTACTAATACATATACTGTAATTGTATAAATGTACATGGGGATAAATATTTGTGATTTTATAATTTTAAATAATTTCACTGGTATTAAAATTTGTGGATATGTAAATTGGCCTTTATACTTCTATACAAAAATATATGGTTCGCGTGTATAAAAGTTTGCAGATTTATGCTAACCACGAAATTTGCTAACATAAACCACAATATTTGCTAACATTAATACACCACGAACATTTGTTCAATTACAGTATTTAACCTTAATATTCTAACATCTTAACTCCTTATCCAACTTGTCCAGTTTTTATACTTGCTCATGTGTCTAACAACTGCTCTATGATTGGGAAATAATTTGGACTGATCAGATGCCTTCTGATCTGGGTCTACACTGTCTGCCCAGGCATGTCTGAATACAAAAGGTAGTAATACTACAAATCGTAACCAGCCTATACCAGTCAAGTGGTGGTCCTATTCCTTAGCTAGATATTTCCCGTAATCAACTATGATTTCATTTAAATCATCTGTTACACAATAAATGAGGGCATTAGGTGAATGGATATTTTTGTCCATTTACAAGGGAGAAAACTTTTATGACTTCCTGTTTGCTGTTGTGATGTGGTTAAAGCCTAAGTTTACCATCACAGATATTTTTATAGATACTGTCAGTGAGAGATTCATACTGTCCCGATTTAGAATTCATATAAAATAATCTATCTTTGGTAGCACCGGGATTAATACCATCATCTCGTAAAGATGTCTTCTTGAGCTTGAATGTTCCTGCAATTATAAACGTATTGTATTAAGGCTACTGTTGGTAGATTTCCGGCTATTTTTTTACAAGGGATATAACTTTTCTGACCTCCTGTTTGTCTTACTGTACATCAAGCCCCTTCAGAAAAGGAATCTACTGTAGAAGGAAGTAATTTCCTTTTAGACCCTTTTCAGAAGGGAACAAAACCATTTCTGGTAATGTTGTCTTTCTTGAAAGTATATCAGTTCCCCTTAAGGGAATGGATATAATTTCAAGGGAGGCAAATCTGGCAGAACTATTTTGCCTTCCACTGAAAAGGGGTCTACTTTAAATGGGAAGAATTTGTTCCCAGGGAGTATTTGTATGCAGGAAGGCAAACAGTCACAAAAATTGTCTCCCTTGTAAAAATGGTGGAACACCTACCAAGGGTATCCAGCCCCCTTAAGAAATAGCGGGTGAGCAACATTCAATTTACTTTTATATTTTAAATATTTTTTTTTTCACTTTTCACTCATTATCATTATTATTATTATTATTATGATTTTGCATGCAGAAACCTCTTTTTAATATTACTGACTTGGGCGAACCTGCACAGGGTGCTACAGTATGGCAAACAAAATGTGATAGTGAAGATAAATGAAGGTGAGTGGTTAAAAGGTGGAAGTTTTGGTAACAGTACATACTTAATAGAATACAAGGTCTCAGTGGTCCTGAACTACTCATGTGATTACAAAGGTGTCAAAATACAACATCCTGGTAGCATAAAAAATCTGAACAACAACATCCTGGTAGCATTAAAAATCTATACACAACTCAGAGTAATTGTTAAGAAGGAGTATTTGGTGATAATTATGGGAAAGTTTTCTCCAATTCTCAATAAAATTATTTAGTTGGTACTCATTAGAAGCACCTTACAAAGGCCCTTCAAAGGAGTACCCACAACATACGTTTTTATGGATAAAATTACAAAAATTATCCACGACTTATCGCCAAATACTCCTCTTTAACGATTCTTCTGACAACAACAATCGAACTGCTCCTTAAGGGCTACAATGTTTGTCATTCTGACAGCCAGCATCTTTTATCACATCTCCAGGGATAAATGGGAATGGATACACCTGGTAAATTTTCTGCCATTTTTTAAAAGGGAGACAACTTTTGAAATTTCCTGTTTGCTTTCCTGTATATCAAATCCCTACTGGAAAAGGGTCTATTCGAAAAGGAAAAAAATTGCTCTCCCTGGGTCTACTCTAAAAGGAAAGAATTTGAGCAAATTCTTTTCTTTTAGAGTAGACCCCTTTCAGAAGGGAAGTAAAAAATATTTTGACAAGGTTGTCTCCTCTAAAAGTGTATCAATTCTCCTTAAATGGACTTGTTGAAATTTCAGGATAACAATGGAAGAATTTACAGCAGGTAAATCTGGAAACTAGCTTACCAGTTAAGTCGGCCTCTTTTATAAGCCTAATAAACAGTGGTCTAGCATAGGGTGGCAGAGTTTTTTGGAGCTCTTTATTCAGTTGAGAAAGGTCAAGATTGTCATTCTGATCTACAATAGCTGCCATACCAGCTCTCCCCTCCGTACCTGTTAAATACAATATTTGAGTCACATGTTGTGCAAATCAAAAGCTTAAATCTTCTGCCAAGAAAACTTGTAGCAGATTTCAGAGAAAACAAGTCTTGAAATTTCATGTGAATTGTCTTGCTGAGGCACTTCTAAGAAGTACCATAACATATGGCAAGTACCATAACATACGGCAAGCAGATGATTCATAATAAATGTCAAGACTTGTTTTCTCTGTAAAATCAAAAAAAAAAAAAAATTAAACCAGTCGCCTGGTTAAATTTTGCAAACAGCTGAGCCCACACAAACAGTGTCATCTGCTTCTAATGATCATGGAGCAGAGCTCTAGATACATGTATGGTGCTTTTTCTTGTCAAAAAGTATTGGTAATTTTCTTCTTCTGTCATGAAAACATGTGCATGCCAATCAGATGCATCTCAGAGAGGCACTTCTAATGAGTACCCACAATATATGTTGCTGTTTTTTTTTGTTTTTTTTTTAGAAATAAGCAAAATACTAAAATATCAATCTGGATACCCCTCTTATCTAGAGCTCTGTCATGGAATAAAATTGATGATGCCTCACATAAGTTTTAAGGTACCATTTTTCTTGTCAACATTTGTCTTCTTTAAGAACAGCACTTTAACAGTGTGTGTAAGAATTACTGATTATTTGAAAACTGATATCCGACGAACTTAGGGATGAAAAAATACCTATAGAAATCTCCTGTCAGAACACCAAGGTACATTTACAAAAGTAAGGTGTAATACTTCTAAGCCCAGTTGCTCAAAGCATTGTTAGCTTAACAAGCTTATTAGTAGTCAAAATGTTAACTGTTCTAGTAAGTACAATATCTAATTCACAGGTATTTTTGCTGAAAAAAATGTGAGTAGCTTTTGCAAATGCAAAAGCTACTCACATTTTTTTCAGCAAAAATATTAGCGTATATGCCATATTTAATGATCAAAGTTTTAACGATATTTTAACTAACGACATTGTTAGTTTTGAACAAATGGGCCCTGGTGTCCAAATGCTTAGGTGTAAATATGGTATTACATGATTGTAACTGATATGAAGGAAAAGGTATCTTATTGCAGTTTTGAATTATGCAAGTGCTTCTAATGCATACCCACAACATATGTTTTTGTGGGAAATAAGAAAAATATTATGTGGATGTATACCCCTCTTATCTGAAGCTATGATGTTTGCTTATCCAGATCAGTCTCATTCAGTCTTAATGTATAGCACTCTGGGTAAAATTTTCAGCAGACACCATATTGAAATATTTTTCTTATATTTCACAGAAAACAGCTTTTCACATTTCATGCAAATTGTCTCCACTGGAGACAATTTGCATGAAATGTCAAATCCTATTTTCTGGGAAAAATAAGAAAAATATCATCAATTTGTTGTCTGCTGAATTTGCCCAAGAGGGGTAAAGGTTAAATTCAACGCCACTACCTACCTGGTACTTCTACTCCATAGACCACGGCATCTTGCATCCTCACAATTTTACTGATGGCTGTCTCCACCTCTGTGGTTGATACATTTTCTCCTCTCCAGCGGAATGTGTCCCCAGTTCTATCACGGAAATACATGTAGCCATTTTCATCCATAATCAATATATCACCTATAATAAAATGCATACAAAAATTATGTTACTCTAAATATTTAGACAAACATGTCTGAGCAAACAGTGTAGATCCTGATCAAACTGCTCATAAAGGAATAGTTGACCACGGTCTGCACAGTTTGCCATTCTGCCAGCACTATTTAAATACATCTCTAAATAGATCTATTCAGATTTTAGGAATGGTATTACTGTCTCCCATCAGGGGCCATAACTCTGTTGAAGAATGATATAAAAATGCAAAGCAACAATCCCTATTTTGAACTTGCCAGGATCAGTGCACATGAATGTATGATTAAAACTCATTAGTTCTTTCTAAAGATATCAACCCTTAAAGCGCCAAACAAAAGTTTTAGCAGACGACATTCTAATAAAAACATTTTTTTCTTAGAAAATAAGCCTTGAAATTTCATGTAAATCATCTGCTTGGCAGATGATTCACATGAAATGTCAAGACTTATTTTTTAAGAATAAAAAATATAAAAAATAAATTTAAAAGTGTCGTCTGCTGCAGTTGTGATAGGGGCTTTAAGGGTTAAGCAGAAACTATTTTCTAACATCAATCAGATGCAGCAACTCCTGAAAAAATGTAATCATCAGTGCACGCGCTAAATCTGACCAGCACCCATCAATTCTTTCACAAGGTATTGAGCGGAAACAAGTTACCTATTTTCTAACATCAAACAAGGGCCTAACTCTGTAGAAAAGTAATGAAAAATGCCAAATAACAATCCCATAAATATGACTTGGTGATTTACATTCCTTTCAACACTATTTAAGTAATATCAAGACAATGGAAAGGTGACAATAAAAGGCTCTGTGCAATGAAGCACCATACAGTCATGAGCTAAATTCGCCTCCAGTGGGATTTAACCCATTGTATACTGAATAGACTCTCCCACACTATATATTGGAAGAGTCCAATTTCAATTTTAGGTACATCCAGCAATGAGATTTACATATTCCTAGAAAAAAAAGGCTAAACTATTTGCAAACAATGGAGACCCAATCAGACACCGCATTCTGCGGCATCTGATCTGGGTCTGCACTGTTTGCCAATTACTCTTTTACGGGTCTCCTGACTACAATGAGTTAAACCTCAGACCTCAGGCTCAAAGTCTGCAACACTAACCACTCAGCCACCCACACACTTCAGTGACAACCCCGACCTTGAACTTGTCAACATCAGTGCACAAACAAATTGGACCCAAATCCATAATTCTTTCAAACAATATTGAGCAGAAATGAAAGTGTTTCAGGTGGATGGAGGGACAGCAGGATAACAGGAAAGTCTGCTGAAATGGGGGAAGGGGGTTTGGGTAAAATAACAGAAATTATTCTACTTATTTTATACATTTCAAGCCAAATAATAAGTCATGTTAATGCTATAAACTCTGGGTAAAAAATTCAGTAAATATTCTGATTTTTTTATTTTTTCCTTCAGAAAATGAGATTTGACAGTTCATGCAAATTGTCTCCTAAGGAGACAACCTGCATGAAATGTCAAATCCTACTTTCTGGGAAAAATAAAAAAGAAAATCATCAATTCTTTTTGTCATCTGCTGAAGTTTCCAAGAACATGTTAAGTGTAAAATCATCAATGCAAGCACTCATTACTCCTGTTAGATTTACCTGTTAGGAATGCCATATCTCCTTTCCTGAAAACATCTTTAGCTGTCTTTTTCTCTGTTGCTTGTTTATTCACATAGCCATCAAATTCTCGGAATGGATCTCCAGTGATTATCTTCCCCACAAGTTCACCAGGCTCACCTGATATATCACAGAAAAATAAGCTCTGATAGCATAGTTCTAACAAAAAAGAGCTTCCAGAGAACCATTTTCTTTATTTCTCCATGAAAGCATATGTTGTGGGTACTCATTAGAAGCACCTCTCTGAAGTATGTAATACACACTACAGTCAAACTTCAATGGCTTGAACATCTTTGGGACCATGATATGGGTAGTTCGAGCCACTGATGGTCAATCATGGCGCCAGGTCAGGAAGCAATTAGCAATAAATTAGGGAAATCTTTTTCGATTATCTACACAAAAATTGTATGTTGTGTACTCATTAGAATTGCCTTGAGGCAATTCTAATGAGTACACAACATACAATTTCATGATAAAATCAGAAAATTTCCCTATTTGTTTTCTTGAGCTATCAGAAGAATTGTGAAGTGACTCAAAAATGAGTTTGAATTAACTATGGTAAATGAGCCATCAGTGTTTGAGCTATTGAGATTCAACTGTATTTTCTTGCATTGTGCAGCAAATGAGTATCAAGAGAACAATTACCCGATTTGTTTTGTACAATCATATCCTCACTGATATGAATGTAACTATAGAATACCATTAAATTACAATGTTGGGACCTTTTTATAAGGATTAATTACAAGACTGTTTGGGATATAAGGATGTTTTGCATATATAATGGTTTAAAGGAGGACCCAACAAATGTAGCCAGGTGAAAATATGTAATAATAGAAAAGTGACCATTTTTAGTAGTTTTACTCCACTGATTTTAGTTACTGATGCTTCCAAACAACATTGTGAAAATTTCAGAAAATTTGAAATTGTAACCTACATGTAGTAAATATGCCTCCAATCTACCTAACCTACCTATTTTTGCATAAACTGCATATATTTTTATTATGGAATAAAAAAAATATGAAAATATTCAAATATTTTACAACCAATCACAAGAATAAAAATTTTTCTGCATAGGCAGTTACAGAGGTTTTGCATTAACCTTTACCACTACCTTGTCTAATTCAGCAGACGACAAATTGGTGATATTTTTCTTATTTTTCCCAGAAAACAGGATTTGACATTTCATGCAAATTGTCTCCATTGGAGACAATTTGCATGAAATGTCAAATCCTTTTTTCTAAGAAAATAAAGAAAAATGCTTTAATACGTCATCTGTAGAAAATTTTACCCAAAGTCTTAGCATTAAATTATAAATTTACTTATTATGAGTAAATTAATGTCAGAAACCTGGGGAAATGATGAAGATCCAGATCAGATGCTGTAAACTGCAGCATCTCATCTGAGTCTACACCATTCGGCACTCATTCAGCAGTTTTTAGTCACATCTACAGGTTGTGTGGATTTTTTAGGAAATGTGACAAAAGGAGTTAAGGGGGTCCCAGTACTTAGGCTGAATATGGTAGGTCGAAGTTCTTACTATTCAAATGTTAACATATTTGTTGTAACCAAAGTCAGAAGTGCTTATTGTGGTGCACAGACTGTTAAACATTAGATCCATACACAAGGCTTTCGCCATTCGAGCCAATACACGAAAAAGGAGACTGTATGGTTTCCCAGCTTGTGGTTCTTCAAATGCACATGCACAATCCCCTATTTGGGCTACAGATGTGCATTTTTTTCCTGAAGCTCCCTCAAGGTCTCTACTACGTGTCTGTGACCAGCAAAGGCTCTGGCAAGACTGCGCTTATGCACAGGCTTGTCTCAGCATTTCCTGGACGCCTGTGTACTAAGTACCCTTTTCTCATATGCTGATATGCTAAATTTTAAGTACAAGAACAATTCAATAGTATTCATTGTTGTTGTTTTGTCATTAAAAGGGAATGGAATGACTCCAAGGGAGATCACTTTGATCTGAAAGTATCTGCCTCCCTTTCTCCCTTTACAAAGATAGAAAATTCTTTCTTTCATGAAAATCTCCCATTGAGAAGTAATTCTTATACCACATACACTACCTTATAACACAGTTCGTTATAACACTGTTTTGGATATAATATGGTTCAAAGATGGATCCCAAAAATGTATAGATTATATTGAAAAATGACCATAAATGGTCATTTTTCAATATAATCTATACATTTTTGTTTGGATATAACACAGTTGTTTAACTAACACTAACACAGTTTATGCTATGGACCCCAACAATAGTGTTATAAAGAGGTTGTGGTGTAATGAAAAATGAATTCTTCTTTTTGGCCCAAAAGTATAGCTCAAGAGATGGAGTTGTATTTCTTCTGAAAAGTATTGATCATTTTATTATTTCTCCACAAAAACATATGTTGTGGTTACTCATCAGAAGCACCTTGGTGAGGCACGTCTCATGAGTACCATAACATATGCTTTCATCAAGAAATAGGAAAAATATTTATCTGGCAACCCCTCTTATCTGAAGCTATATGGATAAACTAACATCATAGCTACAAATAGAAGGAGTATCCACATACACAACCTCTTTATAACATTATTGTTGGGATCCAAAGCATAAAACATGTTAGTTATACAACCGTGTTGTTATCCAAACAAAAAAGTATAGATTATATAGAAAAATGACCATTAATGGTCATTTTTCTATATAATCCATCTTTGAATCATATTGTATCCAAAACCATGTTATAACGAACTGTGTTATAAAGAGGTTAATGTGTAATATTTTTTTATTTCTCAACAAAATCATGTTGTGTACCACAACATTTGTTTTGATGGAGAAATAAGAAAAATATTTCTCTTGATACCCTCTTCATCTGAAGCTATGCACCATAGGTCACCTTTTCGCATTTATTCAATTACCTGGTTTAGCTTTGACACATACACCATTTCTATCTCTTATAATCTCATTAGTCTTTGGATCCACCTTGATCAATGTCACTGGGTAAACCGATGGTAATATCATCGACTTGAAACCAACAGCGCCTATTGTGTTGTCAAAATTAACTGAAATATACGCCATTCATTCATTAGTGCAATCAAACCCACAATTCCTGTATCCAGGGCCCAGTTGTTTAAAGCATCGTCAGCTTAACTAGCTCATTAATGACAAACTTGTTAACTGTTGTAGCTAAGGTATTTTCAAATACATTTATATTTTTGCTGCAAAAATGTGAATAGCTTTTGCACTGCAAAAGCTACTCACATTTTTTCAAGAAAACTTATCAATGTATTTGCCTTATTTCAAGACATATTTTAACTTCACATTAGCTAACAACTTTGTTAAGTTTTGAACAACTGGGCCCAGGTAAATATTTTCTTATTTCTCCACCAAAATGTACTGTATAAACCCTAAAAAATGGACACATTTAACTCCTTACCATATACGTTCATGGCTCCATAATTTGAACAAGTCCATTTCACTGCCTGTCTATCTCTAACAAACTGCATTCTGCAGCATCTGATCTGGGTCTACACTTTTGCTCAGTCCTGTCAGTCACAGTACTTAGGGCTATTACGGTATGTTGTGGGCATTCATTAGATTTGTCTCAGTGAGGCAATACCAATGGGTACACAAAAGATGTATGATTGTGGATTCATAAGAAAGATATCAATGCATACTGGTGAAAGAAGGGTTTTATCTGGAATTATGCTAAACATATACAGTGGACTCTTGTTATCTCAACTTCGCTTATCTCGAATAATCCCATATCTCAAAGTGAAAATGTGGTCCCTGTTTAAATGAAAATCTAACAACAGGTAACAAAATATTGTAAAAAAGAGGAGAAATTGCTCCTCAGGAGCAATTTCTCCTCTTTTCCACAATTTTTTTCAATACGTGTATATCCTTAACTTCAAAAGTCAAATTACATATTCATTTGTGAAATGTGGTTGTTTGATTTATTTTTTTTCTCAATTCTGCAAATCTGATATGTCTAGGTACAGATATCCTGAAGTATTTCCCAGAGTCCCTTGGACTTCGAGATAACAAGTCGACAGTGTATATTTGAAGTTTGACTTGGATGCAAAAATTTCAATTCATAATATAGCTCCAGATAAGACATCTTTTTGAACCAAAAAAGGTGTGGATATTTTTCTTACCTCCATCATCCACATAAACAAATGTTGCAGCTTCTCATCAAAAGTGCCTTGTCAAGGTCGTTCCAATAAGTACCAACAACAAATGTTTTCATAATGAAAAAGTAAATTTCTGCATACTTCTCTAATCTGGAGCAATGTCATAAGAAATGTATAAATCAGGAGCCAGTTGTTCAAAGCATCGTTAGCTTAACGAGCTCGTTAAGAGGTCAACTCGTGAAGTGTTTTATGACTTTATAACCAAATAAACTAATATTTTTTGTTGAAAAAATGTGAGAAGCTTTTGCAAAAGCTTCTCACATTTTTTTCAATAAAAAATAACGGCACTTTTGAGATATTAAAGTTTGAAATTTTAATGAAACGTTAGCTAACGACATGATTAGTTTTTAACAACTGGCCCCTGTATTTAACTCGTTGTAGTCTGAGAAGTGTACTTAAACTCGGCTTTTTATCTTTTTTCCAACTGAATTTTCATGATAACTTTTTAAATATTAGTCTTCATGAAAACTATCCCCACATAAAAGTTGTTGAGGAAGATACAATGTAGGCACCAATATCTCCAAAAAGTTCCATCAAGGTTGGCAAAATGGCCAAATAACAGCAAATATGAGTATTATTATGCTGGCAGTATTTACTGGTAAATACTGGAAAATACAGGAAAATATTGGTCGAATGAATTGACCACCCTGGAATTTATACAATAACCTACACTCAAAATTCATTGGGGTAATTTCAATTATACTAGTCAGTTGACTTAATATTTATACTAAAGTCTAACACTAGTATCAACTTATTTATTTAATGGTTTATTTAAAAAATGAAATTTAGTACTTCTTTACACTGTTTGCAAAAGTGGGGCATATCTGGGCTTAGCAGGACCAGGGTTCAAGTTTAAAAACATATATTTTATGGAAAAATAAAAAAATTCCAATAATTTGATCAAACATCTTCTCGCAGTTCCCAAGTTCGGCACACCAATAATGCACACCAATAAACTCCTAATGTTACCAATAATATGTGTAACCAGAATATGGTTACATAAACGCTTTGCATTTTGGTGTTAATGTAGTAATGCAAGCATTTCCGTGGTTTGTAGTAAATAGCAGAGGTTACTGACATGGGGGCCTGGCCAATAAGAAGAGAGGGTATTGACATGGCAGCCGGCAACTTCAAATAGCAAGAAAGTCAGGGCATTTTAAAATATGCATCATGTTTTTAGTCCAAAAACACTTTCTAAGACAATGCAAGCAAATTATTTTTCTTCCTTGCACACTAATATCATATTTGTTTATCAAACAGCAGATTTTTAAAACATCTATAGTTTCACAGATCATTTTAACTTTATTGTCATTTTGACACAAAGCTCTGAAGGGCAACATTCTTTTGGAGATTGCAGAAGAGGCCATAAAATTTCATTACATGTATTTGATCAGTTAAACTAGATTTTGGTTTGACAGTGAAAAAAGGAAATTTTGTTTGTGATCGAGTTTCGCTACCTTATATGAAGCAAGTAATGATAATTTGGAAGCACAGATATGTCGAAATTATCAAATTCATATCATTTTGCTGTTGAGTATATTCTATTCTTCTATTCTTGAAATATAACACATCTGAGATATTTACAATTAAGGGATAAATGTTCATTCCACTTTATACCATATTAACCTAAATATTTCAACACATTAACTGCTTACCATATTTATCTGATAATTTAATCTCTACCCCTCTCAGGGCTCATTCAGCAGACGACAAATCGGTGTTATTTTTCTTATTTGTTTTTCTAGAAAACAGGATTTGACATTTCATGCAAATTGACTCTGGAGACTATTTGCATGAAATGTCAAAACCAGTTTTCTGGGAAAAATATTTCAAAATGTTATCTGCTGAAAATTTTACCCAGAGCACTAAGCATTAATTCTTTCCCTGCTAGTGATGACTTTTGTCATCTGCTGATAACCTTCGCAAACAGTTGGGACCCAGATCAGGCCTGACAAAATGTCAGGCCTGATCCGGGTCCAAACTGTTTGACACTCTGATGGTATTCCTGTAAGATTTTTTTTTTAAAAAGTTAACTTTAAAAAAAAATCCACAGACGATAAAAAAGCATGCAAAAGTACAGAGCAAGCAAAGAGTTAAACAAGTCCATTTTACTACCAGCTGATGTGTCTAAAATCTGCTAGACTGATCTGACTGTCCTGTAATTACACTGAAAGTTGTACTTACTAATATTACAATTTCCTTCTGTTGCACCATAAAATTCTCCCATTATTTTAACTCCAAACCGTTTTTGAAAATCTGCCCATATCCCTTTCTGTAATCCATTGCCAAACATCACTCGAACTTTATGCTGGGTTTCTGCTGCCCTATGAGGCTGTGCCATCAGGTACCGACATATCTCTCCAATATATTGGCCAGCCTAGATAGGAAATGAAACAGATAACTGAGCACAGTTCAATGATGATGATTTGGAGTTTTAAATCCCTCTCAATATTATTTAAGTTATATCGAGATGATGGAAGCCCCTGTGCAATAAAGGGCCATATCATCAACAGCTGAATTCTTCTTCGAACCCTTGACCTTATGATACAAAGTCTTACCACTCAACCACCCTTACACTTCAGGGCCCAGTTGTTCAAAGCTAACGATGTCGTTAGTTGACGATTCGTTAAAATTTATATCGAGTGATACACAAATATGCTGAAATTTTTTGCTGAAAAAATGTGAGTAGCTTTTGCAGTGCAAAAGCTACTCACATTTTTTCAGCAAAAAATATCAGAATATTGTTTATTGAATCCGCTAAAACAGTTAACGAAATGACCCTTAACGAGCTCGTTAAGCTAACAATGCTTTGAACAACCGGGCCCTGAGCACAGTTCAAGATCAAGTAGGTATCAGAAGACAGCAGAGTTCTAGATAAGGTGCTTTTTCCCCACCAAAAACATTGATGTTTTTCTTACTGCTCTTCAAAAACATACATTGTGGCTACCATTAGAAACTTCTTGGTGAGGCACTTCTAATGAGTATCCACCACATATGTTTTCATGGAGAAATAAGAAAAAATATTTATCAAAAATATTGTGCACATTCTTACGCCAGAAACTGACAACTGCCCTTCTTGAATCAGCAGAAGGGAGAGAATGACTGTAGAAAATACTTCATGATCAATCTCCAGGAAAAAATGTTGCTGACCTGATCACCAGTCGGAGGCTTCACAAACTGAGCAACCGAGGCTGGCAGTGAGCAATAGTCTAAAGTGATTCTGATGCCTTGCTGGGACTACATGGGTTCTGGTCAGTATATAATGATTAGGTTATACGATCTTTTTGAATTTGAAGAGAATAATTTGAATAGGAGCAATGGTAAAGCAAAACCAACAGCCACTGATTCTGTAAGTGGAGCCCTTTTCTCTTGTTGGTCTCAGACTTTTACATTCAAAAGTGCCTGTGTTTCATACTTTTTGCTAAAATGTACAGAGTGGGGATATTTTTTAATATAAGAGAAGTGCCCTTAATACAAGTAATATGGTATGACAACTTACTGTACAATTATACTGAACACAATCATCCCAGAACCTGCTAGCAGAGAATTTCTTCTTTATTACAACTGTAGTTCCTCGTAAAAATGCTTGTCCGACCCCTATGATACCACCAGCTGTATGGTAGAGGGGGAGAGGGTTATACAATATATCAGAACTCCCTATTTTCAAACAGTTGTTAACAGCAAAGCTCATGTAATAAAACCTACAAAGAAGATTGACAATTGTTACTATGCAGGTTTCTAAAATACAGTCGAACTTCGATAGCTCAAACTCCTTTGGGACCTAGAAAATTTGTTTGAGACAGCGGTAGTTCGAGCCACAAAGGGTTACTATTAGTGCCATACCAAGAGGCATAATGGAGATAATTGTGGGGTATCTTTTCGGTGTTCTATATTATAAACATATGTGTTCTATATTATAAACATATGTTGTGTGTACTCATTAGAATTGCCTCACTGAGGCAATTCTAATGAACACACACAGCAAGATAAAAGAAGAAAATTTCCCTAAATTATCCGTATATCGTATTTGGAGGACAAGGTTGGGCGGCAAATTCCACCCCCGGTATTTACCAGTGGCATTTGCCGGTATTTACCGGTCTGGAAAATACTCCTCAAGTGGCAAATACTGGCAAATACCGGCAAATTGAAATTTTTTTGGCCTTAAAAAACTGCAGAAGTCTTTAAACAAGTTGCATTGAAATAGTATAAGCAAACTAGATGAGTAAGAATGTTAAAATCATTAATTATATAAGGTTACCACCCTGAAGAATAGAAGAAATCTCAATATAAATATGTAACACTGCCAAAAAAGTGAATCTAAGACAAAAATTTTGAAATTATTTAAGCAACAAATGGTCTTTAATTAAAAAAAAAATCATGTAGGCCTTTATCTCAATAGTAGAAATTCACCTGTGCACCTGGCCACTGACATTTACCATAATGACCCTAAGTTTTTGTGCTGGCAGACCATGTCAAAAAGAGCAGACCAAGATCATACTGAACAGTCTGATCAGGATCTTAAATGTTCAAGAGGGTACTTGATAGCCAGGGGCAAGATGTCATAAATGAATGCATATAGACAATAAGTCTAGGTGAAAGTAAAAAGGTCCCTAACAGTGAATGAATACTTATGCAATGTTGCAGTGAAACTCCTGAAAATGCCATCCAGTTCTGCATCTATTGAGAGGGTGTTTTCAAACTTTGGCTTAATCCAGACTAAACTGAGGAACAGACTTGGTCTCCAGAAAGCTGCCAAGCTGGTATTCTGTTACCGCTACCTCAGAGGGAAAGCAGAGATTGACTGGTAGACCTGTGTAAAGACTTCTTTGCATCCTGCCCTTATGTGCTATTGTATGTTGTTTATACTCTTTATTTATTCAAAAGAAAATATTGAAAATATTGAAGAAAAAAAAAAAAAGAAAAAAAAAAAAAAAAAAAGATAAAAAAAGTTTAAAAAAAAAAAGAGAAATGAAAAGATACAAAAAAAAAAATTAAAAAAGAAAAAAAAAGATTAAAAAACAAAAAAAAAATAAAAAAAGAATGAAAAGAAAGAAAAAGTAAAAATAAAAACCTGTAGTGGTAGCCACAAGCCACCTGATGAGTACTTGGCAGGTATGAAACAGGCTTTTTTTTCTCTAGATTTCACTTAACTGAATTTAATATTAAAGTAAACTTAAACCAGAGTTAAACTGCAATCAGTATAATGTAAAAACTAAGTCAACTATGTAGCCCCTATTACAGACATTGTCCATAGGTTGATACTGAGGGTAGGGTTTTGTCTTACTTCCAGGGTGGTAAATGCCAATTTCCAGTATTTGCCGGCATTTACCAGTATTTGCCGGTAAATACCACCGGCATGGAAAATACTCATATTTGCCGGCATTTTGCCAACCTTGTTGGAGGATATCCCTGCGGACTCAAGAATGTGTTCGACTTTACATGATTCATTAGAAAATTATGGTGCTCAATGAATCCCCTAATTGAGGTATTAGGCCCCCTAGCCATCTCTTTTGAAAATAAAGTTTTTTATAAAAGCATTATTGATCAACTATAGGTTTTCAGGGTGAAGGTTAAACAAAATACCGGTCCAGAGCAAATCAGGGTTAAATTCCTCCCCTCATTTCCATTTCTTTGTCAAAAATACCTGTTATGATGGACAATACCGATGTGAATTCTTAATTCCTACAATGGTCTGGGGATAGATACAGCATTCTGAAAAACTCCAGAAATGGCAGACATTATTTATCTTTCATGATAGCAAAATTTATTATCCACTTTTCTGTTTGTTTGACTCACAAATAGGTTGCCAAAAGTAAAAGTTTTCTATCTAAAAAACAGGGTTTTTTTTATAGGTTTATCAGCTAAATTAGAGGCTTTTAAAGATTTCATGCAAATTAAAGGTTTTAAAGGTTCTCCTAAGGATAGGGGAAGTGAGGGATTCGGTACTTACTGAGAAGGACACCTTACAAGAAATGGACACACTTTTAAGGGAGACAACTCTGTCAAAATTTGTGTTGCCTCCCTTCTAAAATGGGTCAACTCTACAAGGAAAAAAAATTGCAAATTCTTCCTTTTAGGCCTAGTCCTCTAAGCTTTTACACTGTATATGTGTGTACATGTATACTCTTGCCAGTAAATGAATCAGCAGAAGTGAGTGAATGACCACAGAAATGATTTCATGATCAATCTCCATTAGATGCGCCTTACCAAGATGCTTCTAGTAAGTATCATTAACATATACATGTATTTTCAAGGAAAAATGAGAAAAATATCAGTGCTTTTTGGTCTTATCTGGAGCTATATGACAGGATGTTTCTGAAATAGAGACACCAGTGTAGCTTACCTTGAATGTGAAATAATAGCAGCCTTTGGTAGGCCTGTGGTCCCTGACGTATACACATAAAACAGTCTTCCTGAAATAAGCAATACAGAACAATCAGGATTTGATACCATGTTAGAGTTTACCACTTTAAGCCCAAAAAATAGATTTGTCATTTCATGCATTGAATTGCATAAAATGTCAAATCCTATTTTCTGGGAAAAGTAAGAAAAATATTCCAAAAATTGTCAGCTGATTTTTTTCCAGCATGCTAAGTAAAAGATTTTCAAACAGTAGGCCTTATGAAATAAGTATTCAAGATATATTTTGTTATTTTTGCGGGAATTCATCACCTTATCACAGGAATGTGATTCGAACAAGATCCTATCCAATTTTTTTTCTGCAAAAACTATAAACTATCCTCAATTATTACCTCAATCATAGCCCTATCAGGAGCTATGCCAAATATCAACAATAAAACATCAATAAGCTAATAGCCCAGTATGATTCTCTTGTAGAACTAGAAAGTCAGCAAGTGCCTCACCAGTGATCCTACATAATAGGGCCCAGGCGTTCAAAACTAACAATGTTGTTAGTTAACGTATCGTTAAAACTTTGATCATTAAATGACATATAAGCTAAAATTTTTGCTGAAAAAATGTGAGTGGCTTTTGCATTTGCAAAAGCTGCTCACATTTTTTTCAGCAAAAATACCTGTGAATTAGATATTGTACTTACTAGATCAGTTAACATTTTGACCACTAACAAGCTTGTTAAGCTAACGACGCTTTGAACAACTGGGCCCAGGTATATTACAAATATAAATCCAACATCTGGTGAAACTTGTAGCCAAAGTTATTCAGGCTTAGCCTTAAGGGGAACTGATACTTTTTCTCTACTTTTCTTTCCCTAGATACTGCCACACGGACATTCTGGGCTGGTGGGTAAGCTAAACTTTTTGCTGAAATTTTTGCTTTAAAAAGTGTTTTGTCTGCCTTTTGAAAAGACGTCTACTCTAAAAGGAAAGAATTTGCTCCCCTTGGGAGCAAATTCTTTCTTTTTAGAGTAGACCTATTTTCAGAAGGGAACTGGTCTGCAGAAAAGCAAACAGGAAGTCAAAAAAGTTGTCTCCCTCATATAAAAAGGCTGAAAATCCACCAAGAGAATGTATTCCCCTAAAAGTGCAGGAGATATACCCCAAACAGGTAATTTTTTGTCTAAAACATAGATATACATAGGCTGTGCCAAGGGGAAACATGTCTTTGGGCATATGAGGACAGCAAACGCCCAGATCAGCCTGTGCATGCACACAGTCTGATCAGGGTTTTCCCTATCTGCAAACAGAATCATTGGATATTATAGAATGTTTCCATGGAGAACAAATGCCCGGATGAGACTGAGCATGTGCAGGATGATACGAATCCAAATATTTTGCGTTTGCTCTAAGGCACTTTTTTGTTCGACATGGCTTATATCTAGATAATGTAGATGTAGGAGATATAACTATATATGTATTTTCTGATATATAGGTCAAAGGTCAACATACAGGTCACAATGACTTACTTATGATATGCAACACAACAACTTCACTAACTGTATACATACACAACATTTGGCGAACCTAGGCATAAGAGTATAGATTTCCACTGAGGAAGTCAATTTTTCCACAACGCAGGTCAGAGGTTAAAATATAGGTCACAGTGACCTACTTATGGTACGTGATAAACTGTATTTATCAGATGTAACCACACACCAAATTTGATCAGCCTATGTAGTACAGGAGATATGGCCATGAGAAAAACTTGTGGACAAACACGCAGTGATTTCTTGAGGGCAAACATAAATTTGGGAACCTAATACATGTATAGCAAATTCAAAATTATTGTTTCTTAACCCTTTCAGCCCTGGGACCCAAACAGACACTTTTTCATAATGAGCCATCAGGATCTTCACTGTTTGCCATTCTGCTTTTATTTTACCAAATCACCTATTTACAATCATGGACTTTTCCAAATTCAAAGATTGAAGAGTCTACTTCAGAAATCAGGGATGAAATGGTTAAGGGAACTTGATATATCTGGTGCTTTTTTCAACCATTTTTTTACATGGGAGACAATTTTTGTGACTATGTTTGCATTCCTGCAACACAGCACCTTCCGAAAAGACTACTCTAGAAGGAAAGAATTGGTCCCAGTGCTGGTATTTTTCTTATTTCTACATAAAACCATATATTTTAACCCTTGTCTTGCTGAATAAATTAAAATGACACGCCCACTTCTAATTTACAGCCAACCAGATTACTTGATCCTGCTTTTGATATAAATTCACATATTTAATAGCAAACAATGCAGATCTAGATCAGTTGGCTTCTTCAGAAGCCAACTGTTCTGGATCTACACTGTTTGCTAAGACAGGGCATGTCTTGTTCAACAAGAGAAGGGTTAAGTTTTTGTTTGTGTTGAGGTTTTACGGCCCAGTCAACCCAATGGGGTCATGTCGAGCGTGGTCAATTTACCTAACCTCACGTTTACTGGGCAGGCTTAGTCCTCTAAGCAATACACCAGTATTGTGCACATTCTTTCCCCAGAAACTGACAACTGCCCTTCTTGAATCAGCGGAAGGGAGAGAATGACCATAGAAAATATTTCATGATCAATCTCCACGAAAGAATGTTGCTGACCTCGGCGGAGGTCGAACTCGCAACCTCCTGGTCTCCAGCAGGACACGCATCCAACTGAGCCACCGAAGCCGAGAAGGGTTAAGTACTCATTAGAAGCACCTCAAGAAGGTGATTCTAATGTGTACCCATAACATATGTTTTCATGGAGAAAGAGGAAAAAATATAATGTGGATACCCTGTCTTATCTGTATCTATGCACTTTTGACAAAATGTGTGGTAATTCTTATACATAGCAAAAGGAGGGGAGGGTGTGGGGCATGAATAAACACATACACTTGCAACAGTATACATATATAAATATCAGAAATCCATACTAACCAGTAAACTTTAAGCCTGTGGGAGCTGGTGGTGGGAAGGTAGGACTCTTTTCCAGCAAGGGATCAAGTGGGATAGCCCTTAGTCCCTCTGTTGATCCTTGACCCGTCATGTACAACTGTATACCATGTGGTAAGTCACCAGCTATATCACTCACAGCTATAATAATAAAATTGGTGTAATTCATACCTCCAAATAAGGTGCCTTTTTCAACCCAAAAAATAATGGTACTTTTATTTCTCCATGAAAACAAATGTTGTTGTATTCATTAGAAGCGCCTTAGAAAGGAACTTCTAATGAATACCAAAACATATGTTTTCATGGAGATATAAGACAAATATTATGTGGATACCCCCTTATCTTGAGCTATGATAATTCTGTGGCTCTTATAAGAATTTTATAGGAAAGCATTACTTGCTAAAAAAGAAGTCCTCAACTGTAAACTATTGTATAAAATGTTTCAAACTTTAATTTTTTCATGTATATGGTTAAGTTTTAACTATTTCATTCTTTCTCTATGTAATCCCACCAATTTGGTACCCAACTAAAAAACATGCAATTAAAGTAAAAGAATCTAGAGCTATACAAACAATGTAAACCCTTTAGGAGCAGTTTGATCTGAGTATACAAAGTACTGATATTTCTCTTATAACACCACAAAAACATCTGTTGTGGGTACTCCATGGGAACACCGCCAGGAGATTTTTCAGTGACTACTACCCACAACATGTTTTGTGGAGAAAATACCTTTCTTTGTCAAAAAAAGTGCCTGAATTGAAGTCATGGATACAATGGAAAGCTAGAAAAAATATACTTTTATTCTTATATCTCTATGAAAAGAAATGTTGTGGGTACTAACGAGTAGCCCAGATTGAGTACCCATTTCATATACTTTCATATACTAGAAAGATAAACTAGAAATGTCTCCAAAAAACTCTGATGCCCCCTGCCTGAAAAACTTAAATACAAATGGCTAACACAGGACACAGACGGAGACGGATGGACGGGGTTAATTCTGTATGCCCTTTCCACGTTTCTTTGTGTGTGAATCAGCAGAAAAAGGAGAAGGACTGTAAAAATCATCTGATAATCTTTCTGCATAAAAGTTATGCAGCCAAGCTGGGATTCAAACTTGCTAGCCCTGGATCTAAAGTCAGATGTGCAACCAACTGTGCTAGGTAGCCCAGCTTTTTTTTTTAATTGAAAAAAAAAATATTGTAAAATGAAGTGCCTTATTAAGAGCTCTGACAAGCTGACTGTTCCTGCATCTGCAAGGGTCCTTTTGTGTATGATAAGAGTTCATGTCCTAGGTGCAGATAAAGGGAGTACAATGTCTTCAGATACAATAAGGGAATGGATACATAGTTACAGATAAGAGGGGGTATCCACATAATATTTTACTTATTTCTCGATGAAAACATATGTTGTGGGTACTCATTAGAAGCATCTCACTGAGGCACTTCTAATGAGTACCCACAACATATGTTTTAGTCGACAAATACAAAAGATATCAGCATTTTTCGGATGAAAAAAGCGCCTTATCTGTTGCTATGTGGATATACTTTTAAGGGAGTCAATTTTGGTCGAAATTGTTTTGTCTCCCTTCTGAAGAGGGGTCTACTCTAAAAGGAAAGAATTTGCTCCCAAGAGGAGCAAATTCTGTCCTTTTAGAGTAGACCCAGGTCACACTTTTCAGAATTAATTTGGTATGTGGGAAAACAAAGAAGAAGACATAAAAGTTGTCTCCCTTGCAACATATGGCCAAAAATATAGCAAGTGTATCAAGTGCCCTTAATTTTTCACCAAAATATATCTGGAGGTACCTATTGGAATGTTGACAAGCCAATTTCAATGGAAACACACAAGATACATTTTGAAGCTAAAATAACAAAAATTATCCTGTACTAGAAATGCCCAAACTATATGCGTGTCCCTACATAAATATAAGGAATGAAGGGACATAACTCTCATAAATTCATCTGATTTTTCATAGTTAATCAGGTAATATACTCCTCAGGTCCAATAAGTCTGCCAAATATCAAAGCCTAGAGTTGAAATACTTTCTGAGATACCTTGTACAGAAAGTTTTGTTTCATTTTTCTAAAAGGGCCATAACTCCAGAAAAGAAAAAAAAATATGGGTCAGCTAATTTTCCACAAGGAACCCATGTAACAATACTCTAGCATACACCCATCATCAGTTATGATACCAAAAAGAATTATGAAAGAATAGGCAAATAAAGCATAAGCAATTTGCCCCCTCAACATTTTGAAAGTTGGGGCATAATTATCAGAAGGGCTGTCTATCATGCCAAATTATGACAATCACGATATTATCACTATCAGAGATAGCCCTATCACATTACTATCATGCTGCATCATGATACTGTCACCATCTCCAAATCACACAGTATTTTAATGATTTTCATTGATTTAATAAAAAAAACCGGACTACCTGTAAAGATACCTATTAAACATTTCTGCCTTCTCATATATCAGCTTTGCTACCATTTTTATAAACATTTTTGAAAACAGAAATCCTTTTTGTTTTCATACTTTGTTAATTTAGATAAAAAAGCTTCAGAATGTAAATACAGAAAGAGAAAATCTACAGGGACAAAAACTATCAAAACTATCGACAGCTGAAGAGACTATCAGCGATATTTATCGATAGTTGAAAACACTATCACAATAGCACTATCATGGCAGTCACTATCATGATGCATCAGTATAATGATGTATTGTTACATTCTTAATTATCACCATTATCTTGAGCTATGTCATGTTGTTCTCACCTCCTGCCATTTCTGCTCCAAAGACAATACCCATGGCATTGGCTGCTTCTAGACAGTGGCTCAGTGGCTTATCTCGCAAATTGTAGTTAATCAGGGCCCCTACAGCCCCAATCTTGGCCAGTCCAAGCCAGTAAAAGACCACTGCTGGATGGTTCTCCATGAATATTGCAATGACATTGCCTTGTCTTACACCAGCTTCAAAGAAATAGTTTGCTATGGCATTTGAGTACAAATCAACCTCCTGTCAACACAAGAAAATATTATAAATCCATAATTCTAGAAAAGATGCATTTGTTTCAGCCAAAAAGTATGTATACTGTCTTATTTCTCCACGAAAACAAATGTTGTGGGTAATCAACATGAAGTGCCTCAATGGAGTGCTTCAAATGAGTACCCACAACATACATTTTTGTGGAGAAATAAAAAAAAAAAAAAAATACAGTCAACTCGTTATCTCGAATTCCAAGGGATTCTCTGAAATACTTCGCGATATCCGTACTTCGACATATCAGATTTGCAGAATTGAGTAAAAATTAATTCAATTAACCATATTTAACAAATATATGTGTAACTGGATCCTTTAAGTTAGAGATATATTGAAAATATTGTGGAAAAGAGGAGAAATTGCTCCTTAGGAGCAATTTCTCCTCTTTTCCACAATATTTTTTACATTTTGTTAGATTTTCATGTTTAGGCAGGGAACAGATTTTCTCTTTGAGATAAGCGGTTATTCGAGATAAGCAAGTTCGAGATAGCGAGAGTCAACTGTACATGTATTTATCTGGATACATCCCTTAAGTATCTGGAACTATGTACAGTCCAACCTGTATTAAGCAAGCACCCAAGGGATAATCCAGATGTGCTTGCTTAAGGCAGGCATTTGCTTAATACAGGAGAATTTTAACAAATTTGGCTTTTTTGGGAACTGATGTCATGGTTGCTTTATACAGGTTGCTTGCTTAATAGAGGAGGGCCACTATGACAGGTTTTACTGTACCAGTAATATGGCCAATGTCCTAAAATTTCAAGCACTTTATTCCATACTATTTTTGCCCAAATTTTGCTTTTTAAACTGTTGTTTCTTTAAATACTTAGTGGAATGGCAAACAGTGTAGACCCTGATCAGACTGATCTGGGCTTGCACTGTTTGCATATGTTATTCTGTCAGCTATTTTTGGTGTACAAAATTTTATTTAGTTATTTCTTAAAAATACTTAGTGGAAAGGCAAACAGTATAGACCCTGATCTGACTACTCCTTATGCTCTCTAAACACCTATATACATATTTTCACTTAGCATGCTATGGGAAAATTCAGCAGATGACAAACTGATAACTGAAGATATTTTTCTTATTTTTCCTAGAAAATAAGATTAAACATTTCATGTAAATCGTCTCCTTAGGAGACAATAGGATTTGAAAGTAGGATTTGACTTTTCATGTAAATTGTCTCCTAAGGAGACAATTTGCATGAAACGTCAAATCCTATTTTCTGGGACAAATAAAAAAGATATTTCAAAATGTCTTATGCTGACAATTTTATCCAGGATGCTAACTTGCTAAGCATTAACCCTTAAACCGCCAATCACAACAATTGTCATCTGCATTGTCATCTGCTTGTGATTTTAAAGGTCATTTTGCAAACAGTGTGGACCCAGATCAGACTGCTCCTCTAGGAGCAGTCTGATCTGGATCCACACTGCTTGCCTGTATGCAAAAATAGGTTTGAAGAGTTTGCAAGAATATTCAGCAGACGACATAAACAGACGACATTTTCAGATGCAGGTTTTCTTGGCGTTTTAAGGGTTAACACATCAACTGGCTGTTCTACTACATAAACATACCTGAAAGGTCCATCTTCTGTCCTCATAAATGAAGCATGGCTTATTTGGATACTTGTCCGCAGTGGCTTTAAACAGCTTTGGTATGCTACTCCCCTTCCGGGTATACTGTCTAACGTTCCACTTCATTGCCAGGAGCATCCTAAGGCCCCTTTAAAAAAAAAAAAAAAAAAAAAACCCTGAGTTTTTGATGAATCATGTCTCATGACAGGGTTCTCATAGCTCCAGATAAGGTCCTTTTTTCAACCTAAAAGTATAGTTTGTTTGTGCTGAACCCAGTGGGATCATGTCGTGCGCTGTCAGTTTACCTACATGTAACCACACATTTACTAGGCAGGTTTTGTACTCTACCTGGTTAAACAGTATTGTGCACTTTCTTTTGCCAGAAACTGAAAACTGCCCTTTTTGAATCAAAAGAAGGGAGAGAATGACCATACAAAATATTTCATGATCAATCTCCACAAAAGAATGTTGCCAAACTGGCAGGGGTCAAACCTGCCACCTCCTGATCACCAATCAGATGTGCATCCAACTGAGCCACCGAGGCCGGCCTAAAAGTATTGATGCAATTCTTATTTCTTCATAAAACTTACATTGTGGGACTGGGTACTCATTAGAAGTGCCCCACTGAGGTGCCTCTAATGAGTACCCATATTGTATGTTTTTATGGAGAAATAAGAGAAATATTTGTGGGTATCCCCTCTTATATGGAGCTATTGGTCCTGCTATATTCACTCTTTCTAACAATATTAAACCATTAAAGTGCTTTGCAAAATCATAGCAAATGACATTATAAATCATTTTTATTATTTTTCAGAGAAAACAAGTCTTGGCACTTCATGTGAATCAGATGAGTCACATGAAATTCTAAACCTTGTTTGGGCAGATGATTCACATAAAATGCCAAGCCTTTTCTCTCAAAAATACCAAAAAAATCAATGTGTCATCTGCTGTAGTCATGATAATAAGCACTTCGAGGATTAAAATAGAGCTGTACTATTACAAGGATCAGACTCAGTCCTGTGATATCTGGCCAAAACTGGAATTCAGAGGAGCTGTCCAAGGCTACCAGATGGATAACGACCACGGACAGACATTAGATGACTGAACTAACAGAATAATCCACCTTTCACATGCTTAGGTGAGCTAGTAAGTTACTGTATACATGTACATTGTATATCAGAAATAAAAGATAAATACTATACATTGTATTTACCCTGAATATTTGGACACATTAACTTCTTACCATACTTGTCTAAAATTTTAATTAGTCCATTTTACTACCTCTGGATGTGTCTTAACCCTTGTCCTGCTGAACCCAGATATGTACTGTCTTTGTAAACAGTGTAGATCCAGATCAGTTGGGTTCTGAAGAAGCCAACTGATCTGGATCTGCATTGTTTTCAATTCAGTATTTGTATTAGTATCAACAACCTGGATCAAGTAATCTGATTGGCTGAAAATTAGAAGTGGGCATGGCATCTTATTTTCTGCAAGACAGGGGTCAAATGCTGCTGGAGAATTACGGACAAATTCGCCCAAAGACAAGTCGGCCCAGGACAACTCGGCCCAAGTCATCCCAATTCCAGAAGACAACTCCGCCCAAATCGCCGCAACTTTAGAAAGCCTCTTGGCCCATGAAAATCAGACCAGGCACCTCTTAATGTATTAAAAAACAAGAGCTCTGCCAAGCGGGGCATTATACGCCCGTGGCAAGTAATAAGATGCAGCACATTAACTGGCTCCTGTATAATTCAGTGCTCCGGATATAAACTGTAAGTGGAATTACAAAAAAAAAAAAATTAAAAAAAAATTCATTGGGGCATAATCTCTGCTGATATTTGGTGAATTGTAACCTAAGGGTCCAAGCTGGCCAAGAAATTAAGGGAGAAGTTTGCTGCTTCTAGGGAGAAGTGCTTTCTGACGGAGGACACACCACAGAAGCATGGCTATATTATAAGCTCATATGAGCCTTTGGCAAACTATTACCTCTAAACAATATGCTATGAAAAGTTTACAAAAACTTTCAAAGGGGCTTAAATCTGCAAATATTTGGTGCACTTTAACCTAAAAATAATATGTACTGCTCCACATCATCGTGTAAGTAGTTATGAAGTTTCAGCTTGATCGGATGTAAACTGTAGGAGGATTTAGCCGGAAACAAAAAATTAATAGAAATTTTCAAAGGGGTTTAATTCTGCTAATATTTGGTGGACTGTAACCTTGAAATAATATGTGCTGCTCCACATGGTCTTACTACAAATCAAGTTTCAGCTTGATCGGATGTAAACTGTAGGAGGATTTAGTCGGAAACAAAAAATTAATAAACATTTTCGAAGGGGTTTAACTCTGCTAATATTTGGTGGACTGTAACCTCAAAACAATATGAGCTGCTCCACATCATGGTCTAACTGTACATGAAGTTTCAGCTTGATTGGATGTAAACTGTAGGAGGATTTAGCCATAAACCAAAAATTAATAGAAATTTTCAAAGGGGTATAACTCTGCTAATATTTGGTGGACTGTAACCTCAAAATAATATGCACTGCTCCACATCATGGTCTAACTATACATGAAGTTTCAGCTTGATCGGATGTAAAATGTAGGAGGAGTTAACCGGAAATGAAAAGTCTACTGAAATTTTCAAAGAGGCATAACTCTGCTAATATTTGGTGGACTGTAACCTCGAAACAACATGCGCTGCTCCACATCATGGTCTAACTATACATGAAGTTTCAGCTTGATCGGATGTAAAATGTAGGAGTTAACCGGAAATGAAAAGTTTACAGAAATTTTCTAAGGGGCATAACTCTGCAAACATTTGGTGGACTGTAACCCCGAAACAATATGCGCTGCGCCACATCCTGGTCTAACTATATACCATTTTTCCAAGGGGCATAACTCTGCTAATATTTGGTGGACTGTAACCTCGAAATAATATGCGCTGCTCCACATCATGGTCTAACTATATATGAAGTTTCAGCTTGATCGGATGTAAAATGTAGGAGGAGTTAATCGGAAATGAAAAGTTTACAGAAATTTTCTAAGGGGCATAACTCTGCAAACATTTGGTGGACTGTAGCCCAGAAACAATATGCGCTGCGCCACATCATGGTCTAACTATATACCAAGTTTCAGCTTGATCGGATGTAAACTGTAGGAGGAGTTAGCCGGAAACGAAAAAGTTTACGGACGGATGGACGGATGCCATACCCCGTAACATAATACGTCCCGTTTTTCAAACGGGCGTATAATAATTGGAAGGCGGTACTTTTATTGCTCTGTACCTGGTGAATAAAAAGCATATGCAGATGTCTTAGATCAGATCGCTAAAGTACATATTCTAACTTAAATGACATCTGATGGTTATAGCAGCATAATGTAAGTGACAGAAACAATTTATTCAATGTTGAAAATAAAAGTGCATGAGATCCATCCAACTCACACATCTATCTATCTATCTATCTATCTATCTATCTATCTATCTATCTATCTATCTATCTAATCACTTTTAATCAGTAATCAGTGGTTAATCTCCTTCAATTATTTAATTCAAACTTAAACTATTTCAATGTTTGATTTAATTATGTTAAGCTAACTGATTGATTAACGACTAGCACTGAAATTTACTAAGGTTTATGATTAGTAACAAAAGGTTTAATGATTAGTAAGTTTGAACAATAAGAATTTGCCAACTTTTGTTTAAATGATTTCTTTTATTTGCCGACATGTACTGCATAAATACGAGCCCATAATTTTTAAGGAAATGGCTACTGGCGTGGCTCATTCTAGACTGTTGAGTTACGTGCACACTGCATGTATGCGTGATGGATAGGATGCGGTTACATATATATATTTATCTTCCTTAGCTTGTAATCAAATTTGTTTCGCTATCTGAATTCATCAGGTACAGCGCAATAAAAGTGCCACCATCCAATTATTTAATACATTAAGAGGTGCCTTGTCTGATTTTTATGGGCCATGCGGTCTTCTCCAATTTGGGCCGAGTTGTCTTCTGAAATTGAGACGAGTTGTCTTGGGCCGACTTTATTTATGGGCCTAGTTGTCTTTGGGCTGAGTTGTCCTGAACCCCTGCCGGATAACTGTACTCATGCAGAGGTATGTTTAAAGGTAGAACTCAGAAGATAACAGGAACAGGCTTCACTCTGACGGATGACCGAGCAGTAGATGCCTGGCTCTCACAGGTTAGAAGGGAGGACTCAAGGAGTGTGATGTTTGGCGGGACTGTAGGCCTGGTCAGATCAGAGCACCTGACTTGCAAGCAGGGTGTCATGGGTTCAAGTCCTTCACCAGGCATAATTTTTTCTTCCTTAATCTATTTAAGGTGATGCATTTTTTTTTATCTTTTTAAAATTCTAAAGTTTAAAAATTCCTCCATTATCTGTCTACCTCAGAACTCAAGTTACAGTATTACCTCAGATCTCGGAGTACCGTAACACAAAACACCTTGGCAAATCTCCATCCTCCTGTTGCAAGATAAACTGCAGCAACTGTCAATGTAGTAGTGAAACAAGACCAACCAAGATAAAAACTCAAGAATGCCCCAAGCAGGAAGAACAGCCCACACTTTAGAAACAGATTTTCTTCCATGCTGCTGTTTCCTCTGAAAAGTGTCCTTATGGCACGAGCGACCCGGAAGACGTTAAAACCAGTGGTCATATGTATTGTATCAAAGTAGGTCAACCAAACTTCAAAGTCCACTGTCAAAACAACAGCATGCCAACACTGAGATACATAAACATATGCGTCAAAGTGACTAGGCGTTTTCCTCTGCTTTACAAGTAGCGTAAATGTTTCAACAAGCGTCTAAATGATAACTGGCCGAAGCACAACGTTTTAGTATGCTGCCGCTAAAATGTAATTCCGCGATTCACTGAATACTGTAAATCGCATTTTCAAAATTAAAAAAAGAAAAAATATTATAGTCAAGATGCTCACCAGTGATAAAAACACTGCGTAAGAATGTGCAAATACTTTTGTTTTCGAGAGATTATTTCACGCGCGCATTAAAATAAGAAAGGTAACTCATTTTTGGAGACTTACTTCCCTTAGAGCACAGAACAGAATAGAATATAGAATTCTCTTTCCAGATGATTATGGACCCATCCCCCCTCTTATCCTAATTTCGCATGAATTCATGGGAAAGGTTTTACCCCAGAAAAGCAATTTCCACACCCAAACTCTTTCCGCATACTTCTAAAATTTGAGCAACTCCATTTTACTACCTGGATATGTGTCCAAACAGCTCGGCCAAACAGGGACTGCAATAACTTAATTATGGTTTAAAACTGCGTTCTGTGGCTGCTGATCTGGGTCTAGAATGCTTGCTTAGGTCTGTCTGTCCGATTACGGAGAGTAAAAAGGGCCTACGGTTTTTTTGTTGTTGTTTTTTTTTTGTTTTTTTTTTTTGTTTTTTTTTTTTTTTTTTTTGTTTTTGTTTTTTGTTGTTGTTTTTGTTGTTGTTGTTATTGTTTTTTTTTGTTGCTGTTGTTTTAATCAAAACTGTTGAACCCCGCCCCACCTCTTTTTTTTGGTTTAAACAATATTTTATTTCAATTTGTCAAAACATTTACAATTAAGTACATAGACAGAATACAACAGCACAATCATACAGGATTTGAAAACAAGCATATCATGCTTCTTCGAATCATCTCCTGCAGTAAAGTTACACAATGAATGGAGTATGTCTAAATTATACTACATATGTAAACATTTTTCATGAATAATTCATTGTTCAATTCAATAATAATGAAAGCAAGATAGGAAGAAAGAGAAAGAAAAGAAGAAGATTAAAAAAAGAAAGAAAAGAAAGAGAAGAAGAAAGGAAGATAGGAAAAGAAGTCTGCGCGACGATAATTAGTAATATTGGTAACAGTCGTGATCAGTGTCGTGGAACATCAGTAAGTACGCTTGTTGATTACTGTAACATACCATTTCCAGGTTAAATCCAAAAGTCTAATTATTTGTTGAAAATCGTTTGGTTTGTTGTATATATTTATGAACTGCCCGGAAAATGACTTCATTACCTTCATCTGATAATGTATCATCCCCGAACAAAAGAACAGCTTCCGATGGTTCAACATAATTGCTAACTGTAAGCAATAATTCTCTACGAAAGGCATTGAACTTCGGACATTTAAAAAGGAAGTGAGCAGTATTTTCCACAGCTCCACGGGTACAATATGGTTCGGGGATCAAATTTCTCCGATACAAGTGAAACTTTAATGTACTGCATTCAGTTCTTAATCTTGTATGAAGTATCTGATTACCTCTGTCGCCAAAGAAGTATTATTTAGGAATTTTCGGGTATTTCTCTCAAATTTATATTTAAAAGAGGTCAGTGTCTGTGCTGATTTTACATCAGCGGGAAGATTGTTCCACTCTCGAATCGTAGAAGGAAGAAATGAGTCAAAATACAGTCTAGAATTTGCATGAACCTGTTGATAATTATCAGCATTACGAAGGCTGTAGGGAGTCTCATTCCCTACTCGAGGCGGAACAAGATCTACCAAATAATCTGGAGCCAAACCATTCTGCATTTTGTAAAAAAAGAATAATTTGTGAAGTTTCCTTCTTTCAGAGAGTTTTAGCCAACCTAATTCTCTATAAAGTTTATCAATTGCAACCAGTTTTGTGGTTCCTGAAACGATCCTTCCCGCTTCAATCTGTATTTTTTTCCAATTCAATAATTTGTTGTTGGGTACAGTTGTCCCATACAACATCTGCATATTCTAAAAGTGGCCATATAAATGAAAAGTAAATGGTTTGTAGAGATTTCCTGTCCATTGTAAATTTCATCGATCTTAGCAGGTGTAAACGAGACCAAGCTTTTTCTTGAATATAGTTCAAATGTATTTGCCAGTCACATTTATCTGAGAAATAAATTCCCAAGTGCTTGTGAAACTGGACCTGGAATTGGTACATGATTGAAAAATAAAGTACGATGATTAAGTCTGCATAGTCTTCGTGATATCAGCAATGCTTCGGTTTTCTTAGCATTAAAACCTACCAGCCATTTGGCAGCCCAGTGTGCAATACGTTCAAGGTCTATGTTTAAAATTTGCGCATCTGAATCAGGAAAGTCAACAATGATATAAATCGTAGTATCATCTGCGAATAATCTTATGTTAGAATGAATTTCATGGACAATATCATTGATATACAGCAAGAACAGAAACGGTCCGAGAAAACGGAACCTTGGGGAACACCGGCTTTGATCTCAACCCACTCAGAACAACCACCAGGAATAGTTACCCTCTGGAATCTGTTAGAAAGATAACTATCGAACCACTTATGTAGATTTCCAGTAATTCCATAGTGATAAAGTTTTGCTAGAAGACCCCGATGCCATACCCTGTCGAAGGCTTTACTAATATCGCAAAATACCACATGAACTTCCTTGCCTTCGTCTAGGGCATGACAGAATGTATTGTACAAGTCAACTAACTGGTTTACTGTTGAATCACCGCGTGTAAAACCTGATTGAAATGGTGTTATTATATTATTCTCTAGGACAAAGTTATGAACGTGCTTGTGTACTAATTTTTTCTAATGCTTTACCAACAGAGCTTATTAGCGAAATAGGTCTATAATTTACAACATCATTTTTATCGTCTTTCTTATGAATAGGACTTACGTTTGCTCTTTTCCATATATCAGGTACTTGAGCAAGTAGTAATGATGTATTAAAAAGTTCTGTAAGAGCAATGAAATCTGGGCCACTAGCTTTGCCTACTTGAAGTGACTTAAGTATGTTTTGAACTTCTTCAACTTCCAAACGAATAGAATCAACTGTATTACTCGGTACTGACAGAACAGGAATGTCCTTATCACGATCATCTAGTAGAGTTTGTGAGTGAAAATATCTATTGAATAAGTCTGCCTTCTCTTTAGGTTTATTAATTGTTTGGCCATAATTATTTTTCAATGGGGGTATATTCTCACGTGAATCCTTACCTACACATGCTTTAAAAATTTTCCACCAGTCTTTTGAAGACATATTTCTAGTAGTTAGTTTGCCAGCCAAATTAGACTTAAAATCGTGCTTTGCTTTTCTTAACAATTTTATAGACTCATTTCTTAAAACCATATATTTCCTCCAAGACTCTTCATTATTTGAACGTTTAGCTAATTTGTGCGCACGCTTCCGTTTACGTATCGCCCTCCTAACATGACTATTTAACCATGGAGGTGCGGATGGACGGATTGTCGCCATTTTATTAGGTATTGCTAAACTACAAAACTCCATAAGTGTATCAGTGAAGTTTTCTGCATATGTATTTATATCTTCACTTTTAATTGTGGACCAGTCAAAATCAATAATAAGCTGGTTCAAACGTACATAGTCAGCTTCATCATATTTCCATATCCGCCTCCTAACACATGGTTGCTTGCATTTATCGAAACTAAACACTGCGAAGACAGGACAATGATAACTTAGATTCTGATCCAAAAATGCTTCACCAACTCCACTAAAAATCACAAAAGGTTCATTTTTAGTAAATATCAAATCAATAAGAGACGAGGAATTTTCCGTGAAATGGGTGGGTTCACGAATCAATTGGGCAAGATTATACTGGCCAAACACAGGCGAAATTTTACGTTTGCTACCTGAGTCAAGCCAATTCAAATTGAAATCACCAGTTACTATGATATTTCCAATATTAGTATCAAATGCAAGATCAATAGTATTTTCAATATCTACTAAGGTTTGAGCTGGGGAATTAGGTGGTCTATAAAATACACTAAACAGGACTGTCTTATTTCTCAGTCAGCTCTAACCATATGCATTCAACCCCATCTATTTCGAGATCAAGCCTATGCTTGCAAGGAATGTTGTCTTTTACATAGACTATGACCCCGCCATAAGAATTTGTGATCCGGTCCTTCCTGAACGGTACTTGGTAATTATGAAACATAATTTCATCAGTAGACACATTCTCAGAGAACCAAGTTTCTGTCAGAGCTATTACATCAAAATGTGATAATTCTATTTGTAACTGATCAACTTTTCCCATTAAACTTTGAATATTGTATTGAACAATAGAAAAATTTTGTTCAAATATTGATATATCATATGTACTAGAGTTTGATATGTTATCGTCGGATGAATGATCGAGCACATCAGGTCCTGGATTGCTTTCGATGTCTCCTGCTAACATTATCAGGAAAAACACCCACAATGATACACAAGCAAATGACAGCAAAAAAGTCTGATTACACAGCGTTATCAAATTCACGCAGGTGCCTGACGCCAGAATTCTTCGATATGGAACTTTAACTTTATTAATATGCATGCTATTTCTTTGGAGCATAATATTTAGGCTTAAAACTGAGTCTGCATAGCAATCAGATATTAAACACAGATTCATGAATACGACCGGAAATAGTAGTTTAAGTAATACTGATAAATTGAGAATCTTTCTAGACTGAAACTGGTATACAACTGAAGAATCATGGTAGCCACCCAAGCATAATGTTTTATAAAAATCCGTTTTCACCATGACAGCAATGACAGTAAATGAAACAATATATGCTTGGCCGGCCACCAAGGATCAAGATGTACGTAAATTATCAAGAGTTTATATCTAAATGAACCTTCCTCTTTTTTTTTCATCAAAACTGTTGACCCCCCGCCTCCCTCCCCCCCCCCCCCCCCCCCCACCAATTAAACAACCCTGGATCCACCCTGTTAGAATTTCTTCGCCGGGCTTTATCATAGACTGTTATTACTTAGTCTACTAGCTGACTTCTGCATGTGAGCTTGCGTACCCCGACATTAACTGCACAAAAAAGAAAGAAAGAAAATTGAACATTTGCTTACACGTCATTATTATCATTATTATTATTATCGTTATTATTTTTATATTATTTTTATTATTATCAACATTAGAAGTAGTAGTAGTAGTAGTAGTAGTAGTAGTAGTAGTAGTAGTAGTAAGTAGTAGTAGTAGTAGTAGTAGTAGCAGCAGCGGTAGTAGTAGTAGTAGTACGGGGTACGGGGTGATATCTGATTTCACCAACGGTACTCACTTATTTTCAATGCGAACAGTTTTTTTTTTTCATGGTCATATTTAAATTTAACAATTGAATATTTCTGCCATCGGCATATATATACTTATATATATATATATATATATTAATACGTCGAAAAAAAAATAGCGAATTTTCTTTTTTTTTTAATATAACTATAATTGTATTGCAGAAATTCGGTTGAATACTGAAAGCCCAACGTCAGAGTGCTAATGTCCACTTAGAACGGGCTTATTTTCTATATACAATCACGTCCGACAAAACTTTTGAGATGCGGGCTTCAAAATAGCTAAAATTTCCACAAAGGAGTGCGTAAGCGTTCACAAAGCAGTCAAGGTGTATTTTATTTCCTTTTTTCCTTTGTAATTTAAGAATATGCCCGGAGTTTTACGACCAAGTAAAACATTTCTTGAAAGCATTTTTATTGATGCCTGCATAATGCATTCGACCGGGACTAGTTAAACAGTAACTTAGGAATATGTGACTACCCAGCAAACACACAACGTCCCAACAACGTCGCTGAAACGTAGTGACGTTGCAGCGACGTTATAACGACGTTGTTGCGGCGTTGTGTGTTTGCTGGGTAGTGAAGAGTCTGACTACCCAATAAATATATAGAGTCGAAATAATATGTAGTCGAACTTCAATAGCTCGAACATCTTTGGGACCATGGAAATTTGTCCGAGATATGGGTAGTTCGAGCCATTGATGGTTAATCACGGCGCCAGGTCAGGAAGCAATTAACGATAAATTAGGGAAATCTTTTTTGATTTTCCAAACAATAATTGTATGTTGAGTGTACTCATTAGATTCGCCTGGATGAAGGGGTTCTAATGAGCACACATAACATATAATTTCATGCTTAAATAAGATAATTACCCTAAATATTTGTTTTCTAGGGCTATCGGAAGAATAGGGACTCAAAAACGAGTTCGAATTAGCCATGGTAAACGAGCCATCGGTGTTCGAGCTGTTGAGGTTTGACTATACAGTCAAGTATTGCCCTTGTGCGAGGGTAATATGACGATTTGTTCACCCAAGGCAGGTAAAATGATCCGAGGGCTTGCCCGAGGGTAACATTAACTGTCGAGGATGAACAAATATCACTCTCAAGGGCAACAATTGTTTAATTATACCGAATTCTTTCAACTGCAGTTGCACTGACAGCAATGATGTTACCAGAGGGTAATATTATCTGCGAGGGTAATATTGCTTGGAAACCTGATAGAATATTACCCTGCACATGAAAATGCGCTTTCCGAAGTGATGTCAGAGGGTCAGAGAGTAGTATTACTTTCGAGGGTAATATTACAGGGTAACGTGACAGAATATAACCCTACACACCAGTGAGATTTCTAATATGAGTATCAATGAGGTATAATAATG
The DNA here is from genome assembly GCA_964016985.1 of Anodontia alba. Taxonomy (NCBI): domain Eukaryota; kingdom Metazoa; phylum Mollusca; class Bivalvia; order Lucinida; family Lucinidae; genus Anodontia; species Anodontia alba. The sequence goes on from OZ024821.1 coordinate 10,542,008, forward strand.
TCGTTTTGACGTCGTCGCGACATCATGTTGCGCGACGATGTCGAAACAACGTTGTGTTTTTGCTGTAGTTTATGCATATTTTCTTTGGTACACACTATATCCCAGCTAGCGTTCTTTATAAATCAATAGCGGGTCGTTATCGGCCCGTCAGCTACCCTGACGAGCCGATAACGGCCCGGTCAGGGCCGATAACGGCGCGCTATAGATTTAACTAGAATGCTTACTGGGATAGTTCTTAAAGCTTAGCACTCTTGGTAAAATTTTCACCAGGCGACATTTTGAAGGATTTTTTTCTTATTCTTCCCCCAAAACAGGATTTGACATTTGAGGCAAATTGTCTTCAACGGAGACTGCTGAATTTGCACACAGAATGGTAACGGTGAAGGAAGTCACAGTTGGAAAAAGAGTCCTTGTCATCATGACTGCGAAAATGCATAGGCTGGTCTAGAACCAAGAAACGCAAAAACTTGCCTAAACTAGTGGCCCTTATGTCATATACGCGCAATCAAGGCCCAGTTGATTTTGCACAGTCTGATCAGATTATTCATAGCCCGCTTACAGAATGACTATGTACCACGTTTACCCTTAACCCAGCTAGCATTCTTTATAAATCTATAGCGGGCCGTTATCGACCCGTCAGGGTAGCTGACGGGCCGATAACGGCCCGCTGTAGATTTATAAAGAATGCTTACCGTGAAATACTGGGGCACCGAGGTTTAACTCCTTAATATCTCATCACGAAAACACGCCTATATAATTTTGACCCCCTTAAACCCCACTTTTATAGGTATAGTAAAATTGGGATTTACAGGGGTATATATTATTTTTCATGTTTCTGCTCAAAGCATATATTGTGGGTACTCATTAGAACCGCCGCGCCGAGGCGGTTCTAACGAGTACCCACAATCTATGTTTTGAGAAAAAATACGAAAGATATCAGATTTTTTTATCTGAAAATTTTCCTTTTTTTTTTTTGGTTGTAAAATTTTCAATATATTTGAATAGGCGTGTTTTCATAATGTTGTCCTAGATTTGAACAAAAATGCATTTTAACTCATGTTGTATACATATTAAGACTGCTGGATAAGTAGCAAATAGATCCTGATCAGACACCGCGGCGTCTGATCTGGATCTACGTCGTTTTATCAGGCCTGTTTGTCCCAATACTTACGGTGGTTACGTTACCGTCGAGCGTATCGACAAACACACTGGTTAGACTGCGCAGATGCGCAGCTTGATCTGGGCCTTCACTGTTCGAATATGGCATGAGAATCCTTTTCATGCGTGGTGTTTCGTGCGCTGATTGGGTAATTTAACAACAGTCACAGGCACTCCATTTCTACAGCGTTACTACAGAGTTAATAAAATGGATATGCGGGTTCGGTAATGACCCTTATTGCAAGTGATAAGACAACGAATCCCTTTTATTTCAACTGTTTAATGCTTGTGTGAAATTTGAGATTCAATTAACAATAAAGACACGGAAAAAAAGGTTCCCAGTTCCAGTGTAAGGACAGGGGTCCGGTCGATACATGTGTTTTAATTAGACAGTTATTTGATTGGCTAATTGATAGAGTGATGTTTTATGATTGGTTAACAGCTCGGTACCGCACTGAAACCAAAACTTCTTTGAACTTTCAAATCTTAATTGTTAGAATTGTTTTCTGTATAAATAAACGCAAATACAAAACGTCCAGCACAGCAAGTATGAGAATTCTCAGAATAAAGAATTAAGCGGATAAAACCATACATTTATTTTTTTGCAATGGCAATAAGTGATGAATTATTAAGATTTGTTTTATATGGAAGACTGCGGACCGCACTCGACCAGAATTACCACGTGCAAGGTTTGTACTTATTATTATTATTATTATTATTATTATTATTATTATTATTATTGCATAACTTACATAAAAGTGTAGCGTATTGGGTAAAAAAAATCATTGTACAGTCGACTCTCGTTATCTCGAATTCCAAGGGACTTTCTGAAATACTTCGAGATATCCGTACTTCGACATATCAGATTTGCAGAATAGAGGAAAAACTAATTCGATTAACCACATTGAACAAATATATGTATAACTGGACTCTTGAGGTTAGAGATATGTTAAAAATATTGTGGAAAAGAGGAGAAATTGCTCCTTAGGACTGTATGTTTTTTTGTTTTTTTTTTCTGTGAAAATTTTGTTTTGAGACAAGCCAAATAAAATATTAAACCCCATTAGGAGACAATATCAAGCCCTATAGTATTCGCACGAGATTTTGAACCGTATGTCTGAAAACAAAAATGCATATTACAATAAATAAATGAATAAACTTAATAGGTAAGATAAGAAAAACATCACCAATTTGTCACCAATTTGACTCGTATGTAGAGAGTGTTGTCATTATTTAAAAAGATGGAGCGTTAACGAAGAAAAGCATAAATGTGTTTTAACTTACATAACTTTGTGTGTGTGTGTGTGTGTGAGTGTGTGTGTGTGTGTCCCCAGAACATACTTGTCGTGTTGCGGCTCATATAATAGGACTTTACAGACGATAGATTTTCCACTGATTTTTAAAGGGAGGCAACTTTTATGACTTCCCGTTTTCTTTTCTGCACACCACACCCCTTCTGAAAAGGGTCTTCTGTAAAAAGATAACTTGCTCCCAAGCCGGAACAAATTACTTTCAGAGCAGAAAGGAAACAAAAATGAACCAGCATATGACAAAAAAAAAAAAAAAAAAAAAAAAAAAAAAAAAAAAATGGCATGTGCGCCCAGTGAAGACTCAGATAAGCCTAGGCATCCGCCCAGTCTGATAAGAGTCTTCGCTGTCCGCATAAAGAAAGCTGAGATCCTTAGCTACCTTTTGAGCGCATAGCAAAGACTCTGATCAGACTGGGCGGTTGCCCAGGCTGATCTGATCCGCCCAGTCTGATCTGAGTCTTCGCTGGGCGCACATGCCATTTTGTATGTTTTGTCATGCGCTGTCATATGTTGACAGAACTGCCTCCACGGAATTTGTTTTCGTTCCCCTAAGTCTGTCCGGATTCTTCACTTGTGGAGACGTGATCACCAAAATTTGTAGGAGTATACATCCTAGATTGACGAAGTACATTTCACATGCAAAACATGGGCCATATGATGTTTTAATCCCAGAGTTATGGACCATTGTAGAAAATCTGATTTATTCCTTGGGAAAACTTTCCGAAGACTGACGCATGAATATACTTGCATACTATCTCGACATTTTCTAGTTGAGTAGAAGTCTATATATTGCTAGGAGTCAGATCCTATCCAGTAAACACACAACGTCGTAATAACGTCGTTTCAACGTCGCTGCGACGTCATGATGTTGCAGCGACGTCATGACGTTATTACGATGTTGTGTGCTCCTGACGTCGAAATGGCAATATTACGACGTTGTGTGTTTGCTGGGTAGTAAAGACAACGTCGCAGTTGTAGCAACGTCGATTGTGCAGCGCCTGCGGAACAACGCAATCTGATGAAAATCCGATGTTTACTTTGTCATCTACAGTAACTTATAATAGATTAAGATCGGATTTCAATCAGATTGTAATAGATTAAGATCAGATTTCAATCAGATTGCGGAACAACGTTATTTGTGTTTGATAGGGTGAGTCAGAGCACTGGAAAAAGGAAATAACTCGCAGTTATAGATAAAGCTTTTGGTGCTTAATTTGGGACCAATGAACTCATTCCTGATTTTGAAAATTTTCTAGAGGATCTCTGATGAGGCCTAATTGGCCGAAACTAGCTAGTCTGGCCCAGAAAAGTCCTGATTAACTGTTTTCATTTCATCAGTACGTTCCTTGCTACCAACGTATTTCCTATTTTCTGAACAAATGGGCCACGCCAAACGAAAAGTGCCTTCGAACACGCGCAAAACGGCGCAGATTCATGTCATCAGGGCCTTTGCTCTCCATTCATACATTCTGTAGTTGCCAGTGACACTGTTAGCGGACAGTGAAGGCCCTGATCAGACTGCACAGATGCGAAGGCTAATTGTGGCCGTCGCTGTCCGCATATACCAAAAGACACCGTTTTCGCACGGCACATCCCATTTTATATACAAAGGCTCAAAACATGCCTATATAAGTTCGACCCCCTAAAATCCCACTTTTATATAGTAAAACTGGGGTTTACAGGGGTATACGTTATTTTTCTTATTTTTTGCTCATAAACATAGATCGTGGGTACTCGTTAGGACCGTCTCGCCGAGGCGGTTCTAACGAGTACCAACAATCAATGGCGGTTCTAACGAGTACCAACAGTCTATGTTTTGAGCAGAAATATGAAAAATATCAGAATTTTTTATCGGAAAATTTTCATTTTTTGGTGGTTAAATTTTCAGTATATTTTAATAGGCATGTTTTCGTAATGGTAAGATGCGCCGGCTAAGCTTGCTTTGAGCGTTTCGGACAGTGCGCTGCCGATGTTTCAATATGCCAAAACGCATTCCAGTTGTTCTTTGGCGACCGAAGCAAAGCTGGCTGCTTTTTCGTTTTACCATCCGGAAAATTACAATAAATGCATAAATTGGACAAATCGGTTGATTTGATAAAGCAGATGCGACATTAATTTGACAAACGAAACATCATGAATTTAAGACGAGTTTTCCTTTCACTCGATAAAGTGTATGTGGTGGGGGTGTTAAAAGCCCGCATCATTCGCCATGGATAAAGTTTAACATATGCCTGCCTATCACCGAGAAATGATGCGCGCGTCGTGAGAAAACCAAGCTTAATAAGTTTTGCATATCAACAGCGAAGACCAAAACTTAACGCATAGTGGACGTATAATAGCCTGATCGAGGTGCAAACTGGGTAATCTGGATTTTTGCTGTTTGCCCACATTTATAATGGTTATTGGTTTTTCTGAAGCGAGCCTTAAATCCCCACATTGTAAAGAAAAATTTCTCTGGTGTAATTCAGCAGACGACCAAATTGGGGATATTTTTCTTATATTTCCCAAAAAACAGGATTTGACATTTCATGCTAATTGCCTGCTGAAAATTTTACACAGAGTGTAAAGCGTTAAATGGCACTTAGAATCAAAATTATCCATTTCCGTTATCTGGTTGATTTACGCTTAACCCTTAAAGCGTCAGTCACAACTATTGTCGTCTGCTTTGTCATCTGCTTGTGATTTTAAGTCATTTTGCAAACAGTGTGGACCCAGATCAGACTGCTCCTAAAGGAGCAGTCTGATCAGGGTCCACACTGTTTGCCTGTATGCAAAAATAGGTTTGAAAAGTCTGCAAGAATATTCAGCAGATGACATAATCAGACGACATTTTCAGATGCAGTTTTTCTTGGCGCTTTAAGGGTTAACATGCTGAGTAGAACAATTTCAGCAGACGACAATTTGACACATTTCTATGCCCCGCCATTCAAAGAAGTGTTACTCCTGTCCGTCCGTCCGTCCGTCTCCGTCCGCGTCCGCGTCCGGCGTTAATTTGCGTTTAAGTTTTTTAGGCGAGGACATCCGTGTCCTTTGGACGCATTTCTAGTTGTTGTTTTTTTTTTTTTTTTTCCCAGAAAAAAGGGTTTAACATTTCGTGCAAATTATGGCCGCCGGAGACAATTTGCTTGAAATGCCAAAGCATATTTTCAAGAAAAAAAAACTAAGAAAAAAAATATCACCAATTTATCGTCTACTGAATTTGCCGAGAGATATTTTGATGACACACATGTTCAGAACAAAAGAAACGTTTTTCTTTTCTTTTTTTTTTTCTTTTTTTTTTTTTTTTTTTTTTCTTTTTTTTTTTTTTTTTAAACCTTTGCCACTCTCTGGATAAAATCAATAGTTGACCATAAAGAATATTTTCCCCCTGAAAATAGGCTTTGACATTTCATGCAAATTGTCTCCTGAGACCATTAAATTTTCATGAAATTTCAAAGATTATTTTCTAGTATATATATATATATATTTTTTTTTATTTATTCAATATCTAAAAAGAGGATACACAATTAGCCGCAACGTTCTGGTCGTCTATAGACTACGTTGTGGTCGTCTATAACATACTAGTTAACTTCTATAAGGCACTAATATAAAAGCATGCATGTTTTCTAGGGCGGACTTAAGAAGAACTGACACACTTTCAAGAAAGGCAACTCTGCCAAAATAGCTTTTGCTTCCTAGCAAAAATGGTCTACTCTAAAAGAAAAGAATTTGCTCCCTAGTATAAGGAAAGAATTTGCTCCCTGGTATAAGAAACGAATTTGCTCCCAAGGGTGTAGCAAATTATTTCCTTTTAGAGTACACCCTTTTCAGAAGGAGACTTGTGTGCAGGAAAGCTAACAGGAAGTCACAAAAGTTGTCTCCCTTGTCAAATTGGCAGAAAATCTACAACGTGTATCCAGTCCTTTTTAAACATGATTTGAGCCAGCGCATGACAAAACCTACAAAAAGGCCTGTGCGCCAAGCGAGGACTCAGATCAGTCTGGGCATCTGCCCAGTCTGATTAGAGTCTTCGCTGTCCGCATTAAGAAAGCTTAGGTCCTTAGCTACCCATTTAGCGCACAGCGAAGACTCTGATCAGACTGGGCGGATGCCCAAGCTGATCTGAGTCTTCGCTGGGCGCACATGCCATTTTGTATGCTTTGTCATGCGCTGGCTCCTATTATTTGTACGTTCCACGATTTCAGATATCTTATGGGTGCGGGCACCTTCCCAGGTCGTTATACAGGCAACAACAATACCCGGGGCTCATCTGGGAGTGTTTTGTTGTCAACCGATCAAACAGGGTACACAGATGGGGCCATTTCTTGGAAACTTATTACAGCAACCAGGTCTCAGTACTGAGAATTGTTGGGAGGTACGTAAGACTACTACTGTTGCCTTTTTACTATTACTGTTGCTGCTTCCATTAGCAATACTGCAGCAACAACTACACCTACTACTCCAGCCCATTGTAGTCTGGAGACCCTTAATAGGGTAATTGGCAAACAGTGCAGACCCAGATCAGATGCCGCTGAACGCGGCATCTGATCAGGGTCTCCACTGTTTGCAAATACAGTCGACCCTCGTTATCTCGACCTCGCTTAACTCGAATAACCGCATATATCGAAGTGAAATTCTGGTCCCTGTTTTAACATGGAAATCTAAGAACAGGTTTCAAAATATTGTGGAAAAGAGGAGAAATTGCTCCTAAGGAGCAATTTCTCCTCTTTTCCACATTATTTAAAACATATTTCTAACTTCAGGAGTCAAATTACATATTCATTTGTTAAATGTGGTTGTTCGATTTATTGTTTTTCTCACTCTCTCAACTCTGATATGTCGAGGTACGGATATCTCGAAGTGTTTCAGTGAGTCCCTTGGAATTCGAGATAATGAGGGTCGACTGTAGTTAAACCATTTTTCTCTTGGAATATCTAATCACATAGTCTAAATACCTAAAAGTCACATACCTAAAAGCAAAATTAGAATCGTCCAATATATGGTGTGGGAGACTTCATTCAGTCTACATTGGGCTAGATGTTATTGCTTACTTTTTCAGAGTACTAGTAACTACGATGATGTATGCATCGAATGTGCCTGAATTCAAATGTTAGTTTCCTGATAATTTGTGTCGAAGTATACAGTTTTTACTGAATACTACTATATCCCTTTTGCCATTTTATGAAGAAACAGGGATATTCGAGGAAAAAAACAAATGCTAATAAAAGATGACTGAATGGAGTAACATGGTCATGTTTCGTTCAGCTCGTCTATCATCATGGTACTTGATATTTTAGTAAAATTGTACATCTCCAAAAGTAAAAGTCAAACCTGTCCTAAAGGCCACCTGTATTAAGCAATCACCTGCCTTTAAAGGCCACTATATGAGATCCCATTAAAGGCAAAGAAGTTAAAATCTACCTCTATTAAGCAAGCACCTGTTTTAAGCAAACAATTTTTGGCTTTCCCATAGGTGCTTGCTTAACACAGGTTTAACTGTATCACACACACAACAACAACCCTTTCTGCTATATTTGTTTTAAGGACATTACATTCGAGTTCTCTAATTAGTGTTCTGCAACTGACATCCCAGCTAGCATTCTTTATAAATCTATAGCTGGCCGTTATCGGCGCGACAGCTACCCTGACGGGCCGATAACGGCCCACTATAGATTTATGTAGAATGCTTACTGTGAGCTGAAAACTAAAACCGAAATATAGTTTATCAGATACTTTATTGTGAAGTCTATTGATTATGAGGTACACCTTGATCTGCATATTTTTACGAATAAACAGTTTCCGAGCTTCCGAACGCAGACACGCACGCACTCTGAAGTTAACGCCGAGGAGCTTTTAATGAGTACCCACAAAATATGTTTTCGTGGAAGAAAAAGAAAAAGGAGACGCTTCTAAAGAGTACCCACAATATATATTTTCATGGAGAAGTAAGAAAATTAGCGTGTAGGTCGCATCTGATCTGAAGATATGGCATTTGTCTCGTACTTTTCAATACCGTACAGACCAAGAGTACGAGGGTCGAGCTGACTGCATGTTCACTAGGGTCAACTTGAATCTTCGACAAAAAAACTTTCTTTTTACTATATGCGAAGAGAGAAAGCCTGTCCAGTCACGTGCTGTTTTGCCATGGTATCCGTTAACCACATATACATTTCCGAACACCCTACTATTTAGCAGGAGAAAACTCGAAGACCCTGAGCAAAAATGCACTGATTTGTGCATTTCCCCAGCGGGCACGCAACGTCGAGACAACGTTGCATCAATGCAGCGTCATATCAATGTCGATGCAATGTCTTGACGTTGCATCGGCGTTGTTGCGACGTTGTATAAACGTCATGTGCCCACTGGGTCCTTTCCTTTGGCGCATCGTGGCATAATGTATACGTTTGCAAGACTCAAACTTGCTGTTTTTCTATTTTATAGCTATTTAACCCACATGGGGATGTTGTGGGATACATAGACGGAGGATCACGACCACTGATAAGCTGGTTGTCCTACATACAGTGCGCACGGACGGACAGAGAACAGAATCTGGAGATAGTGCAGACGGGTCGGAATATATATTACAGAGCTATCAAAGTAAGTTAAACGAAACATGACAATATAAATTAAGTCTAAAAGATAACTAAATGAACCTTTATACTTTGAGATGAAAAATTGTTTTTGGTGTCAACAATCCCCAGCCCTTCCCAACCCCTACCAACTCCCACTTTTTATACTAGAAAAGTGGTTTTGCGCTACTTATGGGCTAGACGTGTAGTCTTTCACTACAAGTACCGTATTTACCCTAAGTAATGTACTACCATATTTGCCCTGTTATTTGAACAGGACAGGATTCCAGACACAGAAGTCCTGAAAAGGGCAGGGATGCAGAGTGTACATACCCTTCTGAAATTGGCACAGTTAAGATGGACAGGCCATGTTACCAGAATGCCTGATGAACGTTTGCCAAAGAAAATTCTCTGTAGAGAACTTCAAGTAGGTAAATGCTCCCATGGTGGTCAAAAGAAGCGATTCAAGGACACCCTCAAAGCCTCCATTAAAGACATCAACATACCAACAGAGTCATGGGGACAGATTGCACAGGATCGTACAAAGTGGCGAGGCCTCATAAAAAGGGGAGCTGGTGAATACGAAGCAAAAAGAATCAGCGAAGCCGAGCAGAAACGTGCACAACGGAAAGCCAGAGCTAAGGCATCACCAACAGAGCTTTCTTCCTCAGACCTCTCTTGTTCTATCTGCAACAGGCAGTTTAGAGCTAAGATTGGTCTCATCAGCCATCTTAGAACACACAAATAATAACACATTACACAGTTGATTAGGACTGGTCATTGTCAGTAATGACAGACGAACGAACAACAACATCCCAGCTAGCATTCTACGTAAATCTACATCGGGCCATCATCGGCCCGTCAGCTACCCTGACGGGCCGATGACGGCCCGATATAGATTTACGTAGAATGCTGACTGGGATTTTACTTTATGTTGATGTGTCTAAAATTTTGATGCACGAGTGGCAAACAGTGTAAATCTTGATCAGACGCCACGTTCTGCACGGTAAAAACATCCCATAGATTTGGCAACTGGCTGCCAGCGCATTTACCGTAAATTTTACGGGCGCCTGTAGATTATTTACAGGAATAATCACGCACGGCAGGACAGAGTAGGACAAGGTAGGTAAGATAGGACAAAGTAGAGATGTGAGCTACCGCACCGTATCTTATGCTTACCCATCCATACCCCATCCTACGAGGTAATTTTTGCAAAACTTCTACAGGCGCCCGTAAAATTTACGGTAAATGCGCTGGCAGCCAGTTGCTAGCATTTTACTGTAAAATCTATGGGATTTTTTACAGTGTGCGGCGTCTGATTTGGATCTACATTGTTTGCTCAGGCCTGCTTGTCCCAATGCTAAGGGTAAGTATGGTATATATATTTCTTCAACTGAAACTCTAGCATCCCTACAGTTGTTAAATGCTGGTCTAAGGCCTCATGATTACGCAAGCCGTCCAACATGGCATGTAATTCTGAGTTATTACATGCAGAACTGGATCTATATAATAGAACTTTCTTGTTTGAGAAGAAAATACTTGAATCCGTAATTTTCCATTAAAGCAAAATTAAAAAAGGTATATATAGATCTAAATGAAAATAACCAGGAAATACAGACACGACACACAACCTTCCCGAGTCACCGAAAGAGATGAGAAAAAAACAATGACAAGACACAATCGCACAGTTGCAATAACCGACATACAGATTAAATAAAACTTTACATTTCATTTGAATCGACTGTAAAATAAATAAATAAATACAGTCGACTCTCGTTATCTCAAAGTCCAGGGGACTCTCCGAAATTTTTCGAGATATCCGTACCTCGAGACATCATGCAGATTTGTTGAATTGCGGAAAAAATAAAATAAACAGCCACATTTAACAAATGAATATGTTATTTGACTCCTGAAGTTAGAGATGTATTGAAAATATTGTAGAAAAGAGGAGAAATTGCTCCAAATTTCTCCTTAGGAGCAATTTCTCCTCTTTTACACAATATTTTGTTAACTTTTGTTAGATTTTCATGTTTAAACAGGGATCAGATTTTCACTTCGAAATAATCGTTTTTTCGAGGTAAGCGAAGTCGAGATAACGAGAGTCGACTGTGAATGAAAATGTCGTCTGCTGCAGCTGTGCTTAGCGTTTTAAAGGTTAAAGGGCTTCTTGTTCTTTATTAGGATATCGAGCCAGGGGACGAGTTACTTGTCTGGTACGGCAGTGCACACAAATTATACATGGGACTTCCATATACAGTGACAAATAGCAATATCAACAAAAACACAGAAGTGGAAACGAAACACAAGACAGGTACGTAGGACTGAGCCCACGCCCCCCCCCCCCCCCCGCCCCCCACCCCTCCAAATAGAAAATGACATACATGTAGGCCACCAGCGTAGACTCAGATCAGCTTTTCAATCTAAACATTCCATTAACGAAGTATGATCTGGGTCTACGCTTATCGCCTATGTCACTATGTCGTTTTCTATTCCAGCAATGCTCGTGTGTTGTTATTCAGTATGTATATACAAAGAAATAATTTCGCTGTCTAAGAAATGGTCTAAACTAGGAAATTTGATTCCGGCTAATGCGGGAAAAGCAAGGTTGGCAAATAATGTATCTGATCTTGATGATTCATACATTTTGATGCCAACTAATTAAAATCGGGTAAAAAAGTAAGGAAGTTAACGAAGATTATTTTTTAAAACTATGACCAAGGATACCGCTAGTTTCCATATTAAATGAGGTTCTAAACACTTTCAAATACGTGTATAAATATGTATATAGCTGACAGAAAATAGTGTAGTGTTTTCCAGCGGAATCAGTAAATGTCTAGAAAAGAATCTATGTAGTCAAATAAAAAGACTGAAAATAATTGCAAATATTTGCGTATTTAATGAAAGCTTCGTGACGTCGTATAAATATATGTGAAGATACCAAGGAAATGCCACGATCACGAATCGCAGCCTTCCGGATCAAGGCACCGAAAGAAGACGAGTTGAGGAACACAAATGGCAATTTTAGAAATGCCACATAAGAAACCACAGAAGTACGCATAAGTCCTATTAAATATTCAAAATGGCAAAGCATGGATACCAAGGCTGCGTTCAATTGACCGAAACGTTCGCGGTCACTCGCAAACAAAAGCAAAATTTCCGTTCATTTGTGACAGCAGAGAATATCCGCAATCTATTCTCAAGCTGTCCTTTGGCACACCAAGGAGGCGGCCTATGCGATTAAGGTATGCAAATGAAATATTTGTATGATTATTCTTAACAAAAGTATGGAAATGTTTACTGAGTGATATGATAAATTCGCTATCTTATAAAGTTAATATTTATTGATAAAATTATTCGATCTAATATCAAGTCTCGTCAGCGAGAGTAACGGCTACTCTCTTATTTGAGGTCACATAAGACTGGTTTACAATAAACGTTCAGAGGATGCAAAACAGTTTGGAAAAAACTCTCGCGAGTGATTGGCTTTCTTGAATACTTCCTTTTAAGGGGACTGGATACACTTGCTGCATTTTCCACCATTTTTACAGCTTTGTTACTTCCTGCATACTAGACCCCTTCTGAAAAAGCGTCTACTTTAAATGGAAAGAATTTGCTCCCGAGGGGAGCAAATTCATTCCTCTTAGAGTAGACCCCTTTTAAAAGGGAAGTAAACAATTTTGACAGACTTATCTTCCCTAAAATTGTATACGTTCCCCTTAAATTCCTACAGCGTTATCTTTCATTTTCTATGATTTCTATTTTTAAGATGAGGAAGTGCAGTCCCCATGCACACGGCATTCAAAAAGTATTATCGGTGGTAAATGGAAATGTATACTTTGTGGGCGTGGTTTCAACTCTAGAAGCAATCTTCGGTCGCACATGCGCATTCATACTTTAGAAAAACCATTTTCATGTAAATTTTGTGGGCGGAGATTCAGCCAGTCGTCAACATTGAGAAACCATGTGAGGTTGCATACTGGTAAGAAATTTTAACATTGTTTTGTAAATAAATTAGTGTCCCTAAAATAATGAAATAGAAGCCTTTCCAACGGAATTCACATTAAGCTCCATTCATTTATATTTTGATTGAGTTTGTTTTGTAATGTTATAGTTTATAATATTTCAATTTTACTTTATATAAATGATTAGGGCACTCATTTAATGAAAAATGCAATGCATTTCCGATTCTGTATTCTTTAGTAATTCAAAGTCCTTTTTGTGAATACGAACTCATTGTAGAAGGCATATCTAAGTATTGATCAAACCATGCAAATTCGAAGACTGAATTTTCCCAGTTCACACGTTATATAGGTAGTATTGGGCAATCCGTCCGACTGGAGACCAGGAGGTCGCGGGTTCAACCCCCGCCGAGGTCGGCAACATTCTTTCGTAGAGATTGATCATGAAATATTTTCTACGGTCATTCTGTCCCTTCCGCTGAGTCAAGAAGGGCAGTTGTCAGTTTCTGGCGAAAGAATGGGCACAATACTGGTTAACCGCTTAGAGGACTAAGCCTGCCCAGTAAACGTGTGGTTAGATAAACTGACCGCGCTCGACATGACACCATTGGGTTGACTGGGCCGTAAAACCTCACACAAACAAACAAGTTTTGGGCAATCGGTTTAAAATTAAAAACACAATCTGTTATTGGTTCGCAATACCAGAAACAACTAACCACCATGTGCACAGTTAGATAAAATGCCCTTGTCTCAAATACGCTATTTTATAATTTCAGATTATAAAAACTTTATCAGAGCTTACTTTCAGCACTCTGCGAAAGCCTGAAAATCTGATTTTTATTTTTCTATATATATTAAACTCCACTTAGGCTCTTGCTATTATACAATTATTTCAAGCACGTTTTTTTTTCTTCTTCTGCAAATGCCATTTATCCTTGCTTTCGGCGCCGATTTTTTTTTTTTTTTATTTGGGTTTTACGGCCCTTTCAAGAATATTTCACTTATATCGAGCCGATCGTTCATCGAAGGTGGGCGAAAACCGGAGAACCCGGAGAAAAACCACCTGACCATCCGTAAGCAGAACTTGGCTTTCCCACATATGACCCGAGCGAGGCTCGAATCACAGCGGTGAGAAACCTATTGGATTAAGAGTCAACTCTCTTATCCACTAGGCTACGGGGGCCCGCATTCGGCGCCGATTATTACGTTTTTCAATCATAATCAGTTGTGACTTTTCCTGCGGATTAAACTCGATCATCGACTAGTCACTTACGTTCGGTTCTTGGTGTCCATTTACGATGTATCTATACTTTTTTTTATAGGTGAAAAGCCATACAAATGTATCGTATGCAAGAGCTCATACTCACAACTGGCAGGTCTTAGAGCGCACCAGCGGAGCTCAACACACAGCATTGGATTGTCGGGACAATAATCCAGGAAAGTGATACCTTCTTACCAACAGTGGGCAACAATTTCAAGCTGCTACCCAGACACCAAAATACTTTAACCCATTTATGTCTAGTGTCCCATAAAAGGAACATTGGCAAACAGTGTAGACCCAGATCAGACGCCGCAGAATGCGGCGTCTGATCAGGGTCTACACTATTTGCATTTAGGATAGGAAGTTCTATAAAATATGGTTACAATAAACGCTAACCAGACACTCCCTGTATTGAAATGAACGAGTCCAAAGAGTTAAGGTAAAAGAGTCCATTCGGCATAAATGGGTTAAATGGGTTAAAGGGAACAGATACATCTCCAAGTAAAATGAAGAGATTTGAAGAATGAGCATACTCACAAAATTGAAAACAACTAAAGTGTCATTTTTTTAGCCAGACTTATTAGTTTCAGCCACTCTTAAAGGAAAGAATTTGCTTCCTTTGAGAGCAAGGTCTTTCTTTTAAGAGTAGTCCTTATTCTGACAGGTTTCAAGTACTCCATTCACTTTCAAATCATACAGTAATATACAAAGAGACTTACTTGTATCGTAAATATATCAAAATTTCGGTTACCATAATTTGATTATCTGCTGATGTATATAAACCAAAATGGCGGAACTGCAAACAGTACAGAACCTGATCAAGATGCTTTAGATCTGAATCTGCACTGTTTGCTCAGATATGGCTGTCCGAGTACTTTGGGCAAAATAAGATTCATTAGGGTCGGAAAGTAAGATAATTCAATATGAGCCAGCGCATGACAAAACCTACAAAACGGCATGTGTGCCCAGCGAAGACTCAGATCAGCCTGGGCATCCGCCCAGTCTGATCAGAGTCTTCGCTGTCCGCATGAAGAAAGTTTGGGTACTTAGCTACCCATTGAGCGCACAGCGAAAATTCTGATCAGACTGGGCGGATGCCCAGGCTGATCTTCGCTGGTCGCACATGCCATTTTGTTAGTATTGTCATGCGCTGATTCATATACAATGTAGTTTACAGTACCTAATGATTCTGTAAGCTGACAATGAAATTCCTGAGCCAAATGTGCGAATGCGCAGGCTGATCTGGGCATTTGTTGTCCACACATATGATGAGGTCATTTAACCTGCTGCGACTCGTAAATACAAATTCGTGCTTCTTGTTTTCTACTGACAGTTGGTAGGGAACAGCGAAGCAATTCAATACATAGGGCAGAACTACTGATTGAAGAACTTGAAAACAGTTTCTTAAAAGTCCAGTTACCGATAGCATGCGTGCGAGCTCTGACCAGATTTCACAAATGCGCGTATGGCCTTAATATTTTGGGTCCTGTTGTTCGAAACTTACGATGTCGTTAAAACTTTGATCATTAAATAACGCATAAACACTAACATTTTGCTGAAAAAATGTGGGTAGCTTTTGCGTTTGCAAAAACTACTCACATTTTCAGCAAAAATACCTGTGAATTATGTATTCTAGTTATTAGTACAGTTAACATTTTGACCACTGACGAGCTCGTTAAGCTAACGATGCTTTGAACAACTAGCCCCAGATGTTCGCTCTACATAGCATGTGACAAGTTTGTCATGACACGATTCCTGCTACCTATGAGCCGTTAAATAAAAAAAATGGTATTTTACAAGAATGTCCGAGTGGTCAAAGCTCGGTTGACTTCAAAACGAAACCATCAAGCATCCGTTGTCGTTTTAACCCTTGCCATGCTGAATAAATTTACATGCCACGCCCACCTCTAATTTTCAGCCAATCAGATTACATTGTCCAGGTTGTTGATACAAATTCACTTACTTAATGCCAAACAGTGCAGATTCAGATCAGATGGCCTTTTCAGACGCCAACTGATCTGAATCTACACTGTTTGGCAAGGCAGGGCATATCCGGGTTCAGCAGGACAAGGGTTAAGGTTTTAGACAAAATTAAAATATTTTGATATTTTTCATGAAGCAAAAGTGTGGGCAAACGCTGCTGTTCATTCCCAAAAAATAATAATATCTTTCACAATATTTAACATTAATTGAGTATCCAGAGGAAGTTGAGGATCGCGAGGAAGTTGTTTGAACATGAGGCCGTTGTGGACCGAGTGTTAAATATCTTCGGTGTGAGACCGCAGTTGTTAATGAACAATGAAACAAACATGTGCGATCACTGTTCTTGCATTTTGTATGATATTTCATGTCAAGTAATAAAAAAATCATAAAACTCGTGGTATTTATCACGTTGTATACAATCAGGTGATTCAATGAAAATAAGAATGACCTTGTCGTCAACAAAGTTTAGACAAAATTCTTATTCCAGGGCTCAACGCTATTTCACGTAACGGTACGTAAAAGGCCCATTTTGAGAATTTTAAGCAAAAAGAGTGTTCAAACACCATGTGAACCTGCGGATCTGCCACAGCTTCAAAGAGCTATATGCATAGGTATATATTTGTACGAACGTTGCTTTAGTATTTTTATAGGTAGTATTTATGTACGCAGACGTTTGTGACGTTACATGCTGCCGGCGAAGAAATCCGGTAACAATGCAAAACATCTTTTTAGAGTCTCGCGGAAGATTAGCTAATGCATGTAGATGTATATGCTATATCTTATTACCTTCATTAAATAAAGATTTTACTTACTTACTTACTTATTTACTTAACCCATTTAGGCCTGGCGTCCCATAAAAGGAACATTGACAAACCGTGTAGACCCAGATCAGACACCACACAACGCGGCGTCTGATCAGGGCCGACACTGTTTGCATAAAGTACAGGAATTTCTGTAAACCATGGTGATGATAAAACCTAACCAGACACCCATTTTACATGAAATGGTACGGTCCAAAGAGTTAAGGTAGAAGAATCCACTCGACATAAATGGGTTAAAATACCAGCCATCGTATAGGCTTAGCACTCACTATGCACATTACGCATCAACTAAAATAAAAATATATTTGCATCTTATGCATAGTGGGGTGGGGTGCCCTTAAAGGAGGGAAAATAAGGGCTACTCTAAAGGAAATAATCTGCTCCCACTAGCAATATTAGGAAGCATTTTTAAAGAATTTTCCCGGGTGTTCGTAAAACTAAATCGTTCTGGCTGCATCATACATTTTTGTCACGGTTGGAAAATGAAAATATGTATATAATAAAATAATAATAAAAAAAAATGTATAAATCAAAATATGTTCCTCGCGTCAAGTCTTTGTTTTTTTCTTCTTTCTTATAACAATGTGAAACCCATATAACATTTATTCCCGGATGTCACCTTGGGTAATGCCACGCTCAAAAGAACATATGCGATCAGCCTGTATGTCAGGTAAAATTCATGGTCTCAAAGCATACGTCATTACAGCCGTTTAGTTTTAATTAAACGGCTGTACTGACGTATGCTTTGTGTAAATATCTTAAAAAGAAAATATAGGATGCACAATGCGGATAAAGGTACTTCCAGCTATATGCAAACAGTTTCTGCATAGTCTGATCAGGGATCAGGACCGCTTCTGGTCCGCGCAGTCTGATCAGAGTCTCCGTTGTCCGCATAAAGAAACCCTTTGCCATCCAGAATGTGCCCACTGAAAGTCTGATGCGCAGCGGATCTGAATTCTCGATGAGTGCACATGTCCGAAGATATGTTTTCTGACGTTGCGATTCATGTGTAGATAACAAAGAGCCCATGCTACAATCAGGGGTTCGTCTAGACTGGCTCCAGTCTCCAGTGACTAAATATTTATTCTTATAAACCTGTTTGATCCACTAAAATAAAAATAAAATAATATCATGACTATAAAGGCTGGTCACAAAAAAATGACCAGCCTTTATAATCCTGATATTATTTTGGCTTTATGTCAGTTCATTATTAAACAGGCTTTCAAGAATAAATATTCAGTCACACGAGACTGGAACCAGTCTAGGGTTTGTCTTGACCTGTGTTTTTCGCATATGTTCGATTGACAAGCCCCGGATGACAAAAGCTCGTTGCCAGCCTTATAACATTGCTAGACAAAAGCTCATTATAATCAGAGTGGTTCTTGTAATATATAGTTCTGCGGGCGGGGTACTTAACCAAGTATAAAATGAGTCGCGCTACAGGAAAAAAATTGAAAAAAAAAAAAAAGAAAAAAAAAAAAAAAAAACATTTTTGGGCATGAAATGCGTATATGTGCAGTCTTGTCAAAGGATGCACGATTAGCCCAGACTGTATTTTAACCTTCTAGATAATACAAGTATATATTAAAACGTCCGGCAACTTAGTGCGCCACGATACACTGCACATGCGCAGAAACGTCTGGGCATGCGCAGTTCATGGGTATCGAAGGCAGGTTTTGTCATGACGCTAATCAAACTGATAAAATGGTTTTAGTTGCAACTTGAGAAATCGTATCTTCGGACCTGCACGCAGTCTGATCAGTCTTCGCTGGGCGCTCTTTCGATGAACAAGGATCCAAGGATTCTTCAAGTGGACAGCGAAGACTCAGATCAGCCTGCGCTTATGCGCAGGCTGATCTGAGTATTATCTGGGCGCACATGTCCGAAGGTACATTTTCTCACGTCACGTCACGGCTCATTCAGCATGTGTCTGTAAAGTATGCTTTAATGCAGTGCTCGTGACAGTTATTACAATGATCATTATGGATGGGTGGTTTTATGTTTCCTAGCATTGTTATGGGAACCCGCATTCTGTTGTGAACTCGACCAGACAGAGGACAGTATGAATATTCAGTACCCATCTTGATTAATTGGATTAGTACGCTTAACTTAAAAAATAACTATGTATTTTTCTTTCTTTCATACTTTCTTTCTTTCTTTCTTTCTCTTTCTTTGAGCCATTACTTCAGTCGACGTATTCAACCGTTGGAGGCAGGAAGCTAATGGAGCTTGTTCGGATCCAAAACAATCCCATCCCGAGGCGGATCGAACCGGGGACCTCTAGCACCAGCCAGTGCACTAACCACTGCGCTACCACGTTCCATCTACCCTAGTATGCTGATCCGACAAATTGTAGTGATAGATTTTTTTTTTTTTTTTTTTTTTTTCGTGAAAACCTTTTTCTTATTGTGTAGGCTCCTTATCAGAAAGGGAAGCAAACCTACTTTAACACATTATGGGGAAATTCCGCAGACGACAAATTAATGATATTTTTCTTATTTTCCCTGAAAACAAGAGTTGATATTTCATACAAATTGTGTCCATTGGAGATAATTTGTATAAAATTCAAAACCTGTTTTCGTGGAAAAATAAGAAAAAATATTTCAGTATGGCGTCTGCTGAATTTGTTCCCAGAGTGCTTAGCGTAAAAGTGTATTCATTCCCCATAAAATGTCATCTGCTTATATTTGAATTTATTCTAATGGCAATTTGTATACGAAAAGTGTGCTGTGCCCGTGTAGGGTGGTGGCACACTATCTAAAAGGGTAGGACTGTGCTGCCAGGAGCCCGGGATCCTACCGCTTTCCAGAAACGATTGAGACCCCTTTCCAGACAAAAGAAAGACGAACATATACCTCATTGTAAACAAACAATATATGCTCATTTGCTCAGTCAGTTAACTTTACAAGGATTTACTTGCATATTATCAATATTAAGTACAACAAGAATCACACAAGACCAAGTTTAACTAAGATATATACAATGTTTTAATTTTTACTAGATACAACTGTAATTGTGTTCTTTGATAATAATCACGGGTGCCTAATGGTGCCACAAAATGGAATGAGGGATTGAATGAAGTACATTTATGCAAACCAGACTTCGTTTTTCTCTGGCGCTTCACATCATATACAAAACTCCATTTATGATATCCCCGTATCAGTCTAAGGTAGTTTACCACCCCCTTTCCAGATAGACATGAATCCCTTTCCAGACAGATATATTTGAATCTTTGAACCCCTTCCCAGATTTTTTTACAATGAAACACACGCCCATTCCAGACAGACTCTGAAAATAAGACCCCTTTTGTCGGCACATCCCTACCTTTGCTTATATAGTGAGTGCCCCATCCCCACCACCCCACAACCCCCGGGGTGCTGTGCCCGGGTGCTGTGTGTTTGTCTTTTCACCAGTGCATTCTTAACGCTTAGCACTCTGGGTAAAATTTTCATCAGACAGCATATTAAAATGTTTTAATACTTTTCCTAGGAATCAGGATTTGATATTTCATGCAAATGGTCTCCAATGGAGAAGAATTACATGAAATGTCATTTTTTTTTTTTTTTTTTTTTTTTTTTTTTGTTTTGTGGGTTGGAGGGATGATAATAATAAAAATTATCACCAATTTGACGTCTGCGGAATTAGCCAAGAGAGCGGTAGGCCTAAAGGTTACTGTGCTTTCAACATCTTTCAGAAAGTTGTTTTTTGCTTGGCGCTTTACACAGAAGAAGTAAATTTGCACACTTTTGTCATGATTTAATGCAAAACCATTTGTCGTAACTACCTATTCACAAAAAGTTTAATTCTAGTCGTTGTTTTTTAAAAAAATCAAATATTTTCACTTTTTTCCCATTGTAAAAATGAATGCAAATTATGCAGAAATGTGTAGGGTAGGTAACTTGGGGGTAGATTTTCAACAAGTTCCACTAGTTCATTTTTTCTGAAATTTTCACGATATTGTTGTGAAACATTAATAATGCAAATTCAGCAAAAAAAAAGTAAAAAATATTTTCTCAGGCAAAAATTCCAAAAAATCACTTTACTATAGAATTTGCATAGGTCAGACCAATTTTTGGCTGTAAATTTAATTTTAGGTTACATATTTGAGAAGAAAACACAGAAACAGAAAAGACAAGTGGTTTCTGATAAGATATGCCCAGTCAGTACAAAATATCGTCATTTAAAATAAAACGCCAAGCAAAAAACGTCTTTCCGAGAGATGTCGAAAGGACAGTAAGTTATCCAATGACTGCAATTCTGTAAAGGTTATTGGTCAATTCTACATTTCTATATGGAGAGAGACACAAATAAGGAGAGAGAGAGAGAGAGAGAGAGAACAATCCTCGTAGTTTCACGGAAATAGCCGATATCGACTCGGGGAAACTCGTCGAAGACTTACCTGTTGAACTCACGACCAGGATTGTATAGAAATTAATAGGAAAGTCATCTTAAATTGATTAAAGTACAATTTTAGAAAAATGCGACAAAAATTTATAAGTTATTTTTGGAAAGATATTTTATTAAAGAAGAATTTGATATAAAATTTGTAAAAATAAATTCATGACTTAGTTCTTCCATTTTACTTTGAAGTGTGGTATGTCGTTTCCCTATTCACCCTATGCATGTATATATTTTGCCAAAATGCTTCTGAATCGACATTACAATGCTAATTAAAAAAAAATATATAGTACTTTCCCATCGGTACTTTTATAAGTTATGGCTAGAAAGCCAATTTCTCAAAGTTTGCAATGATATATACTATTCTATAATAAAGTACAAACGTAGTTCTTCCATTTTGGTTTAAAAAATGAGGAAGTCAGCATTTCGGGACTCACATATTTTCTCGTGAAAATGGCTAGCATTTCGGCACTCGCAGTCCACGAGCGCCGACGGTGGAAATTAACTTGAACACAGCGTTATAATGTTGAATATTAATTATTTAATTCATTGATACTTATTTATCTATTCATCTGTTTATTTATTCATCTATCTATTCATTTATTTATTTAGTAGAAATTATTTTGATACTGCATTGATAAAATATGACATAACGCTGTGAAACTTATTACACAGACGAACGAATGAATGAATGAATGAATGAATGAATGAATGAATGAATGGATGGATGGATGGAAGGAAGGAAGGAATGAAATATGCCAGTCGAAATGAAAGCTAACCGAATTTACATCCTACAGAAAAAAAGATAAAATGTGCACGAGAAAGTTGGCATTACGTCACAACGTGACGTAGCTTTCGTTGTCTGCTAAATCACAGTGTATAACCGTACAGTCACTAAATCGGAAGCGACAATGGACTGTACAACCTAAAATCATTAGTTCGAAGTAAACAAGTTGATAGGCATTACGGTCAAAAGCACGTAAGTCCATAACGAAATTTTTCTTTTAGATGCGGTTTTCGACATCGGGGAGAGAATCGGACGTACGCTAACTGTAGCATTGTGAATTTGACATATTTCGACCCAATCTGCGTGTAAAAACCGACTCATTCTGCTCAGTCACCAGTTTTGCTTTATTTTCTGCCGATCGACACGGACAATCAGGGCTAAAATAACCAGAATTATGGCATCATTTCTGTTAAAACCAACATAAAATCATCGCTACATCTTTATCCTGTGATGTCTAATAGCTGAATCCATCGAGATATTACTTTAAACAAAGATATTGCCTCCTGAATCGCACACGTTCGTCTCATTTGACTGTCCGACTAGTGACAACTGTACCTAATCATTAGCGACATATCAAGAAATGAAAACTGTCCGACTAGTTGTGATTGTATTTGCACATTCATGACGATCATTTGCAACAAAAATTAGTAAAAGGTTATAAAAGTATCGTTTTGGATGTTTTCATTGGAATCATCATTTGCTGAGATGAATATCAATCATTTCTTGAAAAAAATGGTGATCAGATGGCTAATTTTTCTCTGTCAACATTTCCATCAAAATTGTGACATAGCCACGTACCGCTTTCGTGAAGTGCTATGTATGGATTTTCAGAAATTCACATTTTTCCGTCTTCCGGTCGACAGTTAGCTCTAAGCAGTGAAACCAACACTAATGTGTAAAATTTGACGTCTGATAATCATTTTTCCGAGAGAATTTTTTTCTCTTGAACGTGGGGGAGGGGCGGGGGGGTGGATATTTTCTTGTCAGCATCTTGAGCTAATTTGGCCTAATAGGACCTGCAAAAATTGTGAAAATCGGTCAACAGATAAAGTTTTAATGGCAAAAATGAATTTTGAATAGGATGCATTAGCAAGGGAGATAATCCATGATCATAAATTTTCAATTAATGCAATACATTTTACTTGAATATGCTGACTTGATCTCAAACACGTTTTTGCGTCATTTGATGATAATTTCGAGTGATCCTGATAAAAAATAAGTATTTAAAATTTTTGCGGGAAAATAATTAATTCCCTTCCATGAATTTTTACTACAGGAAATCCCTATTCAAAATTATTTTTGGGCAGAACTTTTTTAATTGTCGACCGATTTTCAAAATTTTTACAGCACATTTTACGACAAACTAAGTGCTCAATTTTGCAAAGAAAATATTTTGTAAACATTTAAAAATTTAGAAAATATCTGCAAAATATCGTTATCAGACACTAGAAATCACACATTAGGTAAGTTCTCCCCTGACAGTAACTGACAACTACCGTTAATTAAAACCGCACATGTCCACATATATTTCAGTGGGCATGTTAAGCTGTTTCCCCAGGAGATAGGGCATTAGAAAGGTAAGATAGGGTAGACATGAAATAAAAAAAACAACACAAAATACACACACACATACACACACACACACATACACACACACACACACACACACTAAAAACAACCCCCACATTCCGCACCTGATGCAAGCACACGTCCTCGCCTTACAGGGTAGTTTAAGGTAGGGTGAGTAAAGGGGGTACAGTCTGTTAGTTTAGGGTATCAATACCTGAGTTTTAAAGTGAAAAAACACATTATATACAGACGGTCGGGTATGAACACATATTGGCGCATTTGTAGTTTTGTTGTATCAGATAATCTTACATGTAGGTGCCAATATTCTGCCATTTGTAAAAAAATGTTTTCATGTCTTATTTAAGCTGCTAGTCTGACCATTGTATTTAGTTTCGTCTGTTGGAAAACACATTCAAAGTACATTTTCTTTACATAGAAAAACTCAGAAACATTGCCAGCATTTTCAATTTATTCTGAATCTTACGAATAAATCCTTGAACCTGTCATGCTAATCTGCGCAAATTTATGGTAGATATAAACAACATACTGGACCTCTAAAAACAAACTCAACCCAGTAGAATTTCTTACCCTGCTCTGTCGTTTCATTTCGATAAGGAATATCCCAGAAATTAACGTTTATTAACAACTTTTCTGCTCAATAACACATACAACAAAATCGTCGCTATTCGTTCAACAACAAATTTTGTTTTTGTCACTAGTCGGACAGTCAAATGAGACGAACGTGTGCGATTCAGGAGGCAATATCTTTGTTTAAAGTAATATCTCGATGGATTCAGTTATTAGACATCACAGGATAAAGATGTAGCGATGATTTTATGTTGGTTTTAACAGAAATGATGCCATAATTCTGGTTATTTTAGCCCTGATTGTCCGTGTCGATCGGCAGAAAATAAAGCAAAACTGGTGATTGAGCAGAAAGAGTCGGTTTTTACACGCAGATTGGGTCGAAATATGTCAAATTCACAATGCTACAGGTAACGTACATCCGATTCTCTCCCCGATGTTGAAAACCACATCTAAAAGAAAAATTTCGTTATGGACTTACGTGCTTTTGACCGTAATGCCTATCAACTTGTTTACTTCGAACTAATGATTTTAGGTTGTACAGTCCATTGTCGCTTCCGATTTAGTGACTCTACGGTTATACACTGTGTAAATGTCCCCCGCTGTTAACGCATTTGTTTTCACTGTATCTTTTGGAGATGTAAAGCAGGTATTTATGAAACCAGCATATAAAGACAAGATTTTAAGGTAATTTATTCATTTATATGTTCCAATACGCCATAAATATTGTTTATTGCATGCAAATAGGTTTACTGGGGGTGCTTTGAAGCGGTAAAATGCACTTGGATTTTGTTTCTTAGAAGAATAAAAGAGAGAGAGAGAGAGAGAGAGAGAGAGAGAGAGAGAGTGCAGTTACACATAGATTGAGGACTTTAATGTTAAGTTAAATATTTGGTGATTTTTTTTTTTTTTATTATTATTATTATTTTGGAGAAACCCTTGATAAACGGTTTCTTCGCCCAGTGTAAAATTTATTTTGAATAATAAAAATATATGTGCAAAATGATGTTACAATCACATGGGTGACCGTGGTGGTGAAGTCGTTGGAACTGCAATCCTGGTGACGTGAGTTCAAAACTCAGCAAGCGCATTTATTTATTTTGAAGTTATACTTTTATAAAAAAAAAAAAAAAGTTTTCGGTCTCAGTTTACTTCATAAAACACATTTTATTTTGCCTAAATGAAAAAAAGGAAAAACCCTCTAGAGCTGGAGTAACATTTTTTTTCTCCATCAGTTGAGATTATTCCCGGGAGATTATTGAGGCCTTCCCAGGGGTTATGGGAAACATGGCTATCAACGTCATTTATTTGAGTGGGAACAGGATGTCAGAAGATACTGCTTATTCCTCAATAACTTCCTGACTGAGATAATTTCCTGATTTTCTACGTGTAACAATATAGTGACTTTGTTGTTCCCATCCATGGTACTGCTATCATTATCAGATATTCCCAACATCTTAGCTTTTAACTGGAAGTATAAAAACAAACATAATGGCGATAAAACTAGAGCAAGTGCCAAGAGGGTCACGAATACCCCCGGCCAGCGCCATTTCTTAATTATAAAAAATATTTTAAAGTCATTGAGAATGATATAAGGTAAAAATCAACGGACCATAAAATATAGGTCACTGAACCACATATTATGTACAAGGTCAGTCTCTGCGTGACACTGATCTATCATCCCAAGTACATCTTTTCTGGAATATATAGTCTTCAAGACATGAAGCAAAATTACTGGAACAGAAAAATATAGGTTTTTAACCTACATATGCTTGAGAGGTCAATCTGATGTGTCACATTGATCCATTATACCAACTATGATGTTAATCCATTGAATAATCTAGAAGATATTAAGCAAAATTACTAGACAATGAAATATAGGTCACGCTGATTTATATTTACTTTCAGGTCAACGTTTGGGTCACACTATGTTATTATATGTAAATATGATACTAAGGCATCAAATAGTGGAAGATATAAGACAAAATCTCAGGGCTATGAAACATAGGTCACATAATCCCAAACTATGAGTCATTCATCAAGTTGTCTTCAAGATGTAACATAAAATCACAGGGTCATGAAATATAGGTTACAGTGACCTAATTTACTTTTAGGTCAACTGTCGGATCACACTGATTGATAATCTCAAATAATAATGTTCATACATCAAATAACATTCAAGATATATGGCCAAAATCACTGGACCATGAAATATAGGTCAAGATGACCTAGATTTATTATGATGGCAACCATGGTATCACACAGAACCAATATCACAAGTATCAGATTAATCCATGAAATAGTCTTCAAAATATAAGGCAAAATTGCTGGAGCATGAAAATAAGGTCACAACGAATGGAAGACAACCCTCCCAGGTACCCTCATACCAAATATGAATAGTTTCTGATAAATGGCTGCAGAGATTACATAATAAAAAAAAACTTGGTTATAACGGACGGAAAGACGGAAGGACGGAGAGACGAACGGAACCGACGAAAACTATATACCCCGTACGCCGGGGGTATAAATATGAACCAACAAATCAGACATCTGATTTATGTTTCTTTACATATGTGCATGCTCGGTGTCTTATACACATTAAGCTCTTTATAAGATTGTTTGTTTTGGATATAACATGGTTAGAAGATTGAACCCCCAAATGGTCATTTTTCTGTATAATGCATACATTTTACACCTGTTTAATTAACACATATTCCAACAACCATGTTATGAAGGGGCTGTTGTGTATTTAAACGGGTCAGATACATGGATTCTTCTATGAGGCTACTACAACATTCCTTTTACACGTACATGTCTGTGTGCATGATGTTTGCCTATGTGATATTGATCCTTTTCAAATATGCAGGCCCAAGTAAAGACACATTTCCAAGTTTTATTGAACAATTAAGTTTGTAAGTAAAAAAAAAATCAGCCAGCCCATTTGATAACTTATCTCATATGCAAACAGAGAATGCTCAGAAGGGACTGTCAGTCTTCGCCAAAAGTGCAGGACCGTCTGACAAAACTGGCATTTTTTTATGCCCCGCCACCAAAAGAGTGGCGGGGTATTATGTTATACCCTCTGAAATTTTGAGTGTCCGTCCGTCCGTCCGTCTGTCCGTCCGTCCGTCAGTGCCCCCACCATCCTTCTGCCCGCAACTCCTCCTACAGTTTTAGGCCAATCCTTTTCAAACTTTACAGGTGCTTGTAGGATGGTCTGAAGATATGCATATTGTTTTTTTCAGAATCCTGAAATTATTTTTTATCACATTTTTTTCATTTTATCTTAGACTTTTTTCGAGCCCCCTATACTACAGAAATGTATAGGGAGTATGTACCTTCTGCCCGCAACTCCTCCTACAGTTTTAGGCCAATCCTTTTCAAGCTTAACAGGTGCTTTTAGGATGGTCTGAAGATATGCATATTGTTTTTTCAGAATCCTGAAATTATTTTTTATCACATTTTTTGCACTTTTAACTTAGACTTTCTTCGAGCCCTAATACTATAGAAATCTATAGGGAGTATGTAACTTCTACCCGCAACGCCTCCTACAGTTTTAGGCCAATCCTTTTCAAACTTTACAGGCACTTTTGGGATGGTCTGAAGATATGCATGTTGTTTTTTCAGAATCCTTAAATTAATTTTTATTACATTTTTGCATTTTTAACTTAGACTTATTTCGAGCCCTAATACTACAGAAATGTATAGGGAGTATGTACCTTGTACGCGCAACTCCTCCTACATTCTCACACCGATCCTTTTGAAACTTTACACACGCTTTTAGGATGGTCTGAAAATATGCATATTGTTTTTTCAGAATCCTGAAATTATTTTTATCACTTTTTATTGCATTTTATTATGAGTTAATGAAATAACTGTTTATTGCTTCTCTTCATGTTTAGCTTAGATTGTTTTCAGCCCTTATACTACAGAAGTGCATAGGGAATATGTCCCTGTGTGGTGGGACATGGTGCATGGCTTGCAGTTTTATTCATTTTGTCCTGCAAAATCTTTCAGTCTGTCTGACAAATGCCCTGTGAATCTCAGCAAAGAAAATAATATTCTGACAACAAATATGTCTTCATTCATGCAGATACTTATCTGTGCTGCAAAAGATTACAGTCTGTCTGACAGCTGTCCTGCAAAGACTGGACTGTGCCTTTGAATTATGTTTTGATGACGATCAAAAAGTACCATTCTCTCGTATCATGTCTCTATCACAGGGCCGCAGACTTAACACGATGTGTGGCGCTAAGGTGTTTCTTAAGATGATCAGCGAAAGTGGAAGGGTGACCAGCAAGGCAAACCCTGGTCTGAATTTCAGGACCGTGAAGTATCAAGCCGGGGATTCATCTGTGACACCGATGAAATCAACAAGATCAACCAGCAACGAGAGGTCACGAAAGGTAGTGGTACCTCCAGTATGTCTCAAACTGAAGAAAATCAAAAATCTTCCGGGGAAAAAACTGAGAAGAAGAAAACCCCCATCAAAAAATGTTTTAATAAATGCAAGATCTGCAACATTTTATATAAAAGTAGGAAAGATCAGGAGCTTTTTGCGGAAGTTGGAAAGTTAAGAGCGCAGTGGGTAGCTTGCGATGTTGATGGTTGTGGCTACTGGGTACACGTGAAATGTGGTGGCGTCAAATTTACCCAGCTAGCATTCTACGTAAATCTACATCGGGCCGTGATCGGCCCGTCAGCTACCCTGACGGGCCGATGACGGCCCGATATAGATTTACGTAGAATGCTGACTAGGTAAATGCTTGAAAGAATTACCAAAGATTGAATTTCTTTGTCCAAAACACACCAGTAAATAAACACATATCATATTTTTTGAGCCAGGACACATGATAATGATACTTTTCTTCATCTGTAAACACATTCTATAATACTTGTATACGAAAAGTAAAGGCTTTGGAAAGACTGCTTGGGTGGTCAGTCGCCACTGAGCCTTCCTTTTCTCACATGCGAAAAGTATCATTTTTCATGTGTAGTCTCATTTAAACCATTATATGAAACTCAAGTAATACTCAACTTTGTGATACGTACCGTATTGATCCTATGTTTTCAGACATAGATATATATGCAAAAAGTGCAGACCCAGATCAGACTGTTCTTAGAGGAGCAGTCTGATCTGGGTCCTCACTGTTTGCCATTCCATATACGTCTTTTGGACACATTTCTGCGTTGTGAGATCACTCATATCAAAATTTAGGATAATTAGAGCAACATTTTTTGGTGTCTGAAATTTTAGGATTTTTACGGACTGTTAGGTTGTTTTTTTTATTTATGCTGTAAAACAGATGTTGGGCACCGGTTAGAACTGCCTGTTTTTAACTGAAATATATATCATCATCATCATCATCATCATATGAAAAATTTTCCTTTAAGAAATAATTTTAATTTACTTTGCGATATCCCTGATTAACACATGTTGGTAAGGGCAGATTACCAATTATTAATTCACGATGGCATAGCCGGAGTTAATTAATTCTCCCATCTGCCCCTAACAACACTTATTTAGTGACTAACGTCATCATATAAACATTCTATGACCACATGTTTAATAACATTTTGGCGTGAAGATGTAACGTCATTGATGACGTCTGTGACAACAGCGCATTTTCTTATGCCAAGCCATTTTACTATTTATTCCTTAAATCAGATATCTGATTTAATATATTAGATATCTTATATAATATACAAGATATCTGATACATTATATCAGATATTTTATATAAATAAAATATCTTACATGTCAATTAAGATATCTTATATGCTATATAAAATATCTGATATGCTATATAAGATATCTTACTTGACATAGAGGATATTTACTCTTTTGCTGTGAATACCATAAATATTGTCATCGAGTGTAATGAAAACATCAGTATTTTCACAAGTGCGAAGCACGAGTGAAAATTTGAATGTTTTCATAACACGAGAACTGCTATATAAGCTATTTGATATACTATAATATCAGATATCTTATATAGGATATATCTTATTTACTAAAGAATATATCTTATTTATTCCATTAAATAATATATCTCATTTAGTATATCAGATATCTTAATTAGTTTATCAGATATCTATATCAAGATTTAAAATATCTTATTTAACAAATAAGATATCTTATATGTAGTAAATTAGATATATGTGGAATTAACTAAGACATCTCATATATTATAACAGATGTCTTATATCCTATTTTAGATTTCTTATATACTATATAAGATGCCTGATATAATATATAAGATATCTTCTTTGCATAATAAATAGTAAAACAGCTTGCCATATTTTCTTCTTGAAATAATATTCATTTTGAAAGCAATAAAAATACAATTTTAAATGGTCATAAGATAAACATAATTTTACACTCGTAGTCATTTCATATGAAATTCATGGAACTCGCCAAAGGCTCATTTCATAAATTTCATATGAAATGACCTCTCATGTAAGATCCTCTATTTCTTTGCGTACATTCCAAGAATATTTCTAGTCAGCCATAGATACAGGTAATGAGTGTTTTGTGATAATTCAAGGGTAATTTTCCTCATTTTTTCCAATAACAGAAGTTTTGGGTATTCATTAGAACTGTATCACTGAGATAGTTCTAATTACTACTTACAGAATATGTTTTTATTGAAAACTGAGGACAATTATACTCAAATACCCACTTTTATCTGTAGCCATGGAGAGTATTCAACGGTTATGTTTGAATATATGTTCAAATAAAATTATCATACCTCATTCAGGTTGTCAAGATTCCTAAAGACTTCACCCAGTCTGTATCTGTTGGTACCCCTGTTGGCGGTATCCAAGCCTTGGCCTCCTTATTAATCTCTTCCAGACAAGCATCGCCTCCTTGATAATGACCAACCCTACCCGTGCGACTCAGTGTCATTGACGAATACATGACTTCTTTTAACTTTGCTGGCATTTTCCATTCTATCAGTTTATTGACAGCCATGATCCTCCGATATCGAACATGTTTTCTGGCATAGAAGAGAAGCGCTAATTTATCTCTACCTGCTACAATAGCAATTGCAGTGTCACGCCTGCAGCCTGTCCTAAATAGCATCAGACTGTGCAAAAACGTTAAAGCCATCTGTTGCATGTACATGTAATTTGGATTGCAAATATGATCTGCCCAGTTCCAGTAACCTGTTACAGATGGCATCTCTGCAAACCTAAGACAAAGTCTAACACAGGGGATCGGAAGTTCATCTGACATTGCAATTTTACAGTATCTCTATAATTTTCCAGCTTTTATGATGGTCACTGCAACGTCTGGCTAATTCAAGACCTTTTGGGGAATTAAAGCCCAAAATCTTACAAATGTCTTCCATAAAGACGTCCCAGTTCAGGTCAAAGAATGCCTTGCATGCATTAATTTCAATATGTAGTAAGTCTGGAAGAGGCAATAGCCGTCCAAATTCATATTTTGGAGGAATGTCATACAGAATACTGCATTTGAGTTCCGTAAAAACTCTCTATTCTAAAGAATGAAGCATCGCAAGCTTCACAATGGAAAACATTAAAAAGTAACTTTTCAACTAAATAACAAATGAAATGCCCCCATCACATTCTAGAAACAGCCATTGATGAGCTTCATTGTTTTGTTGAATACCAGCTCTTTCAGCAATGCTAAACAAAATGCTAGAAATGTTTTCAAAACGTGCACGATTTATTAAATCTGGTTCACCAGTTTTAACTATAAAGTTCTGGTTTATCTCTACACTGGAGAAATTCTCATATGGGTACTGCTTGTCAGACTTTATATAAAAATCAGAGAAGTTAATTCCTTCAGTAACAAGGTGCCCCTTGCAGTTTGTGCACTTACGCTTACTGCTTTCATTTTCTGCACCGCATTTTAACTTTTTTTTTTTGTCATTTCCAATATCGATCTTTTTTTTTTTTTTCAAAAGGTCATCGATGAAGTCGTGCTGTTGACCGTTATGTTCATCATACACAGACTTAAGATGGCCGTCTATGAAATAATTTCTGGTGTCCCGAAACAGGCTGGAATATGAATCAGAAAGGGCTGCAAATGCTTCTTTGTCTTCTTTCGTATCATCCGAAAACAACCAGTTAGTAGGAGCAAATGTTACATCATTTTGAAGTTTGTTTTATGAATTTACAGACATATATATATGGCTTGTTATTACATTGGAAGGAACTTTGTTATCTGCTTTTACTTTATGGGTTTTACCTATTACTTGTTCATTGTTAAAAACAGACCTAACTAAACCTTCAGGGAACTAAACTGGCACATTACTTTGTCCCGTCAACCATTTTGAGATAAAGTCTGGGCTGCCAGATGGATACATTTAACAATTATATGTAACTAGCTGTTTACTCCTACACGCCTTCAGAGAGAATACACAAGCAAATCTTCTTGAATGAAAGAGGTAGAATAAGTTTTCACTTGTGACACACATAAATTAGCTCTATACACTTAGCTAATCTTTTACTTTCTTCATGGTTTCAGAATAGCCACATAAATGTCTCAAAAGACCCATTGAAAGCTTGGGACTGGGACGTTGGTTCAGCCGGTCATCTGGACTGTAACCTAACAAGTAGCTAAGTGAGCATTTCTCTTTATCATTGTACAGAGCAGCAATATCAGACTTAATATAAGGTATTAAGTGCTCAGCCATCTGAATGCTAGAATCATATGCTTCATCTTTACTTATAGAATCAAAATCACATTCAGAAGATTCTACTAAACTGCAGCTTTGAGACTTGTCTTCAATTTTATCTATACATATTTTGCAAATGTACTTGTTTTGTTTTGTTTTTGTTTTTGTTTTTTTTTGCAATATTTCATTGGTATTAAAAACTCTTTTTAAATCTGTTGACGTTTTTGCTTTTAATTGTATTATAAATTGTTGAGCATGGATCTAAATCATTATGAATCACAGCCCCACATTTCTTAGCATATCTCCCTAAAACATCTCGATCAGGACTGGAATTCCTTGTCTTTGGCATGACTGTTGAGCTCTGAAAGATATAATGTTCCATTACCAATACCATTATCTGCACACTGCTGCAGACAATAGCAAAGCTTAAATGAATAGCTTGTATTTTGGATTATTCAACCTTCTATGCCAAAGATCACTTTAAATATGCTTTAAAGGACTGCTACAAAGCAAACTGCTTTAAAGGAAATTGCTACAAAATATTGAAGAGTGACAAAGTTATACACCAATATAATTATATGTATCATGATGTATAATCATTTTAGAGATTAATTTATACTCTTATTGCTTTCTAAAAGGTTTATTTAACCATCTTCATTCAATGTTTTTAATTTTGCATTACACACATTTTATTCATGCATTAAATACAAAAATGAGAAAAATTAATGATAATAACAATAATTAAATGAAAAAAGAAAATAAAATTTGCATTTACTGCGGATGTGCTATTAAAATTCATTACAAAGCAGACAAAAATGGCTAGAAGAATGATAGCAGTGGAATAGTCTATTAAGGGCTTTAACATATACAGAAGACTGCCACATAGTGAAATAAACATGTATCTAATGGGCAAGCCAGAAAATGTGAATGATAGAAACTTTTTCAAAGTGATTATGCCAGCATTACATAGGATTCAGCCTGCTATGAGAGATCTGGCAACCTCTGCAACTCAGACTGTCAGGGACATTGCTGGTGAGACAATTGGAAGGGTTCCAGCTAGACTGAATCAAGTGTTCAGGACATTTGTTGATCAAAATTTCCCGTTGACTTCAGATATTTATGTAATGTACCTTGGAAGATATTCAGCTGATAAGTTAGACTGCATGTACCATCTTTCACTGCCAGTGAGAAGATTTCGAGATGCCATGAAGATCTTTGAGGACAATTTAACTGTGAATGAACTCGATAAACTACATTGTTGAAAATTACAAACTGCTCAGCATCGATATTAATATTTTACACTGGGCATCAAATTTCTTGAACTGTAACTTCTCATGAAATCTCAATTTTGGTTAGATCCTTTAAAAATGGAAAGGCACAGGATATTCATGGTCTGGCGACAGAGCACTTGAAGTATGTGTCAGATCTGATTGCCTTACACTTGGCTAATTTGATGAATTTTATATTGTCTACAGGGTATATACCAGCAGTGTTACCGGAAGGCCTGCTCACGCCAGTTCCAAAGAAAGATAAGGACCGCTCCTTACCTACCAATTACAGAGGAATAACTGTACTGTCTATATTGGGAAAAGTCCTTGAAAAGACTGCAGAGGCGAACAGAGCACCTACTTACCAAAAATCAATCTCGTCTTCAACGTGGTTTCACCAGGAAATCGTCGTCTACAAATGCCTCCCTGCTTATTTCTGAAGTGCAGAATGAAGCAAAGGACAGAGGTGAATTCTTGGGGCTGATTACTTTTGATGCTGCGAAGGCTTTTGACGTCGTTTGGCAAGGCTCCCTGTTGAGAAAGATATTTCGGGAAGGCGTAGATGGGTCGCTGTGGCTTACCTTGTCTAGTATGTACGCTAATGCGGTTACCTCAGTCAAATGGGGTCCTCATGTTTCAACTCACTTTACCATAAAACAAGGTGTTCGTCAGGGCGGTATATTAAGTACGGTGCACTACAAACTCTTTAATAATGATCTCCTTCGAATATGTGAGGAATCTGGTCTCGGTGCAGGTATTGGCTGTTTCAGATGTGGTGCTCCTACTTGCGGTGATGATGTTGCTGTTCTTGGGAATAGGGCATTTCATGTGCAGTGCCTGGTGGAGATGGTGCGTCGCTACTGTTCGTGTGAGCACTACACCATACACCCACAGAATTCAGAAGAGATGGTCATGAACGAGGAGAAGGATGGTCAGAGCGAGATACAAATCATGTATGGCATTGAGCCAATTAAGCAGGTTTCATCTGCTGTCCACTTAGGGGTTGAAAGGAATAAATCAGGGAGGCCTGATGTTGAAACGAACATGAAGCTAGGACGCCGGACTGTGTATAGTCTTATGGGTGTCGGTGCCTATGGGGGGTCTGGTCAAAACCCAGTGGTCTCTGCCCATCTTTGGAAGATTTACGCTTTACCCCGGGTCCTTTATGGCCTGGAGGTACAGGTCTGTCTTCAATCTGATATTCAAGCTAGGGAACAGCTCCAGAGATCCACCCTTAGAAGGATACAGTCACTTCCAAATAGCACTGCCATCCCGGCCTTGTACTGCCTCCTTGGAATTCGACCTCTTGAGCAGGAGCTTGATCTCTGTCGACTGACGCTGCTGGCTAATGTGTTGTATACTGATGGTACCTTAGAACAGGATATTGCCATGAGACAGATATAGTGTTAAGGACCCGGGCAGCCATAGCTGGTTCATGTTATGTAACAATCGGTTGCATAAGTACAGTCTACCAAACATCTATACCATCAAACAAGTGTTCGAGTCTGAAGCAGAGTTCAGGCAGCAGGCCAAGCTCGGTATCGATAGATATGTCAAGGATTCCTGGTTATCTATGGCAGAAAATCGGAAAGCACTTTCTCTTCTGAACATGGAAGCATATAATGTTGGGGAAGTCCACCCATGCTGGAAAAGTGTTGGCTGTACAGTAATTGATGTTGAGCTATTATTAAGGTACGTCTCCTGACAGATACCTATCACCTACAGTCAGTGCGGGCCAAGTTGAACAGGAGTGGCACGTCAAGCATATGTCCGCTCTGTGCTGCTGCACCAGAGGACAGGCTCCATTTTGTCACCGCATGCACATCATTGCGTCAGACCCGACAGTCATATCTCGAAGCACTTGAAAATAAACTCTTAACGTCCAATAGTGTAGCGGTCGTCTCCTTTTTATGCTATCCAACTCGAGTTTACTGTTGCAGTTGTTTATGGATTGCAGCTCAAGTACTGTCAGAGACAAGTTGTCCTTATCTGTATCAGAAAGTAATGAAATAGAAACTGTATCCAGAAAAATGTGTTTCGCCTTACATTTTAAGCGATGTAGGCTCCTGAAGCAGCCGATTTAGCCATGGAGTGGGCTTATATTGCGAAAGACTCCTGTAAGGCAACTATGTAAATACGGATAGAGTAACTTTAGTGTGATTTGAATGACCCGTACATGAGGTACACTCTATTAAGTAGTCAATTTCTATGGTATTGCACTGAAATATGATACAAGAACAGCTAGTGCTATAGCGCGCTTCCTTTTATTTTGCCCCTCGTGGTATTCTGTATGACAGTGTGTAGGCGTTTTTGTTTTTTCTTGGTTAGTGAATGCGGGTTATGGGTCCGGCCTCCAAACCGACGATGTACGCGGTTCCTCTTACATTTAATCCCGGACACAATTCCTACTCTTTTAACAAATTTAGACGCGATTTCCTAAGTGATAACCCTGGATGTGTTTATTATGCCCCCGCCATTTTCAATGGGGGTGGGGGGGGTAGGGGGGAGGGCGGGGCATATAGTATCACCGCTCTCCGTACGTACGTCGGTCCGTCCTGTCCGTCCCGTACGTAAAACTTTTGGTTTCCGTGCGATATCTTTTGAAAGGATTGGTGTATTGGATTGAAATTTTATACACAGGTATATAATCATAAAATACAAGTCAAGTTCGATTTAGGGTAAAATCCGCCAATCATTTTGGGAGTTATGGCCCTTTTCGACTTTGAAAAATTTTCAACTTTGAAAAAATGGTTTCCGTGCGCTATCTTTTGAAGGGATTGTAGTATTGGACTGAAATTTTGTACACAGGTATATAATCATAAAATGTAGGTCAAGTTCGATTTAGGGTAAAATCCACCAAATTGTTTTGGAGTTACGGTCCTTTATCAATGTTGAAAAATAGTTGAAAATGGTTTCCGTTTGATATCTTTTGAAAAGAATAGTGTATTGGATTCAAATTTTATACACAGGTATATAAACATAAAATGTAGGTCAAGTTCAATTTAGGGTGAAATCCACCAATTATTTTTGGAGTTACGGTCCTTTATCAATGTTGAAAAATAGTTGAAAAATGGTTTCCGTTTGATATCTTTTGAAAAGATAAGTGTATTGGATTCAAATTTTATACACAGTTATATAATCATAAAATGTAGGTCGTACGATTCAGGGTAAAATCCACCAATTTTTTGTTTTGAGTTATGGCCCTTTTTCAGCTTTGAAAAATGGTGCCCATTCGATAACATTTTAAAAGATTAGTGAATTAGATTCATATTTTATACAGAAGCATATAATTATAAAAATATAGGTCAACTTTGATTGAGGGTAAAATCCATCAATTACTTTTGGAGTTATGGCCCTTTATCAATGTTGAAAAATGGTTTCCGTTCAATATCTTTTCATCCGGACCCCCCAGGTTGACCTTTTGGTTAACCTTTTTTCAAAGTTGTGTTACCGTTATTCTTCAGCCGATTGCTTTCATATTTAGTAGGGATAGAGAGGACGACCAGCAGGTGTGTCACGTGCAAGAGAGACAACTCTAGCTGACTTTATTTTGGAGTTACCTCCCATAGTTTTTAAATCCTGTGCGGCCCATAACTCTAAAATCCTTTAAGGTATTTTCATGATATTTCACCATTAAGTAGAGGACATTGAGTAGATGTGTCGCGTACAAGAAAGACAACTCTTACTGACCGTGTTCTTGAGTTATCTCCCATAGTTATAAAAATCTTGTGCAGGCCATAACAATAATTCCTTGAGATATTTTCATGATACTTGATCAAGTTGTAGAGGACATTGAATAGGTATGTCACATACAAGAACAACAACTCTAGCCGACTCCCTTTTGGGAGTTATCGCCCATAGTTGTTAAATCTTGTGCGGCCCTTAACTCTAAAACCTTATAAGTTATTTTCATGATACTTCACCAATAGATAGAGGACATTGAGCAGGGGTGTCGCATACAAGAATGACAACTCTAACTGACTGCGTTCTGGAGTTAGCTCCCATAGTTATGAAATCTTGTGCAGGCAATAACTCAATCCTTTGAGATATTATCATGATACTTGATCAAGTTGTAGAGGACATTGAGTAGGTGTGTCACATAACAAGAACAACAACTCTGACTCAGTTCTGGAGTTATCTCCCATATTTGTTAAATCTTGAGCAGGCCATAACTCTTCAACCTTTTGAGATATTTTATGATACTTCATCAAGTTGTAGAGGACATTGAGTTGGCATGTCATGTACACAAAAGACAAGTCTGACTCCATTTTTGAGTTATCTCCTATATTTTTTAAATCTGCTGATGGTCATCTCTACCAGTTGAGATTTTTTGTTGATAATCAATAGGGATGCTTAGAACATTAAGAAGGACAGTTGCATTTAAAAATTGTAACTATGGGCTACTCATTACTCCATTTATTTTCAATTATCTTCCCTGGTTGTAAAATCTTGTGCAGGCTCTTTAACCAGTTGAGACATTTTGATGATAGTATGTAGAGATGCTTAGAACATAAACTAGGTGTGTCACAATATGTAAGGACAACTCTGACCTACGAAATGTTGGAGTTATCTCCCTTACTTACACTTCGGATGCAGATTTATCAGCAATGCATGCAGCAGGCTTTATTTTTCTCATTAATTTTGGATTCTTTGTTGAAAATCATTTACTAGCAAACACAAAATTGAGTTTCTCAGACTAATTGCTGAAGAGTTACCGGCCTTGCAGGCAAAGGGCCTTATATTTCTCATTATTTTTGGATTCTTTGTTGAAAATCACTTACTAGCGAACACAAAATCCAGTTTCTATGACTTACAGTATGAGAGTTATAATCTTTGCAGGCAACAGGCCTTATTTTTCTCATTATTTTTTGGATTCTTTGTTGAAAATCACTTACTAGCGAACACAAAATTGAGTTTCTCAGACTAATGGCTGAAGAGTTACAGGCCTTGCAGGCAAAGGGCCTTATATTTCTCATTATTTTTGGATTCTTTGTTGAAAATCACTTACTAGCGAACAAAAAATCCAGTTTCCATGACTTACGGTTTGAGAGTTATAATCATTGCAGGCAACGGGCCTTATTTTTCTCATTATTTTCAGTTTCTTTGTTGAAAAACACAAACTCCAGTTTCTACAACTTATGGTTTTAGACTTCTGAGTCTGATTCACAGTTGTGGTGTTTTCACCCACTGCAGGGTTAAACAAGTGTATCCCTTGATAAAATTACATCTCTGATGCCCTAGATTGAAAAAAGACTGCCATTTGCGGTGCGGTCAGGGGATTTGCCATCTCTTTTGATGGCTATTTTTTCAAGTTGACTCCACCGAATGAATTTCTAAGCCAAATTCTTGTGCACTTCATAACTTCTATATGGTTTGAAATATTCTGATAAAATTTGGTAGAGGCATAGATAAGGGCAAGTAGGCATGCCCTGTATAAGAGAGACAACGCTGACTTTCTTTGTTACATGTAGGTACCTGAAGCCAAAAGCTTGTGCAGCCAAAATTGAATTTTGGATGGATTTTTCATAAATCTGTCCTTTAAAATAGCGATGTCATGTCCGTGGGCATTGGGTCTTCCGAGGTTTACCTTTTCATTGACCTTTTGAAAAACCTGCCCATAATGCGTTAGGCATTTTTCTTGTTTTAAAAAAGTTTGATTTAGGGTAAAATCTGCCAATTGTTATGAGAGTTATGGCCCTTTTTCAACTTCA
The DNA here is from genome assembly GCA_964016985.1 of Anodontia alba. Taxonomy (NCBI): domain Eukaryota; kingdom Metazoa; phylum Mollusca; class Bivalvia; order Lucinida; family Lucinidae; genus Anodontia; species Anodontia alba. The sequence goes on from OZ024821.1 coordinate 10,582,014, forward strand.
TTTTTTGCAAAATACCTGCGTGTTGGTGAGGATGACCCTGGGCGGGGGCATCTGTGTCATACTGGCACATTTCTAGTTCGTAGTCTAATTCATCATTAATAACCATCGGATACAGCAAACCTACCGGCAAGATGGGATTCGGTTCCTGAGGCGATGCTGGATGTGGATTATGATACATGGGATGACATTCATTGAGATGATATATATATATGCACAACTATGTATTATTAAGCACAGTAATGTGATAATAGCCTGTAATAATAGCACAGATGTTAAAATATGCCCTGCCCTCATTTGTATATCTACGCCAATGGCGGTGACCCATTATTGGGTGGATCTCCTACACAAGTAACAAGTAAGAACGTGGTTAAAATGTGAATTAAACAAAGATTTCAGTAAAAAATGAAATATTTTCCCGCCTTTTATTTATCTCCCGTTTCACAGTAATTACCATGCTACATATTTATTTTTATTTCACTCTCGCACTCAGGAGAATACCATCTATGAAGGGTCATTATTGAAACACATCCACTCGAATGGGAGATTTCTCCACATTAAAGAGAAATTTTCTTGATCCAATTGTGTCGGTGAACTGTCTCCAAAATATGTGTCGGTGAACTGTCTTGTCGGTGAACTGTCTCGGTCCCCTATTTTTTAATCAAAAACACATTACAAATATAACTAACATACAATTTTATACCATCTTTCATGAAAGTAACTTACTGTCTTTGTAAAAGTTCTTAAATCCCTCTAAGGTTTAGTTAGGTCTGTATTTCGGTACTATGTCAATAAAAACACATCCCCACCCACCAGTGATACCATTATGCACATCCACCCGCAACAGAATATGACCTTTTCAGATAGAATTCCAGGTGACAACAATCATAGTTTATATAAAAGTGCCTGGGCATAGGAGTAGGTAAAATAAAACAAATTATCCTCTTGTTTTGAATGAATAAATCCAGTCTCCTGATAGAGCGAATATCAACTGGACGGAAGAAATTCTCCTGATCAGGAGACAGTATCATTTATTCATAGCTTCTTAAATACCCAGTCTCCCGATCTGGAGACTTTCACTCGATTTAGAGATAATCTCCGTTTTGGAGATAAATTCCTAGCTGTTAATCTGGTCGAGTATAAAAGCCAAGTCCGATCCGATCCGCCGATCATTTTTCTGCCGATCATAAATTTTATTTTTGTCATTATATCTAAGCTATGATTCAAATGTCCAGTATATGGGTTTTATATGGTCATATTATATAATTGTTATTTACAGCAATGATATTATTAAAATCATTGCTCTAGTTTTTGATTGAGAGTGAATTTTTCTCGTTTCAGGGGTATAAAAGCCTGCTCGGAAGAAAAATAGCCGAGAGAGATTTCTTGATTTTTTTGTCTCTATTATGTCCTTTTATAGAACAGACAACTATAAATGCTGAAATTTTGTTCATGTGCATTGTGATTCAACAAGCATATGCCCATGTTTCAATAAAATCAGTTTGTTTACCAAATTAGACGCATCTATAAAATAGACCTGTAAACAATGACGATACTTACAACAACGTCCTGAAATGAGACGAAATCGGGGAATTTTCTGACCGCGGAAGATAGTGTTTTAAGAATATCTAATAGATATTAATATCTGTACTAATGTTATTTCTCCTTTTCGTTTTCTTCCCTGTCTTTTTTTTTTTTTTTTTTTTTTTGTACAGTCGTTTAGTATCTTTCATAGTCGTTGCGGTCCGGCGTTTCTATTTTTAGAATAGTACGCGTGCAAAGCAAAGATCGACAGAAAAAAAAGGCTAAAATAGCTTATATATGACATAATTTTCATTTACAAGAAACTAATTATGTTATAGTGACCATTTATTCTCTGAGACAGAGCTGATCTCTGTATATATTAGCTTCACTACTGAGAAAACTATGATTTTTTTTTTTTTTATATATATATTTCCTGGACTTGGCTTTTATACCCCTGGAAGACAGAAAACTGCTTAAAAATCAAATCCAAATGCATCGAAAAAAGAAATATCTTTTGTCGAATATTAATTAAGCAATATATGATAATATAAAACTGATATACTGGACATTTGAATCATAGTTTAGATATAATGACAAAAATAAAATTTATGATCGGCAGAAAAATGATCGGCGGATCGGATCGGACCTGGCTTTTATACCCGACCTGTTAATCTGACAAATATTGTTCCAGTTGAGAGAGACAGAGAGAGAGAGAGAGAGAGATGCCAATTTGATGAATTCCAAAAGCCCCCACTATCAGAACGATCGTCTTTGTATCAGAATATAGTCTATAATACGGTGTTACGGTTTATTTCAGCTGCATTCGGTCTAATTATGAAATCCCACGAATGACTTCCGGGTTTTTATTTCCGGGTTAAGAAATCGATAGTCAACAAAACCAAAGTACAATTTGCGTTTTTGAAAATGGACAGATTGTGATACTAAAAGATAAATTTACAATGTAAAAATCACTTGTTCATACAAACATGGTTATATGCTTTTCTTCAGCAAAGCCGTTTACAAAGTAATTTCTGTAAAGGACTAAATATTCACACACAGAATATAAACAATATAGCAGACTGACAGAACCAGCATTAGATCTTCATAGCCAAACTGTAATAAGATGCCACCAAAATTTTCCAGAGCTTCTGACGGTGGATATAGGGATGTTGAAAGGGTGAGATTGACTTTTGCATTTAGAAATTTTAAGCATAGTCATCTGTGGCATTAGACTAACTTCAATCCTTTCGAATCACTATGAAAGATCTGGGGCATATTTGATTTACCAGAATTGGAAACAGGATTCCAAATCATGTTTCTGTTTCAGCGCTCTATTTTTGTGAAACAGAAACATGATACTGAATCAAGTGAATCATGCCCAAGTTATGTTTCAAAGTGAATCAAGAGCTTCCAAGATGGCAGCATTGGTAGAAATCTTGGTACAGTACACTTTTCAAAATAACAATAAACCAAATTTTAGAGTTTGGAACTTCCTTGGTCCAGTTCTGTTTTATTGAATTGCAGACATCCTACCATTATTGGCACGCCTTGTATAAACCCAAGAGTTGAGTATACCACAACTGCTGGCATCCATTTTGACTCGTAATATTGAAACATAGTGTTTGTAAAGTGGCAGAAAGACGTTTACAATTATGAAATCATAATTACGATTCCTGTTTCTGATTCTGGTAAATAAAACATGCCCCAGCTGCTAAGCCTTTACATTGCATTATATTGTAAGAAATGTCTGGTCATGAAAAATCACACTGCCAGACCTGGGATACAGCACCTAAACCATTAGTCTACTTCAAGTCTTGTAAAACAGTTTTCTTTGCCATAATACAGCAGAGTCAGTTGTAACCATTGCCTAACCTACCACAATCTGACTATGGGAAGGGGATAGTGGGGATCATGTGTAAGCAGTGACCTGAGTTCTGGTGCATAATACTGATCATATGAAAGAAGGTGCAACCTAAAATTGGCTAAGTGTTCAGAGCCTATTGGGGCTAGTCTGTGGTTTACCTTGCGCATTCTATTCTGTTTGACACTGCTTAGCAATTGACAACGTCACTGTTAACAGCCGCCATACTGGATTCAATTAGAGTCGCTTCCCTACTAGGAATACTCTTGAATGTTTTCCCAAACTATCAATTTTATATATGATCGAATATCAACACTCTAAACATTTTCAAACCAGCATGCATAAAATTTATTCACATATGCCAGGGGTGGATCCAGGATGCTTTTTGAGGGATTCTGTTTGATAAAATTAGCATACTTATTCTATGTATTTGAACAGACAGGCCTGAGCAAACAGTGTAGACCCAGATCAGATGCCACAGTGGCATCTGATCAGGGTCTACACTGTTTGTCATTCACCCAGCAATTTTACACCATTTAATAGGTAATAAAATGGACATGAAGAGAGTTGGACGTTAAAAAAATTAGGGGTGTGAATATTTATGGTAAATACAATATCACAAATTTATCAAATTCATCCAAAACTTCCACTGAAAATAAAATTTTGAGTCAAAGGTGCGACTGAACCCCACCAACCCCCTCTCATTTCGCCTCTATATGCCGTCATTGCCTCCTATTGTGTTTGCATTTGGTCTTTTATTGTTGTTTCATAAAAACGCTATGAAAATTTACAAATTTCAAACAAGTGGAACTTGTTGAAAAAACACCTCCAAACCACTAACATGTACTCATTGATTTTGGCATGACTGCAGCCATTTTTACTTCAAGAGAAAAATCAAAATATTTTTATTTACATCAGTGACAGGTATGAAACTGCTGTTGCATGTAGTTAACGGTACATTGTAGTTACATCAGAAGATTGTGCATTAAATCGTAACAAAATTTTGATAATTTATATATCTTCTGAGTAAGGGATTGATGACTTTGTATGCTGGGATTGGGTGTGGTGAGGAGGGAAGGGAGTGGTTTGCTGTGACTGCAAATGAAACTGGAAATCTATGAATGATACACCATTGCAAATCTCCTCACTTTCATGACTGCCCAGGCCTTGGATCTAGTAACTAAATTAAAGAGCAAAAATATCCAGTTGAATGTTGCAAGACACTTTGTTACTCAACAAGCTCAATCAAAGAGAGAGAATAAAAGCAAAAGAAGCGGAAATCTGTATAAGCATACAAGGGTTATTGTAACAATCCTAAGAATTAGAACAGATAGGCCTTTTGCAAACAATGTAGATCCAGATCAGGTCTACAATGCTGTTCATATAGCAATAGTTTCAATGGGCAGCAGAATGGACTATTTCAAATTTTTGGACAAGTATGGTAAGCAGATAAGATGTCCCAATAATCAGGAAAAATATAATAATCTAATTTAAGTTGTGTAATGTTTGTAGAAATAGATTGTCTTTTTCTCTCATCATCTGCCTCAGATTAACCCTTGAACAAATTAAGATACCACACCCACTTCTCAATTTCAGCCAATCAAATTACTTGATCCAAACTGTTACTGCAAATTCACATACTTAATGACAAACATTGAAGCTCCAGATTAGTTGGCTTCTTCAGAAGCCAACTGATCTGGATCTACACTGTTTGCAAAGGCAGGGTATCTGGGTTCAGCAGTACTAGGGTTAAGACAAGTGCAGCAGACAACTTTATTTTTCAGAGGAAATAAGGCTTGATTTCTAATTTGAATTGTCTGCCTAGTGAAATGCCCAGTCTCTGAAAAATAATTATAATGATAAAATAGAATGCCATTTGAGACAGTTTGTTTGGTGGATTAAGGGTAAAGTGCCTTTTTTGTTGCACCTGCTTTAGCATGGGTGACCCAGGCATGCAAGATTTCATCCATTCCTTCGTTTGTTTGTTCGTCTGTGTACTTATGTCCACCCTAGCACCCACACTAGCATTTACTGTAAATGAAGTCTACGAACTGTAAAACTTTACAGTTAGTTTTACTTCACTCTCACAGTCCCTGAGAATCACTGATTGTTTCACCTACATATGTAACTGAGCTAAGCGGGGCCCTGTAGCCTAGTGGATAGGAGAGTTGACTCTTAATCTATTAGGTTTCTCAACACAGTGGTTCGAACCTCGCTCGGGTCACATGTCAGGTGGTTTTTGTCCCCGTGTTCTCTGGTTTTCCCCCACCTTTGATGAACAATTGGCTTGTTACAAGAGAAATATTCTTGAAAGGGCCGTAAACCCCCCCCCCCCCCCCCCCCCCCAAAAAATCTAACTGAGCTAAACAGGGATAATTCTCACCCTTCTGGTGCTTGTTTTCATATTTTAATAGGCAGGTGCAACATAAACTTCAAGAAAGTTCTATTTATTTATTTTATTATTATGTTTCCTTCTGTGGTTGTCTGGAACACTGGAACAGGAGTTACTTCATGATGGTACAATTGATCGTTTACTGCTATAGCCTCTTCCAACTGAGTAATATAATTTATCCTTCATATCTGTGATTTAAAGTCAATATAAAAAAACATCTCCGGTACTTTGAACATGTTTTCTGGAGCAAACAGTTCTATTTTGCGAGTATGTAACAGCTTGGATACTCCTGAGACAATCCATAGATGATAATCATAGCTCTCCACAGCTCCAGATAAGTGAAAGTATTGATACATGTATTTTTCTTATTTCTCAAAAAAAAAATGTTGTGGGAACTCATTAAAATGCTTCACATATATCGTGGGTACTCATTAGAAGTGCCTCACAGAGGCACTTCTAATGAGTCCTCACAACACAGGGGTCATCCTAGAGCTTTCAGAGAGGGAGGTTTTGTGACAATTTCAGGATTTCAGGGAGAAGTTTTGGTCCAAATTTAGGATTTCCCTATACATTCTATACATTTTCATTCTCCCTCAGCTCAAGATAGGGAGAAGTCAGCCAGCTTAGGGAGACTTTTTCTCCCAAATCGCCCTCTAGGATGACCCCTGCCAACATATGTTTTTGTGGAGAAATATGAAAACTATGATGATGATGATAATATGTGGATATCCCCTCTTATCTTGAGCTTTTGCACTTGCCTCCATTCAACCTAGATAAGAGGGGTATCCAGATAAATTGTTTTATTATTTCTCCATGAAAACATATGTTGTGGTACTCAATAGAAGCACATTCTAATGAGTACCAAGATCCCGTTATTTCCGTGGAGAAATAAGACAAATATCAATATATATTTGCTGAAAAAGCAATTATCTGGAGCTAAGAGATAATGGATTTTATATCTCCCTGATGTTTTTCTTTGGATTTTGAATTTATGGGTTGATGATTGAAATTAACAGGACAATTTGATGGTTGAAGAAGGACAATAATTCTATTTTTATTATGAACAATGGTCATACATTTTTGAGTCTTGCTAATTGAAAGAAAAAGAAAAGGTGATTTTTTTTCCCCATGAACAAGCCAGGTTAGCCAAAAATCACAGCATTGCATCTGTTGAGCTTTTTAAAAAACAGTAAATGTTGAAACATTTATCTGACAAACTGTCTGACAAAATGGCGTATGAAAACAGTGCAGACCCAGATCAGACTGCTCCTGAGTCTGATCTGGATCTACACTGTTGCCATTCCAATAAGTATTTTAAGAAAGAAGTGCATGAAAAGCAAAATTTAGGCAAAAAAAAAAGTATGGACTAAAGTGTTCAAAATTTTAGGACATTTACCGTAGTTCATTTGGTAGCTAAATAAGTATCTCCATAGATTTGTGGGGATTAATAGACATTCAGGAGAAGGCAAATCTGTAAAAGAATTTTTTTTTTCTTCATCAGAAAACAGGTCAACACTAAAAGGAATGAACTTTTGCTTCCCTTTTAAAGTAGACACCATTTCAGAAGGGGCTTGGCATACAGCAGAGCAAACAAGAAGTCACAAAAGTTGTCTCTGTTGTCAGAAAAAGGGCAGAAAATCAACAAGTGTATTCAGTTTCCTTAACAAAAATTACATAGGCTCAAACCTGGCTACATTGTAGCTCTGAAAACTGCCATAATTATCCTCAGTATTACGACAGAGAGATGTTGTAGTCGAGCAATTAATGATGACTGTGGCACTGAAGATTGCAGAATCAAGCCCAGCTCATACCAATAGCTGAAAAAAATTTATTTGCCTATCAGTGAAACATAGGGAGAGGGGATGGGGGGATGAGGTGAGGGGTGGGAGAGGGTTAGGGGATGTTAAAGACAGCAAAAGGAGAGCATTGGACCCAGCCTTTCATATGCTGTAGCCCAAGACATGGTGGGCTGTAACTCTCACTGCCTTTAATCCCAGCTAGCATTCTACGTAAATCTACATCGGCCCGTCAGCTACCCTGACGGGCCGATGACGGCCCGATATAGATTTATGTAGAACGCTGACTGGGATGCCACAAAGCTGTGGGATCCTTTTACCTTTATTCAGACACCATTGTGCCACACATACTGATTCTAACATTTGAACAACATCATTTTACTACCTTTTAATGTGTCTAAAATTTGCAGGATGTGTGGCAAACATTGTAGATCCTGATTGGAAGGTGTGTTATGTGGCATCTCGTCTCGGACTACACTGTTTGTCAGGCCTGTTTCTGTGTGTCCAAATACTTATACTTGGGCTGAATATGACATTTGCTAAACATTAAACAGAGGTACATGTATCATAAAACAAGAATGAAATTTACTGTCTTCTTTGTTTGAGGAGTTTTACCAGTTCATCATGCTGTTTAACCCTTGTCCTGCTGAATAAATTAAGATGCCACGCCCACTTCTAATTTTCAGCCAATCAGATTACTTGATCCAGAGTTTTGTTATAAATTTGCATACTTGATGGCAAACAGTGCAGATCCAGATCTGTTGGCTTCTTCAGAAGCCAACTGATCTGGATCTACACTGTTTGCAAAACAGGGTATATCCAGGTTCAGCGGGGGGTGGTCGGGTGGTGCGAAGGTGCTGTGTAGCTTACAACACTGGGGCGTCCAACTGATATTGGCTTACATTTGGGCAAGGCCTGCTATCCTTGTAGTGGGTAAGGGTAGAGGGGGAATGTTTTTATTTCTTCTGTTTCTTCACTTTCATTCCTGTTCCTCTTTCTTCCCTGTCCCTCTCTTTCATCTCCTCTACTCTCTCTTCTATCTCTTTTCTCCCTTTCTCTGGGAGACGACACAAAATGACCCTCAAGGGTTGACATGTCGTTAAACCCCAACACAATCAAAAATCCAGGTTCAGCAGGACAAGGGTTAATTTATGGATACCATTTTTGCATAGCTTCATTCTAATTTTAAGGGGAATTTATACATTTTCAAGGGAAACAACTCTGTCTGAAAAGTGGTCTACTCTAGAATTATTTTCTTTTAAATTAGACTGCCATTCAGACAGCGAGACTTGGGATTTGCTGTGCACGAAAGCAAACAGAAAGTCACAAAAATTGTCTCCCTTGTACAGAATGTTTTTTTTTTTTTAGTGGTATACAGGCATTCTTTGAAAATGTTTTATAAATTGAATATTTATTGTATGTATGTTTTCAGCAAGCGCTTCTTGATGCAGATTCAGAAGAGGATGACTTTTTTCTCAAGTAAGTAGTTTAGAAATGAAATACCAAACTGTTTTTTTTTTTTTTTTTTTTTTCTTCATCTTCTTCTTCTTCAGAAAAATAAAAAATAAGGAAAATACTGTATTTACCTTATTTATTAATAGAGACAGAATGAACCAAAAAAGAATAGACCCAAATCAGGCCCTGCAGAATGTGATGTCAGATAGGGACTGCAGCATTTGGTGTCAGGTCAAGGTCTGCCCTTTTGCTGATTTAACATGTTTAAGAAGGGCAGTTATCAGGAAAAAAGATGCACTTAAGTATTGGTCAACTGCTTAGAGGACTAAGCCTGCCCAGGAAAAGTATGAATAGGTAACCTGACTGGCTCAACATGGAAGACCTTATTGAACTTGAATTGGCCATAAACCTCCCAACTTAACCCTTGTCCTGCTGAATAAATTAAGATGCCACGCCCACTTCTAATTTTCAGCCAGTCAAATTACTTGATCTGGGTTGTTGCTATAAATTCACATACCCGGTATTTAATGGCAAACAGTGTAGATCCAGATCAGTTGGCTTCTGAAGAAGCCAACTGATCTGGATCTATACTGTTTGCAAAGGCAGGGTATATCCGGGTTCAGCAGGACAAGGGTTAAAAAAGAAACAACAACAAAAAAAAAAAAACACTAAAGTGCCAGGCAGAATTTTAGCAAATAACTTTTTTTTTTTTTCATTATCTTTTAACAAAAATAAGGCTTGACTGTTATGTGAATTGACTACTAGGCGAGCAATTCACATGAACTTTTTATTTTCCCTGAAAAAAAAGATGAAATGTCATCTGCTGCAGTTGTGAGACCTATAAGGTCTTAAGTTAGGTATTAAAAAACATATTCTGAATATATGTAAAAACAACCTGCTTGCATACCATAATAGTTGGCCTCAGTGGCTGTTGGATGAGCATCCGACTGGAGACCAGGAGTTTGTGGGTTCAACCCTCATTTTAATGTCTACTTTGTAGATGAACCATATGAAATGTCAAGACTCATTTTCTCTGAAAAAAAAAAAAAAAAAAAAAAAAAAAAAAAACGTATGTATTTCAGAATGTATCTGAGGACATAAGATCTGACATTTCATTTTAATGTCTACTTTGCAGATGAACCATATTAAATATCAAGACTCATTTTCTCTGAAAAAAAAAAAGTGTATGTATTTCAGAATGTTTCTGCTGCAGTTGTGTTTGGTACTTTAAGGGTTAAGAAAAAAAAAAAAGAATAAGTTAGATTAAAATTCTGTCTTTTTTACAGTGGACCCAGGGTGAATACACAAAGAATAGCTGACCCAAAGATGAGCAGGTAAGTAGGTCTGTCTTCAAAGGCCAATAAAAATTTATATTTTATCAGAGGAGTATTTGGTGATAATTCTGGGATAATTTTTCTTATTTCTCCATAAAAACATATGTTGTCTGTTCTTATTAGAAGTGCCTCAGTAAGGTACTTTTAATAATTATCCGCAACATATGTATATATTGAAAAAATATCTCAGAAATATTGAGTGCTGAGGCACTTCTAATGATAGAAGTGCATGAATTTGGGTTGAAAATAGTGTGTAATTCTCATGTCTACCTTAACAAGTCCTCTGATGTTAACCAGATTGCATGTAGTTGCAGTAAAGCAAAAACCACTATATCAGTTATCTCATTTGAGCCATGCTATAACAAAAATTATTGCATAAAAAACAGTGACACACGCTATTACAGCCGTGCATTAACAGGCGAAAAGCCGTGTATTAACAAGGCAATTCACGCGCTGTTAATGCACAGCTACACAACTTTAAATATGCTTGTACCGGGGCCACAGAATTGCTGCTGTCACGAGATGTGTACAGCCCGGCCCTAGAACCAGCATAGTCCGTGAAAATTGCGTTCGCGAGACATCGGTGAAAAGGCGAAACAAAATAGTGCAAGAAATAATGTGAAATTTAGCAAATGTTTTCAGTTTTTATGCAATAATAGCAATGGAACATGGTTTTTCAATGCATTAACATTCGCCAGGTCCCTTGGGAGGTGTTGAAAACCGCGACCTTCGGTCTCGGTTTTCAACACCTCCCATGGGACCTGGGGAATGTTAATGCATGAAAAACCATGTTTGATCCCTATACTGATCTACAGCATAGCTCCTGCTTGGCAGAGTATCCAGAAAAATAAATGTACATGTATATCTCCATGAAAGCATAATGTGGGCAGTTAGCAAGGCACTTCTAATGAGTACCACAACATATGTTTCAGTGGAGAAATTAAAGTTCCACCCCTTTTCATTGAGCAGTATTACAAAAAGGGAAAATAAGGATTGATAAAGAGTCTGTCTGAAATGAAAGATCTTAACCAGTTAACCTATTTTCAGGGAAGATAAGAAAAATATATATCAATATACATGTATCATCTGCGGAAATTTTTACTTATAGTGCTAGACATTAAAGTAAAAGGGGGAAACCAGCTGGCCTGAGAAATTATATGGAAGTTAATCTCAGGAAATTTTATGTAAAACTTAACATTTCAAAGGGGGTATCCACATAATATTTTTTCTTATTTCTCAATGAAAACATGTTGTAGGGGACTCATTAGAAGTGCCTTGCTGGGCACTTCAAATGAATACCAACAACATATGTTGTCATTGAGAAAAAGGAAAAATATCAATACTTTTCAGTTGAAAAAAAATGCCTTATCTGGATTTTTGAAATAGTTTAACCCATTGTAGACTAAATAGAATCTCCGATACTGTATATTGGAAGAGCCCAGTTTCAATTTTAGGTACATCCAGTTATGAGATTTACATATTTTCTAGAGAAAAATGGCTAAACTATTTGCAAACAGTGGAGACTGATCAGATGCCATATTCTGCAGCATCTGATCTGGGTCTGCACTGTTTGCCAATTACCCTTTTATGGTTCTCTTGACTACAATGGGTTAAAATATGTTGATTTTGTGTTGCCAGGTTACGAGGTCAGGTAGATGAAGTAGTAGATGTTATGAAGTCCAATGTTTCTAAAGTGGTAGAAAGAGGTGACAGGCTTGAAGATTTGCACGACAAATCAGGTAATGATGCCCTGTGTATTGTTCAAAGAATAGTAAATAAGAGGATTATTAGGGCTGCAATGTTAGAAAACATACCTTCTGAAGACTCAAATCAGCATGCATATCTACACAGTCTGATTAGAGTCTTTTGGGGTCGGGGGGGGGGGGGGGGGGGGGGGGGGGGGGAAGGGGTGGGGTCAGATGTGGCGAAGGTGTCGTGTATCTTATGTCACCGGGACATCCAACTGATATTGGCTTACAGTTGGGCAAGACCTGCTATCCTTGTAGCAGGTAAGAGTAGAGAGGTAATGTTTTTATTTCTTCTGTTTCTTCACTTTCATTCCTGTTCCTCTTTCTTCCCGGTCCCTCTCTTTCATCTCCTCTACTACCTCTTTTCTCCCTTTCTCTGGGAGATGAAACAAAATGACCCACAAGAGTTGACATGTCGTTAAACCCAACTCAGTACAATGATCAGAGTCTTTGTTATCCTTATGAAGACACTTTGTAGCCTAGACTATCCAAAATACACCCAGAGAAGAATCTGATCAGATGGTGCAAATGTACAGGCTGATCTGAATCTTCACTGGGCGCACATGTCTGAAAGTATGTTTTCTGACATTGTGGCTCATGTATCTATAGCATCAGTTAACCCTTGTCATGCCGAATAAATTAAGAAGCCACACCCACTTCTAACTTCCAGCCAATCAGATTACTTTATCTAAGTTTTTGATAGAAAATCACATACTTAATGACAAACAGTGCAGATCCAGATCAGTTGGCTTCTTCAGAAGCCAACTGATCTGGATCTACACTGTTTGCTAAGACAGGGTATGTCGTGTCCAGCAAGAGAAGAGTTAAGATATTTTTATTTTAACTCTTAGCTTTCTGGGTAGTATTTTCAGCAGACAACACTTTGAAAAATTTTATTATTTTTCCCAGTAAAGAGGATTTGACATTTTGTGCAAATTGTCTCCAATGGAGACAATTTGCATGAAATGTCAAATCCTGTTTTCTAGGAAAAATAAGAAAAATATAATCAATTTGTAATCTGCTGAATTAGCCCATAGAGTGATAAAGGTTAAAACAAACAAAATGTACATGCATTGATATTTTTCTTATTTCATCTAATGAGTACCTACAACTTATGTTTTAGTAACGAGCTGTCTCATTTGGATCTACACTGTTTGCATAAGCATCTATGTTGGTCCTCAGGGTTGAAAGGGTTAAATCAAATTATATCAGGCACAAAATTTATCCTGAGAGAGAAATGATGGATTTCCATCAAATTTTGATACTGACAACAAACTGATGATATTTTTTCATATTTTTGCTAGAAAATGGGATCAGACATTTCATGTAAACAATTTTCATGAAATGTCAAATCCTATTATCTAGGAAAAGTAAGAAAAATATTTCAAAATGTTGTCAGAAATTTTTACCATGCATGCAAAGTGTTATGGTCTCCAACTATAAGTGCAGTAATACATGTATGTTTGAACAGAAACTGTCCATGCCAGACTGTGTAGATATGCAGCTTGTTCTGTGCATTCATTGTCTAGTATGTCATGAAGCTAGTTTTCTCATGGCAGAGCTCAAACAAGTATTTACATGATTTCTGACATAATGACTTCTGACATATCGGGTAATGACTTCTGACATAAAACTGTATGACTAGGCTTGTCTGTATTTAAGCCTTGGAGTTTTGTGTGTCCTCATTCTTGTTTGATATTCTTCAACAGATAGCCTGGCAAGCAACTCTGACATCTTCAGGAACAGAGCAAAAGCTTTACACAAAACTATGTGGTGGAAAAATTGTAGGGTAAGCAGTTTGAGTTACTACCCTTGAGGATAAAAATCGCAATTTAAGGGGGAATAGTTACAGTTTCAGGGATTCAGCTTGTCAAATTGTTTTGCCTCTATTCTGAAAAGGATCTATTCTGAAAGAAAAGAATTTGCTCCCAAGGGGAGCAAATTCTTTTCATTGAGAGTAGATCCCTTTTTAGAAGGGACTTTGTGTGCAGGAAAGCAAATTGGAAGTCACAGAAGTTGTCTCCCTTGTAAACAATTATGGAAAGTCTACCAAGTATATCCATCTCCTTAACCCTTTAAATGTCAGTCACAACTGCAGCAGACAACATTTGAAATTTTTTTTTTTTTTTAATTTTTCAAAGAAAACAAGTCTTGATATTTCATGTGAATCGTCTGCTTGCAGACGATTCACATGAAATATCAAGACTTGTTTTCTTTGAAAAATTAAAAAAATAAAAATAAAATGATTTCTGCTACAAATTTTGCTTGGCACTTTAAGGGTTAATCCTGTGGTTTACTTTATATATAAGCTGCTTGGTATAATTAACTATTAAAACTATGTAGTTCATTTCGCTGAATCTAGCTAATTCTGGAATAAATATCACTGTTTTCCTAGTGGTCTCAGTGTGTTATCAGCAACACTGGCTGATGGAAAATTATATTACAAATCAACTGAGGCTGCAGTGCATGACCCACAAGAACACATTGGTCGTCTAGTTAATTTGAAATTTCGACCTAGGTTTAGCCTCAGTTAGTGGAAAATGAAATTTGGTAAACTCCTTCCCTAGATCTTGTTGACAAAATGTTCTTTGCAGCATTATGTAAGAATTCAATTGGTTAACCCTTTCTTATCCTGATTAATTTAAAATCGCTCCCGCAGTTCCAAGTTTGATTTAAACAACCATTGAATGGGAAATATGTGGACAACTCAAAAACAGCTGGTTGGCTTTTCATGTAACTCTTTATTCAGTCTGGGGAAAAGGGTTTTTGTTATAGCCATTTTCACAAACCGATAATGGGCACTTTCACAAAGCTATAACAGATAAAGGCATTTGAGTAGTTGGGGTAACTTTAGCCTTGGACCGGCCTCGTATGCTCAGTCAGATGTGCATTCAACTGGTGATCAGATGGCCGCAGGTCGATCTGACGATATTCTTTCATAGAGATTGATCACGAAATATTTTCAACAGTCATTCTCTCCCTTCCACTGATTCAAGAAGGGCAGTTGTCAGTTTCTGGCAAAAGAATGTGCACAAATACTGGTTAACTGCTTAGAGGTCTAAGCCTGCCAAGGAAAAGTATGGTTAGGTAAACTGTTACAGTTAAGTAAACTGACTGGCTCAACATGACCCTAATTGGTTTACTGGGCCGTAAAAGCTCAAGCCAATCAATTTAGTCTCAACATATGGCATGCCCACTGCACAGGACTAGTTTATATTTTTAAAATAGTCATGATGGTTTAAGCATTATGACAATGTTCATATTTTCCTGTTTTTGTGGCTCAACTTAGCCTCTGTAAATGAATCTGAAATTTCTTATATTCATTGCCTAGGTCGAGACAATATCTATCAGTATACAACATATTATCAAAATATTTCTGTTGCTTTAAGCATTTAGGCCATTTTCATAGTTTTCCCTTTTTATGCCTCAGCTTAGCCTCTGTAAATGAATCTAAAATTTCACATGTTCTTTTGTAAGTATGCCAAATATTATAAAAAAACATTCCAAGTGGTTTAAAAGTTATAGCCATTTTCACAAACTTATAATGGACACTTTCACAAACCTATAAGGGACAAAGACATTTGAGTGGTTGGAGAACTTTAGCCTTGATTAATTTAAATGGCATTTGGCATGCCAGTTGCCTAGGTCGAGTTGACAACTATCAGTACACAAAATATTAAGCAAATATTCCTAACAGTTTAAGCCATTTTTTATGTGTTCTTCTTTTTTATGCCTCAGCTTAGCCTCTGTAAATGAATCTGAAATTTCTCATGTTTTAATACTGCATCTAACTGGCATCTATAAGTATGCCAAAAATTATTTAAAAAATATTCCAAGCTGTTTAAGAGTTATAGCCATTTTCACAGACTGATAACGGACAGACGGACACTGTGATTATAGGGCACTTTTCGGAAGTCAACCTTTCCGTTTCAGTTATTGTGGGTCATGCAATATTTTTGTTGCTGCAATCAGCGAAGAGAATTCCTTCCATTTTGAAATGCCTTGTGTCTTTTAAGACTCGCCATGGACAAACATGTAGTCGCAAACTTCTAATGGGCAAAAGCTAAGATAATCCTACACATCTGCAAAGTCTGATGATCTGTGCAGTATGATTATTGTCTTCTCTGTTTGTCAATTTGTTCTGCAGTGTCCATTGGTTTTGTAAGCAGGCAGTCAAGGCTAGAATTAGACTGCAGAAATGAGCAATCAATCTCAATCATAGCTTTAGATAAGATGCTTTTTTTCAGCCAAAAATCGCTGATATGTTTCTTATTTCTCCACAAAATCATCATGTTATGGTACTCATTAGAAGCACCTCTTATATTTTCATGGAGAAATCTGAGAAATATTATCTTGACATACCTGCTCTTATCTAGAGCTATGTCCAGGGCCCCTAGGGGAACCTTTAAAACCTTTAAAAACCTTTAATTTTATTGAAATCCTTTAAAACCTTTATTTTGGCTGAAAAACCTGTAAAAGCCTGTATTTTGATGAGAAAACCTTTATATTTGGCAATTAGTAAATGCAAGAGAAGGCAGAATAAATATGTAGCATTTCGTAACAACAAATTATAGTTCTGTTATTTAGATTCATGTTTCTAAACAGAAATGCAATTAATATTATCATTACCATTTAAAGATGAAAATATCAGATTTTTCTCTGCAGTTTTTCTTCCTATTTTGCTTGAGAGGCGATGACGCAAAGTTCTTTTGCATGGGATCTGCCAAGAAAATGTAACCGTTAAATGCTCTTTATTTTGTCCAAATTTATCCTGAAAAACCTTTATTTTGCAGAAAATAGCCTTTATAAAAAGCCTTTATTTTTAAGAGAGACTGCTATGGGGCCTGTATGTCTTAACCCTTGTCCTGCTGAATAAATTAAGATGCCATGCCCATTTCTAATTTTCAGCCAATCAGATTACTTGATCCAGATTGTTGATATAGATTCACATACTTAATGCAAACAGTGCAGATCTAGATCAGTTGGCTTCTTCAGAAGCCAGCTGATCTGGATCTACATTAATTGCAAAAGCAGGACATACCCGGGTTCAGCAGGACTAGGGTTAAGCCTCTGTTGCCTGTATATTACTTAACCCTTGCCTTGCTGAATAAATTGAGATGCCATGCCCACTTCTAATTTCCAGCCAGTCAGATTACTTGATCTGGGTTTTTGATAGAAATTCACATATTTAATGACAAACAGTGCAGATCCAGATCAGTTGGCTTCTTCAGAAGCCAACTGATCTGGATCTACACTGTTTGCTAAGAGGGCATGTCGTGCAGCAAGAGAAGGGTTAAAAGAGAGTCTTTTTCTGGAATTGTACATCAAATACTTGACACAGTTCTTTTTTTATATTTCAGATGCGCATAATAATAGCATTGGTGATAATAGTCATACTGGCTGTAATTCTTAGTAAGTATACAAGTATTTCATTTTGTATTTACCATTTTCATCCTAAATACTAGGACAGCTCTTTTGAGATTAAACTTCCAATATCACAGGAATAAAATCTGAAATAAAAAGATAAGAAGTTTTAGAAAAGCAGTGATATCATGTGTCAGTATAAAAATATAAAGTACAGTATATGTCCAATCTGCGTATTTGAAATCATGATTACTAACCATAATATCCTGCCCAGATGCCAATAAAATGATGCTCTATTAAGCAATTAGTTAAGATATACTTATAAGACAGTTAAATATAAATCTACACACAAAATTCTTAAATATAAAACACATGAACCCAGATATGCCCTGCCTTTGCAAACAGTGTAGATCCAGATCCCAGTTTGCTTCTGAAGAAGCCAACTGATCTGGATCTGCACTGTTTGTCAGTAAGTATTTGAATTTGTGTCAACAACCAGGAGCAAGTAATTTGAATGGCTGAAAATTAGAAGTGAGCATCTTAATTTTTTCAGCATGACAGTGGTTAACCTGAATAATCTTCTTATTTTCAGTTCCAATCATTGTCACACAAGTAAACAAGAACAAGAATTAGTAAATGTACTGTTGGAAAAGGACAAGACCAGTTCAGTGAGATCTTTGATGGAACTGTATATCACACAACTTTCCCCCACATGTGCTGGACTAAAAGAATGCACCCAATCACATCCCTTGGATATCCAGAAAACACATTAATTTTCTCCTGAAAACATGTTTTGGACGCACATTTGAACCTCTTTACTGGGGCATAGCTCCAGATAAGGTGTTTGTTTGGTTTTTATTTTATTTTATTTTTTTATTTATTCATTTTTTGTTTTTTGTTTTGTTTTTTCCAATAAAAGGTAGCGATAATTTTCTTATTTCTCCATGAAAAAATATGTGGGTACTCATAAGACAGTTTTTCAGTCAAAAAGTAGTCTGTTGATATTTTCATATTTCTTGAGGAAATGTATGTTGTGGGTAATCAGTAGAAGTGCTTAGCTGAGGCATTGAAAATCCTTTTCTTGCTGAACATGACATGCCCTGTCTTAGCAAACAGTGTAGATCCAGATCAGTTGGCTTCTGAAGAAGCCAACTGATCTGGATCTGCACTGTTTGTCATTACATGTGTGAATTTCTGTCAGAAACTCGGATTTAGTAATCTGATTGGTTGGAAATTAGAAGTGGGTGTGGCATCTTAATTTATTCAGCATGACAAGGGTTAATGAATACATGCATTTTCCATGAGAAGTAAGAAAAATATTTATTCAGATACTGCTCTTATCTTGAGCTATGATAAAAGAATTTGTTTATTCGATTAACTGTCAGTTTGGGAATCAAGTACATGTACAGAGGGTAGGTAAGACAGGGAGATTGATGTTTTAAATTTTTAGTCATTTGTGAAAGGAAAAGAAAACATTGCACAAAGTATTTATTCTGTCAGAATACTAGCCGTTTTACATCTTGTGTGTACATATCTGTATGTTTGTTTGTGTTGAGGTTTTACGGCCCAGTCAACCCAATGGGGTCATGTCGAGCGTGGTCAGTTTACCAAACCACACATTTACTGGGCAGGCTTAGTCCTCTAAGTGGTTAACCAGTATTGTGCGCATTCTTTAGCCAGAAGCTGACAACTGCCCTTCTTGAATCAGTGGAAGGGAGAGAATGACTGTAGAAAATATTTCATGATCAATCTCCACGAAAGAATGTTGCCGACCTCGGCTGTGAGGGGGTGGGTCGAACCTGCGACCTCCTGGTCTCCAGTCAGATGCACATCCAACTGAGCCACTGAGGCCACCATGTCTGTATGTGAGTGCATTTTGTTTTGCATATAAGTTCTTTGTTGAATACTAAGTCGTTGTTAAACAAACTTACAAAACATGGCCATACTTGAATTGGTATGGATCTGTTTGGTGTATATGTAATGAAAACCTTTTGAATATGTGTCAACTTATTATTTATAAATGAATATTGCAACTCTGATTCAGTGTTGTAAAATACATGGTTTATTATTCTATTTATTATATCCTTGTTTGCTTTAAAAGTACTGCTTTCTTGGAAGCATCACAAAATTTGTATGAGTGTAAGAAGGGTATCAGTGTCACAGTCACATAGTAAATGCAATATAACTATCAGCTGATCTGTTAAGTCTCTGTTTTGGGCTGAACTCATCAAAAAAAAAAAAAAAAAAGGGAAAAAAATCAAGCATTTAAGAAGCAGTCTTATTATAAAAAAACTTCAAACACTGTAAAATAGATAGTATATCATCACATAGTGAATTACAGAAATAACAGAAATATTTCTTGACTAGGTTTATAATCAAAATGAATGACATGAATCTGATTCCAAATTGTAAAATAATTTAGTGTTTACTATGGCTGAAGTTATAACAACTCTTTTATTGAATCCGAAAGATAAGTTAACCCATAAAGCACCTAGCAAAATTGTAGCAGATTTCTTTCTAATTTTTTATGCCCCACCACATGATAGTGACATATATACTCCACCACAAGATAGTCGCAGGGTATTATGGTATCAGGTTGGTTGTTTGTGTGTCCGTCCCTCTGTCTATCCATATGTCTGTATGTATTTTTTTCCACTGATTGAGTTAATTTCATTGGATTTTCATCAAACTTGGTGTTTACATTGATGTTATGGAGATCTGGCTTGGTATTGCTAATTGGCAAATTTTGTCAAGTTTTGACAGAGTTATTTGCCGGCCACATGTGCATATTTTCTCTTCCATATGATAACTTTAGTAAATAGCAATGGATTTTCACCAAACTTGGTCTGTGAAATGATATTGTGGAGATCTGCTTTGGGATTGCTGATGGCAAATTTCATCAATTTTTGACATATCTGCCCGCAACACGTCTGTATTTGTATTTCTGGACGATAACTTTAATAAATATCAATGGATTTTCACCTCATAGTGTGTGCATATATATTGTGGAGGTCTGCTTTTGGATTGCAAATGGGCAAATTTTGTCCATTTTTGACAGAGTTACCTGCCAGCAACATATTTGTATTTTGGTTTCAGGACAATAACTCGTAAATCTCAATGGATTGTCACAAAAGGATGCTGTGTGCATTAATATTGTGGAGATTTGGTTTGGGATTGCTTATTGGCAGAATTCATCAATTATCAGAGTTATCTGCCCACAACATGATAATGGCGGGGTATTATGGTTTCACATTTCTTTTATAGAATTATTCCACAGAGAAAAGAATGCTTAAAGTTTCATATGAATCCTGTGCAAAGGTAGAAGATTCATGAGAAGTATTAAGCATGACTAGATTCTCTGTAAAAAAAAAAAAAAAATTAAAATGCTGTTTGCTGTAGTTGTGATTGGCACTTTAAGGGTTAGAATAAATTAGACAATTAAATTGGTTCAAACTATTGAGAAACAGTACACCACAACCTCTTTATAACACAGTTTGTTATAACATGGTTTTGTATATAACACGGTTCAAAGATGGATCCCAAAAATGTATACAGTCAAACCTGTCTTAAGCAGCCACCCATGGGAAGCTTAAAACGTGGCTGCTGAAAGCAGGTGGCTGCTTAATACAGTTCAAATATATAAGTCTATGAATTTCCGGGCAACTTTCCTCTGGCTGCTTAATACAGGTTTGCTGCTTAATAGAGGTGACCACTAACACAGGTTTGACTGTACATTATATTGAAAAATGACCATAAATGGTCATTTTTCAATATAATTTATACATTTTTGTGAGGATATAACACGGTTGTTTAACTAACACGGTTTATGCTATGGACCCCAACAATAGTGTTATAAAGAGGTTGTGGTATATTATACTTTTACTATGTTAGTGGCTGAAATTTAGTACAAACTTTGTTTTTGTTTATTAGCTCACCTGAGCACGAAGTTCTCAATGTGAGCTATTGTGATCTGTCAGTGTCTATGATGTGTTGTGTGATCTCAACAGTTTGCTTTAAATGACAACTCCTCCTAAACCCCTGGGCCAATTTAAACTAAATTTCACAGGAATATTGCCTAGGTGACTCTTTATCAAAAAAGCTAAAATTGTTTCGACAAGAAATCCATATGGCCATCATAGCTGTCATCTTGAAAATCTGCTTTGCGCTTCTTGAAAATTTGTATCAAACCTCTTCTCCTGAACCGAAAAGCCAGTTGCCTTGAAACTTCATTGGAAGTATCAGGTTGACCTGTTCAAATTACAGACCTGGGGTAAAAGATGGCTCCACCATAGGGATCACTTGTCTAGTATTCAGGTGAGCGATACAGGGCCATCTTGGCCCTCTTGTTTCTTTTTATTTATTGTTATATTTTTTTATGAAGAGTTTATCAGTGTTTTGCAGCATTGTAATTGACCTGTAATTGATAAAAGATGCCTGCTTATGCTATCTGATATTGCACAAACCACTTTTTACTATGTTGTACCTTTCACTCCTTAGAATGTTGCAGTTTGCATTTCAAACACAGATGATGAATGTGTAGACCTGAAGAGATGATAAATAGCAACAATTAGTTAATATAGCTTAAGAGTGTTCAGCTGCTCTCCACTTTTAGCACTGGTCGTCTTTGCCTCAATCTAGATTCTTATTCCAAAATCATAATCAGACCAGTAGGAGGTCTGATGGATGCAGTTTTTGTCAAATAAGGTTTTTTTTATTCAAGGATAATTCAAATTGGCCGATCAACTCTGCTTCATTGTTGTCTCGCTAAACACTATGTAAACAGTACAGGTACATTGTATATTGTGTTTGCTTGCCCAAAACATACACAGCTAAGTAATGAGTATCTTCTCTTGATAATACAGTCGAACCTCGGTATCACGAACTCACTTATTTCGAATTACCGCTTATCTCGAAGTGAAAGTCTGGTCCCTGTAGTAACATGAAACTATGACAACAGGTAACAAAATAATGTGGAAAAGAGGAGAAATTGCTCCTAAGGAGCAATTTCTCCTCTTTTCCACTTTATTTTATATATATATTTCTAACTTCAGGAGTCAAATCACATATTCATTTGTTAAATGTGGTTGTTCAATTTATTGTTTTCTTCACTCTCTCAACCCTGATATATCGAGGTACAGATATCTTGAAGTGTTTCAGAGAGTCCCTTGGAATTCGAGATAATGAGAGTCGACTGTATCTAAAAAGCATATAATCTGATGTATACCGGTAGTTTAAAATTACACAATTAAACACTTTACATATCAGTAAATCTCTGTTTACTAAATATGAAGTAGTTTTATCTTTGTTTTCAAAAAAAATATATTGAGGTTCTAATTTCAAATTCTGCTAGAGGTAGAGTTCAGCTCAGGATTGTATGTTGCTTCATTGTCAGAGCCTTACTTTATCATCTTTTCTTGGATGCGCCATCCGACTGGAGACCAGGAGGTCGCGGGTTCAACCCCCACCGACGTCGGCAACATTCTTTCGTGGAGATTGGTCATGAAATATTTTCTATGGTCATTCTCTCCCTTCCGCTGATTCAAGAAGGGCAGTTGTCAGTTTCTGGCGAAGGAATGTGCACAATACTGGTTAACCGCTTAGAGGACTAAGCCTGCCCAGTAAACGTGTGGTTAGGTAAACTGACAGCGCTCGACATGACCCCTTGGGTTGATTGGGCCGTAAAACCTCAACACAAACAAAAAAATCGCAGTATGACTTTTGAATAATGTTAACCCTTGTCCAGCTGAATAAATTAAAAAATGCCACACCCACTTCTAATTTTCTAATCAGATTGCTTGATCTGAATTGTTGCTATAAATTCACATACTTGGTGACAAACAGTGCAGATTCAGATCAGTTGGCTGCTTCAGAAGCCAGCTGATCTGAATCTACACTGTTTGCAAAGGCAGGGTATATCTGGGTTCAGCAGGACAAGGGTTAAAAGAAATATAAAATACCAATCATCATCTAGATGCCTCCGTCTGACTATCTTTTAAGGTATCCAAACTTTGCCGACTGAATATATTGTGGAGCCAGAACAATCTGTTCTGGGTCTACAGTGGTAGCATAGTCAGTTCTGCACCGGGACTTGGAATTTGAGTAATTATGGGGTTTTTTTCTGAAGACAAATATTACACATACTGGAAAAGAGAGTTCATCATTTTGTAACTTTTAACCCATTTACATTCAGTGGACTCCTCTACCACAACCTTTTGTACTGGTCTATTTCCAGTAGCAGGGTTTCTAGTTAGGCTTTATTATTTCTATGTTTTATAGAGAAATTCCTGTTTTTAATGCAAACAGTGTAGACCATGATCAGATGCCACACTCTGTGGCATCTGATCTGGTCTGCACTGTTTGCTAATTACCCTTTTGGGGATTTAAAACTAAAATGGGTAATGTACCACCATGGTGTAGTTCTCTGTAAATGTCTTTCGCTACACTAGCAATGCACCTTCTGTCAGAGTTAATGTGTTATTTTGACCCATGGTAAATGTCCTGAAATTTTGGCCTAAAATTTGCTTTTTGTGCAGTGTATAATGCATAGTGGAATGGCAAACAGTGTAGACCCTGATCAGACTGCTCCATTAGGAGCAGTCTGATCTTGATCTGCACTGTTTGCATATGCCATCTTGTCAAACACTTTGGTACATGTAATTTTAGGACATTTACTGTATCACTTTTTGATCAATATCGATTTGTGTGTGTATGTGTGAGATCTTGACCAGGCACGATTCACTCAATATGGTATTTGTGAAAAATTGGAGTTTCTTGACGTGTATTCACATGCTAATAAGTCTTGTTTGTGCACTGTGCTAACATAGTTCAACCTGCATCAACTTTACATGCATATTTTTCCAGAAGTGAACAGGAGCTGTACTAAGTTATTAACATTAGTCATGTCATAACTTTGGATAGTTTATGAGGTTGTTGTCTGCTAGTAGCTTCATATGATGTGGTAAATGTTCTTAAATTGAAAGAGTAAAGCCTTAATTTGACCCTTGAAGCGCTAAGCATATTTGTAACAGGAGGCCTTCTAAAATTGATTTTTTTTTATTATTTTCCAGATAAAATAAGACTTGACATTTCATATGAAATGTCTGTACATTTCATATGAAATGTCTTTTAAGCAGAGGAATTACATGAAATTTCAAGCCTTACTTTCTCTCAAAATAAACAAAAATCCAAATGTTATATGCTATGATTGTGATTTAAGGGTTAGAATTAAATGCGAAAAGAAGCCTTTGAGGGAAGAAACAAATTTAGCAAATAAGGCAATCAAATTGCTTCCTATTGCAAAATTCATTTCTTCCATTTGTTTCTTTGATGAGAAGAAGTAAGAAATGTAGATTTTATCTATTTGCTTATTTAGAATATTTATCGAAGTATTAAATGATCTTGATCTAGCATGTAAACATTAACACTGAAAAAAAAAGCAGGGACTTTTAAGATTATATTGGAAATTTTATTGATTTAATCCTTTCATCCCTGAGTTTCTGAAGTAGACTCTCCTGTCC
Organism: Anodontia alba; assembly: GCA_964016985.1. NCBI lineage: Eukaryota > Metazoa > Mollusca > Bivalvia > Lucinida > Lucinidae > Anodontia > Anodontia alba. The sequence continues at coordinate 10,607,002 of OZ024821.1, forward strand.
TTGAATTTGGACATGCCCACTAATGAAAAAAGGGGTTTCAGTCTAAAATAAAAACAAAACAGCATGGACAGTAGTGTAGATCCTGATGAGCCAGGCAGAAAGGGTTAAAGGTGCAAGCAATTACTGTTGGTACCATACATTTTGGCCTGACCCTGGTATTAAGATAAATGCAGCCTATGAATGTTGGGACCAGTAGGTATCTATTCAAAATTTACTAGTTCAGTTTTTTCAACTTTTCAGACCTGTACAAAGAAATGTAACAGAATTATGCGAGCCATATTGTGATAAAACCTTTTAACCCTTGAAGTGCTTATCAAACTTTTGGTAGATGCTGACATTCTATATTTTTATTTATTTATTTATTTTTTTTTTTTTTTATTTTTCAGAGAAAATAAGTCTGCCAAGCAGAGGATTCACATGAAATGTCAACTCATTTCTTTTTTTTTTCTTTTTTTTTTGTTTTGTTTTGTTTTGTTTTGTATTTGTTTTGTTTTTTCAAAAAATGTCATCTGCTGCAGTTGTGATGGTGCTTTAAGGGTTAAAGAAAGAACTGACATGGAAATATTTGCCTCCCTTCACATTTAGGCCTACTCTTAAGGAAAGAATTTGCTACTGCTCCAAGCAGATTCTTTTTACTTTAAGAATAGATTCCATTTTCAGAAGGTTTCAAATGCTTGGAAGGCAGCTGCCTGTGTGCAAAAGTTGTCTCCCTTCACAAAATAAGGAAACTTGAGGTACATGTGATGTGAATCTGCCCAGACCAGACTGTGATTTGCAGTCTGATCAAAGCAAGTAGTCTAATTCTTAAGTTTTACAAAGTCTGTGTATGGCTGTGACTGAACTACAACATTTGAATTTTTCATCCATTTTGCTGCCATTGTGCAAAGGAGAACAAGTTTACAGTCAGGAAGTTGCTTATCTAGCATTTTAACCCTTTCAAAAATGGTGGCTACTCTTAAAAAATTTACTCCCTCTTGTAGCAATTTTTTTTTCCTTTAACCCTTGTCATGCTGAATAAATTCAGACACCATGCCCAGATCTAATTTTCAGCCAATCAGATCACTTATTCCAGATTATGGATACAAATTCACATACTGAAGGACAAACAGTGTAGATCCAGATCAGTTGGCTTCTTCAGAAGCCAACTGATCTGGATCTACACTGTTTTCAAAGGAAGGGTGTATCTGGGTTCAGCAGGACAAAGGTTAAGTTAGCACCCACTGAGTAAGGACGCAAATATTTCCATGTCAGACTTATCTTCCTTGGAGGTGCATTATTTCCCTAAAGCTAATTATGAAGTGACAATGCTGAAATAGTAAATAGCAAAAAAAAAAAAAAAAAAAAAAATAGTTAGACTGGATGGAATGATTGTTTGCTTGTTTTCTTTTCTTTGTTTCTTGTAAGTGAAAACAGTATGAGGCGTTTTCCTGGCCTTAGTTCAGGTTGGATCCATCAGGTGCTATGTAGAGAGGCAATACATGTATATAGATCAACCTTGTAGTCTTATCTTGGGTGTTCACCATTTGTACACAGAATCTTTGCTTGTTGATAGTTACAGATACTTTTATTGATGCATTAACATAACTCCAGATAAGGGGATATCAGGGCCCAGTTGTTCAAAACTAATGATGCTGTTAGTTAACATCTCGTTAAAACTTTGATCATTAAATATGGCATATATGCTAATATTTTTGCTGAAAAAATGTGAGTAGCTTTTGCATTTGCAAAAGCTAGTCACATTTTTTCAGCAAAAATACCTGTGAATTAGATATTGTACTTACAAGAACAGTTAACATTTGGACCACTAATGAGCTCGTTAAGCTAACAATGCTTTGAACAACTGGGCCCAGGAAAATATTTTTTTCTTATTTCTCCATGACATATGTTGTGGGTAGTCATTTGAAGCACCTCTGCCAGGCATACCCACTACTATATGTTTTCATGGCAAAATAAAAAAAACATCAACCATTTTTGTTGAAAAAACAAAAGTGCCTTATCTGGAGTTATGCAATTAGCCAGTGATTATTCATGAGCATATACACATCGTTATCTGTTAGTTACATGTGCAGACAGGGAAAACTTTATCAGATTACATGGTTGAACGGGCAGTTCCTGGCTTTCACTGCTTGCACATGCCATAATATATACTCTGTTTCCTTGTGGCAGGGTTGATTTGAGCATGATAAAAGTTTTTTGTCTGCATGGCATAAAATGACTGGGAGAAAACTAATCCTTGTTTCCCACTATACATATATACTCATGTGCTAATCAGTAATTATTTTTTGGCTTTGAAGTTTTAAAATGAAAATGTGATAATATGTAAATGATTTGTGTCATGGTAAAAGTACTTTCATAATAAATATGTTACAAAACTATATTTACCCTCAATAAACAGACAGTGGAGATCCAGATCAGATGCCACAGAACATTGTACCTAATTGAGGTCTACACTATTAGTCACTCATCCAGCAGTTTTGACTCAATAACAGATAACAGTATGAACTTGTTCTGATATTATGGCAAGTATGGTAAGGAGTTAAAGTGTCTGAAAATTAAAGGGTAAAAGGCATCTTCCTTGACCAGGTGAGTGTATTATGTTAACCCTGGTCCTGCTGAACCCGGATAAATTCTGCCCGTGCACCCAGATATTTCTTACCTATGCAAGCAGTGTAGATCCAGATCATTTGGCTACTTCAGAAGCCAACTGATCTCAATCTGCACTGTTTGCCATTAAGTATGTGAATTTGTATCAACAACCTGGATCAAGTAATCTGATTAGCTTTAAATTAGAAATGGGAATGGCATCTTAATTTATTCAGCATGGCAAGGGTTAACTTTTCATTAGTTCTACTCACTTTGGATCACGAGGTCAGAGTTTGAACCATGCGAGAGATAGAGTCCATCTCATGACTGAATGGCATTTCATTGCACAACCTTTCATTAAGACCCCTTTATCGTCTTTATATGACTTATATCATGACTTGTAGCACTCATTACACACATTACAAATGCCTGTGTGTAATTTGGTGTTGGTAACATGCATAAGAAAAACATTTACAATTAAGAGTCATCAACTAGCATAGAATATTTTGCTTCTTTACCATAGGGGCTGATCAAGAATTTATTACTTTTAAATAAAGGGCTAGTCTTAAAGGAAAGAATTGGCTCCCTCTGTTAGCAGATACTTTCCTTTAAGAGTAGTTCTATTTTGAAAGCAATACTAGGGTGATTTTTTAAGAATTTTCCTGGGTGTTCTAAAATAATTCTGTTCTGGCTTTGTCACTGTGTATAATGTTGAAAAAGACGTAAAACAGCATATCATTTTATTGATCATGTAAACAAGGCCTTAACCCTTCTCTTGCTGAACACAACATGCCCTGTCTTAGCAAACAGTGTAGATCCAGATCAGTTGGCTTCTGAAGAAGCCAACTGATCTGGATCTGCACTGTTTGTCATTTAATATATGAATTTCTATCAAAACCCCGATCAAGTAATCTGATTGGCTGAAAATTAGAAGTCGGCGTGGCATCTTAATTTATTCAGCATGACAAGAGTTAAATTTGTGGTTCTTTCTGGACTTCCTTGTTGACAATGTATTCAGCATGACAAGGGTTAAATTTGTGGTTCTTTCTGGACTTCCTTGTTGACAATGTATGTATTTACAGTGAAGCATTGATTATTATTTACCAATGTGAATTATTGTCACAAATTCCAGAAATTGCCTTCCCCATGACACAGCCCATATTTAGCTCACCTGAGCTATGCTCAGGATGAGCTATAGTGTTCACTTTTTGTCCGTTGCTCATCCTTCTGTCCATTTGTCTGTTAACACTTTCAGCCGACAACTACTGCATAGCATTGATGCAATTTGTCTGTAATTAGATAAGAATGTTGCCTGGGTAGGGGGATTTAAAAATAGCTAAAATTATGGTGATCTGCCTCTTGGTTTTGTTGCTACGGCAACAGAAATCTCTCATAGCCTTATATTGACCGAAGCAGTATGACTCTTAATTTGGTAGAAATGCTGCTTGGGTAAGGGCAATTCAAAATGGCAAGAATTTTGCCAAATTGCCTCTTGGTTCAGTTGGCATGGCAACAGAAAGCTCCATAGACTTATACTGGAAAAATTGTTAAATTGTGTTTTCTCCATAATGTGAACCATAATTTGCAGTTATGATTATTTGATGATTGTCTACCCAGTTAATATGTTTTATGACCAGTGGCCATTTTGTTTCATTGCCATGGAAACATCAAATTTTAAAAAGGAATTTTTTAAACGACAACTCCTACAAAATCACTGAAGTAGTATGACTTTAATTTGGTACAAATGTTGCTTTTGTAAAGGCAATTCAAATTAGCTAAAAGTTTGCCAGTATGCCTCTTGGTTTTGTTGTCATGGCAACAGAAAACTCCCATAGACTTATAATGGGAAAATAGTTAAATTGCATTTTCTCAATAACCAGTGAAGTGATTTGAACCATATTTGGCTGTTATGATTGATCAGTTAATGATTGTCGACCCAGATTAATGTGTTTTGCGACCAGTGACCATTTTATTTGGTTGGCATGGCAAAATATGTGTAAAGCACCAGCAGGGAAAGAAGAGGTTATTGAATGTGTTTCTTGTCTGGCCTTGTAAAGGTTCATAGGACGTGTAGCATGGGATGAGGAGGCAAAATGCAATTGAAATATCTTTTCTACCATCATTTCTTTATTCATTCAATGAAGATGAGAGCATGGCAAAGATAAATAGATTATAAAAAGAATGACCTTGAGAGCAATGAGCACACACATGCAAAAACAAAAAAAGCTGCATTGTCTAAAACATACATATGATTGAAGTAGCAAATGCTTTAAGTTACAATCAAAATTTTATTTTATGAGGGTTATCTTCCCCTGACCCTGTGCTGTATACATGTATAAAATCATGATATTTTTAAAGGACCTCTTCTGTTGCTCCTAGTGTTGATCGCACTCCATTGACTGTCATGCCCATAGCAGGTAGAAAAAAAAAAAAAAAAAAAAAACAAAGAAATAAAAGCAATTTTTCTTCTTCAAAAACCAAGAATTGCTCCAGGAACGATCCTTTTATTAGTTTCAATGAAAGGATTGGAAAAATGTTGTTTAACATTTGCATATCTGCAGTAGCTATTTCAGTCAGGTGAGTGAGCCGTGGTCTGGAGGCTGCTTGTTTATGTTGTAATATATTACCATAGTCACCCTAAATATTTGGAAAAACATGCCAAAGTAAACAGTGTAGCCCCAGATCAAACTGTTTCTAAAGGAGTCTGCCCTGTTTGCCTAGGCTAAGAGTGTAGACCTAGATCAAACTGCTCTGGGTCTGCCCTGTTTTTACCATTAGACATCATCTTCTATAATATACCACAGTGTAATTTAATGCACTTGCTAAAAATAGACCCAGCAAGCACATGTCATCTATACAATGTCGTCTCAAGGTCGATGCAACGTCATGACGTTGCATCGACGTTGAGACGACATTGTATAAACATCATATGCCCGCTGGGGAATAACTACATTTAAGGAGACTGGACACACCTGGTGGATTTTCCACCATTTTTCACAAAGGAGTTAATTTTTGTGACTTCCTGTTTGGTTTTAGGCACATCAAGCTCCTTCTGAAAAGGGGTCTACTATAAGAGGAAAGTATTTTTTCATGGGAAGCAATTTCATTCTGTTAAGAGTAGACTCCTTTTCACAAGGGAACAAAAACAATTTAGACAAAGTTGTTGCCCCAGATAGTGTCTATTCCCCTTAAGAGTTACATGTATGATATCTGCCCTGTAGCTCTAGATAAGAGGGGTATCCAGACATTTTTTCTTTCTTATTTTTACATGAAAACATAGGTATTCATTAGAAGCATTCTATCAGTGCACTTCTAATGAGTACCCACAACTTATGTATTTGAGGAGGAATATGACAAAACACACAATAAAAAATCCCTTAGATTTTATGGTAAAATACCGGCAACTGGCTGCCAGCGCATTTACCGTAAATTGACAGGCGCCTGTAGATTATTTATATGAACAATCAAGCATGGCAGGGCAGTGTAGGGCAAGGTGCATAACATAGGACATAGAAGGAGTGTGAGCTACCCAACTGTATCTTTAGCTCACCCATTCCTACCCCAGCCTACTAGGTAATTCCTGCAAAAGCTTCTACAGGCGCCCGTAAAATTTACGGTAAATGTGCTGGTAGCCAGTTGCCCGTATTTTAGCGTAAAAGGAACAGTTTTTGTTGTTGTTGTTGTTGTTGTTGCTGTTTTTTTTTACAGCGCTCAACCCGTTTTGGTCAAGAAAGTGCCTTATCTGGAACTGTTTGGACTGTGTCAAGTGAAAATGTATCATAGCATATGGGAACAGCAAAGGTTCAGGCGAGCCTGCGCATATTCAGTGGAGCGCTGTGGTGCAGTGGTAAAGCATCGGACTCGAGATCGAGAGGTACCGGGTTCGATCCCCCGTAACAGCAAGTGTTGTTTCCTTGAGCAAGAGACTTTATCCTCATTGCTTAGTACTGGTTTCTACCCAGGAAAAAAGAGGGCCACATGGAAGATTAGTACTAGATTACTAAATGTGTTACCCTCTATAAATAAAGTCAATTATTATTATTATTATTATTATTATGCGCAGTCTCGCCAGAACCTTCGTTGTTCACTCATACAGGCATTGTTTATAAGAATATCCTTCACAAAAGGGCCAGACTCCTGGAACCTCTAAGTGGCTGAGCAAGCTTGTTGAAAGTTTCATATGAGGGAATGTTCGAAGACACTTTTTCACTTGATGTGGCTCATATGAGTATTTAGGGTAATAGTGGTATAAAGTTCTCCAAGTTAAAAAGGACCGTGTGTGATATGTGACTACCATAGACTCAGATTAGCCTGCACAGCTGTATAGTATGGACAGGATCTCTAGAAGATTCTGTGAACAGAGCAGCATAGAAACTGACCAGACTGTTTGGATGTTCAGTCTGATCTGGATCTGAGTTGTTTGTATGTCAATGAGCTGCTTTTTACTTTGAAGGAATCAGACTTTTATTTATTGCCATTGTGTTGATGTTTGTACAACAAAGGTACAAATAAATCCAAGAGAAGGGAAACAGTTGTTTTTCTTATACGGTAAATGTCCTTAAATTTCCAACACTTTATTTCATAATTTTGTGGCCTAATTTTTCCTGTTTATGCAGTTGTTTCTTGAAATACTTAGTGGAATGTCAAACAGTGAAGATCCTGATCAGACTGCTCCTTAGGAGCAGTCTGATCTGGGTCTGCACTGTTTGCATTGGTCATTTTGTCGGAAACCTTGGTGTACAAAATTTTGGGACATTTACTGTAAATATTTTCCTAAATTTATACACTATGTCACATTTTTGACAAGTGTTACCCCTGAAAATATATCTGTTCACCTCAAGTCAAAATGTACCTCTACTCTGGAAAAAATAGTTCTACCAAATTTACTGTATGAATCCCAAAATGATCTGTATCATTGGAAAATGACCCTAACTTCATATATGAACTAGCAGTCCAGATCAGCCTGTGCACTCTTGTATTCTGATCACAGTCTTCTCTTTTCGTCAATCTGTTCTACTTTATCCAGTGATCTCTTAACCCTTGCCTGCTGAATAAATTAAGACGCCACACCCACTTCTAATTTTCATCCAGTTGGATTTCTTGATCCGGATTGTTGCTATAAAATTCACAAACTTAATGGCAAACAGTGCAGATCCAGATCAGTTGGCTTCTTCAGAAGCCAACTGATCTGGATCTACACTGTTTGCAAAGGCAGGGTACATCAGGCTCAGCAGGACAAGGTAAAGGGGAATGGTGATCTCTTAAGGGAAATGGCCACACTTATTAGGCGTTTCAGCATTTACACCAAGGGAGGCAACCTTTGTGACTTCATGCTTACTGCACACGAAGCCCCTTCTGAAAAGGGATCTACTCTAAAAGGAACTAATATGTCCCCAAATGGATCGAATATGTTCCCAAAAGGAGAATATTCTTTCCTTTCAGAGATCCCTTTTGAGAAGGGTGGCAAGATAGTTTTGACAGAGTTGCCTTCCCTGGAAGTATCTATTCTCCTTAAATGGACAATGAAGGTTCTGATCAGACTGGATAGATGTGCTTGCTGAGCTGGACGATTGCCTGCATGTTTGATAACAGCCCTTTTATTACGTAATGATATGATGAGAAGATTAGCTGCAAAATTTAAAAAAAAAAAAAAAAAAAAAATAGGAGCTAGTGACTAAGAACAATAATGAATCAATAAGTAATCGGCATTACTTACTGACTGAAGAAGCCACAATTTTTAGCTCACCTGAGCCAAAGGCTCAAGGTGAGCTATTGTGATTACCCACCGTCCGTCGTCGTCTGTCTGTCCATCCACAATCTTTAAACAACATCTCCTCCTAAACCACTGATTGGATTTTGACCAAACTTCACAGGAATGATCCTTGGTTGGGCCCCTTTCAAAGTTGTTCAAATGGTTCCGGTCCATTGCATATCTGGGTCACATGAGCTAAAAATAGATTTTTTAACTAAAAACTTAAAAAATCTTCTTATCAGAAACCACTGGACCGAATTCAATGTAATTTTGCAGAAATGTTCCTTTGGTGATCCTCTACCAAGATTCTTCAAGCATTTATATTCATCAAAAAACACGGCCGCCAGGGGGCAGGGCTTATTTTCCCTATATAATCTATTTAGAAAACTTTAAAAATCTTCTTGTCAGAAACCACAGGACCGATTTCAATATAGTTTTGCAGAAATGTTCCTTTGGTGATCCTCTACCAAGATTATTCAAGCCATTTGGATTCATCAAAAAACACCGCCGCCAGGGGGCGGGGCTTATTTTCCCTATATATCTATATAGAAAACTTTAAAAATCTTCTTGTCAGAAACCACTGCATTGATTTCAATATAATTTTGCAGAAATGTTCCTTTGGTGATCCTCTACCAAGATTGTTCAAGCCATTTGGATTTGTCAAAAAACATGGCTGCCAGGGGGCGTAGCTTATTTTCCCTATATATCTATATCGAAAACCTAAAAAATCTTCTTGTCAGAAACCACTGGACCGATTTCAATATAATTTTGCAGAAATGTTCCTTTGGTGATCCTCTACCAAGATTGTTCAAGCCATTTGGATTTGTCAAAAAACATGGCCGCCAGGGGGCGTGGCTTATTTTCCCTTTATATCTTTATAGAAAACTTTAAAAATCTTCTTGTCAGAAACCTCTGGACTGATTTCAATATAATTTTGCAGAAATGTTCCTTTGGTGATCCTTTACCAAGATTGTTCAAGCCGTTTGTTCGTCAAAAAACATGGCCTCCAGGGGGCGGGGCTTATTTTCCCTGTATATCTATATAGAAAACTTTAAAAATCTCGTCAGAAACCGTTGGACTGATTTCAATATAACACGGCAGGAATGTTTCTTTTGTAACCTTCTACCAAGATTGTTCAGCGCATCATGATTCGTCAAAAAACATGGCCTCCAGGGGACGGGGCTTATTTTCCCTATATATTTATATAGAAAACTTTAAAAATCTTCATGACAGAAACCACTGGACCGATTTCTATATAACTTGGCAAAAATGTTTCCTTGGTGATCCTCTACCAAGATTGTTCAAGCCGTCATGATTTGTCAAAAAACATGGCCCCTTGGGGGCGGGGCTTATTTTCCCTATATATATCTATATAAAAAAATTTAATGATCTTGTCAGAAACCACTGGACCGATTTCAGTATAACATTGCAAGAATGTTTCTTTTGTACCCTCTACCAAGATTGTTCGTCATCATGATTCATAAAAAAACGTGGCCGCCAGGGGGCGGGGCTATATTTCCCTATATATCTATATATAGTAAACTTTAATAATCTTTTTGTCAGAAACCACTGGACCGATTTCATTATAACTTGGCAGAAATGTTCCCTTGTTGACCCTCTACTAAGATTGATATCATGATTCGTCAAAAAACATGGCCGCCAGGGATGGGGCTTATTTTCCCTATATATCTACATAGAAAAGTATAAAAATCTTCTTGTCAGAAACCAATGGACCGATTTCAATATCACTTGGCAGGAATGTTTCTTTGGTGACCCTCTACCAAGATTGTTCAAGCCGTCATTATTCGTCAAAGAAATGGCCGCTAGGGGGCGGGGCATATTTTCTATATATATCTATATAGAAAACTTTAAAAATCTTCTCATAAGAAACCGTTGGATCGAGTTCAATGTAACTTGGCAGGAATGTTGCTTTGGTGACCTTCTACCAAGATTGTTCACGACCTCATGATATGTCAAAAAACATGGCTGCCAGGAGGCTTATTTTCCGTATATATCTGTATAGAAAACTTTAAAATTCTTCTTGTCAGAAACCACCTGACTGTTTTCAATATTACTTGGCAGGAATGTTTCCTTGGTGACCTTCTACCAAGATTGTTCAAGCAATCATGATTCGTCAAAAAGCATGGCTGCTAGGGGTGGGGCTTATTTTTCCTATATATCTAAATAGAAAACTTTAAAAATCTTCTTGTCAGAAACCACTGAACCGATTTCAGTATAACTTGGCAGGAATGTTCATATGGTAATCCTCTACCAAGTGTGTTCAAGCTGTCATGATTCGTCAAAAAACATGGCCTTTAGGGGGTGGGGCTTTATTTTCCCTATATAGCTATATAAAACATTTTAAAAATCTTTTTGTCAGAAACCACTGGACCGATTTCAATATAACTTTGCAGAATTGTTCCTTTGGTGACCCTCTTTCAAGATTCAGTTCAAACCATCATGATGCTTGAAAAAAACATGGCCACTGGTGAGCAGGGCTATAATAAAATTTATACAAAAATCTTAGAGCAGTGAACTTGGCTGAAACTTCAGTAGTAAGTATGCAAAGCTGTTTGCTCAGGTGAGCGATATAGGACCATCATGGCCCTCTTGTTTATATGTTATTGTAATGCACGATTTAGGCATGTGTAAAATAGCTAAAATCGTGTCCATCGGAAATCCAAGATGGCTGCCATGGCGGCATCTTGAAAATCTATTTTTTGCTTCTTCTCCTAAACCCAAAAGCCAATTGACTCCAATCATGGTAGGAGGCATTGGGGTGACTTATAGATCAAAAATAGCTAAAATAGTTCCAATTGGAAATCCAAGATGGCCGCCATGACAGCCATCTTGAAAATCTATTTTTCGCTTCTTCTCCTAAACCCAAAAGTCAGTTGACTCGAAACTTGGTAGGGAGCATTGGGGTGACTTGTTTAAGCAATCATTTTGAATCTTGCTCAAAATGTTTGTCTTGATGATTACTAGGTCAGGTTCGAAACTGGGTCACCTGGGGTCAAAAACTAGGTCACCTGGCCAAATCAGCAGAAAACTTTGTTAACCCTCTAGTGGTCATATTTTTCAAGCAGTCATCATGAATCTTGTTCAACATGTTTGTCTTGATGATTTCTAGATCAAGTTTGAAACTGGGTCACTTGGGGTCAAAAACTAGGTCACGGGTCCAGATCAGCAGAAAACCTTTTTAACACTCTAGCGGTAACAATTTTGAAGCAGTCATCATGAATCTTGCTCAAAATATTTGTCTTGATGATTTCTAGATCAATTTCGAAACTGGGTCCCTTGGGATCAAAAACTAGGTCACCCGGCCAAAACAGCAGAAAATTTTGTTAACAATCTAGCGGTCACATTTTTTAAGCAATCATCATGAATCTTGCTCAAAATGTTTGTCGTGATGATTTCTAGGTCAAGTTCGAAACTGGGTCACATGGGGTCAAAAACTAGGTCACCAGGCCAAATCAGCAGAAAACTTTGTTAACAGTCAAGAGGTCACATTTTTTTAATAATCATCATAAGTATTGCTCAAAATGTTCGTCTTGATGATTTCTAGATCTAGTTTAAAACTGGGTCAAAAACTAGATCACCTGGCCAAATCAAAGGAAAACCTTGTTGATGCTGTAGAGGTAACATTTTTGAAGTGATCATCATGAATCTTGCTCAAAATTTTTATCTTGATAATTTCAAGGTGATGTATATTTTTCTATCCAGTGACTTTTAGTTTTTCCGTTTAGGTCAGTTTCTCAGTAATTATTGGTCCTACAGAGTGATATTTGGTACTTGTGAAGTGTTTGTGTTTAGGTCAGTTTCTCAGTAACTATTGCTCCTACAGCCTGTGATACTTAGTACATGCATACGTCTTAGCATGGCCTCTTGAGTGCTGTCATCCATATTTGACCTTGACCTTTATTTCACAGTACAGTCCATTAGACATGCTACATTGTCTTACTTGTTAATATAATCATTTTGAATTTTCATTAGAATGTTTGCCTTGATCAGTTCTAGATCAGGTTCTCAAAGTGCTATGATGCTCAGGTGAGCGTTACAGGGCCATCATGGCCCTCTTGTATATATTAGCTACCAGCACAATCTTTTATAACCTCTCAAATGAAAGAGTGATTTAAGGTCATTTAATGTAAAAAAAAATGTAGGTTTGCTGTTATAGGGCAGTTGCACTGTAGTACACATATACACAGTTGATCAGGATCTATGCAGTTCGTTTTTGCTTTAAAGGTACTACTCTACTTATGAGCAAGGCTAAACTGGCCTCGGTGGCTCAGTTGGATGCGCCGTCCGACTGGAGACCAGGAGGTCGCGGGTTCAACCACCGCCGAGGTCGGCAACATTCTTTCGTGGAGATTGATCATGAAATATTTTCTACGGTCATTCTCTCCCTTCCGCTGATTCAAGAAGGGCAGTTGTCAGTTTCTGGCGAAAGAATGTGCACAATACTGGTGAACCGCTTAGAGGACTAAGTCTGCCCAGTAAACGTGTGGTTAGGTAAACTGACCGCGCTCGACATGACCCCATTGGGTTGACTGGGCCGTAAAACCTCAACACAAACAAACAAAACCAACAGACATATTATTTTTGTTTATATTATATAAAGACCAGCAGGTTAAAGGTTGAATAATCTATATCTTATAATGATTTTCCTTAAGTCTTTTGGTGTTGTTTTTTTTTTTTTTTTTTTTTTTTTTTTTTATTGTTGTTTTTTTTTCCAAATTAGGTCACGTTTAATTAGAGAACTTGGTACTACCACAAAATACGATACAAATACAATATATGTTTGTAATATTAGGAGTAATGTAAATATGTCTATGAATAAAAAATGTAAATTGGATGGAAATATTGGTCTTGGGAAAAGAAAAAAAAAATCTATTTAAATGGGTAATTATTTCAAGAACCTTAAATATGATATAACGTTCCCTATGATCGTCAAAGCTTCGGCAAGCAGCGTTGCTATTTCTCATACAGACCTTCTTGTTTTTTTTCGGATGTTTTGTGTGCCAGTTTAAGATGTAATAAGTTACTTTTGATGATGAATATACCACATTTGTCTTTCTTTTCACTGGTTTTGACTGCCATTCTTGCAAAATGTTTGCTAATGGAATTAAGCAATCCCTCGTAAACAAATATCACGCGAGAATTTTTACATTTTTGTCACCAGAAAACTGGCCGTGACATTTTATTCTTTTCGTCAGCAAAAGAACCAGCAAACACACAACGTTGCAACAACGTTTCGACGTTGTGTACTTACATGAAGGCGATTCGAATGAAAGACCATGTACTACTTTTAGAGGAAAACAGAACGTAATGTCGTGCCGTTACTTTTGATTTCGCTTGCAGCAAGCTAAACAAAGAGGACTAGGTATAATAACATTATGTTTGTTTTTGACAAAACGCTGGATAGAAACGAACGCCGGGAATTAAACAGTAGTTTCAAAAAGCGAACATAATTTTCATTGCAGAAAATTCCGGATATCATACAGACATACCGGATTTAACACATGCATTGGGACAATCGAACTTGCGCAAACAGTGTAGACCCAGATCAGACGCCACAGAACGCGGCGTCTGATCTGGGTCTACACTGTTTGCCGCTCATCCAGTTGTTTTTTTAGACCCATCAACAGATAGTCAAATATATTTGTTCAAATTTCACATGGTAAGAACTTAAGTTGTCCAAATATTTAGGAAAATACGGCATATAATGATTTATGCTTTTTGGAAACAATGATGTATAGGTCAACATTGATGCATATTCTGAAAACTTGTACGACAGCATTAAGTGTCATTTGCCTGGTTTCTGTGCATGGTTCTGTGTCTCATTCCGCTGATTCCACTTACGGGTTTTACAGAAAGATCCAAGGGTACCGCATGATTCAAGAGAAAATTTCGTTGTTTACACCCAGTGTCTTGGCTTGTTGTCGGGCGTGTTCTTTGACTGATACGTGTTACACTGTCAATTACAATGAAAGGAAAACAAAGTGCGAGTTGATTTTAGGAGCGAACCTGTTGCTTGAGGCTTACTCCCTGAAGGATCGCCACAGGTGGAATTTGTATACAAATGATGAAGGTACTAGCTAAAGGGAAACTGATACATTTCAAGGGAGACAACTCTGTCAAAATGATATTGTCTGCTTTCTAAAACGGGTTCCATTCTTAAAGGGGGTGGTTGGGTGAGGCAAAGGTGTTGTGTATCTTGCATCACCCGGGGCGTCCAACTGATATTGGCTTACAGTTGGGCAAGACCTGCTGTCCTTGCAGTAGGTAAGGGTAGAGAAGGAAAGTTTTATTTCTTCTGTTTCTTCACTTTCATTCCTGTTCCTCATTCTTCCCTAACCCTCTTTTTTTCTTCTCTTTCATTCCTGTTCCTCTTTCTTCTCTGTCCCTCGCTTTCATCTCCTCTACTATCTCTTCTATCTCTTTTCTCCCTTTCTCTGGGAGACGACACAAAATGACCCACAAGGGTTGACGTGTCGTCTCGTAAACTGTGCGCTTTCCTGTGCACAGAGACCATAGACCATTCTAGCAAGACGTGGACATGGCCAATCACCCCGCGGATGGATAATTTTCAAAATCAGTATGCTTATTAGTGGTTGCTTGTGTAACTGGCACCGTATGATGCAAACATTGCAAGGAAAGACACAAACATTTCAGCACACTTGAAAGCAAATTTTCAGAGCAAAAGTGGGGTAATTCTACATACCTATTCATAGTTGTTCAGAATACTGAAGTCCATGCAAATCTTCAGGATTGTGTTGAAGGATGTTTAAATTAAATCCTATCAATGGCTTTTAGTTACAGTCGACTGTCGTTATCTCGAAGTCCAATGAACTCTTAAATACTTCGAGATATCCGTACCTCGACATATCAGATTTGGAGAATTTAGGAAAAATTAAATATAAGAACCACATTTCACAATTGAATATGTAATTTGACTCCTGAAGTTAGAGATGTATATTGAAAATATTGTGGAAAAGAGGAGAAATTGCTCTTTCGGAGCTTCCACAATACAGTCGACTCTCGTTATCTCGAATTCCAAGGGACTCTTTGAAATACTTCGAGATATCCGTACTTCGACATATCAGATTTGCAGAACTGGGGAAAACTAATTCGATTAACCACATTTAACAAATATATGTGTAATTGGGATCTTGAAGTTAGAGATATATTGAAAATTTTGTGGAAAAGAGGAGAAATTGCTCCTTAGGAGCAATTTCTCCTCTTTTCCACAATATTTTTTACCTG
The DNA here is from genome assembly GCA_964016985.1 of Anodontia alba. Lineage (NCBI taxonomy): Eukaryota > Metazoa > Mollusca > Bivalvia > Lucinida > Lucinidae > Anodontia > Anodontia alba. Next base: position 10,622,603 of record OZ024821.1, read on the forward strand.
TTGTTAGATTTTCATGTTTAAGCAGGGACAAGATTTTCACTTCGAGATAAGCGGTTATTCGAGATAAGCGAGTTCGAGATAGCGAGAGTCAACTGTATTTTGTTACCTGTTGTTAGATTTCCATGTTAAAGCAGAGACCAGATTTTCACTTCGAGATAAGTGGTTATTCGAGGTAAGCGAAATCGAGATAACGAGAGTCTACAGTATATCCAAAGACAAATCAAATATTAAATATTAAGAGGAAATGCAGTGTAGAAGTTAGCAAGGCAGACTTTGGTTCTTATACACTGCACGTCCTCTAACTGTCCTTCACCATTTCATGACGTTTCAACAAAGTAGTTTTTGTACTTATGCTTCGGACAAAAGTGGAATAACATACGGACGGATGGATGGACAGAGACCATTACCATATCCCTTTTCAACGGTCTTGCTCTTTGGCGCGGGATGGGTGTGGGTAAGGGTGGACTTATGCTCCGGACAAAAAGTGTAATCACAGACGGATGGAAGGACAGAGACCACTACCATACCCCCCCCCCAATCCCCCCCCCACACACACACACACACACGCACACACACACCCTTCAACGACCTGACCCTTTGGCGCAGCGGGAGGGCGGGAAGAAGGACTGAACAGTGTATTTTTTTTTCAATGTCCTCTGTCACTGTGTATAATTTGAACTAAATACCTTGAATAGTTCTTGAAGCATATACAGTATAACCTCAATGGCTGAAACGCGGATGCCTCGTTTGCCCTGGATGATTTGAACTCTTTTTCAGTCCCTACAGAATCCTTCCAATAGCTCAAGAAAACAATTATTTAGGGTTTTTTTTTTCCTTATTTTATCATGGAATTGTATGTTGTGTGTACTCATTAGAATCGCCTCATCGAGGCGATTCTAATGAGTACACTCAACATACAATCATTGTGTAGAAAATCGAAAAGATTTCCCTAAATTATCGTTATTTGCTTCCTGAACTGGTGCCATGATTAACACTCAGTGGCTCGAACTCCCCATGTCTCGAACAATTTTCTATGCTCCCAAAGATGTTCGAGCCATTGAAGTTCGACTGTATATAACAATTATACTGAAATTGTAAAAGGGGGTAAATAGTAAAATGAGGCACGACAGAGTCATTATTCTCAGATACTGGACTTCCACTGAATGTTCTCCCTACATTTGTATGCAATTTGAATTAATTCCCTTCAGCACTTTTCGAATTATGCCTCAGACAAGAACATTTGATAAAGGAAATAATAAAAAAAGTAAGAAAGATAGAGTTACGGTTCTTGTATACTGTCCGTTATCACTTTATGATGTTTCAACAAAATCCCTTAAATAGTTTTGGAGTTATGCGCCATACAGAAGTGTGACGGACACACGGATGGACGGACGGTGAGAGGATAAAGAGGGATCTACTTTAAAAAGGGAGCACATCCTTTCCTTATAAAGTAGACCCCTTTTCAGAAGGGAGACAAAACAATTTTGACAAAGTTGCCTCCTTCGAATGTGTATCAGCTCCCCTTAACCCTTGTCCTGCTGAACCCGGATATACCCTGCCTTTGCAAACAGTGTAGATCCAGATCAGTTGGCTTCTGAAGAAGCCAACTGATCCGGATCTGGACTGTTTGCCATTAAGTTTGTGAATTTATATCAACAATCTGGATCAAGTAATCTGATTGGTTGAAAATTAGAAATGGGCGTGGCATCTTAATTTATTCAGCATGACAAGGGTTAATTAACAAGTTGGCCATGAGAATCCAGCCATAGCATAAGCTGGCAGCGAAGGTCCGAAATATTATTCTGCGTTCATTGACAGGGCTGATCCGGCCAGGCCTCGTATCTTTCAGTCATGGCGCTATTCAACAATAATCACAACCTTGTTACATTGAACAGAAGACGGGAGCCAATTCATTACCTGTAGAGAAGATCCTTTTCAGAAGGGGCATAATGCATGGAAAATCAAACAGGAACTCACAAAACCTCTTTCTTGTAAAAAAAAAACCCGCCTGTTGTGCCCAGTCCTCTTGAATGAGCCGTAACATTAGAAAATGTATTTAGTGATATGTGCGCAGATTGAAGACAGATCAGATTTCACGGATAGCCTGCCTGCAGCGCAGTTTAATCGTCTCCACTATCTTCCGAAACATGGGCCGTATTAGCTACAAAGCGTCCAGCATAGATTGATCAGACAGTGCGGATGGACAGTGAGTTGAGTCTTCGTTTAGTGCACATGTCAAATAATAAGGTATATTTCCTCATTGCTATGACTCATATTATAATTTTAGATGTCAATAAGCAGAATCCAACAACTTAGAAAACACCAGGGCCCAGTTGTTCAAAGCGTCGTTAGCTTAACGAGTTCGTTAGTAGTAAAAATATTAACTGTTCTAGTAAGTACAATATCTAATTCACAGGTATTTTGCTGAAAAAAATGTGAATAGCTTTTGCAGATGCAAAAGCTACTCACATTTTTCAGCAAACATATTAGCGTATATGGCATATTTAATGATCAAAGGTTGAACGATACGTTAACTAACGACATCGTTAATTTTGAACAACTGGGCCCAGATTTGTATACTGTATATACATACTAATGAGCTTACTAACCAAGTGCATGCAGAAACAGACAGACATACAGAGAAAGAGAGACAGACAAACAGACAAAGACAGAACGAGACAGAGAGTGTGTACGGGTCTTCACTCATGTTCATATAGAACTGATATTTCATGTATTTGCTTATTTTTCTTGTACTTTTCGAATATGTCAAGAGCTATGGGTTCATTTTATTGTTTTCAGTTTGGTACTTGGTGTTTCGTGGCATGGCTGGTATTGGGACAAGTATTTACGACACACTGCTGTCCGGGGCGGAAGACTACATGTACAACGAGTTTACTTGTGAGAGTCTCCTGAACTGTAGTGGCCATTACAGAAATAATTCCTTGTGGAATAACTGGTCAGTCCTCGGAATAACAAAGGTAATAATTCAAATACTACCCAATTTACATTAAACCGTTAATGCCTAGTGGAATCTTCTGTCTCTCTCGGGGTGTCTGTTTAGTTCCTTTTAGGTATTATTGTTTCTTATAGAAACCCTATACTTAATGCAAACAGTGTTAACCCTGATCAGACGCTGCGGCATCTGATGTGTGTCTTCACTGTTTGCCAATGCCTCTTTTATGGGATATACACACATGGATACAAAGGCGTACAAACTTCGATGCGCTTCTTTTCATCTTGATTTGAATTGTCATTGAATATAATACTTCAGCAACTTCAGAATCCCCCAGCTTCTTGTCCATTAACTACTATTTAGGTATAAATTCAAATCACTGGATCATGTGAATTACATTGCAGCCCAATTTCACATACATCTGTCAAAAACCATAAATTAGCCCTACAACTGGAACAAGTGCTTATCAAACTTGATATCAAACAGTGTAAAATTTAGTGTTGTGCCGATTAATCGAAATAATCGAAAACTAATCGTCAGAGCCAACTCTCAGCAACTATCGATTGCTTTTTATACCCCGCCACACAATAGTGGCGGGGTATTATGGTTTCATGTTGGACGTCCGTGTGTCTGTCCGTCGGTCCGTCGTACGTCCGTCCGTCCGTTTTTCGTTTCCGGATGATAACTTGAGTAAACATCAATGGATTTTCACCAAACTTGGTATGTGCATTGATATTGTGAATATCTGGTTTGGGATTGCTAATGGGCAAATTTCGTCAAATTTTTAGGGAGTTATCTGCCCGAGACACGCCCATATTTTCGTTTCCGGACGATAATTTGAGTAAATAACAAGGGATCATTTTAACCAAACTTGCTATATGCATTGACATTAAGGAGATCTCTTTTGGAATTGCTAATTGGCAAATTTCGTCAAATTTTTACAGAGTTATCTGCCCGAGACACGCCCATATTTTCGTTTCCGGACGATAATTTGAGTAAATAACAAGGCCTTTTCACCAAACTTGCTATATGCATTGATATTATCAAGATCTGGTTTAGGATTGTTATCTGTCCCTCCGTCATTGTCTTTCCAGATATTTTCGCAACGATAACTTTAATACATAAACAAATAATTGCTGTGGCGGGGTATTATGCTTGCGGTGCTTTTATTTTACTATCGATTATTTGAAATTCTGTTTTTTGAAGCTTAGGCCAAAGGTCTCATAATGAGACCTACAAATTAAGAATATTATGAACGACTCATTGACTAGAAACATGGTTGCAAACATCTGCTTTGTCCTGAAACAACCTATATGTCTTAAATTACCCTAGTTAGGCTATTATATGTTGTTGCATTTTAAATAAAGCGCCTATTATAAATGATTTATTATTTGGAGCCAATTTTGGCATATCCGATTGTATAATCGATAATCAATCGGATTTACTTTCTGATAATCGATTGTGATTTTCCTGCCCGATTCCCAACACTAGTGTACATTTCTAAGTCCAGCTATTGTTCTTTGATGCATGACCTTAGCTTGTCATACTAACTTGATGTGAAGATAGTTATTGAAAATGACTTCCTCTGAGTGTGTATACCTGTGGACACAAAAGTGTACAAACTTTGACGGACCTCATTTTAATTTGATTAGAAACATTATTTAGCACTACACCCCGGAGTTTCTGAAATGGACTCTTCCATTTTGAATTTGGAGATGTCGATTATTGTCTATAGGGGTTTTAGTCAAAACCTGAAACAGGCTGACAAATAGTGTAGGGCCTGATTATGTGCCATCTCATCTGATCTAAATTGTTTGCATAGGTATTTGCTTTGGTTTTACATGGTTGAAAGGCATTCTTTTGGAATGCCGAAAACGTAAAACTAGGTCCCATGGTGTCGGGAGAAATGATAACTATAAACGTAAATTACACGTAGTTAAAAGAAACAATACTAGGCTGAAATGACTGTCAAAAATATTACAAAATCATGGACGCCACTCTATGCTTGCCTTTTTAAGTTCATTACCCATTTCTGTATCATGTGTTCTAGACGTTGAGGCAAACAAATTCTACGATAGTTCTAATCAATTATATGACGCAGCTCGCTTAACTAGAGGTTATACTCAACATGCTCTTTGTCCTTACATCGATTCTGAAATTAATCACAAATGTTATTTTATCAAAATTTCTTTCATAAATATATTAACTTGCCAAGAATGTTTCGATACAATATGGTTATTTCATCCATTCCAACTTATTTTCAAAATACTGAAACACCCATAATTTGCTATAAGTATAACAAATCTGTTCGATCTATCATATATAATTTTTTTATAAATTTGTTTCATCTCTCGATATTGATACAAATACTCCTGAGAACTGAGAGATTGAAAAGACTCGGTGTATTGCTATCCAGCAGCAGGTCCAATAATCACTGGGAATTTAAAAATAATTCCTGATAATTCTAGAATCCGAAATATAATTTCTAAAAGACCGAAATACAGATTTCCTTCTAATATTGATTTCAATAAATGTAGGGAATAAATTGCTGCTGCCTTGAATGAATTCGGTAATGGATTGTGTACGTGAGAGTATGTTTAACATGTTTATTACCTTCTAAACCAAAGACGTCTTTACGTCACCTTAAACTAGGTATTCAAGAATTTCACGAGAAGTATGTTTTAGCTCCGGCAGACAATGCAGCAAATAATGTCCTCATTGTTTGACGGCTCCATTATATAAACATTCTTAAGCAAGAACTTGGTGGTATAAAGGCCTATAAACTACAAGGTCTATGAAAGATCGGGTAAGAATCTGTTTTGGTCCATTAAAAATTCGAATGAAGTTTTGAATAAAATAAAATCCAGAAGTTTTCGTGCATCAAGTCTGTCTACGTATGATTTCCCACGCTTTACATTACATTACATCATAATCTTATAAAAGAAGAACTTAATGATTTAACTGAATGGACATTTCATAGTGAAGGTTTCCTCTATCTTGCATGTAACGGAAGAATTGCTTTTTTCACTTCCGAAACGCATAAAAACTATACATTATGATCATGTCAGAAAGTGTGTGAAGCTCTCACTTTTCTGCTTGACAATATCTATATAAGGTTTGGTACTAAGCTATTTAGACAAATTATTGTCATTCCGATGGGTACGAATTGCGCACCGCTTGTGGCTGATTTGTTCATGTTCTGTTGTAAAGAGACTTCATGATTTCTTTCTGAAAAAAACATTCTGAAGTTATCGAAGCTTTCAGCTCAACGTCTAGATATTTGGACGATTTATTAAATAATGATAGTAAGTACTTCGATCGTTTGATTGATCAAATTTTATCCTTTAAAGCTTCAATTAAATACAGCAAAGTCTTCTGAAACTGAAGCCCCGCTTTTAGGTTTACATTTGTCTATTTTAGATGGGTTTATTTCATGCAAGATTTATGATAAACGCGATGATTTTGATTTTGAGATTGTAAAATTTCCTTACTTGGATGGGGATGTTCCTCGTCGAGCATCCTAGGTGTTTATATTCGGTTCGCCAGAGTGTCTAGTCATGTTATTGACTTCAACAATCGAAATAAATTGTTAACTGCAAAGCTTCTAAATCAGGGCTATCGTTGCCATAAACTCCGCAAAGCCTTTTATAAGTTTTATAGACATCATTTCGATTTAGTTTCAAAATTCAATGTTGGACTTAAATCTATGCAACAAGGTCTATCAGAACCTGAATTTTACGGTGACTTTTTATATATATATTCAGAAAAATATATGCTTGTAATGGTTTTAGCATTCAATTTCGTAAATCATTCTTTGCTTCATAAAGATTGGGTACAACATAAATGTAATACGACAGACTGCATGCATTGTAGTTAACCCAGTCACGGTGAATAACTTTGTTTCCCTTTTTGGTTGCACGTTGACGGGTCGGGCCTCAGACTCTATGACGGTTCCGGCCTAAAGACTTTTAAGTAAGTGGATTGGTACCTGATGCTCTGGCTCCTGTCGGACCCATCGAAGTCCAACGGTTGGTTTTCTTTTGCTTCAGCATTTCAGTTATTTCTTGCTGTCGAGTCCTCATCATTGTTTCATCTCTGTATTCGTTTGATTTTTATATTCTCGGAGACGTTGCACTTACTGATGAGTTAGGAATCCTTCACGTGGACTGAACAAAGGTCGAGGGTTGTGGCCACGTAAATTCGATGTAAGCTCCCCGTCCCCTCCCCTCCCTCCTCTCGGCCCCTCCAGTAATATTTTACTGATCGTTCCAAGGCAATACTTCTGCTGTGGTTTACTATTTCTTTGCATGTATGTCCTGGTGTAATTTTTTTATTTTGGGATAGCCGTTTTGCTAATTTTTAGGAAATAATCTGTCCTTTTGACGTTTTGATTGCAGTGTTTTGATTGTGGTGCCGTTGCCTTAAGTTCGTCCTTCTTTCCCTTTGGTGTCTTGGACGGAAGGTGTTAGGTAATTGTATCGATTTCTGATCATTGTCTTCCTTTCTATTTAACATAAAATTCAGAACACAAGAGGGCGTACATTTCATTGCAGTCTCCTGCATCGTCCAATTAAAACACATCTCAGAACATACATCAGACCTAAATATGGAACAAGTGCTTGCCAAAGTGGATGAGAACAAACTATGTACATTGCTTGATTCAATTTTAGAGTTCTTGGATGAATGACATTTGATTGTCAAACTATCTTGATGCAAAGAGATTCATTTAAAGTTACTTCATCGAAGTTTGTACAGTTATATGTCTTCAGGTGAAAATGGGTTGAAGGGATGGGATACTCTAGATTTTCCGCCATTTTGTTTTACAAAGGAGATCACTTTTGAGACTCCATGTTTCCTGGATACAAAAGTTCCTCCGAAAAATGGGTCTACTCTAAAAGGAAAGAATTTGCAAATACTTTCCTTTTAGAGTAGACCCTTTTCAGAAGGGAGGCAAAACAATTATGACAGAGTTGCCTCGAAATTGTATCCATGCTGCTTATATATTCGGACACTGACCTTAACTCCTCTTATCATACTTATTCTGAAATATGACCATGACCAGGTTTTCACCTTTGGATGTGCCTAACGTTGAGTGCAGGTACTGGCATATGTGATTTGCTACTTGAGCTTAGACTTTTTTTTCTTGCGACGACGTGCATCACAGTGCATTAAGGATGCCTTTGTAAAAGTCTTTTAATCGCTTGACTTTCCCCGTAACCATTTAGTGGTTACGGTTTGGTTACTCTTTTTATTAAATAGTCTCTTTCTGAGCTAAAATAGGCATTTCATTTTGGGAAACAGTGCAAAAATGTCATTTTCAGCATTTTCAACAATTTGCAACTCTTGGCTACTATAGAGCACATCTAAATACCAAAAAGGTTAATTGAATTATGTTGAAGCCTGTGACAAGATCTGCATCACATTTTGGAATTCAGATGTGCTCCATGTCAGCGAAGTGTTGAAAGTCGTCAGAAATGACAAGAATAGCATTGGTTTACCCATTTAAACAAACGCGAGCCCTGATAAATCCTTATTTAGACATACTAACCCTAAATCGAAACCCAATCCGGAAATTTACGTCATTCCTTAACATAAGAACACAAACATTTTGATTCTGGCACATCGTTCATTTTTTGACCGTTTTCATAAATTTGTAAGTAAAGTTAATTATATTGAATTGTACAGATGACATAGCTGAGACTGAATTTTGACCTCATATATATTTCCTCAAGGGACCCTGACACATAATTTCATTTATATTTGATGACAGGCTTGGATAAAGGTACAAAACATGTAGAGATGTATCAGTTCAGAAGGGGTCAAAACTGGACCTTAATGCGCGTTTCAATACTGGCTTTAATTTAGCTCCCTCAGAAATTGCTCTGCCAGATCTGGTGCACGGTACAACAATGGCCAGTAACAAGGTAATCAACTGTTAACTTCTGAACTTCTCAATCGATGCTACTATGATCGGTATCCTAAATTTCGTAAAACATTTTCTTACTTTTATCGTCAATACTATGAATTGTTTTCTGAATAACTTTTGCTTGAAAATATATCTTCAATAAGGCCGAGATGACTAATTTTACAAACCATATATTGTTGGTAGGTGATATTTCAGAACAAGTCGACAGATATAGAAACAGGGCATGTAAATGTAGATGTTGTGCGACAGACTGCTTGCTTAGTCGTAACCCAGTCGAATTTTAACAAGTTTTGCTGCCGGGATTCAGGGATCTTTTCCAAAAGTAAAGAATTTCGGGAGCAAATTTTGACAAAGTTGTCTGTCTCGAATATGTATCACTTCCCCATAAATGAGGAATGTACATAAATATTGTGTCATACTCATACATGTATAACACACAGGTGAAATTATCGCTGTACAAAGAAGGGGTAGAAAAGGCCTATATCATCTTTGATGGCAAAGGATCCAACAACATCGACTGGTTTGATGCCAACAGAATATTGCAGTCGTCCTGGACAGACCTTCAGGAGCAGACTATCGGCTACTTTTCAGTTCATGGGTAAGGACAAAATGCAGCAAAAAAAGAAAGAAAGAAAAATGTACGAGAGTTCAGCCTGACTGCAAACCGTTTTGTCGAGAAGCCTGTTTGTTTTAAAGCGGATTTTATTTGTATTTGCTTCAGTTAGTATTTACAATTTCGTATTTGTCATACAGTTGACTACCGTTATCTCGACCTCATTTATCTCATGTAGTTCATCCGCAGTAATTAAGAAGATACACATTTTCATCTCCTGAGACCCAGTCAGCATTCTACGTAAATCTATATCGGGCCGTCATCGGCCCGTCAGGGTAGCTGACGGGCCGATGACGGCCCGATGTAGATTTACGTAGAATGCTAACTGGGGAGCAACAATGTACAATGCTAAAGTGACTGGACAGGAAGCGGGCGAAAGAGAGACTATCCTGAAAGGAAAAAAATTGCTTCTCATGCGAGATAGTTCATTCCTCCCAGGGTAGACACCTTTTCAGAAGGGAGGTAAGCCAATTTGGACAGTTGCTCCCCTGAAAGTGTCACCATTCACCTTAAACCAGTGAGTTTGAACAGTCTCGAACCCTATACGATTGACTCTAAATCTTGCTCTTCGAGTCCTGATTGTCCTTTACAGTTGGAGAACCGGGGATATGGGGTTGGGGTGTAGGGGAAGAATGAAACTCAAACAGCACAGATGCTGATGAGAGGCTCCTCTGCGTCTGCACTCTTAATTAAACAACAACAATAACAAACCCTTATCAACCATGCGCCTGATGCATGGAAAGAGCCAATGGCGTCCAAGACAATATATGTGCACCCGGGTACGCTGTCGGGTTATGGCCTTCCTGTTCAAGAATATATGAGCCACGCCGTGCGAAACCTATCTTCGGGCATATGCGGACAGCGAAGGCCTGGATAAGCCTGTGCATACGCGCAGTCTGATCAGGGCATTTGCTGTCTGCTGACAGACTACAGACTGTATCAATGAAGAGCAAATGCCCGTGCATGGAATGAATCTGATTCTGTGCATTTTGCGGATGCTCAAAGACATATTTTCGCTAGAGGCTGTCCATATAGCGAATTATTATATTATATATAATAAAAACAAGGGGGAGAGGTGCTGGATACACTTGGTAGATTTTTCACCGTTTCTGGCAAGGAGGAAACTTCTGTGACTTCCTGATAGAGTCACGTTACACAAAGCCCCTTCAGAAACGGGGTCTGCTGTGCAAGAAAAGAATTTGCTCTCTCTTGGAGCCATGGAAGTGTATCAATTTCCATAACAGTAGTCTGAAATGAAGCTGAACGCGAGAAAACGTACCTTTGGATAGAAGCAAAATATCAAACCAGCTGCACATCTGCTCAAACTGATAAATCTTTTTCTTTCGGTTAATCAAGTGTGCACACGTTTTTTCATGCAGTTAGTGAAGACAGATCATACTAGGCGGATGCGCAGACTGATCTGAGGCTTAGCTCGGCGTACATGTTCAAAAGTGCATTTTCTAAGGCTGGCACAATTAATCGGATAATCGATTAATTGATCGATAAATTCCACAGAAATGATTATCATTACTGATTTGCTAATAATTTGATCATTCGATTTCTGTGTTTGTTACTTTACCATATTTACCATTAGTTTTCAGACACCTCAACTCCTTGCCATACGTAATCTAAAATTTGAACAAGTACAACTGACTACCCACTGCCTAAAAATAGCTGGATGAGTGGCAAACAGTGTAGACCCTGATGCGTTTGCGGCTTCTCATCAGGGTCTACACTGTTTGCTCAGGCCTGTCTGACCAAATACATATAATAAAGTATAACAAATGGTAAGAGTCATGCTCAGCCAGGTAAAATTACGACCAAATTTTCAGTGATTACTAATCGAGTATCGATCACAATGGCAGGACTAATAATCGATTATCTTTTCAGCTCCGATTAGCCAGCCTTAAGTCATTTTCTCACGTTGAGGTTAAAAGCTGAGTGCCATCTTTAACACACAGCGCTATGGGTAAATTCAGCAGACGACAAATTGATGGTAGATTTTCTTATTTTTCCCCGAAAATAGGATTTGACATTTCATGCAAATTGTCTGCTAACGAGAAAATTTGCATGAAATTTCAAAGTCTATTAGGAGACAATTTGCAAGAAATGTCAAAGCCTTTTTTCGGGGAAAAATAAACAAAACGGTACAAAATGTCGTCTGCTGATAATTTTACCGACATGCTAAGCGTTAAAAGTGATCCCCCATTTCATTCCAGAATAGACTCTCGCAGGTTTTACATTTCTCTCCCACACGATGGCTGTGAAGGTGACAAGGGTTATCTACAAGTTATCACCCATCAGGTCTTTAGCTGTAACTATGACAACCAGCCAACCTACTCCTCTATATTGTATTCCGATTCTGAAACATATGTTACTTGGGCTACAGGCAACGGTAAGTTGAGGTTGATCATGGAATAATTTCTATTGCTGTTCTCCCCATTCCGCTGATTCAATAAGGCCAGCTGTCAGTTATTGACGATAGTTTATGCACGAACGAGTACTGCTTAACAGCTGACGGGACTAAGCCTGCCCTGGAACAGTGTCAGTATGTTCCCAGTGGGCACACAACGTTAAAATGACGTCGTATCAACGTCGATGCGACCTGATCACGTCGCATCGACGTTGATACGACGTCATTTTGATGCTGTGTGCCTGCTGGGTTTTAATAGGGGACCGCATTCGACATACCCTGAGTGAGTTGACTGGGCAGTAAAACCTCAGATCAAACAAAATAAACAGGTTGACTCCTCGCAACACATGACCATAATGAACGAAGGATACGCATCAACTGTGCATCCCAAAATAAATGGAGCGGAAGGGTACATTGATACAGCGTCTAACGCTTTAATAGTATGCTGAGTAAAACTTTCAACAGATGACATTTTGAAATTTTTTTTTTTCCGAGTAAATTGGATTTGGTATTTCATGCAAATTGTCTCTTTAGGAACAAGTCTACACAACTACATGAGAGTGTGTCTAAAATTGCTGGATGCATGGCGAACATTGTAATTTTTTTTCTTTGGTTTGTATATTTATTTCCAATTCTAATGACAGTGATAAATATGTTACACAATACAAAGAAACAAAAAATAAAAAAAAAAATAATAATAAAAATATTAATAATAATAAAATAAAATAAAAGATTGTAAATCTTGATCAGACGTCGCCTTCTGTGGCATCTGATCGGAATCTTCACTGTTTCCTCAGGTCCTCTTTCCGAAAACTTAGGGAAAGTACGATAGTTTGATCAAATAAATCCCTCAAAAATCTTTAACCCCTGTAAATAATCCTTGATTCACCAAAGTTACTAAACGCCCCAAAGATAGGTTTTGGTTCTTATTCATACATCTGTATACGTGGAGATTTCTGTGCCATTTTGCAAAGCGGAGAGATCTTCACAGAGAGGAAATTGTATCTTTCGTACTCGAAACCTTTCAAAACTGGGACATACTCCAAAGAGATTTTTCTTGGAAAGGTATCCATTCCTTTTTGATTCTAAAGTATATTTTGAGACACCCAGGAAAGCTACAGTCTCGGGATACAGGCCTTCATAGGTAGCAGATAAGGACCGAATGACACCAAATGACATAACAAAACCAGCACTTCATCGAAACATACTAGGCCCCGATGTTATAAAACTTTTTTCGTGCTCAACTCATCTGAGCACGTACTTTTCTCTGCTAATGAATATGAAAATGCCAACAATAGTTGGCATTTTCATATTTATTAGCAGAGAAAGTTTCATACTCAGCTATGTATTTTTTCAGCTAAGAGATATGAAAATGCCAACAATAATCGACATTTTCATATTTATTAGCAGAGAAAATTTATTGCTCAGCTATGCTTAGCACGAAAGAAATTGCCATTGGTAGTAATCTGAGATTTATTAGCAGGACCTATTTCATGCTCAGCTGAGTTGAGTACGAAACAAGTTTTATAACCTCGAGGAGAACGAACATTCGAGAATAAACTACAACAGAAATACTGCCCTAGAAAGAGTCAAAAATGAAAATAGTATATTTTATTAATATTTTGAATATTATCAGCAGGTACATCTTCAGTTTCTCCAGTAACTGGTATGGAAAAATCGAGGTTGTATATGAGAAAATTTAGTGACCTATTGTGTCTAAAAATGCTGGATAAGTAGCAAATAGTGTTTCCAAGCCCCGAGGTTATAAAAAAATTTTCATGCTCAACTCAGCTGAGCATGAAATTTGTCCTGCTAATAAATCTCAAATTACTAACAATTGCAAATTCTTTCTTGTTAAACATATTTTTCATATTTATCAGCAGAAAATATATCATGCTCAGCGGCGTTGAGCATGAAAAAAGTTTTATAACCTCGGGGCCTGGAATTTGATTGTTAGGACTTTATGCTCCAGTCGTACATAATAATTTGAGCCGTAACGTGAGAAATCGTGCCGTCGGACATATGTGCCGAGCGAATATTCAGATCAGCCTGCGCTTCGGCGCAGGCTGATTTGAGTCTTCGTTGGACGCACGTGTCAAAAGGTACGTTTTATCACGCTGTGGCTTATTTGTCCGCTGTCTCTATTCCACAGGATCTGGTGTAGGACATGCCGATTCCATGACTATATCCGTATTGATGTAAGAATGGTTACTGAAGACGACGATTCAAATGTTGGAATTGAGACACAGATTCTCAACAAGTCCTTTGAACTTTCATTGTACTGTTATTTAACTGATTAGCATTTTGTACTCCACCAGGCAATCGATACACGACGTCGTAACAAAGTATTTTCGAACTGGAAACGACGTTGTTACGACGCTGTGCTCATAAGACATAAGACATAAGAAACTTTATTTAAAGTCTGTATTCAACTTTTAAACATAGACAACTTTAGTCATTTAGGCTATTTAACCAACAAACAAAGTTTAAGACTGTACAAGTTTATAAACATAAGAATCATAGTAATACTTACTGGGACGTATATAATTCGGAATAAAAGGATCAGCTACATGAAAAACAAGTACCAGGCTGATTTGAGTCTTCGTTTGGCGCACATGTCAGACGCTTTCAAACACATTTCTAAGTAGCCACTCTGCTTTTGTCAGCTTTCAGAAAGTACCCAGCAAGCACACAACATTGAAACAACGTCGATTCAACGTTGATTCAACGCCAAGATGTTGAATCAACGTTTAATCAACGTTGTTACAACGTGATGTGCCTGCTGGGAATTGTTTTAAAATGGCGTTACTTCTGAAGAAGTAAATTTGCAAACTTTTGTCATGATTTAGTGCAAAAGCGTTTGTCGTAACTACCAATGCACCAAATATTTATTTCTGTTCATTTTTGTTCAAGCTAATATTTGCATTGTCGCATAGTAAAATATTACTATAAATTATGCTAAATTCCATAGGGTAGGTAGACTTGAGGCAGATTTTCAATTTGTTAAAAACTGTTGAAATTTTCACATTATTATTGTTGAAATCAGTAGAGAAAAGCAACAAATATATATATATATTATTAACAGTACAAATGATTTGTTTACCTGAGGCCTTTCGGCTTTCGCTTTCTTCAGAGGTTTTCTATTTTAAAAAATGACAAAAAAATGTAAAATTTACGAATAAAAGATTATGCCCTTTTCGGGCCCATGTTATCTGGCCCGCTTCGACTTGATAACTGGTTGTGTTTAGATATATGTGAAATGTAAACAATATGCGTAAACACAACGTGCAAAAAGTATAAAGCTTATCTTCAAAACATATAAAGCTTATCTTTACTATCAATGCCACTGTGCCCATATGCGCAATGTATACAATGCACATAACCTTATAGGGATATACACCAAACTGAGTGTTTTTCACCAGTACGTAAGGCAAATGGGCCAAACTTACGTAAAATCACATGAACAAAACGTTCCACATAAGCTGTGGCATGCTCTGACTTAGGAACGATGATTCCCTCTACTGGTCGCCCTTGTTGAATCCACATGGCCGTAAGAGTGTTCAGACGTCGGATCCACTAGCTCTCTCTTGCTTTCCTGGTTCGATCTGTCCACTCCGGGTTATGGTCTAAGCAACAAAGCGTGGCGTGGTTGAGGAAATCATGTTCTGGTGAACAGAAGTGTTCTGCGACAGGAGACCTCTCAAACCGCTTGTGTTTCCAATCATATCGGTGGCCGTTCATCCGTTGGTTCACATGATCACCGGTTTCACCAACATATTGTTTTCCACACTTGGTGCATGTTATAAGGTAGACAACATTGGTCGTCTTACAACTGGTGATACACCTAAGCTTGATGGTTGCCCCAGACGCTGACTTCGCGATCTGCGTGGGGTTATCATTTTGCAGGTTTTGTATCTTGCTTTGCCGCACGGTCGTGTCTCCCCAAGTGGTTCATCATCACGCATATCTGGTTTGAGCTTGGCACGTACAAGAAGATCCCGTAGACTCTTGGGTCTTCTGTAGGCCATGGTTGGTCATGTGATCATGTGAATCAACGGATGAATGGCGGTTTGAGAGGTCTCTATACAAGTAATGTTGAAAGCACAGTAGTAAATTGCTGTCATCTATGGACCAATTGAGTTTAAAACTACTCTCTGAAAGCTAACGAAAGCAGAGTGGCTAACTAGAAATGTGTGTTTATAAAGCACTATGCCCCCAACCATATATATATATTTTTTTGCTTGGCGCTTTACACAGAAGTAAATATGCAAACTTTTGTCATGATTTAACGCTAAGCTGTTTGTCGTAAACTATCTCTGCACAAAAAGTTTTATTCTAGTCGTTGGTTAAAAAAAACAACAAATATTTTCACTTTTTCCCATAGTCACAATGAATGCAAATTATGCCGAATCTGTAGAGTAGGTAACTTGGAGGCAGATTTTCAATAGTTTCGCTTGTTCGATTTTTCTGAATTTTTACAATATTGTTGCAAAGCATCGATAATTCAAATTAAGGATAGAAAAGTAAAAATTCTCTTAGACAATTTTTTTTTTTTTTTTTTTCAAAATCACTTTACTATAGAAATCGCATAGGTCAGACAAATTTTGGCCGTACATTAAATTTAAGGGTAAATATTTGAGAACAAAACAGAGAAACAGTATATATAACGACCAATGGTTTCTGATAAGATATGATCAATCAAAGAGAAACATATTCTTTCAAAATAAAACTCCAAGAAAAAAAAAACAACTTTCCGAGTGATTCCGAGTGAGGACAGTAGTGAATTTACCAAGCCTTGTTAATACCAGCTTCGTTTGCTTCAGAACTAATCAACTGCATTAGAAGCACATTGTCAAGAGTTGTGCACATTGATGATGAAGTTAAAGCCAAGATAGCCAAAGCTAGTGCAGCATCTGACCGACTACCTGGAAGTATTTGGGATCGAAGTGGAAATAGAATTGACCCAAAACTGAAAGGTGCTGCCAACACTATTATACGCATGTGAAACTGTGACAGTTTACCAACGGCATGCCAAAATACCAAACCATTTCCATACAGGCTGTATTAGAAAACTTCTAAAGATTAAGTTGCAAGACAGTATTCAATTAAGGCACAATTAAGAGAGACAGGCCATGTTACCAGAATGCCTAATGAACGTTGCCAAAGAAAATCCTCTATGGAGAACTGCGTGGGAAAACGCTCCCATGGTGGTCAGAAGAAGTGATGCAAAGACACCCTCAAAGCCTCCCTTAAGGACTTCAACATATCAACAGAGTCGTGGAAACAAATTGCACAGGATCGAGCAAAGTGACGAGGCCTCATAAGAAGAGATGCTGGTGAAGAATCAGCGAAACCGAACAAAAACGTGCTCAAAGAAAGCCAGAGCTAAGGCATCACCTCAGACCTCTCTTGTTCTATCTGCAACAGGGAGTTCAGAGCTAATATTGGTCTCTTCAGTCATCTTAGAACACACAAACCGTAGCACTTCACGCATTTGGATTAAGACTGGTCATTGTCTGTTATGACAGACGAACTATTATCAATTACAATTAATATACAAAAATTCAGTAGGTATTTCTGTCATAGGCTTGAGCATTTCAACAGACCAATAACTTGCCTATGTAAAAGCTACTACCTTGTAGCAGATAAAAGTGACATTATGCACTAGACTAGTCACTGATGTATAACATTAACCTAGCGTCTTGTCAACTAGTGTTGACCCAGATCAGACGCCGGAGTACATCGTATTTCATTAGGGTGTATATAGTAATACGACGATATTAACAAATTGCATCGACAGAGGCAATCAAGATAATTTGGGTCGCAATGAGAGAAAAAGTACCATCTGACATGTACGACATGGCATGGTGAAACTATAAGTTTTGGTAAAAAAAAAAAACAAAAAAACATTGGCTTGTCTGGAGCTATGGCTTTGAAGTACATGTATACGTTTTACAAAAGTGTGTATATTAATGTCTGGTTGACATTATACAATTGATGCTTTCTATTGAGGTTAACGTCAGGATTTGTCAGCCCGAGAAAGTGTTGTTCACGGCAAGGTGAAGCCGAGGTGAACATCACTTTCTCAGGTTAACACATCCTGATGTTAACCTCAGTAGAATGCATCATTTTATTATATGACTAATTTCAACTGTCTGGCAGCAGTGCCGAAAGTGATGTTAACCGGTCCTTAACCTCAGCCAGGCTATTTGTTTTATGATTATTTTAGCTGTCTGGCAGCATTGACAAAAGTGTTGTTGCCCGGTCCTTAACCTTAGCCATGCTATTTTTAACAAGCAGCACATAATTTTAGCAAATATAAGGATTTGTAAATAACTGTAACAGCCAGTTTCAGCCAATCAGAGAAGGTCTTTATTGGCAGTCATATATCAGATATTCTTTATCTACATCTGCATGTATGAAACAAAAGAAGTATACATATCACATAGGTGCGTTTAGTTAATGACGGTCTTCACTGGCGAATCCGGAGACTTGGGTCTTCGTCGGAACGGCAAAGACGTAGTAAACCACCTTACATCAAAATATCTGACAGAAGTCTCTTCCGCAGGTTCTCCTATAAACTAGCTACCTGTTTGATAATAAGAGTCTGATCATTTTTTAATAAAAAATAGTCAACTTCTTTCATGATCAATCTGCATGCAAGAATGTTGCCGGACCCGGCTGGGATCGAACCCGTGACATCGTTCAGCCAGACGCGCATCCGAAGTAATCGCCATTTCACGGTATATAGATGTAAAGGAGCCTGTCGACCCAAACCGCATATCTAGAGACCAATTTGTCCGAACAGCGAAGCCTATTCGTCGTAAATACAATAAAAGATAGAAGGTAGTAGTGAAAAGATATGCAAAAATAAGAATAATATCCGTTTAAAACTATAAAATCGCAATGCTACGGAACTCTAACGATGTTTATTTGCTTAAACCAAGCCATAACAGTCTCATGAATGAATGAAACCCAGCTAGCATTCTACATAAATCTAGAGCGGGCCGTTATCGGCCCGTCAGCAACCCTGACGGGCCGTTAACGGCCCGCTCTAGATTTATGTAGAATGCTTACTGGGAGAATACATTTTATACACCACAGAAGTTGGAATGAGCATGTCGCCGGAAGGCCAGGCAGTGAAGAAAAAAAATACGTTTTTGTATCGTTTAAAGGAGGTTGTCATCTCGTTTTAAGCTTTATATCGAAATATTTCATATGCGACTATGGGGGCTATGCAGTCATTAGGTCTCTTGAGCATTTAATTTTCCACTCAGAAGCGGCAAATAGGTGGGTGGTGATCTTATTTGTATCTGGCCATGCAACCTAATCTCTTATTTTGGCTAGGGAACCATTTGATATATACATTTGCAGGAGAGAGCTACATATATACAGGAAAAGGATCTACTGTAGCAATGATATGTTGACTAATAACCGTTGTTTGGGTGTCAGTTGGTAATGAAATGAAGTGCGAGGGATTTATCTACTTATGACTTGTAGACAAAAAGATCGATCTGTTTCCCAACAACTCACACCTAACGTTTCTCCACGCGTTTACTATGAGAAACGTTGATGGGTTTGAGGTGTAGATAGAAAAGTCCGTCCTGAAGATCACTCATCTGCATCACGATGCTTGCGACGGACGGGGTTATCTGTGGTAAGCGAATACTAACGACAGATTCTTTCCCGGTTATCTATCGACGACCACCATTACACGCTAATGTAAAGCAACTTTTAACAGAATTTTCGCTGTGAAACATCTGCATGCATGGTGTGTGACAGTGATGTACAATCTTGGGTCATCTGTTTTTGACTGGTGTTAAAAATGTTTAAAAATGCTGAAAATAAGCAATGCATGTATTCAGACTTCGTAAAAATCACATTCAACCAAGGGTCTAATGTTTGTTGCGGCCCTCGGTCGATATAAATGCCCTCCGCTTCGAGTTGAAACGAGGCTTGTCATGATCGGCAAATGAATAGCCGCCTTCCGATCCGCATGTGCAGTACATTACGGAAACACGCCTATTCAAATATATTGAAAATTTTACAACCTAAAAAAAAGGGAAAATTTTCAGATAAATAATTCTAATATTTTTTTATATTCTTGCTCAAAACATAGATTGTGGGTACTCGTTAGAACCGCCTTGGCGAGGCGGTTCTAACGAGTACCCACAATCTATGTTTTTGAGCAGAAATAAGAAAAATAATGTATACCCCTGTAAACCCCAGTTTTACTATATAAAAGTGAGGTTTAAGGGGGTCAAAGTTATATAGGTATGTTTTCGTGATGATATTGAGAGTGCTGTACAATAAATGCAGATGCAGTTTTAGAAAATACCATAATGCTAGGAGTTATCCATTAGCTAGGTATTTAACAAATAGGACGTTTTCATTTTTTGTGGATGTCAGGTGTATACAAGTTTGTCGCAATTTTTTATATGATCTTTGTTGGCGCCATGTGGAAAAATGTCAGTGTCTTTCTTACTGTCATTGCTCTCGTGTTAAATGCCCAAACTTGCGCTTGCCGGCAGTTTCTAAAGACCGTTAGTGATTCGTTCGTCCCCGAGGATATCATCAGCTCAGCATCAGTTCCTAAGTGCTGAGGTTGATACTGCGGTGTTAACGTCATGCAGTACGTACGCAGGCCTACAGAATTAAACAACTATTTTTATACCTCAATCTTTGTTAAATTAAAAAAAAAAAAAAAAAAAAAAAAAAAAAAAAAATATTCTAACCCTAAGAATGACTTGTCAAAATGGCATGTATCTTAGCGGGTTCAGGATCCACTTTTTTAGGCTTATTTTGCTGTCTGTATGTCTTGCTGCTTGCCAAGACATGCGCATCATACGTTTCATTATCACTGACCAACGCGTTGGAAGATCCAGGCAACCCACGGGTAGGAAACTTCATAATCGGGGCCAGTGGCTCTGATAAGCAAATGTTGTGTGCGTCTTCCGGAGCACGTGCGGCTCTGAATATAGCGGCTGAAAAAAGTAAACAAAAAAGGTAGGTCAGTCACTCATCGAAAGAATCTGTTTTTGTGGGGTAGTTTTTCTCAAAAAGGAGAATTACATGCTGCTCTCAAGTCTTTTAACAGTTTTCTCACCTAATAGATAGTTTGTAAATGTGTACGATCTCGTCTGAATTACTTGTGGCGTGGGCTGATCGATGCTGAATAAACTGATCGTCGAAGGTTCAGCTACGCTATATCCCGGTTATTTTTTCATAAAATGCATATGCGCCTGGACTGTTTGGCATACTTCTAGCAAGAACAATTCCTTAGAAAGCTAAAACAAAAATAAAATTTGTGAGACAAATAATCTTGAAACATGAATTGGTCGATATGATACTCTAAAACTTCTTCCAAACGCCATGTTTGTAATTATTTATGGTGCTTGGTTATTACCTTAGAAGAAAAGTGTCTACGTCTAGATCGCTTGTTCAGAGAGTTAAAACATTATGTATGTCTCTATCCCCTATCATACATAGTTTCCCCTACCGCTAAAACGAGACCACAAAAATTGCACCTGTGACGTGATCGATTTCATCGCATATCTTGAAACAGAAAAATCCACGTAAATCCACTACCAGAGGCCATAATCAGTTTCTGTGCTTGTTTTGATAAGGTTGTACGTCCCCATCAAGGCATTTTAGAGCAAAAATCAACTGTTGCAGCACAGAATAGATGTCCAAAGATCAGAAGAGACAAACGTTGCTGCAAGGCTTTAATACTCGCAACTGGACAGAGGCTGTCTTTTATAATAATAGTTCTGCAAACATTAGCCCTCAGCTATCAGAGCCGACCGATATATTCAGAGCCGCCCTACACCATCGGAGCCATTGTTTATTTGCCCTCCATTTCCATTTGTTTGTTGTCAATTTTTATTTTTCGGTAAGTGAGACAGGTCAAACAATCATTTCACACATAAAAATGCCAAACAATCCAGGCGCATATGCATTTTATGAAAAAATAACCGGGAGTAGCGTCGCTGAACCTTCGACGATCAGTTTATTCAGCATCGATCAGCCCACGCCACAAGTAATTCAGACGAGATCGTACACATTTACAAAACTGTCTATTAGGTGAGAAAACTGTTAAAAGACTTGAGAGCAGCATGTAATTCTCCTTTTTGAGAAAAACTACCCCACAAAAACAGATTCTTTCGACGAGTGACTGACCTACCTCTTGTTTACTTTTTTTTCAGCCGCTATATTCAGAGCCGCACGTGCTCCGGAAGACGCACACAACATTTGTTTATCAGAGCCACTGGCTCCGATTATGAAGTTTCCTACCCGTGAACTGAGTCACACAGAGGCAGCGCCATCCAGGTAACGGTTATTTATAGCCGCGCTATTCTTGTCGCTGTGACGTCAGAGTGCTGTTGATGGTAAAACTCAGACATTTGCAAACAGTGCAGATCCTGATCAGACGCCACAGAACGCGGTGTCTGATCTGGGTCTGCACTGTTGACTTAAATTACAGGAAGTTAAGGGTTAAATGAAACAGTCTTAAGTCCCCGTTTAGGACCATTTTCATAGCCTACACTCAGAGACAATCGATCCACCAGTGCTCACGGTCAGTGTTTTTTGGGTTTTTTTTTTTTTTTTTCAATCGGTAGACAGGGCGGGTCGCTTACCTACTTAACCCTTAAACTGCCAATCACAACAATTTTTGTCTGCTTTGTTATCTGCTTGTGATTTTAAAAGTCATTTTTGAAAACAGTGTGGACACAGATCAGACTGCTCCTCTAGGAGCAGTCTGATCAGGGTCCATCCTGTTTGCCTGTATGCAAAAATAGGTTTGAAAAGTTTGCAAGAATATTCAGCAGGCGACATAAACAGACAACATTTTCAGATGCAGGTTTTCTTGGCGCTTTAAGGGTTAAGATTCACAATGAAAAGTAAACGGCGATTAGTCCGCCCTGTCTACTAAAAATAAGCTATACCCTTTGAAATTAGTCTCGGATTTTGTGTAGTTTTATTTATATGGAGCATGCATTCGTCTGTATTAGCCGTAAGCAGCACGTGATCGTGTTACTTTTTTTTTTTTTTTTTTTTTTTACTGTGGCTACTGACAACCGATTGTCATTAGCGATTTCGCTATTTACAACCGGTTGTCTATAGGGATTTCGCTACTGTCAGTCGTTTGTCTATAGCAAAATCACTGCTGACAACCAGTAAGATGTTTTAAAGTTTAAAGTTTTGATCAGTATCATCAGTCTCAATATAGAATGATTATTTAATAACTGCAAGAAGCATATAATTAGTTTTATTTTTAAAAGCACTTTTTTATAAAGTTCACATGCGGATATAAGAAATTTGCAGAGAGTAAATATACATAAATGATTTTGTAAAGCAATATCCAAGTAGAATAAAGAAACACCAGAATCTCCTGATCAGACTGCGCCTTCAAGAGCAGAAGCAGTCTGATGAGGATCTCCACTCTTTGCTCATGATGGTCTATCCCAGTACTCAAATTACCATATATTATCTGACGCTGGAAACCTTCAATGGTGTGTCTTCTGTTGGTATTACTACATGTACTTAATTGCACAGTGTTATGTCCCCACATCGAAGGGGAGGGGCATATTGTTTTTGCTGCAGATTCCATAGGCGTTTGTGTTATTCTCAATGTCTGTTTGATATCTCGTGAACCACTGGCTGACACTGATTCTTACCAAATTGACATTGATATACAGCATATATCGCTGTGACAGGTTAATAGTTGTTTAGATTTGGTTGTCCTGACCTAATTTTCAAGGTATCAGCAAGGCTGTTGAAATTAGGTAAAAAAAAAAAAAAAAAAAAAAAAAAAAAACATTTGTAAGTGTCATTTCACATGAACTTTGGTTGGAATCTTACCATATTTGTCTGGATGTATCACTGGGATAATTTAAATTGATTATGTTTTGGTGGCCTTGACCTGGTTTTCAAGGTCATAGTTTGGCTTAACATGCCAAAATAAGGCCAAAAAGGGTGTATTTGCTGGTTCACATGAACCATTGATTGGATTTTACCTAATTTACATGAATATACGCTTGTGACTCGATGAAGAATTAAATTAAGGTTATGGTGATTTTTATCTAATTTTCAACATCACACTGGGACTAAAACTAAGTTTATATACATAGTATTTCATAAACTACTGGAAAGAATTCGTACCAACTTCCATGAAAATATAATTGGGACAGAATAAAGAGCTGATTAGTGTTTAGTGACCTTGGCCTTGTTTTCAAGGTCGCAGCTACTCTAAAGCTGTTGAATTAAAGTTAAATAGGGCTTAATTGTCTGCATGGTATCTCCTGAGCTGATGTGTGGCTTTTCTTCAAATTTACATTATCTTATCACTGGTACACGATTAAGAGTTGCTTAGTTATTTTGACCTTGACCTAATTTTAAAGGTCATTGCAGGATTTCATTTATAGCAACATTTGGCTATGATGTCTGTTATCTTTGTCCATACTCAATCAAAGAAATCCAAAAAAGGTTAAAACTATGTTAATACATGAAAACTTTCTTGTCCGTAGACATCTGTCTTTGTATGTGTTGCAAAAGTTAACTGGATAAATAAAAGATATTTGTAATTTATATTTTGCATTTTTACATGGATATATCTGTGTTATCAAAACTGAATTAAAGCACATATTTGGCCTATGTTTCTGTCTGTATTTCGTTGTGAATTGAAATTTTGACTGCTGAAATCTCTGCACAATGTATTCTGAAGCCAAAGAATGCAGTTTACCTCCAAACAATTTGTTGTAATTCACAGTATGTGTCTAAAAATATAACGGTTAATAGATCTGACGTGGATAGAAGTTGGTATATTCAGCTTTATTTATCTTACTAATCATTACTTTGAAATGTCTACGGACAAGACATATCTACGGACAAGACATTTTAGCCCGCCTATACGAAAGTACAGGAAGAGCTATTGCACTACACCTGACATCAATAGATGGAAATTTGCAAGATGAAGAAATAATCCATATGGCATACTTTTAGCAAGAACAATTCCTTAGAAAGCTAAAACAAAAATAAATTTGTGAGACAAAAAATCTTGAAACATGAATTGGTCGATAAGATACTCTAAAACTTCTTCCACACGCCATTCTTGTAATTATTTATGGTGCTTGGTTATCACCTTAGATTTCATTCTGAGCGTTTATGGAAGAAAAGTGTCTACGTCTAGATCGCTTGTTCAGAGATTTAAAACATTATGTATGTCTCTATCCCCTATCATACATAGTTACCCCTACCGCTAAAACCAGACCACAAAAAATGCACATGTGGCGTGATCGATTTCATCGCATATCTTGAAACAGACAAATCCACGTAAATCCACTACCAGAGGCCATAATCAGTTTCTGTGCTTGTTTTGATAAGGTTGTACGTCCCCATCAAGACATTTTAGAGCAAAAATCAAATGTTACAGCACAGAACAGATGTCCAAAGATCAGAAGAGACAAACGTTGCTGCAAGGCTTCAATACTCGCAACTGGATAGAGGCTGGCTGTCTTTTATAATAATAGTTCTGCAAACATTGGCCCTCAGTTATCAGAGCCGACCGATATATTCAGAGCCGCCCTACACCATCGGAGCCATTGTTTATTTGCCCTCCATTTCCATTAGTTTGTTGTCAATTTTTATTTTTCGGTAAGTGAGACAGGTCAAACAATCATTTCACACATTAAAAATGCTAAACAGTCCAGGCGCATATGCATTTTATGAAAAAATAACCGGGATATAGCGTCGCTGAACCTTCGACGATCAGTTTATTCAGCATCGATCAGCCCACGCCACAAGTAATTTAGAAGAGATCGTACACATTTACAAACTATCTATTAGGTGAGAAAACTGTTAAAAGACTTGAGAGCAGCATGTAATTCTGCTTTTTGAGAAAAACTACCCCATAAAAAACAGATTCTTTCGACGAATGACTGACCTACCTTTTTTTATTTACTTTTTTCAGCCGCTATATTCAGAGCCGCACGTGCTCCGGAAGACGCACACAACATTTGCTTATCAGAGCCACTGGCTCCGATTATGAAGTTTCCTACCCGTGATGACGTAGCATGAGATGTAATTGATTTCGCGAACGTCATTTTTATTTTACCGATACCAGTCATAACGTTATATCTAATGCACTTCTCTTTGCAAATCACAGTTGAGTAGGTCAGCGTTGTAAATGTTACGTAGCATTCGACTTTTTGCTACTTACATTGTGAATATTTTTTTTTCCGCGAGCTAATCCACTCGTCCTCTCCACCATGGTCTGTTTACGACGAATAGGCTACGCTGTCGGGACAAATAGGTCTCCAGATATGCTCATTTAGGTCTATATGCATCATGCATTTGGCCTGCTAGCAAGCCGTTTTACTATTTATTAGGCAAAATAGATATTTTATGTATTATATCAAATATCTCATAAGGATATAAGATATCAAATACAGGATATAAGGTATCTGATATACTAATTCAGATATATCCTATATTAAATATCTTATATAATATATAAGATATTTAATTCCCCATATAAGATATCTTATTTACCTTAAAAGATGTCTTATTTTTAAATAAGATACATATCAATATAGATATCTGATATACTAATTGAAAAATCTTATCTAACTAAAACAATGAGGTATCTTCTTTAGTAAATAAAACATCATACCCTATATAAGATATATAGCATATCAGATGTTTTATATAGCAATTTAGATATCTTATATGTAATATAAGATATATAGCATATAAGATATCTTATATCCCATATAATATCTTAATTGACATATAAGATATCTTGTTTATATATGATATATAATATATCAGATGTCTTATATATTTTGTAAGATATCTGATATATATTAAAATCAGATATCTGAATTACAGAGTAAATAGTAAAACGGCTTGCTGGTTTTACTATTGATTATGCAAAATAGATATCTTATATATTATATCAGATATCTAATATAGGATATAAGATAGCTATCATAGGATATAAGATATCTGAACTAGTATATCAGATATTTTAAATTCTATATTAGATATAACCTATATAAGGTTTCTGATACATCATATTAGATATCTTATTTGATTCCACATATTAGATATCTTAAATACCATATAATATATCTTATTTGTTAATAAGATATCTTATGTATTAATATAGCTATCTGATATACTAAATAAGAGATCTGATAAACTAAATGAGATATCTTATTTAATTGAATAAATGAGATATCTTCTTTAGTAAATATAACATAAGATATCTTATATAGCATATTAAATACCTTATATAAGATATCTTATTTGTCAATTAAGATATCTTATATAGCATATAAGATCTCATATATAGCATATAAGATATCTTAATTGACATATATCTGTTTATAGATATCTTATATGGTATATCAGATATCTTATATATTATATGATATCTGATATATTAAATCAGATATCTGATTTATAGATTAAATAGAAATACGGTTTTCCATACTGTTGCCTAATTTAGCAAGCACTGTAAAGAAATATGTTTGCACGTAAACTGGGATATGAAATCTTTATTTAAAGGTTTTGTAAAGCCCGATTTAGGAATTTTGTGATGTTGGCATTTAACCCCCACATCTCCGCGTCGGCATCCAGGCCTCTGAGTATATAAAAAAGAGAGAAGGAATATGAAAATGAAGTATTCTGAAATGCCTAGAATTATATCATTTTAGTATGTCAAGCCGACAATCTAAAACTATCTTTAAAACCCTCACAGCGCCAAGCAAAGTTTGTAGCTGACATTTTTAATTTCTTTTTCTGGGAAAATAAGCTTTACTATTTCATGCGAATCGACTGCTTGGCAGACGATTCACATAAAATGTCAAGATTTATTTTCCCTGAAAAAAGAATAATCAGAATGTTGTGTGCTGCAGTTGTGATTAGCGCATTAGGGTTAAGCATACTGATAGCACCCTGTATGGATAAACGCTGCTACAGTGACCTAAACTTAATTGCATAACTGATGTTGATTAAGCCTGATAACCGCCGAATAATTTACAACGGGTGGCTGCAAGTGGCATATGCCACTTGGTAGCTGATATACAACAGATAATGGCTTGCCACAAGGTTAATGTAAACTTGACTGTTAAACTACATTTTGGTTTAAACCGCAACAGAACGTCTATTCCAAAATATTTCTATACAGGCAATAGGAAAACACAGATCTTGCATACACGTCTCCGAACAAAATGTAGCAGCTTAAACAGCGATCTCTACTCCAAAAATATAACTGAATCTCCATTTTGCCGCTGTGGACAGGTAGAAAATTCGCACCATTGTCTACTTTGTTGTCCGTTTTACATCGCACAGAGAAACGAACTCTTTAACGCTGTATCAGAGTATCAAACAATATCGCTTAATCTTCTACTATATGGAGATGCCTCTTTACCATACACAACAAATGTTCTTATATTTGAAAAAGTCCAAAAGTATATAAGCGACACAAAACGCTTTTAACTGTTGAAGCCATTTAAATAAAATGTTCTGTACATGCAACTCTCTATTGAAAAGTTAGTAGATTCTGTGGAATACTTACCAGGGAAGCGCTGCCCTTATCACCCCCTCACCCCCACCCCCCTCGCGTTTGTTTTTATTAAAATCCCTTAAGGTCTTGTGGTATATTAAAGCGACTTCTACGACTGATATTATCAGCCTTAGAAGTGGCATTAGTATGAACCAGTTAACAGTTATGACTCTTTAATTGATATTCTGACCTTACTGTCATTTCCAGTATATTTTTTTTCTTTTTTATTGCTTTCGTTATCTTATATATATATTTGTTTGTTTGTTTGTGGGGTTTTTTTTCTTCTTTTAATTCTGCATCTTTAATTCACATTCACAAATTCTTTTTTTATATTTGTTTGTTTGTGTGTGTGTTTGTGTTTGTTTTTTTGTTTTTGTTTTTGTTTTTTTTTCTTCTTCTTTTTATTCTGCATCACATTCTGCATCACATTCACATTCACAAATTGAGATCCATATTGTTTAACATTTTTTTCCGTCACTATTTGTACAACTGTAATTGTTAAGGAGAAGAACTAAATAAGTAGTCATACTTTCGTTCTGATCCTGTTTCTTATGTGCTACAATGTATAGTGTTATGTAATATTTGGATAATAAAATATGTTTAAACCAAACTACATTTTGGCTATATTTACAAACTGCGAAGCCATGTTTTTATCGATCGATGACGTCACTGGCGGAAGCCCTTTTATCTCCGTCCTATTAGGAAACGCACATCAAATAATAAAAATATTAGGAACTCAAGAGCTTATAAAGCTGAGTAGTCGGTTGGTAAAAAAATATGACACTGGTTGAGCTTTGAAGATCTAGAGAATGCTGCCATGGGAGCTGCCATATCACGAAAACATACCTATATAATTTTGATCCCCTTAAACCCCACTTTTATATAGTAAAACTGGGGTTTAAGGGGTCTACATTATTTTTCATATTTCTGCTCAAAACATAGATTGTGGGTACTCGTTAGAACCGCCTCCGCGAGGCGGTTCTAACGAGTACCCACAATCTATGTTTTGAGCAGAAATATGAAAAATATCAGATTTTTTTATCTGAAAATTTTCTTTTTTAGAGGTAAAATTTTCAGTATATTTGAATAGGCATGTTTTCGTAATGATTTTTGTAAGTGACGTCATGAGCACCTAATTAAATATGAAAAAAAAAATCAACTACATAACATCAGAAACAAGATTTTATTCCTAGATTCCTGTAAATGTGCGCTTCTGAATAAATACTGTCATCTGGTTTAATTAGTAATATATTCATGTCAAGAGACAGCTATTATTGGATTCTTACTAAAATTAAATACATAAATCGATATTTTCTTTTTAAAATGGCGCCTTACTCACCATTACAGTGAACTCTCGTTACAACGACAGCATTTGTTTCCAAAGATGTTGCCATTAAGATGAATTTGATGTTGTGAGAATTCTTAATGGATAGAACGATACGTAAGAAAGACCTTGTTTTATTCTTATTTCCTCATACAAAATATGTTTTGGATATTTGTTAGAATTGCCTCATTGATGCGATTCTAACAAATATCCAAAACGTATGCTGCTTGCAGTTTTAAAGCCTTATTCTTGAATAATTTCTCATTAGCTGTCACCTCTTGAGCGCAGGTTTCGTGACATTCAAATTGTCATTATAACGAATTTTGTCGTTGTATCGTGTATCGATATAAAGAGGGTTGATTGTATAAACTAAAATACCTTTCTTATTTTTATTCATTTATTTATTTATTTATTTATTTATTTTTTTTTTTTTTACTGATTTTGATGAAATTTGCACCAAGTTACCTGTTTTATAGTGCTGAATATTTTAAGGCATAGATTGCATTTGGTGGACGTTTCTTTTAACTGTAGAAACGATACATATCTATAGTTATTTGATTGCCTGGAAGGCTGAATTATCATTTTTTATGCATTTTGTTAAAACTGGTTGATGTCTGCCTTCATCGAGATGTATGCTCAGTAGATTTGTAACAGATCAGAGAATATCCAATTTTGCATACTGTGATCCTATACTGTGCAACGGGCAAGGATTGCTTTTTTTTTTTTTTTTTTTTTTTTTTTTTTTTTTTTTTTTTGTCCATTACTCTGTCTTCATCTACATCACTGAACAGATTCCAACCAAACTTGCTGTATTCCCTCCCCATGTGCTATGAGTCCTGCAACTCCACGAACGCTGGGACCAGGACCAGACACATTCGCACAGTCTTATCAGAATCTTCACTAGGCGCATTTTGGATAGCCAAGGTTTCAAAGTTTGTTTGTTGGTTTATTTTTCATTTTTATTTTTATTTTTATTTTGTTTTATTTTATTTTTTTTTTTTATTTTTTATATATTTTTTTTTCATGCGGACAACGAAGACTTTGATTAGAATGCGCGGATGAGCAGGCAGATTTGAGACTTCGTTGTGCCCACATGTCAGAAGGTAAAATTTCTCACGTTGCATCACGAAAACATGCCTATATAATTTTTACCCCTTTAAACCCCACATTTATATAGTAAAACTGGGGTTTGCAGGGGTATACATTATGTTTCTTATTTCTGCTCAAAACATAAATTGTTGGCAGGTAAAATTTCTCACGTTGCATCACGAAAACATGCATGTATAATTTTGACCCCTTTAAACCCCACATTTATATAGTAAAACTGGGGTTTACAAGGGTATACATTATTTTTCTTATTTCTGCTCAAAACATAAATTGTGGGTACTCGTTAGAACCGCCTCGGTTCTAACGAGTACCCACAATTTATGTTTTGAGCAGAAATATGAAAAATATCAGAGTTTTGTAAATAAAAATTCTTAGTTTTTGGAGGTGAATTTTTCCATATATTTGAATAGGCGTGCTTTCGTAATGAAGCTCAATTTTGGCCGTTACTCTGTCTCTGCATACAACTCGGATCAGAGTAGAAATCCTTGCGACGTTGTATGGCCCTAGCAGGTCATGTTACACAATGGCGTAGCAAGAACGGAATAATTTTTACACACACTCAGAAAAACTCATGAAAACTATGCCTAGAATTGCTTCCAAAAAGGGAGCTTCTCTTAAAGGAAAGAATTTGCTCCCAGAGGGAGCAAATTCTTTCCTTTAAGAGCAGCTCCTATGGTAAAGAAGCAAAGTATTTTATGTAATGACACTTTATTATAAATTCCCAGTAGGCACACAACGTTAAAATGACGTCGTATCAACGTCGCTCGACGTTGATACGACGTCATTTTGATGTTGTGTGCCTGCTGGGAAATATTTTTCTTACGCATGTTACGTACATGCGTAATGTGCGTAATGAGCGCTACGCCTATTTTTGATGTAAACAGACAACTTTGTAGACTTGCTCCAGCCTGTTGCAGATAAATATAAATTTTTAACCATATTTGAGATGGACACTCACCCAGCAGGCACATGACATTTATACAACGTCGGCTCAATGTCAATGCAACGTCATGACGTTGCATCGACGTTGAGACGACGTTGCATTAACGTCGGGTCAAATCAAGCCACAGACGTGCAGTGCTGGTCACTAGAGACTAGAAAACGAGGCAGGTATAGAACAAATTTTATTGAAATCCGCCCACAGCAAACCTCGTTCTGCGGCATCTGATCTGGGTCTACACAGTTTGCTTAATCCTGTCTGTCCGAATAACTACGGCATCTTATGGGAAGCGATTGTAATCTTAGGAGTTTTCTTTTCTTAACAGGGTATAAATTGATGAAAAAGATAAATATAAAATGAGATCATTAGTACTTTCTAGACATGTTAGATATTTTCCTTAATAGTTTCAATATATATATAATCCAAGTACAAAAAGCTCGTATTCGTAACAGGAAAAAAATGCACATAAAATGATAATAATAATAATAGTAATGATAATATAGATAATAACAATAATAGTTATAACAGTCTATTCGCCCCTGCATATCCAATAATAATAACAATAATAATAATGTCATAATAATATTAATAGCAATCTATCCGCCCCTGAATATCCCCAGGTATAACGTTGGCTTTGGGCCGGCTTCCAGTCAGGATAGATAGATAGATAGATAGATAGATAGATAGATAGATAGATAGATAGATAGATAGATAGATAGATAGATAGATAGATAGATAGATAGATAGATGGATGGATGGATGGATGGATGGATGGATGGATGGATGGATGGATGGATGGATGGATGGATGGATGGATGGATGGACGGACGGACGGACGGACGGACGGACGGATGGATGGATGGATGGATGGGTAGATAAATTGATAGATAGATAGAGAGATAGATTGATAGATAGATAGATAGATAGATAGATAGATAGATAGATAGATAGATAGATAGATAGATAGATAGATAGATAGATAGATAGATAGATAGATTAGGGTAAGTTTAGGTGAATCAACACCTTATGTATCTTCAACACACGCATGCAAGAACAAAAACAACGCCAGCAAAAAAAATGACAACAAAAAGCAAACTGTAGAAATTAATAATACTAATAATAAAACAACAGTGGAGGAGCTATAGTACTCCATATGTTTTAAAACTTACACATCTTGACATTTCACCTGGGGACATAATTGGGCCAAATCACGCTAAAAGGGCCTTAAATACCTTCTTCGCCATTAATGTGTTTTTTGTAACGTAATTACCGTAAATATCCCAATACCCTCAACCCTTACAACTTTGAAAGAATGTCCTTTTACCACTTTGATGTTTCCAAAAAACAGGTGTGTCTGAATGGCAAACGCAGACCGCGATAAGATACCATTTTCTGCGACTTCTGATCTGGGTTTTCACTGTTTGCTCAAGCCTGTCTGTCTAAATACGTAAGGTGAATACCGACATGCACTGTGGGCTTTCTGCAGACACATATGCCTTTGCAAACAGTGTAGATCCTGATGAGACGGCTCGTCACGAGCCGTCTCATCCGGATCTACACTGTTTGCCATTCTGTTTTTGATTTTGACTGATATCCCTATTTACAAGGGTGAACGTTACCATATCCATAGATGGCAGAGTCCACTTCAGAAACTCAGGGATGAAAGGGTTAAAGCGTCAGTCGAATTAGTAGCAGACGACATTCCTTTCTTTCTTTTTTATGATTTTTATGATTTGTTTTTCCCAGAGAAAATAAGCCTTGACATTTGACGTGAACTGATGACAAGTTTTACTGCTCTGAAAAATAATTATTATTTCTGAATGTTGTCTGTTACAATTTTGCATGGTGCCTTAAAGATATATATGCAACCTAGAGAAAAGGCCCTTAGATGCATGCAACTAAGATGTAGATCAGCCTGCACACCATAAAATGGATAATGTAGAATATACCGGTGAACAGTGATCAGACTGTATGCACAGGTCTTCGCTGTTCGCATGTGGCACAAAGAAGGGGCGGATCCAGGGTTATTTAACAGAGGGTTCAGAATTTCTGAGTGAGGTTCAATTTGATCGATTATCGAAAACGTGCCTATATAATTTTGACCCCCTTACTGAACCCTACTTATATATATAGTAAAACTGGGGTTTACAGGGGTATACATTTTTCTCTTATTTCTGCTCAAGAACATGGGTTGTGGGTACTCGTTAGAACCGCCTCGCCGAGGCGGTTCTAACGAGTAACCACAATCTATGTTTTGAGCAGAAATATGAAAAATATCAGTTTTTTTATCTGAAAATTTTCAATTTTTGGAGATAAAATTTTCTGTATATTTGAATAGGCGTGTTTCTGTAATGTTACCGTAAGTATTCGGACAGAAAGACCAGAGCAAACAGCGTAGATCCAGATCAGAACGCGGCGTCTGATCAAGGTCTATACGATTTGTCACTCGGCCTGTAATTGTAGACAAATCCACAGATAGTAAAAACACTTGTTGAAAGTTGAGAAGTATATAAGGTACAGAATAGGACATGCGAATTTTTAGGGTAAGTTCGCTATCCAAAGATTTATATAAATATATATATATATATATATAAAAAATCTCACGAATATGAAATTTTGATTCAAAGGGGAGGGGTGGGGGTCCGACTGAACCCCGAACCCACACTGGATTCGCCCCATACAATGTCCATTCTCTTGGTTGCGCATCAGATATTATTGTATTACAGCAGTGTAGAGTCCCGGTAGTGTTTTACAGAGACGGGGCGTGTTCGATTACACACCAACCAGATGGACGCTAACTCAGTAGAAGTGACGCGTTCTTTCTTGGCAGATGCAGGTCAAATCTTTTGTTAGTAAACACTGAAACACGCACCTCGGGGTAGAATGATTTGTTGATAACACTGCAGAAAACAGGAAGTTAAGCAACAGGATTATCTATGTAAGTTTTATCTTGGATTAGGATATATGTGTAAAAAATACTTGTAAAAAATACTTGTTTTTTTTTTTATTTTTTTTTTTTTTTTTTTTTTTTTATGTTTGCTACTATAACTAGTAAATGTGTGTATAAACTATATCAAGTAACAGTTTTATGACTTTTTAAACATTAGTGACTGAATATTATGCACAGTTTGGTTGTATATAGATCTACCGGGTATTTAATTTGTGCCTTAACACTTTGCATTTTGAAATAGTTTTCTGATTTTTCCTGGAAAATAGGATTTTACACTATATGCAAAGGAGACAATTTGCATGAAGTGTCAAATCCTGGAATCAAATCCTGGATAAGGAAAACATATCATAAGTTTAGCATGCGGGGGAGAAAAATTCAGCAGACGACATATTTTTCTCTTTTTTTTTCCAGAAAACATTTGACATTTAATGCAAATTGTCTCCTGAGGAAAACTGTCATCAGTTTGTCGTCAGCTAAATTTGCCAAGAGACTGGAAAAGGTTAAATGATGGAGAAGGAAGCCGAGGTTGCGAAAACGGAGGAAATCAAGATGTCAGTAGTGGAGTTGGACCCGGAAGAAACTTGGGACGAAGGGAAATTATTGAGGACGCCAGTGAAAACAAGGCAGCAAGCCGGGCCATCTTCTGAGGGCGAGATAGTGCCCCAAACTGGTAATTGCTCTCTCTCTCTTTCTCTCGCCCGCGTTGCTCTCTCTCTCTCTCTCGCGAAGTTCGTTTGCAGTTGTGCAGACGCCCAGGGTGGGATGCGGGATGGGGGGATGGGGCTGGGTGCACCGCACACGCACACGCGTCGTCTGCTGAAATGTTTACCCAGAGCTTATAAATTACGGCAGCATTTTTCACTTTTGACATGTCAATTTTGACGGTTAAATGGTCCATTTATTTTATGTAGTGGCTATTTCTCTGATTATTTGATTGACATGATATGCAAGACCAAGATATTAATTTTGACAGGTTTCGATATCTTTTTTCAATTTAATTGTTACGGCTGACAGTCCCTGTCTGTTTGTTTGTGTTGAGATTTTATGGCCCAATGGGGTCATGTCGAGCGCGGTCAGTTTACCGCACCAGACGTTTACTGGGCAGGCTGTAGTCCTCTAAGCGGTTAACCAGTATTGTGCACATTCTTTCGCCAGAAACTGACAACTGCCCTTCTTGAATCAGCGGAAGGGAGAGAATGACCCTAGAAAGACAGTCCCTGTCACTTTCCTTCAGTTGCGTTACGTTTGATTTGTGATGTAACATTGTATTTCTCCGCGATAGAATTACTACTACAATATGTATTGAGATAGATAAGAAATAAATTTTAACAGGAATGCCCCATTGGAGCAAGGAACACGCTTGCAAAACTGAATAAATTGAGTGTCAAGTTTTAAGCCCTTTTGGTCAGTAAAGGCTTAAGTATTAACTCTTTCACTGCCGCAGGCGATAATAATATGCTTTTGCAAACAGCACAGATCCACATGAGCCGTCTCATCTGCATCTATGCTGTTCGACATTCAGTTTTTCAAATTTACATATAAACGTCTTTCCAAACGATAGTTTGTTAACATAAAATAAAGCAGACGACAAATGTCGTCTGAAATTTGGCGCCGAAAGAGTTAAATCACACCATACACGAATATTGGCCACAACGTAAGAAAACGTTCTTTCTGACATGTGCGCCCAACGAAGATTCAAATCAGCCTGCGCATCCGTGCAGTCTGATCAGAGTCTTCGTTGTCCGCATGAAGAAACGTTACATCCTTAGCTATCAAAATGTGCCCAGTGAAGATTCTGCATTTTGGCGGGAAATCAAAAGCCTTGCGCATTCTCGGCACTGCCGGGCCACCGCTGAGGTAAACTTGTGGCACTTAATGCTCAGCTATGGCCCCGCTGTTCAACGCCACATGGGGTCGGGATTGCAAATGAATGTAGATTATCATTAATTGCGCTGGACTACCGTACCGTATTTACGGGTATGCATTCGGACAGACAGGCCTGAGCAAACAGTGTAGACCCAGATGAGACGCCGCACAATGCGGCGTCTCATCAGGGTCTACCCTGTTTGCCACTCATCCAGCAATTTTCGGGTAGTAAATTGTACTTGTTCAAATTTTAGAACAAGTATGTTAAGGAGTTGAGGTGTCTGAATACTTAGGGTATATACGGTACGGACTCAGTCATTTTTACTGATGTACCTTGAACAAAGGGCATGTTCAGCAAAGCTACCTAATCTTACATCTTATCACACCGCAGGTTGAATAAATAAAACTAACTTTGATTAGTCTGATGCTTATCTGAATCTTAAGAATTTGCATATGTGGAATGTATAATATTCCTGCTTCCAAAATTAATTTAGTGTCTGTTTATTTATGTGAACTTGATACATTTGATATACTTGTCCGCCAAGGGAGATAATATTTATGACTTCTCGTTTGCCCTTCGGTACTTCAAACCCCTTCTGGAAATGGGCCTATTCCAAAAGAAAAGAATTGCAAATTCTTTAAAATAGTTTAGAGAAGACCAATTTTCAGAAGACGGCAAAATGAATTTTGACAGAATTGCCTCCCCTGAACGTGTATCTCTGCCCCTTAAAAGTAGTTGTATTTTTTTTTTTTTTTTTTTTTTTTTTGCGAAGACCAGTATCTACCACACCCCACAGTGTACTGTCTTGTCAGATTGGCCGCTGCTGGCGAGACACAGCGGGTCTAAATCACGAGTATCTCCACAAAAGAGTAGGTTGATATTTTTTCCCCGCCAAAAGTTACATTTTGGGAAGTGATTGAAATCGGCTCGTACCACAATGTACCTTCTGGTTTCAAATATCAAAAAATACATTCCGACTTACACTGTAATCGCTTTATAAGACGGTTCATTATAAGACGGTTCGGATATAAGCCGGCTTAAAGGTGGACGCCAAAAGTGTTGTATCCAAACAAAAAAATGTATAGATTATATAGAAAAATGACCATTTATGGTCATTTTTCTATATAATCTATACATTTTGGTTTGGATAAAACACGGTTGTTTAGCTAACACAATTTACCCAAACATTCCTATGAAAATGAAAGTTTGAGTCAAAAGGGATGGGGGTTCCGGCTGACCCTTCGGACTCCCTTTAGATCCGTCCCTAGCATTCGGAACTCAGTTCTGAACATGTGTTTTGGATCCCAGCAATAGTGTTATAAAGAAGTTGTTGTGTGTCCCTTTACCTTTAATACGGCCGAGGAAGTAACCTGGTGTTTCTTTCTAATTTCAGAGATCAAGAGAACCACGCAATACAACGGAGAGGGCGAGAGTGATGCTTGTGGTGTATTTCTTCAAGTTTTGTCACTCCTCGTCATTGTCCTATTCTTTCCGTTTTCCCTCCTCTGCTGTTTAAAGGTACATGTATAGTTTATTTTTAAACCGGGATGCATTTCTTTACTTGAAACGGGATTGTCTCTGAATAAAAGAAATATGTTTAAGCTTCTTTACCGCTTAGCGCTCTGAGCAAAATTTTCAGCAGACGACATTATGAAATATTTTTCTTATTTTCCCAGGAAACAGGATTTGACATTTCATGCAAATTGTTTCCAATGGAGACAATTTGCATGAAATGTCGGATCATGTTTTTTGGGAAATAAAGAAAAATATCATAAATTTGTCGTCTGCTGAATTTGCCCAGAGAGTGGTAAAGGTTAAAGAAAAACGGTATAAACGTACGCTTCGAATCGTAATGTGTTAATGCTAATTGTCCATGTGTGCAATACGATCAGAATATTTGTTTGGCGAGCACGGCTGGGTTCTCACTACAATTTCGAAAATAGGACATTATTGCGTGTTTGTGTTTCTTTCCCTTTGATGTCTCTGATGGGAGGTGTGGGATAATTGTATTGATTCCTAATCATTGCCTTTCAATCTATTTTTTTGACATTTTAAGGGTTAAGAAATTGGTGATTGTGGAGCTAAGAAATGAACATTTTACGTAGGTTTGTCGACGTTGTGAACGGTAATTACGTCAATATGCGAAGCTCCTGGATAAGAATTTGAAGATGCCCTAGCTGCCTCGGCATCTTGCTGTTTGCTTATGAGGCAAAACAGAAGAAAAAGGACTTTATGGGGGCAACGAATGCCCAATTCATAACCTTATTTTCCTCGAAAATCGATCATGTAAACATAGTTTTCCACGGCCATTCTCCCTGTTCCGCTGATTGATAAAGGGCAGTTGTCAGTTTGTGTGCACACGTACTGGTTAAGGCCTTAGAGAACTAAGGCTGCCCAGGAAAAGTGTAAGTTGGTTAAATGACCAGTGCGACATGACCTTAACAGTGTTGACTGGGCCGTAAAACTCCCAACTAAACAGACCCTTTTTACACTCTTACAGAATCATAGGATGCAGAAGAATATATCAACAAACAGAAGAGGCCCTGGTAAGACTGCACGGATGCACAGACTGATCTTGATCTTCGCTGATCTCATGGTATAAGGGTCTTTTTGACGCTGCCCATCATATGCTTTGTCTGGGCGAAAAAGGTCATCTGGGCATGATTGCAGCCTGATCAGGATCTTAGCTATTTGATGAAATATATGTATTTAGCATTAGCCAATGATGTTGAAACTGTCCTGTAATTGTCCTAAGTATTCGGACAGACATGCCTGAGCAAACAGTGTAGACCCAGATCAGACGCCGCATCATGCGGCGTCTGATCAGGGTCTACACTGTTTGCCACTCACTCAGCACACATCAGCATGTGGTAAATGGGCTTTGTCAGATTTTAGGACAAGTGCGTTTAGAAGTTGCAAAGTGTCCGAATATTTAGGGAAGATACGGTAACAGAATAGAGAAGATGCACAGGTTGATTTAGGCTTTCACTACCCGCATATTATATGCTTCTAAAGCATCTTTTCGCACAGCGCGGTTGTGTGTTCTGCGGATTTCAGATGATTTGTTTTAGCCTCCATTGGTTATATTAGCCTTTTAATATTAGCTAATAAACTGAACCGAGCATGGGAGAATGTAATCAAACAGTGATGAGTCAAACTAATTCAGCTTATTTGTAAAGCTCTAGATAAGGCGTTTTTATCACCCAAATTCTGTTCGAATTTTCCGTATTTCAGGAAATACCATGAAACACAGGCTCTGTCATTTATGTTGTGGGAATTCATCAGAAGCGCCTCGCCTCGGCGAGGCGCTTCTGATGAATACCCACAACATATGGTTGCTTTTAACATTGAGAGAAATGGACCTATGTAATATCTCCGCTGTCCGGTAACGGCATTCGGATCCTGTGCAGGTATGCTTCAGTCAGTGCAGGACTTTATATACCCTGCGCGGATGAAGATAACACCAGGCAGATTTGTCCTTTCCAGTGGCGGATCTAGGAATAAGGGGTTCAAAAACTGTGAGGGTTCGATTTGATCAAATTACCGATCTTATCCTAAGTATTCGGACAGATAGGCCTAAGCAAACACAGTAGACAGATCAGACGCCGCGTTCTATGGCGTCTGATCAGAGATTCACAGTTCGCCGTTTACCGGTAATTTTAGATACACTCACAGGTCGTAAAATGGACGTTGAAACGTATTAAGTAAAAAGTAAGATCATTGAATATTTTGGGCCAAATACGGTACCCAAAATGTGTCAAAATAAAAAATTCCCATGAATTTTTTTTATTTTGACACATTTTGGATACCGCATTTGGAAATTTTGGATTTTGACACATTTTGGATACCGTATTTGCCCAAAAATTCCCATAGCAATGAAATGAGCCAAAGAGGTTTCGACTCAGTGATTTTACCACTCTAGATCCACACCTCCACCCCTGCCTGTCGGTTCTCATTTGTGGTCATACTTACATACATGGGTATGGTTGTTAATATAAATACTTTTTAAACTTTTTCTACAGATGGTACAAGAGTATGAGCGAGCTGTCATATTCCGACTGGGGCGAATTCTCGAAGGTGGAGCTAAAGGGCCTGGTAAGTGATCAGGTTGTCTGGTTGTAAGGGAAATAACTAGTTCGTAGAGACAGAAAAGTTCAGTAGCAGTTAGTTTCCTGCGATATTATATTTTTATCAGACAGTTGTTCGTCAACAGCCATTGTTTTTAAAGTACCAAAATTAGTAGGATGCCAACAAGAAATTAGAAATGTGTTTGTAAAACACTATACCCCCAACTATGCGCTTGACGATATAAAATGCCGATGTTGAAAAAGGACTTAACTCTGACAAAAGTAATCCAAAGTTCACCAAAATTTGCTTGTATGAGCCTAATTCAAACGATTCCTTATATATTTTGCTCACAAGATTTTCATTTGCTAACCCATTGTAGTCGGGAGACCCCTAAAAGGGGAATTGGCAAACAGTGAAGACCCAGATCAGACGCCACAGAACGCGGCGTCTGATCAGGGTCTTCACTGTTTGCAAATAGTATAACCATTTTTCTCTAGGAATATCTAAATCTCATAGCCTGACCTACCTAAAATTGAAATTGGACTCTTCCAATATATAGTGTGGGTGATTTCATTCAGTATACAATGGGTTAAAATGTCCTAATCTGAAAAGGAGTCTGACTACATCATGGAGAATCTGACAGAAAAGAAAAAAAAATACGGGTCAGCTAATTTTTCATAAGCAATGCATATATATGAAATTTCAAAATCCTAGTATACATGATTACAAAGATTCTTAAGAGAGGTCGCGAAAACATAACGTCCGGACGAACGGACCATCCATACCGACGGACATGCCCAGAGCAACATGCCCTCCCAAATTCTTCGAAGTTGGAGGCATAAAAATATACTGAATTCATAAAAAAAAGTACACCTAAACACTACTGGTATTCATTGAAGAAGTTTAATATCATATTCCAAGACAATCTGTGTTCAACGAGAATGTGCATCAGCAGAGGAATTGTAGAGGAGTATTTGGGATATCTTTTCTTATTTCACCATAAAATATATGTTGTGGGTACTAATTAAGAGCGCCTCGCCGAGACAAAACATATGTTGTGGGCACTCATTAGAAGCGCCTCGCCGAGGCAAAAAAATATGTTGTGGGTGCTCAGTGGAAGGGCCCGGCTTCTGATGAGTACCCACAACATAATTGTTTTTTTTTATTATTATTATCGTTCTTTTATAGAGAATTGTGGAAAATTATCTTAGAATTCTGGGTAAGCTAATTAACCAGTGTGTCTTATTATTTTTGTACCATTAGTTTTTATTTACATACATTTGTTAATAATTCACCCTTGTGTTTCAGGACTGTTTTTCGTGTACCCCTGTATGGATAGTGTTATTACAGTTGATCTTCGGACGAGGTCATTTGATATTAACCCACAGGAGGTAAAGGACTTTTTCACTTGACAACAACACCCTTCCCTCACCCCACTCCCTCCAACCCGCACTCCATCCCCACCCCAGTGCCTCCACCATCACCTCGAATAAATGAATGATAATAAACAGACTAGTATATTATGATCGAAACAACTGGTCCTTCATATTTTAGGTCAAGTCTTTGCTTCTGAAATTTGTTAAGCTTTAACAAAAACGTATGAGCCAAAACCACGAACTCAAAAAATTACTCGTCAGAAGTGCAGTCTTGCCCCTCCTTTTCTGTCCGTGACATTCCCAACGCCAAATACAGACCGTGACAGTCGCGACATGACTGAAAGATTGTTAAATAGTCCAACAGTTAAACACCAACCATCAATTTTTTAAGGCACTGATCGTTGTTGGTCAACCTCGACTCCATTTTGTTTTTCAGATTCTCACCAAAGATCACGTGACAGTGTCGGTAGATGCCGTCATGTACTGTCGTATTATAGACCCTGTGGCGTCGGTAACGCGGGTGGAGGACGTCACAGCAGCCAGCAAGTTACTAGGGGCGACAACTCTGAGGAACGTTTTGGGAACTAAGAACATGACAGAGTTACTCTCTCAGCGTGATGAGATCAACGCTCAAATGAAGGTAAGATATGTGAGGGTCTCAGCGGTTCATGAAATCAGTATTCGGTAAAATTTAGCGAAAAATCAGTAAAATTTAATGACAGAAATTGGTAATCAGTAAATGTTTGGCCAGACGGTGTCGCTTACCGTTAAAATTTCCCTATCAAATTTTCGAATCTGAAATTTTGAGGCCAAACTTCGCAATTCAGTAAACCACATTGAGACCCTCATATGACATAGGAAAGAATGTAATTGGATTTGAGCCGAGGCGCAACATTTTAACAATATTTCATATGCGTCCAGTGAACCCTCAAATCAGCCTGTGCATCCACGCAGTCTGATCAGAGTACTCTATGTGTTCTGTGGATAGCTAAGGACTCAAAACCATCTTCATGCAGCCAGCGAAGACTGATCAGACTGCTTAGATGCACAGACTGATGTGAGTCTTCGCTGGTCGCACATTTAAAATAGTAAGACTTGCTGTGTCGTGTCTCATTTGTAATGGTTTTACAAATTGATTGTAATGGATAGTACTTGCCAGAACGATAATAAGAGGGAGATATGTCTGTCAAAAGGTTTTGCCTTCCTTGTGAACAGAGGTCTACTATAAAATAAAAAAA
Organism: Anodontia alba; assembly: GCA_964016985.1. Lineage (NCBI taxonomy): Eukaryota > Metazoa > Mollusca > Bivalvia > Lucinida > Lucinidae > Anodontia > Anodontia alba. The sequence continues at coordinate 10,665,948 of OZ024821.1, forward strand.
TAAAAAAATCTCAGGAGGGGCATAAAATGCAGGAAAGCAAACAGGAAGCCACAAAAGTTTTCTCCCTTGTTAAACTGGTGGGAATACTGAGAGTAACCAGTCTCCTTTTGTCTGGAATAGGGTACGCTAATATTTGAGCCAGGCACAACAAAACCTACAATAAGACCTTTGTGACCAGTGAATATTCAGATCAGCCTGTACATCCACCCAGTATGACAAGATTCTTGTCTATCCCTCTTTGGATAGCCCGGAGGCTGTAGAAGGCACATGCGATCAGCGCAGACTGCGCAGATGCGCAGGGTGATCTGTGTCCGCTGGTCACACAAGTCGTATTGTAGGTGGCTCACTTATAAATTACCAAGTTTAGACTGTGTAGATTTGTCAAGTGACCTGAAGATGTTCCAATCAGTATGCACTTGTCCATGTCTAGACAGCGCACATGCGCACTGTTCTAGTCATGAATAGCAAGCATATATATTATGACGATTCTTTAACTGGGTTCCCAATGTTTTATAAATAGTTAATTATCAAATGCTTAGCCCTCTGCATGAAACGGGATTTGACATTTCTTACAAATTTGCATGAAATGTCAAATCCTGATTTCTGGGAAAAATTAGAAAAATGTCAGTGTGTCGTCTGCTTAATTTGCCCAGAGAGTGGTAATGTTAAGGCTATCCAGAAGTACTGGATTTGATCAATGCAGTTGATATATTAAACTGGAAAACGAAACTCAAAAGCATATAGATATATACATGCACAGCCATTTTCAATTATAGATATTACTGGACGAAGCTACAGATCAGTGGGGCATGGATGTAGAAAGAGTTGAAATGTGAGTATTGTTTGAATAACACACGCGTGCGCACGCGCGCGCGCACGCGCGCGCGCACGCGCGCACCATTTTGGATTGTTTTTGTTTTTTTAATGCAAACTCTGAAGTCTACTACCAGAGAAAATAAGGAAAGTCTTTCATTATGATTTGTAATGAAATAATTTCAGTTAACAAGCATTTGGGTAGATTTCTTTCTTCAGTAGGTTCTGCAATAGCCTATGTTCAATAAGGAACAGCGAAGACAGTGCTGCACAGACGGAATTACAGACATCTCGCCCGAAAGACAAGTCGCCCCAAGACAACTCGTCCCACACTCACAAGACAACTCGCCCCACATTAATAAGACAACTCGCCCCACAAGTAAAAGTCGTCCCACCCATTCCTATAGTAGATCAAGTACCCACGTCTGTTTAACTCAGTAAAATCGAAAAAAAAATCTAAAAATATATACTGTATATGCACCAAACTGCATTGTGCTACCGTATCCATTGTTGTAGTTATTACATTGATTATATTTAATTGTGTCGGATATGGCGTGATATACGTTGCAATATTGTATCTGATAATATATTTGTTCCATATTAAAAATATGTATTCTATATTAATATATTTATTGCCAATAAAATATATTTATTCACAATAAAACATTTATTTTGCGATATAAAATTATATTTCTTTTGCTACATGAATATTTATTGCCAATAGAAATATATTTATTTACGATAAAATATTCATTGGCAATAAAAATATATTTATTCACAATAAAAATATTTATGTGCGATGTATATATATTTTTTGCAGATTAACTATGCATTGATACAATATTTTATGTGGACAATAAAAAATCACAATATATAAAATGTATATTTATTTGCAAAAAAAAAAAAAAAAAAAGAATTATTGACAATTTTTACACAAAAAAAATAAATAAAAATAAAAAATAATATTCATTGTAAGTTCAAATATATTGGGTAAAATTAGCATTGTGGGATATGATGTAGCCTTGTAACAGATAATTTCATTGGCTCAACAAAATTTCCGGTGGTTTGATCCTTGGTCAACTCGCTGCTTAGATTTTCGCTCCTTATACTTTCATCCTTAGATGCCCCCATGATTGCCAGTTTTTATAGAATGTTGGAGACTTTGTTGCAGTTTTGTTAACTCTTCTATGAGAACTTTAGCTCTAGTTCCCCCCTCTGCAGGGAAACATTAGGACCATTAGACACGTACGGACTAGTGGTCAAAGATCAGCCCCCAAGATCTAGACTATATATACAAGTATATAATGCTTTTAGGTTTAAAAAAATCATATGTGCCGTTATTCCGCGCGAATTACTAGTCACATCCAAAACAAAGAAACTACAACACACGAGAGAAATAGTGAGTTGACTTGTGTCCGGGGGTGCGAGGTGACCAAGAATCAAAAGGTGCGAATTGACTAAGGTCGAAACGGCTAAGAATCGAGTTGACCATAAACCGCGAAAACCAAAACAATATGGCAGCGCTCTGTATAATCAATAGAGGCTGCCATTATTAGGTTTCACAGAGCCAATGAAATTCGCTGATACAAAACCGTGTCATATCCCACAATGCTAGTTTTACCCAACATATTTTTTAGCACATTGCAGATAAATATTTTTTATTGTGACACAACAGAATATTGATTCAGTAAATATGTATCAATTTTAATAATATATTTTATATTTTGAATAAATATATTTGTATTGCCAATACATATCTTTTGTTGCCAATGAATATACTTATTATAGAACAAATATTTTTATTTTGAAAAAAATATAATTTTATTGCCAATAAATAAATTTAATTGCCAATAAATATATATTTTATTGCCAATGAATATTTTTTTTGCAAATAAAATATTTTTATTGCCAATAAATAAGATTTATTGCCAATAAATATATTTCATTGCCAATAAATATTTATTTTGCATATAAATATATTTTTATTGGGCATAAATATCTTAATATAGAATACATATTTGAATATGGAACAAATATATTACCAGATACAATATGGCAACGTATATCACGCCATAGTCGGACAATTATCCTCAACAATAAGATATATTGAAATAAGTGATTTAAATTGTTCAAGTCTATCTATCTGTCTATTTATCTATCTATCTGATGATAACATATCAATGCAATAGTAGTACTAATGATAACATATCAATGAAATATTTTCTACGGTCATTCTCTCCCTTCCGCTGATTCAAGAAGGGCAGTTGTCAGTTTCTGGCGAAAGAATGTGCACAATACTGGTTAACCTCTTAGAGGACTAAGCCTGCCCAGTAAACGTGTGGCTAGGTAAACTGACCGCGCTCGACATGACTCCACTGGGTTGACTGGGCCATAAAACCTCAACACAAACAAACAAACAAATGCAATAGTAGTACTAGTTAAACAGAAAAAAAATAGGAAAAGTAATGTATAACTCTGCAAACTCCACTTTTCTTAATATATATCGGAGTATGCGAGCGAGTAACTTACACGGATTTGTTAACGGTCTGTCTCTCTTTCTATCTGAGGATAACGTATGGCTGCATTATAAAGCTGTCTTTTATGACACTAGTATAAAAGAAGAAATATGTCGTCGTAATGCTTTGGGTATTTGATGTTTTTGTGTGTGTGTGTGTTTTTTTTTTTTGTGTTTTTTTTTTTCTCCAAGGCCCACCCACTCACAGCCCGGGTCTCGGCGATGATTCTTTTTCAGCTTCTCGTTGATGATATTGAAAGACGACAAAATAGATAAATAAATGTGAACATTTAAGTAATGTCACTTTGTTGGAGACTTTTAAAAGGCATAAATTTTAAAAACTGTTTATCATTGTATTTACTTTATGATAGTTTATTACATTTTTTATATTATTTTAAAAATGCATCCTTCCGTTTGACGTCTGTCCATCCCACATTCATCCGTTGGCATGGTAGTTAAGCAGATTAAGTTCGATACTGCTAAATAAATACATTTTTTTCTGTTATGTCACATTATGTGCTATTTATTATCATAATATGTTATTATCAGTCTTGGGCGAATTATCTTCTACATGGGGCGAGTTGTCCTTTGAATGCGGGGCGAGTTGTCGGGGCAAGTTTTATGTGGGCGAGTTGTCTTGGGGCAAGTTGTCCTGCACCCTACAGAGGCATATTCTGATGGTCTTCCTCTTTCGCATATTCCTTAACTGCTATTTTTGTGATGAGACCAAAGTTATGATAAAACGGTCGACACTAAAAGGAATTAATACACTTTCAAGCGAGGCAGCTCATCTCTAGACTTTTGATTCCCTTCTGAAAAGTTGTACTCTTTTTGCTCTTGTTGTGGGAAAATTCTTGCCTTTTAGAGTAGACACCTTTTCAGAAGATGATTGGAGTACAGGAAAACACAAATTTGCCTATTTTATAAGAAATGGCGGAGATAATCGGAGGTGTGGCGAAGGTGTCGTGTATCTTACGTCACCGGGTCGTCCAACTGATATTGGCTTACAGTTTGGCAAGGCCTGCTATACCTGTAGCAGGTAAGGGTAGAGGGGGAATGTTTTATTATGCCCCCGCCATTTTCAGTGGGGTAGGGCATATAGTATCATCGCTGTCCGTACGTACGCCCGTCCCGTCCGTTCGTTCGTCCCGTACATCCGTCCCGTACGTAACACAAATGGTTTAGGTGCGATATCTTTTGAAAATATTGGTGTATTGGATTGAAATTTTATACACGGGTATATAATCATAAAATGCAGGTCAAGTTCGATTTAGGGTAAAATCCACCAATTATTTTGGGAGTTATGGCCCTTTTTCAACTTTGAAAAATTTTCAACTTTGAAAAATGGTTTCCATGCGATATCTTTTGAAAAGATTAGTGTCTTTGATTCAAACTTTATACACAGGTATATAATCATAAAATGTAGGTCAAGTTCGATTTAGATTAAAATCCACCAATCATTTCGGGAGTTGTGGCCCTTTTTCAACTTTGAAAAATCGTTTCCGTTCGATATCTTTTGAAAAGATTAGTGTCTTAGATTCAAACTTTATACACAGGTAAATAATCATAAAATGTAGGCCAAGTTCGATTTAGGGTAAAATCCACCAATTATTTTGGGAGTTATGGCCCTTTTTCAAATTTGAGAAATGGTTTCCGTTCCATAACTTTTGAAAAGATAAGTGAATTGGATTCATATTTTATACATGAGCATATAATAATAAAATATAGGTCAAGTTCGATTTAGGGTAAAATCCACCAATTATTGTTACCGCCCTTTTTCAACGTTGAAAAGTAGTTTCCGTTTGATATGTTTTGAAAACATTAGTTTATTTGATTCATAATTAATACACAGGTATATAATCATAAAATAGAGCTCAAGTTCAATTTAGGGTAAAATCCACCCATTATTATGGGAGTTATGGCTCTTTTTCACCATCAAAAAATATTTCCTTTTGATATTTTTTTAAAAAGATTGGTGCATTGGATTCATATTTTATACACAGGTATATAATCATAAATTATAGGTCACGTTCGATTTAGGGTAAAATTTGCCAATTATTATGACAGTTATGGCCCTTTTTTCAACTTCATTTTTTGCAAAATGCCAAAATGTGGGTGAGGCGGGGCATCTGTGTCATATTGACACATTTCTGGTTTCTTCTGTTTCTTCACTTTCATTCCTGTTTCTCTTTCTTCCCTGTCCCTTTCTTTCATCTTCTCTGCTAGCTCTTCTCTCTTCTCCCTTTTTCTGGGAGGCGACATAAAATGACCCACAAGGGTATCGTTAAACTCCAACACAATCAATCAATATAAAAAATGGCGGAAAATCAATCAAGTGTATTCAGTCCCCTTAATTATAAACAGCATCAGTGTACCTGCTGAGGTTTTACGGCCCAGTCAACCCAGTGGGGTCATGTCGAGCGCGGTCAGTTTACCTAACCACACTTTTACTGGGCAGGCTTAGTATTAAAAGAGGTTAACCAGTAGTGTGTACATTCTTTTAAGGGTTAACCAGTATTGAGCACATTCATTCGCCAGAAAAGACTGCTAATTTACCATATTTACCCTAAGTATTCGGACACCTCAGCTCCTTGCCATACTTGTTCTAAAATTTGAACAAGTACAATTTACTACCCGATGTTGTCTAAAAATTGCTGGATTATGGCAAACAGTGTAGACCCAGATGAGACGCCGCGTTATGCGGCGTCTCATCTGGGTCTACACTGTTTGCTCAGGCCTGTCTGTCTGAAAACATACGGAAAATACGGTACTACGTTCTTGAATTTTCGTTTCATACACATTTCATTAAAACATTATCATGAATGGTAAGTTTTCATAAATGCAAAGCTGAAAAACATGTTCATTTCTCATGAAGAGGTTAGATGAAATGTATTCTTTTTCTACAGTACGGACGTCCATTTGCCGGAACAGTTACAAAGAGCCATGGCTGCTGAGGCGGAGGCTACCAGAGAAGCCAGAGCAAAGGTGAGATTTTTCTTCAAAATTCAGATAAACAAGTATTCGGAAAATAGTTTCTCTTTTTGCTAGAATACCGAAGTTGTCCCATTTTGATGAGCCGGCTGATCTGGTTTTTTGTTGGTCGTATATGCTACGGAAGCACATTTTTGCCACACGGAATCTAGAGTGTCTAGCGTATGTAGGTCAGCAGCAAAGGCTATGCGCATGCGCAGGCTGGTCTAAGTATGTGGTCGTCATAATATGCCATTTTCTGTTGTTTTTTTTTTTTGTTGTTGTTTTTTTTTAGAGAAGATAAGGCTATGCATTTCATGTGAATCGTCTCTCTAGTGGACGATTCACATGAAATACTGAGTCTTATTTTCTCTTAAGAAAATAACAATAGAACAAAAAAAAAATAGAATGTTTGCTTAGCCTTTTAACGATTACGACCCTGTGGTGTATAGTTGGTTTAAAATGGATTGTGGCATTGTTTGTAAACCTGATTAAAACTCGTATTGGCGAAGCAATTATAATGTTTTCCTGACGTGTGTTTGTTTGTTGAATTGATTATCTGACATGGTTATAGTTTGCTTATATTTCACCTTGTGCAAATATGCTTACAATTTTGTATTTTATGGGTAAATTGATCTATCTTATTTTACCTAATTACTCGGACTGACAGGCTTAAGGAAACCGTGTAGACCCAGATCAGACGCCGCAGAATGCGGCGTCTGATCAGGGTCTACACGGTTTGTCATTTATCCAGCAGTTTGTAGACACATCAACAGGTAATAAAATTTTAAGGACAATGTAATAAAATGGAGCTATTCAAATTTTAAGGGCAAGTATGGTGATTATTTAGGGTATATACAGTATTTGTTCTGTATTATTGTCTATACTTGTCGCCTGGTAAATGTTACACTAACTATGTGCATTTTTTTTTTTTTTGTATTTTGACGTGTTGTGAACTATGATGTAATTACCGTATTCGACCTAATTACCGTACATATGCCTATAAGCGCACAGTCAAGCAATTCCGTAGTCTTCAGATTACAGCCAGTGTATTTTTGTCTACTTCTTTATAAAGGCATGTGTTGTGGGTGCCCATTTGAATTGCATCGACGTAAGTCTTATGGATTTGTTGAAACTTTAGGGTAATTATGGTAAGGAGTCAAGATGTCCGAATATGTAGTGTAAATATGGTAATAACGATATTGACTTTGTTTGTAGGTGATAGCAGCGGAGGGAGAACAGAAGGCCTCACGTGCTCTGAAGGAAGCAGCCGACGTGATGTCAGAGTCTCCAGCCACAATACAGCTACGGTACCTACAGACCCTGAACACGATCGCGTCTGAAAAGAACTCTACAATCATATTCCCGCTTCCTATCGATTTGTTAAGTGCATTCAAAGGCGGGGCAGAGAAATAAAATTTAAGGGGAATGGGTACACTAGCAGGGCGATAACTCTGTCAGAATTGTTTTACTTCCCTTCTAAAAAAGGTATCTACTCTATAAAGAAAGAATTTGCTCCCCCTTGGGAGCAAATGTTTTCTTTTAGAGTAGACCCCTTGGAAGTCAATTCTTTCCTTTTCGAATAGATCTCTTGGGAGCAAATTCTTACCTTTCAGAGTAGAACCCTTATCAGAAGGGAAAGGGTGAGTTGGAAAGAAACAGGAAGTCACAATAGTTGCTTTCCTTGTATAAAATGGCGGAAATCTACCAAATGTGTTTAGTCCCTTTGAGGCGTTCGTAAGTCTAAGAAAATGGCCATATGGATGTACACAATATAAAACCATAATATCAATGCAGGATTGTTTTAGTAAAAGTTGAAAATAGTTCGGCCATATGTATAACTGACCAACGGCAAACATCGTTTCTGGATTCTTATGACGTAGGGCGTGAGCCAAAGTCTGACATTTTACACCTTAATTCTGAGTTCAATAGCTTGTTTTTTTAGAACTACGCAAAGAAAATAGTTCCAAGGATTTGTCGAAGTATACGTCCGCTGTGACTTTGCTCTCGACCAATGAAATTGCGCTTAATTAGTGCAAACCTGCCGCTTACAATCAAACCGCTTAAGTCTATTGAGATGGATAAATATCGTTGTAGAATTTGAATTTGAACTGTGTAATGTCTGATCAATACTGTACGATATATGCCACCGTTCTGTATCACGCCATTATTCAGTATCAGAATTCTGTATCATAAGATATTAGTTTCTGGATTGAATAGTAATAGTTTATATCATATTTGCCCCGAGATGGTTCGAACACACAGATCTATGCAAACAGTGTAGACCCTGATCAGCAGAACGCGGCGTCTGATCAGCGTCTATACTGTTTGTCACGCATTCAGCAGTTTTAGACGCATCTTAAGGTAGTCAAATGGATTTGTTCACAATTTAGTAGAAGTATGGTAAAGAGTTAAATATCCGAATATTCAGGGTATATATGGTACAGCCTGAGCATTACAACAGTGCACTGATAAACAACGTTCCAGTATAGTTTATTGTATAGTTTTCATGAGATTTAGCTTGTTCTTGAGACCTAGTACGCTTGGACACCACCCACATGAAAGGTTTAGAGAGGGAAAAACTGTAAATACACCAGTATTAAATGACAAATTTACGTCAACGGAAAATTTATGCAGTTTAAATCATTTGTTTTAGTAAACATAGTACTGTCTTGAACTTCCTCAATAATTGTGTAGTATAAGGTAAACAACGTGGGAAATTGATCCCTAAGCCATATGCGAACAGTGAAACTTCCGGGTAGGCCTGTGCATGCGCTCAATCTGAACTCGCACATGCTGATTAGGGTTTTTTGGTGTCCATTCACAGAATCATTGTCAACTGTAGAAAACATCGACAAACAAAAAAAGCCCTGATGTAAGTGCACGGATGCGCAAGTTGAGTTGTTATTTTATTGTTCGCAGATAATATCAAAACACTTCTCCTTAGATTATATAATAAGTGCGTTTTCTCACTATATCATACGATGATTGCAAGAAGAGTTAACACGGTGGCTGGAATATGTCATCCATTTAACAAGCCACATTTCTAGAACTACCTCTATTAATTCAAAGGAGGGGGCGGGGTGGTGGGGAGTGTGTGTGTGTGTGTGGTGGGAGGGGGGGGGGACCTACGTCATACAAAACAGTAAAAAATTACCTTGGTTCCAGGTACTTCTAGCGCTAGAGGCCAATGCGCCCACCATCGAGCTACCGCGCTTTATTATACAGGTTATCAAATTACTGTGTCCGAGTGTTCCAAACGATGACAATACGACAGTACATCAAATCTGCAAATATAAGTACTTTCATCCTTGATACATACTCTGAGCTTATTTTATTTTTCATCAAAACAACGAAAATAATAATAATGAAAACGACAAACCGATTTGAAGGGGTCCTTTTCCTGAAAGTCTATAGTCTTTTTCACTGTTTTGTATGACGTAGGTTTCCCCCCCCCCTCCATTGTAATTTGCCGCGTAATGTTTGTATTTAACAGCAACACTACTGACAGAATTGAAGAACATTCTTCAAGCATAGGTTTTTTTTCACTAAATTGTCAAAACTGGCGCATTATATGTAATCTTTAAGTGGATTGGATTCACTTTTAAGCCAGCTTTGTCAAAATTGTTTAGCCCTCCTGATGAAAAAAAGGTCTACCCGAAAAGGAAAGAATTCGCTCCCATTGGGAGCAAATTCTATCCTTTCAGAAGCGAAGCAAATTCTTTCCTTTTAAAGTAGACCCCTTTTCAAATGGGGCGAAAAGACGTTTGCTATAAAAGGAAAGAATTCGCTTCCATTGATTTTGTGCCCATAGAAACAAACAGGAAGTCACAAAAATTGCCTCCCTTGTTGAAAAAAAAATGGCGGAAAATCTACCAGGGCCCAGTTGTTCAAAGCTAACGATGTCGTTAGTTAACGATTCGTTAAAATTTACATCGAGTGATACGCAAATATGCTGAAATTTTTTGCTCAAAAAATGTGAGTAGCTTTTGCAAAAGCTACTCACATTTTTTCAGCAAAAAATATCAGAATATTGTGTATTGAATCCGCTAAAACAGTTAATGAAATGACCCTTAACGAGCTCGTTAAGCTAACGACGCTTTGAACAACTGGGCCCAGGTGTATCCAGACCCCTTTAATTCCTGTTGTAAAATATTTATTATGTAATGGTGCAATATCGTGTACTGTTGTAAATATTTACAAACATTGTGATTTTTTATATTTTATATTTTAAATCAATATCATCATTATCATCATCACCATCATTATCATCATTGGTAGTCTTTCTGTGAGTATTATTGACGCTTAGCATGCTGGACAAAAAATCAGCAGACAACATTTTGAAGTAGTTTTCGTATTTTCCCCAGAAGATAAGATATGAAATTTCATGCAAATTTTCTCCTGTCTCCTTAGGAGACAATTTGCATGAAATGTCAAATCTTATCTTCTGGGAAGAAAAGAGAAAAATATCATCAAGTTGTCATCAGCTGAATTTGCCCCTAGGTATCCTGTTTATCCGGGTATTCTAACTGGAGCAAACGGTGTAGATCTCACAATCCAGCTGCCTTGCACGCGCAAACTACGGGCGCGTACGCTATGCTAGATCAGTGTTGTTTATATATGAGCTATCCTATTCCATGATTCTTGCCACACCGTCTTCATCAAAATCATCATCATATTTCTCGACTGTGTCCGTACAAAAAATACTCGTGTCGTTGCGGAAATGGTCGACTAGTCAGGATAGTACATTTGCAGGCATCGGATCACAATTAATGTCCCATTACTTTCGACCTGACAGGATTCCTGTATGGCCGATAATAGTACATTGTAGACTGACGTAGACTGCTTGCTGGCAAGCTGCTGACAGCACTGCAGTCAGTGCAAACTTTCTTGTGCTTAACGTCTTAACTGTCAATTTTCCACATTACAGTGACCGGTTAACTTTCATGCTCTAGTCTATCAAAGTAAACAACTGTTAGTTCATAGTTAGTTACGGCCCATGTAGTCTCTTCGTAGGGGTGCGCTACGGTTACCTATGTTCCTGAAATCAAAAGAAACCAAAACAAACTGCTAGTTTTCAATGCACCAACATATCGTTCTGTCCAGCACAGTAGACAAGTGAGGAACGATCAGCAAATCAGGGGAGCTAATTGTGGACTGTCGTGAAAGAGGGGCGTGAGTTAATGAGGGGCGTTAATTGGGGACTGCTTCTTATCACCCATAGCCAAGGGAGATAAGAAGTGGGAAATTTAGAGACGTTTTAAATATACAGTTGACTCTCGCTATCTCGACCTCGCTTATCTCGAATAACCGCTTATCTCGAAGTGAAAATCTGGTCCCTACCTAAACATGAAAATCTAACAACAGGTAAAAAATATTGTGGAAAAGAGGAGAAATTTCTCCTCTTTTCCACAATATTTTCAATATATCTAACTTCAAGAGTCCATTTACACATATATTTATAAACTGTGTTTGTAAACGCTGTTTGTCGAATTAGTTTTTCCTCAATTCTGCAAATCTGATATGTCGAAGTACTGATATCTCGAAGTATTTCAGAGATTCCCATGGAATTCGAGATAACGAGAGTCGACTAATTATTTGCCATACTTGTTTCCCCATTTACTTTGTATTAGCGAACAGCTACACGCCAATCAGACCGTGCAGATGCACATGCTTTTTTTACAATGTTATTATCGCATTTTAATGTATGTGTTTTCGCGCATCATGTATAACAACATGTATACGTATTTCGTACCGAATTTTTGTCGCTTATTATTTAACTATAAGAGTTGCAATGTCAGACACGTACTTTCGGACACCTGCACCCAGGGAAGATTCAGATCAGCCTGTGCATTTGTGCTGTCTGATCAAACTCCTCACTGGGCGCTTTTGTATATGCAAGAGTGCAAAGTTTTTTCATGTGCCATGGACAAGGAAGATTGGGATGCGCAGGCTGATTTGAGTCTTCCTAGGGAGCACATGTCAAACGTCACGTTTTCTTACGTTGTTGTTCACAAAACTTGTTTATGTATCTAATGAGTAATTTAATGCTTTTTATTACCCTGCTGTGTTTAGTAAATTAAACCATAACATACCGGCCTCGGTGGCTCAGTTGGAGGCCAGGAGGTCGCGGGTTCAACCCTGTCGAGGTCGGCAACATTCTTCCGTGGAGATTGATCATGAAATATTTTCTACGGTCATTCTCTCCCTTCCGCTGATTCAAGAAGGGCAGTTGTCAGTTTCTGGCGAAAGAATGTGCACAATACTTGTTAACCGCTTAGAGGACTAAGCCTGCCCAGTAAACATGTGGTTAGGTAAACTGACTGCGCTCGACATGACCCCATTGGGTTGACTGGGCCGTAAAACCTCAACACAAACAACACAAACCATAACAATGTTGTATAATATAATGTGACATTTTTATTAATCAACTTTTTTGTTTTCAGCTTTTAAAGTTTTGAAAGTCAATAAAACCTCTTTTTGAGTAGTTATGTTCTTGTTGCTTGCTTAACCATGCAGTATTTTGATGTACTCTAAGATCCAAACGGAAGAAGTATCACTGTGTTAAAGTCCCATCGACTGGTAAATACCGTAATCTGTTGGCCCGGTTAATACCATCAAATATTGGCTCTTGAACCCCTGGTCTTCATCATGATCATCATCATCATCAACGGATTTTTTATTAACGTGCAGGTACAGGGACAACATCCACATCAGTGGGCCCCCTTCCAGGTAGTTGGCTTGCTGCACGTATTGTAGATCTAACACCAGATCTCCAGGTATGTCTATGAGGGTCGATAGCCGAGAGCTTCCATCTGGAATTCCTCTCTGTCAGCTGCTTCCATGTCATCTTTGGCCTCCAAGGCCCACGCTTTCCATCAACCTGTAGGTCAACGGCTGTCTTGACTGCGCCTATGGAGCGTTCCACATGTCCATACCAGCGGAGCCTTCTCTCCTTCAGAATGAGGTCCAGATCCTCAATGCCAAGCCGCGCAAGTAGCTCATTGGATCTGGTTGTGACAACGTCTTGCGGCTTGACATTGCAGATCTGTCTGATCATTACCCTGTCATTTCGCTGCAGACGTTGGAGGTTTGGCTTTGTCAATGGCCAAGTCTCACTGACATGGAGCATTGCGCTCCGCACACATAGGCTGTACATGCGGCCACGTGTTTTGAAAGAGAGGTGGCGTGAAGAGAGGACTGGTAGCAGATCATTGAACTTCTTCCAGGCGGTTTTCACACATGTTGTGGTTGAAAGTTCACAGCCACCTGCTGCTGAGAGCATGTCTCCTATGTAGCAAAAGGAAGCTATCACCTCAATCTTGTCAGGTCCGACCTGGACTTCCTTCTGTGGTCTGCCGTCCAAGGGGCATGCAGTTCCCTGGCACCGTGTACATCTGTAATCAGGGTCCTTTGTCAAGTGCTTGAGCCCACTGCATTTCTTGTGCACCCAGTACTTGCAGCCGTTGCAGAAGATGCTGTTGCTGTCCACTCCAGTGCGACAGGCGGCACATAGAAACTCGTCTGAAATCTGCAAGAGGTTCAGGTCCGTACCACAGATCATGATCTTCGCCTTTCCTTCATGTACTCTTAGTTATTTCTCCTCCATTGCTTCTTTCCAAGCCCAGAGCTCCTGACACATTCCTCGAGCGATTCGGTGATGATAGGGTCATCGGCATAGAGGTCCTCCCAAGGGCCCCAGCGCGGAACTCGCGTGACAAGGCTTCAAGCACAATGAGGAAGAGCAGCGGACTGAGTAATGAGCCTTGATGAACACCGACCTTCACTTCAAACTCTTCACTGTACCCCTTCCCAACACGGACACGGCTTCGCGCATCGGCATACATCCCCTGCACCAGTCGCACAATCCACTCCTCCACATCAAGTTTTCTCAGCGCCCACCAGATGACCTTCCGAGGCACTCGATCAACGCCTTCTCCAGGTCTACGAAAGTCATGTAGAGTCTCTTGTTGGCAGCTATATACTTCTCTTGCAGCTGCCTGACAACAAAGATTGCGTCTGTTGTGCCTCTGCCTGGGACGAAGCCAAACTGAGAATCGTCGCCTGACACCAACTGTCTGATGAGGCCGTCCACAATCCTCTCCAGGACTTTCATCACCTGCTCTGTCAGCTTGAGACCGCGGTAGTTGCCCCTTTCCAATGCATCCACCTTTCACTTGTAGTGGCAGACAATGAAACTTTACTCCCAGTCAGAGGGTACCTTGCCATCCAGAATGATTGCAGCTGCGAGGTCACGGATCATGGGAGCGCCCGTATCATCTCCACCACTATGTCTGATGGGCCCGGTGCTTTGCCCGCCTTCATCTGAGAGACAATCTTCTTAACCATATCAGTGGTGATTGGGATGGGTGGGCCTTCCACTGGTGGTTCGTCAGACAGGTGGTCCGGGTCCCAGTCAGACTCAACATTGAGAAGCCTTTGGTAGTGCTCCACTAAGCCTTCTACTTCGAGTCTTCGCTCATTGAAGCCTTTGGTAGTGCTCTAACTAAGCCTTCTACTTCGAGTCTTCGCTCATTGACATCTCTCCTGCATCATTCTTCACCGGTTTGTCACCAACAACATCAGCATTCTCTCTTCTAAACTGGTTAGCAAGGCGGTAGACTTCAGAAGACTTGGGGCCAATATTCTCGTAAACTTTCTAGTCGTTCTTTTTTTTTTTTTTTTTTTTATCTTCGCACCGTGTACATCTGTAATCAGGGTCCTTTGTTGGGTTTTATATCCCCTAAATCCTTGTAACTTTCATTATTGGCCCTCGTATAAAGCCCAGGCCAAAACCATATAGAAATTATGCCAAATATTGCATTGGTATGACGCAGGCTGTTTGGAACATATTATAACAATAATTACTTATTTGATTAATAAATGTTTGTAATATATGAACCTGCACCGCGTGGGAAGAGGGTCCGTATCACAAATGTGGCAACGAAGGCCCACATAAAGGGACTGGTTATACTTGCTAGATTTTCTACCAGTTTATACAAGGGAAACAATTTTCGTGACTTCCTATTTTGCTTTTTTTTTTGCACACCAGGTCCCTTCTGAAACGATGTGTACTCTAAAAGGGCAGCATTTACTCCCAAGGGTAGGAAATTATTCCCTGTTTGAGTTGACTCCTTTTTTTTCACTTTTGACAGAGTTGATGTGTATCCGTTCCCCTGTGCATCTGCCCAGTCTGTCCAAGGTCTTCACTGCCCGCTTTAAGGGCTTTTATTGCCTGCTTACAGAATTGATGGATACTGTAGATTATATCACAAATACAGAAAGCCCTAATCAGACAGCACACATGCGCAGACAGATCATGCTAAAAACAGCATTTTGCGAAGGACCCCACCTGCATTTTTTTTCACATTTTTCATAGAATCCAACCACCCACTGGAATAATAATAATAATAATAATAAATGTAGGGAAAAAAAACAACAATAGAAACACATTTTCCTGGGCAGGCTTAGTCCTCTAAGCGGTTAACCAGTATTTGTGCATATTCTTTCTAAAAAAAAAACCTGACACTTGCCCTTCTTGAATCAGCGGAAGGGAGAGAATGACCGTAGAAACTATTTCATGACCAGTCTCCACGAAAGAATGATGCCGGACCCGATGGGGATCGAACCCGTGACCTAGTGCGTTCATATTTTTTCCTCGAGAATTGCCTTCAGAAGGTGTGAATACGGTTTGCTTAAGGCTCCCCTCGTGCGCGCGCGTGCGTGCGTGCGTGTTTATGTGTGTTAAAAACCTAAAACATAATACCATTTACGATACGAAACCTTTCTTTTATTAAATGCCTGCTAGAAAGGGATAAAACCTAACTCGGCACAATAGGGAAGTTCCAAAGTAGAAAGCTTAAACTTTAACCTGCTGACTATAAAAAAAAACTGCTGACTATAAAAAGCAGAAATATATATATATATATATATATATATATATATATATATATATATATATATATATATATATATATATATATATATATATATATATATATATATATATATATATATATGGCCTACAGAGCGCTTATGCTTGAAAGTATAGTAAGATGGAAAACGAAATATTGCCTGTAGGACAATGTGCCAGAGATGCGGGTTGCGACATGCAGTTTTACCGTATTGACCGTAAATATAAGGACAAAAACAGGCCTGAGCAAACACATTGAAGACTTAGATCAGACGCGATTGAACGCGGCGTCTGTTCCGGGTCTACACTGTTTGACACTCATACAGCTATTTTAGGGACAAGATAAATTGGACTTATTCAATATTAGATTCGGTACTATAGGATATATTAAGAGGTGTCCGAATACAGAGGGCAAATACTATATAAAGTATAATTTTAAGACCAGATCATGCATTCTAGTCGGATATGCAGTCTGATAAGGATTTTAGTTGTTTTCTTGGACTTAGTTAGCGAAGTTACTGCACAAAGTTCTGGCGATCAGCAAAGCCTATGACTAGGCTGTCTGGGTGTTTATGCTGTCTTGAAATTAAGTGAAGCCTTTCTTGGCTGCACATAGATACACTGTCCTGTTGAAGCTAGTGATCAGGCTGCACGGAGGCCCTGGGCTATGCGCTAAAGTCCCTTTTTGCTTGACGGGCTAACAAATTTAAAAATCCTAAAATAGAATTATTACTTGTTTGCCCTAAGTACTTGTATTCGGACACTTTAACTCCCTACCATACTTGTCCTAAAATTTAAACAAGTCCATATTACTACCTGATAATGTGTCTAAAACCTGCTAGATCTGTGGCAGACAGTGTAGATCCAGATCAGACGCCGCGTGTTGCGGCGTCTGATCTGGGTCTACACTGTTTGCTCAGGCCTGTCAGTCCGACTACTTTGGGTTAATTCGTCACTTAAGTCTGTATTCTATGTGTTTAGCCATAAAAATTTTAGTTAAACAAACAGTACTGGTAGATGAACTTTTAACCCATTGTAGTCTGGAGACCCGTAAAAGGGTAATTAGCAAACAGTGCAGACCCAGATCAGACGCCGCAGAACGCAGCGTCTGATCAGGGTCTCCACTGTTTGCAAATAGTTTAGCCATTTTCTTTAGGAATATGTAAATTTCATAGCCGGATAAACTTAAAATTGAAATTGGACTCTTCTAGTATATAGTGTCTGAGAGTCCATTCAGTGTACAATGGGTTAAACTCAAAGTTTTATTTATGTAACACTGTCGCACATGTATCCTCGGACAATCTATAGTTTTGATTGGAGATCATCCGCTTTCTTCCCCACTACACCCACTACCAACAATTATATACTGAAGTGCAAAAGAAACGCAGTGTAAACTTTTATGCTGAATTAAAATAATGTTTTAAAATGCATCTAAAATATTTTCATACTGTTTGAAAGCTACACCTTTAAAATTTCATTAGTTGTGTAACTAACAACTCGTTAGTAATTGAAGAGCATTTGAAGGCAACCCTCGTAACTGTAAATGAAAATCAACTAAATTAATCAGTATCTGGTGTGCTCCTCCCTCGCCGCTGTTGCTGCCGTTATTATCCTCTGCATGAAGTTCATTATTGCATTGATCCTCCTCATTGGAATGCTCCTTTCTTCTAACAAAGCATTTTTCAACTAGGCAAGAATAGTGTGGCTATTCCAGCGCCTCTAAACCCTTTTGTCCAGTTCGTCGGACAGCCGCTCAATTGGAGACAAATCTGGACTGTATGGTGGCAATCGAGTAGTTTAATGTTATGGTTAGCCAGAAAGTTACGACAAACTCTGGTTATATGGGGATGGGCATTGCCATGCTGTAAAATCAGTTGGCGTTGCTGCACAAAAGAGTCTCCAACGAGGCGGAGGACCTTATCCCGCTATCACAATCAACTGTGATTTTACATCACGAGAAATGCCTCTCCGGATCAATCCAGAACCGCCCCACAATCTATTCCCCTCGACAGCGCGAAGGTTTTTCCCTACAACGTCGGTAAATGCGACGTCGACCATTTGGACAAATAATACGATGCATGCGATGTGCCTGAGTCAGGGGTGAACCGACATACGGGTGGGTGCCCGAATACCAACCTCGCGCAATCAATTTCTTACAGTTTCGGGGCGATTGTAAGTGCCAACGATAGTAAGGGCAGTTTCGATGGCTGTTAGGTGACGATTGTTTAAGCAAGTGCGAGACAAATAACCTTGTTCTGACATCACGACGTCACACTTGGACGTCTAGACCCCTCTCTCTCTCTCTATCTCTCTCTCTCTCTCTCTCTCTCTCTCTCTTATATAAATATATATATATATATATATATATATATATATATATATATATATATATATATATATATATATATATATATATATATATATATATATGAGAGAGAGTGTGAGAGAGAGACCTATATGACATTCTCGGACAATGAATACCCAGATCAGAAGTCGCATTCTAGTTTGTTTGTTTGTTTGTTTGTTTGATTTGGGCTTAACGTCGCTTTCAACCTTTTTCAGTCATATCGCGCCAGTGTCTGGATGTGGCAGGGAGCTCAATGCTCACTTTTAGAGTGCTGCCTCACTGATATATCATGCCCCAGACACTTTGACACGATATTCCACCCAGTCACATTATACTGACACTGAGCTGACCAGTTCTAGCTCTACTTTCTTAATGCTGAGTGCCAAGCGAAGGAGCAGCTAGTACCATTTTTAAAGTCTTTGGTATGACCCGGCCGGGGATCGAACCCGCAACCTCCCGGTCACAAAGCGGACCCCATTCTAGTATCAAAGCATATTGTTTTTGGAATATATCGATGAACCAAGAAGACGCTGACCAGACTGTGCATGTGCTCACTGGACCTTCACTATTTCGCATTTGACATAAGGACCCCTTTCATGCGATATGCACCATATATTTTGTAATAAGACATTGATTGATGTATCTTCAGGGGAGGTAAATCAGTAAAAATCATTTTGCCATGCTCCTCAAAAGGGTTTACTCTAAAAGGAACGAATTTGCTCCCAAAGCGATACGCATGAAATGTCAAGCCCTATTTTTCTATGATTAATAGTAAAAAAGGTAAAGTTTCGTCTGCTCCAATTTTGCTAGACGCTGAAAGGTATTTTTTTCTTTTTTGTTTGTTTGTTTGTTTGTTTCTTGGATAATGACCACTCTTGTCTTAAAGCGCAGCCCGATGGGATATGTCTTTGTATATACGTCTATTATTTGTTGTTTTGGGGGTGAAAGGGAAAAGGGTCGAGGGGCGGGTATAGCACTGTACCAAACCACTGGCCTTCCCCATTATGGGAAAGAGCTGCTGACTGGTCGCCCAGTAATCGCTCTTCTTTGGGAAGTTATGTCACAAAGGCAAAACGAAAAGAATAGGCTTGAAACTAACTCAACTCATGCATTTATATTTCCCGGGTTCCTACACGTTTTCATTGAAGTAAATTTCAACCGTAAATCTGGGCGGCCAAGGGTGTATTATTACATGTATATATCCTGAGTGCTCAAACAGCGCTGTTGGTCCTATGTCAAGGTTGAGTGGGTCTCCGGACGTTCCCCCCCCTCCCCCCCCCAGGACATTTGCCTCCCCCCCCCCCCCTCATGAAAAAAAGTATAATTGGACATTTGCGCCCCAGTTGAAAATGCGACCCGGACATTTGCCCCCCCAGAGCTTATTTTTAGTATGGACGTTTGCCCCCTAGTGCTTATTTTGCAGGTGGACATTTGCCCCCCACTGCTTATTTTTGGTATGGATGTTTGCCCCCCAACCCTATTCTAAGAAGTTCCCACAATATACATGTAAAGCAGGAAAAAGAAAATAATGTAAACCCTTCTTTTCTCTATAGTACACGAGAGTTCATTCAGCACACATAGATTGTGGTTGCCATTTAGAACCACTTAACAAGTTCCTACAATCTTTCTTTTGAGCAGGAATTAAGAAAATAATGCATACCCTTGTAAGCCCTATATTTTTTTTTTTTTTTTTTTTTTTTTGAACACTTACAAGGCTATTCATTATACCGACTTGTATATAACTACATCATTTACACTATAACTTTTTGGTTATGGTGTTACATCCCTTTCAAGATTATTTCACTTACTTCAAGAAAATTATCCATCAGGTGGGCGAAAACTGGAGTAACCACATGAGCTTCCATTGCAGGAATTAGCGTCTGACATAGGACCCTGAGTGAGGCACAAACTCAATATATGGTTCTGTAGCTGACTTGCTTAACCCTTATCCTGCTGAATAAATTAATTTAGCATCTCCAATTGCTGACTATCAACCAATCAAATTCTTAATATGTTTTTGTTCAATTCACAAACTGAATGACAAACAGTGTAGATCCTGATCAGAGGGCTTCTTCAGAAGCCATCTGATATAGATCTACACTGCTTGCAAAGGTAGGGGTTGTCTTTAACAGCAGGTTATAATTTATATAGATGGAGTTATTCATTGCTTAACATTTTCTTCTTCTGATGATAATTAACCAAGAAATAGATTTTTTTTTCTCCTTTGTGTTAGCCCTGGGTTTAACTGGGGGCAAATGTCCCTTTCTGAAATAAGCAGTGGGGTGCAAACATCCATTTGCAAAATAAGCACTGGGGGGGCGGGGGGGGGGGGGGGCAAACGTCCGCACCAAAAATAAGCTCTGGGGGGCAAATATCCAGGTTGCATTTTTCAACTGGGGGGCAAATGTCCATTAATAAATTTATTTATTGGGGGGCAAATGTCCTGGGGGCATATGTCCTGGAATCGGTTTAGTGATACCTGACCCGCGGCTATCTTTTACATAACAGCACAAAAGACAGGAACACCACCATAACTGGCAGCATTTCCAGATTGAATTTTCCCTGATACTTTTTTTTTATTTTTTATTTTTATAATTATACAAATACATCGACTTTCATTATCTCAAAAAGTCCAAGAGATCAGAGTCTTAGTATTGAGAAAACAGTAGTTTGAGATAAAAATAGTTGAAATGTAATAAAATACAGCTGACTCTTTTTTTTATTATAATTATACAAATACGTCGACTTTCATTATCTCAAAAAGTCCAATTTAAGAGATCAGTCTTAGTATTGAGATAACAGTAGTTTGAGACAAAAGTAGTTGAAATGTAATAAAATACAGCAAGCTAAACCAGTGTTTATTATTACATGTATATATTCCGAGTGCTCAAACAGCGCTTTTGGTCCTATGTCAAGGCTATCTTTTATATAACCGCACAAAAGACAGGAACATCACCATAATTGGCAGCATTTCCAGATTGAATGTTCCCTGACTTTTTTTTTTTTTTTTTTTTTCATAATTATACAAATACATCGACTTTCATTATCTCAAAAAGTCTAAGAGATCAGTCTTAGAATTGAGATAAGAGTAGGTTGAGATAAAAGTAGTTGAAATGTAATAAAATACAGCAAGCAAAACCAATTTTTTCCTTTATTTACTTTCACTTAAGCAGTAGTTTGAATTATTGGTGTTTGAGATAACTAGAGTTAACTGTATTTACTGTAAAAATATTAAGTAATGAGATTCTTATATCCAAAATGACTGTATAAAAAATTATGGTCTCAATGAAATTCTGAAGAATATTAACATCACTTTAACCCATTAATGCCTAGTGGATACTTCTACCTCTAGGATAGTTCAGTTTCCAGTTCAAAGGCTGTCTTGTTTATTAATTTTATTGTTACCTTTAATAGAAATTTCCCGTATTTAATGCAAACGGTGTAGACCCTGATCAGACGCCGCGTTCTGCGGCGTCTGATCTGAGTCTACACAGTTTGACAATGTCTCTTTTATGGATCGCTAGCTATAAATGGGTTAATCATGAAAAGTATATACATGAATACAGAGTAAAATTGAACGCTTTGATTTTAATTAATGACATAGTTTTCAAATATATATATTTACTGCGTAGCCTTGGTTACGGTAGCAATCTACATATTTTTGGATAATACACTGAAATAGCTAAAAGCGTCGAACTTGAAACACCCGTGTATTTTCTTTAGAAATCGTATTTTTAAATAACAAAAAAAAGGTTATTTCAAAAGTAGCTAAAGATGTCGTGTTTATACGAAATATCTGGGCAGCCGTGCATGAGCAAACAGTGTAGACCCAGATCAGACGCCGCGGAACGCGGCGTCTGATCAGGGTCTGCACTGTTTGCCGCACATCTAGCAGTTTTTAGACACGTCAACTGGTAGTAAAATGGACTGGTTCAAATTTTAGGACAAGTATGGTAAGGAGCTAAGATATCCGATTAATTAGGGTATATATGGTAATAATGTTTACTTGGGACTCTAGCCAACAAGAATTAATCGTACAGTTAGTAGAGAATGTCTTTGTTCGCAGTATTAATATGATATATTAATATATTATGTTTACGCAAAATATTCAAATAAGTACTCCTGTTAAGGTTGATTCTAAAGGAGCATTTAAGTAGGGTCTGAACTTGGACAAATTTTAGGATTATCGCAGTAAGGACTTGTGATGTTCGAATATTTATGATAACTATGAGGCCTTCCAAAGGTTTTGGGGGAGCAAGGGAACATGCCCATTTATTTTCAGGGAACATTGGCAAATATTTTAAGGGAACAAGGGAACAAAACTAATTTGGGGAAAAAGGGAACATGAACATTTTGAAAATCCGGCACATATAGCGAGGAACAAAGGAACATGCCCGATTATTTTTAAGGAAAAGGGGAACATGGTACTCCTCTGGGAGTGCTTCAAGTGTGTATGGTATAGTCAGGGTCTAACTAAACCACAGCGTGAGAAATTGTACCGTCTAACATGTTCAACCAGCAAAGACTCAGATCCCCCGATGCGCATCTGCTCAGTCTGATCAGCGCCGTCGCTGGACTCTCTCACATCACGAAAGCACGCCTATATAATTTTGTCCCCCTTAAACCTCACTTTTATACAGTAAAACTGGGGTTTACAGGGGTATACATTATTTTTCTTATTTCTGCTCAAAAACATAGATTGTAGGTACTCGTTAGAACCGCCTCGCCGAGGCGGTTCTAACAAGTACCCACAATCTATGTTTTGAGCAGAAATATGATAATTTTTCATCTAAATTTTTTTCATTTTTTGGTGGTAAAATTCTCAAAGGCGTGTTTTCGTAATATTGATCGCCAGTGATCCTAAACTCCTTCGGGCGGACAACGAGGCCACTGATCGAACGGCGCAGGTGTGCAGGCTGTTTTGAGTCTTTGCTGGAGGCTATCGTACAAAGGTACATTTTCTAACTATAATGCTCAACAGTCCTGAAGATGAAGCTGTCGGTACCGCATTTACCCAAAATATTCTGACACACCAGAACAAATATTATAGACCTAGATCAGACGCCACAGAACGCGACGTCTAATCAGGAAGCACACCATTTGACACTTATCGAGCAGTAGTTTAGATACATTCAACAGGTACTAAAACGAGGCCTAATCGGCCGAAACTAGATAGTCTGACAAAAAATAGATTCATCGAAGTTTAGGACAAATGTGGCGAGGAGCTAATGTGTTCTAACAACATGAAAGTCACAACAAAGGAATGAAGCATAGATGGAAAAAAAATCCCGCCTGTCATGGAATTCGCGAATAAAAATCCAGTGCTCTAACCACTGAGCCAACTGCCTGACGCCATAGTCAGAGATTGAATATATACGTACAAACTATGCGAAATCTGCCAAGGCAGATAATCGAAGATAGGAGTGATATGCCCGTAACAGTACCTGTCTTCAAGGAAGTCATCATTTATGATGCCGCGAAGCCATTTTTGGCGAAATAAAATCCAATCCCGGACAAGCCTCTTCTTAAGATTTAAAAGTCGTAACAAAGGAATAAAGCATTGCAGGGGGAAAAAAATCCCGCCTATCGTGGGATTCGAACCCGGTCTGCCCAGATAAAAAATCCAATTCTTTATTCACTGAGCCAAATAGTCGACTCTCAGACGTATTTGTCACAGACTGAATACAATCTATGCGAAATCTGCCAAGGCAGATAATTGAAGGTAGGAATGATAGGCCGTAATAGTCACGTCCGAATACTTGGGGCAAATACGGTAGTTAGAATTAGTCTGACCAGTTCAGATTTATGTTTTGTATGCAAAAATCTCATTCTTTACTTCGCTATTGTCATACATGATTAATAATTTCATGCTTTATGTAGTGAAATAGCAAAAGCGCTATCCTAGTTTTTTTTTTTTTTTTTTTTGTCTGTTTAAGGAGACTGGTTACACTCGGTAGATTTTCCGCCATTTTGTATAAGGGAGATAACTTTTGTGACTTCTTGTTTGTTTTCCTCCACACCAAAGACTCTTCTGAAAAGGGGGTCTATTATAAAAGAAAATAATTTGCCCCCCCCCCCCCACCCCCGTGGGAGCAAATTCTTTCTTTTTAGAATAGACCCTTTTACAGAAGAGAGGCAAACACGTGTGGACAGAACTCCCTCCCTTGAATACGTATCCCTTCCCCTTAAATACAAAGAATGATGTTTCCGTAGGCCAAGAAAAAAAAATGGATATAGAGAAATTCTTATTTTGAATGGTATTTTACTCACAAACTCTAGACGTGAAGTTATTTGCGCTGCAGCTTCAGAAAACGTACCTTCGGACATGTGCGCCCAACGAAGATTCAGATCAGCCTGCGCATTCGTGCAATCTGATTAGTATCTTAACTGGGTGCATTTTTTGGACAACCAATGATGCAAAGTTTCTTTACGTGGACAGCGAAGACACTGATCAGACTGCGCGGATGGTCAGGCTGATTTGAGTCTTCTTGGGCGCACGTGTGAAAAGGTACGTTACCTCACGATGCGGTCATTTGAATCGTTTCGTGAGACTGGCGTCTTCTCGCATCAAAGTGTAAAGGATAATGGCCAAGATCAGCATGTGCGTCGACTCAGACACATCAGAATTTTCTACCGTATCTAGTTATTCTGCAATGGACAGCGAAAACCATGAAAATACGCAATGTGTGCAGGCTGACAAAGGCCTTTTCGGTCACCGCGTGCCGTAAACATCCTTTTCTCTTGTCATGGATCAGTTTTAGTTATAAACCCTGAGTTTCTCAAGTTGCCGTTTCTATATTTAATTCTGAACATATCCATTGTTGAAAATGGGGTGTCATTCAAAAATTCTAAACCGAATGGCAAACAGTGTAGATCCTCATGAGACGGCTCCTTCGGGGCCGTCTCATATGGATCTATACTGTTTGCAAAAGTACATATTTTAATCTGCAGGGTTGAAAGAGTTAACTTCTTACCATATTCATGCTGAGTTCAACAAGTTCATATAACCAACTGTTCTTACGTCTAAAATTTTTGGATGAGTAGCAAACGGTGTAGACCATGATCATTATGTGGTAGAGGGTTCTGCTGTATCTAGGTCTACATTGTTTGCTCAGGCCTGTCTGTCCGAATACTTAGGATACTTCAGGCGGGCGGGCAGAGCGAGGCAGTGCAATGCGAGGCAAGGCAAGGCAAGGTCAGTCTAGGCCAGTCAGGTATTAAGTGAAGAAAACTGGCTTTAAAACAAATGACATTTAAGGAAAAAAGTTCTAATTGTGTCACTTAAGAGCATTGTACACGTTCAGGGGAGGCAACTCTTCCAATATTGTTTTAGCCACCCTTCTGAAAAGGGGTCTACTTTAAACGGAAAGAATTCACTTCCCTTAGGTTCAAAGTCTTTCATTTTAAAGTAGATTCTTTCTCAGAAGAGGCATTGTGTGCAGAAAAGCAAACAGGAAGTCACAAAAGTTGTCTCCCATGTAAAAATGGCAGAAACTCTACTAAGTGTATCCACTCACCTCAGTTGTTAAATAAAGAAAAAAATGGAAAAAAAATATTTTGCATTTTCTTTTGTGTGTGTGTGTGTGTGTGTGTGTGTGTGTGTGTGTGTGTGTGTGTGTGTGTGTGTGTGTGTGTGTGTGTGTGTAATTTAACCCAAAAACATCAAAAGGGCTAAAATGCGGGATTCTAATTTTATTTCGCTTCGCCTTTCTGTTAAGTTTGCGGAAATTGTCGCTTATTGTCGTTACATCCGGACCACTCCACCATCTTGAGGTTTTAAATTGATACACGTTTCCTTGTATTTGGTTTAACCCGCTAAATTCAAAGATCATTATACGTTTGAGTTTTCTTTTTTTTTCTCCAGAAAATCGAGGGTTTGCATTTCAAATGGTTTATTTAATATCAATGACTATTTTTCTGGGAAATGTCCGAAAACAAATTATCGGTAATGCGCTGTTTTCAAGTTAAATATCATACATGTATTTTATTTCCTGTTTCTACAAACCCGCTGTTATATTTTTTACATTGGCAAGATTTGGTTGTAGCCACAGGCGTATATATGACCCATAAACCACCATTTGAACATCCAATAACGTAAATAAAGTCAACGTAAACAGGCTTACATATCATGACGTTACTCCAGCAATTCGGATTTTAACCCTTAGAGTGCCAATCACAACTGCAGCAGAAACGTTCTTTTTTTTATATTTGGCAGAATAAATAAAACTTGATAGTTCATGTGAATCGATTCGCGTGAAATGCCAAGACTTATTTTCTCTTTTAAAAAATCGTATGTCAAACTCTTTCAAAATTATTTTACCCCATGCATTTTAACCCGTTGTAGTCGGGAGACCCCTCTCAGGGTAGTTGGCAAACAGTGCAGACCCAGATCAGACGCCGCAGAACGCGTCTGATCAGGGTCTCCACTGCTTGCAAATAGTTCAACCATTTTTCTCTAGGAATATCTAAATGCACAGGCTGACATACCTAAAATTGAAATTAGAATCTTCCAATATATAGTATGGGTGAATTCAGTCAGTCTACAATGGGTTAAAAGGGATGTTACTTTAAAAGGTAATAATTTGAGAGCAAAGTGCAGCAGACGAGAGTATACCCCTTTTCAGAATGGGCTCAGTGTTCAGGAAAGTAAAGAGAACATCACAAAAGTTGTCTCCCTTATAAAACATGACGGAAAATATACCAAATATATCCAGTCCCCTTAACCCTTGTCATGCTGAATAAATTACGATGCCACACCCACTTCTAACTTCCAGCCAATCATATTACTTGACCCGGGTTTTCGCTAGAAATACACATATTTAATGGCAAACAGTGCAAATCCAGAGGCCAACTGATCTGGATCTACACTGTTTGCTAAGACAGTGCATGTCGTGTTCAGCAAGAGAAGGGTTAAGCTGTCTGTAATATTATTAACTTATTTTGTAAAAACAAAATCTTTAAAGAATTTGACTAAAAACAGCAAGCACATTTTATCTCAGAATGGGTCATGAAACTAATCATCAAACAGGACACCTATATATCTTCGAACTTCGTTAGACAAATATTTATTTTTTCGCGGTTTTTGTGTGAATATGTGATAATCAATACGAGACACACCTTTTTTTGGGGAGATTTCCCCTGTTCTTTGTTCGGTCAAATCCGCATTCAATAATAAGCTCGCCTTTCGTCCTCAGCTGACACCTTTATCGCTTAGCAAACTAGGGAAAATTTTCAGCAGACATTTTTTCTTATATTTTCCCAGAAAATAGGGTTTGGCATTTCATGCAAATGGAGACATTTTGCATGAAATATCAAATCCTGTTTTCTGGGAAAAATAGGGGAAAAAATCAACATTGTGTCTGCTGAAAACTTTACCCAGAGTGCTGAGTGTTAATTGTGCGGGAACTGGCCGTAATGAGAATATTCGCATGCGTTACAGGCATTTACGGTGAACATTGAAGGTCGATATGTGGGATTTTTCAGATCAGTTACCTTGTTTGTTGTATACTGCAAAAGTTTATAAAGGATAGTTCAGAAATTCTGACACTCTTTAAATGCAATTTAAATCTTTACGTTGTGCACAATGACCACGGTTTTGCTATTTGATTGAAGATCCATCTGTTTATTTTAAGTTTTAGGGCCAGTACATATATGTACATACATGCATGTTAAACAAGAAACGTGTTTTAATGACATCGACATGAGGCAGGTCCGGAGAATTACACCAAGATTTAAGTACATACCATCGGCCATATGACGTTTATACAACGTCGCATCAACGTTGATGCAACGTTGTTTCAAAGGTGCGTGCCCGCTGGGATGTATTCAACTGAAGTGTTCAGATTCTGCTTGAACAAACAATGCACCCTCCCCCACCCCACCCCCTCCACCCACCCTCCTCAAACTGCTTAAGAAGCCGTTTAATCAGTGTCGACATTGTTGACCATTCTGTCAGCACTTTCAGTCTGATCTCGCTGATAATCAATCGAAACAGCAGCTTGGAGTCAGTCCAAACAACATCTAGAGGCCGAAAGTCTTACAAAGTGCGATCACCTGATCACAAAACGGTATCCTGTACCACCAAAACAACAGACATAGCTCTAGATAAGACAGGGTACCAGGTAAATATTTATCTTATTTTATCCATGAAAACATATGTTGTGGGTACTCATTAGAAGCGCCTCGCGTTTGCGCCTCAGCGAGACGCTTCTAATGCGCACCACAACATATGTTTTTTTTTGTGGCGAAATAAGGAAATTACCGTATTGACCATATGTATTCGGACAGACAGGCCTGAGCAAATAGTATAGACCCAGATGCGACGCCGCAGAATGCGGCGTCTCATCTGGTTCTACACTGTTTGCCACTCATCCAGCAATTTTTAGACACAACATCGGGTAGAGATTTGTACTGGTTCAAATTTTAGAACAGAGATGATAAGGAGTTTAGGTGTCCGAATACTTAGGGTAAATACGGTATTTAATTTTCCGAGGAAAAACTGTGCATTATCTGGAGCTATTACGACAGGTATGAAAACTGGGTGAAATTGAAATATGACACCATATAAAAACGACGACAGCGTGTACGTGATAGTGGCGGAAAAGCTAAAATTGTATCTTCTTAGATTTCAAAATGTCATCTTCTGATATGTTTTACGCATATGCTGATTTGTTTTACTCACCATGCTAAGCCACGAGGAAAGAGTACTTATTACAAATGCGACCAGTAAAGGCTCTCAGGCGAGCCTGCGCATAAGCGCAGTCTCGCCAGAGCCTTTGTGAATCGCAGACATGTAGTGGAGATCTTGAGGATGCTTCAGGCAAAATGCATGTCTGTAGCCCGTAGGGACTGCGCATGCGCATTTGAAGAACCGCAAATCGGAAAGCCATAATGTCACTTTTTTCGTGTGCCGACTCAAATATTGAATACGAAGTGATTGTCTTTCCAGCTAGCATTCTTTATAAATCTATAGCGGGCCGTTATCGGCCCGTCAGCTACCTTGACGGGCCGATAACGACCCGCTATAGATTTATGAATAATGCTTACTGGGTTTCTTGCTGCATTCAATATACTTGAGCAAAGTGCGCTCAAGGTTAACTAACCCTTTCCAAGGGGCATATATAAGACCTCTTATATGCTACTTGCCCTTTCATTCCTGAGTTTCTCATGTGGACACTTCATTATTATAAGTCGGCATGTCAGTCAAAATGAAAAAAAAAAACTAAACAGTGTAGATCCTGATGAGAAGTTTCGAATTTCTTCGAGCCGTTCTCATCTGGATCTACACTATTTGCAAAGGTGTCTGTTTTGGTTTTACAGGGCTGAAAGGCTAATTATCGCTTAGCATACTAGGTAAAAGTTTCAACAGACCTTGTGAAATAATTTCTTCTTTTTTTCCAAGAAAATAGTCATTGACACTTCACGCAAATGAAACCACTGGTGATGTTTCAACGGCTATTTTCTGGGGTAAATGATAATAAAAAGATATCATTTGTTGAGTTTGTCCATAGAATGGTAAAGATTAATATTGAAAAGTGAGGCCCGTCATCAGTCTTCGCAGCTACGAAATCTAAATCTAGTTATTCATCTTCTCCAACCGTAGTTATCTTACATATTCGGACACCTTAAGTTTTCCATACTTGTCCTAAAACTTGAGAAACTTGATTTTACTACCTATTGGTGCTTTTTTTTTTTTCTAAACAACTACTGGATGAATGACAAACAGTTTAGACCTTTATAGCTACGTTTTCTAACGTCTGATTTTGGTCTACACTGATTGCTTACGCCTGTCTGTATACTTAGGTTACATACGGTATACATTTTGGCCGTGCACTTTAACTGGAAGTCGGTAGTTATTATTGGCTGTATAGATTTTACAGGTAAATGTAAA
The DNA here is from genome assembly GCA_964016985.1 of Anodontia alba. NCBI lineage: Eukaryota > Metazoa > Mollusca > Bivalvia > Lucinida > Lucinidae > Anodontia > Anodontia alba. The sequence continues at coordinate 10,696,396 of OZ024821.1, forward strand.
TCTACGCTTGCAAGACAAGGCGTATTGTATAAATGGATTTTGCAACACTGTTCGTTTTTTTTCTCTCCCAAACTTCTATTTATAGACTTTCAAGTATTGTGAACAGTGTCACATGTTTATGAATAAATACTTTAAAGATTTATTTTACTTAAAATATACGTTGGAAGGCTATTTTGAATAGCACTATATAACTTGAGATAGGTATCACTTACGTAAGCATACGGCTTGTCTCAGAAAACATCAAAAAATCGGTTAAGAAATAAAAGCATAGAAAATGTCATGATTTCCAAAAAAAATACTTTTTTTTTTATGTAAAGTCTTCAGTTTGACTAAAAGTTAGTTGTCAGACTTGAGTCCGAAATTCCCAGTATGTGTGTGAGAGGCGGTGGGGTGAGGGTATATGAAGATGGTATCAACTTTCGAGCTGTCAGCTTATGATCGGCGCTTGGAAAAAAACAACAACAACAACAACAACAATATAAGAAATGGTACCCTTTTCAAGCTGTGCAGTGTGCAGCGCTGCCACAATTTATTGTTAGAAAACTACGGTTTAATTAAGACTGTGAAAACACTGTATTCAGCGGTGCCGCTGATTCACCTTGAACGCTCGGGTCGTTCCCCAACAAAGATCAGCAAAAACGATCCTATTCAAATAGAAATCGACTTTACATCGTACCCGATCAACGTAGACCCAGATCCGCATAGACCCAGATCCGCATACCTGCGGTCTGAAAACGATCTATGCTGTTCGAACGTAGAATATTTACAAGTCCATACATTTTAGTTAGTGATCAGAGTAGACTTTCATCAGTCTGAGCGGGTACGACAGGCTGGTTTGAATCGACACTGATCACATATAAGATGCGGGCGTTTTTTAACTGGGGGGTGGTGGGGGGGGGGTGGGGGGGGGGTTCATTAACCCATTTATACCCAGTGGACCATGCTACTTCATTTCCAACAAAAGGTTTGTCTGCGTAGTGTTTATTATTACCCTGGTTTTTAAAAAATGGTTTACTTAATGCAAAACGTGAAGACCCTGATCAGACACCGCGTTCTGCGGCGTCTGATCTGGGTCTATACTGCTTGTCAATGTCCCTTTTATGGGACGCTATGCATGAATAGATCAATGTAATATGATGAAATTATTTTTCTGGTTATTCTTTTTTTTTTTTTTTTTTTTTTTTTTTTCTTAAGTTTTGCCGCAGAAAATAAGTAAATAAGTAAGGGCCAGAGTGTTGAAACCATTCACTAAACACAGCAACATCGCACAACAGAGGGATCACACTACATTTTTTTATGCATTTTGACGAGTCCCTAGGACGTTGTAAGAACATCGGGTAGCAGCCCATGTGTATATATCTTTCGAGGAATCCGACACATGTTAATCTTTCAAGCCTGGCAGACCAAAACAGACACATGTGCAAACAGTGTAGTTCCAGATCAGACGGCTCGTCTTATCCGAATATACATTGTTTGCCATTCTGTTGTTGATTTTAGATTAAAACCCCTATTTGCATCAATGGATATGTCCAAATTCAAGGATGGAAGGTCCACTTCAGAAACTCAGGGGTGAAAGGGCGAATGCAGTGAATCAAACAGGTGTCATCGCTGTTCTTGCTATTTTCTCTTTTCATCCGTCTGTCCGTCTGTCCGTCTACACCTTTGAACTTCTTCAAACCATATGGAGTCTTTTGTCGAATGATGACGGAAAGTTTATGCAAATGTCATGATTCGTTAAGATGACCACCATGCCCATATATGACAAAAGCCTTCAAAACTCTTCTTTTCCAGAACCAAGAAAGCTTTTAGAATGAATCTTGCCATAGAGTATAGGGGGCTTGTGTCTGCCAGATTTGTTTGAATGGTTATCCTAAATAAACGTTTAACATTTTTTATTGCAAGGTTAAATTTACATATCATTACGAAAACAAGCCTATTCAAATATACTGAAAATTTTACCAACAAAAAATGAAAATTTTCAGATAAAGATTCAGATTTTTTTTTTCTTATTTCTGCTCAAAACATAGATTGTGGGTACTCGTTAGAACCGCCTCTGCTCAAAACATAGATTGTGGGTACTCGTTAGAACCGCCTCGGCGAGGCGGTTCTAACGAGTACCCACAATCTATGTTTTGAGCAGAAATAAGAAAAGTAATGTATACCCCTGTAAACCCCAGTTTTACTATATAAAAGTGGGGTTTAAGGGGGTCAAAATTATATAGGTATGTTTTCGTGATGGTATGGGGAAACGTTGAAAATCATTTCTCAAAGTGTTTTAACATGATTAAAGACTTGTGTTGAAGCTTACAATGTATGATCAAAGTAGAAAGAAAGAAAAAAAAAAACAAAAAAAAAAACTTTAATTTACAAAGTTTTATCACCGGGGGTTATCTGCCCTTGCCCCTGGGCAATAATGTATAAAGTTAGGTAATCTTTAAATGACTTCTCATCTCAAACTTCTTGACCAATTACCAACAAATTCCACATGGGACCTTCTGTCGAAGAGATATTGAGACTGTTCAAATGGTCAGGCTCCGGCGACCGAGATAGCCGACTTGCCCGTATGGTAAAAAGCACTCAGTGGGATTAGACTCTCTCTCTATGTCCCATTTTTCAGGATTTTAAGAAATGTTAAATAAATAAAAAATGTTTAAACGGAACGTGAATATATCCATCCTACCACGGCTTCAAACAGATATATTCAAGAACACCACCGGCATATTTCTGATCGGAACGTTGCGGGGAACGTTGAAACATTTTTGCGGAAAGTAATGATCAAGCTCAGTCTGCGAAGCCGGATACTCCATAATTCGACGATTCTGTAACCGGATAGCACAGGCTGATCTGGTCTTTCGCTGTGCACATAGGCCTCGAAGACTCCAATTCGCATGGCGCAGCTGATCTGGAAATACCGCAGATACCGATTAATCTGCACATCCAAGGACTGTCTTATAAAACAAAATTCTTCTTCTTACATTTCCACGCCACGTGTATTTCGCCGCGTTTGAGGCGTGTGCAGTCACATTAATATTCCTCTTTGTCTCACCAGGGTCTACGCTTTCAGGAAAGTCTCATTATGGTCTGCGCTTACTGGAGAGAATTTGAGCATGTTCTTTCTTTTAACCCTTGTTATGCTGAATATATATATATATAAGTTCACATATCAAATGACAAACAGTGCAGATCCAGATCAGTTGGCTTCTTCAGAAGCCATCCGGTCTGGATCTACACTGCTTGACAAAGCAGGGTATATACGGGTTCATCAGGACAAGGGTTGACAGCCCCCACATTTGAAAGGTCCCAAAAAAATTCTTCTTTTTCAAAATTTCATCAAAAGCGTTCAGCTTATTAGGCCTATATAGCGAACCAGCGTAGACCTCGATCAAACGGCGTGGCTGCTCCAATAAAATGTTTTTTTTTTCCGCCTAGGAAAGGCTTGTCAAGTTACTGGTCATTTGAGAGTTTGTGTGTAGTGGGGATGTTTCTTCCTCTCGTCGGGGTTGGGTGGGGGGGGGGGGGGGGGTAGGGGGGGAGGTAACTTGGGGGTAATTATGGTACGGGTGTTCGAGCCTGTATTTCGAAACCTACCCATTCATATACCTGGCCTTTGAAAAAACGGACCCATTCATATACTAGAGCGTCTAAAATGTTGACCCATTCATACACTGCCCTTTGAATTTTTGTATCTATTTATTGCTGGTAGTTAGACAAATATAACAGTCAGTTCATTGAATACCAAGAGAACAAGCAGCCTCTGAACGAAAAATATGCGCATGTACCAGGATACGTCAGAAAAGTGGAGCCTTTCATATACTAATCCAGAAAAATGGGGTCAATCATATACTTGATGCTGAAAAATGGGGCTAATCATTTACTTGGCAGCGTTGAAAAAGGGGGCCATTCGGCACGCACATCCATACTATGCTATGCATAGGAAGTTATCCCTTCCCCCACACCTCCCCCGAGGTTTCTTCCTGCTCTCACACTGGCAAGCTGTCGCAGCGAGCGTCTGTTGATGGCTGAGGTTGATGGCCCTTGTGTGTCACCATACATGAGCCATTCTCAGGTACACACTATACCCTAAATATTCGGACACCTTAACGTCACATGACCATACATGTCCTAAAATTTGAAATGTCCATTTTACTACCTGGTCGTTTATTTAAAATATGACTGGATAAGCGCAAACAGTGTAGACCCTGTTCAGACGCCGCGCTTGCGGCGTCTGAACTGGGTCGACACAGTTTGCTCAGGTCTATCTGTCCGAATACGTAGGGAAAATACGACATACTTATGTAGACTTACATTATTTACAACTATACTAAAGTTCAACATGGGAATTTTACCAACTACGCAGTGATTATATACGGTATTTTGTCGCATTATTATAATCATGTGACAATTTCACCCAGGTGAATGACGTACAATCAGCTACCCGGAGACGGACAAACACATTTTCGTCCATTTTGTAATAGGGATTTCGAAAGGTACATAATTGGATAAAATCTGCATTTCGCCAAGAAGTTGACAAATTAGGAATTATTTACAAAGCCAACATATATTGTAAGTCCTGTTTTTTCAATGTCCGATTTTATGTATGCCCAGCAGATGTTTATTATATATAACATGTATCGATACTCACTCTAGTTTTCTGTTCATTCACATTACCCTTGCAAATTTCTAACAGACGACATTTTAACATTGATTTTGTTAATTTTTAGAGAAAATCAGACTTGACATTTCATATGAATTGTCCGCCAGCCAAGAAATGTCAAGCATTATTTTCTTAAAAAAATCAAAGTGTCGTCTGCTGTAGTTGTGTATTAGCGCTTTATGGGTTAAGGCAAAATCTAGGTCAGTTTATTGGTAAACACAACAAGTAAGTTGTACTTTTACAAACGATGGAATGCTGTTGGCATTTTTAAAACGATGCCATATATAGTTTTGATTAATTTGAAACTGCGATATACACCTTATATTCTCGGGTATGCTTTGGTCACAAAGATCGGCCGGTGTCCGGGGATAGGGGGTAATCGGGAGCACACCGGTGGTTTTTGCAATTTTTCCGATATCGGACAACACCGGTGAAAAAAATTCTTGCGTGTAATTTGCATAAATGGCACCGTTCGGATGCCGAGCGGAGGCCGTCCGAAGACCTTCCGGTAATCGTACGGCGTCTACTTCCAAAGAGAAATTTTCTGGAACCGGCGAGGCCGCGAATAACGGCCGGACACCGTCCGAACATCTAATACTTTTCGGCCGATTATCCTAAGATGTCCGGGCGATTACCCACCTATTGACCGGACATCGTACGAATATCGCCCGAGTATCCTACGGACTACGAATGACGTCCGTACCCCGGCCGGATACCGGACGATACTTAAAGGGTGTGTGAAGGATATGTGGCCGATTATGAAAATCCACCGGACATCGGTGAAATTTTAACTTCAAGTTAAAACTCTTCCGGCACCTCCCCGATGCTGCCTGAGAGCCCCGGTCACCGGCCGGCTATGTCGGGTGTCCGGCCGGAGACCTGGCGAAAATGGCTAAAAATCATGCCGGGAGTACATCGGAAGCCTAATCGGAAGGTATTGTGACCAAAGCAGTAACTGATGATATACGCACTTTATTCTCGGATAAAACTTTGATATATTTTGAGTCATGCTACACATAATGTTGAACACTACATTGTTTTAGATCAGAATCAGAATGTTTACTGGTGATACGTCTAATGACATTCATTCACTAGGACCTGTACCTAGCCACAACATCCTCTGCTCCTTCAGCAGAGGTAATGATCGAATTTGGAAGGGCATTCCAATTTCTGATTGTTTGAGGGAAGAATGAGCCCTTGTAAAAGTGGCTTTGTCAGATCCTTATGCCAGATCTTATTTGTATATTGTAAATGTGTACCTCAGAGATGTATACTAGCTTGAAATAAAATATTGTTTAAACCAGAGCTTTGATATGCGAAATAACATGATAAACAGATATAGGGTGTGGTCGGGTGGCCCTGGGCTCGTATGTACATGTATGTCATACATAACCCAGCAAAACAATTTCGACGTTGTTAGGTAGCCCTTTCGGACAATCACATCATGCATGCTTGAACGCATTTGTACGCGAAGAAAAGTTAAAACCCAGATCAGTCTGCACATCCATCCTTGGTGGAGTGTGGGGTATATAATATATAAAGGTATATGGGGGTGCGCCACTGAGTAACACTCCATTTACCTTCATATTATAGGGAGTTACTGGATTGGTTTCTGTTTTCATCTCTTTTTACATTTCTTGGAGTAATTTCAGGCCGTTATGTTTTTTTTTTTTTTTTCATCCCAGTTTAATAATCACACAAAAACATTCATGAACCTATTCACACCCCCACCCCCCCGCCCACACACACACACTTAAATGTCGCATTTTTTTGTCGCTAAAATTACGAAGTCTATCGTATTAACCCATAACACTTTGCATGCTGGGTAAAAATTTCAGCAGACTACATTTTGATTGTTTTTGCATGAAGTAATGCAAATTGTCTTTTATGAAGTATCAGATCCCATTTTCTAGGAAGTATAAAAGCTCTGCAAGCACTGCACCATGCCCCGCCACTGCACTTACATCAAGCAAGTGCAATAATTCTGCCAAAAATAAAATGTGTTCTACATGTTATCTTATGTTGCTTTACATTTTTGCAAGGCTTCAATCAAATCTGAAACCGTTTTCAAGTTATAGAAATGGCACATGACTTGGATCACTATTAACAATGTTCAGAGGATAGTGACTTCAAAAGCAGGTAATTCAGAGTTATGGTTCTTGTATTTTGCACATCGCATCATGATGATATACATTTGCATAAAGTTTCAAGAAAATATCTCATACAGTTTTCAAGTTACAGAGTGGACACACAAATATATTACAGAAATCACTATTTTCAAAGTTGAAAGGACCATAACTCAAAAAGTAGGTTAACCAGAGTAACGGTTCTTATGTTCTGCACTTTGTGTTATGATGCTGTACATTTGTGTGAAGTTTCATTAAAATATCTGGAACGGTTTTCAACTTACAGAGCGAACACGAGTACATAGTAGAAATGGCTGTTTTCAATAGCTACTATGTTCAAAGGGCCACAACTCCGAAAGTAAGTTAACCAGAGCTACGGTTTTTGTGTTCTGCACGTTGTCTTATAGTGTTTTACACTTATGAGAAATTTCATAATAACATCTTGAACGGTTTTCAACTTACAGAGTGGACACGAGTACATAATAGAAATGGATATTTTCAAAGTTCACGGGACAATAACTCCAAAAGAAGGCAAACCAGAGTTACGGTTCTTGTGTTCTGCACGTCTTCCGATAGTGCTTTACATTTGTGTGAAGTTTCGTAAAAATAACTTAGACGGTTTCAGAGTTATGGAGCGGACACGAATGATGGAGGCGCTGACGGACGGACGGACGTTCCCGCGTTCAGGCATTTATTGGGTATTTTCTATGTTAAAAAAATACCCAACAGTACGTTAACAGTACCCACTGGTAGTCTACGGAATGAAGAGAATAGTGTAAAAAAAAAGTACCCAACATATGCCCATTCGTGTGCCCTGACAGACGGACAGCCGGACACTCGAAATTTCGGACGATATAACATACCCTCGCCACTTTTTTTGGCGGGACATAATAATATTATCAGTTTGAAGTCTGCTGAATCTACCCATTGCGTGGTAAGTGTTAATATTGGAACATATTTACTTACCATACTTGTCATATTACTTGAACCTTTTCACCACCTGTTGATGTGTTCACAGAGGACTTGTTAATGAGGAGTATTAGGTGATAATTCTTGGATAATTTTCTCCAGGTCTCCATAAAAACATATGTTGTGGGTACTCATAAGAAGCGCCTCGGCAAGGCGCTTCTAATGAGTACCCACAACATATGTTTTTATGGAAAAACAAGAAAAATTATCCCAGAATTCCTCCTTAACAAGTCCTCTGGTTCAAATACTGTTGGATAAGTGGCATACAGTGTAGACTGTGTTCTGCACTGTTTTCTCAGACTCTCAGTCTCAATACTTAGGGTAAATACAGTATATGCTATATGCGTTACCACACCAGTGTGATTATCCACAAAGAGACAGTGTTGCAGGATGGACACTAAGGAGAAGTTTGTCTCAGTGATGGGATCTTTATCCGATGGACGACCCTCTGTATTAACATCATTCCTGCTAATGACGCTGATAGAGCACCCAGATCTTTTCCAGCAGCAGAGACTAGAGTTTCCTGTTTTGCTTTCCTTTTTTTTTTTTTTTTTTTTTTTTTTTTTTGTTGATTGCAGCTGTCTTTTTCGACCATTACCGACAGGTTTTGCAGGATAGCAGTACCTTAGATAAGCTGTTTTTTTTTCTTTTTTTTTTTTTGTTTTGTTTTTTTTTTGTGGGGTGGGGGGGGGGGTACTTACCCATTTAAAATTCCTGAAAAAACAACAACAACAACAAAAAAAAAAAAACAAACAACAAAAAACAAAAAGAAAAAAAAAAAAAAAAAAAAAGAAAAAAATTCAAATTAAATTTATGGGGTATATACCCAAAATACCAGTATCTCTTGCACCCATTAATAAAACAGGGTACCCAAAAGAAAATCCTGATACCTAATCCATTGAGAAATGGGTACGAATAGCCCAAAATACTCAACTGCTTAAAATCTTATCTAAGGCACTGAGATGGACAGCTAAGTTGCTTTTTTTCTCACTAGTGGGATCTTTAACTTGCTAAGGGGATAATCCCACCCCCACCCCCCCCCCCCCCTGCACAAGGGCCCTATCCGATCCTAAGATCCTAAGACCCAGAAAAATTCTCAACTCGAGCGGGGATCGAACTCGTGACCTCTTTTAGCTCCATAGGCCAATACATTTACCAATTGCGCTACTACATTTTTCATGCTGGGCAAATACTCGGCTGCAGCAAACTTTTTTTTTCAGTATTGTTTTGGGTATTCATTTTATTGATTTGGTACTTCTTCAGAATCGCAGTGGCACACCATTCTAATAAATTTTCAGAGTTACAAGGGGTGGGATCCATGGGACATCGATCACTCAGTAAAGAGTAATGCACTTGTCATTGGTAAACACTGTCCCCTTCCCAGTCTATGCGAAATCAATAGGACCACCAGACATGTCAGACAAAAATTTGTTCGCTCCAGCAAAAATTCTAAACATTTTAAATACATTATAATCAATAAGGCTGGCACGATTAATCGGATAATCGATTAATTGATCGATAAATTCCACGAAAATGATTATCATTACTGATTTGCTAATAATCGATTATTTGATTTCTGTGTTTGTTACTTTACCGTATTTACCCTTGGTATTCAGACACCTCAGCTCCTTACCATACATAATATGAACTTTGAACAAGTACAATTTACTATCCATTGTTGTATTTGAAAATAACTGGATGGGTGGCAAACAGTGTAGACCCTGATGAGACGCCGCATATGCGGCGTCTCATCAGGGTCTACACTGTTTGCTCAGACCTGGCTGACCGAGTATATGCAATAAAGAATAACATATGGTAAGAATCATGCTCAGACAGATAGAATCATGACCAAATCTTCAGTGATTATTAATCGATTATTGATCACAATCGCAGGACTGATAATCGATTACCTTTTCAGCTCCGATTAGCCAGCCTTAATAATCAATTGATAGACCGGGGTCAGACTTTATAACCAGTTTTCGCGTACTCTGCCTTCTCCACATACCATCAGGGTAAAGCGGTGTATAGCGGGGAAAACACACGAGGTTTACTTTTGGGTTGTCCCAGCAGTGCCGGGTTAGTGTCAGGGCTGTGACTTCGTGCCCGCAATTAGCGGGAAAATCGTGTTTTATAATAATCTAAAGGGGCGGAGACAGAGCGATAGGCTAGCCTCGTCCACTGGCCTAAGGAACTGGTTTAAAAGAGCGGGGGTAAAACCATCAGTCTGATCTTCACTGTCCCCGCTATTCCCCAATGGCATGTGTATGTCCTTGGGAGAGGGAGTGAGGGTACAAATGACAAGGGAGTAACAAAATACTTTGTAAAATAAACAGGTGAGGCAAAGACCGTGCTGGAACTGCCAGGTTAATGTGTGATCTGGTACTGCCCAGGTCAGTGTGATGTTCGTGTGTGCGCTAATTTGACCAAGAGAGAGAGAGAGAGAGAGAGAGAGAGAGAGAGAGAGAGAGAGAGAGAGAGAGAGAGAGAGAGAGAGAGAGAGAGAGAGAGAGAGAGAGAGAGAGAGAGAGAGAGAGAGAGAGAGAGAGAGAGAGAGAGAGAGAGAGAGAGAGAGAGAGAGAGAGAGAGAGAGAGAGAGAGAGAGAGAGAGAGATCATTGAAAAGCACTCACAGTTCCGATTGATTAACCTTTGGGCTAATTTAGCAGACGACAAATTGACGAAATTTTTCTCTTTTTTTCCAGAAAATAGGCTTTGTCATTTCATACAGAGTATCTCTTCGGAAGACAATTTGCATGAAATGCCTAAGCCTATATACTGAGAAAAATAAGAAGAATAAAACTGACGTCTGTTGAAAGTTTATCTCAGCATTCGGAGGATTAATATTGAGACCAGAGACCATAATTATCTTAAATAGTTAGTGGACTATATATACCCTAAGACAAACGGTGTTGACCCTGATGAGACGCCGCGTTCTCTGGCCTATAATCTGGGTCTGTACTATAACCTATCTGCCCGATACTTAAGATATCTACAGTTAACTACACAACATAGAATTCCCGTAATATAACCTGGCATAACCGTATATTATTTACAGGAATCATCCCCTGGACAGGGCGGAGTAGGCAAGATAGGCAACGTAGGGTAGAGTAAGAATGAGAGCTGCCGCACTGTATCCTGCCTAAGCCTTCCCACACCTACCCCATCCTACGGAGATAATTATAATGTGCAGGTGCCGTTAAAACTAACGGTAAATATGCTGACAGCCATTTGCCAGTGACTCTACCGTAAATATTACGGGAATGTTTTACAATGCAGTTATAAGACAGTAAAAAACTCGAAATGCTCAACATCTATTTGACTACACTTGTCAGAGTATTGGAACATCCTAAAAAGTATGAACATCCTATTGTCATTTGACTACACTTGTCAGAGTACTTTTACATCCTAAAATGCTGAAAATCTGTTTGACTATACATTTGTCAGAGTCTTGGAACATCACAAAAATGTTGACCATCTGATTGACTACATTGGTCTGAATTGAATATTGAAACATCCTAAAAATGCTAAACACCTGTTTGACCGCATATGTCAGACTTTTGGAACATATTTAAAAATGCTGAACATTCGTTTGACTATACTTGTCGGAGTACTGGTACATCCTAAATACACTGAACATCCGTTTGACTACTCTTGTCAGACAGAGTACCGGTACATCCAAAATATGCTGAATATCCGTTTACGGTTTGACTACAGTTGTCAGAGTAACTGGAACATTCTAAAATTGCTAACCATCTGTTTGACTACATTTGTCTGGATATTGGAACATCCTAAAAGCAATCAAAGCACGCAGAGTGCAGATGGGGGCGGTTGCCATAAACGTCTTTTCAGTGTCAAAAGTAATATGTAAATTCAAATGTCACATTTATAAAGTCCTTTTCGGTACCTGATGGCCCCTTTTCGGTCCTTTTCAGTGGAAAATGTCCGTTTCGGTGTTTAGTAGGACCGCGGCTCGGGTTACAGTTTTCACCCACGCAGTGGATTTGGCCCGTTTAATTGGAGTATTCATGTTCGTTCGCTGATATGATTAAATTCTTATGTCTTCCAAAGTTTAAATTTATTTATTCGCTGTTTATATGCATGAGTATGCATCCGAGTGTATATGTTTGAATGCAGAATTTGACGTTATTAACGTTTGGAGGGAACTGTTTGTTAGGTAGCTATTAGGTTGGTAGTAACAGGAAAACGGATTGTCGAAATGTGGCATGTTAAATCAGGTGGCAGTTTGGTAGCCGCCCCCAAGTCAAATCCAATTTTCTGGGAAAAATAAAAAAAAAAATATATATATATAATCAGTTTGTTTTCTTCAGAATTTGTCCATAGCATACTAAGCGTTAAAAGAGCTGAAAGTTTAAGTACCATTTCTATTGCTGAGTTTAAATAATGAAAAGGTCTACTAGTGAAACGTTAGAAGATGAGAAAAAGGGCTTTTCATACATGTTGCGTTTTGCTTTCAAATAGTCAAGATGGAGAGGTATGTCAAACTACATGTATTTCTGTATATACATAACGTCTGCATGGACAATTCCTTGTATTTCCTGCCCTCCTGGGAAACACCCATATATTACCGCTTGTTTGAAAACCTTGCATCACGAAAACATGCCTATATAATTTTGACCCCCTTAAACCCCACTTTTATATAGTAAAACTGGGGTTTACAGGGGTATACATTATTTTTCTTATTTCTGCTCAAAAACATACATTGTGGGTACTCGTTAGAACCGCCTCGCCGAGGCGGTTCTAACGAGTACCCACAATCTATGTTTTGAGCAGAAATATGACAAATATCGGAGATTTTTATCTGAAACTTTTCAGTTTTTTGGAGGTAAAATTTTCAATATATTTGAATAGGCATGTTTTCGTAATGGTAGAAATTAAGTTCAAGCTCATAAGACAGTCTGCCCATATCTCCAGATAAGAAGGGGCATCGGATTATGTTTTTCTTATGTCTCTATGAAAGCATATGTGGGTACTCATTAGAAGCGCCTCACAGAAGCGCGCGCTTCTAATGAGTATCCACAATATATGCTTTCATGGAGACATAAAATAAACTTCAAAATTTTCTGGTTGAAAATAGGGTCTTGTCTGGAACTGTGCTGCCACTACCGTATTTTCGTCAGTATTCAGACACCTTAACTTTTGTCGTACAAAAAAAAAAAAAAAACTGAAAAAACAACAACAAACAAACAAAAAAAACAAACAACGACAAAAAAAAAAAAAAAACAACAAAAAACAAACAAACAAAAAACTAAGTTCTTAATACCGGCTGATGTGTCTGAAATGCTGGCTGAATGGCAAACAGTGTAGACCCTGATCTGCGGCGTCTGATCTGGGTTTACATTGTTTGCCCACGCAAATTAGATTTAATACGGTATTTTGTTCTTTAATCAGCATGGTATAATTGTCTCTTGTATAGAGTTCAAGCAAGCCATTGGATCGAAATCGATGTTCTATGACAAACTGGAGTACTTCAGTAATTCATTGTCCTGTTCAGGGCCATGTTGGCATATTGGCATATCGGATTTCCTTTATTCCTTGTCCTAGCGCCAGTTAAGAGGGGAATTCAGAAATCGGAGGCAGGCCCCAGCAGGCACACCGAATCAACGTTGAAACCACGTCATTTCATTTAACGTTGTGTGCCAGCTGGGGCAAGGCAGATCGGTGTTTTCGGGGTGCATGTACACATTATAAATTTGCGCATCTGCGCAATCTAATCAGGCCACCAGCACATCCGCGCAGTCTGATCAGACAATTAGATTTCTGTTTCTGTTCATTAAAGAACTTTATTCATTCGTGAATATTATGTCCCGGTGGAAGTTGAAAAGAAAAAGTATAAAAAATAGGACAATCAGAAAAACAGCAGACAGAAGGGAAGAAAATTAGGAAAGTTTCCAGTCTGTATGGTCAGTTCCCAGCTAGCATTCTACATAAATTTACAGCGGGCCGTTATCGGCCCGTCAGCTACACTGATGGGCCGATAACGGCCCGCTATAGATTTATGTAGAATGCTTACTGGGTTCTTCACTGGGTAATCAGACTAATCCGGCTACAGTAACTGCCACTGGTATGGTCGCGCAAGCATCACAGCTCCGAAGACCCTCTGACATCTCCTGCTTAAAATGTACCAAGTTAGTGGCCTCGGCGATAGAAGCTGGCAAAGAATTCCAAACTGGTATAGTTCTAGAAAAGAAGCTGAACTTGAAAATACGTTCGAATCTCAATACCTCGAACACCGATGGCTCGCTCACCATGGCTAATTCGAACTCGGTTTTGAGTCCCTGCGAAATTCTTCCGATAGATCAAGAAAACAAATATTTAAGGAAGCTTTCTTATTTCATTATGAAATTGTACGAGGGTGAGTCAATAAGTATCCAGCCTAACTTATTTACGGTTGAGATCCACCCCTTCTTTTTCGATGTTATTGCCCTCTAGTGTGATGCACTTAGACCAACGGTGTTCAAGTGCCATCAGCCCAGAACTGAAAAAGTCAGGGTCCTTTCCATTGACCCACTCCTCAACTGCCATCACGACTTCTTCATCAGACCGGAAATGAAGTCCACGGATATCCTTTTTCAAGTTTGGGAATAGGAAGAAGTCGCTAGGAGCTAGGTCAGGCGAATAGGCAGGATGTGGTATTAATTCATACCCGTTTCGCTCTACAGCATCCATTGCAACTTTGCAAGTGTGGACTCTCGCGTTGTCCTGTTGCAGCAAAACACCTTTAGAGAGTTTACCTCGGCGTTTTTCACGGATGGCGGTTCTCAGCTGGTCTAACAAGTTTGCATAGTACACTCCAGTTATTGTACTTCTCTTGAGTAAAAAGTCCAACATAATAACGCCTTTTGCGTCCCAAAATACTGTGGCCATCACCTTGCCAGCAGATGGTTGCGTCTTGAACTTCTTTGGCCTCGGGGACCCAGGCCCTACCCACTGACGCTCTGAGCTTTATTCTCTGGCTCATAATCATCTACAGTCACCAGACGCAAAAGAAAATCATCTTTTGACCTAAAACGCTTCAACAAGGCGCTGCATACTGATGCTCTGGTTGCCATTTGCTCATCGCTAAGGGATTTGGGGACCCGACGGGCTGTTAGCTTGCGCATACCTAAACGATCATGTAAGATTGTTGAAACGCTACCATGTGAAATGCCTAATGCCTGCGCTATTTCTTCCACCTGAATTCGCCTGTCAGAGTATACCAGATCCCGAACTTTCTTACACATTTCTTCGTCGGTGGCATCCAGTGGGCGTCCAGACCTGGCTTTACCTTCTAAAGACGTTCTACCGCGTTTGAATTCCCCTACCCAGAATTTAACCTGAGCATAAGATGGTGCAGAAGACCCATAAACATCGGCTAACTCGCTGTGTATTTCCTTGCCTGTTTTACCTTTTAAATACAAGTACCGAATTATAGCACGTTACTCAACTTTAGATGAAAAGCATGCCTTTGCATCACTAGCCATGTTTGACATTCAATATCTTATTAAAGAATGACTCGATACGTGTGCAATTTTGTACCCATGTATAAAACATATATTGAAACAAAGCATGAAAATCATGACCATCTCGGTCCATCGGAAATGGGATAGGCTGGTTATTTATTGACACGCCCTCGTATGTTGTGTGTACTCATTAGAAGTACACTCAACATACAATTATTGTGTAGAAGATCGATAGATTTCCCAGAATTAGCGATACTTGCTTCCCGACCTGGCGTCATGATTAACCTTCATTGGCTCGAACTACCCATGGCTCGAACAACTTCCCATGGTCCCAAAGGTGTTCGAGCCATTGAAGTTCGATTGTATCTGTTCTGGCTGGGAACTGTCTCAACTTCTTGGAATGTGTTGTTTTTGTTGATGCTGACCAGTGTTACTGTGCTTTTTGCTTTTTTTTTTTTTTTTTTTTTTTTGCAAATTTACTTCTTTTGTGTAAAGCGCCAAGCAAAAACGACTTTCAGAACGATGTGGAAAGCAGAGGATCTGATTGTATCAGTTCCTGAGTTAACTTATTTACTTAGAGGACTAAGCATGCCTAGTAAAAAAGGTGGTTAGGTAAACAGACCGCGCTCGACATGACCCCATTGGGTTGACTGTGTCGTAAAACCTCAACACAAACAAACCTTATTCGGTTCATCTTCCAGGTCACAACTTCATTGTCTCAGTTCTAGTCTGACTTCCATGTCGTAGGCCTATTACTCGAGAATTCTTTGTGAAAATTAATGTTTACTGTGCTTTCGACATCTTTCAGAAAGTCGTTTTTTGCTTGGCGCTTTACACAAAAGAAGTAAATTTGCAAAAAAAAAAAAAAAAAAAAGCAAAAAGCACAGTAACACTGGTCAGCATCAACACAGAAGAAGTAGATCTAAATTTGCAAACTTTTGTCATGATTCAATGCAAAATCATTTGTCGTAACTACCTATGCAGAAAAAGTTTTATTCTAGTCATTGTTTATCAAAAAATCAAATATTTTCACTTTTTCTCATAGTGAAAATGAATGCAAGTTATACAGAAATCTGCTGGGTGAGTTATTTAGAGGCAGATTTTCAATTAAGTCCTACTTGTTCAATTTTTCTGAAATTTTCACAATAGTCATAAGTCAGACCAACTTTTGGCCGTAAATTTAATAATGGGTAAATAGATCTATTTGAGAACAAAACACAGAAGCAGAAAAGACATTTTTATAAGAACAAAATATTTTTCATTTAGGCCTAAAATAAAACGCTAACAAAAAAAAAATACACAAAAAACAACAAACAAAAAAAAACAAAAAACAAACAAACAAAAAAACATCTTTTCGATTGATTTCGATTGGACAGTAGTTTGTGGCCTTAGTTTTATATAATGGTGCATGTCCATGTATTATCGTAATAGATTTAACTATCAGTGTCCTCAAATCCTTTATTAATCCATAGTTTATCCAATTTTGTTTTGAGTTTGTCTTGAAAGAAATTCCATTCCTCAGCTGTTCTCACCGAGAATGAGTTTTGACTATGGAACGCATTTACTGCCTCTTGGTGACTGCCTTCTTGCTATTGTGTCAACTCTTCGTTATATCTTGTGCTTTCATCATTATATCCTGTGCTTTAACAATTATATTGGATGCAGGTGATATTATGTTATGTATACATACCATTATATCATAGGCAAACGTCATTGTATCATGTGCTTTGATCATTATATTGGATTCAGTTGATATTATAATATGTATAAATACCATTATATCATAGGGTAATGTCATTGTATCCTGTGCTTTAATCATTATATTGGATGCAGTTGATATTATAATATGTATAGATACCGTTATATCATAGGCAAACGTCATTGTATCCTGGGCTTTGATCATTATATTGGATGCAGTTGATATTATATTACATATACAAACCATTATATTACAGGCAAACGTCACTGTATCCTGTGCTTTGATCATTATATTGGATGTAGTTGATATTATATTACATATACAAACCATTATATCACAGGCAAACGTCATTGTATCCTGTGCTTTGATCATTATATTGGATGCAGTTGATATTATATTACGTATACAAACCATTATATCATAGGCAAACGTCATTGTATCCTGTGCTTTAATCATTATATTGGATGCAGTTGATATTATATTACGTATACAAACCATTATATCATTGGCAAACGTCATTGTATCCTGTGCTTTGATCATTATATTGGAAGCAGTTGATATTATATTATGTATACAAACCATTATATCATAGGCAAACGTCATTGTATCCTGTGATTTGATCATTATATTGGATGCAGTTGATATTATAGTACGTATACAAACCAATATATCATAGGCAAACATCACTGTATCCTGTGCTTTCATCATTATATTGGATGCAGCTGATATTGTGTTATGTACTAATAGTATTCTGGCATGGGCAAACGTCTTTGCATCCTGTGATGTCATTATGTTGAGTGTAATTGACATTATGTTATGGAAAAACATCACTGTATCATATGATTCCATCATTATTTTGGATGCTGTCAATATTAAATTATGGATACATACCAGTCTATCATGGACATAGCAGAACGGCTAAGAGCCAAGATTGTGCTATTCCGGATACAAGCATGAAACATTCCACAATTGTTAAGGTTGCTAAGCCGATGATTTTCTGATATAGAACCACCTTGACAAATTTCCTCTGCGCATGCGCGAAGTAAAATTCACTTCCGGTGTATACAATTTGCACCAAATTTGAGTAAACTGGTAAATACTTGCAACTGGTGTCAATAAATTTGACTCAAAGGGTGCATTATGCCTTCATAATAATTATTTCCCTGACAATGATGGATAGTTCTGCGCATGCGCAAAAACCTACTTCCGGTTTAGTGTATAATTTCTCCTACGTTTTACTGATCAATGGGACAAATGCGTGCCCTCTTTTAAACAGATATACATGTTTTACATGATGCCCATCCTTACAGCTTTACGAGTTATAGTAGATGGAAAATGGAAACAGGACACTGACTAACAAAGTATGTATGCGCATGCGCAAAACATTACATTTCTGTCACCAATGGTTTCATCAACTTTTGCACCTAAACTCGCGACTTTGAACTTCCTAATGTCTAAGAATATCTGATTTGATCATTTCATAAAATTGTGCCTGTTATATTTTTGGAGATCATTTACAACAACACGAATAAACACACACTTAGTTTGGTCCCCCGACGTTTTTGGGGTGCGCATGCGCAGAAAAAAAGTACATGAAACTTCTGAAATTTGTTTTGCGCTTCAGAAACTGTTTTTGATTTTGTGCTTAGATAGACATAGCCACAGAAAGGCAAAGACCTAATGGCAGTTACCTTAACTATCACAGCCACCGTCACAGGCACAAAGAGCCGTGCATTGCAGGGCTGCTTTGTTGCAATTACAACGCTTAGTTTTGCAACCCTGGAGACAGCCACACCTTACTAATTCAAGTGAAGTTAATGATGCCTGTGGAATTGTGGTCCATAGTGGACAAAACAATCCAATTTCCTGTTTCATCCAACCCCACTCTTCTGGACTTGGTAATGCTGGCGAGAGATTCAGCACTTGTCTCCAGATATGGCCTCCCTGATACGCTGCTCTCAGAATATGTTGGTGCAATGCTGCTTGCGTAGGAGGAAGCCTTTCCATTGATCGACCCTTCTTTGTAAATAATTGCTTTCTAGCAAAGTCAATACTTGTGCAAGTACTTGTTCCGTCATACAGTAGTATGACGAAATGTTCAATGCTTGATAAACAAGCTGTAGATGGCCTTTCTGGAGCTTTGCATAGTTGCTCAAAGCTTTCTGATACTTCAGGGAAGCTTACCCAAGTTTCCCAAGCACTCCGTTTACCATGGCCAAGGAAGGAAGAGGTTGTGTCACAGCGTGTTAGCGCGTGGAAGAATGGAAGACATTTAGATTTCCTTCTTCCTATCGCTTGTGCCACTAAATGAGATGCAATGTATTTTCTATGTTTTCCAACACCAAAGTCAAGCCAAAGTTCATCTATTCCAAGTTGTTCAAAGACAGACACAGCTAGCACTACAACATCTGTATCAACAGTGCGAACAATCATTTTCTTATGCCCTCTGCTCGCTGCATCTGCAGCATGAACAAACATCCTTGTGTCTGTCTCTTCATGCAAACATGGAGCAAGCGATGTTGTAGATTCTATCTCGAACTGGAGAAACTAACACTTCAATACCGTCTGTGACCACGATCTCCTTGTTTGAATCGGACGCCCAAGCAGAAGAAACCTGTGAGAGATAGTGGAATAATTATTCTTTATTGTCATCAACGCGCAAGAAATCTTGCCAGTTCTTTGGAACGGCTGTTGACGGGGTAACCCTTCGACGGATCCCTTTTCCACGCTTCTCTCGTGTTGAGGACTTCAAACTGTCAACTTTATATGTGTCCCAGACGATATCTACTCGGTCAACTGCATTTAGTTGCTACATGATATATGGTTTGAAAATATCTTGGGCGTACTGTTCAAATGTGGTAACTCCAATAGGTTTGAGCATCTGAACAATTGCGGCCCCATCTGAAGTGATTGCACTTATTTCCTGAGGAGATTCTGTCACAAAAGGGACAAGTGTCTCAAAACAGACAACCCAGCAAACATGTATATATGGGACCCATATGGGCAGAATCTGGGCATTTATCCCATTCGGGTCCTGCATGGGCCCCATATAGGCTTTTTTGCCCATATAAGACCTATATAGGTCCCATATTGGTAAACTTTGACCAGCAAACACGTATATATGGGAACCATATGGGCAGATTCGGGGCATTTATCCCCATTTGGGTCCTACTTGGGCCCCATATAGGCTTTTTTGCCCATATAAGACCCTTATAGGTCCCATATTGGTAAAATTTGATAACTATAAAAATACATTTTAATATATGGGACCCCCGAGATAAAATATGAAATAATCCTGGAAAAGTGATATTTTCTAGATACATAATTGGGGCCCAAATGGCTCCCATGTGATACAGATATTGGACCTCTATGGTTCCAATGTTGACCTCCCATTACTGTATGGGACCCATATGGGTATTAAGGGGAACAACTCTACCACTATTTAAACATAATATCAAAAAATAGTAAATTTCCTGATATAAATGCAAATAATAATGATAATAATAAAATAAAAATAATAGTTTGTTCATTACAAAATGAAAGTATCTATTAAATTTATCTTAACTATTTTCCCGACATGGACGTCGATTCATGGTCATATTTTTATTTTAACTCGTATGTCCCTATTATTTTTAAAATTGAGAGGTATATATAAATACGCATGATGCCAACATTTCCAACTATTCAGACCATTATTACGCCTAGCTCATACTCGACGTGCCCTGGGTTGAGTATAAAGTGGACAGGGCGGCGCTTGGTGACAGACAGCGGCACCAAGTGTGCATGGGTGATCCATGAAAGCAAGACTGTACAAATACATGTACATCATAGCAATCGCCGCTGCCTCTATGTGCCTCGGGTGCCTGGTAGCGTTAAAAATCCGCACAACAACAACAACAACAACAACAATTTCCAACTATTAAAAAAGACGCCTATATTTTTAAGGCAATAACTTGCACACGTACATAGGTCTCTATCGGTTGGGACCTTACCAGTCCATCAAATGGGCTGGGACTGGGGACTTATAATCATTTGTGTAAAAATGTGTACAGATTGTTTTTCTGGAAGATAAATGTGGGTTGATTTTTCCCATACTGGACCCATATAGTTCCCACATGGCTTTGCCCATGTGGGTCCAACATGTAACCCTGTTGCAAATCCCACATGAGTCCCTTATGGGTTGCCCATGTAGGACCCATATAAATACCCATTTAGGGCCAATGTGGGTCCTATATTTTTTGCTTGCTGGGAAGTAAATCTGATTTTGCAGAGAATCGTAATTTTCCAGAGTCAGACAAAGACGGTGGAAAGGCTTGGTTCTCGTGTTTGAAGAATTCATCAACATCACCACCTCTATGCTGACATCCGATGTATAGTTTGGAAAATAGAGCAGTGTCATTCTTGGCAAGGGCAAGCTCAGTTTTGCCTTTCGGTTGCGCCTTCTTATCCTGACTGTTAAATAGTACCAACTTATTTCTTGGTATACTGTCATACAGTGGCGTCGTTCTGTGAAAGAGCCTCTCCTCAACAAATGTATCAAACTGCTCCTGACCGATTCGTTTGATTCATCTACAGTTTTCCGCATGGCTGAGTCAGCAATATCTTTCGTGTCAAGAGATATTATATCACTACTTGCTTCCAGAAATGGATTACCAGATTCTTCGAAGTAGGATACCAAAGCAGTCACTTGTTCAAAGAATGTTTTCTGAATGGCTTCCTGTTGTTCATGGTGACGTGTTTCATCGACATCTTCAGTCGTTAGCTGGTCTTCAAATTCAGCAATTATTCTTGTGATCTCTGGACCCGCCAGCATCCATCAACGGAGTGCACCGGGATTTTCTGTTAAACCCACAGCTCCTCCATCCCCCTTGACATATGCGTTGTTTTGTTCACGTGCGTGATCTATCGCGATTGCGGAAAAGAATCTCTGACTTTTCTGAATCGTAAACTTGCCAGCCTTAAACTCGTTTGCGATTTCTGGATGTTTTGATTCAAGACCAATCATATCCCGTATATGAACTGGTAAATACCTTGCATAATTAGTGTGATCCAATGCTGACAGCCAAGGTGCAAGCTGTGTCAGTGAGTCGATGTATAGACCGAAATCGGACGTCCGGAGAATCTGACGAAAATCAAGATGGTGAGTATCAATTCGAGAGTGAGACTCCAGTATTTAAACTGTGGGATAGCCTGTTGCTGCTGCAAACACCTGCCATCAAAGTCTAACATGTCATCGGGGCTGGCTGCAGTCTTGTACTCTTCATATGCATGTTTTTGTAAAATAAACAATGCAGCGGCTGCTACCTGATGAGCATGCCTAGTCCTAGTTATGTGGCTGGCTTTAAGGAAAGAATCTGCCATACCAACTTTAGCAACCCCTGCTTGTACAAGACAGTCTGTCCAACCACTGCCATCCAGCCATCCACCGAGGACTTTGAAAGCTGCCATCTCGATATGAAGACCTCCTAACATCACCACAAATTGGTCTTCACCAAATTGCTCTGGCCAGTTCCATTGTACTTGTTTGGCAATGGCATAGAGGGGTTGATCAAAGGTAACACTGGAATTTGGCTGGGGTTGAGAAATTGGACTGCCTTTCTAACAACACTCATTGAGTGCCTTATCATTGCAGGAGAGTGAGCTTGTTCCTTAAACAAGGGGAACATAGCTCCAAGAGAAATACTTTGAGACAGCTCATTATGTAAACTGGCATGGTAAGCTGCCCAAGATATGTATTCATCCTTTTGTACGTCGCCCTGCGTCAGTTTTTCGAAAACATTTTCTAGCCAGCTTTTTTCGCATTGAAAGGCATTTGGTAAAGACATACCGTTTCCTATAAGATCGCCATTTTGGGGCGGTACCACGGGAGTAGATGATGGGAGAATCAAAGGCGGTACAGTTGTGTACGATTCTTGTAATGTGTTAATGGCCTTGCTGGTTGAAGATATTTCAATGACTACGACATCACGAGATTGGCCCTTATTTTCAGCTGTTGGGTGCTGAAACATTGATATGCCAGTATTTATCATATGCAGGAATTCTCGTACTACAGGTACTAATCCGCACCAATCGGTCCCTTCTGTGACGTCACAGCATGTCGCTAGTTCTCAGACAGGTACTAGTGTGGAAATGTATAGAATTATATAGAAGCCCATCATTTAACTAATAAAATCATTTATTTTCAATAATACAAGATATTATTATAACCTCGCAATAGATGGGAAAATGTATCTGCTTCAATTTGATACCAAATTTGTTGAAATAAGATAAATTTTAAAATGGCCCAGATTGTAATGAATGCTACAAGGGTTTTTCCTTATTAAGTCTTTGTATTTTACAACAAAAATAAAAAATTGCCTTGATTCAGTCGCCCAAAAGTCATATTTTTTAAAATTTCTCCGTTCATTATAACCTCTCATTCGATAGATCTATTTAATATCTATAGTTATGTAATAAAATAATGAATAAATTATTTTATTAAAAATGGCCCACAGGTTGCAGAATATAGCTATATTTTAAAAATGCGGAGAGAAAATGTGTAATGATTACACAGACGCAGGTCTTGTGTACACATGATACTAGCATGAATTGCAAAACAGGTTGTAAGAATTGGAAAATAAAAAAGAATTGGTATCCATTGATAGTATTTTAAAGATTATTTAGCTTCAAAAAGGAAAATAAAGATATATATTTATGATAATATAAACTTATTTATTTAATTTTTGTTTATGTCGAATTATGTTTTTAATCGGCAATTCATTGAAGCTTTAATGAAAATTTGATATAATTACTTTTGACCATAGGAAAACTACAAACTGCTTAATTACTTGTTTTTTGTTTTTTTTTGTTTGAAAAAAAATGCTTTGTCGGGATACAAGAAAAATACCTAAATGCGCGGCCACTCTTGCGATGTTTTCTTAATAACAATTACTGCTAATGAATGCCAATTATGTCCTTATCTTGACAAAACAAAACAACGAAATCACTTTTTACATAATTGACATACATGCTTATGCGCAATTTTAATTGCACAAACAGAATCAAATCCAACATTTGATCTTTTTGCATAAACTAGCACTTTAATTGACACGATTTGCTCATTTTAGATTCCTGTACACAAATAAGGACTAAATGAATGAGATTGAGTCTCTCTCTCTCACTCAAACGTTCTCTAAATCTGTGAATAACAAGAGTCTCTCCAAATAAAAGCAGCATTAAATATGACGTGCAACCATTGTAGTTCCAGATCAGCATGTGCATACATTTTTTTCTCTGATAGAATGTGCAAGCTCTATTCAACATTAGGTGTTAAATATGTATATTTAATAAAAAAAAATATAATATTTAAAACAAAATACATTAAAACAAAATGATAATTGATATTATTTTCAGAAATTTTGTTTCATAAAATGGTTATTTAGGAAATTTAAACATAATGATACTAATGATATTATTATTATTATTAGTAGTAGTAGTAGTATTTACTACTACTATTATTATTAGTATGTTGTACATCACAATTCCGAAGAATAAATATTATTAAGCTGGTCATATTCGAAATGTTTTATTTGTAAAATAGCCACATGGACAGTTTATACTATCGTACATGTGTATTTAGGGGTAAAATATTGGTAATTACCGTATAAACCCTATTAGACACATTAAATTACTATCATACTGAAAATTGATCAAGTCCGTTTGGCTACCTATTGACACAGCTTATACCTGCTATCTGAGTGGCAAACAGGGTAGACCTTT
The DNA here is from genome assembly GCA_964016985.1 of Anodontia alba. NCBI lineage: Eukaryota > Metazoa > Mollusca > Bivalvia > Lucinida > Lucinidae > Anodontia > Anodontia alba. The sequence continues at coordinate 10,721,061 of OZ024821.1, forward strand.
GTTAAGATACTCTGTGATGTAATGTCTGATCAGGGTCACTGCCTTTTCTTATGGTGTGTTTATCAGAATCCCGAGGTTAAATACTATAAACCACTTTCTCAGTCAGATTCAAAAAATTGTTCAGTACACACCTTTTCAAACATTACTCTAAAGACAGTTGTTTCAAAAACAAACCTGGGATACAAGATGATTCGATCAAGTTCTACTCTTTACAACACTTGCCCTATCTTTTTAATAATGCCATTACAGAACCAGCTGATTTGTCTAAACATTGATGGGTAAGTGTAAAATAGTGTAGACCCTGAACACACAATGCGTAATGTGACATTTGATTTGGGTCTACACCGTTGGCACAGACCTCTCTGTCTAAAAATCTAGGATAGTAGTAACAGTCATAATCCAAGGAAAACGACATTTTATCCATATTTGCTAATTACCCAACACAAAAATAACACGAGTCTCTCCAAATAAAAGCAGCAACCATTGTAGTTCCAGATCAGCATGTGCATACATTTTTCTTTGATAGATTGTGCAAGCTATATTCAACATGCAGTATAGACTGATCAATGTATTTCAGCGGACACACAGACTAATCGGGTCTACATTGATCGCAAAATTCATAAGGCCCATTTTTGTTTTTGAAAAAGATTCAATCATATTTGTTTCTTATGTTACTTGAAGACATCTCAAAGTTCTTGAAACGATCAACAAAACATTTTACTTTCATTTATATTAGCATTAAAAAAATTGTTCAAACATATATAAATACAAGTTAAATAACAGCACGTTGTTTATTTTCTGGTTCCATTTGTCTACCATTATTATTATTATCCCGTGGGAACTAGAAGCCTCAGGCCACTGGACAATGTAATAATAGCTTAATCTATACCTCATGCAATAAAAACAAAGTGGTCAAAATATCAAATGAACATCAACATTTGAAAAGGACCATTATAACTATGATCAAGGAATATGGGCAAACAAAGCACCATCTTTAACCGTGTAACTAAATAAACACTAATTACTGTAGAATATATTGATTAAGATTTAAAACCCTGATCAGAGTGTGCAGATGCGCAGACTGATCTGGATCTTTAGTGTTTGCATAATACATAATTTCCCCTTTTTTTCATAATCTGACACAACTGCCCTTTATCTGAGACAGGTCACGTGGTCCTGCAATTCTTGAGATGATAAGATAAAACTAGAAATAGCATATTCTACATTAATTTTTATGAAAGTTTTTTGACAGTTTGTCTATTTTTTTTTTCTTAAGTTTAAATGATTGTTAAACAACGTTCATGCATCAAGGGAAAAGTGATGATGATATTCTTATTTTTCCCAGAAAGTAGGCTTTGACATGTCATGCGAATTGTCTCCAACAGAGACAGTTTGTATGGACTGTCAAACTTTATTTTTTGTTGTTTTCTTTTTTGTGGGGGTGGGGGAGGGGTAAAAATTTTAACCCTTAACCTTTTCCACTCTCTGGGCTACTTCAGCAGCAAAAAACTGGTGATATTTGTTGAATTTTCCCCAGAAAATAGGATTTGACATTTCATGCAAATTGTTTGCAATGGAGATGCTTTGCAAGAAATGTCAAACCATTTCCTTTTTTGGGGTGGGGGCGATTTGATCCCTAAACGTTTATCACTTTCTGGGCTAATTCAGCATGCGATAAAGAGGTTATTGTCTTAGTTTATCCAGAAAATAGGATTTGACACTTCATGCAAATAGTCTTCGTTGGAGACAATTTTCATGAAGTCAAATCCTGTTTTGAAAATAAAACATACAGAGGAAAATTGTTCAGGATAAGTATTTGGTGATTGTATTTTTTTCTCCATAAAAACATATGTTGTGGGTACTCATTAGATGAGCCTCACCAAGGTTCTTCAAATGAGTACTCATAACATGTTTTTTGCTTCACCGAGGTGCATCAAATTAATACCTACAACATATGTTTTAATGGAGAACTGGAGAAAATTGTCCCATATTTATGTTGTCTGCAAAACTTTTACCCAAAGTGCTAACTGATAAGTACTATGCTAATTCGCGCCACCAATGGGTCCTAAGTTTATGAAATAGCTAATTGTCTTTATGCTGTGAATAAATAGCCCAAAGCTATTTATGTACCTCTCTTGAAAGAAATGTCCTGTTTGTACACCTCTGTCCAGCTGATGGTCTGTGTGAGCTTTGCAGACTGGTTTCAAACTATATGTACTAAATTATCAAATTACCAATAATTTAACCTCTAAATTTGCGTGTTTTTTTTTTTTTTTTTTTTTTTTTTTTTTCTAATCATGTATGTACCCTAATAGTACTACTATGCTCAGGCACAGGATGGCCAGTAGGATTGTTTAGCATAAGCATCTGCACATACTGATCTTAACAATCAGATCTGTAACATACATTAAGCAAAGAGCATAACCTTGCTCAGAAAGCGCAATGGGGTCTTGGTCCACAAAGGGCACATACCTGAAGGTTGCTTAAAACACAGTAATATTTGATATTACTCGTTTATGCTAAAAAAGGGATATTGACAAATAGAAAAGAACTTTAGACCCAGATCAGACGCCACATATCATGGTGTCTGGTGAGCATTGATTTAACACACTTGATTGCATTCTGATTAATAGGTTTCTTTAATCTGTGGTGATAGTACTGATGTGAAATAGGTTACCTAGATCACCTTAAAGAGTAGGTAGCTTTAATTACTGTACTAACAAATGTCTTAGGATAACCTAACTTAATAACGGAGGTATGGAGACTGCCCTTTGAGGTTAAGAAGTGGATGACATAGGCCTTTCCCCTGTACTCATTATCCATATGCTTTCTTTCTTTCTTTCTTTCTTTCTTTCTTTCTTTCTTTCTTTCTTTCGTATTGTAACAACAAATGTCTTCGGATAACTTAATAACGGAGGTACGCAGACTGTCCTATGATGTTAAGAAGTGGATGACATAGGTCTTTCTCCCGTATTCATTATCCATAGGCTTCTTGTTTTCTTTCTTTTTTTCTTTAGTTTATGGTTATCATAAAGTAATTTTTTTTATTCATTCATTCATTTTTTTTTCAAATTACTTATATTTAATTAAATTTTCCCATTTGTTTTCTCCAGGTGAAATGATCGCTTTTCTTTCAAAAGTTGTACCAAACTATCATCAGTAATTAAATACAACCTTAATTAATCAACTCATTTGTTCTCTTAGATTAACTATTGTTCTTCATTTTAAAATCTTACTGAATTACCATTCATTAAATATAACACTTTTTTAATTTATTAATTGCTTTTGTTTTCTTAGGTTAAACTATTTAAATTCGTTTAAAAATCATATTGAATTATCTATAACTAAATACAACACTTTTTATTCAATTTGAAATAATGAAATAATAATAATAATAATAGTAATAATAATTTATTTTAATCAATTAATTAATATTTTGTTATTATCATTATTAATCAATTCTTAGGTTAAACAATTGATATTCTTTTGAAAATCATACTGAATAATCTGCTGACATTCATTCATTCATTCATTCTAACTCGGACCTATTCCAGTGTATATTGGATCCAAGAGCAATGCATCCACACATGATTTAATCTGAATTGTAGTAGTACTGTAGGTGTGTGACACTGGGTTGATTACACACCAGCTACACAGGTAAGACGACGCTTATGGGCCTCCAGTCAAAGGGAATTAATCGAAACCGATCTAAATTGGAATATCGATAAACTGAGTGACAGTTCCTGTAGTACGATAATTCCTGGTAGTGTGAAAATGTTTCAAGAACGGTACGCTTAAATCATAGTTTAACTGCACCTATTACAATTCAACGCATGTTCGGTAACAGACCGAAACAAGCAAAAATGGACCGCGCATTCAACAAAAAATGGACTGCGCATGCGCAATATACATTTTCCAAGTGAGCTGTATATCTGGAAACGCTTTGTCAGTCAAGCTATGCAACTGTACCAAGTTTCATTATTCTTATAAAAAGGTAGGCCATGGTGTTGTATCTTACACAATTTTCATGTTTATACCAAAAACGGGTTGTGCGAAAATGCACTGCGCATGCGCAGTACACATTTGTCAAGGTGGTTCTATATCTAAAATGCTTAGTCGGTCATGGTCTACAACTGTGCCAAAAACCATGCTTGTATCCGGAATAGCACAATCCATTGAAAATATGGCTCTTAGCCGTTCTGCTACAAGACCATTGTATCCTGTATTTTATCATTATATCAAACGTACATATTGTTATATCATGGACAAGCTTCAATGTTCTGCGTGATTTCAAAATTATATCCTGTGTATGGTGGCATATTTCTGCCACGAGATAGCTAGATAGTTATCACGGTAATTAAAACAATATCGTAATAACCTTTAAATTTTCTGAAAATATTATCTTGATAGTTTTAAGTTTCCCGGAAATATTGCGATAATTTAGAATTATTATCTCATTTATTTTGCGTTTGTGCTCAGATCTGCCATGAGATAGCTAGATAGCTACCGCGATGATTTCAGAAATTATCGCGAAAGCTCTAAGTTTCCTGAAAAGATTATCTAGATAATCTAAAGTTTCCTGGAAATATTATTGCGATCATTTAAATTGATTTAAATTAAATTAAATCATTTAAATTATTTTCTCGATATTTCCGCCATTTTTTATTCATCTATAAATAGATATCTGTATTTTGGAACACATTTGTTATTATTGTGTGTGTTTCTGCTTATAGATGAGTGGACGGTTCTGGATGTTTCCAAGGGCCGTGAAATTAATAATGTAGCAAGATCACGTGGAACTACTTATGTACTGAGATCTATCCAACTCATTTTATTTTTAGATTATTTCTTCCGAATTCGATATAACAAGTAAAAAACACTCAACTAGGGAGGAAACAATCTATTTCAGCAAATAAATAATAGCACTACTACTACTGCTACTACTACTACTAACATGAACATCCCGCATTCGTTTTGGTTCATTCCGGTTAGGCCCATTCCGGTATTCATAGCGGAAATATCGAAATAATAATTTAAATCATCACAATAATATTTGCAGAAAACTTTATCAATATAATATTTTCAGGAAGTTTCAGGATTTTTTTTGATAGTTTCTGAAATTATCGCGATAGCTATCTAGCTACTTCATGGCAGCTCTGGGCACAAACACAAAAAAGCGAGGTAGAAATTTTTAATTATCGCATTAATATTTCAAGGAAACTTTAAACTATCCAGAAAAAGTTTTCAAAAAGCGTAAAACTATCTCGATATTTATTTAAATTATCGCGAGTGATAGCTATCTAGCTATCTCGTGGCAGAAATATGCCACCATACAATTCAACTGGCAATAATAAATGATGTTTGCCACAGACATAATGGTGGCTACCCATCGCATAATGATGACATGTTGTTTGCTCAGGACATACTGATGACAGCCCAGGACATAACAATGTTTGACCAGGATATAATGATGACTTGGCATAACAACATTTATACACGCACAAAGAGACAGTAAAGTGGCACCATACAATGATGATTTCCAAAGATATAACGATAAATATGGAAAACATAATACCGTTTCCCCAGAATATAGTGGTGCCTGTTCCGACATAATGGGATTTGCCCAGAACATAATGAAGTTTTTCCAGGATAAAATGAAATTTGTCTGTAATATAACGGTACGTTTACACAACTTATTGTCATGTATACCCAACATAATTATAAAATCACAGGACACAATAATGTCTGCATATGATATAATCATATTTATGCATAGTATAATAGTATCTGCTACCGACATCATGATGAAATAACAAGATACAATAATGTCTACCCTTGATATAATCCTGTGCATGAATAATAAAATATTACTTGCACCCGGCATCAAGAAAAAAATCACAGGATACAATGGTGTTCGCCTATCATATAATGGTTTGTATACATGATATAATATCAACTGCATCCAATATAATGATAAGCCCAGGATACAATGACGTTTGCCTATGATATAACGGTATGTATACATAATATAATATCAACCGCATCCAATATAAAGATTAAAGCACAGGATACAATGACATTACCCTATGATATAATGGTTTGTATACATAATATAACATCAGCTGCATCCAATATAATGATAAGCCCAGGATACAATGATGTTTGCCTATGATATAACGGTATGTTTAGATAATATAATATCAACTGCATCCAATATAATGATTAAAGCACGAGATACAATGACGTTTGCCTATGATATAACGGTATCTATACATATTATAATATCAACTGCATCCAATATAATGATTAAAGCACAGGATACAATGACTTTTGCCTATGATATAATGGTATGTATGCATAAGTTAATATCAACTGCATCCAATATAATAGTTAAAGCACAGGATATAATGATGAAAGCACAAGATATAGCGAAGAGTTCACACAATAGCATGAAATCAGTCACCAGGAGGCAGTAAAGGCGTTCCATATTTGACGTACAAATATGGCATCTTGGCTTAAAAAGAGCGTATACATGTCCGCTTACATAAAAGCCCGTGATACTGCAAAAATGCGCAGGCTGAGTTTGACATTCACTGTAAGCATGCTCCCGAAGACAGGTTTTGCATAGTTTGACATGGCTGGTTTGTGTTCCTTTTAACTGTTTAAACATATTTTAACACCACCTCGTTTAACGTCATCTTGAATCTTTTTGCACGAGGGAACCAGATTGTCTGTCATTACGTCATAATGTTTTCGTCACCGTGTATAGTGTTTGGTTCCCACCTTTGTCTTGGTTCAGAATTATACAAAATTTAAATAAAACACAAGAAGCAGGGAGCCAGCGGAAGACAAACAAACTGGGATGAGAACGAATGATAATTTTTACGGGTGTAAGTGATGTATTTGGAATTTTATTCGTCCATCATTTTTGATTAGGTAGAGGGCCCTAAGTGTGTCGGTTTTAACATGAGCCGTTTATGTCTTGGCCGTTTCATTTAGAGCAGTTTTGCCTGATACCTATTATAAACCTCTTTCTTTTGTGTTTCGGTAGTTTTGGAGAGCTGTGTAACCGTCACTGGCGTCAGTGTAACATTTCCTCGGCATCTCCATTTTTATGCCCCCCCCCCCCCCCCCCGCATATTCGAAGAATAGCGGAAGAGCATTAAGTGTTACCCTGTCCGTCCCGTACGTCCGTCCCAATTCGTGTCCGGGCCATAACTCCTAAACCGTATGGAATATATTTATGAAAATTTACAGGTGCATGCATGACATTGAGACGATGTGTCATGAACAAGGAAGACAACTCTTGCTTGTTTGTTTTTTGAATTAAATGCCCTTGACTTAGTTCCATACAGTAAACCATGTCTGGGCCATAACTCCTAAACCGTATGGAATATATTTATGAAACTTTACAGGTGCATGCATGACATTGAGACGATGTGTCGTGAAAAAGGAAGACAACTGTTGCTTGTTTGGTTTTTGAATTATCTGCCCTTGACGTAGTTCCATATAGTAAACCATGTGTGGGCCATAACTCCTATATGGAGTATGTATATGAAAATGACATTGAGGCATGTAATGAACATGGAAGACAACTCTTGCTTATTTGGTTTATGAATTATCTGCCCTTGACTAAGTTCCATATAGTAAACCGTGTGTGGGCCATATCAACCTTCATAATAACTTCATGCTGTACCTGTCACAATTACATATGTAACCTTTTTCTGAATGGCATTTTGGTGGAGGCATCCGTGTCCTATGGACACTTTTTCTGGTTTATTTTAAACTTTCAGCTGTTATAATACAGATATCGGATCTACTATAGGGATTACCCATGGTTTTTCATGCATTTACATTTGCTGGGTCCCAAGTAAGCTGTTTGAACACGAGGCCGCTAGGTCGAGTGTTCAAATATCTTCCGAGGGCAAATGTTATTGCAATGAAATAACAATGGATGATCGTTGTTCTTGCATCTTACGATTCCAACGGCAAATTGTGATGAAAACGCCCCAAAGCTCCATATAAACTCTTCAGATGCGACGGCAAACCAACATGGCGCCTAATTTAGAATGTTGTTTACAATGACGTCAGTTGCGCACTGACCGTCTGACGTCATCATAAAATTCTAAAATGCTACATTTAGGGCGATAACGTTACTTCGCTCACCGTAACGTAAACAAAGCAAGGCCCATCTTGTGATATCAAAAGTTCAAAATCCATGTTCAAACAGCATGTGAATTTCATGATTTGAACATGGGTTTTGTTGTTTGAACACGGCTTCTGATCCATTCAAGAATAGCTTCAAACAGCTATGTTCATAGGATTTTATGGAAGAATATAGGGATCACCCATGGTTTTTCATGCATTAACATTTGCCGGGTCCCGAGGAAGCTATTTGAACATGAGGCCGCTAGGCCGAGTGTTCAAATATCTTCCGAGGGACCCGGCAAATGTTAATGGGTTTTGTTGTTTGAACACGACTTTTTGCCCATTTAAGCATAGCTTCAAACAGCTATGTTCATAGAATTTTATGCAAGAATGTCCTTTTGACCTCATTAGGAAAGACGTTTTTTGCTTGTTCCGGTGGTTTTGGTGGGCACCCTTGCTGAGAGGCATGCGCCAGCGGACCCATTTGGGAGACTAGGGTGTACAGATTAATGATAGATAACCTTTACTATATCATATAGATCATAATAGGGCAGACCCAAAAACGTGAAGGCAAAAGCAGTTGAAATTAAAAAAAAAAAATGAAGAAAAAAATGTCTGTTATTAAAATTTGGCGATTGAAAAGTGTTGCAGGACAGCTGTCAGACGGTCCAAAAGTTTTGTCGGACAAAACGAAAATTGCCGGTTTTGTCAGACAGTCCTGCAGTTTTCTTGAAGACTGATAATGTAGCAATTTGTAGGATCTTCTAAGCTACTGGTGTTGTTTTTCAAGTTTGATGTTTTTTAAGACTATCTCTTTACTTCTTTCAGAGTGAGTAAATATGGACAGAAATAGCCATGCGCGTAAGTATTATTTTCCCATAGATCTTTCTTTGTATTTTCAGTCTACTCTCTCGTACCGTTTGTACACGGTGCGCATATTGAGCAGACGTTATCAAGGGAGGTAATTAAGTGATCATCGGTTTGAGAAGGGGCGAAAGGCTGTTCCGGCCAAGCATTGGGGTGGGTCGGGATTTGTCGGTCCTTTAATTTTTATTTTATTGTTTTTTTTTTTTGTTGTTGTTGTTGTTTTGTTTTGTTTAATGAAAAAAAAAGAAAACATTAGCAAATATGGAAGGTCATTGTGCACTTGCTGATTCCCAACAGTGGATAGTGTTAAGATACCAGTGTAGAGCGGAGACCTTAATCAGACTGTGCGGCTTTGCTGTCTGGTCAGTTATATCTTTACTTTTCATATTATATTATGTCCTTGAGACACTGGGTTCTTCTTAAGATGAGGCCTATAGTTATGTACGAGTTAACCTTAGAGCACTAATCATAACTACAGTAAAAGCACAGACACCTTAAAGTATTTTTTTTATTTTGCATAGGGTCACAAGTTATTATTCGACGTAGTCGTTTAAGCTCATCGTTTTGAGCAGCTGTATGAAATCACAAATATGCCATATAATCAAAAAGAATCTGCACAACGACCTTTTCTGTTATTACCATAAAAGGGCACGTCATCTTAGTCATTGTACATTATGCTTTGAAAGGTGTTTTCAAGATCACGGTAAAACTGCGAGGTTAGGACAAACCTAAACAGGAAAATACTAAAAAATAAAAACAGGGTACTTATAATTCTTTTCGAACCATACTGTACTCTTTGTCCTTCCATACGCACATTATGGAGTTATGTTTATTTTTAGCTGTAAAAAAATGTAGCTGCTTAGCAATATATAATTAGTTTTTGGTTGGCACCTAAACAGCCTCCATAGCTCAGTCGGGAGAGGGTTCGCCTACCAAGCGGAAGGTTGCGGGTTCGAAACTAGGATTTTTTTTTTTTTTGTCCCGTTCCCTTTTTTCATTGTTATAAGTATGTAAATATACTTTTGTTCTTACGTCGTGTATCTGTTTTTTACAGATATTACTTGTTAGTATTATTTTTAGGTTTACGGGAGAGCCTATTCTACGATTTTAACCCCTCCAGAAAAATGAAATTTGCATGTCAATTTTTTATTTTTATTTGATGTCCCTACCCTTGAAATTTAGGGTTGAAATATTGCATTTTTACATGTAGTTTCAATATTTTTGTTTTTATTCATACCTGCCGACAGCAACTATTTAAGAAATCTCCCGTCAACCTATCTCTCTCTCTCTCTCTCTCAATGTGAAGCGATAACTTACCATTCAATTTCCGCCCACGAACACTGTCTGAAAATGGCGGTGAAACATCCGCTCTCGCGGAATCTCTTCATGTTACGAACTAAATGAAATTTCGGCAAGTGTCTTATCTCTGCTATTGATTTCAGATAAGGCTTGGCATTTCATGTAAATTGTCCATGTTAGACAGATGATTATCATGAAAAGCCAGTCTTATGTTCCCTGAAAAATGACTTAAGAAAAGTAGAATGTAATGTCGTCTGCTACAATTTTGCTTAGCACTTTTTTCTTTGCTTGATGCTCTCTGGCTTGAGATAAACTTAGGAGCTTCAGAACATACCAGTCCAGGGATCTCGGGATGGGGGGCAGGGGGGGTGGGTAATTTCCTATATATGGCATAGTACGGATGTGCGTGCCGAATGGCCACCTTTTTCAGCGCTGCCAGGTATATGATTAGCCCCCTTTTTTCAACAAAAAGTATATGACTGACCTGATTTTTCTTGATTCGTATGTTATAGGACCCACTTTTCTGACATCTCGGTATATGCGTTTGAGATTTTCGAGGCTGCTTGTTCTCTTTGTATTCAATGAATTGACTGTTATATTTGTGTAACTACCACCAGTGAATGGGTATAAAAAGCAAACGCATCATAGGTCAGCATTTCAGAAGATCAAGTATACAGATGGGTCCGTTTTTTCAAAGGTCAGGTATATGAATGGGGTGGGTTTCGAAATTCTGGCTCCCACACCCGTACCACAATTACCCCCAAGTGATCACCCGAGTCCAGGATACCAGTATATTGGCAAAAGCAAAAGACATACCAGCATACCAGTGTACTCAGAAATGGGCAAAAGCAAAAGATAACCTGTTATTTGTACCAAAACATATCTTTTGGGTTCTCACTGGAGTCGCCTGATCAAGGCGGTTCAAGTGAGTACCCAGAATATATGTTTTGGTGCAAGGATACCCAAACATATCCCATTTTAGAGGGTCAGGATGGGAGGAGCTAGGTATCAAAAATCGCTAATCATTAAAATTTTAGCCCTTTAATCAATAATTGATGAAGTCATTTTCTCAAAAATCAGTATATATTTTTTGGACTTAATGTGTACATGTGTATGTTTCAGATGATAAAGATGACAGAGGAGAGGCGGATGGGGACATTGGGTGTTGTGGATATATCCTGATGGCGATTTCTGTCTTCATTCTGATCATCTTCTTCCCATTCTCGCTGCTTTGCTCTCTGAAGGTAAATCCTGTTCAAGTTGCCAAGCAATAAAATAATTGTTGCGTTTCCTCCGTTCAATAATTGGATAAATGAACTGGTACAATTTCAGGGGAGGCAACTCTCTCAAAACCATTTACCTCCCATCTGAAATGGGGTCTACTCTACTAGCAAAGAATTTGTTCCCAGGAGCAAATTCTTCCTTTGTAGAGTAGACCCCTTTCCAAAAGGGGCTTGGTGTACACAGTGGACTACTAAAGGTCACTAGTGCACAGGAAAGCAAACAGGAAAACACCTGTAAGTTATCTCCCTTGTAGAGTAGACCTTTCTAGGAGGAACTGGGTATGCAGGAGAGTAACAGGAAGTCACAGAAGTTAATTTCGTATTCTTCCTCTGGGGCAGTCCAGGATGATTTCTAAGGGGCACAATTTGATCAAATTACCATACTTACTCTAGATATTACGGAAGACTGGACTGAGCAGTGTATACCCGGATCAGATGCTACAGAATGCAGCATTTGATCAGGGTCTATATTGTTTGCCACTCATCCAGCAGTTTTACACACATTTACAAGTAGTAAAATGGACTTGTTGAAGAGAATTATATAGAAAAGGGTAAGGGGTGTGAATATTTTATTTACGGTAAATAAGGTATCCCAAATAGATCAGATTTATCCAAACCTTCCTATGAAAATGAAATTCTGAGTCGAAGGGGGTTCGACTGAGTATATTTAATCACTTCATCCAGGACCATACATAGGGATTAGGGTGTGGGGTGTGATGGGTACATTCAATAACCCTCATTTAGGACAAATTATTTCAAAATTAAGCAAATTTTGTCTAAACGTTTTATTTTGTATGGTGGGTTCGATCCCCTACTGAATCCTACAAGATACTTTAGAAATGGTACTAGCTGCTCTTTAGGTTGGCATTCAACATAAATTAAAAAAGAGCGCTAGGAAGCAGAACTGGTCAGCCCAGTGTCAGTATAATGTGACTTGGTTACATATCATATCATATGTCTGCATGGGGTTTGATATTTCAGTGAGGCAGCACTCTAAATCTGAGCATTCAGCTTCCTGTCACATCTAGACACTTTTGTGATATGACTGAAAGATTGTTGAAAGCGACATTAAAACAAACAAACTTTTCACTGCTAATTTTGGCCCCAGATTTAAAGTTTACTTAAGAATACAACCCTCTTTTCTCAGACATACCTCCTCTTTGAAAATCTGTATTTATTTGCTGCATATCACATATACAGTCCTTTTTTGTTTTCTCAACCTTGCTTATCTCGAATAACTGCTTATCACGAAGCAATTTCTCCTCTTTTCCACAATATTTTCATCTCAAACTTCAGGATGCAAATTACATACTCATTTGTTAAATGTGGTTGTTCGATTTATTGTTTTCCTCAATTCTGTAAATATATGTAGAGGTACAGATATCTCAAAGTGTTTCAGAGAGTCCCTTAGACTTAGAGATAATGAGAATCGACTGCACATGTATATTTAAACAGGTTTTGTTCATTTCAGGTGGTGCAAGAGTACGAAAGAGCCGTTATTTTCCGACTTGGAAGAGTCGTGTCCGGAGGAGCCAAAGGTCCAGGTAGGGAACCAATAGCCAGTGATCTTTGATCCATCACCATATGAGTCATGAAATTTTAAACAACAACTGCAACAGGTGGCATTCTAAACAGCTTTTAAAGAAAAAATAAGGCTTGACATTTCATAATAGACAATTCACATGAAATGTCAAGCATTATTTTTTCATATAAGCCATGGAATTTTAAAGCTGGGGACATTCTGAAATCTTTAAAGAGAAAAATAATGCTTGTCATTTAATGTGAATTGTCTGCTTGCAGACAATTCACATGAAATGACAAGCATTATTTTTCACTGAAACATGAAAAACATATTTAAGAATGTCTTCTACAATTATGCATGGTGCCTTAATGATTAAGTATGCATATATAGTATATTATGAATAATAATTCATCTGTGATTCCTCAACACAACTGGCTTTGGAAGAGAGGGTCAAGAGTGGGGTGGGGAGCAGGTTGTGTAGACCCATTGCAGTTACATGTAATTTTGAAATGAAGGCAGAGTTGATTCAGGCAGTTGCCCAAATTTATTTATGCCATGGGTTGGTTGAAATTAAACTTTATACCTACCCATCATCCAGGAATGCTTACTTCAGGGTGGCCACGCACTCTGGAAAACAGGGAAAACAGGGAAAATGGTGAGAAAAAAATCCCTGCAGGGAAAAATCAGGGAATTTGAAATTTTGCTGAAAATCAGGGAAAAATCAGGGAATTTCAAAAAATCTTATCTTTGTAAGGTCAAAATATTCAAATTTTATAGCTGTTCAGATGTGGCTATTGGTGGTTTCTTTCTGCCATATGCTTAAAATACCTGCAGATCTAATCTTACTTAAAGGTGGAGTACTTGTTAGATGGAGTACTTGTTTGCTGTATATTCTGTTTTTTCCTTTTCTCATTCCGAAGTGGACATTTTATTGCAAACCCAATGTCTGTCATTAAATTTTGATGCAAAAATATACATCAGTGCAGTTAGAAGCCAAAACGGAATTGAGCAACCGTTGCCCCAGAGCTCAAGTAGAAGTATGTATGCATGCACCAATATCATATTCTTAAGAATGTATCAAGAATAACACAATGACTATAACAAGGGATATAATTAGGGTGTTTTACCATACCATTATGATTATTATCATTTAATTAAGAATATTGTGACAGCATTGTGTATAAACATGTCACTTGACAGCATTTGAATCAGTATATGACTTCTAAAAGTAGGGGCCATTGCGATAATATTAAGGTTTTTAATCAGGGAAAATCAAATCAAATCAGGGAAAAATCAGGGAAAAATCAGGGAATTTGATTGCTAAAAATGTGTGGCCACCCTGTTACTTCCTACACCAGTGACATACATAGGCTACACCAATAAGATAATGTCACTAAAATAGGATGTCTTTATTTTCAAGGAAGTTTTAATGAATTCTAGCTACACATCTTTTTTTTTAGAATTAAAAGAAAATATGAAATTCTTACTCAAATCAGTCTGCGCAGCCGCATAGTCTGATCAGTGGATTCTTTGTATGGATGATAAAACTGCATCCTTGGCTGTCCAAAATGCGCCCAGGGAAGATTCTGATACTGCACAAATGTGCAGGCTGATCTGAATCTTTGCTGGGTGCACATGTCCAAAGGTCTGACATTGTGGCCCATATAATTTATATTACTGTATTTATCCAAAATATTTGTACACATTCTTTACCATACATGTCCTAAAATTTGGACGGTCTATTTTATTACCCATTGGTATGTCTAAAGACTGCTGGATGAGTTGCAAACAGTGTAGACCCTGATCAGATGCCACATTCTGTGGCATCTGATCTTGATCTACACAGTTTGCTCAAACCTGTCTGAATACATAGGTTATACAGTGAATCCTCCACAGTCACTTCCCAACAACATGCATTTTCTATAAAAGCCACTTTTCTTATTCCCCAAAGTAATTTGCTATATATATTTTTAACCTCTTTGTAACAGCTACATTCCTGTAGCAGTCTTTCTCTCCCTTCTGCTAGCTCAAGAAGAGCAGTTGTCAGTTTTTGGCGAAAGAATATGCACAATACTGGTTAACTGCATACAGGAATAAGCCTGCCCAGTAAAAGTGTGGTTGGTAAACTGACCATGCTCAACATGACCCCATTGGGTTGACTGGGCTGTAAAACCTCAACACAAACAAACATCCCTGTAGCAGCCAATTTTTTTCCCCCTAAGAATGGCTTTTGTAGAGAGGCTACACTGTGTATTGTATTTTCCTATCTGTCTATTCCAGGTTTATTTTTCCTCTTCCCATGTGTTGACACTTTCAAAAGTGTAGATCTGAGAACATTTTCTTATGACATTCCTCCTCAAGAGGTAAGAACATTTTGACGTAATTGTTTAAGACCAGTGTAAGGGTTTCTAGTCAGTTACTCTATTTTACCCTTAATAAAGAGACTGGATACACATATGGCAAATTTTCTATCATTCTGCAAGAGACCAGCTTTGGCTTTCTGTTCTGTTATTCTGCACAAGTTTTTTTTTTTTTTTTTTTTTTTTGAAAAGGAGTCTACTCTAAAGGGAATGGGGCCTTTTCAGAATGGGGCCAAAATGATTTTACAGTTGCCCCCCACCCCAACCCCTTCCTGAAAGTGTATCAGTCCTTTGATATCAGTACAAACATGTTTGAGCAAACAGTGTAGACCCATGTCAGATTGCTTCTAAGAAATGATTTGATCAGTCTTCACTTTTTGCTTCTCAGCACTTTTAGATGCAGTCAATACACTGAAAATAAGTTAAGCATCACTACATTACAGTGAAAACATGATACTTCTTTACATCCTATCGATAACCCATTAAATCCTTACCAATTATACTACCCAGAATTCATTGGTCTATTGACAAGTTTGACAAAAATAAACTGAAATGCTCTTGAGTTTTGACATTAAGAATCAGTTATAATCTGTTCTATTCATAACTTTCTGTCAATTCTTTAATCTGAACATGCAAGAGGAAAGATGCGACAAACTTGTTTCCACAAACTTGTTTCTTCACTTTTTGTTGTTTGAATGCCTACAAAAAAGGACAAAGCCTGACTGAACACAAATGAATTTAATGCTGTGTCTGAAGTTGACAATAGTCTGAGATAACATTGATTAATACAGTAGTTTAATAGTGACTCTACTTTCAGATTATAAGTAATAGCAATTTACATTTAAAGTATTTTTCTTATATTTTGTAGAGGATAAGGCTTTGTCATTTCATGCAACTGTGGTAAATGTCCTAAAATTTCGTACATTTAACTCTCTGACAAATTAGCATATGCAAACAGTGCAGACCCAGATCAGACTACTCCCGAAGGGGCATCAGATCAGGGTCTGCTCTGTTTGCCATTATATTAAATGGTTTAAGAAATAACTGCATTAAAAGCAAAATTTAGGCCAAAAAAGTATGGAATAAAGTGTTCAAAATTTTAGGACATTTACCATATCGAGGGTTGAGCGCAAGACTATTGTAACTCAAACATATTTTTGAAACCCTTGTTTAGGGGCAACTTGGACCCCTTTGTAAACAATGCAAATTTAGGTGCCATTGCTCATACGAGCAATGGCACCTAAATTTTCATTGTTTACAGAAAGAAATGTTGTAATCTTCATAATGCCTTCATGGTGAGGAGATTAGGTTTGGGGAAAAACAACCATCTGAGTTACGCTAGTCTTGCGCTCAACCCTCGATATAGTCAACTCTCATTATCTCAAACTCCAAGGGACCAGGAATCTTGTTTGAGATAACAGTAGTTGGAGATAAAAAGAGTTGAAATGTAAGAAATATAGCAAATAAAACTTTTATTATATACAAAGTAATGAAATATAGAGAATTATTAATGAAATAAAATGCATATTTTCACTAGTGAAATATAAGTTTTATATTTTCACTAGTGAAAATATAAAACTTATATTTTCACTCCTCTGAGCAGTGAAAAATATAAGATCTGGATCTACTTTTTTCTTATTTACATTTATGTTTTCATTACACGAGATGAAAATGTTTATGGTATTCACTGAAAAAGAGTAAATTTTCTTTTTATTTTATTTTTACACGCCAATGCGCGTTTCTGACGTCATGTCTAACGTCACCAAACAAAACAAAACGTCATGGCTCCAAGGGACAAAACTGCGTGTCAGACTTTCCCTTGCAAATGCAAGATTTGCATCTCTTCTATCGAAAGTGATGTATATAATAAAAAGAAAATTCAAATGTTTCTCGTGAATATGACTTTTATTTCATCTCGTGAAGTGAAAAAATGTATATTTCATTCGTGCCTTCGGCACGAATGAAATATACATTTTTTCACTTCACTCGATGAAATAAAAGTCATATTCACTCCAAACATTTGAATATCCTCTATATATTGCTGTTTTTTTTAAGTTTGACTTAAGTATTAGTTTGAGTTATCAGTGTTTGAAATAATGAGAATACACTGTAATAGTCTCCTGATAAATAATAGTCTTGATTTTATTGTAGAAACAAGATAATTGTAAGTACTATCCTCGGAGGATGTTGACAGTGACGTCACTGATTGTTTATAATGTTAGACCTAGTCCATTTTAATAAATAGGTAAACGCCACCCGAAAAGCTACCTTCAACAAGTATTGTAAGCAGCGGTAACCGTAAATACACAATAGCTTAGAGGTAGTTTTCCTAGACTATAATATCGGACATTGTGCATTCGTCCTAGTGTTTTTATTTATTTATTTTTATTTCCTACTTTTTTAAGAATTAAATATAAAAGAAAATATGTAAAGAACGAAAATGTATTTTGCAATTATCGATTATGGAACATTTTTAAAACAGTTAAAAAAAAAAGAAAAGAAAAGACAAGGCGAAAATTGGTTAAGTCCAGTCAAACTTTTAATTTGAATGATATCCACATGCTGTCAATCCATGCTACATAAAAATATTTGTAACGTTTCCCGATCATTCATGCAAAATCTGCTTTACCTAGGTAGTGGTAGCTGCCGTGATGTCACTGTTAAATTATCTTCCGAGCACTAAAATATTTCATCTGATGAGTTAGCTTGTAGAGTGTTGAATATTTAATCCTTGAAGTTCAAAATGTAGCAGGGGAGTCACAACACTCTCAAGTATTTTTTATACATATATACATATATTATTTTTCAGAGAAAATGAGGCTTGACATTTTATGTGAATCATCTGCCTTGCAGATGATTCACATAAAATGCCAAGCCTCATTTTCTCAGAAAATTAAAAAAAAATATATATATATAAATGTTATCTGCTACAGTTGATGACTGGTACATGCTTTAAGGTTTAAACTGTAAAATAGAACAACACACATATTTTCAGCTTTTTTATCCACATAATATGATAGAAAGACCTTGGTAGTGTGCATAATACATGTACGCTTTAACATAGCATTTTTTCTGTTGTGTTTTCTTTAGATATTAACAAAGGATTCAGTGACAGTTGCAGTAGATGCGGTTATTTATGCCCGCATTTTCGACGCTACAATGTCCATTATTAATATTGAGAATGCACACGACTCCACCAAGCTCTTGGCCGCTACGACACTGCGTAATGTGATGGGTACCAAGACTCTCTCTGAGATCTTAAGTGACAGAGAGCATATTAGCCAGTTCATGCAGGTAACATGGTGTTATTTGCAAATATTTGTTTTTGTGTGAAACCCTTTACTGTAGCACTTTTCTTTTGCCTTATTAGATTCTAACAAAGGATTCGGTGACGGTTGCAGTAGATGCAGTGATCTATGCTCGCATCTATGATGCAGTAATGTCTATTATTAATGTTGAGAATGCCCACACATCTACCAAATTGTTGGCTGCCACGACGTTACGTAATGTGATGGGCACGAAGACCCTCGCTGAGATATTAAGTGACAGAGAGCATATTAGCCAGTTCATGCAGGTACTAATATAGACATCACACCGTGTTAGCACTATTTATGTTGCCTTTATTTCACCACCGTCACTGCATTCTGTAGATAAATCTACAGTGAAACCTGTGTAAGAAAGCCACCTTTGAAATTGACTTTAGTGGCTAATGTGGAAAGGTGGCTGTCTTATAAAGGTACATGTCCTGTAATTTTGCTAACAAAATTACATGACATGTACCTTTATAAGAAAGATGCTTTTTTCGCATCAACCACTATTTAAAGTCAGTCTCAAAGATGACTGTCTCATACAGGTTTCACTGTACTCATTTTACCTCTGTATCCTGTATATACAAATGTATAGTAGAAAAAAAAAATCTAACTGGCCACTTACATCTTTTTTTATTTCTTTTTACGGTGACTATAAAGTGGAACAGGATTTGTCATTTTTATACCCACCCACCCCGCTGCCCCTTCAAAATGTAAAATTGTTTTATGCTCACATTATGTCCATTTATTATACAGTCAAACAAAAATATAGTTGTTGACTCTTAGAGAATTAAAATACAACTAATTTAGTTGATCAATCTATTTTTTGATTATTTCCCTAAATCTTTAACATGTCTATCATCAAATTCTTGTTTTTTTTTTGTTTTTTTTTTCATTTTTCAGAGAATATACGGCATATAAGGCATAACATTTCATGCATGTTAATTGTCTGCCTAGCTGATGATTTACATGGAATGCCAAATTTTCACAGCATGACATTTTACATAAAGCATCTGCCTAGCAGACAGTTCACATGAAATGGCAAAGAATGTCATCTGCTACAATTTTGCTTCCCTTTTTAAGGGTCAACTCTGATTTCAATACTTTACTATGCAAGCTTCATTCAAAGTGTATCCCATGCTGAATAAATTAAGATGCCACACCCACTTGTGATTGTCAACCAATCACATCACTTGATCCTGGTTGTTGATACAAACTCACATAATGACAATAGTGCAGATTCAGATCAGTTGGTTTCTTGGGAAGCCAACAAATCTGGATCTACACTGTTTGCAATAGTGTGGCATATCCCGGTTCAGCGAGACCAGGGTTAATGAATGTATTTTGCTATACATCATAACATGTACCAGCTTTTTTAACACTTTGGGCCCAGTTGTTCAAAGCTAACGACGTCGTTAGTTAACGATTCGTTAAAATTTAAATTGAGTGATATGCAAATATGCTGAAATTTTTTGCTGAAAAAATGTGAGTAGCTTTTGCAGTGCAAAAGCTACTCACATTTTTTCAGCAAAAAATATCAGAATATTGTAAATTGAATCCTCTAAAATAGTTAACGAAATGACCCTTAAGGAGCTCGTTAAGCTAACGACGCTTTGAACAACTGGGCCCTGATTTTCTGCAGAAGAAAATTCATCACAATTAGTATCATTGAGACATTTTTACAATTAAGCCTCCTAAATATACAATTAAGTCTCCACAGGAAATGAGACTACCGTATTTACCCTAAGTATTCGGACACCTCAGCTCCTTACCATAGTTGCCCTAAAATATGGACAAGAACAATTTACCGCCCAACGTTGTGTCTAAAAATTGCTGGATGGGTGGCAAACAGCGTAGACCCTGATGAGACGCCGCATTCTGCAGCGTCTCATCTGGGTCTACGCTGTTTGCTTAGGCTTGTCTGTCCGAATACATATGGTAAATATGGTAATACCATCTGGGGCACGCCATCTGAAAACATGTCTTTAGGTCTTGTATGCGAACAGTGAATGTCATTCTCTCCCTTCCGCTGATCAAGAAGGGCAGTTGTCAGTTTCTGGCGAAAGAATGTGCACAGCACTGGTTAACCGCTTAGAGGACTAAGCCTGCCCAGTAAACGTGTGGTTAGGTAAACTGACCGCGCTCGACACGACCCCATTGGGTTGACTGGGCCGTAAAACCTCAACACAAACAAACAATGCGAACAGTGAAGGCCCAGATCAGCCTGCAAATCTGTGCAGTCAGATCAGGGCCTTCCCTGTTTGGTAACAGAATCGTTGGATACCATAGAATGTTTCACTGGAGATCAAATGCCTGTACGAGACTTTGGGCATGTGCAGGATGATCTGAAAGAGTGCATTTTGCACATGTTCGAAGGCACTTTTTTGTTTGACATGGTCATCTTATTCTATACATAAACAAAAGACTATGCCCTGTAAAAGTGTGAGTAGGTTGACTGACTAACTTGACATGACCTTAGCAGTGTTAACTGGGCTCTAAAAGAAGTACTCAGACTGTGTTGTTGCCTGGCATAATTTGAGACTGAGTGCCTTAAATATCCTAAAATTTTGAACACTTTCTTCTGGTACTTTTCTTGACTAAACTTGTCTTTTATGCTGTTGCTTCTTAAAATACTTAATGCCTTGACAAATAGTGTAGACCATAATCACTGCTCCTTCAGGAGCAGTCTATTCTGGGTCTGCACTGTTTGCGTACACCATTATGTTTGGTGTACGAATTAGAACATTTACCATACTTTGCAAATGGCTTAAGATGTATCTGTTTGCTTGTCACTGGCTCAATTCATTTTATGTTCTTTTTTTTGTAGGAATCATTAGATGACGCTACAGATCCTTGGGGAGTGAAAGTAGAGAGAGTTGAAATGTAAGAACATTTAGTTTTATACTCTTAAACTATATACTAATTTATTCATATCTAGCTGCTTTAAGGTAGAGAGGAATAATTTCATTTTTTAGTCTAACTTAGTGTCAACAATATTGTATTTAAAATACTGTACATACACATGTATAGTTACAATGATAATGATAATCAAGCAATTAACAATACAATGAAAGGAATACAGAAGTAAGTCAAAGGAAATTAGAATTTGTTTCCCACCCATAAGTCTAACTTGCAATGTGCCTGTTTTCAAACTCACGGAAGAATCTTAAGAGGGCTGATTAAAAATGCTGCTTTTGAAAGGCATGAGCCTGGCTTCCTTGAGATACATGTACATCAGTTATTCTGACATATTCTGTGGTTGCATGGGACTATTTTTAGAAATACACCACAACCTCTTTATAACACTATTGTTGGGGTCCATAGCATAAAACGTGTTAGTTAAACAACCGTGTTATATCCAAACAAAAATGTATAGATTATATGGTCATTTTTCAATATAATCTATACATTTTTGGGATCCATCTTTGAATCGTGTTATATCCAAAACCGTGTTATAACGAACCATGTTATAAAGAGGTTGAAGTGTAATACTTTATTATCCCCACGCTTTAGTGATGGGGTTAGGGACTATTTTGAGAAACAGTATCCCCACATATCCCCACGCATTAGTGATGGGGTTATTCTGAATGGGTCCGACCCTCTATCCATCCGTGCTACCTCTTACTAAATCGTAAAGGTGTGCAAGAGCAACATTGTTTTTCCGTCCATTGTAACGCTAATAGTAACATTAGCATGGAGCATGGGGATTTTGCAATAGCATACCATCGACTGTCTAGTTATTTTTATTTTCAATACCAAGCAGTCATACTTTTTTTTTAAGCTTAAATATCATTGGGAAGCTATATGTGGTTCTCTTAAAAAAAGTACACTAGTCTTCTTTGTGGTTCTTTTGTTTCCTGAGTATATGTATTACCATATATTTACATACTTTGACCATTTTCAACCTTTTTGACTCTCTGGACAGATTCAGCAGACGACATTTTGAAATATTTTTTCTTATTTTTACCAGAAAATAGACTAAGTCTCTCTAGGAGAAAAATATTTCAATGTTTTCAGCTGAAAAGTTTACCCAGCGTGCTAAGTGTTTAGCTAATTCTGTTTTCAATAATCATGGACACAATAACATATAATTGAAGTTTCTTATACCCTAGTAACATGCATGTGTACATGTAGGTGATTATTTATTGTTCTGTTTTCAGTAAGGATGTTCGTCTGCCAGTACAGATGCAGCGTGCTATGGCAGCTGAGGCTGAGAGTGCAAGAGAGGCCAGAGCTAAGGTAGGCTATTATTTACCAAGAAGTGATTTCATTCTACAATTTTTATTATATGTTAAGGAATTTCTTCTTTGAGAGGCCTTCTCTTAAGGAAAGAATTTGCTCCTTATTTCTTTGACCAATGGAATTATACCCTGCCACAGAATAGTGGCAGGGTACTTAAATGGCTTGAATGTCTTTGGTGCCATGTAAATTTGTTCTAGACATGGGTAGTTTGAGCCATTGAGGGTTAGTCATAGCCCCATGTCAAGAGGCAAATCAGGATAATTCAGGGATGTCTTTTTGATCTTCTATGACATTATGGTATGTTGTGTGTACTCATTAGAAATGTCTTGATGAGATGATTCTAATGAGTAAACACAACATACATTTTCCTGATAAGAAAATTACACTAAAATATCCCGAAATAGTTGTTTTCTTGAGCTTTTGGAAGAATTTTTGAGAGACTCATAAATGAATCTGAATCAGGCATGGTAAACAAGACAAAGTTGATCGAATCATGGAAGTTTTGCTGTATGTATTTTATTGGATTGAAAGCTTTTTATATAGGCTAAAAGTCTGGTAACAAAAAAAAAAAGGATATTTTCTTTTTCTCCATCAAAATATGTAAAAAAATTTCAAAATGTCATCCGCTGAAATTTTTTGCCAGCAAGCTAAGCGTTGAATATTATTCTTGATCAGCATTTCTGTGCTGAACAGCAATTTAGTAATTTAAAAAATATTTTGTTTTATTTTTAATTTGAGAAAATAGGATTTGAAATTTCATATGAGCTGATTCCTATTCAATGTAAATCCCCAGTTTTATTACCAGTAGTTCTGCTGAACCCAGATATGTCCTGCCTTTGCAAACAGTGTAGATCCAGATTAGTTGGCTTCTGGAGAAGCCAACTGATCTGGATCTGCACTGTTTGCCATTAAGTATGTGAATTTATATCAACAATCTGGATCAAGTCATCTGATTGGCTGAAAATTAGAAATGTTGGCTGAAAATTAGAAACGGGTGTGACATCTTAATTTATTCAGCAGGACAAGGGTTAAAAATGTCTCTCATTTGTTGGCTGCTATTTAAGACTAACAGTTTTACTAGAGACTTCATTTTATTTTATAGGTGATTGCAGCTGAGGGTGAAATGAAGGCCTCAAGATCACTGAAGGAAGCTGCTGACGTCATGAATGAGTCCCCATCAGCACTTCAGCTCAGATACTTACAGACTCTGAACAGCATTGCTGCAGAAAGGAACTCTACAATTATCTTCCCTCTGCCTATCGATATTGTGTCACAGTTCGCCAGACGATAATCAGTGGTGTCTTGCAGCAGTAGGAGACTACAGACCAAGTTTCTATTCTCCTAATTTAAGAAAACTTAACATTTTCATCCCTGTTGACCAAAATATAAACTTTTGCAAAAACAGAAGATCCTGGTGAGATGGCTCATAATGAGCTGTTCACCCTTCTTTTTAAGTTCTTGAATTGGTACGCTACTTCATTACTATCGAAGGATATTTTCTCCATTGTTTTTGATATTCAGAATAAAAAATGAAAAGTAAAAAATGCATTAAAAATAATGAAATATGAAAAATAAGTAATATAATGCAAAAATGAGTATGTCACAATACATAAGGGTATTGTAACCAAAAAACTGAAAAAAAGTTGGCATTGAGAACTGAAAATCTTACAGGGGACACAGTGAAACTGGATTCAAGCATAATTATAACTGCATATTTAAACAGTCTACTCAGTGCCTTTTCATCATATTAGACTAAGTACAGCTTGTGTTGAAAATGATTGGTTCCCTAGATTGAATTAGGCAAGTGTATATAGCTCCAGAGAAGAGATGGTAGCCACATATTTTTCTCATTTCTCCACAAAAACATATGTTATGGGTACTTATTTGAAAGGCACTTCTAAAGAGTGAGGCACTTCGAAAGAGTACCACAACATATGTTTTTGTGGAGAAATAAGAAAAATATCAGGGCCCAGTTGTTCAAAACTAATGATGTTGTTAATGCATCGTTAAAACTTTGATTGTTAAATTTGGCATATATGCTAATATTTTTGCTGAAAAAATGTGAGTAGCTTTTGCACTCACATTTTTTTCAGCAAAAATAGCTGTGAATTAGATATTGTACTTACTAGAACAGTTAACAGTTTGATCACTAACAAGCTCGTTAAGCTAATGATGCTTTGAACAACTGGGCCCTGTACTTTTTGTTTGAAAAAAAAAAAAAAAGTCTTATCTGGAGCTATGAAATGTACATGTCTTTTTGGGGAACACTGTCAAAGTCCTGTCTGCATGCAATAAGAGAGAAAAATTGGTATATTTGGAGTACTTCAAATTGTTGGTGATTTCAGGGAGTTTATAAATACACAGGTACCAATTAACTGAGCAGTCTCAAACTACAAGGTTCCCTTAAACTGACCGCCAATTTGCTGTTGATGCAAGAAACTGGGCAAAAATCACATGAAAATCCATGCCAACTTCCAGGGGCAGATCCAGGATGATTTTTGAGGGGGTTTGATTTGATCAAATTACAGTACTTACTCAACTTATCCGGAAAGATAGGCCTGAGCAAACAGTGTATACTCAGATCACATGCCACAGAATGTGGCATCAGACCACATTGACTGATCAGGGTCTGCACTGTTTGCCACTGATCCAGCAGTTTTACACACATTCACAAGTAGTAAAATTGACTTGTTGAAGATAAGTAAAAGATAAAGAGTCATTAAGGGGTGTGAATATTTAGGGTAATTGTGGTAGTCCAAATTTTATCAAATTTTCAAATGAAAAGCCACAATTTCCAATGAAAATGTAATTTTGAGTAACAGGGGTTCGACCGAACTCCAGGAACCCCCTCTGAATCGGCCCCTGCTTAGTCCTAACATTAGAATATACTTAAGGGGGATTTGATACTCTTGGTAGATTCTGTCATTTTTTACAAGGGAGATAACCAGACTTTGTTTTTCTGCACACCAATCCACTTCTGAAAATGGGTCTACTCTAGCAGGAAAGAATTTGCTCCCCTTTGGAGCAAATTCTTTTCTTTTAAGTAGACCCCTTTTCTGAAAGGAGGCAAACCAGTTTGACAGATTTACCTCCCCTGAAAGTATCCATTTCCCTTTAAGATGTTGAAGACATGTTGTATAAATGTGTTGGTTGATTTCACTGATGGTTTCTTTGTTTTATAGTTTCAGATTGCTTGGGATTTGGTCAGACCATTGTATAAATACATGTAGTTTAGTCAGTCAGTACAATGTAAATATATATTTTGTACATGTAATCAAAAGTGACCAATGTATTATGGTGATGCAAGTTTAATTCTTTTAATGTTTTACTCTACTCATTATTGTGATAGCTCTATTTTAGTGTTTTTTTTTGTTTTTTTTTTTTGCTTAACCATTACCACACTTTGGGCTATAAACTCAGTGAATGACAAATTGATGATATTTTTCTTATTTTTCCTAGAAAACAGGATTTGACATTTCATGCAAATTGTCTCCATTGGAGACAATTTGCATGACATATCAAAACCTGATTTCTGGGAAAATAAGAAAAAGTATTTCAGTATCTGCTGAAAATGTTACCCAGAGTGCTAAGTGTTTAGATCTTACTAGGCTGATGACTGAAATGGCAGAAACAAAACTGTGACATTTTTGGGGTCTTTTTTCCTGAAAATAGCACTGGCTCAACAGGACCTCAATAGTGTTGACTGGGCCATTAAACTCCAACCCAACCCTCTGAAAATAGGGCTTAATATTTTATATGAATCTTTCCCAAGAAGATTGTCTACTTAAAACAGCTATCCTAATTTTCTGGGACTATTGAGAGAATGTTTTAAAGGGTTTTCTGCTATTTTCCTAATTAATCATTTTAAGGGTAAATTTGTTGT
This sequence comes from Anodontia alba, assembly GCA_964016985.1. Classification (NCBI taxonomy): domain Eukaryota; kingdom Metazoa; phylum Mollusca; class Bivalvia; order Lucinida; family Lucinidae; genus Anodontia; species Anodontia alba. The sequence continues at coordinate 10,747,973 of OZ024821.1, forward strand.
GCTGGTAATATAAATTATGCACAGCGTGCTAACATTGCAAGGAACAAAGACAGTGATCAGCCTGCACAATTGTATAGTCTGATCATAGCCTTCCATGATCTGCTTACAGAATCAGTATGTTTTGCCCAAGAGAGGTCCTGATCAGACTGTGCAGGTGTACATGTATATATAGGCCTACACTTTTTGTATATAGTAAAGAGGGGATTGAGGAGCGTTTGGTGATAATTCTGTATAATTTTTCTTACCGTATTCGACCTAATTACCGCACTGTGCCCTTAGCTTTTTCAAAGTTATTGGGAAAAAACATGTAGTGAAATATATCTAATAAAGGTACATGTTGAAGAAAGATCAGCAGAGAACTGCTTATTTAATGATGCTTATGCGATATGCTTTTGATTTTCTTTATAAAATCATGTTGTGGGTACTCATTTGAATTGCCTCGACAAGTCGAGGCAATTCAAATGAATACCCACAACATATGATTTTATAAAGAAGTGGTTAAAAGTAGACAGGCTGTAATCTAAAGTCTCGGAAATTGCTTGACTGTGCGCTTATAGGAGTATGTGCGGTTATTAGGTCGAATACGGTATTTCTCTATAAAAAATGTGTGTACTCATTACAAGCACCTCACTGTGGTGCTACTAATGAGTACCCACAATGGGTTTTCATAGAGAAAAAAAGAAAAAATGTTAGCCCAGTATATGTAGCCTAGTGGATAGGAGAGTTTACTCTCAGTCCATTAGGTTTCTCACCACTGTGGTTCGAGCCTTGCTCGGGTCACATGGAAAAGCCAAGTTCTGTCAGGGATTTTTTCCCCACCTTTGATGAACGATCGGCTTGATATAAGGGAAATATTCTTAAAAGGGCCGTAAAACCCAAAAAACCCAAATCAAAAAAAAAAAAAAAAAAAAAAAAATCATTGAGGCACTTCTAATGATTACCGACAACATATGTATTTGTGGAGGAATAAGAAAAATATGAAGTGGATACTGTCTCTTTTCTGGAGCTATACTGTTAGCAAAAAATATTACATCATGTATAATAATTTGGTTGTAAATATTCAGGGACACATAAAACTTACATTTAACCAGTTTGGATGTAGTGTGCTATGCAGTATGGGAGTTTTATATGGACAGAAATATACAGCTGTTACACACTTCAGATAACAGACTTTTTTTTTTTTTTCTTTTTTTTTTCTAAATTATTGATATTTATCATATTTCTGTGATATACAAGTACTGATAAGTCCCCACAAATTGTGCTGGTCTCCCATTCAGCTGGTGATCGGTAGGTCACAGGTTGGATCTTTGTCGGGTCCGGCAACATTCTTTTGTGGAAATTGATCATGGAATATTTTCTATGTTCATTTTTTCCTTTCCACTGATTCAAGAAGGGCAAACAGCATCAATGCAAGAAAAAAATTGAGTCTTTGACTGGATCAGTTGCATATAGATCTAAGATCTCATTTTATCAATTATTAATGAAACAGTTCAACAAGTTGTTAAACAACTGAAACAATGTACTTGATTAGTTGTGTGTTACAGATCTACTTCACCATTTAATAGTGTAGTCTAGTATAATGTTTGAAAAGAAAATTAAAAATAGAAACGAAGAAAACCTCATTTTATGTTCCAGCATTATTTATTGAAGAAAATCAAAGAAAACCTTATCAGCGTTTCAGCATTGTTTGTTCTTCATCTTTATTTGTGTGAAGTTTTGTATTTGCGCTAAATACACCTTAACCTCTTTATAACACGATTCGTTAAAACACGGTTTTGGATACAACACAGTTCAAAGATGGATCCCAAAAATGTATAGATTATATAGAAAAATGACCATAAATGGTCATTTTTCTATATAATCTATACATTTTTGTTTGGATATAACACGGTTTTATAACTAACACGGTTTGTGCTTTGGACCCCAACAATAGTGTTATAAAGAGGTTGTGGTGTATTCAGACATTGTACCCTATATCATAATTATACTAAAGTTAGAACAAATTCCCAGTGGACACATGGCGTTTATACAATGGCATGTCAACGTCAATACAACCACATGATGCTGCACCAACCTTGATGCAACGTCTCAACGTTGTGTGCCTGCTGGTTTGATTTTACTATCAGTTGATGTCTTACACTTCTGGATGAGTGGCCAACAGTGGTGTCAGTTCTTGGTATACACTGTCAAGGCTGTCAGAATACTTAGGGTAAATACAGTAATGATTATCATCATTTGCATAACTTGGTTGATGTTTGTACTTCAGATATGAATAAAGTTTATTTCTTGTTGCTTTATTTTGCATTTTTTATCTTTACCACTCTCTAGGCAAATTCAGCAGACAAAATATTGTGTTGATTGCTTTCTTATTTTTTATATTTTCCAGAAAAAAGGATTTGACATTTAATACATTTTGTCTCCTATTAAAGGAACTCTGTTTTATGGGGAAAACAAGAAAAAATTTTCAAAACGTCTGCTGGAATTTTTACCCAGCATGCATGCTATGCATTAAACACTATTTCTTTATCCATTTATATCCTTTCTTGGCTTTCCATTACGAGGTCAGTTTTTTGTCTGTAATTTTTTTCTTGTTTTCTGATATTGCTAAAACCTAAACTGTATATTTCTTGATAGAGACTACGAGGGCAAGTCAATAAGTAACCTGCCTATCCCATTTCCAATTGACCAAGACACCCAAGATTTTCATGCCATGTTTCAATACATGTTTTAGGCCTGAAGGCAAAATTGCACCCTTATTGTGTCATTCAGTCATAAGATATTGAATGTCAAACATGGCTAGCGATGCAAAAGTAAGCTTTTCGTCAAAAGTTGAGTACCATGCTGTAATTCGGTACTTGTATTTGAAAGGGAAACCAGGTCAGGAAATACATTGCGAGTTGACCAATGTTTATGGGTCTTCTGCACCATCGTATGCACAAGTTAAATTTTGGGTTGGGGAATTCAAACGCAGTAGAACGTCTTTAGAAGACGAAACCAGGTCTGGACGCCCATCAGATGCCACCGATGAAGAAATGTGTAACATAGTACGGGATCTGGTGTACTCTGATAGGTGAGTTAAGGTGGAAGAAATAGCAAATGCATTACACGTTTCACGTGGTAGCGTTTCAACAACTTTACATGATCACTTGGGCATGCACAAGCTAACAGCCCTTTGGGTCCCAAAATCCCTTAGCAACGAGCAAATGGCAATCAGAGCATCAGGATACAGCGCATTGTTGAAGCGGTTTAGGTCAAAGGAAGATGATTTCCTTTCACGTCTGGTGACTGTAGATGAGACCTGGGTCCATTATTATGAGCCAGAGAATAAAGCTCAGTCGCCAGAGTGTAGGGCAGGGGTCTCCGAGGCCAAAGAAGTTCAAAATGCAACCCTCTGCTGACAAGGTGTTGGTAACTATTTTGGGATGCACAAGGCGTTATTATGTTGGACTCTCTAGTAAAGAAAAGTACAATAACAGGTGCATTTTATGCAAATTTGCTTGACTAACTGAGAATTGTGATCCGTGAAAAACGCCGAGGTAAACTCTCCAAAGGGATTCTGCTCCAACAGGACAATGCGAGAGTCCACACTTGCAAAACTGCAATGGATGCTGTTGAGCGGAATGGGTATGTGTTAATACCGCACCCCGCCTATTCTCCAGACTTAGCTCCTAGTGACTATTTCCTATTCCCAAACTTGAAAAAGGATATCCGTGGACGTCATTTCCGGTCCAACGAAGAAGTCGTGGTGGCAGTTGAGGAGTGGGTCAGAGACAAGGACCCTGGCTTCTTCAGTTCTGGGCTAATGGCACTGGAACACCATTGGTCCAAGTGCATCATTCTAGAGGGCAATTACATCAAAAAAGAAGAGATCGATCTCGCCCAGAAATAAGTTGGGCTGGTTTTTATTGACTCACCCTCGTATCATTGATTTTTTCCTTATATATTACATACATTCCTACAATTGTTCTGTAGCCCATGCTTTATTTATGCCCCCACCTGCTTAAGGCCTGGGGTTTATTGTGTTTTGCTGTGATGTTATGGGCCTATGTCCGTTCATGTGTATGTCACATTCGTAACCACAGTCAACAAATGTTTACATTCAAATTTACATTGACATTTACATCTGCATTCTCTTCATCAAAAAACTTCGGTACCTTTTATGCTAGGAAGTTGGGAAATTCTGTATGCCACTTACCCTGACTTAAACCTTCAACACTGCTAGAGTTACCAATGGATCATGCCCTGGGGTTGGGCTAGGGGTCCAAAGGGTGGGGGCGTTTGTGTACTTTGGACACATGTCTAGTTTATTTTAAGTTCAAAAATAAACACTAGGTTCTTGCTGGACAGCAGTCCCTCTGACAAGTCCAAAATCAGAAAGAATGTGGTAGATTCTGTATCTTTTAAATGACTGACACTAGTTTTTTCAAGTTAACCCTTATCCTGCTGTATAATTCAATTAGCCACACCCATTTCTGACTATCAGCCAATTAGATTACATCATATAATGTTTTCGTTCAAATTGACAAACTGAATGACAAACAGTGTAGATCCTGATCAGATGGCTTCTTCAGAAGCCATCTGATCTGGATCTACACTGTTTGCAAAGGTAGGGGTTGTTGTGAACAGCAGGATAAGGGTTAATATACCATTTTGATGCAAATTATCCTCATTGGTTGGCTACAGTTAAACCTCATCATCACTGCGGCCAGTATCTTACATGAAAATTAAAAATGTGAGCAAAATTTGGTTTGTAATTGCTATGATAGTATAATTTAAATTTCCAACAATTTTTTTTTTTTTTTTTTTTTTCAGATTTTGTTTACCTTTCCTCAGTTTTTGTGTATTTATTTCTAACAGTATTCAAATAAATAAATCACAAATTCTGAGCAAGTGGAAACTTGAAATCCACCCTCAAAATCTAACAATGTCTGCACTATTTGCATTATTATTTTGATAGGAAAAAATATGTCTCTAATGAAACAAATATACAGCCAATTTTTCATAGATAATACAGAAACATAGGTTGTTACATGTTGAATGGCTACATTTTCAGAGGAGACAACTCTGTCAAAAAGGTTTGGTCTCCCTTCTGAAAAGAGGGTTACCTTAAAAGGAAAGAATTTGCTCCCAGGGGGAGCAAATTCTTTCCTTTTAGAGTAGACCTCTTTTCAGAAGGGACATGGCATGTAGTTAAGCTAACATGTGTAAAGCTAACAGGAAGTAGCAGAAGTTGTCGCCTTGGCAGAAATGGCAAAAATTCTACAAAGTATATCCAGCATCCATATTTCATGAAAAAAAAAACAACAACAACAACAAAAACTATGTTAATGCATCTTTTGAATAAGGAATCAAGTATAAAAAACCTTTTCTCAGGAACGTCCTTGCAGTTGTATGTAACATGTTTTTGAACATTACTTTTGTTCATTGTTAATGTTTTACATGTATGTTTATGTGTTCATAACAGTAAGATGTCATTTGTATTTCTGTCTTCTGTGGATGAGTGTGTTTTTTTATTTGATTACAAAAAAAAATTCAATTGTGCTGCTATCTTGCTTTATTTCGTACAGCCAAAGAAAATAGTTTCTTGTGTTGTCTGAATTACAGTCGACTCTCATTACCTTGAAGTCCATGGGACTCTCTTAAGTACTTCGAGATGTCCATACCTTGACATATCCGATTTGCAGAATTGAGGAAAAAATAATCAACAACCACATTTCACATACGTAATTTGACTCCTGAAGTTAGAGATATATTGAAAATAAGTGCCGGCCTCAGTGGCTCAGTTGGATGCGCCGTCCGACTGGAGACCAGGAGGTCGCGGGTTCAACCACCGCCGAGGTCGGCAACATTCTTTCATGGAGATAGATCATGAAATACTTTCTACGGTCATTCTCTCCCTTCGGCTGATTCAAGAAGGGTAGTTGTCAGTTTCTGGCGAAAGAATGTGCAAATACTGGTTATCCGCTTAGAGGACTAAGCCTGCCCAGTAAATGTGTGGTTAGGTAAACTGACCGCACTCAACAGGGCCCCATTGGGTTGACTGGGCCATAATACCTCAACACAAACAAACAAAATTGCGGAAAAGAGGAGAAATGGCTCCTAAAGAGCAATTTCTCTCCTTTTTCCACAATATTTTGTTACATGTTATTAGATTTCCGGAGCGACATATGAATCATTGTCTGGTGTCATTGTGTCATTAGCAGTGGCAGCATCAACAATGTGAACTCTGTGCATGTACATCTCGGAACACCAAGGCTTCTAGGCTAATGAAACTTCATACACACACTGTCCATAATGCACCTGCCCACTATTATCGATCTTTACTTACTTTTTACACTTCACTGAACTGTGTTTAGTCTGCTTTTATCTCCAATGTGAAATCTGTGCATGTAGCTCCATTTCACAAACACAAGGCTTCCAGGCTAATGAAACGTCATATACCATATGCCATGATGCACTCTGCCCCCTATCACTCTTTACTGACAACCTACTTTTCATGCTTGCCTGAACAATTTTTAGTCTATGCATTTAGCTCCATTTCTGGAACACGGAGGCATCTCGGCTAATGAAACTGCATACATTCACCATGACACACCTTGCCCACTGCCATCAACTTACTGGCCTTGACCTACTTTTCATGCTTGGCTGAACAATGTTTACTCAGTATGTTTAGCTCTGTTTCTCGAACACCAAGGCTTATGAAACTTCATACACACATCTACCATGATGCACCCTGTCCACTGCCATTGACCATTTCTGACCATGACCTACTTTTTACACTTGGCTGAACAATGTTTAGCCTGTGCCTTTAGCTCCATTTCTCTAACACAGAGACCGCTACGCTAATGAAACTTCAGTCACACATCTGCCATGACACACTCTGCCCACTGCCATCAACTATTACTGATGACCTTCTTTTTACACTTGGCTGAACAATGTTTAGTCAGTTTGTGTTGAGGTTTTATGGCCCAGTCAACCCAATGGGATCATGCCAAGCGTGTTCAGTTTACCTAACCACAGCTTTACTGAGCAGGCATAGTCCTCTAGGCCGTTAACCAGTATCATGCTCATTCTTTTGCCACAAACTGAAAACTGCCCTTCTTGCATCAGTAGAAGGGAGAGACTGACCGAAGAAAATATTTCATGATCTATCTTCATGAAAGAATGTTGCCGACCCCATAGGGGTTGAACCGGCAACCTCCTGATCACTAGCCTGATGCACATTCAACTCAGCCACCCAGGCTGGCTAATGTTTAGTCAATTAGCTCCAATTAAGGAACACAGAGGCCTCTACCCTAACAGAACTTCATACACACAACCACTCTGACACATCCTGCCCACTGGCAGTGACTGTTACTGACAATCTTCTTTTCAGGCTAGGCTGAATAATGTTTAGTCTGTATGTTTAGCTCTGTTTCAGAAACACCAGGCCTCTGTACTAAATCATACATCTGTCATGATACAACCTGCCCACTGCCAACAGCCATTACTGACCTTGCTCTTCTGTTCACGCTTGGACGAACAATATTTAATCATTTGTTTAGCTCTGTTTCTCGAACACTGAAGCCTCTACCCTAAGTCAACTTCATACACAATCTCCCATGAGACCCTGCCCACTGCCATAGACTGTTTCTGACCTTGACCTACTTTTCATGCTTGGTGAACAATGTTTAGTCTGTGCATTTAGCTCTGTGTTGTGAACACCCAGGCCTATAGGGTAATGAAACTTCATACAAACATCCCTGCAACGGACCCAGTACTGTAGACTGTTACTGACCTTCGCCTCTTTTTAATGCTTAACTGAGCAATGTTTAGTCTGTGCCTTAACCCTTGTCCTGCTGAATAAATTAAGATGCCATGCCCACTTCTGATTTTCAGCCAATCAGATTTCTTGATCCAGATTATTGCTACAAATTCACATACTGAATGGCAAACAGTGTAGGTCCAGATCAGTTGGCTTCTTCAGAAGCCAACTGATCTGGATCTACACTGTTTGCAAAGGCAGGGTATATCCGGGTTCAGCAGGACAAGGGTTAAGCATTGCCTCTTGAACCCACCAGCAGTTGTGACATAGCCATTTGTAAAATTTCTTGTTATTTCTGCCAGAAAATATCCTTCCTGAAACTTGCATGATAACAAATTGCATGGCTAGTAGCTAAGATTTTCAGGTGTAAATAAAAGTTCACTAAAGCTGTGGTAAGAATAAAGCTGAAGACTCCATTACCGAGGGTTATTAAGAGTTTCTGGTGACCACCATAGACTGAAATATTGTTGAAAGCAACATTAATCCTGAATAAAACAAAAAATAGATAAAACTTTGGTGAAGATGATGTCTCACCTGCGCCCCCCACCCACCCCCACCAAAAAAATGAGGTTGGGCTTGAAAAGTACCCACAGTCTGTACACTTCCATAAAATCTGAGGTAAGAAAATGATAAAGTGGAAAAGGTGACAAAAATAAAATTAAAAATCATATCCAAACCACATGCACTTCTGCAGACCTGGAAGAAAACATGTGCAAAGTTTCAAAAAAACGGTTTAAAATTGTATGAGAAGTTGCAATCACAAGGTACCCACTGTCTATACATCCGAGGTCAGAAAATGACAAAGTTAAAATGTAGAAAACAAGAGCTCCGCAAGCGAGGCATTATATGCCCGTGGCAAGTAAGAAGATGTAGCACATAAACTGACTCCTGTATAATTCAGTGCTTTGGATGTAAACTGTAAGTGGAGTAAATTGGAAAAAAAAACAAAAATTCAAAGGGACATAACTCTGCTGATATTTGGTGAACTGTAACCTCAGGGTCCAAGCTGGCCCAGAAGTTTAGGAGGAAGTGACTTCTCCCTCCTGGGAAAAAAGGGAGAAGTTTGTTGCATCTAGAGAGAAGTGGTTTCGAATATGTGACGGACGACAGAAGCATGGCTATACTATAAGCTCATATAAGCCTTTGACTGATTTGTTTTTCCTATACTTCAATATCTGACCAAACAATAACAAAACAAAATTAAACAAAAACACAAAAAAAATGCTGCAATAAAATTTTTTGTAAAGCTTTAACTTGTATTATACTGATTTTATTTTTGTACTTAAAGGGAGGTAACTCAGAAGAGTATTTAAAAAAAAAAAAAAAAATCCAAAAAGAATTATAAGTTTTGATATTAATCAAGCTTCTTAATTCTATATCATTTAATAAACTTATTTATAAAGATTTAATAATGGCAAAAATTCCGTGCAAACCTAACAAAAGATGAAAAAAAAAATAAATAAATAAAAAAAAAATAACTTGCCCATATGGCCATAACTTTAGTTATTTACAAAAAAAGTACACCTATTATAAAATGAAATTTGCATACTATTTCCTCTAGAAATTATAACTAGTCCCGTTTTAAGCCAAACCAGGAGTCCAGTAAAACTAATCTGGGATTTTACGGGGGTGCCTTTATGTGACTCAGTTGCCTGGTAGCCTTAAAAATCTAGATAGATACATGTAGATAGAATTCCTCTAAACAATATGCTGCAAAAAGTTTATAAAATAACAAAAGGGGCATAACTCTGCCAATATCTGGTGTACTGTAACCACGAAATAATATGCGCTGCTCCACATCATCGTGTAACTGTTAAAAAAGTTTCAGCTTGATCGGATGTAAACTGTAGGAGGACTTAGCCGGAAACGAAAAATTTACAGAAATTTTCAAAGGTGTGTAACTCTGCTAATATCTGATGTACTGTAACCTCGAAATAGTATGTGTTTCTCCACATCATGGTCTAACTATAAATGAAGTTTCAGCTTGATCAGATGTAAAGTGTACAAGTTAACCGGAAACAAAAAGTTTACAGAAATTTTCAAATGGGCATAACTCTGCTAATATTTGGTGGACTGTAACCTCAAAACAATATGCCCTGCTCCACATCATGGTCTAACTATAAACGAAGTTTCAGCTTGATCAGATGTAAAGTGTAGGAGGAGTTGAACGGATATGAAAAGTTTACAGAAATTTTCAAAGGGGCATAACTCTGCTAATATTTGGTGGACTGAAACCTCGAAACAATATGCCCTGCTCCACATCATGGTCTAAGTATAAATGAACTTTCAGCTTGATCAGATATAAAGTGTAGGAGGAGTTAACCAGAAACGATAAGTTTACAGAAATTTTCAAATGGGCATAACTCTGCTAATATTTGGTGGACTGTAACCCCGAAATACTATGCGCTGCTCCACATCATGGTCTAAGTATAAACCAAGTTTCAGCTTGACCGGATGTAAACTGTAGGAGGAATTAGCTAGAAATGAAAAAGTTTACGGACAGACAGACGCCATACACCGTAATATAATAAGTCCTGTTTTTCAAATGTGCATATAAAAAGTGACAAAAAATAAGGCAAGGATTATATGAAAAGCACATGCACATCTTCAGACTATGGAGAAAACATGTGCAAAGTTTCAAAAAGATTCGTATAAAATTGTATGAGGAGTTGTGCTCACGAGGTACCCACTGTCTATATATTGAGGGTGAAAAATAACTAAGTTCACAATGTGGAAAAAAGCAAAAACAAAATGATCTAACAATTATATCCAAACCACATGCACATCCTCATACCATGAAGAGAACGCATGCAAAGTTTCATAATATTCAGTACAAAACTGTAAGAGGAGTTGCGCTCACAAGAGGTACCAGCTGTTTATATATAAAGGGTGAAAAATGTCACAAGGGGTACCAATTGTTTATATATAAAGGGTGAAAAATGACTAAGTTCACAATGTGGAAAAAGTGACAAAAAATGATCTAACAATTATATTCAAACCACATGCACATCCTCATACCATGAAGAAAACATATGCAAAGTTTCAAAATGATCGGTACAAAACTGTCTGAGGAGTTGTGCTCACAATAGGTACCCACTATCTATATATTGAGGGTGAAAAATGACAAAAAATAATCTAACAATTATATCCATACCACATGCACATCCTCATACCATAAAGAAAACACATGCAAAGTTTCAAAATGATTGGTAAGACTGTAAGAGGAGTTGCGCTCACAAGACACCCAGGGTAAATGTTGACGGATGGACGAACGGACAGATGGATGGAAACTTGCACGTCTAAGTCGCCCTGCTCCAAGATATAAAGGTGAGGTTGGGTATCCACGAAAGAAAGCCTGCCTCCACCTTGTACGTGTACACACACACACCACACGGGTGGATCCAAGATGATTTCTGTGGTGGTTCGATTTGATAAAAATTACCATAGTTTATGTATTCGAGCAAATGGGCCAATGCATAAGCTGTAGACCTATATCAGATGCCACAGAATGCACCATCTGATCAGGGTCTACACTGCCACTTGTTCAACAAATTTACACACATTCACAGGTAATAAAATGGACTCATTTCTGTTGTTTGAATGTATTTTATTGGTTCAATGTACTTTATCACAGTAATCCTGTTCTGAAAAAGTTGAAATTAGACATCTCATAACCTCCACCTGCTGACTCTTCCCCAGCCACCATAGGTGAACACTTTAGTTACAACCCCTCCCATATTCTATTTTTATTCTATTATGTTGCAATAGAAAATAATGACCTCTCAACTATATATAGGTCAATGTGACATATTTCATAGTTCAGTCACTGGTCATTATATTTTTGGAGATTACTTGATGGATTAACATTAACTTGACATTTTGCTTTCAGTCCATCAAGTGGAAGCTGATACTTGTTTGCTTTATTAGTCGCAAGAATGCCTTGGACATTAGGTGTCGCACCTCATGGTGTCTGTCAGTGTTATAAAGAATCTAAGTGCTACACCCTATTTAAAGAATGACAGTCATTCCACCATGAAATGTAGGTCACTGTCACAAATATGATACCATAGTGTTCCAGTCCATTAGGAAGTGTATACCAGCTTTGGACACTGTATGTCATATAGTTAATCAGAATGAAACTAAATTCTAGACACAAACAATAACAATCATAAAACCCTGGGCCCAGTTGTTTGAAAATAACTATGTCGTTAGTTAACATACCATAAAAATTTTGATCATTAAATATGGCATATATGCTAATAGTTTTGCTGAAAAAATGTGAGTAGCAAAAGCTACTCACATTTTTTCAGCAAAAATACCTGTGAATTAGATATTGTACTTACTAGAACAGGTAACATTCTGACCACAAATGAGCTTGTTAAGCTAACAATTCTTTGAACAACTGGGCCCTGAAATATAGTAATAAAATGATACCACAGTGTTCAAGTCCCAAGTAGGGAGGAAATGTATGTCAGCTTTGACAATTGTAGGCCATGCAGCTAAGCAGAGATGGGCCATGAAATATAGGGTCATAAAATGACACTACAGTACCTTTCCATGTTGGGGAGAAAGCACATTTGAAATTTGATTGATTGATTGTGTTGGGGTTTAATGGCACGTCAACCCTTGTGAGTCATTTTGTGTTGTCTCCCAAAGAGAGGGAGAAAAGAGATAGTAGAGGAGATGACAGAGAGGGACAAGGAAGAAAGAGGAATGGGAATCAAAGTGAAGAAAAAGACAAAATGAAAACATTGCCCTCTACCCTTACATGCTACAAGGATAGCAAACTTTGCCCAACTGTAAGCCAATAACAGTTGGATGCTCCGTTGAGTAAGATTCATGAAACCTTCCCCACACCCCGACCACCCCCACATGTGGAATTAGATGACTGTACATGTTGTAGCTAATCTGGAATGGAGCTAAGCACTAGGATTGATGTTAGATCATGAAAAATAGGTCATGGTCATAAAATGATGCTAAACTGAGTCCATATTATGAAGAAACTGTATGCCAGGAAAGATGATGGTAGTGTAGTTATTCAAAAGTGACCCCAAACACTAGAGTTCAAGCAAATATAGGAGATGGCTGAATGCACAGACACATGGAACACCAGACCCCTATATCACGTAAGCCTGCTTAACCTATAACCACTCTCTGGGCAAATTCAAATGAAAAATTCATGGCAGTTTCTATTTTGCCCTGAAAATAGGTTTCACAGTAGTTTTCTTATTTTGCCCTGAAAATAGGCTTTGATATTCATGCAAATTGTCTCCTAAGGAGACAATTTGCATGAAATCCCAAAGCCTATTTTCTAAAGAAAAAAAAAACATGCTAGAATTTTTACCCAGCAAGCTAAGGATTGAGCAGGTGTGACAATAAGATGATAATAAAACATTATAGAGAAAATAAAAGAGCTAACAATCAGTAATCATTTGGTTTTTATTGTCATTTTATAGTATCAAATCAAAAAGTGAGACCTTTAGCTCTTTGTGACAAATGTCTACATAGATCAGCCAGTATAAGCATACATTATTAGTTTATCTGTATTACCATACTGGTGCCTTCTTTCATTTCTCAGTCTTTTTCCTTGTTTTTTTTTTTTTTTTTTGCCTTATTTTCTCAGAAAAAAAAGAAAGTAAAATTTCATCTCATATGTCTCATAAATTTCATTTCATATGATTTTTTTTTTATTTCTGCTTGGCACTTTCAAGGTAAACAATACCCAACTACTAATGCAAGGAAAGATAGTAACCGATTCTGAAAAGGGGAGCAAATTCTTTCCTTTTTGACCAGATCCCTTTTCAAAAGGTGATTGGTGTACATGAAAGCAAATGGTCACAAAAGTTGTCTTTTTAGAAAAAAAATGGTGGAAAAACTTCCAAGAAGCTGTTTCCCTTGTCAAAAATTAAAAAATGGTGAAACAGCTACCAAGTGTATACATTCACCTTGAATTCATAAAGGCATAGGTCAGATATGCCAAGAGAAGCAGGGCATCAGAAGATAGAGAAACAGAAAAATTTCATGTTGGTTGGGTTAGAGTAACGGCCCTGTCAACACTATTAAGGTCATGTCAAACTGGTCATTGTACCTAACCACACTTTTCCTAGGCAGGCTTAGTCCTATAAGCAGTTAATCAGTATTTTTGCATATTCTTTCCTCAGAAACTGGAAACTGCCTTTCTTGAATCAACAGAAGGGAGAAACTGACCGCAACCCCCTCTGATCGCCAGTTGGAGGAACATCCAATTGAGCCACCAAGACCAGAAAATTGTCATATAACATCAACAGATAGTAGAACTGAGCAAACAGTGTAGACCCAGATCAGATGCCACATGTTTGGCATCTGATCTGGGTCTACAATGTTTGCAACCAATCTATCAGTTTAAGACACATAAAAAAGTGGTCAAATGGACGTTCAAAGTTTAGGATAAATATGACAAGGTGTTACAATGTCTCAATATCTGGGAATAGGTATCTATGGGAATAGGTATGCTAGCTGTCTAACTTCACAATACAGGAATCTTTACTATCAGAGCAGACCCCTTTTCAAAAGGAGCTGGGTGTGAAGGAAAACAAAAAGCATGTCACAAAAGTTGTCTCCCATGAAGAAAATGGCAGAAAATCTAGTATCTATTATCTGTATCAAATCCTCTTAACAAATGACAGTTCCTGTGAATTTGTTCATACAAGTAGTCGTTAATTCTCAAAAGCACTACAATAAAAAATATTGCTGCATGAATCACCCTTTTCATTGATCATAGCACACGCTAAAACAACAAAATCTAACAACTCAATAAAAAGAAAACAATATAAACATATTCATCTATAAAGCAATATGAACAAAGGGATGACATTTTACATAACACTTAAGTTATCTCAATAAGCAAAATTGTAACATGCCATGCTCCCTTTTTACAAATTAAATACTTCTGATATCATAGCCCCAGATAAGAGGGGTATCAGGGAAATATTTTTCTTATTTCTCCTTGAAAACATATGTTGTGGGTACTCATCAGAAGCGCCTTGTCGAGGCGCTTCTGATGAGTACCCACAACATATGTTTTCAAGGAGAAATAAGAAAAATATAAGCAATATTTGGTTGAAAAAAAGTGCCTGATCTGGAGCCATGTGATATACTGTATATTCAGATTCACCATTTTTGTGGACATGCATTTCTGTTTCTTATGCAAAAGCATGTGGATCTCAATGACATGCTTACAACTTATAAAGCAGGCTCCCATAGCCTAATGGATAGGAGAGTTGACTCTTAATCCATTAGGTTTCTCGCCGCTGTGGTTCGAGCCTCGCTCAGGTCACGTGGGAAAGCCAAGTTCTGCTTATGGATGGTCAGATGGTTTTCCCCGGGTTCTCCAGTTTTTCGCCCACCTTTGATGAACGATCAGCTTGATATAAATGAAATATTCTTGAAAGGGCCGTAAAACCCAAATCAAAAAAAAAAAAAAAAAAAAAAAAAAAATTACCACTTATAAACAGATGAAAAAATAGTTTGAATTTACCTCAATTTCTTTTAACTTTCCTGGTGACAGTCAGAAAAAAACTATTTTTGAATGGCATTTTCAACAACATTGTACTTTTGCTGAATGGCAATTTGAATGGTCTCATGTAAGCCTACCCCTGATGAAATCGTAAGTGAACAGTGGAATTATTCAATTACTTAGAAATAATTGGTTTGTTAACCCTTGTCATGCTGAATAAATTTAGATACCACACCCACTTCTAATTTTCAGCCAATCAGATTACTTGATCCAGATTGTTGATACAAATTCACATACATGTACTTAATGATAAACAGTGCAGATCCAGATCAGTTGGCTTCTGAAGAAGCCAACTGATCTGGATATACACTGCAAAGGCAGGACATACCCAGGCTCAGTAGGACTAAGATTAAATTCAGAAACAAATAAAGAAAAAAAAAATATTTTTCAAATGTAGCTACAGCACCTATGGTTTGTGTAAATAAAGCTCTGAAACAGACTATAAGAACACGGAGAGACAGTCCTGTGTCTTATCTGATCTGGATCTACAGTGTTCGCCACTTATCCAGCAGTTTTTAACCCTTCTCCTGCCGAACACAAAATGTCCTGACTTAGCAAACAGTGTAGATCCAGATCAGAAGCCAATTGATCTGGATCTCCACTGTTTGTCATTAAAATATGTGAATTTCTACCAAAAAACTGGATCAAGTAATCTGATTGGCTGGAAATTAGAAGTGAGCCTGGCATCTTAATTTATTCAGCATGACACAGGTTAACAGATCCACAGGTGCTGAAATAGACTTGTTCAGAAGTTAGGGCAAATGGGCACTGCCATGAGAAAATGTGTCTTCAGGTACATGTGTACAGTAAAGACCTAGAATAGCCTGTGCATCTGCAGAGTCTGATCAGGGTCTTCACTTTCCGCTAACAGAATCAATGGACATTAAAGAGTGTATCAATGGAGAGCAAATGAGCAGATGAGACTGCGCATGCATGGGATGAATCTGAATCTGTGCATCTGGAGCATGTTCAAAGACATTATTTTAATTGGCGTGGCCTAAATATGGTAAGGAGTTAAGGGGAATGGATACACCTGGTAGTTTTTTGCCATTCTGTACAAGGGAGAAAACTTTTGTGCCTTCCTGTTAGTATTCCTGCACACATATCCCCTCTGAAAAGGGGTCTACTCTAAAAGGAAAGAATCTGCTCCTTTTGGAGTAGAACCCTTTTCAGAAGTAGAACCCTTTTCAGAAGGGAGGCAAAACAATTCTGACAGAGTTATCTACCTTAAAAGTGTATCAATTTCCCTTAAGAGTTGTCCAGATATTAAGGTAAAATATGATGTTGTAAAAAGACTCTTAACGCATAGCACTCTCAGTAAAATTTTCAGCAGACAACATTTTGAAATATTTTTCTTATTTTTCCCAGAAAATAGGATTTAACATTTCATGCAAATTGTCTCCTTAGGAGACAATTTGCATGAAATGTCAAATCCTGTTTTCTGGGAAAAATAAGACAAATATCATCAATTTGCCATCTGCTGAAAATGAAGTTTTTTAAAAGTAAAACATATTTTAACGAGTAATACTTAACCTATAGATAATGTGCTATTCTATTCTGTTTTCACACCTTCCACAGAAAAAACGACCTTTCAGTCGTTAATTAAAGTCTTAAACCAGAAGGTCCCTTAGGCAGTTACCTGTGTGACGTAACTCTTCCCGCTCAATTGACCACGTGTCAGTTTCTTTTATGTGTAAAACAATAGACACAATTAGGAGAGATAAGCGAGGGTGGACGGAGGGAGATAATTGATTATCTATAGGTTAAGTATTACTCGTTAAAATATGTTTTACTTTTAAAAAACTTCATTTTAACTTCATAATACATTAACCTATAGATAATGTGCTAGAATTTGCAGAATAGGAGGGAGGTGCTCTCCTAATTCTAACACCAATAATATCTCACCACTTCTGGTTAAGACTCAGGAAACTCAAAGGAATCAGATACATTCTAATTCTATATTTAATAGAAAGAATGGTCTAGATTCACAAAATAGCTTTAAGGTGTTATGATCTAACAACCTTATATATATTAGTAGACTCTAGAGGAAGCCAGTTCTTAAGTCTCAGAGACCTAACATCGGCCCCCCCTCTTTTTTTCTTTTTGGGAAACAACAATTGGCTTCAAAAAGAAAAGGGAGTCATTGAGACATAACATAAATATTCCATCGCAAAGTAAGCTAGGAATATAGAAATATTTTGAAAACAAAATTTGTAAAACAAAAAGCCAAGACCATACACTGTAAGTAGTCTATGTAGGATCTTGAATAAATAAGGAAAAGTCTACTCGGTGGAGTTTCCTATAGATAACTGACATATGTAGATATTTTGGATAAAATTCTAGATATGTGAAGCTATGTAATTGTAATAGTCTAAGCTATTAGAATTATAAACTAATTAAATTCTGTTAATTGGAGCAACAGGACAGTTTCCGATGAACAGACACAGACTTAAAATAACCATAATGTGTAATTATTTCCCTTGATCAAATTAAAGAAGGGGAGATAATAACAGTAGATGGAGTTAACTTAACTATAACTAAGTTATCCATCAGAAGAAAAAAAAGGTATAGACAAACATAATGGTTAAAACTATTGCTAGACTAATTGTATAACGAATTTTTAGTCAAGCAATAAAATAATACAGAGTTTGCATATAACTGCTGGGAAGAAAAAACAACTTAAACCATTGATAATTAGTTTTGTCATAGACATATAAAAGCGTTTGATGTCCTGACAAAAAAATAAAGAATAAACTGTCAACATCATAACTAAAGAGTTTGACAGACAATAAAAGAGATAAGAATAAGGTTGATCGCAGCAAACTGTATGACGGTCATAGTTTGGCTAAATCTTACCGTATTGATAAGATTAAGCAATAATAAATAAGCTGGATAGAATCTTTCTATACCAGAAGATTGCCATGAAAAGTACTCCTGAGTAAATAATCATGGAAATCAAGAAATGTTAAAAATCCACTTTGATACGAATCAAAATGTTCATAAAAAGAGAAGGACTCAGAGAAAAAGTAATAGTGTGATAATCTCTGAAGAAAGATTATACAATAATACTGATTATTAATCTCAAAAAACACTTAATTTAAAAGTTAAGAGATAGTATTACTATTCTATACGCATATTTAAGAATAGTAAGAAATATATTAATACTAAATAAAAATTATACTACTGAACAAAATTCCCGCTATAAATCATAGGTTCAGCGTAACTATTATTTAAGCAAGGAATTATTAAACATATAACTCTCTATAAAATTACTGCCCAGAAATTTTATAGATAAACATTCAATCAAATTTTTAGAATTGAATATTAATAGAATAAAATCTATGTCTGCATAATTGGTAATTCCTGAAATATCAAATTACGTACTCGCAAATGAGTTCAGGAAGAAAATACATATATATACTCTCGAGATCTACGTGTAAACCATAGAGAGTAATAATATTATTACCGCGATCCCTGACGGAAGGGTAAAAAACATGTATATGAAAGAGATAATAATTAATTTAACGTCATATAGGTTTAAGATAAAATTTGTTTAATCTTTAACCAATATGCAGCAACAGTGACTCGATATTCTGTATTCGTACGTAGAAAAGGAGTACTTAGTCATTAGAATTTTGAATGATTGAAATAGAGATAATGGGATCTAAAAGGATGTATCTCCATGAACTGAATCGAAGGATAATATCCATTCTAAAAAACTAGGGCTTGTTTTAGGCTTAGTTTAACAAGCGTAGAATTGAATTATTTTCAAGTATTCATGAAGTCGTTATGCTCTGAATACTGAGAAAAAAGTTAAAATATTGTTTAGGAAATAAAAAAAAGTGACTGTTCCACAATGTTAGCTAGATTTAAACCTTGAACGTAGCAAGAAGGTCAATCTAATTTAAAAGTAAGATGAGAAAGATAAATAATGAAGATAGATATATAAATATCGGAATAATATATTATCTCCAACAATTATCAAATAATCTGAATGTTTAAAAGCATAAATACTACTCGAAAGTTTATTTACCGAATGTATAATCGGAGAAAACTTTCAGTATGTTCAAAAACGTATCACAAAAGTAAGATCTGACCAGGAACGTAGGTGCAGCACTTACTAAGTTGTGAAGTTAAAATAAACATATTTTATATTATAAATTGAAGCAGTGCATTTCAAAATCATCGACATCTTGAAATGACTTATTGTGTGGAAAAATAAATAAATATCCAGTTTCGGAAAGATATTTATCTATATATATAGACCATTTTTGATGCGGACTGGAAATCAAGATATTAATCTTTGCATTATTCGCAAACTGAACTTGAACTCTTAGCGAGAATTACTATGATCCCTTTAACGAATGTAAACATAAAGGAGGGGTAGAGAGAAAATTAAGAGTGTCTTAATTCTTTACCGGCTCGTAATTAAGGATGTTTTCCCTTTTGTCTAAGCCTAGACTATAGATTGATTAATATAATTATAATAATATCTGCTATTATGAGGTAAACTCTCGTTAATTAACCTCTAAGCATATATCAAAAATATATATCAACATAATCTAGAGCTTCGGTAAGTTTAGAGGAAGGAAATGATTGACTTTGGCAGTTTCTGAATAGTTACAAAGTCAATAAAACAAAATATCAAAAGGAAAGTATTGTATATAAAATCTAATTTAGGCAATAATAATCTGTCACGTACTGAATAATTAATGTCTTTACTAAATATGTATCCATTGTCAATACCAAAGTGCAAGAAAATTTTGATTGACATGGACTCTAGTTATAAATAAAATATTAGAGGTATAGAGCTAGTCGAAGCAAAACTATTCCTCAATAAGATAAAGTAGACCTATAATATACGAGGATTAATTGGGTCTAGAATTATAATCATAATAAAATTATTATTCCAATATGAAGAATCTTCAGCGTAATAGATTCTTACTGAGGCAAAAATATCTGGTATATTGCTATCGTAGTCTTAAATGATCCAGAAGAAAAAATAAAACAGGCAAAGTAAAGAACGTATCGAATTATATCTATGCCTAAATATAAGATTTTTTTCTTATTTATTATTTTATAGCAGAGTTTAGACAGAGCACGACTGACCTAGACTCTTATATAATCAATCAAAAGATAGTATAAAATAGAATAATAGCTTATCGGATCAACTATTTTCCATGTAGAAAAGGCAAAAGGAAAATATGTACCTCAACTAGAATTTTAAATCGTAGTAATCTAGAGAGGTAGTGAATAAATAAATAAACTGTTAATTTATTTATCTGGTTGGTGTAAATTTCCGATACCTTAAGAATGAAAAATTAATAGAAAGTAGAAAAGATCGATTGCTACTTTCTTGTCAATTTACTCCTTAGATTACATGCTGATTACATATCGGAGCATGTAGAAGAAAAAAAAGGGGAGGAAAGAAGAAAAATTTTTATATTTCGTGTATATTTTTCTTCTTATAAATAACGATAGTTTTATAGTTCACCTTTGCCCTAGAGCCGAATAAGGTGAATATGTAAGAAGTTAATCTCTTTGTAGCGAACAAACGAGATATAATTATAGCTGGAAGTATCTTCTACACTTAGTGAATGAATTGCGAATTTGATCGTAACCGATAATTCTTAATTCATTTTCAATAATAAATATATATATAGAATTTAAGTCAAGTTCAAAAGTAACTGGACAGAATTCAACAATATAAATGGCTACTAGGTATTAGAACCCATCGCTGTCATTCAATAACCTATAATCCAAGACTATACATGTCTATAGTGGTTATATATGAATATATGTTGAGCCTGGAACACACTAGTAATCCGACACAAAGTCTACGAAACTACTGCCCGGTGGAATTTCGTTAGAATGACCTGGCACTACTCTACGAAGTGCCTCCCGATGAAATTTTCGTTAGAGCCGGAATTTAAACGCTGTCTAGCGAATTAAAGAGATAAAACATCATTTGAATGACCTGGCACTAGTCTACGAACTGCTGCCCGGTAAGAATTTTGTTATAGTCGGAAGTTTAACTCTTTCTAGCGGATAAAAGAGATAAAACATAAGTTAATTTAAAATATTAATGGAATTACACTCCTATAATAAGTCAATGGAATATTAAAAATTCTAGTCTGATTTGGGAAAGACTGTACAGAATTTTTTGTATAAAAAGTTATTATGTATTTCACTTAATAACCTATATCCATTGACTTAAACGTGAATGGAGCTCTATGAACGATAATAGATTGTTCGGGAATTAGTAATCATTATTTTGACACTAGTTACCCGACACAATGACCGGACACTAATATTCGTAACTGTTGCTCGGTAAAGTTACAAGAAATTTGACAAATTGATCGGATAGTAGTATTCGTAACTCTAGTCCGATGAAAAAGGGAGATTATATATGAAAACTGAGCGGGCACAAGTATTCGAAACTTTTTCCCGAAGATAATTAATTATAAGGCAAAAATTGACCAGACACTTTCTGTAAAAGTTTGCCTGGTGAAAAATCAGAAATAATATAATAATATGACCGGGTATAAGTATCAGAAATATTACTGATACTTTGCCCAGTGAAAAAATTTTTTTTTAATAATTAGACATAATGACCGGAAGTTAGTATACGTGACTATTTTGTCCGGTGAAAAATGTCAGAAACTAAGTCTTTCCAGAAAATAATTAAATTATTGACTGGAGACTAGTTGACTGGTGACTGGTGACTGGGTGACTGGTGACTGGGTGACTGGTGACTGGGTGACTGGTGACTGGTGACTGGTGCCTGGTTGACTGGCACCTGGATGACTGGTGACTGGTGCCTGGTTGACTGGCACCTGATTGACTGGTGACTGGTGAAGCTGATTGACTGGAGCCTGGGTGACTGGTGACTGGTGACTGGATGACTGGTGACTGGTGACTGGTGGACTTAGACTTTATAGGATACTAAGTACCCAAGGATGCCACCTTGATGGGTCTTACCCCGGCAGTATAGCCATATGGGGTGGGGCTCCCATCAGTAAAGAATTGTCTTATAACCCAGCAAGGGTTGACAAGTTCTTTACAATCAGCTTCTCCACCATGAGAATCTTTAGCCAACTGAAGATCTCTGCAAACAAAAGTCCAGGAAAAAAAACATATTGTAATTGCTGAATAACCTGGAACGAAAAGGACAAAAATATTCTGCATATATAAACACGACTATCGAACCGATCGCGCACGAGCGTTGTGCCGAAAAGCGAGAGTCGCCAAAACGCATGTGGAAAAAGACCAGTCAAAAATACATGAAATCGAAAATTGAAAATTTTAAATAATAACACAGAAAGTGAAAGGAGTGATAAATAAACAAAAGAAACACAAGGATACATAAATTTATCCGTGAGGAAAGAAATAATCCAAATTTCTATCACAGGTAAATAATCCTTATTGAATTTCTTTGTCCACAGAAAAGAAACTGACACGTGGTCAATTGAGCGGGAAGAGTTACGTCACACAGGTAACTGCCTAAGGGACCTTCTGGTTTAAGACTTTAATTAACGACTGAAAGGTCGTTTTTTCTGTGGAAGGTGTGAAAACAGAATAGAATAGCACATTATCTATAGGTTAATGTATTATGAAGTTAAAATGCCCAGAGAGAAAGTTTAAGGTGTTATCCCCAACCAGCATGCAAAGACAAAGGGTCAGACTTTTTGTTTTGGTTTATGTTAAGGTTTTACAGCCCAGTCAACCCAATAGGGTCAGGTCAAGTGCGGTCAGCTGACCTAACCACACTGTTACTGGGCAGGCTTAGTCCTCTAAGCGGTTAACCAGTATTGTGCATATTCTTTCGCCAGAAACTGATAACTGCCCTTCTTGAATCAGCGGAAGGGAGAGAATGACCGTAGAAAACATTTCATGATCAGTCTCCACTTAAGAATGTTGTCAACCTGGTTAGGTCGAACCCGCAAACTCCCGATCACCAGTCAGACGCACATCCAACTGAGCCACCGAGGCCAGCCAGACTTTTTTGTTATTTTCCAACATTTCTATCGCAGCAAAAGATTTTATAAGTTGGAAGAGGAGAGTTTGATTGACAGTATAATGATTTGGTGTTTTACAGCCCTTTCAACATTATTTACATCATATCAAGAAGATGGAAGCATGATAACGGAAAGCTCTGTGCAATAAGGCACCTTACCATTGCACAGGACCTTACAGTCATGAGCTGAATTCTGCTTCCAGTGGAATTCAAACCCGGGACCTTGTGATCCAAAGCTTGGAGTCCTAACCACTCGGCCACCTGGATGCTTCAGATAAGACAGTAAGAATACAAGGCTACTTTCCCTTCTGTTATCTGCTTATGTCCAAAGACTAAATTTCTCATAGCACCATCCATCTGTGAATGAAAATTTTGACCAACAAACCAAGAAAATGCATCTGATTATATGCATACAACAAGACTCATCTGCCTGCACATCAAGGCAATCTGTTCAGTCTGTCAGAATGAGAAAAATGTGGATCCCTGGCTATGCAATGAGCTCCCAGCATAGACTGATCAGACAGCACAAATGCGCAGGCAGATCTGAGTCTCTGCTGGGCACATGTCAAAAGGTACACTGTTATAGTTTTCAAACATGTGAAATAGAATTCTTCTTTCTGTAAGTACATTACAACACACAAATAATCAAACTATCACAGTATTCAAGTAAATATTCTCCACAAAACAATTAAAAATGAAACAGTAGTTTACACATGAAAATGCTATCAAAAGAGCTCCACTGGTGAAAAACTTAAATTTTCCCAACCACTACCGGCAAAGAGCGAAACCAACTGAACATACGTACTAAAAGATTTCATTAAGTTAATAAGTTAACACCCCTATGTGAAAACGTATACAGCTGAGCCAAATCAATAGATAAGATGCCTCTTCAACCAAAAAGATTTTTCTTATTTATTCATGAGAACATATGTTGTGGGTACTCATTAGAAGCACCTTGGTGCTTCTAGTGAGTACTTACAACATAAAGCATGTGGTTCTAATGAAGTGCTTCTAATGAGTACCCACAAGGTTTTTGTGACCAAGGTCCTTCTAAAGAGTACCCACAACATATGTTTTTGTGGAAAAATAAGGAATATATAAGTTAGATATCCCTATTACCTAATCTTATGCATGTAAGTTATGGTATTTTCGTCATCTAATACAAAGAAGATGAGGAAGATTTAGCCTGAGCAAACAGTGTAGACCCAGATGAGATGCCACAGTATCTCATCTGGGTCTACACTGTTTGCCACTCATCCAGCAATTTTTAGACACAACATCAGGCAGTAAATTGCACTTGTTCAAAATTTTGAACAAGTATGGTAAAAAGTTGAAGTGTGACTACTTAGGATAAATATGGCAGACAATTTGAAATTTTGCCAAACAATTTGCCTAATAATTGCATTGCCCTATTTTCACTAGCTCTGGATCTCAGTCTGCATTAACTCTTAATATGCTGATGACAGTTTTTGTGAAATGTCAAGCCTCATTTTCTCTGAAAAAAAAAATAAAACATATGTTCCAAAATGTCACCTGCTGCAGCTGTGATGGGTGCTTAAACTCTACCACTCTCCGAGCAAATTCAGAAAATGGCAAATTGATGCTATTTTTCTTATAATTCCCAGAAAACTAGAGTTGACATTTTGACATTTGAAATGCCACAGCCATTTTTCTGGAAAAAATAATAAAATATTCCAAAATGTTGTCTGCTGATTTTACTACCGAGTATGACAAGCAATAAGAGTTAAGGGAAAATTTTAGTCTTTCCACATCCAGGCTCAACCGTAAGCAAAGCATCTTAGACTAGCACACACAATCCACTAAGTTAGTACATGTAGATATAAATGACATATAATAAGGAAAACCCAATCTTATGACATATGCAAATATACTGGAACCTCTTTATTAATAACCCTTGTCCTGCTGAATAAATTAAGATGCCACACCCACATCTAATTTTTTAGCCAATCAGATTATTTGAACCAGATTGTTGCTATAAATTCACATACTTAATGGCAAACAGTGCAGATCCAGATCTGGATCTACACTGTTTGCAAAGGCAATGTATATCCGGGTTTAGCAGGACAAGGATTAAATAGTTCATAATAAGACAGTTTCAGATATATGATGGTTTAAAGATGGATCCCAAACATGTAATATCTAAACAAAAATGTACAGAGTATCCAAACAAAAATGCATAGATTATATAGAAAAATGACCATAAATCTATATAATCTATACATTTCAGTTTGGTTGCAACATGGTTGTTTACCTAACACAATTTTTGCTTTGGATCCCAGCAACAGTGTTATAAAAAGGTTGTGGTGTAGTACATACATGTACCTAAACCAGCCTGCACACCTTATAGCTCTAGATAACCAGTATCTGGATAAATCTTATTTCTCCACATAAACCTTTGAATACGGCATTTACCCAAGTATTGGGACACCTTATCTACTTTCCATACTTTTCCTAAAATTTGAAATCATCCATTCTACTACCTGTTAATCTGTCTAATATATTGCTGTATGTATGGCAAACAGTATAGACCCTGATCAGATGCCACATTCTGTGGCATCTGTTCTGGGTCTACACTGTTTGCAAAGGCCTACCTGTCCCAATATTAAGGTTATTATGGGACTCTAGGAAACTCCTCTCCAGAGTACTTACAACATGTTTTTGTGCAGAAAAATGTCTATCAAGAGCCATAATAGTTTCATAAACAATAACCCTAGTTCTGCTGAACCCGGATATGCCCTGCCTTTGCAAACAGTGCAGATCCAGATCAGTTGGCTTCCAGAAGCCAACTGATCTGGAGCTGCACTATTTGTCATTCAATATATGAATTTATTTCCCCAATCTGGATTATGAAATCTGATTGGCTGACAATTAGAAATGGGTGTGGCATCTTAATTTATTCAGCACGACAAGGGTTAATGCTGTATTTCCCTAAATATTTTGACACCTTTAAATATTTGAACACCTTTAACTCCTTATTAATAATAAATTTTGTTCTAGAATTTGAACAAGCCCATAGGACTACTTGATAAGGTGTCTACAAATAGCTGAATGAGTGGCAAACAGTGTAGACCCTAATCAGATGCCACAGTTTTGTGGCATTTGAGCTGTGTCTACACTGTTTACTGAGGCATGTCTGACCAAATACTTAGGTTAAATAGGATAGTATAACAAAATCAGAATGATGGTTACACAAACTAAAATGTGATGTCAAGGCATACTGCAATTTTTTTGTTTAACCTATTTTTGTTTTGACAAATACAGAATGAACCAGGATTTCAGAATACTACTACAACCTCTTTGTAAGACGGTTCATTATAACACGGTTTTGGATATAACACGGTTCAAAGATGGATCCCAAAAATGTATAGATTATATTGAAAAATGACTATAAATGGTCATTTTTCAATATAATCTATACATTTTTGTTTAGATTATATTGAAAAATGACCATAAATGGTCATTTTTCA
This sequence comes from Anodontia alba, assembly GCA_964016985.1. Taxonomy (NCBI): domain Eukaryota; kingdom Metazoa; phylum Mollusca; class Bivalvia; order Lucinida; family Lucinidae; genus Anodontia; species Anodontia alba. The sequence continues at coordinate 10,774,837 of OZ024821.1, forward strand.
ATATAATCTATACATTTTTGTTTGGATATAACACGGTTGTTTAACTAACATGGTTTATGCTATGGACCCCAACAATAGTGTTATAAAGAGGTTGTGTTGTATGTGTTTTTAGTTTATCAGAGCGGTGAGTAGTTTTGGTACCAATAATGTTCCTGCAGCTGCATATCCTACTATTTTTCTACCATACTAACGCATAGAGTATTTGAGTCGAAAGTCCACTACTGCACAAAAATATAGTTCTGAGATCCACTTCATCAAAAAAAAAAAAAAGTTTTCATTTTTAACCAGACTTCTGTTAATTGCTACTTTCATCATTTTCACAACACTTGGACACTGTAAGTGGACATTTTTCTTCAAATACTACTTATAAGACAAAATGCTGTCAGTCATGATGTATGCCAGCCAGTCACATTGATTGATGACTGCACATGCACAAGGTCAGGAAAATAGCCAGTCATAAATGATCAATGGCTGACTTAACCCTTGTCCTACTGAATAAATTAAGATGCCACACCTGCTTCTAATTTTCAACCAATCAGATTACTTGATCCAGATTGTTGCTATAAATTCACACACTTAATGGCAAACAGTGCAGAACCAGATCAGTTTGCTTCTTCAGAAGCCAACTGATCTGGATCTACACTGTTTGCAAAAGCAGGGTATATCTGGGTTCAGTAGGATAAGGGTTTATAGTGAAAATGAATTCTCTTCATGTCCCATAATAAAACGAAATCTGGCTTCTCGTTTGTTCTATGATTGGCAGTATCAAATTCACCATCTACTTCCATTGAGATCCTCTGAATGAGTCCTATTTACTATCAGTCATACATTGATGATCTGGAACACCAGTTTGATTTCAGATACATCTGTCTCCCGGCCTGTCTTTTGAGATATGGAATGGGCAAATGTTTAAATGTACCCAGCCAATTAACTCTGACTTGCCTGACGTATCCAGTTAACTACCCCATATAAAGATTTAATTATGAAAAGTCGTTCCATCAATTATTAGCCCACGTGAGCTAACGGCTTAGGATGAGCAGTTATCACCTTCTGACCTGTGCCAATGTCTCCATCCACACTTTGAGTGACTTCTTCAAAACCACCTTAAGGGATTCAAACCACATTTGGTAGAATTGCTGCTTAGGTAAGGGAAATTCAAATTAGTAAAAGTTATGGCAATTGACCACTTTCATTGATTCCAATAGCAACCTAAAGGACCCAAAGACTTGCAATAGGAAGATGCTTATGTCCATTCGGACTTCTCAGAAATCACCTGCCAACTGAAACCAAAATGCATAGGGAGCATCCATGGGACAAAAACATCTATGTCTGTGAAAATTATTTGGAGCCAGCATCCAATTTGGCCACCATGACGTGTAGTAAAATTGTTAAACAACTTTGAAACAAAAGGACAACAGGATACCCACCACTAAAGACCTATCTCAAGTACAAATGCCAGTACAAGGGGTCATAACTCATATCAGAATCAACACATAAATGCCTATTTCATATTGAACCAGTGTTTACTGGTCATTATGTTACCATATGAATTTCATGTGAATCAGATGAAAGACATCCAAGTTATGGCATGGAAACCAATTTTTAACATTTATCTGGGGCAATAACTCTGTAAATCATGGTAAATCATAAAACTGGTCCAATAACAATTCCATGCACAGTTTAAATCAAATCATTAAGGGGACTGGATACATTTTTTAACATTGAAGACAACTTTTGTGACTTCCAGTTTACATTTCTGACCATCAATCCACTTCTGAAAAGGCCCTATTCTAAAAGGAAAAAAAATGCTCTACTTGGGAGCAAATTCTTCCCTTTTAGAATAGACACCTTTTCCTTTTAAAGTCAACCCCTTTTCAAAAGGAAGGCAAAAACAATTTTAACAGAGTTGTCTCCTTCTTCAAAGTGTATCTGTTCACCTCAAGTTATTCAACAACTAGTAATGTGTCCAAAGGACATGGATGCCCCCACCTGAAAAAACTTTCTAACGCCTGAAAAACTTAAATGCAAATTGCTAACACCATCTGGACGCGGACGGAGAGAGACAGACAGACAGGGGTGACACTATATGCTTTTTCCACCATTCTTTGAATGGTGGGAGCATAAGAGCATAAAAAGGAAATATAGATGTACATGAAACAGACAGAGGGACAGATAGGCAGAGTTGTTTGCATTAAAAAGGGTAGGTCTAAACTGCCATTAATAGTCAGCCATTCCTTACTGTTATAAATATGTTTATATATATAATTTTTACCAATTTATTCATAAATATATTTATTTACCATGAAAACAGCTATTTATTAAAACTGATCAGGAGAAACATCCAGAGTGAAATATGAACATACATGGTTAAAAACATAAAACTTCAGAAAATGAAATATATGAGGTATTTTAAACTTGGCTGTTCATGACCTTGACATTTTCATGATATGTATATGGGACTCAGATGGATGGATTTGTTTCCTGTTATGAGGTACAAAACAAACTTGTCAATGTGAACACACTCAGGAACCAGAAAATCATTTGCATAACAAGAGTTTCAATAAATGAATTAATTTACCATAAGGAAGTCTAAAGTGATAAGCTGGGGAAATTAAAAAGTATGGTAAATGTCCTAAAATTTTGTACACCAAAATGTCTGACAAAACTGTTTATGCAAACAGTGTAGATCCAGATCAGACTGCTCCTGATCAGGGTCTACCCTGTTTGCATTTCCACTTAGTATTTTAGGAAACAACTGCATAAAAAGCAAAATTTGGGCAAAAAAAGTATGGAATAAAATGTTCAAAATATTAGGACACTTACCGTACAAATAGGTGGAAATTCAGAGAAGGACACTTGTCTGGAATTTGAAATCCTACATGCAACAAGTTTTCAGCATGATAACAGGACTCCTGATAAGTTGATATTTGGAAGTGTGTGCGTGTGAATGCAAGTGGGTGCGATTTTATTTTTCTATGAAAGTATGCCGACTTACTTGGGAGGAAAATTTGATGATAACTGTAAGATAACTTTCCTACAACATGTTTCTTTTTTGTTTTTTTATCTTTTGTTATTGGTGGTGGTGGGGGAGAGGGTGTGAGAAAAACTTACCACAAATTATCACCAAATACTCCTCCTTAAGAAGTCTTCTGTCACCTGGGCTGTCTCTGAGATCTTCCAGTGAGAACCTAGAATACTTTAAGTGATATAACTGGATCTAAGAAGTATCCAACATCCTCATATATTCTGGCATCTCATAAGTATCATTTAAGAAAATAAAGTGGGATCTTGAAGAATGTGATGATGCTTTGGTATTTCACATCTCTTTCAACATTATTTAACCCTTGCCATGCTAAATAAATTAAGATACCATCCCCACTTCTAATTTTCAGCCAATCAGATAACTTGACCCAGATTGTTGATATAAATTCACATAAATAGCAAACAGTGTAAATCCAGATCAGTTGGCTTCTTCAGAAGCCAACTGATCTGGATCTACACTGTTTGCAAGGGCAGGGTATATCCGGGCTCAGCAGGACTAGGGTTGTTGTATCAAGATGACGAAGGGGCGACAATGAAAGGCTCTGTGCAATGAAGCAGTGAAGTCACGAGATGAATTCTGGCTCTAACGGACTCAACCCGGGCTCATGATCTAAATCAGCAGCACTTACCATTTGGCCTCGTGGATGCTTCATCCAGAAGCTGTTTTATACCAAGAAATGATTTTAGATCTTGGAATATATGTTTTCAAGCAGAAGTAAAAAGAAACAAGAGCTGTCGGAGGACAGCGAGCTCGCCTGCTGGGTACATTTTATATTGTAACATTTTTATCATTAAGCCATATAATATAGGTCACACTGACCTAGATGTATTTGTATGTAAATCATTTTGTCACTTAGATATAATAATCCAGGTATGACAATTCTCCATGAAATAGTAATAAAAATAAAAGGCAAAATCACTGAAGCATGAAATATAGGTCACAATGACCTAGATATAGTAAGTGGTCATTCATTGGGTCACATGGAACTAATATCCCAGGTGTGACATTTATCCAACAAATATTCAAGATATAAGGCAAAATCACTGAACCATGAAATATAGGTCACACCAACAGAGATATATTTTGACGTCAATAATCGGGTCACAAGGATCTAATATCCCAGGTGTGACATTTATCCAACAAATAGTATTCAAGATATAAGGCAAAATCACTGAACCATGAAATATTGGTCACAATGACCTAGATATAGTAAGTGGTCATTCATTGGGTCACATGGAAGTAATAACCCAGGTGTGACATTTATCCAACAAATAGTATTCAAGATATAAGGCAAAATCACTGAACCATGAAATATAGGTCACACCAACAGAGATATATTTTGACGTCAATAATCGGGTCACAAGGAACTAATATCCCAGGTGAGACATTTATCCAACAAATAGTATTCAAGATATAAGGCAAAATCACTGAACCATGAAATATAGGTCACACCAACAGAGATATATTTTGACGTCAATAATCGGGTCACAAGGAACTAATATCCAAGGTGTGACATTTATCCAACAAATAGTATTCAAGATATAAGGCAAAATCACTGAACCATGAAATATAGGTCACAATGACCTAGATATAGTAAGTGGTCATTCATTGGGTCACATGGAAGTAATATCCCAGGTGTGACATTTATCCAACAAATAGTATTCAAGATATAAGGCAAAATCACTGAACCATGAAATATAGGTCACACCAACAGAGATATATTTTGACGTCAATAATCGGGTCACAAGGAACTAATATCCCAGGTGTGACATTTATCCAACAAATAGTATTCAAGCTATAAGGCAAAATCACTGAACCATGAAATATAGGTCACAATGACCTAGATATAGTAAGTGGTCATTCATTGGGTCACATGGAACTAATATCCCAGGTGTGACATTTATCCAACAAATAGTATTCAAGATATAAGGCAAAATCACTGAACCATGAAATATAGGTCACAATGACCTAGATATAGTAAGTGGTCATTCATTGGGTCACATGGAACTAATATCCCAGGTGTGACATTTATCCAACAAATAGTATTCAAGATATAAGGCAAAATCACTGAACCATGAAATATAGGTCACAATGACCTAGATATAGTAAGTGGTCATTCATTGGGTCACATGGAACTAATATCCCAGGTGTGACATTTATCCAACAAATAGTATTCAAGATATAAGGCAAAATCACTGAACCATGAAATATAGGTCACAATGATCTAGATATAGTAAGTGGTCATTCATTGGGTCACATGGAAGTAATATCCCAGGTGTGACATTTAACCAACAAAAAGTATTCAAGATATAAGGCAAAATCACTGAACCATGAAATATAGGTCACAATGACCTAGATATAGTAAGTGGTCATTCATTGGGTCACATGGAAGTAATATCCCAGGTGTGACATTTATCCAACAAATAGTATTCAAGATATAAGGCAAAATCACTGGACCGTGAAATCTAGGTGACCTTGACCGTAAAATGTAGGTCACCATGACCTTCACTCTCTTACACTTAAACTGATGTCACATAGTTAGCTGATGTATAACCAGTTGTGTCTATAACCTGTAGGCATATAAGATTTTACAAATGTGTCCTAGATTTTGACCCCTAGCCCCACCCCAAGGCCCACCCTGAGGTATGAACCCAGGGGTATGTTCTTTTGGAATCTCAGAAGACTTGTCCAGGTACCCAAATTCTAAATATGAATGCTCTATGAGGAGTGAAAGTCAAGATATAAGAATTTGAAAAACTTTAACACAGTATTACAAAGGTGTCCTAGATTCTGACCCCTAGCCCCACCCAGGGGCATGAACCCAGGGGTTTATTCTCTTGGAATCTCAGAAGACCCTCCAAGGTACCTAAGTTCCAAATTTGATGCCTCTGTGAGGAGTGACTGTTGAGATATAAGCATTTGAAAAACTTTAACACAGTGTGATGGGAACGGGAACGCAAACGCAAACGCAAACGCAAACGCAAACGTGGACGACCGGGGTGACTACAATAGCTCTCCTTGTACTTCGTACTGGCGAGCTAAAAACAATCACCTTGGTATTTTTTTTTACCAGGTCCTGCAGGACTACATTTGTATTCTCCCTGAGGCTGTGTTTTTACATACAACCTTTAACATATTCTCATTTTATGGGGAATGGATGCATCTTCAAGGGAAATAATTCCAACATGAAAATATTTATCTCCCTTCTCAGTAAGGGCTACTGTTAAAAGAAAGAATTTGCTCCCAGACCTTAAAGAGTAGCTCTCAGTCTTGAAAATAACTTCAAGGGAAATAACTCCAACATGAAAATATTTACTTCCCTTCTCTCAGGGGGCTACTCTGGGAGCAAATTCTTACCATAAAGAGTAGCTCCCAGACTTGGAAAGATTCAAGAACTAGGGAACTGAATTCCCATCTGCAAAAATTGTCTCCCTTTGATAAAAGGGGCCACAATTAACCCTTCTCTTGCTGAACACGACATGCCATGTCTTAGCAAACAGTGTAGATCCAGATCAGTTGGCTTCTGAAGAAGCAGCTGATCAAGAGCTGCACTGTTTGTCATTCAGTATGTGAATATGTATCAACAACCTGGATCAAGTAATCTGATTGGCTGGAAATTAGAAGTGGGCATGGCATCTTAATTTATTCAGCATGAGAAGGGTTAAATGTATCCCCATAAAGCAGTTTTCTAATATTTCCTTCACACAAATATCTGAAAATGTTGTTTTATCTCTGAACCCTTATCCTGCTGAATAATTTAATTAGCCACACCCATTTCTGACTATCAGCCAATCAGATAACATCATATAATGTTTTCGTTCAAATTCACAAACTGAATGACAAACAGTGTAGATCCTGATCAGATGGCTTCTTCAGAAGCCATCTGATCTGGATCTACACTGTTTGCAAAGGTAGGGCTTGTCGTGAACAGCAGGATAAGGGTTAATACTTATATTCAGCCTGCTAAGGGTTAACAGTAATACTATACAAATGAATATTTCTGTAACAAAAAAATACAATTAAACTCTTGAAATAAATTACACAAAAACTGGGATTGAAGAGATATTAAAAAGAGCAAGTGCAATACGTTTATAAGCTGTTGAGCTTCAACTTAATTTTCACTCAAAAAGGTCTGAGCAATCAGTGCTGACCCAGATTAGACACCACAGAACACGGCATCTGATTAGGGTCTACTCTGTTTGCCACTCATCCAGCAATTTGTACATACATCAATAGCCAGTATGGTAAATGTCCTAAATTTCATACACCGAAGTTTCAGACAAAATGGCATATATATGCAAACAGTGTAGACCCAGATCGACTGCTCCCGCTCAGGGTCTACATTGTTTGCCATTCCACAAAGTATTTTAAGAAACAACTTCATGAAAAGCAAAATTTAGGTTAAAAAAAAGTATGGAATGAAGTGTTCGAAATTTTAGGACATTTACTGTAAATGGAAATTCAGATTTTACGACAAGAATGGTAAAGAGCTAACATGTCCCATTATTTAGGGTATATATGGTATACCCAAAAGCTACTGAGAAAACAGTGGAGGACCTCAGCAAACAGTGTAGACCCATATCAGACATCACAGAATGCAATGTAAGATCAGGGTCTACATTGTGTGCCACTCATCCTGTTAATTTTTAGACACATCAAATTTTTTAGGACCAGCATGGTAAGGTGTCTCAATATTTAAGGTAAATTCAGTAATATATTCCTGCAAAATTATGAACCTCTCCAAACAGAAAAGGTCCTAGTGACATAAGGGAGCAGTCTAAACCCAGATCAGCCTGTTCATCCATACAGTCTAATCAGAGTCTATGTTGTTCACTGATAGATTCTGTAGCCAGTGTAGACTCTATGATTGGTATGGTTCAGCTGTACCTCACAACTTTTCACAAACAAGGACCTCTACTGTGAAAGAACTAATCAAAATTTAGAAATGGCAGCCATACAATTGAAGACAGATTTGCATTTATTTATACAGGCCATTTAACTATTACACTCTCTGGGCAAATTCAGCAGACGACAAATTCATGATACTTTTCTTATTTTTCCCAGAAAATAGATTTTGACATTTCATGCAAACTGTCTCCTGGGGAGACAATTTGCATGAAATGTCAATGCCTATTTTCTGGTAAAAATATGAAAAAAAAAACTGCCGTTTGCTGAAATTTTTACGCAGGATGCTAAGTGTTAAAAGAAAATATATATATATTACAACACAAGGTTTAACAAAATGTCATAGTCAGAAGTATAACCATCTCAAAATATATAATAAATAAATAATCTGCATAAAAACGGCGTATAATTTATTACATTTACGGTACCTGAAAACAACAAACCAGAAAAAAAAAACCAACTCATTATTGTACAGCAAAACATTTTTTTTTAAGTTAAAACAAACAGGACTAAACTACATTAACAGCATTCATATAAAGCTTAAAGTGCCAATCACATCTGCAGCAGACAACATTCTAATTTTTTTTCCCAGAAAATAAAGCTTGAAAATGAAATGTAAGATTTATTTACTCTGAAAAATGTTTCAGAAATGTTGTCTAATACAATTTTGCAAGATTTTTAAGCCCTTTAAGCACCAGTCACAACTGCAGCAGACGACAGTTTGAATTTTTATTTATTTTTTTATTTTTTTTAATTTTTCAAAGAAAATAAGCCTTGACATTTCATGTGAATCATCTGCCAAAGCAGATGATTCACACAAAATGTCAAGCCTTATTTCACTAAAAAACAACAATAAAAACAAGAGGGCCATGATGGCCCTGTAACGCTCACCTGAGCAACATAGCACTTTGAGAGCCTGACCTAGAACTGATCAAAGCAAACATTCTGATCAAAGTTCAAAATGATTATAACAAAGTTTTCCGCTGATTTGGCCCGGTGACCTAGTTTTTGATACCAAGTGACCCAGTTTCCAACTTGACCTAGAACTCATCAAGACAAACATTTTGTGCAAGATTCATGATGATTGCTTGAAAAATGTGACCACTAGAGTGATAACAAGATTTTACGCTGATTTGGCCCGGTGACCTAGTTTTTGACCCCAGGTGTTCCAGTTTCAAACTTGACCTAGAAATCATCAAGACAAACATTTTGAGCCAGATTCATGATGATTGTTTCAAAAATGTGACCGCTAGAGTGTTAACAAGGTTTTCTGCTGATTTGGCCCAGTGACCTAGTTTTTGACCCCAAGTGACCCAGTTTCAAACATATCCTATAACTCATCAAGACAAACATTTTGAGCAAGATTCATGATAATTGCTTCAAAAAATGTGACCGCTAGAGTGTTAACAAGGTTTTCTGCTGGTTTGGCCAGGTGACCTAGTTTTTGATACCACGTGACCCAGTTTCGAACCTAACCTAGAAATCATCAAGACAAACATTTTGAGCAAGATTCATGATTATTGCTTCAAAAATGTGACCGCTAGAGTGTTAACAAGGTTTTCTGCTGATTTAGCCCGGTGACCTAGTTTTTGACTCCAAGTGACCCAGTTTCGAACTCGACCTATAAATCATCAAGACAAACATTTTGAGCAAGATTCATGATGATTGCTTCAAAAATGTGACCGCTAGAGTGTTAACAAGGTTTTCTGCTGATCTGGCCAGGTGACCTAGTTTTTGACCCCAGGTGACCCAGTTTCGAACTTGACCTAGAATTCATCAAGACAAACATAATGAGCAAGATTCATGATGATTGCTTCAAAAATGTGACCGCTAGAGTGTTAACAAGGTTTTCTGCTGATTTGGTCTGGTGACCTAGTTTTTGGCCCCAAGTGACCCAGTTTCGAACTTGACCTAGAAATCATCAAGACAAACATATTGAGCAAGATTCATGATGATTGTTTCAAAAATGTGACTGCTAGAGTGTTAACAAGGTTTTCTGCTGATCTGGCAAGGTGACCTAGTTTTTGACCCCAGGTGACCCAGTTTCGAACTTGACCTAGAAATCATCAAGACAAATATATTGAGCAAGATTCATGATGATTGCTTCAAAAATGTGACCGCTAGAGTGTTAACAAGGTTTTCTGCTGATCTGGCTCGGTGACCTAGTTTTTGACCCCAGGTGACCCAGTTTCGAACTTGACCTAGATTTAATACAGGCAAACATTTTGAGCAAGTTTCATCAAGATTGGGTCAAAACTATGACCTGTAGAGTGTTAACAAGTTTTTCCTTTGATTTGACCTGGTGACCTAGTTTTTGACCCCAAGTAACCCAGTATCGAACTTGACCTAGATTTCATAGAGGCAAACATTCTGACCAAGTTTCATCAAGATTGGGTCAAAACTGTGACCTCTAGAGTGTTAACAAACTAATTGTTGACGACAGACGACGACTGACGACGGACACAGGGTGATGACAATAGCTCACCCTGAGTTTTTGCTCAGGTGAGCTAAAAATTGAATATCGTCACTTTGCTTGGCACTTTAAGGGTTCAGGGTTAAAATACAAAGAGTACTTTAACAGTAAAAGCAAAGCAAAGCTCCAGATAGTGGGGAGAAATCAGATGTTCAATTTTTTTACAACAAAAACAAATTTTGTGGCATAGCCCCAGAGCAGGCATTTTTTTCAACCCAAAAATACGGATACACCACAACCTCTTTATAACACTATTATTGGGGTCCATAGCATAAACCGTGTTAGTTAAACAACCGTGTTATACCCAAATAAAAATGTATAGATTATATTGGAAAAATGACCATTTATGGTCATTTTTCAATATAATCTATCTATACATTTTTGGGATCCATCTTTGAACCGTGTTATATCCAAAACCGTGTTATAACCAATCGTGTTATAGAGAGGCTGTAGTGTAGTTTTCTTATTTCTTCGTGAAAATATAGGTTGTGGGTACTCATTAGAAGCGCCTCAGCAAGGTGCTTCTAAAGAGTACCCACAACGTATGTTTTTGTAGCAAAAGAAAAAAAATGTGGATACCCCCTCTTATCTGGAGCTATGTAACATGGATTCTCCTTGGAACCCAGTGAGTGCGCAAAGGGTATCTTTAGGTGCAAAAATAACATAAATTATCCTTAATTATCACCACAATTATCACCTTATCAGAGGCTAAAATTTTGGTAAACCTTAACAAATACAACAGCAGAATTATACTACCCAGATATAAATGAGGTGCTACTAATGAGTACCCACAATATATGCTTTTCATAGGTCTAGATAAGAGTGAGTATTGGGTAAATATTTTATTTCTCCAGGAAAACATATGTTGTGGGTACTCATTAGAAGTACCTCACCTGAGGCTGGTGGGGGGGGGGGGGGGGGGTGTCTCTTGACTGAAATGGGTTATCAGTCTTAGTCTGTACATCCAAATCTGGATGAGAGATCCTGCTGTAGCTTGAGGAAGGCTGTACATGTCTCTAGATAAAGTACTTTTATTCAAATTTTTTTTTTTAAACACACTTTGTGGCTACTCACTGTCAGAGACACTTCTATTGAGTAGCTGTAACATATGCTTTCATAGAAATAGAGTAATAGAGTCAAACCTCAATAGCTCAAACAACTTTGGGACCATGGAAATTTGTTTGAGATATGGGTAGTTCAAGCCACTGAGGGTTAATCATGGTGCCAGATCAGACAGCAAACGGTAATAATTTAGGGAAATCATTTTGATCTTCTACACAATTATGGTATGTTGAATGTACTCATTAGAATTGCCTCAATTCTAATGAGTACATACAATATACAATTTTATGATAAAATAAGAAAATTCCCCTAAATATTTGTTTTCTTGAGCTATCGGAAGAATTTTGTAGAGACTAAAAAAAAAAAAGTTCGAACTACAATGCGCAGTCAATGGCGCACAAACGCAAATCCCCATGCTTGTTGCTACTGATGCTAATAGCATGACTGATGGACGGAAGGATGGATGAATGGGCTTGGCCTTGCACCCCCTTACCAAATGGGGAGGTCATGTAGGAAGTTTGGTTAAATTCCGCCCAGTAGTTTAGGAGGAGATAGCGTGAAGACAGATGGATGGCGGACACACAGAAGGATGGACACACGGAAAAATAATGTTGCTCTCGCACACCCTTACCATAAGTGGAAATGATGAAGCAAGTTTGGTTGAATTCCGCCCAGTGGTTTAGGAGCAAATAGCATGACGGACAGATGGACAGACAACAGACACATGGAAGGATGGATGAATGGAAAAATAATGCTGCTCGCGCACACTTACCATAAGGCGAAGTGATGTAGCAAGTTTGGTTGAATTCCGCCCAGTGGATTAGGAGGAGATAGTGTGACAGATAGACAGATGGACGGACAGATGGTCAGTTAGTCGGATGGATGGCCAGTTGGTCAGACCGACGGACGGATGGAGGCATTAACAATATCCCAACTGCTTTTTTAAAAAAATTTGGGGATAATTAGCCCGGATAAACAAGACATAAGTGTTCAAGCTATTGAGGTTCCACTGAATGAAAAACTTCATAACCCCTCCAACATAGCTCCAGATTAGCAGGAGTATCCTACAAACATTTTTCTTATTTCTCAAAAAAAAAACATGTTGTTGGTACTGATTAGAAGCACCTTGGTGAGACACTTCTAATGAGTACCCACAATATTCACTAAAGCCTATGGGAATTTGAGCAGTTTAAAGTTATTGCAACCATGCAGACTACTGTAGACATAAAACAAAACATACCAATATTAATAATACTTCTTACTACAATCCCAATCACCGGACACTATGAGTGTTATTACTTCACATAATCAATACTGCAAAATAAAATTCTATTCAATGTATTATATTTAACCTACATATTCAGACAGACAATCTTAAGCAAACAGTACAGACCAGATCAAACTGCTTCTAGAGGAGCAGTCTGATCAAGGCCTACAATGTTTGCCATTCCAGCACATTTTAGAAGTCTCATAAGGCAGTAAAACTGATTTTCTTCAAAATTTAGAATGTATATGGTAAAGAGTTAAGGTGTCAAAAAAATTAAAGTAAATACAATACACACAGTCCTAACCTGAATGTCGCACTCAATAAGCTGCTCGTAGATATAAACAGAAAACATTTTTAAATATATTTTTGGCTTTTGACTGAAAGAAAAGCTCAGGTTTCATGAGAACTGTCTAAATTACAAGACTATTTTCATGAAATGTCAATTCATGACATGAGTCTCATTTAGCAGACTATTTTTCACAAAATATCAAACTATTTCTAAAATAAAACAAACAAAAAATCTGCCAAGTTTCCCAATTTGTTGAGTGCAGACCACTAAAGCATTAACTCTTTCCCCGCAAGAGGCGACTTGTCATCTGCTGATAACCTTTGCAAACAGTTTGGACCCAGGTGAGGCCCAACAAAATGTTGGGCCTGATCCAGATCCAAACTGTTTGACACTGATGGTATTCCTGAGAGATTTTTTTGAAAAAGTTAATTTTCAAAAAAAATCTGCAGATGACAAAAAAACATGCAAAATTATCCAGCATACAAAGAGTTAAATGTGAAAGTAATGGCATAGCTCAAAGTCAGTGGAGTATCCAGGTAAACAGTTTTTCTTATTTCTCCAAGAAAACATACATTGTGGGTAACCACTGGAATACCCACAACATATGTTTTCTTGGAGAAACAAGGAAAGTGTCAATACCATTAGGCTGAAATAGAGTCTTCCCTAGAGCTATGTAAAGAGATCAGTAGAAACATATTAGTCTGTCTGGCTGAGCAGACTGATCAGAATCAACATGGGCAGCACAACATTTGCTTTAACACTTAGAACTCTAGGTAATATTTTCATCAGATGACACATTGAAATATTTTTCTTATTTTTCCCAGGAAACAGGATTTGACATTTCATGCAAATTGCCTCCACTGGAGACAATTTGAATGACATGTCAAAACCTGTTTTCTGAAGAAAAAAAATAAGTAAAATATCACCAATTTGTTGTCTGCTGAATTAGTCCAGAGAGTGGTAAAGGTTTATATACTGCATTAATTACAGACACTTTTTTCTGAAATTTCGTTGGCACAGAATACATCTTATTACCATGGCATCCACAAAACTGTAAATCAACATTACAATATGTATGAAGCATTCTCATTCAAAACCTGTGCACATTAACAAACACCTTATGTTGCTAAAAACTCCTTAATTTTATTTCAACTCAGTAACAGCCTGCTAACAACTCTTTGTGTTTAAACTCAATAACAACTTGGTAATTATTCCTTAATTTTGTTTCAACTCAATAAGAGCCTGCCAAACACTCCTTAATTTTGTTTCAACTCAATAACAGCCTATCAATGACTACTTAAAACACATTCTGCCAAAAACTCCACAATTTTGTTTCCACTCAATAACAGCCTGCTCATAACTTAATATTATTTCAACTCAATAACAGTATGCCAAACACTCCTTAATTTTGTTTCATCTCAATAACTGCCCACCAAACACTTGTTTCAACTCAATAACAGCCTGCCAAATGCTCCTTAATTTTCTCAATAACCTGAAATAATTTTCAGTTGCAGCCAATTTCTTAGTCCATTAATACTATTAATTCATTGTTTTTATAAACTCCACTGCCGCGGAAAACTGCATCCACCAATACTGCTCTTCGCCATGTAACCGGTTACCATAGAAACTGTTTACATACTGAATAGTGGACAGTAAACAAGGAGGATTGGCTTTGATAATCACAAATATAAATACAGGCATGAAATCATCAGCCGCAGGCACTGACTTTTCATTAGCCATACTAAGTAGGTTCATAATAGTCTTAGAACATCTCACAACACACTGAAGCTTATCTTTAGGAGTCTGAAATAAACCAAACATACACAATTATAGTACAGAACACAATTCCAGAAAATAGGGGGTATCAGGTAAATATGAGCACACAACATATGTTTACATGGAAAAATATCCATGGAAAATATCACCACCTTTCTGTTGAAAAAAAAACAAGGCCTGTCACTAGACAGGACAGTTGCCTGAACTTGCACTTGTCTATTAGATCTTAAAAATATTGACGCAAAACTTGAACATAAAATTTCTAAGTCTGTCACCTTGACCTCTAGGTCATATGCAGGGGTGTAGATAAAGCTCAATAAAGTTTTGGACCAACATCTATAATCATACCAAATATAAACTAAATCCATCTGAGGATTTAGAAAATATAAGGTCTTAAAAATTTTGACGTAGAACTTTATCATTTTTGTTAACGCCGCTGCCTCCAATACCAACATCAACCCTGATGCCCGGGGGAAGTGCAGTAGCTCTTCCTGTACTTTCATACAGGTGAGCTAATAAGTGCCTTAGACTGGAGCTAAAGTGGAAGGCAAATGGTAAACATGCATTCATATCTCCAAATAAGAGCACAGTTTCCATATACACAGTTTAAGGGAAGCAAATGTGACCTTGTCATTAAAGGGTTAAATGTCAACCTAGGACCATGATTTTAGCAAGCTTGGTAGGCCTCAAAGCCCAGATGCTAAATGCATGGATTCAACCTAAAAGCATTCTTGGTTTTTGAGCCAAAACATATGTAGAATGTCATTCTGCTTCAACACATATCTTCTGAGTACCAGCAACATATGTATTACCGTATTCTACCTAATTACCGCACATACCCCTGTAAGCGCACAGTCAAGCATTTCCGTAGTCTTCAGATTACTGCTAGTGTAGTTATATCTACGTTTTTGTAAAGGCATATGTTGTGGGTACCCATCTGAATTGCATCGACTTGTCGATGCAATGCAAATGTGTACCCACAACATATGCTTTTATGAAGAAAATCAGAAAAAAAAAACACAAAACATTGCATAAACATCATTTGATGAGTTCTTCAATTACCTTTTTAGGTAGATACATATTTTACCACAAGGGTTTCGACTATTTTTGAAAGACCTAAGCGCACAGTGCAGTAATTAGGTCGAATATGGTAAGAGAAGATATTTATCTGGATACATGTACTCCTCTTATCTGAAGCTATGCTTTATACAGCATTCAAGAAAATGATCCAGTTGTCCAAAACCAAAAAGTTGTTAGCTAACGTGACATTAAAACTTCTATCTTGAAATATGGCAAATAAATTGGTATTTTTTGCTGAAAAAAAGGTGAATAAGCTTTAGCAAAAGCTACTCACATTTTAGCAGCAAGAATATCAATGTATTTGAAAATACCTTAGCTACAACATTTAATTAGTATGTCATTAACAAGCTTGTTAAGCTAACAATGCTTTGAACAACTGGGCCCTGGTTAACCCAAAAAACTTAACAAAGTCAGTTAAGCATGAAAAGCAGATCATATCAATTTACTGATGGTGAGTACTATCTACATGCAGTGGGGCTACTGTTTATTTAAGGGTTCTTGATTTTCTGCCGTTTTACAAGGGAGACAACTTCTGTGACTTTCCATTTGCTTTCCTGTGCATTATGCCCCTTTTGAAAAGGGATCTGCTTTAAAAGGACAGAATTTGCTCCTAAGGGGAGCAAATTCTTTTTTCTTTTTAAAGACCTCTTTTCAGAAGTGAGTTAAAATAATGATGTCAGTTGCCTCCCCTGAAAGTGTATTAATTCCCCTTAAACACGTTTGTTTGTGTTGAGGTTTTACGGCCCAGTCAACCCAATGGCGTCATGTCAAGCTTTGTCAGTTTACCTTGCCACACGTTTACTGGGCAGGCTTAGTCCTCTAAGCGGTTAACCAGTATTGTGCACATTCTTTCGCCAGAAACTGACAACTGCCCTTCTTGAATCCGCGGAAGGGAAAGAATGACTATAGAAAATATTTCACGATCACGAAAGAATGTTGCCGACCTTAGTGGGGGTTGAACCCGTGACCTCCTGGTCTCCAGTCGGACGGCGCATCCAACTGAGCCACCGAGGCCTGCTTAAACACATGTACTCATGTTTACACATCTTTTATTCCACTAGCCCCCTTCAACTCATGGTATACCAGAACCCAATCTAATTGATAGAGAGACAAAGAGATAGACAAGCAGACAGAAAGAGACAGACAGACAGACTGCCTGAGAGTTACAGACAGCCAGAGAGGGAGAGAGAGGAGATTTGATCAGAAATATGTTACCTTGTAAGCATTAATCATGTAGATTTCCCTTTGTGCCGCAGGCCAGGGGCATTCTAAATGGTACATTCTGGGAATACACAACTTCTCATGGGTTGGAGAGATCACTTTACTCAGCTCCTTGATGTGTTTCTGAATTAACCTGTAAACATATAGTCAGCTCCAGATAAGACACATTTTCAACCAAAAATACAATTTTTTTTTTTTTTTTTTTTTATTTCTCCACGAAAACATACCGTAACTCTTGATAAGATGCTTTTTTCAATGCAAAAGTATTGATAGTTTCTTATTTCTCCACGAAAACATATGTTGTGGGTACTCATTAGAAGTGCCTCTCTGAGGCACTCATATGTTGTGGGTACTCATTAGAAATGCCTCTCTGAGGCACTTCTAATGAGTACCCACAACATATGTTTTCGTGGAGAAATAAGAAAAATATTTACCTGATACTCTAATCTAGACCTATTAGTCATACCCTGCGGGAACTCATCAGATTTCACCTCGATACTTCTCTTATATGGAGCTATTCATATACCGTATTAATCCGCCTATAAGATGGGGATTTTTCCCCAAAAAAAGCCCCCAAAAATCCAGACCCGTCTTATAATCAAGGTCTTTGGCTATATCGGTATTTTCGGCAAAGTCCGGTGGTGCCACGTGGTCACGGAAAATGCCGATCTTCGAAACCGGTAGAAGGATATAATGTTTACCTTCATCCCTTGATAGAAAATAGCAGCAAGGTAATTTTTTAGGTGAAGTACCGAATTTTTCTGTGTATTACTCGCACCCGTGTATAACACGCACTGAATATTTGCTAAATAGTTTTGAAATAAAAAAAAAGATGTTCCTATGTAAAACACAAAGAATTTATCCGTGCATTATTTACTAAGTTACCAGATACTAAGTGTGTCAAATTTCACTAGGATTGAGTTGAAAATGGCCAAATTCGGAAGGTTTAGAGTAGAAACAGGCCGAATTTACGATAATGCTAACTGAATTTTCATTGTGCAGCTCTGTTACCATGGGCCTCAGGCAACTTGATGTAGTGTAGGCAGTTCTTTGCTTCCCCACTGCAGACGCTATGACAATAAAAATGTAGTTATTTCTTTTGTGTTCTCATAATTAACACCTTCTTTGTGTCACTTTCTTAACTGAGACGTGAAATTATCAACTCAGTGCCTCAGGGCAATGCAAACAACAACTAAAGTCGACTAGTTGTCATTCTGACTGCCAATTAACCAATTAAGTGCACAGATGTATGCTGGTAGTTTTTTTTTCTTTATCATAAACATTGTTTATTTCAAACAATTTTTTTGGTAAGTTGGAAGAAAAGTTAAAAAAAAAAAGAAAAAAAGATAAACATATGGTAAGAAAATAAAAGATAAAATGCAAATGACCGATCTACCTACCTCAAAAGCCCAGTTGGTTTTGTTTATTATCAATAATTTTAATAATTGCAAAAAATTAAATACTTTTTTATTTTTTCAATGTATGATCGTTTGTGCCAATATTTATGTTCTACCAAATTTATTTCCTATTTTGAACTACAATAAATCAGTTGTGCAGGCTGATTTATTCAAGTTACGGTGTGAGACTTGTCAAAGTCCGGTAATCAATACAGATTCATATGCATATGCCTGTTTGAGTAGTTTCCCTTTGAAGAGATCACATGATCAGCAAAATAAAAAAGCTTAAACAAAAAGAGCATGGACATGAAAAGGATATCAAATTACTGCAAATCAGATGGAGTTGCTTGTTTTGAGCTGACAGAACCATGGTATGGGCGAGATAGGTATAAAAAATCATGAATATCTCATAGCAATCATTCTATTTCGCATTTTTACCGGGCAATCGTGAATGTCATGAGTTTTCGCGACCGATGATCTTGGCGATTTCTGTCCCGATTTTGGTGTTCCTATAAATAATACACATCGGATTTTTATAAACGTTTTCTGGGTATATAAGGTGCGTGTTATACACAGTTAAATACGGTATGCATGCTTGTAAGTGGTGTTGTAAGTTTTTTTTAATTGTACTTTAGGAATTTCTGAGTGGCAGGGAATATCTCCGACAGGCGACTTTTTTAACCCGTCTTATAATTAAGTAAAAGCAAAATCCTGCCTGGGAAGGGCCCAAAAACAGCCCCCGTCTTATAAACAAGTCGTCTTATAGGCGGATTAATACGGTATCAATTAATTTTCACCAACGTTCATCAAATTGACACTTATGGTGGGTTTTAGCAGTGCTAAACGGTGATGTCTACTAAGACCATATTCCTTTAAGTCTGACCAGAGCTTTACATATGACAGGGCCATGCAGAAATGTGGTGTATGTGGAAAGCAGAAGTCCAGATCAGCCTAGATGCAGTGTTTGATCAGGGCCTTTGCTGTCAAGTTACAGAATTACTAGATACAGCATATTATACTGACCACAGGGACTGACCAGAAAGGGTGGATGTAAAGATTGATCTGCCGGCCTCGGTGGCTCAGTTGGATGCGCGTCTGACAGGAGACCAGGAGGTTGTGGGTTCGACCCACGCCGAGGTCGGCGACATTCTTTCATAGAGATTGATCATGAAATATATTCTACAGTCATTCTCTCCCTTCCGCTGATTCAAGAAGGGCAGTTGTCAGTTTCTGGCGAAAGAATGCGCACAATACTGGTTAACAGAGGACTAAGCCTGCCCAGTAAACATGTGGTAAGGTAAACTGACCATGCTCGACATGACCCCATTGGGTTGACTGGGCCGTAAAACCTCAACTCAAACAAACAAACAGATTGATCTGGGCCTTCATTGCTCATATATGTCCTAGAGATACAATTATTCATCGCCTGACTGACATGGGATTCACCCAGAAGTCCATGTTACACCTTTTAAGATTGAGCTACTCAAACACCCGTCTGAACAATATCTGTATCTAGACAAAGATTTCATTGGAGGCACTGCTAATTAGTACCCACAACATATGATTTTGTGGAGAAATAAGTATTTTATCAAATGTTCTTTGACTGAAAAAAAAGCACCTTGAAACAATATGTGCTGCTCCACATCATGGTCTAACTATAAATCAAGTTTCAGGTTGATCTGATGTAAACACATTAGAGAGGTTATGATGTTGAAAGCTTAAACCTTAATATGCTGATTAATCATAAATAATTTATTTATTTTATTACTTTTATTATAAATAACAAGAATTCCGCTGAAGGCTATGCCCCACTTGCTGGGGAGCAAAGTCTGTGAACTGTGAAATATAGGCTGAGGTCAAATATGGATACTGCTGTCTGAGGTCATCCCTAAGTGCAAGCCTACACAAAGTATAATCACTGTAGCCTTTATAGTTCTTGGGAAATGAACTTGAACATCTGTCAAAGTTAGGGTTGATGCAAATTTATGAAGTCAGTGAACCGTGAAATACAGACTGAGGTTAAACATGGATAATGCTGTCTGAATTGTCATCCCTAAGAGCAAATCTATACCAAGTATCATCATTGTAGCCATTGTAGTTCTTGAGAAATGACCTTGAACATTAGGGTCAAAGCTAAGGTTGAGGCAAATTTTACAAAGTTGGTGAACTGTGAAATATTGGTCGAGGTCAAATATGGATACTACTGCCTGAGTTGTCATCCCTAAGTGCAAACCTATACCAAGTACCATCACTGGAGCCACTGTAGTACTTGAGAAATGAACTTGAAAATTAGGGTCGAAGCCAGGGTTGACTCAAATTTACTAAGTTACTGAACCATGAAAGATCCAAGTATCATCACTGTAGCCTTTATAGTTCTTGGGAAATTAACTTCAACATTAGGGTCAAAATAAGAGTTGACACAAATGTTGATGGATTGACGGCTGAACAAACAGAAAACCAGATCCCTATATCGCAACATGCTAAAACCAGGTGCGACAAAAATAGCCATCAGAAGAGATCCCCCGACCAAACCTTCACTTCTAAATTTGGTATATATTTCAATAAGATATCATGAAAACATTGAAACAACTCAAAGTAAAAAGATGCACTGATGATATGAAATGTGACCAAAATAATACGTGAAAACAATAATAAGTGTACTGTGAATGATTTCATTTTTTGCATGCTCTTTTTTTGTCAAAGTTCATCTATTAGTGGCTTTTGATGTGATTATTTGTACAGGATACACAATATTTGCAAATATTTCGAATTTGTGTTAGTACATATTCAGAAATAATAGCAAAAATAAATGCTTTGTAAAGGTGAAGGGATTTGCTATGTGTTTATTGGGGTAAAAAATCAACATAGAAAAATTTGTTCTTCTTGCATGTGACACTCCTACTTGACCAGTTATATGTCCCTACCAAAAAAGATCAAGTTATCTCAAACAGTATGGTATATATCAAAATATTTCAAACCATCATATTTCAGGAGAGATAAGTACTGAACAAAAAGTGAGAGGTCTCTCTTGCATGGGACATCCCTACTGGTCCTTATCTAAGCCTCTACCAAATATTATCAGAATATTTCAAACCATTAAGAAGATACAGAGTGCACAAGAATTTCACAAGAATTTATTTGGGTGGGGTGTGGGGGTGGGGGGGGGGGGGGGGGAAGGTAAAAGTTCTTGCATTTGACACTTTTACTTGACCTGATATATGTCCCTAGCAAATATTATGAAATTATCTCAAACATTATCGAAGTTATGGCCTGCACAAGATGTCAGCTTCAGAGGACAAGTACATGAACAAAGTGACGGCCATCTCTTTTGCAGGAGAAACCCCTTCTGGTCCTTATCTATGCCTCTACCAAATATTATCAAAATATTTCAAACCATTAAGAAGTTATGGAGTGCACAAGCAGTTTGCTCGAAATTCGCTTAGGGAAGATAACTGAAAAAGAACAGAGCAACAGTTGTCCTTCTTTGATGCCACACTCCTGCTTGATCTAATATATATCCCTACCAAATATTATCAAATTATCTAAAACAGTATGGGAGTTATGGCCTGCACAAGATTTCAGCTTCAGGGGAGATAAGTACATAATAAGAGTTGTCTCTCTTGCATGTGACACACCTACTGGTCCTCCACTTCATCCCAACCAAATATAATCAAAATATCTCTAAGGCCGAAGAAAATTAATTTTTAGATGCTCATCCCCACCCGCCCCATAAAAATCTGACCAAATAAAAAATTTTGAGGTGGAAAACTTTTTCATAGACAACTGGACTTTTGCTGAAAACAGATTTTATACCACTTTTAAGAACTGCAAATGAATTATTGTTATGAAGAGAGTATTAAAACAAAGTTGTCTTCTTTTTGTGCATGGTAGTTAGTGTCAGTTACTTTGTTTTGCTATGATTGACCTCTTCACTGTCTAGCCCAGGAATAAAAAATAAAAAATAAAATCCACCCATCCACTCCATTTTTTTCTGAAATCTGGATGAGAATCTTATAATTAATTTTCACTGGCCTAAGGGAATCAAAGTTATGGATTGCACAAGGATGCATCTACGGATGCACTGACAGACGGACAATATGCTGATCGCTATATCCCCTGTACCTATTAAAAATATTCTTATTTATTACAGAAAATAAAACTTGACATTTCATTGAAATTCTTTGTGCCAGATAAGAGGTGGTGTCATCTGACATTTTTTCACATTTCTGCATGAAAACTTATGTTGTGGGGAGAGGTGCTTCTAATGAGTACCCACAACATATGTATTTGTGCAGAAATAAGAAAAATATCTATACTTTTAGGATGAAAAAAGTGTAGCCATGGAAATTGCCTCCAAAGTTAATTATGGTAGATAAATGTGTACAGCAACTTACTGGTCCCTTAAAACATCTCCATCCCCATTAGGAAACATGGCATGTGTGTAGATACGACTCATAATATAGCGTTCTATGGCCAGTTTGGCATCATCTAACTGTGTTTCATTGGCAGCTGAAAACACGGGAAGAGTAAATAAAATATGTTGTATCATGCAAAAAGGAGTCTTACAAACAAACAGGCCTCAGTTGTT
This sequence comes from Anodontia alba, assembly GCA_964016985.1. Lineage (NCBI taxonomy): Eukaryota > Metazoa > Mollusca > Bivalvia > Lucinida > Lucinidae > Anodontia > Anodontia alba. Next base: position 10,797,938 of record OZ024821.1, read on the forward strand.
CAAAACTAACGATGCCGTTAGTTAACGTTTCGTTAAAACTTTGATCATCAAATATGGCATATACGCTAATATTTTTGCTGAAAAAATGTGAGTAGCTTTTGCATTTGCAAAAGCTGAAAAAATGTGAGTAGCTTTTGCATTTGCAAAAGCTACTCACATTTTTTTCAGCAAAAACAGCTGTGAATTACATATTGTACTTACTAGAACATTTAGCATTTTGACCACTAATGAGCTCGTTAAGCTAACGATGCTTTGAACAACTGGGCCCAGGACAGTGAAGTGTTGCATTTTCAAAAATTTGAAAACAGTGTCTATACAGAATTGCACAGAAGTTGGTGTGCACCTGCCGGAGCCTGTCCGTATTATAAACAAGTAAAAAATTCATGTAAAGACAAAGTCAATGGACTGGGATAATTAGTTCATGATCACTAAATGATACCAAAGTACTGCAGTCCCAGTAAGGGATGATGTTTATGCTTTGAATGAGTACCTACCACATTTTTTTGGGAGAAATAAGAAAAATATAAAAAAAATTTTGGTTGCAAAAAGAACCTTATCTAGTGCTATGCTGATAACTTAAGAATATTTCAAGTAACTACAGCATATATGAATACTTGGACTGCACCAAGAAGTTACGTCTGGACATTTGTAGTCAGAAGGCTCACATCAGCCTGGCCATCTGTGCAGTATAGAAAATTATTTTTCTTATTTCTCCATGAAAACATATATTGTAGGTACTCAACAAGGTGCTTCTAATTAGTACTGATAAAACTTTTTTTTGTTCAGTGATACGAGAGAATTAAACCATATTCAACCTATTTACCGCACAGTGCGCTTAGGTCTTTCAAAATAACTGGGAAAACGTGGTAGAATACATATCCATTTATACTAAGGGTACACTTAAACAAAGATCAGCGAAGGACTTATCAAATGATGCTTATGCGATGTTTTTGTGTTTTCTTTTTCTGATTTTCTTTATAAAAGCATGTTGTGGGTACTCATTTGAATTGCATCGACAAGTCGATGCAATTCAAATGGGTATCAACAAAATATGCCTTTATAAAGAAGTAGACAAAATGTACAATGGCTGTAATCTGAAGACTATGGAATTGCTTGACTGTGTGCCTATAGGGGTATGTGCGGTAATTATGTTGAATACGGTATTCATAGTTGTTTGTTTGAAAAATGCCTCTTATCCAGCCTGAGCTATTCTGGATACTGAAGAACATATCAATGACCAGAAAACAACCTGGGCCCAGTTGTGCAAAGCGTCGTTAGCTTAACGATCTCGTTAAGGGTCATTTCGTTAACTGTTTTAGCGGATTCAATATACACTATTCTGATATTTTTTGCTGAAAAAATGTGAGTAGCTTTTGCACTGCAAAAGCTACTCACATTTTTTCAGCAAAAAATTTCAGCATATTTGCATATCACTCCATGTAAATTTTAACGAATCGTTAACTAACGATGTCGTTAGTTTTGAACAACTGGGCCCAGGATGAGCTGATGCTTTTCACACTACAGAACACCCTCTTTATACCGACACTCGATACAACGACAGAATTCATTATAATGATAATTTGACTGTCACGAAACCTTTGCTTAAGAGGTAACAATCAGTAACAAACTAAGCAAGAATATTGTATTTAATAAGTGCGTCGCAGTTCACGTAACACAAAGCAGTTTGGCGTGCAGACCCACTACTATAGACTACCGATGTGACCAGTAATGTTAGTGACCAAAAATGTGATGGTCCAACAAACGCTTGGGTGGTTCGGTGCTTACCCTGAAAAACAATTAGCGTTCCGTGATTTGGCAGTGACTATTGACATGGTGGCCGTGCCGATAATAGCATCAAACAGCCAATAATGCCAAGTATTCCAATTGCATGGGGTTGAATCAAGAGACAATGACGTCAGCCTATAAAAATTTACAATCACCGCCATTTTGAATTTTGTCTCCACTTCGAATTTTATTTCTTTCCATTCTCTGTCTACTTACAAGCTAAGCATGATTCGTTTTGTGGATAAGGTACACTTTGATATAGATTTTTAGATAACACATAGACTTTATGCTCTGTTCACGTGATAATCTTAAAAAACTTCGACACAGGTAAGCGAACAATAGTATATTGTCGTTGTACCTGTCAGCAGCATACACTAGTTTTCGGTATTCGGTAAGCATGGCCCCCGCCCATCGGGGCCCGCGAAATAGATGGGCTGCCTAAAGCCTCCATGGCAGAGCTGCTAGTAACTAAGCAGGACCCGAATTCATATGATCGGGTCGGGTAAAAGTCCCACAAATTTGGAGGCAATGTCTCTGAAGTACTGAAATATTGTTGACTTGGACGTTATATCGCAATTCATGCAGTGGATTAGAAGTTAAGCGTGATCTGAAATCAAATTCAGTTAGATCTGGCCAACCCACCTATGAAGCATGTGATGATAATTTGGACACACGGATATAGGTAGCACCTATTAAATTCATATTACTTTAAAAAAACATATGTTTTGGATATTTGTTAGGCGATTCTAACAAATATCCAAAACATATGTTTTATGAGAGGAAATAAGAACAAAACAAAACCTTTATTACATATCAATCTGCTCATTAAGTATTCTGTACAACAGCAAATTCGTTTTAATGGCAATGTCTTTGAGAACAAATGCTGTCGTTGTAATGAGGGTTCACTGTATCAATGACATCTTTTCACTTGTTTGTTTGTGTTGAGGTTTTACGGCCGAGTCAACCCAATGGGGTCATGTCGAGCGCGGTCAGTTTACCTAACCACATGTTTACTGGGCAGGCTTAGTCCTCTAAGCGATTAACCAGTATTGTGCACATTCTTTCGCCAGAAACTGACAACTGCCCTTCTTGAATCAGCGGAAGGGAGAGAATGACCGTAGAAAATATTTCATGATCAATCTCCACGAAAGAATGTTGCCGACCTCGGCGGGGGTTGAACCCGTGACCTCCTGGTCTCCAGTCGGACAGCGCATCCAACTGAGCCACCGAGGCCGGCATCTTTTCACTTGACAAGATCCAGTAAAATAAATACATTATGATGCGCCAAAAGCTTCTGGCATAATGGCTAACAATGAAAATACTATTTAAGATAAATACTGTGAAAAATTATTGGAAATGGATACACCTCCAAGTAGAAAATAACTCCAACATTATATATTTGCTTCCTTTCTCACTGGGGCTACAATCTGGGAGACAATTCCTACCTTTAACCCTCGTCCTGCTGAACCAGGATATACCCTGCCATTGCAAACAGTGCAGATCCAGATCAGCTGGCTTCTGAAGAAGCCAACTGTTCTGGATCTGCACTGTTTGCCATTCCAAATGTGAATTTATATCAACAATCTGGATCAAGTAATCTGATTGGCTGAAAATTAGAAGTGGGCGTGGCATCTTAATTTATTCAGCAGGACAAGGGTTAAGAGTACCATATATACCCTGAATATTGGGACACCTTATCTACTTACCATACTAAAAATTTTAAATAGTCACTTCTATTACATGTTGATGTGTCTAAACTATTGCTGTATGTTTGGCAAACAGTATAGATCCTGATCAGATGCCACATTCTGTTGTGTCTGATCTGGGTCTACACTGTTTGCAACGCCTTTCTGTCACAATACTTAGGGTTATTACTGTAGTTCCCATATTTTAAAATCTTCATATACTTAGGAGGCAACTACCTGTCTGCAAAAGCTGTCTCCTTTTGCAAAACGGCAGCAAAATCGTTCTGGTGTAATTCATGTTAAAGCGCTGCCCATTCTGTACAGTGTGCAGGCTGATCTGGGCTTTCACCATTAAATGAAATATAGAAGGTCTTCTAACAATACACCTTGTGTAAAGACTTACCTAGCCACACAATATCTTTGTTCATATGTTGATATAGAAACTGTAAGAATCTCTCTACCAAATCAGTCTGAAAGAAAATATAATACATTTACAGTGAACCCTCGTTACAACGACAGCATTTGTTCCCAAAGATGTTGCCATTATAATGAATTTGCTCTTGTAAAGAATCCTTAATGGACAGAATGATATGTAAGAAAGGTCTCGTTTTATTCTTATTTCCTCATAAAACAAATATCCAAAACATATATTCCTTCAAAGTATTAAATACAATATTCTTGCATAATTTGTGACTAACTGTTACGCATAAGCGACGGTTTCGTGACAGTCAAATTGTCATTATAACAAATTTTGTTGTTGTTTCGAGTGTCGGTGTAAAGAGGGTTGTCTGTATAAATTTACAGATTTAATTAACACTAAGTATACTGGGTAAATTTCAGCAGCCAATACTCTGGGATAGTTTTCCCAGAAAATATTCTTTGAATTTCATGCAAATTGTCTCCTAAGAAGAGAAAATTTGCATGAAATATCAAAGCCTATTTTCTGGGAAAAATAAGAATATCAATCTGTCTCATGCTGAATCTGCCCAGAGAGGGTTAAAGATTAAATGAGGTCAGAACTTTCTTCTCCACAACCTCACCACCCCGTCCCTAAACCCACCACCCACCCACCTGCACACTCACTTATCAAAAAAGTTATTCTGACTTCATCTGAATTTTTTTATGAGAGCCCAGAATGTCAGTTTTCCAAGACATTTGGTGAAAAGCTAATGAAATGTGCACCCCACTTTTCCACTTAAGTTTACTGTGAAAACTGGGAATGCAAGGGTATTTGCTTGTTTGATTTGGAGTTTTATGGCCCAGTCAACACTGTTAAGGTCATGTCAAGCCGGTCCACACTTTTCCTTTGTTTGTGTTGAGGTTTTACAGTCCAGTCAACCCAATGGGGTCATGTCGAGCACAGTCAGTTTACCTAACCACACATTTACTGGGCAGGCTTAGTCCTCTAAGTGCTTAACCAGTATTGTGCACATTCTTTCACCAGAAACTGAAAACTGCCCTTCTTGAATCAGCGGAAGGGAGAGAATGACCTTAGAAAATATTTCATGATCAATCTCCACGAAAGAATGTTGCTGACCTCGGAGGGGGCACACTTTTCCTGGGTAGGCTAAGTCCTCTAAGAAGTTAACCAGTACTTGCATGCACACTTTTGCCAGTAACTGACAAATGCCCTTCTTGAATCAGTGGAAGAGGAAGAATGACCGTAGAAATGATTTCATGATCGCCATGAAAGTTATGTGGCCGAGCTGGGATTCAAACTTGCCATCCCTGGATTTGCAGCCAGACTTGCTACCGACTGCACAATGTAGCTAGGCGATTGCAAGAGTATACATTATTAGTCAATATTTTAACAGCATTCTGCAATAAACACATCTATTTTAGGAAACATAAAACCACACATCCCTCTCATGGATTAGAAACCCATATTCCTCACAGGTGTGTCAAATTAAGGGTACTGGATACACCTGATATATTTTCTGCCATTTTTAACATTGGAGACAACTTCTGTGACTTCCAGTTTTCTTTACTGCACTAGGGGTGTACTCTAACAGGAAAGAGTTTTCTCTAAGGGGTACTCTAAAAGGAAAACAATTGCTCCCAGGTTTACTCTAGAAGGAAAGAATTTGCTCCATGGGAGCAAATTCTTTCCTTTTAGAGTAAACCATTTTTCAGAGAAGGAGGTAAATTCAGTTTGAAAATGTTGCTTCCCTTGAATGAGTATCCATTTCCCTTAATGTATAAAAATAATTTCAAAAATTTTACACCAAAATAATGTTTGAGATGGAATGTCTACTAACCCTTAAAATGCCAAGAAAACCTGCATCTGAAAATGTCATCAGTTTATGTCGTATGCTGAATATTCTTGCAAACTTTTAAAATCTATTTTTGCATACAGACAAACAGTGTGGACCCTGATCAGACTGCTCCTAGACCTGGGGCCACACTGTTTGCAAAAAAGACTTTTAAAATCACAAGCAGATGACAAAGCAGATGACAATTATTGTGGTTGGCAGTTTAAGGGCTAGTATGTACAGGTAAAACATTTCAACAAAGACACTCCCATAACATACATGTATTTTCATGCAGAACTAGAAAACTGACAAGTCAGCAAGGCCCTCACTTCCAATGACAGCAACATGCATTAGGTTTATATATGTCACAGTGGCCTGCTTTTGGTATAGAAAAAAAACAGCTTTTGTAGATGTACTCATGCAACAAATTTGGTCAGCACAGGCCAGACAGTATATGAAACAGAACATGGATAAGTTCTTCTGTAGTATACAATATAGGTCAGAGGTTACTATACTGGTCACAGCGACCTACTTATGGCACGCAAAACAACAACTTTTGTCACCTAAATCTAAGAAACTTGGCTGAGAAAACTTGGTGTGGAGGAGTGGATTGTGCGACTGGTGCAGGGGATGTATGCAAATGCATGGAGCCGTGTCCGTGTTGGTGAGGGGTACAGTGAAGAGTTTGAAGTGACGGTTGGTGTTCACCAAGGATCAGTACTCAGCCCACTGCTCTTCATCATTGTGCTTGAAGCCTTATCACGAGAGTTCCGCTCTGGGGTCCCCTGGGAGGACCTCTATGCTGATGACCTTGTTATCATCGCTGAATCACTTGAGGAATGTGTCAGGAGGCTAACTTGGAAAGAAGCAATGAAGAAGAAAGGACTGAGAGTAAATGCAGGAAAGAAAAGATCATGATCTGCGGTACGGGACTGGACCTCCTGCAGAGTTCAGGCGAGTTTCCATGCGCTGTCTGTCGCACTGGAGTGGGCAGCAACAGCATCTTCTGCAATGGCTGCAAGCACTGGGTGCACAAGAAATGCAGTGGGCTCAAGCGCTTGAAAAAGGACCCTGACTACAGATGTACACGGTGCCAGGGAACTGCACGCCCCTTGGATGGCAGACCACAGAAAGAAGTCCAGGTCGGACCTGACAAGCTTGAGGTGGTAGCTTCCTTTTGCTACCTAGGAGACATGCTCTCAGCAGCAGGTGGCTGTGAACTTTCAACCACTATACGTGTGAAAACTGCCTGGAAGAAGTTCAAGGATCTGCTACCAGTCCTCTCTTCACGCCACCTCTCTTTCAAAACACGTGGCCATGTGTACAGCTCTTGTGTGCGGAGCGCAATGCTCCATGCCAGCGAGACTTGGCCATTGACAAAGCTGAACCTCCAGCGTCTGCAGCGAAATGACAGGGCAATGATCAGACAGATCTGCAATGTCAGGCCGCAAGACATTGTCACCACCAGGTCCAATGAGCTACTTGTGCGGCTTGGCATTGAGGATCTGGACCTCATTCTGAAGGAGAGAAGACTTCGATGGTATGGACATGTGGAACGCTCCAGTGGTGCAATCAAGACAGCCTTTGACATACAGGTTGATGGAAAGCGTGGGCCTGGGAGGCCCAAAATGACATGGAAGCAGCTGACAGAGAGGGACTGCAGAGAGTGGAAGCTCTCGGCTATCAACCCTCATGATAGACGCACCTGGAGATCTGGTGTGAGATCTGCCATGCGTGCAGCAAGCCAGCTATCTGGAAGGGGGCCCACTGGTGTGGCTGTTGCCCCTGTACCTGCACGTTAATCAAAAATCTGATTATGATATGATATATGAAATCTAAGCAACTCGAAAGCATGTCCCTAGAATGTATCCTGCTAGCTTGATGAGATATGCAAATGTCAACTTTAATAAGATCTGAACCCAAAACAATATGTCCCCCTTCACTTCTACTTGTAGGAAATAATGTCTCACCAAATGAGTGTCACCAAAAGAGATGCTTCTAATAAATTCCCATATTTCTGCAGAGAAATAAGAAAAAAATACGTATCTGTATATATCAAAAGCTTTATCTATGGGAATGTTAGCTTACTTTCTCATCTGAGACGGTGAGTTTCTGGAATTCATTCATAAAACCCATAGTATATTTCTCCCAGTTTTCCAGGAATAATCGTACACATACATTGGTCATATGCTTGTCATACACCTGTTTCTCCCTGCAATCAAAAAATAAATATTACCCCTTGTCATGCTGAATAAATTAAGATGCCACGCCTACAATCTTCAGCCAATCAGACTGATCGATCCAAATTGTTGCTATGAATTCACAAACTTAATGGCAAACAGTGCAGATCCAGATCAGTTGGCTTCTTCAGAAGCCAACTGATCTGGATCTACACTGTTTGCAAAGGCAGGACATATCTGGGTTCAGCAGGACCAGGATTAACCCATTTACCCTAAATCTTCAGACAGACAGGTCTGAGTAAACACTGTAAACTCAGATCAGATGCCGAAGGACAGGACATCTCATCAGGGTCTACATTCTTTGCCACTCATCCAGTAATTTTTAGACAAATCTACTTGCAGTTTAATGGACTTATTAAAATTTTAGGACAAGTAGTTAAGGTGTCTGAGTATTTATTATTGCATAAAAAGCAGTATCGCATGTTATTAACAGCCGTGCATTAACCGGTGTAAAACTGTGTATTAACAAGGCAATTCACACGCTGTTAATGCATGGCTACGCAACTTTCAATATGCTCGTACCGGGGCCATAGAATTGCTGCCATCACGAGATGTGTACTGCCCGGCCCTAGAACGAGCATAATCCGTGGAAGTTACGTTCACAAGACATCAGTGGAAAGGCGAAACAAAAAAAAAAGTGCAAGAAATAACGCAAATTTGTAGCAAATGTTTATAGTTTTTATGCAATAATAGCGATCGAACATGGTTTTTGAATGCATTAACATTCGCCAGGTCCATTGGAAAGTGTTGAAAACCGCTGCCTTCGGCCTCGGTTTTCAACACCTCCCACGGGACCTGGCGACTGTTAATGCATGAAAAACCATGTTTGATCCCTGTAGGGTAAATATAGTATTAACATACACAAACACACAGGAGCCACAACGTGAGAAAACGTACCTTCTGGCATTTGTAGAAGACGCAAATCAGTCTGCATATCTGTGCAGTCTGATCAGTCTTCATTGTCCACATGAAGAAATGTTGCAACCTTGGCTATCCAAAATATGGACAGGGAAGATTCAGATCTGAATCTTTGCTGGGTGCACATGTCCAAAAGCATCTGTTTTGACCTTGCAGCTCATGTGATGTTATCTCAACAGGTAATAAAATTATTAACCTTTAAAGCTACAGTTACAACAGCAGCAAATGACATTCTATTTTATTTCAGAGAAAATAAGGGTTAAGTGGCATCGGGACCCAGGGTGAAGTTAGCTAGCTGTAAGGGTGCTTTAGACCCCCGGGTAGTTTGCTCTGCCGACCATTCTAAGGCGGTGGTCCTGGTGTTAGTCTTACTCTTTGTTGCTTTGTGGTTTATTCTACGAGGCGATTTGTTGTATGCCTTTCCGTGTGTCATTTTGTTCTTGTGTTTTTCGGTCCTTTTGGTGTTGCGGTTGCCTCGCTTGGGGAGGAGGGAGCTGGTCTTGGTGCTTTTCGTGCGTTTGTTCGGTTTGTGCTTGATTGAGTTTGTCGGTTTCCTCTTCCTCTTGGGGTCTGGGAAGGGTTGCGGTTTGTGATTGTGGCACTCCCTGGACTTTTCTCTTACCTTTTTTGACATTTCATGTGAATTGTCAGACATATAATAAGCCATATTTTCTTGGAAAAAAACTTCATAGCTCCAGACGAGAGGTGTACTGAAATTTTCTTCTTATTTCTCCAAGAAGACGTACATTGTGGGTACTCATAAGAAGTGCCTCACCAAGGCACTTCTACTGAGTACCCACAAGATATGTTTTCATGAAGAAATAAAATATGAATAATTTTTGGTTGAAAAAGCATCTTATCAATCTTGAGTTATGATTTCAGAATGTCTTTTGTTATGATTTTTAATGGCACTTTAATAATTAAAAGGCTGCCTTATGCCAAGATGCAAAGGGGGAGACCAGCTTGCTTATCCAATAAAAGCATTTTACTCATCATGTGATAATCTCTTGGATCTGATTGTAATTTTAAATGTTAACTTAGCCACTGAATTGTTTATCAAAATCAGAATAATTTCAACAGTTTCATGCCAAATGTATTAAAAATATTGATCAAAACTTGAAAACCTGTAAGAGTAATGTTTGGTTGCTATCTTTTTTTCATGAAAAAAGGTGTCTTTAATAATGTTAGAAAGGCAAAGATTCAAATCATTTTGCTTGTCCAAGTTGGAGTTTTACAAACCAGTCAACACTGTTAAGGTCATGTCAAGCTGATCAGTTAACCTGCTCACACTTTTCTCTGGACAGGCTTAGTCCTCTAAGCAATTAACCAGTACCTGTGCATATATTCTCGCCAGTAATTGACAACTGCCTACGAAGCAGCAGAAGGGCAGAATGACCACAGAAATAATTTCAGGATCAATCTCCATGTCAGTTATGTGGCTGAGCTGGGATTAGAACATGACAGCTGGATCTGCAGTCAAGCACACTACTGACTGCGCTATGGAGCTGGCAAGGACATCATCAGACTGCACAGATGCACAGGCTGATGTGAGACTCCGCTATTTGCATATGCCTGAAGACAGTTTTGCTTGGCATGGGCTAAAGGTGAGTGATTTTCATGCAAGACTTATGTTTAGTTTGTATGAATACACCTGGTATATTTTCCGCCATTTTTTTTACAAGGGAGACAAACTGTGCACCAAACTGCTTCTGAAAGGGGTCTCCTCTAAAAGGAAAGAATTTGCTCTCAAGGGGAGAAAATTCTTTCCTTTTAGAGTAGACTCCTTTACAAATGGGAGCCAAAACAATTTTGACAAAGTTGTCTTTCTTATAAGTGTATCACACTGATACAAAGCCATTTGCAAACCTGCTACATTTACATTTTTAATTCTGGGTACAACAAACTAAAGTCTGACATTTTGTATTTACAAACCTCTGAATTCTATTGAGTAGTCGTTGTAAATGGGACAGTGAAGACAGAAGACCTTGCTTTGATCGCACCAGATATGAGACGTAACTTGACCGTGAACGATAATCGTCTTGTAAGGAACGGACAAGCTTCTTGCAACTGAAAATGATAAAATATTATTATTTCATTGGCTATGAAATTTTGTGATCAGCACCAACACAAGATCCCTCACAAAATCAGGTTTTCATAAGGAAATTTTTATTATTATAGTAATTAATTTCATTTTTGTGAATTTTATCAAATGCAAACCACTGGGGAACCATTCACAAATTAATTAAAGCCCAAAGGATTTTATGCTGAGTTTGTGATCAACTCACTGGCATTTATATATAGATAAAATTCATAAAAACAGAATTCCTCCCATGTAATTCCAACCTGAGCATATTTACGTTGAAAAAATCAGTAAATTAGCACAATTTAGAAATTTGTGCAAAGAAAACAGGTCCAAGATTCCTTCTCAAAGGATTTATTAAAGTATAAATGCTGTTTTGAATTTGCTTTTGACCAATCAAATTGCGCTAAATTAGTTCAAGTATGCTGTTCTCATAAAAATCACCTTCTCAAGGACACTGAGAGGAGTAGTTTACAAGGAAGTGTATTTAAAGATAATTCTGAAATAATTTTCTCCAGGTCTCCATTAAAGTTGTGATGTGAGCACTATTTAGAATTCCTTCCTGGAGTAGTTTTAATGACTACCACTATCCACAACCTCTGTTTTAACAGAAAAAAAAAAAAAAAAAAAAAAAAAAAAAATACCATTGCCATGCTGAATAAATTACAAGAGGACCATGATGGTCCTATATCGCTCACCTGACCAAACAGATTTGCATATTTACTGTTGAAGTTTCAGCCAAGTTCACTGCTCTAGGATTTTTGTATAAACTTTATAGCACTAACCACCCCCACCCCCCTCCACCACACCCCCGGCCATGTTTTTTTTACAAATCTTGACAACTTGAACTGAATCTTAAAAGAGGGTCACCAAAGGAACATTTCTGCCAAGTTATATTGAAATTGGTCCAGTGGTTTAAAAAGTTTTATATAGCTATAAAGCCCTACGCCCTAAAGGCCATGTTTTTTGACGAATCATGACAGCCTGAACAAACTTGGTAGAGGGTCACCAAAGGAACATTCCTGCCAAGTTATATTGAAATCTGTTCAGTGGTTTCTGACAAGAAGATTTTTAAAGTTTTCTATTTAGATATATAGGGAAAACGAGAAGATTTTTTTTCAAGTTTTCTATCTAGATATATAGGGAAAATAAGCCCCACCCCCTTGCAGCCATATTTTTTGACGAATCATGATGGCTTGAACAACCTTGGAAGAGGGTGACCAAAGACACATTCCTTCCAAGTTATATTGAAATCGGTCCATTGGTTTCTGCCAAGATTGATTGTGTTGGGGTTTAACGACACGCCAACCCTTGAGGGTCATTTTGTGTCGTCTCCCAGAGAAAGGGAGAAAAGAGATAGAAGAGAGAGTAGAGGAGATGAAAGAGAGGGACAGGGAAGAAAGAGGAACAGGAATGGAAGTGAAGAAACAGAAGAAATAAAAACATTCCCCCTCTACCCTTACCCACTACAAGGATAGCAGTTGGACGCCCCAGTGATGTAAGATACACAGGACCTTCGCACCACCCGACCACCCCCGTTTCTGCCAAGAAGATTTTTAAAGTTTTCTATATAGATACATATATAGGGAAAATAAGCCCTGCCCCCTGGCGGCCATGTTTTTTGACAAATCCAAATGGCTTGAACAATCTTGGTAAAGGATCACCAAAAGAACATTTCTGCAAAATTATATGGAAATCGGTCCAGTGGTTTGGGACAAGATGATTTTTACATTTTTCTATATATAGGGAAAATAAGCCCTGTCCCTTGGCGGCCATGTTTTTTGACAAATCCAATTGACTCAAACAATCTTGGTAGAGGATCACTAAAGGAACATTTCTACAAAATTATATGGAAATCGGTCCAGTGGTTCTGACAAGAAGATTTTTAAAGTTTTCTATATAGATACATAGGGAAAATAAGCCCCACCCCCTGGCAGCCATGTTTTTTGACGAATCCAAATGGCTTGAACAATCTTGGTAGAGGATCACTAAAGGAACATTTTTGCAAAATTATATTGAAGTCGGTTCAGTGGTTTCGGACAGGAAGATTTTTAAAGTTTTCTATATAGATATATGGGGAAAATAAGCCCTGCCCTCTGGTGGCCATGTTTTTTAACAAATCCAAATGGCTTGAACAATCTTGGTAGAGGATCACCAAAGGAACATTTCTGCAAAATTATATGGAAATCGGTCCAGTGGTTTCGGACAAGAAGATTTTTACATTTTTCAATATAGATATATAGGGAAAATAAGCCCCGCCCCCCCCTGGCGGCCATGCTTTTTTTGACTAATCGAAATGGCTCGAACAATCTTGGTAGAGGATCACCAAAGAAACATTTCTGCAAAATTATATGGAAATCGGTCCAGTGGTTTCGGACAAGAAGATTTTTAAAGTTTTCTATATAGATATATAGGGAAATTAAGCCCCGCCCCCTGGTGGCCATGTTTTTTGACGAATCCAAATGGCTTGAACAATCTTGGTAGAGGATCACTAAAGGAACATTTTTGCAAAATTATATTGAAATCGGTCCAGTGGTTTTGGACAAGAAGATTTTTAAAGTTTTCTATATAGATATATAGGGAAAATAAGCCCCGCCCCCTGGCGGTCATGTTTTTTGACGAATCCAAATGGCCTGAACAATCTAGGTAGAGGATCACCAAAGGAACATTTCTGCAAAATTATATGGAAATCAGCCCTGCGGTTTCTGACAAGAAGATTTTTAAAGTTTTCTATATAGATATATAGGGAAAATAAGCCCCGCCCCCTGGCGGCCATGTTTTTTGACAAATCCAAATGGCTTGAACAATCTTGGTAGAGGATCACCAAAGGAACATTTCTGCAAAATTACATTGAAATCGGTCCAGTGGTTTCTGACAAGAAGATTTTTAAAATTTTCTATATAGATACATAGAGAAAATAAGCCCCGCCCCCTGGCGGCCATGTTTTTTGACGAATCCGAATGGCTTGAACAATCTTGGTAGAGGATCACCAAAGGAACCTTTCTGCAAAATTACATTGAAATCGGTCCAGTGGTTTCTGACAAGAAGATATTTAAAGTTTTCTATATAGAATCATAGGGAAAATAAGCCCTGCCCCCTGGCGGCCATGATTTTTGACGAATCCGAATGGCTTGAACAATCTTGGTAGAGGATCACCAAAGGAACATTTCTGCAAAATTATATTGAAATTGGTCCAGTGGTTTCTGACAAGAAGATTTTTTAAGTTTTTAGTTAAAAAATCTATTTTTTTCTCCAGTGACCTAGATATGCAATGGACTGGAACCATTTGAACTTTGAAAGAGGACAACCAAGGATCATTCCTGTGAAGTTTGGTCAAAATCCAATCAGTGGTTTAGCAGGAGATGTTGTTTAAAGATTGTGGACGGACGGACGGACAGACGGACGGACATACGGACGACGACGACGGACGGTGAGTGATCACAAAAGCTCACCTTGAGCTTTCAGCTCAGGTGAGCTAAAAATGCCACACTCACTTCTAATTTTCAGCCAATCAAACTTAATGTCAAACAGCACAGCTCTAGATCAGTTGGCTTCTTCAGAATCAAACTGATCTGGATCTACACTGTTTGCAAAGTAGGGCATATCCTGGTTGAGCAGGACAAGGGTTAAAATACTCCTTCTTAACAACTCTTACTTTTGTAATAACTACCAAATATTTCAAAACATTTAGCATGCTGAGTAAAAATTTCAGCACTGTGCAGTCTGATCTGGGCAAGCATAATTTTAACTCTTGAAGTGCCAGTCACTGCAGCAGCTGATGACATTCTAATGTTTTATTATTATTTTTCCTCAAAAGACAGGCTTGACATTTCATTCGAATTGTAAAGAAAATATGGCTTTTCATTCCATGTAAGTATTTTTGAACAGCACTTGGGAAGTCCGAGTTGGACCTGACAAGCTTGAGGTGGTAGCTTCTTTTTGCTACCTAGGAGACATGATCTCAGCAGCAGGTGGCTGTGAACTTTCAACCACAACACATTCGAAAACCACCTGGAAGAAGTTCAAGGAGCTGCTACCAGTTCACGCCACCTCTCTTTCAAGACACGTAGCCATGTGTACAGCTCTTGTGTGCGGAGCACAATGCTCCATGCCAGTGAGACTTGGCCACTGACAAAAACAAACCTCCAAAGTCTGCAGCGGAATGACAGGGCAATGATCAGACAGATCTGCAATGTCAGGCCGCAAGACGTTGTCGGCACCAGGTCCAATGTGCTACTTGTGCGGCTTGGAATTGAGGATCTGGACCTCATTCTGAAGGAGAGAAGGCTCCCCTGGTATGGACATGTGGAACGCTCTAATGGTGCAGTCAAGATAGCCTTTCACATACAGGCTGAAGGAAAGCGTGAGCCTGGGAGGCCCAAGAAGACATGGAAGCAGCTGACAGAGAGGGATTGCAGAGAGTGGAAGCTCTCGGCTATCAACCCTCATGATAGAAATACGTGGAGATCTGGTGTGAGATCTGCTATGCGTGCAGCAATCCAGCTATCTGGAAGGGGCCCCACTGATGTGGATGTTGCCCCTGTACCTGCACGTTAATCAAAAATCTGATTATTATATGACGATATGACTTTAAGAGTTCATACACCACCCACAGAAAAGGTTTTGCTGTTGCTTTCATGTGATTTGGATTTAAGCTTCATATTACTCACCCTATAGTATCAAACATCCTCACACACCGGAGAGCTTCATGCAACTGAGCTATAGTGTCTTTACTTTGTAAGTTTATAGCCTCAGACAGTTGAGCCCTTAACAAATTGACTAGGTCATTATTTTCACGATTATACGCTTCCAGTTCTCTAGGGCTATACGAAGATGCACCCATGTACATAAAAGCACCCTGCGCAGTTTGGAAGTCCCCAGTACTGAGCACCATTCTAAGTTTTCGTTTGGCATCCAAGAAAGCGAGACAATTTTCCAGGTTAGTTGGGTCATACAGTGGTGTACCATCTTCACTTTCTTTCAAAGTCAGTCTGCGCTCTTTTTCTGTTGGTAATGTGTCACTATTTGTTGCTGGTGCTAGTATAGATTTAGGAGATCTGTATTTCTCCAGAATATCATCAGAGGTTTCTGAAAAATAAAAGAATCCATCATGAAAACATGCCTATATAATACTGACCCCCTTAAACCCCACTTTTATATAGTAAAACAGGTTTACAGGGGTATACGCTATTTTTCTTATTTCTGTTCAAAAACATAGATTGTGGGTACTTGTTAGAACCGCCTCACTGAGGCAGTTCTAATGAGTACCCACAATCTATGTTTGTTTGTGTTGAGGTTTTACGGCCCAGTCAACCCAATGGGGTCATGTTGAGCGCGGTCAGTTTACCTAACCACAGGTTTACTGGGCAGGCTTAGTCCTCTAAGCGGTTAACCAGTATTGTGCACATTCTTTTGACAGAAACTGACAACTGCCCTTCTTGAATCAGCAGAAGGGAGAGAATGACCACAGAAAATATTTCACGATCAATCTCTACGAAAGAATGTTGCCGACCTCGGCGGGGGTTGAACCCGTGACCTCCTGGTCTCCAGTCAGACAGTGCATCCAACTGAGCCACCGAGGTCCGCCCACAATCTTTGTTTTGATCAGAAATATGAAAAATATCAGAGTTTTTTTTACCTGAAAATTTTCAATTTTTGGAGGTGAAATTTTCTATATATTTTGATGGGCGTGTTTTCGTAATGATTAAATTAATTGATAAATACATGCCTCCTTAGTCTTTATGGAAGTCCAAAGATACAGATAAGAAGGGTATCCAGCTATTCAAGTGATTTTGTCTCCTACCTTGCCCTACCTCACCCACCGAACTTACAGTTTGTCGCTCCTGTATCAGCACCATTTTCCATATTTTGCCACTGAATTTCCATCTAAACTGACGTCACAGTCAGTATTACATCTATACTCATTTATGATGTAAAGGAAATAAACCTTTTTTACCGATATTACTGTTAAAATCCCCATTAAAATCGGTACAAAACAAATTTCAACAGCCAATACCATTTTGCATTGGTAAAAAATCCACCATCAATTTTTCCATTGAAAGTACTAATATAATTATCAATTTTAGCAAATAGATTCCTGTTGAAACAAATGTGTACACGTTAAAGGGAGGTAACTTTCTCAAACTTTTATTGCCTCCCTTCTGAAAAAGGGATATGTCCAAAAAAGAAAAGATTTTGCTCCCCTTGGAAGCAAATTCTTTCCTTTCAGAGTAGACATTTTTTTGCAGATGCAGTGAAGCAAATAGGAAATCACATAAGTTATTTCACTTGGTGTTCGGTGGAAATGGTAAAAAATCTACCAAGTATATCCAGTCCCCCTAAACTCACCTGGTTTTATATTGCTTGGATCAATACCTGCACCACTGGTCTTTCTACTGCCAGCTGGACTGTCAAACAGGGAATCTGTAAGAAACGAAAAAAATGAAATTTGCTAAATGGCTGTCTCCACTGCTGATGGTGTTCCAGAAACAGAGCTAAATGCACAGACTAAACATTGTTCAGCCAAGCGTGAAAAATAGGTCAAGGTCAGTAATGGTCAACAGCAATGGACAGGATGTATCATGGTGGATGTGTGTATGAAGTATCATTAGCCTAGAAGCCTTGGTGTTTGAGAAATAGAGCTAAATGCACAGGCATAACATTGTTATTGCCGAAACAATGACGTTTCCTGAAGCAGTTGTGACAAAAAACACATTTGAGAAACATAAGAATTGATAGAAGTTCTGAAATATAATTGAGACACTCCAAGTAGACTACCCCTAGCCTTGCTGAATAAATTAAGATGCCATGCCTACTTCTAATTTCCAGCCAATCAGATTACTTGATCTGGGTTTTTGATAGAAATTCACATATTTAATGACAAACAGTGCAGATCCAGATCAGTTGGCTTCTTCAGAAGCCAACTGATCTGGATCTACACTGTTTGCTAAGACAGGGCATGTCGTGTTCAGCAAGAGAAGGGCTAAATAGCTATAGATAAGTGCCATGTGGTGGGCTTAAAAAGTCTCCCCGTATTTCATCATAGTATACTTTTTTTTATTTTCCCTGGAATCACTGAGCCCATTCTAATCTGTAAAATCAAATTCAATTTTAACCAGTGTTAGGGGGCATTTGCAGCACTTCAAACTATACTGCTGCCATATGAAGAAGCTCAATGAATCCGAAATTCTGTTTTCATTTTTTTATGTGTTCAGCTTACTTGGTAAGCAAGCTTCGCCCACCATGCCCATGGGCCTGAACGAAGGAAATATCGGTAGAAGCGTATGTCCGGGATTTGGGAAGTCTACTTATGGCGCGTCACTGGCAAAAACATCAGAAACAATTCTGGAAACTGCCACATTGTAGGGATTGACTAGATCATGATGTCTCCCATAGAACTTCTTAAGTGTTGCTACCAGTTTGGTTTTTTGATAACCCTGGCTCAACAACTTTTGAGTGAGCACTTTCCCACGCTCCATGAAGTCCTGATAATTTGAACAAGTTCTGGCATAACGGATTAACTGTGAAACGTAAACGCCGTATGCTGGTGCAGAAGGGATATTACTGCTCAGGAAAGGAAAGTTGTAAATGATATTGTACTTATGGTAAATGACATAATATAATGAACACCTACAACTACCATAGTTACCCTAAGTATTGGAACACCTTGTATACTTACCATACTTGTCCTAAAATTTGAAATAGACCATTCTACTACACAGTGATGTGTCTAAAATATTGCTGTTTGCAAAGGCCTGACTGTCTCAATACTAAGTGTTATTATGGTAAAATTATTAGCAAAACAGTTTTTGAAATGATCCTAAAAGTAGGCAGTAGCCTTCTCACTATAGATGAATTTCATAACCCTTAAACTGCCAATCACAACAACTGTCATCTGCTTTGTCATCTGCTTGTGATTTCAAAAATCATTTTTGCATGCTTTTAGATCATACTTTTCTCTAAATAACTAACCAATTTGCCCCTAATTAAAACAGTACCATCTTTTCACATTCAAACTTAAGGTCATTTATTACACCATATTTACATTGTGTACTGGGAAAGACAGTCCTGAGCAAAAAGTGTTTACCACTTATACAGCAGTTTTTAGACAAATCAATAGGCAGTGAAATAGACATACTAGAGTGACCAGCCTTTATAGTCATGATATTTTTTTGGTTTTATTTTAGTGGATTATCAAACAGGACTATGAGAAAAATATTTAGTCACTGAGTCTAGGACTCAAGATGTCCCAATAGTTTGGGTAAATAAGGCACTTAGTAAGGGAGATAACTAACCCATGCCTACCTGAGGGTGAAGCTTCTTTGTCATGTTTACCCGATTTCTTCTTCCGACCTGAAATTATATAGAAACATTTGAGGTAGCAAGAAATGCAGAATTCCATATAAGCTATGACTGATTTCACTCAAACACACACAAAAAAAAAAAGTGTTTGAGATTTTATAAATTTATAAAAAGCGCAAGTTTGAAGATGACCACATGAAAAATGAGCCTCTACTATGTTAA
Organism: Anodontia alba; assembly: GCA_964016985.1. Taxonomy (NCBI): domain Eukaryota; kingdom Metazoa; phylum Mollusca; class Bivalvia; order Lucinida; family Lucinidae; genus Anodontia; species Anodontia alba. The sequence goes on from OZ024821.1 coordinate 10,817,421, forward strand.
CAAGAACAAGAACAAATTGACATGTTTCAACATTCATTCATCATAAATCAAGCTACATGTAATTCAAGATTTTAAGAATGTCAGCATCTGTGCGAACTTTTAAGAAGACTAATCCAAACATATGGTCTTTTACCGTCGTAAAGAGCTTTTTCCCCATCCAAAAATGTGGTTGCTATCATATTAACAAGCTCTTTCCCATTGCAAGTCAAAAGCAACTTTTCACTGCCAATAAAAGTGGCATCCAGAGGTTTAAAAAGATTCGTATAAAAACATAAAACACAATGTCCCTTAATTAAACCAAATTTCAAACAAATAAGGTCAAAGTAATTCAGTAATTTTGCAGGAAATGTTTAAAAGCTGACAGATGCACAGGATGAATGGATCCACAGACAAGTGAAACAAAATCACTGAAGATCATCTACTATAAACATGAGCATGACCATACTTAAAAGGTACATTTAACAGAGCTCTTGATAAGATGCTTTTTTCAATCCAAAACTATTAATATTTTTCTTATTTCTCCACGAAAACATATGTTGTGAATACTCATTAGAAGTGCCTCTATGTTGTGGGTACTCATTAGAAGTGCCTCTCTGAGGCACTTCTAATGAGTACCCACAACATATGTTTTTGTGGTAAGGGAGGTACTTCTAATGAGTACCCACAACATATATTTTCGTGGCAAAATAAGAAAAATATTTACCTGGTACATACTCTTATCTAGACCTATGATACAACTGTATTTACAATTAACAAAAGCTTTTATGAAAAGTTTAGAAATACACAATTTACATAGCTTCAGATAAGAGGAGTAGATAGAAAACTATTGAGCCAGCGCACGACAAAACCTACAATAAGATCTGTGAGACCAGCAAACTCAGATCAGCCTGTAAGTCCACCCAGTATGGCAAAGGTTCTCATTTACCCCTCTTTGGATAGCCTGTAGGCTGTAGAAGGCACATGTGATCAGTGAAGACTCTGATCAGACTGCACAGGTGTGCAGGCTGATCAGTCTTTGCTAGTCGTACAAATCTTATTGTAGGTTTCATCGTGCGCTGGCTCATTTTTCTTGTTTCTCCAAGAAAACATATGTTGTGGGTAATCATCAGAAGCTCCTTATTCATGCTCTTCTAATGAGTGTCCACAGAATGTTTTTTTTTTTCTGGATAAACAAGAAAAGTATAATACTGTTCGGTTAAAAAATAAAACAGACTTATCTGAACCTATGCAATGCAGCTGTAAGCAATGTTTACAATATCCCCTCTCTGCTCAATCCCCATCCCTACTCTCACCATCCAAGGGTTTAACTATAGTTTATCCCTCCATGGAATGTGAGTTGACTTATATGATACTGTTCCAAATATGAAAGATACAAAGGTATGAAAAACTTGAATGTTAAGGGGAAGTGATATACTTCATAGATTTTCCACCATTTTTGACGAGAGACAACTTTTGTGACTTCCTATTTGCTTCCTGTGCACAAACCCCTTCTGATATGGGAAAAAGAGAATATTCGCTCTCCTTTTGAAAAGGGGTCTACACTAAAAGAAAAGAATTTGCTCCCCACAGCAAATTCTGTTCTTTTGGAGTAGAGCTTTTTTCAATAGGCCGAAAAAACAACTTTGACAAAATTGTCTCCCATGAAGGTGTATACATTCCTTTTAAACTCATCAACAGATGTGCATGGACACGTATGCCATTGTGACGTCACATCAACCTATCTTTATTTAGGCAAACTACAATAAAAGGAAGAAAAAATAAATATAACAGCTTAAGCATTCCAAGTGAAAATTGAGCTGTTGGTATGGACCATGTATGTTATTAGTGTATGGACAAAATGTGTTATCTGAGTATTAGAATATGGCTAAAGTATGTTATTAGAGTATTTGAGTATGGCTAAAGTATGTTGTTAGAGTATGGCCAAAGTATGTTATTAGAGAATGGACAAAGTATGTTATTACAGTAACAGAATATGGACAATGTATTTTATGAGAGTATGGATGAAGTATATTATAGTATTAGAGTATGGACAATGTATATCGTCATAGTATTAGAGTATGGACCACGCATATTATTAAGAGTATGGAAATTCCGACAATATATGTCATTATAGTATTTGAGTATGGACAATGTATGTTATTAGAGTATGGATAATGTACATATGATTATAGTATAAGAGTATGGACAATGTATATTATTAGAGTATGCACAATGTACCGGTATGTTATTAGAGTATGGACAACATATGATATCAGATTTATTGTGTTGTGGCTTAACAACACGTCAACCCTTGTGGGTCATTTTGTGTTGTCTCCCAGAGAAAGGGAGAAAAGAGATAGTAGAGGAGATGAAAGAGGGAAAGGGAAGAAGGAGGAACAGGAATGAAAGGGAAGAAACAGAAGAAATAAAAACATTCCCCTCTACCCTTACCAGCTACAAGGATAGCAAGCCTTGCCCAACTGTAAGCCAATATCAGATGGACGCCCTGGATACACTACACCTTCGCCACACCCAACCACCCCATATTATGATATCAGAGTATTGGAGTATGGACAATAATAAGTATGGGTAAAGTATGATATTAGAGTATGGATAGTATATGTTATTAGGGTATGGACAAAGTATGTTATCTAGACTATGTATGTTATTAGAGTATGGACAATGCAAGTTATTAGGATATGGTCAAAGTAGGTTTGAGTATGGACAATATGTTATTAGAGTATGCACAAAGTATGTTATTTGAGTATTTGAGTATGGACAATGACTGGAGTTTCCAGCTTTGGTACGCATGTACTTTGTGATCCCAGCAGCAGATGTTGCCGAGTGCTTGTGTGGAGGCCGCAAAGCAACACCCTGTATTTTGCTACAGTGCTGATATTACTCCATATTCTGGTCTTTGGAATTACTGGGCTCATACATTATATACTATAAGTGAAAATAGAGTTTGCTCATATACGTTTAGTCCTTACTATACTTGTCCTAAAATTTAAACAATCCCATTTCAAAACATGTTGCTGGGTCTAAAAAGACACCGTCAACTGAGGGTATTTTAGGGGATACCTTCTGAAGAGGGGTCTCCTCTAAAAGGCTGAAGGCAGACAAAACAGTTTACACAGTGAATTTCCCTATAATGGAATTCAGTCTCTTTAAACTAGGAAATTAAAAGCTAAACTCAATGGAATATTTCATCTGCATAATAAGAATTTTCAGTCATTACACAGAAACCTCTTTATAACATGATTCATTATAGCACAGTTTCAGATGTAACATGGTTTAAAAATCTACCCCCAAACCTTGTATCCAAAAAAAAATGTACAGATTATAATAGAAAAAGTGACCATTTATGGTAATTTTTCTGAATATGAAATGGTTTTGTTAACAGTTTCTGCTTTGGATGCCAGTTACAGAGTTATACAGAGGCTGTAGTGTATCTGCTGATCCAAGTCTAAGTAGTTTAATGTACTAGGAAATTAACCCATTGCAGACTGAAAAGACTCCTCCGTGCTTTATATTGGAAGAGTCCAATTTCAGTTTTAGGTATATTTGGCTATGATATTTAGATATTCCTATAGAAAAATGGCTAAACTATTTGCAAACAGTGAAGACCCTGATCAGACGTCACATTTTGCAGCATCTGATCTGGGTCTGCACTGTTTGCCAATTACCCTTTTAGTGGTCTCCAGACTACAAAGGGTTAGATATTGACAAGACATGCAGCAAATATCATTGAATCTGTTGTGAACATTCTATGTTTTACAGTATTTGTACATGCAGATAAAAACACAGACCATGAGGCCCTGAGTTGCTCTCCTGAGATGAAGGTTGTGGATAAGCCTAGACATAATTGTGACTTTTTAAGCCCCCTTCCAGCAGTGAAAATAAAGTTGGTCATAAAAACCGGTGTAGACACAAATGAACCAGAACAGTTGCCTTTCCTGAAAGTTGGCATGACAGGACATCTGCTGCCCAAACAAATGAGAAAGGTGGACATCTACCCCCACCCAATCCTACCACATCCTTCCTCTTTCTGAATGTAAATCTTGATGGACAGACGCCCGTAACAGTAAAGGCTCAGTAGGCATCAGGCAATAATAAAGAAAGGAGGAAAAACAAAGTTTATGAAAGGAAGATTCTGGCAACCAACCAAATTAGCAGAGTGGTGTAACTTTAGCTATTTTGAACTCCCCAATCTAAGCAACATTTCGATCAATTAAATTCAAATTGCTTCTGGTGTCATTCAAGAATCTGGATGGAAACATATAAGAGAGGACAGAGGATGGCTGAAAAATGAAGTTTTTTAAAAGTAAAACATATTTTAACGAGTAATACTTAACCTATAGATAATGTGCTATTCTATTCTGTTTTCACACCTTCCACAGAAAAAAACGACCTTTCAGTCGTTAATTAAAGTCTTAAACCAGAAGGTCCCTTAGGCAGTTACCTGTGTGACGTAACTCTTCCCGCTCAATTGACCACGTGTCAGTTTCTTTTATGTGTAAAACAATAGACACAATTAGGAGAGATAAGCGAGGGTGGGCGGAGGGAGATAATTGATTATCTATAGGTTAAGTATTACTCGTTAAAATATGTTTTACTTTTAAAAAACTTCATTTTAACTTCATAATACATTAACCTATAGATAATGTGCTAGAATTTGCAGAATAGGAGGGAGGTGCTCTCCTAATTCTAACACCAATAATATCTCACCACTTCTGGTTAAGACTCAGGAAACTCAAAGGAATCAGATACATTCTAATTCTATATTTAATAGAAAGAATGGTCTAGATTCACAAAATAGCTTTAAGGTGTTATGATCTAACAACCTTAAATATATTAGTAGACTCTAGAGGAAGCCAGTTCTTAAGTCTCAGAGACCTAACATTGGCCCCCCCCCCCCCCCCCCCCCCCCTCTTTTTTTCTTTTTGGGAAACAACAATTGGCTTCAAAAAGAAAAGGGAGTCATTGAGACATAACATAAATATTCCATCGCAAAGTAAGCTAGGAATATAGAAAATTTTGAAAACAAAATTTGTAAAACAAAAAGCCAAGACCATACACTGTAAGTAGTCTATGTAGGATCTTGAATAATTGAGGAAAAGTCTACTCGGTGGAGTTTCCTATAGATAACTGACATATGTAGATATTTTGGATAAAATTCTAGATATGTGAAGCTATGTAATTGTAATAGTCTAAGCTATTAGAATTATAAACTAATTAAATTCTGTTAATTGGAGCGACAGGACAGTTTCCGATGAACAGACACAGACTTAAAATAACCATAATGTGTAATTATTTCCCTTGATCAAATTAAAGAAGGGGAGATAATAAAAGTAGATGGAGTTAACTTAACTATAACTAAGTTATCCATCAGAAGAGAAAAAAAATAGACAAACATAATGGTTAAAACTATTGCTAGACTAATTGTATAACGAATTTTTAGTCAAGCAATAAAATAATACAGAGTTTGCATATAACTGCTGGGAAGAAAAAAAACAACCTAAACCATTGATAATTAGTTTTGTCATAGACATATAAAAGCGTTTGATGTCCTGACAAAAAATAAAGAATAAACTGTCAACATCATAACTAAAGAGTTTGACAGAGAATAAGAGAGATAAGAATAAGGTTGATCGCAGCAAACTGTATGACGGTCATAGTTTGGCTAAATCTTACCGTATTGATAAGATTAAACAATAATAAATAAGCTGGATAGAATCTTTCTATACCAGAAGGTTGCCATGAAAAGTACTCCTGAGTAAATAATCATGGAAATCAAGAAATGTTAAAAATCCACTTTGATACGAATCAAAATGTTCATAAAAAGAGAAGGACTCAGAGAAAAAGTAATAGTGTGATAATCTCTGAAGAAAGATTATACAATAATACTGATTATTAATCTCAAAAAACACTTAATTTAAAAGTTAAGAGATAGTATTACTATTCTATACGCATATTTAAGAATAGTAAGAAATATATTAATACTAGATAAAAATTATACTACTGAACAAAATTCCCGCTATAAATCATAGGTTAAGCGTAACTATTATTTAAGCAAGGAATTATTAAACATATAACTCTCTATAAAATTACTGCCCGGAAATTCTATAGATAAACATTCAATCAAATTTTTTTTTAGAATTGAATATTAATAGAATAAAATCTATGTCTGCATAATTGGTAATTCCTGAAATATCAAATTACGTACTCGCAAATGAGTTCAGGAAGAAAATACATATATATACTCTCGAGATCTATGTGTAAACCATAGAGAGTAATAATATTATTACCGCGATCCCTGACGGAAGGGTAAAAACATGTATATGAAAGAGATAATAATTAATTTAACGTCATATAGGTTTAAGATAAAATTTGTTTAATCTTTAACCAATATGCAGCAACAGTGACTCGATATTCTGTATTCGTACGTAGAAAAGGAGTACTTAGTCATTAGAATTTTGAATGATTGAAATAGAGATAATGGGATCTAAAAGGATGTATCTCCATGAACTGAATCTAAGGATAATATCCATTCTAAAAAACTAGGGCTTGTTTTAGGCTTAGTTTAACAAGCGTAGAACTGAATTATTTTCAAGTATTCATGAAGTCGTTATGCTCTGAATACTGAGAAAAATGTTAAAATATTGTTTAGGAAATAAAAAAGTGACTGTTCCACAATGTTAGCTAGATTTAAACCTGGAACGTAGCGAGAAGGTCAATCTAATTTAAAAGTAAGATGAGAAAGATAAATAATGAAGATAGATATATAAATATCGGAATAATATATTATCTCCAACAATTATCAAATAATCTGAATGTTTAAAGGCATAAATACTACTCGAAAGTTTATTTACCGAATGTATACTCGGAGAAAACTTTCAGTATGTTCAAAAACGTATCACAAAAGTAAGATCTGACCAGGAACGTAGGTGCAGCACTTACTAAGTTGTGAAGTTAATATAAACATATTTTATATTATAAATTGAAGCAGTGCATTTCAAAATCATCGACATCTTGAAATGACTTATTGTGTGGAAAAATAAATAAATATCCAGTTTCGGAAAGATATTTATCTATATATATAGACCATTTTTGATGCGGACTGGAAATCAAGATATTAATCTTTGCATTATTCGCAAACTGAACTTGAACTCTTAGCGAGAATTACTATGATCCCTTTAACGAATGTAAACATAAAGGAGGGGTAAAGAGATAATTAAGAGTGTCTTAATTCTTTACCGGCTCGTATACTAATAATTAAGGATGTTTTCCCTTTTGTCTAAGCCTAGACTATAGATTGATTAATATAATTATAATAATATCTGCTATTATGAGGTAAACTCTCGTTAATTAACCTCTAAGCATATATCAAAAATATATATCAACATAATCTAGAGCTTCGGTAAGTTTAGAGGAAGGAAATGATTGACTTTGGCAGTTTCTGAATAGTTACAAAGTCAATAAAACAAAATATCAAAAGGAAAGTATTGTATATAAAATCTAATTTAGGCAATAATAATCTGTCACGTACTGAATAATTAATGCCTTTACTAAATATGTATCCATTGTCAATACCAAAGTGCAAGAAAATTTTGATTGACATGGACTCTAGTTATAAATAAAATATTAGAGGTATAGAGCTAGTCGAAGCAAAACTATTCCTCAATAAGATAAAGTAGACCTATAATATACGAGGATTAATTGGGTCTAGAATTATAATCATAATAAAATTATTATTCCAATATGAAGAATCTTCAGCGTAATAGATTCTTACTGAGGCAAAAATATCTGGTATATTGCTATCGTAGTCTTAAATGATCCAGAAGAAAAAATAAAACAGGCAAAGTAAAGAACGTATCGAATTATATCTATGCCTAAATATAAGATTTTTTTCTTATTTATTATTTTATAGCAGAGTTTAGACAGAGCACGACTGACCTAGACTCTAATATAATCAATCAAAAGATAGTATAAAATAGAATAATAGCTTATCGGATCAACTATTTTCCATGGCAAAAGGAAAATATGTACCTCAACTAGAATTTTAAATCGTAGTAATCTAGAGAGGTAGCGAATAAATAAATAAACTGTTAATTTATTTATCTGGTTGGTGTAAATTTCCGATACCTTAAGAATGAAAAATTAATAGAAAGTAGAAAAGATCGATTGCTGCTTTCTTGTCAATTTACTCCTTAGATTACATGCTGATTACATATCGGAGCATGTAGAAGAAAAACAGGGGAGGAAAGAAGAAAATTTTTTATATTTCGTGTATATTTTTCTTCTTATAAATAACGACAGTTTTATAGTTCACCTTTGCCCTAGAGCCGAATAAGGTGAATATGTAAGAAGTTAATCTCTTTGTAGCGAACAAACGAGATATAATTATAACTGGAAGTATCTTCTACACTTAGTGAATGAATTGCGAATTTGATCGTAACCGATAATTCTTAATTCATTTTCAATAATAAATATATATATATATAGAATTTAAGTCAAGTTCAAAAGTGACTGGACAGAATTCAACAATATAAATGGCTACTAGGTATTAGAACCCATCGCTGTCATTCAATAACCTATAATCCAAGACTATACATGTCTATAGTGGTTATATATGAATATATGTTGAGCCTGGAACACACTAGTAATCCGACACAAAGTCTACGAAACTACTGCCCGGTGGAATTTCGTTAGAATGACCTGGCACTACTCTACGAAGTGCCTCCCGATGAAATTTTCGTTAGAGCCGGAATTTAAACGCTTTCTAGCGAATTAAAGAGATAAAACATCATTTGAATGACCTGGCACTAGTCTACGAACTGCTGCCCGGTAAGAATTTTGTTATAGTCGGAAGTTTAACTCTTTCTAGCGGATAAAAGAGATAAAACATAAGTTAATTTAAAATATTAATGGAATTACACACCTATAATAAGTCAATGGAATATTAAAAATTCTAGTCTGATTTGGGAAAGACTGTACAGAATTTTTTTGTATAAAAAGTTATTATGTATTTCACTTAATAACCTATATCCATTGACTTAAACGTGAATGGAGCTCTATGAACGATAATAGATTGTTCGGGAATTAGTAATCATTATTTTGACACTAGTTACCCGACACAATGACCGGACACTGTCATTCGTAACTGTTGCCCGGTAAAGTTACAAGTAATTTGACAAATTGATCGGATAGTAGTATTCGTAACTCTAGTCCGATGAAAAAGGGAGATTATATATGAAAACTGAGCGGGCACAAGTATTCGAAACTTTTTCCCGAAGATAATTAATTATTAGGCAAAAATTGACCAGACACTTTCTGTAAAAGTTTGCCTGGTGAAAAATCAGAAATAATATAATAATATGACCGGGTATAAGTATCAGAAATATTACTGATACTTTGCCCAGTGAAAATTTTTTTTAATAATTAGACATAATGACCGGAAGTTAGTATACGTGACTATTTTGTCCGGTGAAAAATGTCAGAAACTAAGTCTTTCCAGAAAATAATTAAATTATTGACTGGAGACTAGTTGACTGGTGACTGGTGACTGGGTGACTGGTGACTGGTGACTGGGTGACTGGTGACTGGTGACTGGTGACTGGGTGACTGGTGACTGGTGACTGGTGCCTGGTTGACTGGCACCTGGATGACTGGTGACTGGTGCCTGGTTGACTGGCACCTGATTGACTGGTGACTGGTGAAGCTGATTGACTGGTGCCTGGTTGACTGGTGACTGGTGACTGGATGACTGGTGACTGGTGACTGGTGGACTTAGACTTTATAGGATACTAAGTACCCAAAGATGCCACCTTGATGGGTCTTACCCCGGCAGTATAGCCATATGGGGTGGGGCTCCCGTCAGTAAAGAATTGTCTTATAACCCATCAAGGGTTGACAAGTTCTTTACAATCAGCTTCTCCACCATGAGAATCTTTAGCCAACTGAAGATCTCTGCAAACAAAAGTCCAGGAAAAACATATCTTAATTGCTGAATAACCTGGAACGAAAAGAACAAAAATATTCTGCATATATAAACACGACTATCGAACCGATCGCGCACGAGCGTTGTGCCGAATAGCGAGAGTCGCCAAAACGCATGTGGAAAAAGACCAGTCAAAAATACATGAAATCGAAAATTGAAAATTTTAAATAATAACACAGAAAGTGAAAGGAGTGATAAATAAACAAAAGAAACACAAGGATACATAAATTTATCCGTGAGGAAAGAAATAATCCAAATTTCTATCACAGGTAAATAATCCTTGTTGAATTTCTTTGTCCACAGAAAAGAAACTGACACGTGGTCAATTGAGCGGGAAGAGTTACGTCACACAGGTAACTGCCTAAGGGACCTTCTGGTTTAAGACTTTAATTAACGACTGAAAGGTCGTTTTTTCTGTGGAAGGTGTGAAAACAGAATAGAATAGCACATTATCTATAGGTTAATGTATTATGAAGTTAAAATGATCACAACAGCTCATTACAAGCTTTATTCTGGTGAGCCAAAACATACTCAAACACCGAGCAAACATTGAGCATAATTTTCATGCCATGAACAAATAAAAATAATTCTGCTGCATGCCAATATAGCAAATGTCTCCACAAGGCACAGTAGCTAAAACACAAATATTATTTCAAGGAATTTTATTATACTTTAGCATGATACCGAACATTTAACCCTTGTCTTGCTGAATAAATTAAGATGCCACTCCCCCTTTCTAATTTTCAGCCAATCAGATCACTTGATCCCATAGCTCTAGTTAAGGTGCTTTTTTCAATCCAAAAGTATTGATATTTTTCTTATTTGTCCACGAAAACATATGTTTTGGGTACTCATCAGAAGCGCCTCGCCGAGGCGCTTCTAATGAGTACCCAAAACATATGTTTTTGTGGACAAATAAGAAAAATACTGACCTGATACCCACTCTTATCTAGACCTATGGATCCTGATTGTTGCTATAAATTTACATTCTTAATGGCGAACAGTGCAGATCCAGATCAGTTGGCTTCTTTATTTGGATCTACACTGTTTGCAAAGGCAGGGTATATCCGGGTTCAGCAGGACAAGGGTTAACATAACTGAAATAACTGAGCCATATCATAGGAGAATGTATCTTCAGGGCATATTTGATACTGGAGGAGTTCTTGTTTATTTGTGTTGAGGTTTTACAGCCCAGTCAACCCAATGGTCATGTCGCACGCAGTCAGTTTAGCCAACCACACCTTTATTGGGCAAACTTTCCTCTAAGCGGTTAACCAGTCCTGTGCACATTCTTTCCCCAGAAATTGACAACTGCCCTTCTTGAATCAGTGGAAGAGAGAGAAGACCCGTAGAAAGTATTTCATGATCAATCTCTGCCAACCTCAACAGGGATCGAACCCGCGACCTCCTGGTCTCCAGTCTGAGGCGCATCCAACTGTACCACCGAGGCCGGCGCAGGAGTTCTTGAGGTGTATATTTTGACAATAACCCTGGGATAATTTTCTCTAGTTCTCCATAACAATATATGTTGTAGGTACTCATTAGAAGTGCCTTAGTGAGATACTTCTAATGAATACCCACAGCATATGTTTTTTATGGCGATATAAGAAAAATATCCCAGAATTATCACCAAATATTTCTCCTTAAGCAACTCCTCTGGGATACATGGTGTTCAACCTTATATGCATTGTAAGCTTTAGCGCTCTGTAGGCAAGATTTGTTTTTTTTTTTGTGGGGGGGGGGGGGGGGGGGGAGTGGGGGTGGAGAGTGGATTTCAGAAATTAATTATGAGGATGTTAACATGACAATATATATCACCAGATCATCTGATCAGGGTCTTTCCTGTCTGCTTACAGAATAATTAGATTTAGATGCTGCAGAAAATATTCATGTATATCGAGCCAAGCTATATCTCTGCTGTTTGTGAATGTTCCTCAAGATACTTTTTCTCCTATTGTGAATCAATTCTACTATACATGCAGATACACTGTAAGTTAATAATTCACATGACAATATATGACAAGGTAGCACAATCTATATGTCCGTTTGACTAGTCTGTTCCTCATTGATTTTTCTTCTTCATTATTGAGGTAAATGGATGTACATGGAAGATTTTGCTGCCATTTTGCAAATGGAGACAACTCTTGCAAACAGGACTTTGCCTTCCCAGTAATGGAAACCTTTCAAAAATGGGAGTTATTCTTAAAAGAAAAGAATTTTGATGCCAGATGGAGAAATTTCTTTCCTTTAGATAGCTCCAAAGCAGAATGGCAAATCTTTCCATATCTGAGTTATTTCCCCTGGAGATGTATCTACAGTATTTCACTTAAATGAGTGCATTTGTGCTGTTCCATAAATCAATCAGCAAAACGATAATTTAATTTTGCTGTTTCTACATTAAGTCTGAAGTTGCTGCATCTTATCTGAATTTTATTACTTTGTATTAAAAGGCAACAAAATGCAGTCTTAGCTTGCCAAAAAAGACTCAAAATATCTTCAAGATATGTAAGAAACAGCAAGACCTATTTTCTGGGGAAAAATGTAAGAAAATTATTCAATTATCACTCATTCTGAAATCTAATCTACACTTAGCTAAAAGTTAAGAAACAACTTCAAAGAAATTACTTGTGATGGCAGAAAAATATCAGAACTAAAAATACCTGTAGTGGAAAAGACCAGTCAATTAGCATTTATGTGATACACAATAAACAGTGAGACATATCACAAGAAAACCTACTTGACAACATGCTGACTTTAACCTAAAGATTCAGACACCAGGGCCCAGTTGTTCAAGAATCTTTAGCTTAACAAGCTTGTTAATGATAAACTTGTTAACTGTTGTAGCTAAGGTATTTTCAAATACATTGATACTTTTTGCTGCAAAAATGTGAGTAGCTTTTGCATTGCAAAAGCTACTCACATTTTCTCGGCAAAAAATATCAATGTGTTTGCCATATTTCAAGATAGAAATTTTAATGTCACATTAGCTAACAACTTCATAAGTTTTGAAAAACTGGGCTCTGAACTCCTTACCAAACTTATCTCAAAATAGAAACAAGTTCATTTTACTGCCTGCCTAAAAACTGTAGACATTATGTGGCAACTGATCTTGGTCTACACTTTTGCTCAAGCCTGTCTCCATGAAAACAGGTTGTGGGAACTGACAGAAGCATCTTGACAAGGTGCTTCTCATGAGTACACACAATGTGTTTTGTGGAGAAATAAGAAAAAATATTAACCAGACAACCCATCTAATCTAGCATTATGCTGCTCCTTGAAATGGATCCATACTGTTTGTCTGAATATTTTAGGAAAAGCATGGTAGTGCCAGCTAAAAGGGGTAGCCAGACATACACCTATTTCTCCATGAAAAATAGAATGACTACACTGTGGGTACTCATCAGATTCACCTGAACAAAGCAATTCTAGTGAGTATCTGTAACATAGAGAAATAAGAAAACTACTGACTCTCGTTATCTCGAAATCCATGTGACTCTCTGAAATACTTCCGAGATATCCGTACCTCGACATATCGAATTTCAGAATTGATGGAAAAAGTAAATCAAAAATCACATTTTAAAATGAATATGTAATTTGACACCTGAAGTTAGAGATAAATTGAAAATATTGTGGAAAAGAGGAGAAATTGCTCCTTAGGATCAATTACCTGTTGTTAGAATTTCACGTTTAAACAGGGACCAGATTTTCACTTCGAGATAAGTGGTTGTTCGAGATAAGTGAAGTCGAGATAACAAGAGTCGACTGTACTTTGGTGTCAAAAACTCAATCTGACACTGTTGGCTTGGCTTCTATACGCTGTTTGTAGATTTTCTCATGACTTGGCTCACAATAATATATACAAGCATAGCTCCAGATAACAGGGGTATCCAGATAAATATTTTACTTATTTCTCCATGGAAACACAGGCTGAGGGTAAGCATCAGAAGCACCTTGGCAAGGCGTTTCCAATGAGTACCCACAGCCTTTGTTTTCATGGAGAAATAAGAAAAATATCAGTAATTTTGGGAGTTGAAAAATACAATTTATCGGGAGCTGTGGACAAGGTATGACTATACCTGCATTTACACTCATTATCACTGAGGATGTCTGAGTCACATCTACAACTGGGTAACAAGAGGATAAAAAACATTATTTGAAAGTCAACTGAAACCTGCAAGGCAATACATATCTTAAAATATTCAGCTTTAGAAAACAAGTATCTTGGCACAAATTTGATCAGAATTGGTTAAGAAATAAGAAAGATACTGTAGTTTACAATTTTTAAGTCTGTGAGCATGATTGCCACCATTTTGAATATGTAATTACAGACTTAATTTTTGTACGACCCAATTAAAAGCCACAAACAGACAAGAATATGTGGCTTATGCAAGATGATTGATAATTTATATGCTAATGAACACATGTATTTTTTCATGAGAACATGTTGTGTGTGTACTTATTGGAGGCACCTCACTGAGGCACTTCTAAAGAGTACTCAAGCCAATGTATTTGTGGAGAAATACAGAATAACCTCAATGGCTCGAACCCGGATGGCTCGTTTACCCTGGATGATTCGAACTCGTTTTTCAGTCCCTACAAAACCCTTCCAATAGCTCAAGGAAACAAATATTTAGGGATTTTTTTCTTATTTTATCATGGAATTGTATGTTGTGTGTACTCATTAGAATCGCCTAATAGTACACTCAACATACAATCATTGTGTAGAAACTCAAAAATATTTCCCTATATTATCGCTATTTGCTTCCTGACCTGGCGCCATGATTAACGTTCAGTGGCTCGAACTATCCATGTCTCGAACGAATTTCCATGGTCCCAAAGATGTTCGAGCCATTGAGGTTCGATTGTATGAAAAATGTTTGATCTCTAGAGCTTTGTTTAACAAAAAGAAGATGCTGGTACAGTTCCCTACATAGACACTTCCTTAATCCTTGTCATGCTGACTAAATTATGGTGCCACGCCCATTTCTAATACTAAATGACAAACAGTGCAGATCCAGATCAGATGGCTTCTGAAGCAGCCAACTGATCTGGAGCTACACTGTTTGTAAAGGCAGGGGATATCCGGATTTAGCAGGACCTGGGTTAATATAAATGTAACAGGGTTTTTAAACATGGACAGAAAAACAACAACCAAAAAACTCTGTTTCCAAACAAAAATTAACAGATTATATAGAAAAAATTATATTTCTGTTCTTTTTTTTAACTAAATCTTTTTGTAGTCATTTTTCTATATAATTTATTCATTTTTGTTTGGATACTACAGTTTTGAAGTCCACCTTTATACTGTGTTATACCCAAAACTGTGCTGTAATGGACTGTGTTATAAAGAGGATCTCAGGTGTATGTAACATGTAAACTCAAATAAGGCCATAGCTCTAAATAACATAGGGTAATGGGGAAATAGTTTTCTTACATTTCCAAGAAAACATTGTGTACTCTGAGGTGCTTCTATAAAGTAACCCACAACATAGTGTCGTAGAGAATTTAGATAAGTATCAACACTTATGGGTTGAAAAAAAGTGTCTTAGCTAGACCTTTGCAGTCTATACATACATGCAATTTGATCAGTCTGCATATTTTGTTAGTGCAATATATGGATAAAGGCCAAGTTCATGTAGGACAAGGCACTTTCAATAAGTATCCACACCAAGTTTTTTGTGTTTTTTTTTTTTTGTTTTTTTTGAGAAATGAAAAGAAAAAGTACCAAAACCTTTTGGTTCAATGAAATGTCTTATGTAAATCAACAGATATACATGAGCTTACTCAAATAATACTGCACTTTTCTGAGAATTTACCAAATAAACAAATGGAAATTGGGGTTGATTGTTTACAACAGAGCCTAAGTATACAAACACCAAAATTTTCTTAAAATGCCAAGAAAACCTGCATCTGAAAATGTCGTCTATTTATGTCGTCTGCTGAATATTCTTGCAAACTTTTCAAACCTATTTTTGCATACAGAGGAGCAGTCTGATCAGGGTCCACACTGTTTGCAAAAACGACTTTTAAAATCACAAGCCGATGACAAAGCAGACGACAATTGCTGTTATTGTCAGTTTAAAGGTAAAGGTCTATGTGATTATCATATACAAAATCCAGGTGAAGGTTATTCACAGCTGCACTATTCTTGTCACTGTGACATCAGAGTGCCGTATAAAGAGGGCATGCCTGCCAACTTTCTTACACTGAGCGTGAGTTTCACGATTTTTCCAAGTTTTTTTTTTACCTCAGCCAAATAATGCCGACTCGTGGGAAATCACGAAGGCATGTGTACAGATACATCGGGTTTTCCCCAAAATATATAAATAACATGTATTCAAGAAGTATTGGTATTGAAAACAGGTAATTTTAATTCTAATAAAGTTTCCAGTATTTTGATCTTATATGAGATACAAGTATAATATATCATTAGCAGTTTTAAGTAACAGCATTTGTCATAAAAGGTTTCATAATTTTAATCAGATAAAGGTATAGTTTATTATAAGCATTTTTGAGTAGCAGCAGTTTTAGACAAAGGGAAGTATAGTATTAAATATTTGATTTTTTGTCCTATTGTTTTTGTTACAAAACTCCCCCATGAGAATTTCAAGCAAAATATTTAACATGCTTGATGTCGTCGAAAAAAAAAAACGTTCTACGAAGAATCTCCCCCATGAAACTTTTCAAAAGTTGGCAGGTATGAGAGGGTTATCTGTAAAACCTGGACTGGGACTTCGGCAAACAGATGCTGCAGAATGTGGTGTCTGATCAGGGCCTGTGCTGTCTGCTTAAATAACAGGAAGTTAAAGGTTACATGAAACAGTCTGAAGTCCTGTTCAGGACCATTTTCCCAGCCTACACTCAGAGACAATCAACCCACCAGTGCTGTCAGTGCTTTGATTTTATAAGTACACCATTAACGCTTAGCACTCTGGGTAAAATTTTCAGCAGACGACATTTTGAAATATTTTTTTCTTATTTTTCCCAGAAAACAGGATTTGATATTTCATAGGAGACAATTTGCATGAAATGTCAAATCCTGTTTTCTGGGAAAAATAAGAAAAAATATCATCAATTTGTCGTCTGCTGAAAATGCCCAAAGAGTGGTAAAGGTTAAAAGAGTTAGAATGCCCAAATATTTAGGGTAATTCTGATTCATAGCTCTAGATAAAATGGGGTACTAGAAAAATATTTTTCTTGTATCTCCATGGAAACATATGTTGTGGGTACTCATTAGATTTTGCATGGAGAAATAAGACACATATGAACAATTTTCAGATGAAAAAAAAAACAACAACAACAAAATCTGAAGCTATCATAATTTACCCATTGTAGACCGAATGAACTCCCCCGCACTTTACATTGGAAGATGCCAATTTCCATTTCAGGTATGTCAGGCTGTGTGATTTAGATTTTCCTATAGAAAAATAGCTAAACTATTTGCAAACAGTGGAGACCCTGATGAGATGCCACATTCTGTGGCATCTGATCAGGGTCTGCCCTGTTTGCCAATTATCTTTTTAGGGGTCTCCAGACTACAATGGGTTAAAGTAAGCTGATCATTCATGAATGCTCAAATCTCTTTTGTTTCACTTTACGTTTTTACATTCCTCAGTATTTATAAAAAACTTACCTCGATTTATTTTCTCTTTCATCGACTTAAAGAAGCCTTTACTCTTGCTTGGTGCTGGTCCATTTAAGGGTGTTCCATTCAAAGACACCTAAAATATTCAAACACATTTAATTCATTTATTTCAAGTGGACTCCTCTAACATAAATCTTTGGACCAGTCTATTTCCAAAATCAGGGTGTCTGGTTAAATTTTATCATTACTATGCTTTATAGAAATTCCTGTATTTAATGCTAACAGTGTAGACCCTGATTAGAAGCTGTGTTTTGTGGCATCTGGGTCTGTACTGTTTGCCAATTACCCTTTTGGGGTTTTCTTGACTAAAATGGGCTAATGGTACCCCACTACCTCTTTAAAACACTATTGCTGGAATCCAAAGTAATAAAAACAATGTTGGCGAAACAACCATGTTTTATCCAAACAATGGTCATTTTTCTATTTTTTGTGTTGCGGTTTTTACGGCCCAGTGAACCCAGTGGGGTCATGTCGAGCACGGTCAGTTTACCTAACCACACGTTATTGGGCAGGCTTAGTCCTCTAAGCGGTTAACCAGTATTGTGCAAATTCTTTCGCCAGAAACTGACAACTGCCCTTCTTGAATCAGCGGAAGGGAGAGAATGACCATAGAAAATATTTCATGATCAATCTCCACGAAAGAATGTTGCCGACCTCGGCGGGGGTTGAACCAGCGACCTCCTGGTCTCCAGTCAGACGGCGCATCCAACTGAGCCCCCAAGGCCGGCAGGTCATTTTTCCATATAAAGGGATAAGAAAAGATTTTGATGGAAAAAAAAACAACAACTGAAACTCAGTATACCCCCTTACAACAAACACCAGATTTGAACAGATCTGACTAAGTATGACACTTTTGTAAACTGTGTATAATGCTTACAAGAGCTGTCGTAGGACAGCGTAGCTCGCCTGCTGGGTACATTTTATATTGTAACATTTTTATCATTAAGCCATATAATATAGGTCACACTGACCTAGATGTATTTGTATGTAAATCATTTTGTCACATAGATATAATAATCCAGGTATGACAATTCTCCATGAAATAGTAATAAAAATAAAAGGCAAAATCACTGAAGCATGAAATATAGGTCACAATGACCTAGATATAGTAAGTGGTCATTCATTGGGTCACATGGAACTAATATCCCAGGTGTGACATTTATCCAACAAATAGTATTCAAGATATAAGGCAAAATCACTGAACCATGAAATATAGGTCACACCAACAGAGATATATTTTGACGTCAATAATCGGGTCACAAGGAACTAATATCCCAGGTGTGACATTTATCCAACAAATAGTATTCAAGATATAAGGCAAAATCACTGAACCATGAAATATAGGTCACAATGACCTAGATATAGTAAGTGGTCATTCATTGGGTCACATGGAAGTAATATCCCAGGTGTGACATTTATCCAATAAATAGTATTCAAGATATAAGGCAAAATCACTGGACCGTGAAATCTAGGTGACCTGGACCGTAAAATGTAGGTCACCATGACCTTTACTCTCTTACACTTAAACCGATGTCACATAGTTAGCTGATGTATAACCAGTTGTGTCTATAACCTGTAGGCATATAAGATTTTACAAATGTGTCCTAGATTTTGACCCCTTGCCCCACTCCAAGGCCCACCCTGAGGTATGAACCCAGGGGTATGTTCTTTTGGAATCTCAGAAGACTCCTCCAGGTACCCAAATTCTAAATATGAATACTCTATGAGGAGTGAAAGTCAAGATATAAGAATTTGAAAAACTTTAACACAGTATTACAAAGGTGTCCTAGATTCTGACCCCTAGCCCCACCCTGGGGCATGAACCCAGGGGTTTATTCTCTTGGAATCTCAGAAGACCCTCCAAGATACCTAAGTTCCAAATTTGATGCCTCTGTGAGGAGTGACTGTTGAGATATAAGCATTTGAAAAACTTTAACGCAGTGTGACGGGAACGGGAACGCAAACGCAAACGCGGACGACCGGGGTGACTACAATAGCTCTCCTTGTACTTCGTACAGGCGAGCTAAAAAAACTGGAATTTGTCAAAAAGCTGAATATTCTCATCCCTGTATATAATCTCTATATTTTTTTGTTTGTTGTACCCAAACACAAATGTATAGATTATATATATAAAAAAAAAGACCAAAAATAATTATTTTTCTATATAATCTATACATTTTTTGTTTGTATTGGTTGATTGATTGTGTTGGGGTTTAGCAACATGTCAACAGTGGGTCATTTTGTGGTCTCCAAGATAAAGGCAGAAGAGATAGATGATACAGTAGAGGAGATAAACAAGAGGGACAAAAGAGAAAGAGGAAAATGTATGAAAGTGAAGAAACAGAAGAAATAGGAAACACACTTTTGGGGTCCACCTCTAACCTGTCTCATAGCAACAGATAAGGCACGTTTTTCATAGGTAAACTTCTGATATCTTTCTTATTTCTCAATAAAAACATATGCTGTGGGTACTCATTAGAATCGCCTTGCCGAGGCGCTTCTAATGAGTACCCACAACATATGTTTTTGTCGAGAAACAAGAAAAATATTATGTGGATACCCCCTCTTATCTGTAGCTATGCTGTCTTATAAAGAACTGCCTTATGAAGAGGTTCCAGTGTAGTATCGTAATGCTATAATGAAATCAGAAGAGGCCAAGTCTTAGAGTATCAAGACAATCTTCACTGCCCCTTTTATCTTCAGCTATAATTTTGGTCAGATGGTCAGGTTGATTTGGAGTTTAACAGTCCAGTCAACACTATTAAGGTCATGTTGAGCTGGTCAGTTTACCTAACCACACTTTTCCTGAGCAGACTGAGTCCTCTATGCAGTTATCCAGTACATGTGCATATGCTTTTGCAAGACACTGACAACTGCCCTTCTTGAATCAGAGGAAAGGGGAGAATGACCATACAAAATATTTCATAATCTTCGTGAAAGAATGTTGCCTGACCCCCATCGGAGATTGAACCCTCAACCTCCTGATCACCAGTCAGATGAGCATCTGACAGAGCCACCGAAACCAGCAGCTATAACATTAAAGATTTACAAAGAAGAAAACTAGATGATCCCTAAAGGGAATAAATTTGCTGGGGAGGGTTTGATTTGACCATTTTACCAATATTTTCTAAGAATTCCCATGGCAATGAATTGATTGTGTTGGGGTTTAACGACACGTCAACCCTTGTGGGTCATTTTGTGTCGTCTCCCAGAGAAAGGGAGAAAAGAGATAGAAGAGATAGTAGAGGAGATGAAAGAGAGGATTAGGGAAGAAACAGGAACAGGAATGAAAGTGAAGAAACAGGAGAAATAAAAACATTCCCCCTCTACCCTTACCTGCTACAAGGATAGCAGGCCTTGCCCAACTGTAAGCCAATTTCAGTTGGACGCCCCGGTGACGTAAGATACACGACACCATTGCCACTCCCGACCACCCCCTTCCCATGGCAATGAAATAATGTCAACTGAATCCTGAACCCCTTTTAAATCCACCACTGAAGTTTCGCAATAACAGTTTGATCAGAGTTCTCTGACCTTCATGCACATGCTAAACCTATATCTTTTCTGTAGTGCAAGTTTCAAACCACAATCATGAAAACTGTAAAAGTTCCAGAGACATAAACTCTACTATGCAATGTGAATATGGAAAAATTTCTAAGTAAATCAAGAGTATGTAACTCCAGCAATAAAATTTTGATTAGAGTCCTGTGACCTTTATGCATATGCCCTGCCTGTATTCTTACTTTGCTGCTAGTTACAACTCATTATGTTGAAAACTGTAGGAGAAATTGTGGAGACACAAACCCTTCTATGCCATGTGTATAAGGCAAAATTTCTAAGTAAATCCAGGGTATGTAACTCTAGCAATAATATCTCAGACCTGCGACCTTAGGTCTGTGACCTTTATACACATGCTCAGTCTATATCCTTAATATGGTAAAAGTTTCAAACCTTACCTTGATAACTGTAGGAGAGTTACAGAGACACAAACAGTAAAGTGTGACTGAGGGACAGACACACGGATGGACACACAGACAAACGTATGAAGGGTAAAACTATATGCCCTCCTCTACTTCGTGGTGGAGGCATAAAAATACATAAACATACAACCAAGGCTCAGAAGTACATTTGTATTTCAAACTATTTCTACAAACATAATGCATTTATTTCCAGAGACATCAGCAAGCTTTCACCTGTTATTGCAAGTAAATGCTTTCAGGCACGCATCATCAATGTATGTTCATATGTTCGTATATATATTTAGAAATATGCCCCAACTTTGGGTTCAAACCCACAACCTCCAAGCCAAGGGCAGAACAATTGGATATTTCACAAGGTTGATAATGAAAGGCCCTGTGCAATGATGTGGAGTACAGCCTTTGAGTTGAATTCTACCTCTAGTGGGCTCTGAACCCTAGGCAATCATAGGTCTAGATAAGAGTGGGTATCAGGTAGTTTTCTTATTTCTTGACAAAAACATATGTTGTGGGTACTCATTAGAAGCACCTCCCTGAGGCGCTTCTAATGAGTACCTACAACAAATGTTTTTGTTGAGAAATAAGAAAAATATAGATACTGTTTGGCTGAAAAAAGCACCTTGTCAAGTGCTATGACTGACTTCATGATCCAGTCAGGAGTGCTAACCGCTTGGCCAAATAGTCGCTTCTGCATATGGTGCAGACCCAGTTCTCTTATGACACATCAACACACAAAAAAAAAAAAAAAAAATACATACCCTTTCTTCCATATTCTGTGATGTATTATCCAGTTCTACTTTGTCCATTTCAGAACCTTCCTTTGACAAGTTTGACGATGATGAGTGACTGCTATCCCAACTTCCTCTCCGGTTACTTGCTGACCTGGCAGTACCTAGATATACATCACTACCATCTTCCGCAACTCCAATCTGATCTGTCTTAGAAGAAGACTTTAATTCAAATGCAAAATGTGTTGACTTGCCACCATTTATCACAGGTTTAAATTGTGATTCGCTACTATTCGTGATACTTATTAAGGGTTCTGAAACAGTGTTTGCCGGTCTTGCAGAGTAAACCTCTGGAAAACTGGGTGGTGGTGGACTTCCTGCACCTTCAAGAAGATCACCAGAATTTTCTGAATTTGTAGTCAGTGGATCAAACAAACTTAATGCAGCTGAAAAATGTGTCTCATCCAGATTGGTGTTCTGTTGTTCTGAAGGTTTGAGGTCTTCATTTGATATAGAATCAAGAAACTGAGCTGAGCTAACACCAGAATCTGCAGAAACCCTACTACGCATCCCTTCTTCTCTATAAACTTCATTTATTTCACTACTGCCATTATCATGACCTTGCATCCGAGACTCAGAATAATCTGAACTCTCATTCATACTTTTATCATCATAGTTTGTATTCAAGAAAACCAAGTTAGCTGTCTGTGATACTTTAGGTCGAGCACCAGAGTCTGGAGTAATTAAAATATTATTATCTAAAGCAACAGATTGATCGACATTATGATTAAACCCATAGGGTACAGGTGCAGAAACTGGACGCTGATCTAACACATACTTATCAACCAACCTATTCTGAGTATTTGAGAGTACAGGTATTCTACTAGATGAAACATTATTGACACCTCCCCTATATCTGTCACTGGATAGTCCTGGTGGTGACGGAGCCCGCCTTTTCTTGACAGGTACGAATAATTTGTTAGAGTCAAAACCATGTGGAGCACTACCCACACCCTGTCTTGGAGGGAGGGGTGGTGCATTATCTCCTGAATCACCAACAAGTCTTGGATGGACAGGTGGCACACCATCCCCTAAATCTTCACTGAAGACATTGTCAGATAGGGTGGGTGAGTCCGTTTCGTTTAGTCGGCCTAGAGCACCTGCTTGCAAAAGATCCCTATTATCTCCAGGATTCTGAAAATCTGAAAAGACAATAAGGGGAATGGATATACTTTCAGGGGAGGTAACTGTCACAATTGTTTTCCCTCCCTTCTGAAAAGGGGTCTACACTAAAATGCAAGAATTTGCTCCCCATGGGAGCAAATTATTCTTTCCTTTTAGAAGAGACCACTTTTCAGAGGGGGCATGAAAGTACAGTAAAAGAGCAGGGAAGCAAACAGGAAGTCACAAAAACTGTCTCCCTTGAAAAATGGCAGAAAATCTGTCAAGTGTATGAAGTCCCCTTAATATGAGAACTTAAAGCTCCAAATGGGACCTTATGCTATGTTTGACAAGAAAAGATAAAGTTGGTCTAAGTGCATTTTTGCAGGCTAATCTGAGGGAAAAAAATCAATATACTGTGGTCGAAATATTTGTGTATCTATTTCCTTGGTGTTAGATTTTTTTTACCTTTTCAGATTGTTTTTTACTGTTAGAACCATGGGGAAAGATGACTTCTGGATATATGGGCATACATGGAAAGTGAAGGCCTTGATAAGACAGTCATAACTATAGATATGGAACATTTATGTAAACAAAAATACTGAATTTTTCTTATTTCTCTGCAGACACATTTCTTTGTGTTTGTGTTGAGGTTTTATGGCCCAGTCAACCTAACTGAGTCATGTTGAGCATGGTCAGTTTACTTAACCACACTTTTACTGAGCAGGCTTAGTCCTCTAAGCTATTAACCAGTATTGTGCACATTCTTTTGCCAGAAACTGATAACTGCCCTGCTTGAATAAGTGGATGGGAGAGAATGACCGTAGAAAATATTTCATGATCAAATCGCCGCCAAAAAATGTTGCCGACCCAGAGGGAGTTGAACCCACAACCTCCTGATCACCAGTCAGATGCTCATCCGAGCCACCGAGGCCAGCTCCACAGACATGTATGTTGTGGGTACTCATTAGAAGCTCCTCGCCAATAGCTATGGCTTGTGCATTTGAACAGTTCGTTTGTTTGTGTTTGTGTTGAGGTTTTACGGCCTAGTCAACCCAGTGGGATCATGTTGAGCGCGGTCAGTTTACCTAACAACACGTTTACTGGGCAGGCTTTGTCCTCTAAGCGGTTAACCAGTATTGTGCACATTCTTTCGCCAGAAACTGACAACTGCCCTTCTTGAATCAGGGGAAGGGAGAGAATGACCGTAGAAAATATTTCATGATCAATCTCCACAAAAGAATGTTGCCGACCTCAGTGGGGGTCGAACCCATGACCTCCTGGTCTCAAGTCGGACGCGCATCCAACTGAGTCACTGAGGCCAACAGTCTGATCAGGGCTTTTGCTATACACTAACAGAATCTCTGAAAATTATTGCATACACTAACAAGACTGCACAAAAGGTTCAAGATGATATTTATCAGGATACTTCTTTTACCTGGAGCTCTGATTAAAAAAAAAATACCATAATCCTTTCTGATCTCCAAACCAAAACTGTTACGTGTGCGAACAGTGTAGATCCTGATGTGGCGGCTCGTAATGAGCCGTCTCATCAGGACCTACACCTTTTGCCATTCTGTTTTTGATTTTAGAATGGAAACCCCTTTTTTACACTGTTTGCCATTCTGTTTTTGATTTTAGATGGAAACCTCTATTTGCATCAGTGGACATGTCCAAATTCAAGGATGGGAGAGTCCACTATAGAAACTCAAGAGATGACAGGATTAAAAAATAATCATCACCACAGTTATTGTCTTATCTGGAATTACCCAGTAACTGTGTGAGAAAACAAGCACTGGTTGAAGTACATGGCTGATTTTGTGTTTTACATCTCTTTCAAGGATGATCTGGTGTTCTGCTCTCTATGAAGAGATCTCTTTAGGATTATTACCTGAAGCCAGCGGTGCCTCAGCTACATCCGATTCACTTCTAACATCATCCAGATTTGATCCCATTTCACTAACACTCCCAAGTTCATCAAATTCTGACAAAGTTTCCACTTGCTTCTCATCTGTATCACTTGCTAGTACATCTGTACTCCATGCATCACTAGCTGTTTCAGAGATCTCTGACCGTGCCGTGAGAAAATTCTGTCGTACCATCTCCTCTGATATCTCTTCTAGGCGGACCTGCTGATTCATCTCGGGAGGCTCAGAATCGCTGGCAAGAACGTCAGTACTCCAAGTATCACTTACTGTAGACTTGAAATCATCACCTGCAATATTTTGAATCATTTACCATAAATATAGCCTAAATCATAGCTCCAGATAAAAGAAAATATATCAAGTAAATATTTTTATTACTGCACAGAAACACCAGGGCCCAGTTGTTTAAAGCGTCTTTAGCTTAACGAGCTCGTTAAGGGTCATTTGGTTAACTGTTTTAGCGGATTCAATACATATTATTCTGATATGTGAGTAGCTTTTGCATTTGCACTGCAAAAGCTACTCACATTTTTTCAGCAAAAAAATTCACCATATTTGCGTATCACTCGATGTAAATTTTAACGGATCATTAACTAACGATGTCGTTAGCATTGAACAACTAGGCCCTGTTGTGGGTACTCATCAGAAGCTCCATAGTTTCGGCTCAATCCAACTTACAGTTTGGGAGGAGATATTGTTTTAAGAATTTCAAGATGGCCACCATGGCTGCCATCTTGGATATTGGAATGGAACAATTTTAGCATTTATATATTTAGATTTATTCTGAATCTCTATGATACTCCAATGCCTCTCATCAAATTACAGCTCAATCAGACTTGCAGTTTAGGAGGAGATGTTGTTTAAGGAATTTCATGGCGGCCATGGCGGCCTTCTTGGATATCAGAATGGAACGATTTAAGCAATTCTGAATCTCTATGTCCCTCTGATGCCTCCCATCAAGTTTTGTCTCCATCTGACTTATGGGTTGAGATGAGATGTTGTCTGAAGAATTTCAAGATGGCCCCTGTGGTGGCCATCTTGGATATTGGAATGGAACGATTTAAGCAATTCTGAATCTCTATGTCACTGATGCCTCCCATTAAGATTCGGCTCAATCCGACATACTGTTTGGGAGGAGATGTCAACTGAAGAATTTCAAGACCGTGGCCATCTTGGATATTAGAATGGAACAATTTTAGCAATTCTGAATCTCCATGTTGCCACAATGCCTCCCACTAAGTTTCAGCTCAATCCAACTTACGGTTCTGGAGATGTCAAAAATGTGAAAACCTAACTTTGGACGACAGACAACAGGCATAAGCTAATCTTGAGCAAAAGTGAGCTAAAAACCATAAATGAGCCAGCGCATGACAAAGCCAACAAAATGGTATGTGCTCCCAGCAAAGACGGATCACCCAGCAAAGACAGATCAGCCTGGCATCTCCCAAGTCTGATCAGTCTTTGATGTGCACTCAAGAGTTAGCTAAGGACCCAAGCTTTCTTCATGCGGACTGCAAAGACAGTGATCAGACTCTACATCTTCCCTGGGCGCATGTCATTTTGTTGGTTTTGTCATGAACTGGTTCAAATGTCAATAACAGGAGCATCCAGATAAATACTTTTCTTATTTCTCCACAAAAACTTATGCTGTTCTTCTCATTATTGCATAAAAAGCAGTGTCACACGTTATTAACAGCGGTGCATTAACTGGCAAAAAGCCGTGTATTAACAAGGCAATTCACGCGCTGTTAATGCATGGCTACGCAACTTTCAATATGACCATACCGGGGCCACAGTTTTGCTGCCGTTACGTGATGCGTACTTCCCGGCCCTAGAAGGAGCATAGTCAGTGGAAATTTCGTTAGCAAGACATCGGTGAAAAGGTGAAACAAAACAGTGCAAGAAATAACGCGAAATGTAGCAAATGTTTTCAGTTTTTATGCAATAATAGCGATAGAACATGGTTTTTCAATGCATTAATATTCGCCAGGTCCCATGGGAGGTGCTGAAAACCACGGCCTTCGGCCTCGGTTTTCAACACCTCCCACGGGACCTGGCGAATGTTAATGCATGAAAAACCATGTTTGATCCCTATATTACAAGCACCTCTTGGTTGCATATATATATACAACTTACACATTTGTACTTTTGTGGGACTGGAATAAATTAATAAAGTAGGACAAGTAGCAGCTTACACTCAAGTTCATGCTTGATGTCAAATTTTCCGAACTTGTCAGTCACATCAACTCTGTTGCTTTTCTGCACTGTCTCTGGCAGAAGATTTGGAGGATTTTCGTGTTCCATGCTTTCAGCTTGTGACATGGGTGTGTCACGACCACTGATATTCGGAGTGCCCTGTCCACTAACATTAGCTGAGATCATATCTGAGAAGTTATCATCGTTGTCATCATCATTTTCAAGGTCTTGTGAAGCCACGGAATGACTAGATGCTCCCTCTGATATAGCTTCCTGTATATCACTTGTGTTACCTATGGAAGACAAAAGATGTTGATACCTTAACCCATTAAAGACTGTATAAACTCTCCTACACTATATACTGGAAAATTCCATTTTTAAATTTAGGTATGACAGGCTATATTATGTAGATTTTCTAAAAGGAAAATGGTTGAACTAGTTGCAAACAGTGGAGATCCTGATCAGATGCCACATCTGATCTGGGTCTGCACTGTATGCTAGTTACCCCTTTAGGGCTTTCCAGTCCTCAAAGGATTAATATTCACAATGTTGGGTAAAAAATTCAGCAGATAATGTATTGGAATATTTGCTTCTAGTTTCTGCTATTTTCCAGAAAACAGGGTTTTCCACAGACAATATTCATGAAATAATAAATCCTAATTTCTGCAGGGTGGGGGCCAGATTACCATCAATTTGTCTTCAAGCAGTTCTATTTCACCATAAATCATGTTGCTTTTTAAAAAAATCTGCACCATTCAAATATCTCTAGTAAAACTAATATGCATACCCATCCTAATCCTGCCTGCATAGATGCATTATTCAGTATTGGCACACCACATTTGCATATACCTTATAACAAGATTTTGTGGATCATATAACTTTAAAGTCTTTTGTAGGGCTATAAAAAATCACAATATAATTACCTTTGTTAGATAGAAAAGTACTTCATGAAACATATGACTATATGACCAGTGTAGACCAGACCAGTCTGCACATCCATGCAGATAGACCAGAGTCTACAAAGCTAAATCATACAACATATCAATTTTGAATATTCTGTTTATAGCAAACACATAGGCCTTGAACAAATTGCATGGATTTGCAGGATGATCTGGATGTATCCTGGTCATGTGAGCTAGTTGACCAAAGAACTAACTAGAGGCCCAAGTGGTCCAAAAACGCTCACTGGTTTAAGCTAATCATGATATGTTACACTGTGCCATGGTGGCCATCTTGGCTATTAGATCAGATTGCCTTTAGCAATCCATAATCTGATGTTATTTGAAGAGTTTCAAGATTGTCACCATGGCCACCATCTTGGACATTAACTGAACTAATTTAGCAATTCTTAATCTCCGTGTCACCCCAATACCTCCCACCATTTTGGGCTCAATCTGACTTACCGTTTGGGAGCAGACATGGTTTGAAGATTTTCAAGAAAGCCACTGTGGGGGCTACCCTGGATATTAGAACTGTACGATTTTAGCAATTCTGAATCTCTGTGTAGCTCTGATGCCTCCCATCAAGTTTCAGCTCAATCCAACTTACAGTTTGGGAGGAGATGTTGTTTGAAGAATTTCAAGATGACCGTCATGGCGGCTATCTTGGCTATTTGAATGGAATGATTTTTAATAGCAATTCTAAATCTCCTTGTGACCCAAATGCCTCCAAACAAGTTTGGGCTCAATCTAACATAGGGTTTGGGAGCAGATGTGATTTCAAGATTTTCTAGATGACTGCCCAGGTGGCCATCTTGGATAGCCAAATGGAATGATTTAAGCAATTCTGAATCTCTATGTAGCTTAATGCTTCCCATCATGTTCTGGCTCAATCCAACTTGCAGTTTGGGAGGAGATGTCATATGAAGAATATCAAGATGGCCGCCAGGGCGGGGCGGCCATCTTGGATATTGGAATGGAACAATTTAGCAATTCTGAATCTCTATGTCGCTCCGATACCTCCCATTAAGTTTTGGCTCAATCTGACTTATGATTTTGGAAAAGATGTTGTCTGAACAATTTCAAGACGGCCACCATGGCATGGCCATCTTGGATATTGGAACGGAAAGATTTTAGCAATTCTGCACCTCTATAAAGCTCTGATGCCTCCCATCAAGTTTTGGCTTAATCCGACTTATGGTTTGGGCATCCATCTTGGATACTGGAATTGATCCTGAAACTTTGTGTTGCTCTGATGCCTCACATCAAGTTTTGGCTCAATCCGGCTTATGGTTTGGGAGGAGATGTCATTTCAAGAATTTCAAATATGTCTCGGGTAAGAAAGAAAGAAGAAGAAATATTTAGTCGTACACTGTACTAGACAAACAGAATGAAACAAAAGAATAACCAAGAATTATAAAGTGAAGAATGATTAAAGAAATGTCTCGGGTAAGAAAGAAAGAAGAAAAGAATGATTACAGCATATGAAACGATAGTTTTCTTTATAAACACTTCTGAAAGTTTGACTGTTTTGCTGTATGGAAAACTTCCAAATGACAAGCAACGATGACGTATCGCAGTGGCGTAATTATTGTATTTTTATCAATTTGTAGCGCTATATTTTCAAGCAAACGTACGTATGACGTTTTTCAAAAGACAATTATAAGACAGTGCTTTACATGGCTGGGATCAATCGATTATTATATGAGCCACATCATTAGAAAACATATCTTATGCAAAGCTTAAAAAAGGCGCAGATCAGCCTGCTTTTTGTGCCGTCCACATCCCCACCTTTGTCGTTCACTATCAAAAAAGCATTTTGCCATCATTTTCTATATCGGAATAGTCAGGACTAGCTGTTCTCCGTAGCTGAGCAGACCTGTTTATGTCTAACCTGTTCGGAAACCATGTCTGACACAGAGCCTCGTCACAAGAATACCTGGTTCGGGATTTCCGATCAAGTACCACTCGGATTATGATGACCAGTACAGAAACTAGCCAGAGGCTCTTTATATTAGACTGAAACTATTGGATAAGCAAACAGGTATTATACATTCCTATCACTGAACAAGTAAGACTATGATTAGACAGCGCGGAATGTTAGATTGCCTGGAATGGAGGGAGGGAGGACTGAAAGCTGTTCGACTGATTGTGTATGATTTATAAGACATGCTTTAAATCTCGGGGGAAATATAATATTAGACATTTGAAGAAAATGCTATCGAAATAAATTCGTTTCTATTCATACTTTGAGTCAGACACAATTTACAAGTAACGTACTTTACATTATAAGTATGTGTTCAATTTGAATAGCAGCAAAAGCGTATTGTTAACATGAACAGTCCGTGTGCTGATTTTCCAGCTGAAATTCAGTTTTAATCCTGTTGAAAAGTCACCAAGATGACGTGGTTTGTCCACTTAACAAAAGAATTGAACATTATTACATGCGTTACCAAAACTGAACTTTTAGGAAGCAGTTCAGAAAAATTTTGTTTGATATATCTGTGTGACAGTTAGAATGTCTGAAAACCTTAGCTATTGTTCGCATAGCTATTGTTTTGATGGATCTGCAGTCGAATTTGAAGTTTATGTGATTTTCCTAAAACAACGTAACAAAGGGGCAAGATGTAATTGGCCCTATAGCTCGCAACTAGTGTCAAATAATTTTGTTTTTCATATTGTAATGCATATTTTTCATCCCATTTGACAGTTAAAATGTGTTTTGAAGAGACAGAAAAAGTAAAGATATACTTCAAGAAGAACAAACATAGACGCGTTATCAGAAAGTCTCAAGATAGTCTAAAATTGTCACGTAGGTAACAAACTGGTGGTCTAAACGGTCTCTAAATATATTGTAAAGTAAAGAAAGGAGACTAAACAAGTAGAAAGTGCAAAGTTATTCGTACCAAATCAAGTTTTAATTATTTTTGTAGATTGTTCGTATTTAATATGTTGTATTCTAAATTTTGGGGGTAACGTAATAAACGTGCAGTTTTCACCCATAAAGCTACCACCAGTACGTGTCCCCCTAATTTTTTACAAGTCTACACATGTAGTCCCGCATGAAAATCATAGGGGGAATTGTTCAGGTCTGATGGTACCGACTTTCAAAATTTTGGGTATTGGCTCATCACCTATTAGCAATTCTGAAACTTTGTGTTGCTCTGATGCCTCACATCAAGTTTTGGCTCAATCCGACTTATGGTTTGGGAGGAGATGTCATTTCAAGAATTTCAATATGGCTGCCGTGGCAGCCATCCTGGATATCAGAACAGAACAATTTTAGCAATACTGAATCTCTGTGTCACTGTGATGCCTCCAATCAAAATTTGGCTCAATCTGAATTACGGCTTGGGAGATGTCGTTTGAAGAATTTCAAGACGGCCACCGTACCGGCCATCTTGGATATTGGAACGGAACGATTTTAGCAATTCTGAATCTCTGTGTCCGTGTGATGCCTCCCATCAAGATTTGGCTCAATCTGAACTACAGTTTTAGACGAGATGTCATTTAATGAATTTCAAGATGGCCGCCATCTTGGAACGGAAAGATTTTAGTAATTCTGAATCTCAATGCTGCTCCCATCAAGTTTTGGCTCAATCTGACTTATGGTTTGGGAGGAGATGTAGTTTGAAGAATTTCAAACATCAGAACGGAATGATTTTAGCAATTCTGAGTTACTGTGTCCCTGTGATGCCTCCCATCAAGTTTTGGCTTAGTCTGACTTAGGGTTTACGAGATGTTGTTTGAAGAATTTCAAGACGGCTGCCATGGTGGCCATCTTGGATATCGGAATGGAACGATTTTAACAATTCTGAATTTCTATGTTGCCACAATGCCTCCCACTTAGTTTCAGCTCAATCCAACTTATAGTTTTGAAGGAGATGTTAAAAATGTAAAAAGCTAACAACGGTCGGACGATGGACAGACAGACGACAGATGGCAACAGCGACGGACAACAGGCCATGGCATGAGCTGACCTGGAGCAAAGCTCCAGGTGAGCTAATAACAAATATCTAGATTTTTAGACTACTCATCTACACACCTATAGACTCCTGATCATGTGACAGTGAGAACCTTGTTCGTTTCCCTTGGATTTCAACTGTTCCAACCCCAACATCATAACTCGACACACCCTGATACTTTACACGACGCCGCTTGTTCTCTTGCTCACAAGAAATAACCTATATGGAAAGAAAAGGTTTATTTAAACAAGGGTTTTAACATGAGAGCACAAAGGCACTTAGCAATTGGTTTGGGTTAAGAATAAATCACTAACTTTCTAATTCCACATACTCAATTTTAATATAGATGTACACCACAACCTCTTTATAACACTATTGTTGGGGTCCATAACATAAACCGTGTTAGTTAAACAACCATGTTATATCCAAACAAAAATGTATAGATTATATTGAAAAATGACCATAAATGGTCATTTTTCAATATAATCTATACATTTTTGGGATCCACCTTTGAACTGTGTATCCAAAACCGTGTTATAACAAACCATGTTATAAAGAGGTTGTAGTGTATTTACTTTTGGATGTGGATAAAGCAGAAACTGACTGAGTTCTTGATTAACAACACATAAATCTTTGCAGGTCATATTGTGTATCTCCTACAGAAAGCAAGAAAAATGAAGTTTTTTAAAAGTAAAACATATTTTAACGAGTAATACTTAACCTATAGATAATGTGCTATTCTATTCTGTTTTCACACCTTCCACAGAAAAAACGACCTTTCAGTCGTTAATTTAAGTCTTAAACCAGAAGGTCCCTTAGGCAGTTACCTGTGTGACGTAACTCTTCCCGCTCAATTGACCACGTGTCAGTTTCTTTTATGTGTAAAACAATAGACACAATTAGGAGAGATAAGCGAGGGTGGGCGGAGGGAGATAATTGATTATCTATAGGTTAAGTATTACTCGTTAAAATATGTTTTACTTTTAAAAAACTTCATTTTAACTTCATAATACATTAACCTATAGATAATGTGCTAGAATTTGCAGAATAGGAGGGAGGTGCTCTCCTAATTCTAACACCAATAATATCTCACCACTACTGGTTAAGACTCAGGAAACTCAAAGGAATCAGATACATTCTAATTCTATATTTAATAGAAAGAATGGTCTAGATTCACAAAATAGCTTTAAGGTGTTATGATCTAACAACCTTATATATATTAGTAGACTCTAGAGGAAGCCAGTTCTTAAGTCTCAGAGACCTAACATTGGCCCCCCCCCCCCCCCCCCCTCTTTTTTTTTTTGGGGAAACAACAATTGGCTTCAAAAAGAAAAGGGAGTCATTGAGACATAACATAATTATTCCATCGCAAAGTAAGCTAGGAATATAGAAAATTTTGAAAACAAAATTTGTAAAACAAAAAGCCAAGACCATACACTGTAAGTAGTCTATGTAGGATCTTGAATAAATGAGAAAAAGTCTACTCGGTGGAGTTTCCTATAGATAACTGACATATGTAGATATTTTGGATAAAATTCTAGATATGTGAAGCTATGTAATTGTAATAGTCTAAGCTATTAGAATTATAAACTAATTAAATTCTGTTAATTGGAGCGACAGGACAGTTTCCAATGAACAGACACAGACTTAAAATAACCATAATGTGTAATTATTTCCCTTGATCAAATTAAAGAAGGGGAGATAATAAAAGTAGATGGAGTTAACTTAACTATAACTAAGTTATCCATCAGAAGAAAAAAAAGTATAGACAAACATAATGGTTAAAACTATTGCTAGACTAATTGTATAACGAATTTTTAGTCAAGCAATAAAATAATACAGAGTTTGCATATAACTGCTGGGAAGAAAAAACAACCTAAACCATTGATAATTAGTTTTGTCATAGACATATAAAAGCGTTTGATGTCCTGACAAAAAATAAAGAATAAACTGTCAACATCATAACTAAAGAGTTTGACAGAGAATAAGAGAGATAAGAATAAGGTTGATCGCAGCAAACTGTATGACAGTCATAGTTTGGCTAAATCTTACCGTATTGATAAGATTAAACAATAATAAATAAGCTGGATAGAATCTTTCTATACCAGAAGATTGCCATGAAAAGTACTCCTGAGTAAATAATCATGGAAATCAAGAAATGTTAAAAATCCACTTTGATACGAATCAAAATGTTCATAAAAAGAGAAGGACTCAGAGAAAAAGTAATAGTGTGATAATCTCTGAAGAAAGATTATACAATAATACTGATTATTAATCTCAAAAAACACTTAATTTAAAAGTTAAGAGATAGTATTACTATTCTATACGCATATTTAAGAATAGTAAGAAATATATTAATACTAAATAAAAATTATACTTCTGAACAAAATTCCCGCTATAAATCATAGGTTAAGCGTAACTATTATTTAAGCAAGGAATTATTAAACAACTCTCTATAAAATTACTGCCCGGAAATTTTATAGATAAACATTCAATCAAATTTTTTTAGAATTGAATATTAATAGAATAAAATCTATGTCTGCATAATTGGTAATTCCTGAAATATCAAATTACGTACTCGCAAATGAGTTCAGGAAGAAAATACATATATATACTCTCGAGATCTATGAGTAAACCATAGAGAGTAACAATATTATTACCGCGATCCCTGACGGAAGGGTAAAAACATGTATATGAAAGAGATAATAATTAATTTAACGTCATATAGGTTTAAGATAAAATTTGTTTAATCTTTAACCAATATGCAGCAACAGTGACTCGATATTCTGTATTCGTACGTAGAAAAGGAGTACTTAGTCATTAGAATTTTGAATGATTGAAATAGAGATAATGGGATCTAAAAGGATGTATCTCCATGAACTGAATCGAAGGATAATATCCATTCTAAAAAACTAGGGCTTGTTTTAGGCTTAGTTTAACAAGCGTAGAACTGAATTATTTTCAAGTATTCATGAAGTCGTTATGCTCTGAATACTGAGAAAAATGTTAAAATATTGTTTAGGAAATAAAAAAGTGACTGTTCCACAATGTTAGCTAGATTTAAACCTGGAACGTAGCGAGAAGGTCAATCTAATTTAAAAGTAAGATGAGAAAGATAAATAATGAAGATAGATATATAAATATCGGAATAATATATTATCTCCAACAATTATCAAATAATCTGAATGTTTAAAGGCATAAATACTACTCGAAAGTTTATTTACCGAATGTATAATCGGAGAAAACTTTCAGTATGTTCAAAAACGTATCACAAAAGTAAGATCTGACCAGGAACGTAGGTGCAGCACTTACTAAGTTGTGAAGTTAATATAAACATATTTTATATTATAAATTGAAGCAGTGCATTTCAAAATCATCGACATCTTGAAATGACTTATTGTGTGGAAAAATAAATAAATATCCAGTTTCGGAAAGATATTTATCTATATATATAGACATTTTTGATGCGGACTGGAAATCAAGATATTAATCTTTGCATTATTCGCAAACTGAACTTGAACTCTTAGCGAGAATTACTATGATCCCTTTAACGAATGTAAACATAAAGGAGGGGTAAAGAGATAATTAAGAGTGTCTTAATTCTTTACCGGCTCGTATACTAATAATTAAGGATGTTTTCCCTTTTGTTTAAGCCTAGACTATAGATTGATTAATATAATTATAATAATATCTGCTATTATGAGGTAAACTCTCGTTAATTAACCTCTAAGCATATATCAAAAATATATATCAACATAATCTAGAGCTTCAGTAAGTTTAGAGGAAGGAAATGATTGACTTTGGCAGTTTCTGAATAGTTACAAAGTCAATAAAACAAAATATCAAAAGGAAAGTATTGTATATAAAATCTAATTTAGGCAATAATAATCTGTCACGTACTGAATAATTAATGCCTTTACTAAATATGTATCCATTGTCAATACCAAAGTGCAAGAAAATTTTGATTGACATGGACTCTAGTTATAAATAAAATATTAGAGGTATAGAGCTAGTCGAAGCAAAACTATTCCTCAATAAGATAAAGTAGACCTATAATATACGAGGATTAATTGGGTCTAGAATTATAATCATAATAAAATTATTATTCCAATATGAAGAATCTTCAGCGTAATAGATTCTTACTGAGGCAAAAATATCTGGTATATTGCTATCGTAGTCTTAAATGATCCAGAAGAAAAAATAAAACAGGCAAAGTAAAGAACGTATCGAATTATATCTATGCCTAAATATAAGATTTTTTTCTTATTTATTATTTTATAGCAGAGTTTAGACAGAGCACGACTGACCTAGACTCTAATATAATCAATCAAAAGATAGTATAAAATAGAATAATAGCTTATCGGATCAACTATTTTCCATGTAGAAAAGGCAAAAGGAAAATATGTACCTCAACTAGAATTTTAAATCGTAGTAATCTAGAGAGGTAGCGAATAAATAAATAAACTGTTAATTTATTTATCTGGTTGGTGTAAATTTCCGATACCTTAAGAATCAAAAATTAATAGAAAGTAGAAAAGATCGATTGCTACTTTCTTGTCAATTTACTCCTTAGATTACATGCTGATTACATATCGGAGCATGTAGAAGAAAAACAGGGGAGGAAAGAAGAAAAAATTTTTATATTTCGTGTATATTTTTCTTCTTATAAATAACGATAGTTTTATAGTTCACCTTTGCCCTAGAGCCGAATAAGGTGAATATGTAAGAAGTTAATCTCTTTGTAGCGAACAAACGAGATATAATTATAGCTGGAAGTATCTTCTACACTTAGTGAATGAATTGCGAATTTGATCGTAACCGATAATTCTTAATTCATTT
The DNA here is from genome assembly GCA_964016985.1 of Anodontia alba. Classification (NCBI taxonomy): domain Eukaryota; kingdom Metazoa; phylum Mollusca; class Bivalvia; order Lucinida; family Lucinidae; genus Anodontia; species Anodontia alba. Next base: position 10,854,774 of record OZ024821.1, read on the forward strand.
TCAATAATAAATATATATATAGAATTTAAGTCAAGTTCAAAAGTAACTGGACAGAATTCAACAATATAAATGGCTACTAGGTATTAGAACCCATCGCTGTCATTCAATAACCTATAATCCAAGACTATACATGTCTATAGAGGTTATATATGAATATATGTTGAGCCTGGAACACACTAGTAATCCGACACAAAGTCTACGAAACTACTGCCCGGTGGAATTTCGTTAGAATGACCTGGCACTACTCTACGAAGTGCCTCCCGATGAAATTTTCCTTAGAGCCGGAATTTAAACGCTGTCTAGCGAATTAAAGAGATAAAACATCATTTGAATGACCTGGCACTAGTCTACGAACTGCTGCCCGGTAAGAATTTTGTTATAGTTGGAAGTTTAACTCTTTCTAGCGGATAAAAGAGATAAAACATAAGTTAATTTAAAATATTAATGGAATTACACACCTATAATAAGTCAATGGAATATTAAAAATTCTAGTCTGATTTGGGAAAGACTGTACAGAATTTTTTTTTTTTGTATAAAAAGTTATTATGTATTTCACTTAATAACCTATATCCATTGACTTAAACGTGAATGGAGCTCTATGAACGATAATAGATTGTTCGGGAATTAGTAATCATTATTTTGACACTAGTTACCCGACACAATGACCGGACACTAATATTCATAACTGTTGCCCGGTAAAGTTACAAGTAATTTGACAAATTGATCGGATAGTAGTATTCGTAACTCTAGTCCGATGAAAAAGGGAGATTATATATGAAAACTGAGCGGGCACAAGTATTCGAAACTTTTTCCCGAAGATAATTAATTATTAGGCAAAAATTGACCAGACACTTTCTGTAAAAGTTTGCCTGGTGAAAAATCAGAAATAATATAATAATATGACCGGGTATAAGTATCAGAAATATTACTGATACTTTGCCCAGTGAAATTTTTTTTTTTTTTTTTTTTTTTTAATAATTAGACATAATGACCGGAAGTTAGTATACGTGACTATTTTGTCCGGTGAAATATGTCAGAAACTAAGTCTTTCCAGAAAATAATTAAATTATTGACTGGAGACTAGTTGACTGGTGACTGGTGACTGGGTGACTGGTGACTGGGTGACTGGTGACTGGGTGACTGGTGACTGGTGCCTGGTTGACTGGCACCTGGATGACTGGTGACTGGTGCCTGGTTGACTGGCACCTGATTGACTGGTGACTGGTAAAGCTGATTGACTGGAGCCTGGTTGACTGGTGACTGGTGACTGGATGACTGGTGACTGGTGGACTTAGACTTTATAGGATACTAAGTACCCAAAGATGCCACCTTGATGGGTCTTACCCCGGCAGTATAGCCATATGGGGTGGGGCTCCCATCAGTAAAGAATTGTCTTATAACCCATCAAGGGTTGACAAGTTCTTTACAATCAGCTTCTCCACCATGAGAATCTTTAGCCAACTGAAGATCTCTGCAAACAAAAGTCCAGGAAAAAAACATATCGTAATTGCTGAATAACCTGGAACGAAAAGAACAAAAATATTCTACATATATAAACACGACTATCGAACCGATCGCGCACGAGCGTTGTGCCGAAAAGCGAGAGTCGCCAAAACGCATGTGGAAAAAGACCAGTCAAAAATACATGAAATCGAAAATTGAAAATTTTAAATAATAACACAGAAAGTGAAAGGAGTGATAAATAAACAAAAGAAACACAAGGATACATAAATTTATCCGTGAGGAACGAAATAATCCAAATTTCTATCACAGGTAAATAATCCTTGTTGAATTTCTTTGTCCACAGAAAAGAAACTGACACGTGGTCAATTGAGCGGGAAGAGTTACGTCACACAGGTAACTGCCTAAGGGACCTTCTGGTTTAAGACTTTAATTAACGACTGAAAGGTCGTTTTTTCTGTGGAAGGTGTGAAAACAGAATAGAATAGCACATTATCTATAGGTTAATGTATTATGAAGTTAAAATGACAGAAGAGCCAGAAGAGGTGAGGAAAGACTGAAATAGAGAAATGGAAAAAGTGCATGATGGTGCAGACACGGGAGAAATACAAACATACTCCCTTCCCCTACCTGCTGCAAATACAGAAAGACAGGAATTCTGTAGGAGGTGGTGTGGCAACTGCTTGCACAGGTCTGTCCCTGTCAGGGAAGAAGTGTATGCCAGATTTGATGACATATGGTTATATGGTTAGAAATAAAGCTAAATGCTAGCACTGACGCAAAAAAAAGACAAACTCATTAGACCATGAAATATAGATCAGGGTCATAAAATCAAACAATCATATCTGAGTCAATTTAGGAAGGCTATGTATGCCAGGTTTGATGATTGTAGGTCAGACATTTAATCAGAAATGGAGCTAAACCCTAGGATTTATACAACAAGAGGGCCATAATGGCCTTGTATTGCTCACCAGATGAGCACTAAAGGAGAACCTGAACTGATCTAGAAGTCATCAAGATAAATAGTCTGACCAAGACGATTCATGATTATTACATAAACAACTAAGACAAGATAGTGTGCCTAATGGACTCTGAAATATAGGTCAAGGTCAAATATGGATGACTGCATTCAAGAAGTTATGCTAAGATGCATGCATGTGCTGTAGGACCAATAGTTACTGAGAAACTGACCTAAACACATAAACTTAACAAAGTCAATGGACCATGCAGTATAGGTCAAGGTCAAATATGGATGACTGCATTTAAGAGGCCATGCTAAGTTGTATGCAAGTGCCAAGTATCACTGCTGTAGGACCAATAGTTCCTGAGAAACTGACCTAAATGGAAAAAACTAAACAAAGTCACTGGCATTAAAAATATATGTCATAAGTGACCAATTTTCAAACTTGACCTAGAAAATTATCAAGACAAACATTTTGAGCAAGATTCATAATGATTACTTCTTGAGTGTTAACAAGGTTTTTCTTTGATTTGGCCTGGTGACCTAGTTCTTGATACCAAGTGACCTAGTTTCAAAGTCGACCTACAAATCGAGACAAACATTTTGAGCAAGATTCATGATGATGTCTTTAAAAATGTGTTAACAAGGTTTTCCTTTGTTTAGGCCTGGTGACTGTTTTTGGACCCAAAGTGAACCAGTTTCAAACTTGTCTAGAATCATCAAGACATATTGAGCAAGATTCGTGGCGATTACTTAAAAACAAGAATTCCACGGAAGGCGTCATCACACCTGCTGGGGCAAAAGTCACAGGAGCCACAATCAGAACGTGTTTATTAAATAAGTTTATTTCATTCTTAGCAGTGCTTAGTTGGTAAACTGGGTTGAAAAAAATGTAGGCAAAGTGCCTAGTGAGGAACATATATTCCAGGCCAGTGCCATTCCCTCTAATGGCTATATCTTCAGCACCGACTTTTCGTATTATACAGCCCAATGATAATGGAATGTCGACGTAAATTGTGTAAAAGACTGGAGCGTGAAATATAGGTCAAGGTCATGGGTCAAGGTACCTGCTAATTCAGTACATCAAGGAGAAGCACTATGCAAGGTATGGAAGTTGTAGGCCTTATGTTTGAGGAGTTACCAAACATCAAAGTAAAATGTGTCAAATATAGGTCAAGGTCACCAGGTCAAGGTACCTGCCAAGCAAGAGCAATGAGGTGAAGCACTATGCAAGATTTAGTGGTTGTGGGTCTTATATTTGAGGAGATACCGAACATCAACATAAAATGTGTCAAAGTCACTGGAGTGCAAAATATAGGTCAAGGTCACCAGGTCAAGGTACCTCAAGTCAGTACATCAAGAAGAAGCACTATATAAGGTTTGGTGGTTGAAGGCCTTACAGTTAAGGACATATGGAAGGGCAACATAAAAAGTGTAAGTCAATGGAGCGCGAAATATAGGTCAAGGTCACCCAGTCAAGGTACCTGCGGAGTCCGTACATTGAGGAGAAGCACTATGCAAGGTTTGATGGTTGTAGGCCTTATAGTTGAGGAGATATTGGACTTCAGACGTAAAATGTGTAAAAGGCACTGGAGCACAAAATATAGGTCAAGGTCACCGGGTCAGTACATCTAGGAGAAGCATTATGCAAGGTTTGGTAGTTGTACGCTTTATAGTTGAGAAGAACTGGAAGATCAACATAAATTGTATCAAAGTCAATGGTGCAAAATATAGGTCAAGGTCACCGGGTCAATGTACCTGCCAAGTCAGGAGGTCAGGGAGATGTGCCATGCAAGGTATGATGGTTGTTGTAGAATTGTAGTTGATTAGAATACTAACTTTGACGTAAATGTCGAACTTTGACATAACAGAACTGTTCACAGACGGTCAGACTCACGGACGAACTGATATACGAATGGAAAAGCGGGCACCTATGTCGCAAAGTAAGGAGGTCAGGGAGATGTTTCATGCAAGGTTTCATGGTTGTTTAGTCTTGTAGTTGATTAAAATACTAACTTTGACATAAATGTCGAACTTCTACATAAATGTTGACAGACGGACAAACGGACAGACGAACGGAAAAGCTGACACCTATGGCTCAGTTTTCAAGGTGGTCTTGAAATCATCAAGACAAACATTTTGACCAAGATTCATGATGATTACTTGAAAAATGCGCCCTCTAGTGTGTTAACAAGATTTTCATTTGGCCTGGAGACCTAGTTTTTCTTCCCAAGTGACCAAATTCAAGCATGACCTGCAAAACATCAAGACAAACATTTTGAGCAAGATTCATGATGATTACTTAAAAAGGTGTCCTCTAGAGTGTTAACAAGATTTTTCTTTGATTTGGCCTGGTGACCTAGTTTTTGACCCAGAGTGACTCAGTTTCAAACTTAACCTAGATTTTAAAGAGGCAAACATTCTGAGCAAATTTCATTTGGAATGGGTCAAAACTGTGACCTATAGTACATTAACAAACTAATAGTTGACAATCAAAACTGTGACCTCAAATACATTAACAAACTAATTGTTGACAACGGACGGCAAACTACAGACGAGGCCAGACAGAGGGTGACTATAAAACTGACACGTCATTTGACCATGAAATATAGGTCAAGGTCATTAAAAGGACAGTGAAGTGTTCGAGTTCATGTAAGGGAGGAAAATAAAAACAATATCTGTGCACTGTATACTAAACACAGTGAAGAACCTGAGTTACCTTTTGTTCTGTCATCATCCCTGGACATTCACTGTCATCCCCAAGGGAAATTACTAACACATCTTCCACCTGATTGGCTGACTGTGATTCTGTTTCCAAGGAAAGGGAGGAAACACTTGCAGTATCATCTGACAAGGCACTCATGTTACTCATCATAGACACAATGGACTTCTTTTTACCTGAAGATCACACAAAATTATTCTGTGTTAGTGTGCAATATCTGGACTACCGTTTTTAAATTTAAGAGGTATTCAGACAGACATGCCTGACCAAACAGTGCAGACCCAGCTTAGAGTGTGGCATCTATCCTGCAGCATCTGTTAACTGTTTACATTGTCTTTTAGGCATTTTACTAAGAAACAATTATCGAAGCTCAAGATAAGAGGGGGTATTCACAATATATTTCTTGTATTTCTCTGCAAAAACTTATGTTGTGGGTACTCATCAAGGTGCCTCAGCAAGGCGCTTCTAATGAGTGACCACAACTTTGTTTTTGTAAAGAAATATGAAAAATATCAATACATTTTGTTTGAAAAAAGTGCTATGGAAACATTATGCCTCAATGAAACTATTCTAACCCATTGTAGTTGGGACCCCTAAAAGGGGTAATTGCAAACAGTGCAGATCCAGATCAGATGCCACAGAATGCATTGTCTGATCAGGGTCTTCACTGTTTGCAAATACTTCAGCCATTTTTCTCTAGGAATATCTAAATCTTATAGCCTAACCTACCTAAAATTGAAATTGGACTCTTCTAGTATATAGTGTGAGGAGTTCATTCAGTCTACAATGGGCTAATAAGCACTGATAACTGTGTTCTGTAATGCATGCTGCATTTAAAAATACATGTAACCATACCTCCAGATAAGCGGGAGTATCCACATAATATTTAACCAGTATTGTGCACATTCTTTCGCCAGAAACTGACAACTGCCCTTCATGAATCAGCAGAAGGGAGAGAATGACCGTACAAAATATTTCATGATTAATCTCCACGAAAGAATGTTGCTGACCTCGGCGGGGGTTGAACCCGCTACCTCCTGGTCTCCAGTCGGACGGAGCATCCAACTGAGCCACCGAGGAACGTGTAAAAAAGTTTAACCACACTGGACATTACCATAATCTCTTTGAAATTTTGGAAAGAATCACATATATAAAATCAGGGATAAAGACTAACATGGGTCTAATCATCCATAGCCCTAAATATTTGAAACAAAACTGCCCACACACGTTAAATGATAAATTATTCTGTGGCTTTTGGCAGTGTGACTGAAACTTCCATTTAAAAGTGATTATTCTGGCCAAAACAGCTTTAGAAAACCTTTATTTCTCGGTGCTAGCTGCTAGGAGTCCTGGCAAGGCAGGCCTGGCCACTGAATCAAAATCAGTAGTCTTATCCCTGAGAATCTTTTGCATGCCTAATTCATTTCCACAATCTATAACCAGACTCCAATGCACTATATTCATTCTAAGTTTGTTAGGTTCATTTAATGTTGATCTATAGTTTCTCTGCTGTGTATGAAATACAATTCAAATACACAATATCTTGGTATCTATGATTTGCTGAGGTCTTCCACTTTCCAGAACAGCAGATCGAGGGCTGATCGCAAGACTGTAGCACGTCAGATGGTTGTTTTTCCTAATACTTAATCTCCTCACCATGAAGGCGTTATGAAGATTACAACATTTCTTTCTAAACAATGGAAATTTAGGTGCCATTGCTCGTATGAGCAATGGCACCTAAATTTGCATTGTTTACAAAGGGGTCAAAGTTGCCCCTAAACAAGGGTTTCAAAAATACGTTTGAGTTACTACAGTCTTGGGCTCAACCCTCGAGATTTCTTTCAACATGACTGGCAACAGAGCATACTGTAAACTTGAACAAGCTTCAGCATGGATAATTTTGATTCTTTTTTTTTTTTCTTATAATATTCAACAACAAAAGCATGTTCTTAATATGCACTAAGAGCACCTCTAAATCAGAAGTGCTTCTTTAATGAGCACCCACAATATATGCTTCTGTGGTGAAAATAAAAAAAACTATCTGGAAACCCCTTCTATCCATCTTCGGTACCCAGGGTTGTTAATACTATTAGCATAAAGGTAATGTACTGAAATACCCATGGTATTCTGACGATGCTCTTCTCTATTGAAAACATTACCTTTTGACTTTCTCTCTGTGGATGGCGTACCAGGTGGCGTATGTGAAGGCGTGAGAGATCCTGCCATGGCAAGAGGATGCTGGACAGGTGTTGAAGGGGTCACTGGGGTCACCGGGGTCAGACCAGACAGTATCTCTTCCAGTCCTTTCTTCTCTGGGCTGTCCTCAATGTTAGGAAGGGCAGACTTCAGAAACGCTACCTGTAAGTTTAAGGAAATGGATGCACTTTCAGGGGAGGCAACAATCAGCATTGTTTTGCATCCCTTCTGAAAAGGGACCTACTTTAAAAGGATAGAATTTGCCCCCCTTTGGAAGCCAATTCTTTCATTTAAAAGCAGACCTCTTTTTAGAAGGGGCATCATGTAGGGGAGAAATTTTCCCTTTTAAAGCAGACCCCTTTTCAGAAGGGGCATAATGTACTGAAAAGCAAACAAAAAGCCATAAAAGTTCTCTCTTGAAGAAATGGTGGACTATCTGTCAAGTCACACATAGATCCAGATAAGATGGGGTGACCACATAATATTTTTCTTATTTCTTACGAAAACATATATTGTGGGTACTCTTTAGAAGCACCTCGGCGAGGTGCTTCTAATGAGTACCGATAATAAATGTTTTTGTTGAGAAATAAGAAAACTATCAATACTTTTCAGATGAAAAAAGCACCTTATCTGGAGCTATGCAAGTGTATCAAGTCCCCTAAATATATTAAAACTGCATCATGTGAAAATGTGTCACCACAGTACATGATCCTCTCCAAACAGATTATTCTATTCTAAAAGGAAAGCATTTGGTTCCAAGAGAACAACTGCTTTCCTGTCAAAGCTTGGGAGAAAGTACTTTTCTTTTAGAATACTGCTCCAGCTAGGATTTGAGGGCAGAGGGGCACCAGATAGGGCACTTTTTGGGCAGTCATACAAGAATGAAGGCACCATATGTCATGTGATGTGCTTAGTATCAAGCCATGTTAAGAAATATAACAATAATGCCTCTAAAATAGAGGACACATTAAACTGACCTTTAAACATTGATAACTTTTTTTAATTTTGGTCTAATTTTCATGAAATTTTCATCAAAATGTAGGGTTATATGTCTGGAGTTGAAATAAGACAGAGTGCAGCTTAAGAAGGGCAGAGGGGAGGCAGAAGAGGGCAAGAGGGGCAGCTCGTCCCTCCATATGGGGCTAGGTGGAGCACTGCAATAGAGCCCTTCCTAGAAGAGAGATAAAAACCATTCTGACAGCTTCCTTCCTCCCTTTGAAGTTTATTCATTTCCCATAAAGGAAAAAAATATGTTAAAAGGACTCCTCAGAATGTTTTAAAAGGACTCCTCAAACTGCCAAGTTAAATGTATATGTATTTCCTTCTCAAATGTATTCACACACAGGGAAAGGATTTCTGGCTTAAAATAAGTATGGGGGGTGGGGGGTGGGGGGGGGGGGGCATAAAATGAGCCAATGGCCCAGGTCCTATTCATTTCTATGCATTTTTCAATATTTGATAGGCCATTAGAAAATCTGATGGGCCCTTAGGAAAAATGGATGGGCCCAAGGATCCTTAATGCCCATGTAAGAGCAAAATAAGCTTAGGCTTGCTTATGATAGTGGCCCGGTCAAAAATAAAAAATCAGGGCCCAGTTGTTCAAAACGTCGTTAGCTTAACAAGCTCGTTAAGGGTCATTTCGTTAACTGTTTTAGCGGATTCAATATACAATATTCTGATATTTTTTGCTGAAAAAAATGTGAGTAGCTTTTGCAGTGCAAAAGCTACTCACATTTTTTCAGCAAAAAATTTCAGAATATTTGCATATCACTCGATGTAAATTTTAACGAATCGTTAACTAACGACGTCGTTAGCTTTGAACAACTGGGCCCAGATTCTTTCTATCACTGATAGTTGTCACAAAACAGGTTTGAGCCCACCCCAAAAATAATCCTGCATATACATGTATGATGAACTGCCACCATTCTGCTTAAACTTTATATCACACTGAAGCATTAATGATATATTACAATGCAATCCTTTAGTTTATAACCCATTTTTTATTTTTGCTAGACCAAAAATCCTTCAAAATATCAGACATTGCAACATCTTTTCATCAGTTCATTCTCCATGTTGATAGTGTGTTGATGCCTGTAAAAGTCCCAGTCAGCCTTGGCCATAGCTCCAGACAAAAGGGGAATCAAAACAAATATTTTCCTTATTTCTCCATATTTACATTTTAGATTTAAGACTCTTAGAGAAACCTATAGAACCCAGTGTAGTTCATTCCTCCATGAACGCAATGGATCACGCGAAGTAACATGATGTCATAACAACTGACGCTTTTGGAGATTTGATTGGACGCTGCTACTGTTGTGATGATATCGCCACTCTTAAGCTATCTGAATATAATCTGCCTGCCCTTAATGCAGCCTGTAATGTGAAGTTCTCTCCAAGGTAAGCGAGAAAAATAATGTAAATATAAGTAATGAACTTGATTTTTCCGAAATTTATCGAGGTAAGACCGCAGTGGGTCGTGTGCAAAGTGAATGAACCCTGGGGTTTGGGGTTCATTCACTTTGCACGCGACCCACTGCGGTCTTACCTTAATGAACTTCAAAAAATAAAATAAAATTCATTTCTTAAATGAAAACATGTGGGTTCTCAATAGAAGCAGCTCTTGGCCAGGCACTTCTAATGAGTACTTACATGTTTTTATGGAGAAATAACAAAAAAAAATACTGGCACTTTCTGGTTGAAAAAGCACCTTATGTGGACCTGTAATGGGCTAACATGTAGACAAGTCTGGACTGGTTCTGTTTCCATAAAGGAAAAGTTGGACTAAAACTATCATACCAGAGAATTTAGCTGTGACAACTGTATGAGACTAGAAGTTCTTGCCAAACATGGCAGTTGAGCAGAGGTTAATGTTGGTAACTCTGGAACCATACCATCCAGTAGAGAGTCCAGCAATGAAGACATACAGCCCTGCAATATGAACTCTTATATTACTCAAAATAAAACACAGTATTAACCCTTAAAGTGCCAAACACAACTGCAGCAGGAGACATTTCAAATACATGTATTATTTTTCAAAGAAAATAAGTCTTGACAGTTTGTGTGAATTATCTGCCAAGCAGACAAGTCACATGAAATGTCAAGACTTATTTTTTTCTGAAAAATAATAAAGAATGACATCTGTTAAAAATTTTGCTTAGCACTTTAAGGATTATAAGTTAAATATAAAAACTACATTTTAACAAGCTCTACCAAGGAACAGGGCAGCTCACCCAAAAGCATGCAGGCAGCATGCCCGTAACATGAAATTTTTTCCAAGTCTGTGACTTTGATCTCAAGGTCAAAGAGGGAGGTGGCCTTATACATGTACTGAACATAATTTTGGACAGGTATCTAACGTAAGTCGAAGCATTAGAAAGGAATAGTTAAGCTCTTATATCTAGCATAAGATTTGAACATTTTGAGTTTGATGCATTTCTCTTGATCTGTGGCCTTGAACTCAAGGGCATTTAGGAGATGGGTTTGCACTGAACAAAGTTTTGGACAAGAGTGACATATCAGTTCAGTACCAATAAAATCCATCTAGGCATTCAGGAGAAGTACCATATTCGACCCAATTACTGCACATGCTCCTATAAGCGCACAGTCAAACAATTTAGTAATCTAAAAGATTACAACCAGTGTACTTTTATCTACTTCTTTATGAAAAAGACATATGTTGTGGGTACTCATTTGAATTGCCGACAAGTCAAGGCAATTCAAACGAGTATCCACAACATATGATTCTATAAAGAAAACAGAAAATAACATTGCATAAGCATCATTTGTTTGTGTTGAGGTTTTACGGCCCAGTCAACCCAATGGGGTCATGTCGAGCGCGGTCAGTTTACCTAACCACACGTTTACTGGGCAGGCTTAGTCCTCTAAGCGGTTAACCAGTATTGTGCACATTCTTTCGCCAGAAACTGACAAATGCCCTTCTTGAATCAGCGGAAGGGAGAGAATGACCGTAGAAAATATTTCATGATCAATCTCCACGAAAGAATGTTGCGGACTTTGGCGGGGGTTGAACCCGTGACCTCCTGGTCTCCAGTCGGACGGCGTATCCAACTGAGCCACCGAGGCCGGCTGCATAAGCATCATTAAATACGCTCCTCATGAAGTCCTCTGTTGCTCAATCTTTCAAGTGTGCCATTATTAGGTGGATATTTTACCACAACTTTCGCCAGTGCTTTTGAAAAATTTAAGCCCACAGTGCGGTAATTAGGTCAAATACGGTATGTTAAGGTGAAATACTTCTGCCTATAACTTTAAGTCACAGAGGGGACAAGGTTTGCACTGAATACAACAATGGGCCAGTAATGAAGTATCTAACAGCCAAACTATCAAATAAATCTATTGAAAAAGTAAAATCTTGGACACGAACACTTGTGGTTGCTATGCACCTATCAATGCTTCCCTTGGGACAGGGGCAGGTGTGTGGTTGTGGGAGAAAAATCCTGTGGGAGAACATTCTGTACAAATGACCCATTAATAGTCATGAAAACTCTTTTTCCAGCTACACTGTAATCAGAATCTGGTCCTAAATTTGGGTAAAACTGTCTATTTTTGCCACTGAAAGGCATGAAAAAAATGGAGAAGTTTTTATAAGTTTCAAAGAGTACACACAGACATATCTGGAGCAAAAATAAAATGGGCAGCATCATGCCTAATGAACCTTTGTGTATATGCGGACAGCGAAGGCCAGATCAGCCTGCCCATCCATGTAGTCTAATCAGAGCCTTCACTGTCCGCTAACAGAATCACTGGATGCTATAGAATGTATCAATGGAGAGCAAATGCCCACGATACTTTGCACATGCGCTGGATGATCTGAATCAGTGCATTTTGCACATGTTCAAATGCATTTTTTCGCTTGATGCAGCCCAAATACTTGTTGGAATACTAACTTTATCTGGACATGACAATCCATACCTTTTCAAATTTGCCGTAGAGATCTTGCACCTTGACGTCAATCTCCTCCCACTGGGATATTGCTAATACTTGTATTATCTGTGCCATCTGCATCAAGTTGTGTCGTGCAATGTGACTGATCGGTATATCTGTGGTGATACCATGTGGCTCAGGATCACAGATCGCAGGGCAGATAAACAGGGCAAAGACCAGGTCTGCACAAACAGAACGCACCTCACCCATTTCCAGTTTACTGGTCTTTTGTAATGTTTGATAAACCTAGGAATTACAAAATTAAAATTAAATAAGGTTTTCTATGCAGTCTGCTTTTATTCCTTGTGACCAGAGTTATATTAGGCAGAAATTCTCTTTTGTTATGACTGAAAAAAATTAAGCCTTTTCTTATTTCTCTACTGAGATAAATCATTCTAGTGACACAGCACCAGACAAATAAGGAATACCAGGTTACTAACCAAAAGTGTCACATGTACATCTTCAAGCCTTAGAAAACATTAAAAAAAAAAAAAAAAAACAGCGAGTTTTAACAAGCCAGTTTCTCATTTTTGTGGTGAATAGAAATACATATAATACTTCTGTCAAGTAATGTGTCATTTATTTTTCTATCAATTATGTCTTGTTTGAAAACAAACAGCTTTATTTACAAGTTTTTTTAAACCATAATGCGAGCTGAAGGGGCAATTAACAGCACAGTAATATTAAAATAAGAGCATTTTCAACTCACCTTTATCATGTTAATGTATCTAAAATAATTCTGACAAAGTAGTTTCTGTACATGAACTCAATATTTTAAGAGAGATTCTAACACAGCCTGCCTATATAGGCAACTGAAATGAACTGGGCCCAGTTGTTCAAAGCAGCATTAGCTTAATGAGGTCGTTAAGGGTCATTTCGTTAACTGTTTTAGCGGATTCAATGTACAATATTCTGATATTTTTTGCTGAAAAAATGTGAATAGCTTTTGCACTGCAAAAGCTACTCACATTTTTTCGGCAAGAAAATTTCAGCATATTTGCGTATCACTTGATGTAAATTTTAACGATTCTTTAACTAACGACATCTTTAGCTTTGAATAACTGAGCCCAGAGCTTTATTCTGCAACAAATCACTGGGCGGAAGAGTGTGATGCAAAGAGCTGCTGTTTCGTAACACTTTTAAGAAATTTTCTGATGTCATTTGCTGTTTCCTGGATGTTAGACTGTGTAACATCATTTTTTGCATCAGGTATGTTACAAAAAGACGTAAATGCAGGTGTTACAGTTAAGGAAGTTGGTGGGGTTTCGTCGAACAATGGTGGAAGGTTGGGAGAATTCTGAGGGACTCAACAGCATTTTTGTTGACTTTTAGTACAACATGTTAAAATCAAAACAGAACAGCTCTGATGCACGAATTTTCGAGTAATAAATCACAGTCTGTCAGTCAGTTTTAAGTAGATAAATCTCTTGCACTACATGCTCCTGATTTGATCTACATTACAACTGAACTCCAACTTGGGATTTATTACTCAACAAGGCTTGAACTATTCTATTTCTTAAATAAAATCTCTTATGCTTAAAAACGGCCAATTATAATTATTGGGAAGTGACTCTACAAATTAGTACTTTTATGACTAATTTCTGGATTAGTTTCTCTACAAAAATGAATGTTGTGGGTACTCATTAGAAGTGCCTCATTGACTAATTTCTGCAATAGCACTTCTCAGTTCATTTTGATGCAATTACCAAAGCAACTAACAAAAGAATCCTACAGTTACACATGTAGCATTTCTGACATGGACTGACATGCCTAATTTGTAACAGGTTTATATTAGAATGTGTCTGAACCCTTGTCATGTTGAATAAATGGAGATGCCACACCCATTTCAAACTGTCAGCCAATCAGATTACTTAATCCAGATAGCTGCTATAAACTCACATACTGAAAGACAAACAGTGCAGATTCTGATCAGTTAGCTACTACTGATCTACACTGTTTGCATAGGCAGGGTATATCCAGGTTCAGCAGGACAAGGGTTAATCTTTTGTCTACATATCTAGCTGCATAGGTAATGACGACGGGATCGATCAATGATATTTTTTTCCCCAAAAATGTATCCTACGGTTACTAAAGTGAATTGCTTCACTTAGGTAATTCCAAATAAGTGCCTACAACATGTTTTCATAGAGATATAAGCATCTATATGTTTGGGCTGAAAAAAAAAAAAAAAAAAAAAAACCTTACAGGGATGGAAATTAACAGCCGCCCAGTCACCAGGCCACTAAAATTTGGGCTTTTGAAAGAAAATGTCCATTAACATAATTTTAATCCTTGTCCTGCTGAACCCGGATATGCCCTGCCTTTGCAAATAGTGTAGATCCAGATCAGTTGGCTTCTGAAGAAGCCAATTGATCTGAATCTACACTGTTTGCCATTCACTATGTAAATTTATATCAACATCCTGGATCAAGTAATCTGATTGGCTGAAAATTGGAAGTGGGAGTAGCATCTTAATTTATTCAGCAAGGGTTAAAGTCACTTAAATGACTATCTTGACCCCTAGACAAAAATAGTTTAGGCTTATCACTGTCACATCTAGTATATCTGTAGCTATGCATATTGAAATAGTTCTTTTTATCCTTTTAGTCAAGCTAACCAATTCAAATTACAAGAATATAGGAACAGTGCTAAATTGAACTGGATAAAAAATACTCTGCACTTCTCCAAACCTCAAATATTAACCCTTTCCCCGCTAGTGGTGACTTTTGTCATCTGCTGATAACCTTTGCAAACAGTTTGGATCCAGATCAGGCCCGACAAAACGTCGGGCCTGATCTGGATCCAAACTGTTTGACACTGTGATGGTATTCCTGAAAGATTTTTTGGAAAACGTTAATTTAAAAAAAAAAAAAATCCATAGACAACAAAAAAGCATGCAAAATTACCCAGCATGCAAAGAGTTAACCAGTATTAGCAGTTACAGCAGAGGCCATAGTGCCAGATACAAGTAAGGTGATTTTGTCAATCATCAAGTTTTGATATTTCTCTTATTTCTCCACAAAAACGTATGTTGTGGGTACTCATTAGAAGCTCCTCATTGAGGCACTTCTAATGTGTATCACAATACATGTTTTCATGAAGAAATAAGAAAATTATTTACCTTATACCCTTATATAGAGCTATGAGAAGTTGATCAATATAAGCAAAGCTTCCAATAAGAGGGAATAGCCATGTTTTTTTTTTTTTATTTCCATGAAAACATATGCTATAAGTACTCATCAATGGTGCCTCTCTCTGAGGTGCTTCTAGTGAGTACCCACAACATGTTTTCTGGACATAAGAAAAGTATGAGTAATTTTTGGTTGAAAAAAAATCTTACCTGATGCTATGTATATAAGTACCAGGGCCCAGTTGTTCAAAACTTACAATGTAGTTAGTTAACGTATCATTGATCATTAAATATGGCTTATACGCTAATATTTTTGCTGAAAAAATGTGAGTAGCTTTTTCATTAGCAAACGCTACTCACATTTTTCCAGCAAAAATACCTGTCAATTAGATATTGTACTTACTAGAACAGCTAACATTTTGACCACTAACAAGCTCATTAAGCTAACGATGCTTTGAACAACTGGGCCCAGACATTTTAGAAGGATGTGTACTACAGTGATTTTATTCCTTACCTGTGAGACAAGCCAACCAAGACTTGAAGGAAAACAATGCATATTGTTCTTTATTGATGATATAAATCTGCTCGCCATGGTAACTAACTTGTCTACTATTGTTACTCTGTATTTTGCAAGCTTTTCCTTGTATGAGTCAGTTCCTGGTTCACCAAACCGTTTCTGCCTCTCAAGTGGTGGGAACCGCACCAAAGCTTTTCCTGGATCTATGTCATAGAACCACTCATCCTCCATCAAAAGCCTCATAACTGGGTCATGTAATGCTGCAGTCAAGAAAAGCTTTGCGGAAAATGAGATATCGTATAAGAGTTTAAATGCTACACTAAATGCGCACGATCCTCTGCGTAACATAAGCCTTGGATTATTGCATGTGGCAAGTTGCAACTCCATTAAACACTTCAACATTTGTAACATCATGTTCTCATCTTCTGTAAGCACACAATTACCATAAACAGAATGGATCAGTGTCTTAACCATGCTTGCATTATTGTTACTAATGTTTGCTTGATCTGCTGCTGCAAGCACCTGGCCGAGAAGCACAGGATTTTCAAGTAAATATTTCAAGAACTCGCCATACTTTGATTCATGGTAGCTCAGATACTTATATCCATCAACAAAACGGGTACTTTCTAGCTCTGTTGTACGTCTACAGCATTCTGCTGGCGTGACTTCTTGCGATGAGCGAATTAAAGCATCAAGAATGTCCTTCTGCTGTCGGCTTATCCATGACTGATGGTACAACTGTTCTGCTGTAGATTTTACCTAAAAATAGATTTTGCGCCAAATATTGGGACACCTTAACTCTGTAACACACTTGCTTCAAAATTTCATTTTACTACCTGCTAATGTGTCAAAATTGTCTGGACCAAGTGGCAAACTGTGCAGACCCAGATCAGAAGCTGCATTCTGCATCTGATCTGGGTCTAAACTGTTTGCTCAGGGCCACTACTTAGGGCTATTACAATACATTTCACAGCTCCAGATAAACGGAGAGAATAGAGGGCAGAATTTTTTTGCACTAAAACAACTTGTAGGTATTCATTTGGATTCCCTCATAAATGCAATTTTAATAAGTACCCACTATATATATTATGGTGTAAAACTATCAAAAATTTCCTAGATGATTACCGCATTTACTCCATGTATTTGGACATATTTAAGCAGACAATGTAGACCCAGACCTGCATTCTGTCTGGTCAGGCTCTATACTGTTAGCCATTCATCCAGCAGCTGTTAGACACATCAACAGGTAGTAAAATGGACCTCACGAAATATTATTTCAAGTACTGTTAAGTTATTTAGGGTAACAAGACCTGTCGCCAGACAGGATAGCTGGCCTAAACTCACGCTTGACAATCAAAAAATTTTATGCAAAATTTTAACATGAAAATTCTAAGACCTTGACATGACCTAGGGTGGAGGAGATGGTACTGCCCAAATTTTTGGACCAATATGCATAATCATACAGGGTTCGCGTTACCGATCGCCATTGTCACCATTTGCGCAGAAAAATAAAATTTGGCACAAAAAATCATAAATTGGCGAAAACAATTGGCGAAAAAAATATCACCTGAATTACCCGCTACTGAGTCAATTAATTGTCGCGCGTGTCTATCACACCTTCCTTGATTGTATAATTCGCCAATTAACAACTCAATTATCGATCAGAAAACGGTAGCTGATCAAATTAACCTGAATTTGATGAAAGCGATATAAGGTCACGTGCCGTGATGCGCAGTTTGACAGTAGCACCACCCACTTTCCACGCCTTTCGTCCTAAATATTCATGACCCTCTGCCGAAACTACCAATCAGGAATTAATGTCAGAGTCGCATCGCCTACGTCACGGAAATTTACCCAGAATGTATTCACGTGGAACCTTATGTTAAACACAAAGATAGAAAACAAATTGATTACACGAGAAATAATTATTGTCATTAATTAGTTCGGCTTGTTAAAGCGGTAAGTACACTTTGACAGTGCAGACTTTAATTAAGCATGTTTCGGTACCTTCTTATGAGCCTTAATTTTATTTGGCGATCAATGAACGTCGTCCCGAAAAAAAAACACACAAAAAAAAAGATGAATAATGCCTCGGAGGCGGACACATTAGTCCCCGATGCTCCGGATCGCTCATTCGATCCCCACAGATCGTAGCGATTTATTATGAAACACATAAATTTGCTACGGTCATTTGCTCTTTCCACTGCTTCAAGACTGGCAGTTACATGTTTCTTGCGGAAGGGTGTTCAATGTACTGGGTGTTCAATGTAACTGCTTCAAGACTGGCAGTTACAAGTTTCTTGCGGAAGGGTGTTCAATGTACTGGTTAACCGCTTATTGTATAAGCATGCCCCCCTTTTTTATTGGCGTGATTCATAAAAAAATGCTGTTCCCCATTCCATTTCGCATAGACCAGACTCGTAAAGCAATTGCAGTAAACTCCCTTTTAAGTCAGTTGCAGTTAGCTCCCTTAAAACAGTAAAACCTGCTGTGTTAGAAACTTACCCCGCATTTATCAGGGTACAAATGAATATTGTTATGTTATTCGCTTACAGTATAATACATTAATAACATTATATTTATTGGCTTATACAGCACTTTTCAGAACTTTCGTTTCCATGTAAAGTGTTCCATTTTTGTGTCCAACATTCGATATGCAAAACAAAGACTTATTCATATAATTCATGACATTGTAATTAATTAATTACAGCAGAAGTGTTAAAAATCAGTGCAAGAATTAATTTCAAGTCCCCCACACATTTCACATTATACTGACTCTTGAATCTATTGCTGCAATTAAAGGAATCAGTAAACGAACACCTTTTTTCTGACAAGATAATTCTTTGGCGAAAAATGGCCAAAATTTGTCTCAAAATCTGGCTCAAAGTTAAAGAAAATGGCACAAAAAAAAATCAAATTGGCGAAAATGGTGGCGAAAGAAAAAGAAATCCTAGTGCGAACCCTGTCATACCAAAGATGAATCAAATCGGTGATATATTTAGGAAATAATGAGGTCTGAAAAACTTTAACAGAACTTTAAAATTTGTGGATGCTGACACTAACACCGCTGAGGGTAGTACAATAAACAGAAAAAGTAAAAAGCATACCATAGTAACAGATAAGGCATTTTTTCATCCGAAAACTGCTGGTATCTTTCTTATTTCTCAATAAAAACATATGTTGTGGGTACTCATTAGAAGCGCCTCGCCGAGGCGCTTCTAATGAATACCCACAACATATGTTTTCATTGAGAAATAAGAAAAATATTATGTGGATACCCCCTCTTATCTGTAGTTATGGCATACTCTAAATTCTCCCACTGCTGCAAGCATAAAAAGCCCTTTATCCAGTACCCTACCATTGCCATTGCAACTTCACAGAATAATTGTGGTCTTTCATAGGTAATGATGATTTTCTTAAACATCTCTTTTAACATTATTTAAGTCATATTGAGACAATGAAGGGCTGATAATGAAAGGCTGTGTGTCCTAAAGCGCTGTACAGTCAGGAGTTGAATTCTGCCTCTAACAGGATTTGAACCCGTGACCATGTATGTGAATGGGTCAGGAGTGCTAACCCCTCGGCCATGCAGATGCTTATCTTTTAGTTAGTACCCTTCTTATCTGTATTAAGGTCATCTGCCAAATACCAAACATAGCTCCAGATAAGGTGTTTTTTTTTTCTTTTTCAAAAAGTATTGCTATTTTCTTATTTCTCCACAACAACCCATGTCCAGGATTTACCCTGACTCTCATTTCGCCAGTAATTTCCCCCTAAAACCTTGTTCTGGACTCTTAAAAATTAGGGGCAAGTGTCCTGAATGATGCATATTTTATCAATCCAAAATTATTTTTATTCAGCAATATTTACTCTTATTTGTGGTATAAAGAGCAAGGAATATCAATATTTTGGCACTAAACAAATTGTAGCAGATGCCATTCTAAAACTTTTTTTCTGAGAAAATAAGGCTGGACATTTCATGTGAATTGTCTGTCTAGCAGACAATTCACATGAAATGTCAAGCCTTTTCTCTGAAAAATAAAAAAAGTAATTCAAATTGTTGTCTGCTGTAGTTGCGATAAGCATTTTAAAGGTTAACATCTTTGAAACAACAAACCACTAAATCTTATTAAAGGAGTCGCAGAACCCTTTAACTCAACATAAAGAGGTCCCTTGGACCCTCATTTTTAAGCCCTGAGGGAAACTCGAAATGTTCTGGTACTGACTGGAAGCTCCTTGGTGAGGCACTCAATCTGATGAGTACCACAACACGTTTTTGTGGAGAAATAAGATTAATACATGTATTATCCAGATATTCCCACTTACATGTATCTGGTGCTATGGCCCAAGTCCTTTCTTACCTCTTTATAAAGATTCTGCAGCTGTTCTCGCTCTGATGTAACATACAACCTCTCCTGTCGCAGGTGTCGTGAAAGCTCTGCCAAATCAAGTCCAAGAGCCATTGTAGAAAAATAACAGCTTTTAGCTCCTTAAAGGCATAACCTGAAATGAAATTTAAACCTGACCTGTGTTTGTAAAACAATATGCATCCAAATGCTGTTCATTATTCAAGGATGCGGCATAACCAAATAATCACCAATATGGCTGACATCAATTCTGACAGTACATATATTCTTAAAGCCAGTAAAAATGCAACTGTCTATCTTTGACTGTACTTTAAGTTAATGGCCTTTTTATCGTGTGTAACAAAGAACAAGAGTACCATGATAGTCCTATGTCTCTCACCTGAGCAAACAGATTTGCATACTTAGTATTGAAGTTTCACCCAAGTTCACTGCTTTAAGATTTTTGTATAACGTTTATGTTCAGGAGTGACATGACGGCCCTATAAAATGGAGCAGCAATGCCACATATGGCAAGCAGTGCCTCATTTTTTTAAATGTGATCTTCAAATATTTAATAAAGATATATAGGGAAAATATGCCCCAGGCCATGGGGTATTTTTTTTCGCATCATGATGACTTGAACAATCTTGGTAGAGGATCATCAAAGAAGCAGTTTGGCTAAATTATATTGATATCAGTTCAGTGATTTCTGACAAGATTTTTAAAGGTTTCTGTAGAGATATATTGGGAAAATAAGCCCTGCCCCTGGCAGACAGCAGCCAGGTGTTTTGATGAATCATGATGGCTTGAACAATCTCGGTAGAGGGTAAAGGGTAACCAAAGGAATATTGCTGCCATATTATATTAAAATTTGTCCAGTAGTTTCTGACAAGAAAATTTTTTCAAGTTTTCTATATAGATATAGGGAAAATAAGCCCTGTTCCCTTGCAGCCATGTTATCATGGCTTGAACAATCTTGGTAGAGGGTGACCAAAGGAACATTTCTGATAAATTATATTGTTTGACTGGATACCTTTACATCTTTCCCTTATGATGTTATGGGCACATTTTTGGTTGTGGATCATTGCTCATCATATTTATTTTCACATGGTTTTGGTGTTTTTACTAAATTATTGCTTTCATATTTGTATTTACTTCTTTCTCTTTAGATGTTAGTAGCACTGTGGCCATCCTTAAAAAATAATTTGTTTGCTGTTTGGTGCTGAAGAAAGCAAAAGGAGTAACAACATATAAAAATCCATTCTGAGAAAAAACAAGAATATCGGTGAAACCGATGGATGCTCCCCGAACATGCAATAGTCGGAACAGGAAACATTATCCTAGATAAAGAGCGGTATACTGTGTATACTCACTGTACTTCAAAATGGAGTATCACAAAACCTGTTGGTGAACAGATAAGCTTGCCTGAAGGCACTGTCATACAAACATCAGCAACATAAAACATTTTTGTGAAATTATATTAAAATCCATCAATAAATCTAGGCACTAGAGCAAAAACAAAGTTTTTCTAAAAATAGCCACAGTGACCTTGACCTTGAGCCCAGGACCCTGAATGTCAGACATGCTCAAGATATTATCATACCCAACATTTGTTTGAAGTTATATCAAAATCCATCAATAAATGTAGGCACTAGAATGTTGACAAATTCTTTTCTAAAAATAGCCAGTGACCTTACACTGCAGCTTTAAACAAAGTAGCATGACTCTGTGACAAATCATCTAACCAGAAAGATTGAACAATATGCGCATCCCCTATTGCTGCTTAAGATTCCATTAAAATTTCGTTGAATTTCTGCCAGTATTTGCTAAGAATTTGCGTGGACACGAACAGTACCCTATATATTCATGCAGAACTCATCAAAGGGCAATAACTCTTGGAAAAATCATCGAACCAGAACACGCAGGTGATATGCACATCCACCTTCCATACTTAATATTCCCATGAAGTTTCAATGAAATCCGACTAGTAGTTTCCGAGAATTCGCGTGGACACGAACAGTACCCTATATATTCATGCAGAACTCATCAAAAGGGCAATAACTAAAGTAGCATGACTCTGTGACAAATCATCTAACCAGAAAGATTGAACAATATGCGCATCCCCTATTGCTGCTTAAGATTCCATTAAAATTTCGTTGAATTTCTGCCAGTATTTGCTAAGAATTTGCGTGGACACGAACAGTACCCTATATATTCATGCAGAACTCATCAAAGGGCAATAACTCTTGGAAAAATCATCGAACCAGAACACGCAGGTGATATGCACATCCACCTTCCATACTTAATATTCCCATGAAGTTTCAATGAAATCCGACTAGTAGTTTCCGAGAATTCGCGTGGACACGAACAGTACCCTATATATTCATGCAGAACTCATCAAAGGGCAATAACTCTTGGAAAAATCATCGAACCAGAACACGCAGGTGATATGCGCATCCACCTTTGATACTTAATATTCCCATGAAGTTTCATTGAAATCCGACAAGCAGTTTCCGAGAATTTGCGTGGACAAGAGCGGGACGGACGCACGGACACACGGACGTACGGACGCACGGACGAAGCGGCGACTATATGCTCCCCCGAAATTCTTCGGGGAGCATAAAAAGAACAGCCATAAAATTGAACATGAACAGCCATAAAATTGTCTGGGTAGGTAGTTAAATTTCGCTGGGTCAGTAGGGTGACAGCAAACAAAATATTTTAAGGTTGGCCTCATGTTTTTAAAGACAAATAAGATATGATTTATCATTTTTATAAGAACAAATTCAACAAAGTTATATTCTATCATCAACTATTGTTTTTATCTACATGTACTCAATTAAGATATAAAATATTGATACTTCCCATTTCTGCACTAAAACATAGATTTTTGCCTTAGATAGCTATGTTTTAGAGCAGAAATGATCTCACTTTCATTTATGAAGCTGAGGAAGAGTTATTTCAGAAACTTCATTATTGTAAATACTGTCTGTATATATCAATGGATAAGTTAAGGTTTGCCATTGCATTACCAATTCTCAATTAACCTTCCTTTATATAGGGAAAATAAGGTGTGTGTGTGTCGGGATGATCTGGGAATGTTTTCAGTTTTCAATAAATTCTTCAACTACATCTACGAGCCGTAGATAAAAAATGGGTCATGTTCTGGATACTGGCTTCCGTTACTTAAATCATACATACATGCCATAACCTCAGTTGGTCAATCTGTGAGATCTGAGAAAAATTTAAGTGAGATTTCAAAAAATTCTGTGAGATTTTTTCTCGGCGCTGTATTTTGTCATACGAAGTAATTTTCGAAATTTAAAGCTTATTTATTTGAAAGGCATGACTTCTGCAGGAGTCTTTAAAGTGTTTAAATAATGAGGGCCAGCAAACTTTATCCCTCTTGCAGCATTCATGTCTTTAAAATCAAAATAAATATCTTTGAGCTCTTCTTCACCCATGGAAATTCTTCAGACCATGCAGGGTTGAAATGGACAGAATAGGCCTTTTTCTTGGATGCTGGAGATGCTTTTGCATCAGGAGAAGCAGGGCGCTTGGGCATGATACTGGCAGTACTTCAAATTTAAGAATGATTTATAAAATTATCTGCATTTTATATAAAGATATCAACATCTGCTTGAGCAACCCTAATTCTATTCTTTATGTGACAATTATTGCAAACAAAACAAAAAAATATACAACATAAAAGGGGCCGCTAATTATCACAAATACTTACCCTAAGACCAGACACAATACGCCAACCCCATTTTTCTTCAAGCCAGATCATTGGCGCATGCCATTATCTCGTCCACTAGCGTAACTGATCATCTTTAGTTGACTCAGAAAGCGTGTCCGACTGACCAATCTGTCATTTAACACCTTCTTAATCATTTAATTACTATTGTTTATCATGTTTATTGCGGAATCAACACCGTCCACCATCACAGGTCATGCGGATACCTTTGCACTTATTTTGACACTTGTTATCGGCTTTCGATTCAACGTAATAGAATACACTTCTACTGATCCGGAAACCAATACTACAGTGACTGTCTACAAAAAAGGTGCCTTAAGATTTTTTTTCGATGGGGTTTTTCGAGCCCGTGAGAAACGTCAGAATTACGTGAGGTTTTTCCTCACGGCGTGAGACTTGGCATGTATGATCATATATATAGCACAAATGAGCCGAGAACCAGAATTAGACGGGTTAGAAATTTCATCATGATTTATTGAAATCATACGACAACGATTTCAAACCCATCCAATTCTGGCTCTAGGCTCAATTGCGATGTATCTTTAAATTAATAAATGGAAGCCAGTATCCAGAACTTGACCCATTTCTGATCCACGGTTCGCAGATGTAGTAGAAGAATTTGTTGACATTTGGTGATAATATTTCAGCCAAAAATGAAGCGATGCAACAATATATGGTTATGACACCCATATAGCAGCAAAGACTAATGATTGCCGAATTAGCGGATGCAAGTTAGTTGCATGTTGCATTTGTTTTAATTAGCGTAGCAGTGTAAATATGCGGGGACCCCCCAGATCTGTGCTGGCCATTGATTGTTATCTTGTCCACATATTACCATTTGAGAGAAATGTGATGTTTTTCAGAACCTTTTCAGAAGTCACAGAATATGATTATATTTTATCAGCAGTGTTTCTGTTGTACTAAAATATAAAAATAACTAGAGACAAAATATATACAAGATATTTTTGGGGGCCTGCACTGCCCTACTGACCCCAAGTATCTGTGTTCAGTATTGGTCCGACTGCAACCAACGTGTCAAATGACTTCCCTTTGCATGACAGGTAAATAATTTTGTCAATTATTATTAAATCCAACGGATAGAGTAATTACCTCTCCACGTCAACACAGGCGTGTTATTTGTGATATTGTAAAAATATTGCTACAAATTCAAGATTATTTCGTAGTCATTTCGGTGCTTGACACTTCAGCCTCCTCCATATTTACATGTGTATGCGCATGCGCAACAGGAAATGTGCTGGGCAAGTTCTTATCTATGGAATGGAGTATTGGAGTGGAGGTGCTGCATGAATATAGGTAAGTGACCTGATAAAAACACCTGACCAGCAAAATTCCAGATCAGCATATGCATCCTGGTGATCCATACAGTCGGTTGTGGGTCTTTACAGCAGAAAAATGCAAATGAAATATGAACCGGTGCCCCCAAAAAAACAGACCAGCAAAGTTCGAGATTAGCGTGTGCATGCACATCCGCGCAGTCTGATCTGGGTCTTTACAGTAGAAAAACATACGGTAAGTGAAGAATGGGCCAGTACCTAATAAAACATCGGATCAGCAGTTCCAGACTAGCTTGTTCATCCGCGTAGTCTGATGTAGGTTTTTACAGTAGAAAAACGTAAATGAAATGTGGACCGGTGCCCAAGAAAACATCTGACCAGCAAAGTTCCAGATCAGCATGTGCATGTGCATCCGTGCAGATATTGGGTTTTTACAGTAGAAAATTGTAAATTAAATTATCACATGACCGTCAAGTTATTCAGTGAAATAACCCATGTCATAAAAATCATATAACCACACGTGCTATAACACCTGCAAGGCTTCCCATTGGTTAGCCTAATTACCCTCATTAATATTCGTATTACTCCGCTTATTGATAGCAACCAAGATGGTGTCCGCGTTCGCCAATACAACTTTCACTTTTGAAACAGATTCTGCCTTCAATTTTGAGATGATTTTGAGATGAACGATAAATGTCAGACCGAAGGAAGGGGAAGACACAACATAACCACAGTGTGAATAACACAGGTACCAGAAATATTCATGGTGGTTAAAATTCGATGTTTTCCATATGATCATCATAATCATAATCGGATTTTTGATTAACGTGCAGGTACAGGGGCAACATCCACATCAGCGGGCCCCCTTCCAGATAGCTGGCTTGCTGCACGCATGGCAGATCTCACACCAGATCTCCAGGTACGTCTATCATGAGGGTTGATAGCCGAGAGCTTCCACTCTCTGCAATCCCTCTCTGTCAGCTGCTTCCATGTCATTTTGGGCCTCCCAGGCCCACGCTTTCCATCAACCTGTATGTCAAAGGCTGTCTTGACTGCACCACTGGAGCGTTCCACATGTCCATACCATCGAAGTCTTCTCTCCTTCAGAATGAGGTCCAGATCCTCAATGCCAAGCCACACAAGTAGATCACTGGACCTGGTGGTGACAATGTCTTGCGGCCTGACATTGCAGATCTGTCTGATCATGGCCCTGTCATTTCGCTGCAGACGCTGGAAGTTCGGCTTTGTCAATGGGCAAGTCTCGCTGGCATCACACAAGAGCTGTACACATGGCCACGTGTTTTGAAAGAGAGGTGGCGTGAAGAGAGGACTGGTAGCAGATCCTTGAACTTCTTCCAGGCGGTTTTCACATGTGTTGTGGTTGAAAGTTCACAGCCACTTCTGCTGAGAGCATGTCTCCTAGGTAGTAAAAGGAAGCTACCACCTCAAGCTTGTCAGGTCCGACCTGGACTTCCTTCTGTGGTCTGCCATCCAAGGGGCGTGCAGTTCCCTGGCACCGTGTACATCTATAGTCAGAGTCCTTTTTCAAGCGTTTGAGCCCACTGCATTTCTTGTGCACCCAGTGCTTGCAGCAATTGTAGAAGATGCTGTTGCTGCCCACTCCAGTGCGACAGACAGCGCATGGAAACTCGCCTGAACTCTGCAGGAGGTCCAGTCCCGTACCGCAGATCATGATCTTCGTCTTTCCTGCATTTACTCTCAGTCCTTTCTTCTCCATTGCTTCTTCCAAAGTCAAGAGCCTCCTGACACATTCCTCAAGCGATTCAGCGATGATAACAAGGTCATCGGCATAGAGGTCCTCCCAGGGGACCCCAGAGCGGAACTCTCGTGATAAGGCTTCAAGCACAATGATGAAGAGCAGTGGGCTGAGTACTGATCCTTGGTGAACACCAACCTTCACTTCAAACTCTTCACTGTACCCCTCACCAACACGGACACGGCTCCGTGCATTTGCATACATCCCCTGCACCAGTCGCTCAATCCACTTCTCCACACCAAGTTTTCTCAGCGCCCACCAGATGACCTTCCGAGGCACTCGATCAAACGCCTTCTCCAGGTCTACGAAAGCCATGTAGAGTCTCTTATTGGCAGCTAGATACTTATCTTGCAGCTGCCTGACAACAAAGATTGCGTCTGTAGTGCCTCTGCCTGGGACGAAGCCAAACTGGGAATCGTCGATTGACACCAACTGTCTGATGAGGCCGTCCACAATCCTGTCCAGGATTTTCATAACCTGCTCTGTCAGCTTGAGACCGCGGTAGTTGCCCCTTTCTAATGCGTCCCCTTTTCCCTTGTAGAGGCAGACAATGAAACTCTGCTCCCAGTCAGAGGGTACCTTGCCATCACCAATGATTGCAACTGCGAGGTCACGGATCATGGAGGCGCCCATGTCACCGGCCGCTCTTATCATCTCCACCACTATGCCTGATGGGCCCGGTGCTTTGCCTGCCTTCATCTGTGAGACAGCCTTCTTAACCATATCAATGGTGATTGAGATGGGCGGGCCTTCCGCTGGTGATTGATATGACAGATGGTCTGGGTCCCAGTCAAACTCAACATTGAGAAGCCTTTGGTAGTGCTCCAGCCAGGCCTTCTGCTTTGAGTCTTCGCTCATTGACATCTCTCCTGCATCATTCTTCACAGGTTTGTCACCAACAACATCAGTGTTCTCTCTTCTAAACTGGTTTACAAGGCGGTAGACTTCTGAAGACTTGGGGTCAATATTCTCGTAGACCTTCTTGTCGGCTTCTTGACGAGCATGGTGCACTGCATGTCTGACATTTCGTTTGGCTGCATCGTATGATGCCCTAGTGCCTTTACCAGCCTTCCAGGCCTTGAAAGCTGTCCGCTTGGCAGCAATGGCCTTTTCCACGTGTTCGTTCCACACCAGGTTTCACGATGCCAACGGTATGGCCGAGTTGTGCCACATACCTCCTCAGTTGTCTTGAGCAGTCCAGTCTTGATGTAGTTCCAGATATCCTCAGTGGCCCCATCAGCTACACCTGCAGATGTGCTCAGATGCAAGTTGAAGACCCCCTGGAAATGATAGCTTGTCTGAGGGTCTTTAAGCTTCCAAACTTTGAGGCGAGGGGTGAACTTGCGCTTGGATTTTGGAGGCAACATATTTAGAGGCACCTCAACATCGATGTCGCCAAACAGTCAGTGAAAAGAAAATCACCTCTTCCAAAAAAGCATTGGAGGATAACATGACTCCGACAGTCAATAAATGTGTCAAATTAAAATCCAAACTACAGTTAAGATTTTTTATGTTCTTGAAATCTGCCATTTACTTGGGTGTATCAACCACCGTATAAACTGTATTGGTCTAGGTCAATGACCTTTAAATACGACAGCTGACTTCGGGGGAATTTCCCTACTGATTCTCAGTGACGAATTGACTCTCTGAATGACGTTGAAGGGGGTATTTATTTTAAAATTAATTTATTCAAATGAAATATATATTAGCTCAAATAAAAATCATCATTAATTCCTACAGTTTAATGGGGTAATAAATTACATATTTATCTTGTTTCTAGTTATTTTCGGTACTTATCAAATAATATGCGAACTATTTTTGTTGCGCAATACTAGTGAAAAAAAAGTAAGAGAAAAGTCCAGGGAGTGCCACAATCACAAACCGCAGCCCTTCCCAGACCCCAAGAGGAAGAGGAAACCGACAAATCCAAACAAGCACAAACCGAACAAACGCACGTAAAGCACCAAGACCAACACTCCTCCACCCCTCCCCCCTCCCCCCCCCCCCCCCCACCAAGCGAGGCAACCGCAACACCAAAACCGAAAAACACAAGAACAAAACGACACACGGAAAGACACACAACAAACCGCCCCGCAGAACAAACCAAAAAGTAGTGAGTAGTGAGTTGTTCCACTTAGCTATGGAAAGCCGTTATCTTAATATATTTTGTTCATTGTTTTGTCATCGGAAGGGCCATGTGATAAACAGAATGTTACATTCGTGGTCTTTTAATATGAAATTTATGAAACTCGTTGGGTAATTTCGGTATTTCGCTCGCCAAGGCTCGCAAAATACCCCGAAATTACCCAAGCTCGTTTCATAAATTTCATATTAAATGACCACTCATCTAAGATCCTCTATATGTGGACCGATGCCCAAGAAAACATCTGACCAGCAAAGTTCCAGATCAGCATGTGCATGCGCATCCGCGCAGTCTGATCAGGGGCTTCACAGTAGAAAAACGTAAATGAAATATGGGCCGATGCCCAAGAAAACATCTGACCAGCAAAGTTCCAGATCAGCATGTGCATGCGCATCTGCGCAGTCTGATCAGGGGCTTCACAATAAAAAACGTAAAAGAAATGTGGACCGATGCCCAAGAAAACGTCCGACCAGCAAGTTCCAGATCAGCATATGCATGCGCATCTGCGCATTCTGATCAGGGGCTTTGCAGTAGATAAACACCAGTGAACTATGAGTCTGTGCCCAAGAAAACATCTGACATAATAAATTTCCAGTTCAGCGTTTGCATATGCGCCCGTGCAGTCTGATCAACGTATTTGCAATAGATAAATGTAAGTGAAATATGGGCAGGCGTCCAAAAACAGTCTGACCAAAAAGTTCTAGGTCAGTATATACATGTGCTACGTGCTGTCTGTTCAGGGCCTTTTGCAATAGATAAAAAAGCGTAAGTGAAAAAAATGGGCCGGCAACAAAGCATGTGCGTGCGCAAAGTCTGATCTGTGTCTTTGCAATAGATAAAAAAAACTCTTCTATTGGACGTGCAAGTGATATATTTTCTCAAACACACGCGCTTATTCGCTTGAACGAAAGGAACCAAAGACTATTCCGCTGTAATTGCGACCCAAAGAAGCGATCCGTTATAGAAATTCACGCCTTGTATAATATCGAACAAACAAGACAGTCGTTAGCCAAGGTGCCTTTAAGCATCAGAACTTATGTAGTAGTGTAATTAACCAGTTCTATCAGTAACAGTTCTTTGACTAGTGTACAGATTTAGAAAAATTGCAGGAAAATCTAACTTTTCGGAGAAATTCAGAAAACTTATTACCGTTATAATTGGCTATAGCCTGGATATTATGCGGCAGACTGCATGCCTAGTTTTCAACCCAATCATTGTTGTTGGCTATGCTTCACTCTTTAATTGCACGACGGCGGTTCGGGCCTCAGACTCAATGACGGCCTCTTCGTAAAACTTTAACCAGTGGGTTGGGGGTTGACGATATGTCTTTGGCTTGGCCCGCCGTGGTTCAACTATTGGTTTTCATTTACTCTGGTATACAGTAGAATTAGCCATGAGTACTCGTCTTTGTTTATTATAGTGATTAACTTGACTTTTATGTTTTCACTTTGATGCATTGACTGAGTTGGGAGCTTTTATGCGAACCGAATTTTTATGTATTTCTGTATTAAGAGTAGCGTTGGGACCCAATGTGAAGTTGGCCAGCTGTAAAAGTGCTATAACCCCCCCGGTGGTTTGCTCTACTGACCGTTCTACGGCTGTGGTCCCGGTATTACTCTTTGTTGCTTTGTGGTTTATTCTACGAGCCGATCTTTTTTTATGTCTTACCTTATGTCATTTTTGTTCTTGTGTTTTCCAGTCCTTTTAGCATTGCGATTATCTCGCTTGGGGAAGAGAGAGGCCAATCTTAGTGTTTTCGTACGTTTGTTCGATTTGTGCTTGTTTGGATTTGTCGGTTTCCTCTTCCTCTTGGTGTCTGGGAAGGGCTGCGGTTTGTGACACTTTTCTCTTACCTGTTTTTTTCTTTTAGCCCTCAAGTGGAAAGCAAAACAAACAATTTGCAGCTTAGAAAACGATTACACAATTAACTTCTTTTGTTTGTCCATCCCAATATAAGCAGATCTTTTAAAGCGTCCTGTACCATTTTTTTTTCAATTGTGCTATTCACGTTCTGGAAATATGCCGAAAATCTTTTTTTTTTTTTTTTTTTTTTTTTTTTGTCAACTCAAAGATCCGTGTTTTGGTCTTTTGGTGCTTGTCGGCAGAATTGCAAAACTGGTATATGTAATATCGAGTGCGGAGCTTGCAAACGATGGCGGCGTCACACGATGCGATGGTTTAACTGCTGCCGAGTTTATCTTTATGAGACTACCGCTTCTTACACGTGTTATGACTGCTCTTCCCTTATCCAGAAAATGTAACAATCACGAAACACAACTTTCCCGAAGAAAGAAGTCAGGTAGGATCTTGATTCCACAGAATCCACATAGATAGACAGACAGATAGATAGATAGATAGATAGATAGATCAAGTCAAGTCAAGTCAAGTCAAGTAAAATTTATTTAAAGTCGGTTTGATCTGTACAACAGGTTAACACAGGGTCTGCCTAAAATAGTATTAATGATGCGTAATGTAGCGTAAAGATGCGTAATGATGTGTAATGTAGAGAAAGATGAACAATATTGCCTGAAAACGACCCTGCATCTTTGTTACTACCTGATTACTTAAATTTGGAGATATTTTTCTATAGATAATGATCAGAAGACCTTTAATAAAAACTTACAGGCATATAAGAGGGTCTGAATGGGGTTTACCGACTACTGATTAATGGCCTTATTTTTTCATTGACTACTGATTTTTGGTCTCAATTAATTGCAACTAATTTCTTGTGATGTAGAATTTAACTATTTGCCCCTCCCCATCCCCCCACCCCCCTCTCCCCCACCTCCACAAAAAAAAAAAAAAAAAAAAAAAAAAATCAATAAAAAAATTCAAAATATACTGATTATTGTAAAAAGAGCTTCACTTCATCGATTACATATTAAAGGGCTCAAATTTCAATGATTAGTGAATCCCGACCCTCATATAGCTACTGTGAAACATTCACCAAACAGAGATAAAGACATAAGGTCAATTTTAGGCAACAACTTCCATCTTTACGCTACAATGCGCATCATTACGCTACATTATGCTCCATTTAAAGAAAGACAGAAAGAGTAAAGAGAGAGAGAATGAAAGAAAATCTTGCAGATATATATTGCAGGTTTGACTGATGTTACTAGATAATTATATAGGTATATAATAAATTTTTGGCAACAACTACAAATGTCTTTGGCTTAGGAGAAACTCCTTAAAGCTAAAAAAATCCCACACCCTCTGAGTTTTGGTGGACTCCTCCGTCTTTAACCAGTGGGTTGGGGCTTGACGATATGTCTTTGGCTTGGCCCGCCGTGGTTCAACTATTGGTTTTCATTTACTCTGGCATACAGTAGAATTAGCAATGAGTACTCGTCTTTGTTTATTATAGTGATTAATTTGATTTTTATGTTTTCGCTTTGATGCATTGACTGAGTTGGGAGCCTTTATGCGAACCGAACTTTTTATGTGTTTCTGTATTAAGAGTATTGATCCATCGGGACCCAGGGTGAAGTAAGTTAGCTGTAAAAGTGCTTTAAACCCCCCGGTGGTTTACTCTACTGACCGTTCTAAGGCGGTGGTCCCGGTGTTAGTCTTACTCTTTGTTGCTTTGTGGTTTATTCTACGAGGCGATTTGTTGTATGTCTTTCCGTGTGTCATTTTGTTCTTGGGGTTTTCAGTCCTTTTAGTATTGCGATTACCTCGCTTGGGGAAGAGAGATCGAGCTTATCTTAGTGCTTTTCGTACGTTTGTTCGATTTGTGGTTGTTTGGATTTGTCGATTTCCTCTTCCTCTTAGGGTCTGGGAAGGGCTGCGTTTTGTGATTGTGGCATTCCCCGGATTATTCTCTTACTTTTTTGTATATTTGGACATACTCATTCTTGTTAATATGGGATTAAAACGGTTCAACATCAGCACACACATTGAAGATATTTCATCTAAAGATTTTGTTTGCAAATGATATGTATGTATATGCATGTGTGTTATGATAAACTTTTATAGTCATACAATATTGAATTCTCTTATTTTTTTCTAATTCAAAACATTTAATTTATAACCTTATACAACTGCAAAAAAAAAAAAAAATAAATAAATAAATAAATAAAATAAAATAAAATAAAATAAAAAAAAAACCTTCATATTTGGTGCCTGCTTGCATATACTTAATTACCTAATTAACATTACCTATTTAACTTCAACTTTAAATTAATTACTCACTCTATAGTTTGAGTCACTAATTGTCACAAAAATATCATTAGGAAATTTCTTCAAAGTGTAAAAGGATAACCCTACAGAACTCCAATTAAATAGAGCAATTTCTTCCGATACCGAGGCACCTTTTTTGGATTTGAATCTATGTATATCTTATGGTACAGTTTCCACCAAAATTTATGGTAAACGGGTCGATTTTGATTTTGATATAGTCAATTTCCCTTTTCTGGATAGCGATGTCCCCCGGCGTACCTCATATGGGGTATACACATCTCAACTTAAAAGATTCGCCAGAGCTTCTTCAAATCTTAATGACTTTAACTACCGTAATAAAGCCCTTACTGCCAAACTTCTTAGGCAGGGCTATCGTTATTTTAAACTACTTAAGGCGTTTTCGAAATTTTATCGCAGACACAGTGCCTTGTTAGAAAAATATAGCGTCAGTCTGAAAACACTTCTGCAACAAGGTATATCGGAACCCGAATTTTACGGTGACTTAGTGTACAGACTTAGAAAAATTGTAGGTAAATCTAACTTTTCGGAGCAATTCAGAAAACTTATTAACCGTTATAAAAATTGGTTATAGCCTGGATTTAATGCGGCAGACTGCATGCCTAGTTGTCAACCCAATCATTGTTGTTGGCTATGCTTCACTCTTTAATTGCACGACGGCGGTTCGGGCCTCAGACTCAATGACGGCCTCTTCGTAGAACTTTAACCAGTGGGTTGGGGCTTGACGATATGTCTTTGGCTTGGCCCGCCGTGGTTCAACTATTGGTTTTCATTTACTCTGGCATACAGTAGAATTAGCAATGAGTACTCGTCTTTGTTTATTATAGTGATTAATTTGATTTTTATGTTTTCGCTTTGATGCATTGACTGAGTTGGGAGCCTTTATGCGAACCAATTTTTTATGTATTTATGTATTAAGAGTAGCATCGGGACCCAGAGTGAAGTTAGTTAGCTGTAAAAGTGCTTTAACCCCCCCGGTAGTTTGCTCTACCGACCGTTCTAAGGCGGTGGTCCCGGTGTTAGCCTTACTCCTTGTTGCTTTGTGGTTTATTCTACGAGGCGATTTGTTGTATGTCTTACCTTATGTCATTTTGTTCTTGTGTTTTTCAGTCCTTTTAGTATTGCGATTACCTCGCTTGGGGAAGAGAGAGTTAATCTTAGTGCTTTTCGTACGTTTGTTCGGTTTGTGCTTGTTTAGATTTGTCGGTTTCCTCTTCCTCTTGGGGTCTCGGAAGGGCTGTGGTTTGTAATTGTGGCACTCCCTGGACTTTTCTCTTACTTTGTTTTTTTACATTCTTTGAGTCTATTTTAAATAGTTGAATTGAGATGTATAACACACTTACCAGATTTATGAAACAAGTTAAATGGTACCATATTATTTAATAGAATGTGATGTAAATAGGTGATTTTTAACAATAGTAAATATATAAATGCATCACAGGTTTAATTAGTAAATATATCACAGGTTTAATTTAAAAAAAAGAAAAAAAAAAAAAAACTAAGAAAAAGGGCGTTTTGTCCACCCATTGAAGGGGGTTTTGTCCACCATGAAGAGTTTTTTTGTCCACCCTGCCAAAAATGACGAAGAGGGTTTTGTCCAAAGGGGGTTTTGTCCGTACACAGATACAAGAAGCTTTAAGTACTCATGCGGTTTCTGCACAGATTCCTCTTAGAACTGTCTCATTCATGCAGATTTGAAGAGCACCCACAACCTCGCTTTTGAGCAGATATGCGATAAAAATCACAAACTATCATTTAATAAAAAGTATATTTTGAAAGCTGTAACATAATTTTGTATGAGTGTCACAGGTCGAGTTTAGTTTGATGGAATAAATTAAAACATTCTTTATTCTTGTTTATATTCTATTCTATTCCTAAACTTCATTTGAGGCCTAATCCCTATTCCTTGACCTTTCCTCCAATAGTCCCATGTCCTGATCTTTACTATTTACAATGCATGTACCGTTTAATCATTTATGGCCTTAACACTTCACCTAATATGCATGCCCGGACTTTATGCTCCAGTGCATTTGCCATTTTGAGCTTAGTGTGATAAGTTTGTACTTTTCACGTAAATCGTACATGCTAGTTTATTTTATGAAATTATTAATATAATTTCAGGTAAGAATATTTTATATCATTGGTCAATTATTGTAGAAGATTTGGTAGCTATATGAAATTGTAAACTTTGTATTTTAAAGAGCAAGACAAAGAAACATGATTTGTATTGATATTGATCTGTACTCTCTGACGTAATATTGTTTACATGTTTATTTCTATGAATTATCTTTAAAAGCTCCGGTGCTTTTAAAGATAATTTAGAGAAATACCAGGGCATTTGCCATTTTGAGCTTAGTGTGATAAGTTTGTACTTTTCACGTAAATCGTACATGCTAGTTTATTTTATGAAATTATTAATATAATTTCAGATGTGATGATCCATTACCATACTTTATTATGACGTCAGCAAATAAAGATCATGACTTTTGACCATCTTCGTGTATCTGTTTTTATCCAGTGAAAGTCGAACCGGGGAACGATGACAAATTTGGTGGCCAGTATGACACTGGATGATGGAATTATACTTCATTTCAACTACATGTACATGAAGATGATGTTGCTTAACATGGATTTATCTGTTTTTGAGGACGTCCACGTATTCTTTTTTTAATTGGAAATTCCACACACCCCCTCCCACAATCTTCTCGGATGAAAAAGTGGTGAATAAAATAAATAAGGTGTGAGATTCAACTTCTTGTGATACCGAATAACATTATACGGAAGATGAAAAGTGTCATTCAAATAGTGAAGTAAAGGAATAACATTCTACGGAAGATCAAAAGTGTCATCCAAATAGTGATGTAACGGAATAACATTCTACGGAAGATTACAAGTGTCATCCAAATAGTGATGAAACTGTTGCAAATATGGGAATAACATTCTACGGAAGATAAAAAGTGCCATCCAAATAGTGATAAAAACACTTGAAAGCTTGTGCACAAGTATTTCTTTTTGTGAAAGGAATCAGGAAAGATAACAGTTGAAAGGGAGGAATAA
This sequence comes from Anodontia alba, assembly GCA_964016985.1. Taxonomy (NCBI): domain Eukaryota; kingdom Metazoa; phylum Mollusca; class Bivalvia; order Lucinida; family Lucinidae; genus Anodontia; species Anodontia alba. The sequence goes on from OZ024821.1 coordinate 10,891,280, forward strand.
ATAATGGATAGATATTCAGAAGGGAATGTACGTGAAGAAAGGAGGTTGAGACGAGAAAGAATAAGGGAAGAACAGGAAAGACAAATGAGTTTAGCGCGTGACTTATCAAGACTAAGAGTGCAAAGGGAAAATATTGTGACAGAAAGGCAGTTAAGAAGGGCAGAAAGACAGCAAACAGGAGATCGCGCTCAGGCTTCTACTCCTCAAGAGCAAACTATGAGACTCTCAATAACAATGTCCCCCGGGCCTCGGGATTTAGGAACACAGGAGAGAAGGTCCTTAACTTTTACAGTACATTCTGCTGAGCAGCCTTTCCAGCATTCAGTTTTTGGTCCTGTATATTCTTCCACAGGAAGCTTATACGATCAGGAGATTAAGCAGGATTTAAATGAAACACTAGACTACACTGGATACCCGGATGTTTACGGACCTGGTTTTACAGACAAGGATGAAAGTGTATTTGAAAGTAAAGAGAGTGAACGGAGCTCTAATAAAGGCAGCTTCGCTAACAGTGAATGCGAATATTCCTATGATTTGGGGAGGCAAGAGGGAAAAAGGAGCCTTAGTGGAGATAGTACACTTGAAGAACAGGAAAGTGGACATAGTCATGTATTAGTTGATGAATTATTGTCAAGGAAAGGAGGTGAACTCGCGTATGAAAGGACCAGAAATAGTGAAACACAAGAAAGGATGAGAGCAGCCAGTGACGGCGAAGTTCAAAGAGTTTTAAAAGAGAGAATAAAAGTAGAGAAAGAGCTGGAAATGTAGGACGATCCCTACAGAAAATCAGAAAGCGATGCACAGTCCAGAGGATATAGGTACCATCAGACAGACATATCAAAGGACAATGAAGGAAGGAGAAAAATAGATGCTAGAAGGCAGTTTAAAACTGAGCAGCCTTATGGAGATACAAATCAACGTGGTCAGCAGTCAATGTCGTTAAGAAGACATTATGCTGAAAATGAGACAGGTTTTGGAGAATGTTATCCAGTGGAAAGAGAGCTTTTTAGGAGAGAAAAGAGAGAGCCAGATGTTATAAACACTAGGAGAGATGGACAAAGCAGTGGTAATATGTTGGAAATAGTGGACAATGAAATAGAATTTCTTGATATGAAATTAAAGCAGATGAGGAAAAATAGTGAAAGGTTGAAACAGGAAATGGAAGAGAAAGTAACTGTTGGAGAAAAATGGAGACATAGAACAGAAATGTTACCTGAAAATATAAGTAGAAGGAAGAACAAGTTTGTACAAAGGCCGATAGAAAGAGGATCGTACGAAAGGAACTATACACTTAGAAAGCATAGCAAAGTACCAAGAGCGTCTCTTATAAACGAATTAGAAAGTGGAATATTACCACAAACAGAAATAGAAACAGACAAAACAGGGTACAGGAGAGAATATCGACCAAAACGGGAAGATATTACCGAGAGAAGAGATAATGAAGCAAAATATTGTGTAGATTATTTACCAGGAGCAGACAGAAGAGCCAAAATAGAGGAAGATGTTTTACCTTTTATAACTAGACAAAGGAGTGAAGCGAAAGGAAGTTATTGGATTTATGACAGTAGTCAAAACAGACAGGGAGATAGAGAACAGGCAGTCATGTCTACTAGACAGTTTTCGCCACAGACAAAAGTTAAGCAAAGGGATTATAATGAGAGAAATAGGAGGGAAGAATATGAATATACAACTGAAATAACTCGACAGACAGCTGAGAAAAAGTTGGAAAAATTACAGATGCAGAAAAAGCGGATTAGGGCTATGAAAGAAAGAGAGGAAGAAATGAAACAGAACGAGATAGAACTTGATAGAAGGGAGAGACAGCTGAGATTTCAAGCTGACGTTAAAAGTGAATTGGAAGATATTGATCCATTGGAGGAAGAATTAGCACGTAGAGAGAAAGAATTGGAGGAAAAGATGAAGAAACTGAGATTAAGAGAAGAGAAAATAATTAATGCTGAATCCAGTAGGAGAGACAAATCATGCTCTGAAGAATAGAATGCAGTAATTGAATTTGAAAGTCAGAAGAAAGCAACAGAATCAACAGGTACTTCAAACAGTACATCAGTAAAGGACGTACCTACTGAGCAAAACAGTAGTAAGATAATAGTTACAGGAATGGAAACTTCTCTGCAAGACAAGATAATATACTTTCCGAGAGAAAAGGAAATAAAGAATGAATCAAAGCGTAAAGATAACTTAGGCTTTGAAAACACTAAGGAAACAACTGAAAGAAAACCACAATTAGAGCAGATTAAATTTGCAAGTGAAAAGAAACCGACAGAAGCATCAGACACTACAAAAACTACCCCAGCAAAGAGTGTAACAATTGACCAGAAAATAAGTAAAACAATAGACAGAGGAACGGAAACTTTACTACCAGAGAAGACAACATTCTTCCCGAAATTCTCAACATTTTCGGGAGAGGATCAGAAACAGAGAAAAGAGAGTAGCTTCGAAGAATGGAAGTATGAGGTCATGTGCTGTATAAAGGAAGGTGTGCACCCCTAGCAAGCAATTGCACAGGCGATACGGAAATCGTTGACTGGGAAAGACAAACAGGTGTTGATTAATTCTGGTACCACTGCTAATATCGATGAGATCATGAAGAAATTGGAAAGGGTATTTGGAAATGTTGCGAGCGGAGAAAGCATGATGCAGGAGTTTTATACAGCAACTCAAGGACAAACAGAGAACGCTGTTGCATGGGGACTGCGGCTAGAGGAGATAATGAAACTCGCTGTTGACAAAGGACATGTGAAAGCAGAATCAACAAATAAAATGCTAAAGAATAGGTTTTGGAAGGGACTGAGAAGTGAACGGCTGAAAAATGCAACAAGGATACACTTCTTCAACACAGATGAATATCAAGAATTGTTGAGTCGTGTACGAGAGGAGGAAAATGAAATGAAGTTAAACGCAGGAGTCCAGCACCAACCAGTCAACACAAACGTCAGCATTTCAAAAGATAGAAGAGAAACACATGAAACATCAAAGCTAGACTTGCTTTATGACAAGTTAACAGAAATGGAAGAAGATATGAAAGAACTTAAGAAGAAATCGGAGTGGCAAGCAAGACCTCCTAGACCTTATGGACAATACGGGAGACGGCAAAGCTACGACAGAAATAGGACTAATAAAAAGAAAGAAACTGAAGCTACAGCTAGAAAGGAAACAGAAGTCAAACAAGATGATTTAAACTCCTAGGCGTCTCCGTCGCGGGGCAGACTGGGGACAAACGCCATCAAAGCCCTAATATATCATTTCCATTTAAGAAAGTAGTAGGAAGGAGAAATGAATCGACAGTGATAATTAACGGATTAAAAACTTTAGCGTTGGTTGACAGTGGTTCCGAAATAACGACCGTGTCAGATGAGTTTTATAAGGAAATGATTCCACAGCCATATTTACATCCTATGGAAGAATTTAAGATACAGGGAGCTAGTGGCAACACCATTCCGTATTCAGGTGTCATTTTGTGTGAAATACAAGCACCATGTCTTGGACAGAAGGTAGTGGAGGTTGGCGCTTTTGTTGTACCAGCAACTGATTACAGCTTAGATGTTCCTGTTATCGTTGGTACAAACGCCATCGATCAATTGAAGGAGATTTGTAAAAACAGAGAAGAAGCACAGATACCTGAAGCATGGACAAATGCATTCATTTCCTTACAAAGGAGCAACGTTGGGGTCGTTAAGTCAACTAACAAAACAGACATGATAATTCAGCCTATGGAAACAGTGACTGTATCAGGAATAGTGAGGAAGAAAGACAACGTAGAGTCAGCTATTATGGAACAAACTGAGGGCGCAACAAACCGACTTGGCGTTTGTCCCCGGGTTGTTTCGCTGGAAAAACCTGGAAATTACCAGAGAGTTCAAGTTAGACTCTTCAACATCTCAGCAAAGGTGGTCAACATCAAGCCGAAATCTGACCTATGTGAGCTACATGAAGTAAAAGTCCTGAGAAGCGTCGACCCAATTACACAAAAGGAAGAAACAGTCAATATTAATCAACAACAAGTCAAGAATAAAGAGGATTTCACAGATGACAAGGAGTTTTTGAAGAAATTAGATCTTGAATCATCAAATATCACATCAGCTCAGAAAGAGAAAGTTGCAGAATGTTTACTGAAATGGAAACACATTTTCTCAAAAGGAATAACGGACCTAGGCAACTGTGACTTAGTCAAACACGAAATCAAAATGAAAGATGACACGCCATTTAAAGAACCCCACCGCAGAATCCCTCCAGCCGTATTCCAGGAAGTTCGTGAACATTTGAAAGAGATGCTGGAGGCAGGTGCAATACGACCGAGCACTAGTCCCTTTTCCTCGAATGTTGTAATTGTCAGAAAAAAAGACGGTTCGATTCGATTCTGCGTTGACTTCAGAAAGTTGAATAGCAGGACTATCACAGATGCGTATGCTACATCTCCTTGCTGGTGCAAAATATTTCACAAAATTGGACTTGCACAGCGGTTACTGGCAGGTGGAGATCAAAGAGGAGGATAAACAGATGACCGCATTTCAAGTAGGAACAATGGGCTTTTATGAGTTCAACAGGATGCCCTTTAGCTTGTGCAATGCTCCAGCGACCTTCCAGAGATTGATGGAGCGTTGTATTGGTGAGGTCAACTTGAGAGATTGCCTCATCTATCTCGACGACATCATAATCTTCTCGTCGACAGTCGAACAACATTTGGAGCGACTCGAAGCAGTTTTCAAACGCCTTGCCCAGCATAACTTGAAACTTAAAGCCTCAAAATGTGAGTTCTTGCGATCCAGAGTCACGTACTTGGGACATGTAGTATCCGAAGATGGAATCGAGACAGACCAAGAAAAGACAGAGGCCGTCAAGAACTGGCCTGTACCTACATCTGTGAAGGACGTTCGCGCTTATCTGGGATTCACCGGATACTACAGAAAATTTATCAAGAACTATGCAAGAATAGCGAGACCACTCAATGATCTCCTTGTCGGCCAGTGCACCAACAAAAAAGAAAAGAAACCAGGGACAAAACTGAAGAAAGTTCCTTTCTCCTGGACCAGCAAAGAGCAAACTGCAGTCGAAACGCTGAAGGAAAAAACTCATGAGTCCACCAATTCTTGCGTATGCCGACTACACCTTGCCGTTTAAGCTCCATACGGATGCATCTACTACAGGACTGGGAGCTGTTCTCTACCAGAATCATAATGGAGAAGAACAAGTAGTTGCCTACGCCAGCAGGAGCCTCAAGCCGTCAGAAAAGAATTACCCTGCTCACAAGCTGGAATTCCTTGCTCTCAAGTGGGCCGTTACAGAGAAGTTTCACGACTATCTGTACGGTGCCACGTTTGAGGTGGTGACGGACAACAATCCACTGACGTATGTCTTCTCCACTGCTAAACTGGACGCCACAGGACAACGCTGGTTGGCCGAGCTGTCAAATTACAACTGCAAGATCAGTTATCGCAGTGGAAACAACAACGCAGATGCTGACGGACTGTCTAGGAAGCAGGAGAATACCACTACGATATTCCCAGAGGTCCTCAAGGCCATAAGTAACACCATGATGGTAGAAAGAGTCCCCTTGGCTGAGATTACTATGCATCCCGATGGCGAGCTTGAGACAGATGAAGAAGTACCTAGTGAACTACTAGAAGGGACGGCCTTGTCAGCACAGGATTGGCGGAAAGCACAAGCATCTGATGCCAACATAAACTGCATAATGGATTATGTGCTCACAGGTAAAAAGCCTACAACAACACAGGCTGAAGAAAATGGGGTCGATCATAGATATCTGGCAAACTGGGAGAAATTTAAGTTAAGAGATGGTGTCCTCTATCGGACCTCAGATATCAGAGGAGAGACTGTGGAACAACTTGTGTTGCCAGCGTCTATGAGAGAAACCATTGTCCGCGCATATCACGATGATCTTGGTCATCAAGGCCGTGATAGGACCATATCACTCATCAAACAACGATTTTACTGGCCTGGTATGAACAGCTTCATCGGAAACCATGTAACATTGTGTGGAAGGTGTATTCGAAGGAAGACTGCTCCTTTAAAAGCCGCAGAGATGGTCAACATTTCATCAACAGCCCCCATGGAGTTGGTCTGCATCGATTATCTTACCTTCGAAAGATCAAAGGGGGGATACGAAAATATACTGGTAATAACAGACCATTTCAGCCGTTTTGCACAAGCAGTACCAACGAGAAACCAGACCGCCCATACAACAGCACGGGTCCTTTTCGAAAACTACTTTGTGCACTACGGTTTTCCTGCCAAACTTCATAGTGACAAAGGGGCTAATTTCGAATCTAAGATCATCAAGAAACTATGCAAACTAGCCGGCATCACCAAGTCAAGGACCACTCCCTATCATCCCATGGGGAATGGGATGGTAGAACGCTTCAACAAGACTCTCCTCAATATGCTTGGAACGTTGCCAGAAGATAAGAAGGGATACTGGGCAGCCCATGTGTCTACACTGACCCATGCTTACAATGCGGCTATTCAGCACGGGCTTTTCTCCTTACTTCCTTATGTTTGGTCGACATCCACGCCTCGCTGTAGATGCCTTCCTTGGTTTGGAGAATGAAGGTCGGAAGACTCACAAAGAGTATGTCGACAAACTCAAGGACAGACTGAAGTATTCGTACAAGAAAGCCACAGAGGAGGCGAAAAAGAAAGGGATCAAGTACAAGCATTATTACGACCAGAAAGTGAGAGATGCAACACTGAAAGAAGGAGATAGAGTGCTAGTGAAGAAGGTAGGATTCCAAGGCAAGCACAAATTGGCCGACATATGGGAACCATGTACATATGTAGTTCTGAGCCAACCAATGCCTGATATTCCTGTTTTTAACGTACAGAAGGAAGGAAGTACTTCTAAACCTAGGCTGTTACATCGTAATATGTTATTGCCGTTTTACGGCATACCCGTACCTGAAGATAGTGATACAGAGGACGACACGAATAAACAGCCTGAGGTGTTAGATGAAGAGGAAGAATCGACTGATTCTAGTTCTTCAGAGGGAGATAGCGATAGCTCTTTACCAGCCGTCAGAGAAGTAGATCCTGCTAGAAGAAGGCAACCGCGTAGAGGAAGACATGCACAACACTCTGACAAGCCTCATAGTAGAGAAGCTATAACTCAGCGAGGGGCCCAGCGTGCAAAAAGACCAAAAAGAAAGAGAAGACCACCAGTTTGGATGCAGTCTAGTGATTGGCAGATAGGACACCGGCCATATATGTTAGATGGAAGACAATTTACCGTGGACAACAGGCAATTAACATCAGGCGATGGACCATTCACCATAACAGTAAGACCCGAAGATGTTGTAGAACTTTGAAGATGTTGAAGAGGTATAGAGAAATAGTTGTCAAATGTAAGTACAGAGGATAGTTGTCAAAGATAAGTATAGAATATTGTTATAAAAATAGGAACATAGTATAGTTGACAAAGGTAAGGACAGTGTTTGTTTTTTTTTTTCATTTTTATCGAATCATTATTATCATCGGTATCTTCATCGTTATTATCATCCTCGTCGTTTTGTGTCATCATCATCGTCGTCGTCGTCGTTTTCATCCTCGTCGTCAAGTGTCATCACATCATCATCATCATCGTAGTCATAGCCTTCATCCTTGCTGTCATGTCCGTCATCGTAGTCATTATCGTCATCATCATCGTCATCGTCGATGTCATCCTCGTCGTCATCATCATCATCATTATCGTCGTCGTCATCATCCTCGTCATCATGTACATCACCACCATTATCATCGTCGTCGTCATCCTCGTCGACATGTACATCATCATCAGCAGCAGCAGCAGCTGCATTATCATCATTATCATTATCGCCGTCGTCATTATCCTCGTCATCATGGACGTCATCACCACCATTATCGTCATCGTCGTCATCCTCGTCGACATGTACATCATCAGCATCATCATCAGCAGCTGCATTATCATCATCATCATATTCCTTTTAATTTTATTGATTTGATATTGTCATCATATCGCTACCAATGTATGTTTTTTTTTATTATTATCTGTTTCCAGAATGTCCTCATTCTATGGAATGTCTTCAGTAATTGAGAACTCAGTTGTTTAATATTTCAAGAACCTGCATTGAATATTATTAAAGAATCCTATAATCAGCGATGTGACTGGCTGTACATATTATTGTATGAATTTCATTAAACTATGTCATTCATGTATTGTTATGTTGCTGTTATTTTGTAAATGTCGGGGCGACATTTTATTAAGCGGGGAAGAGTGTCACAGGTCGAGTTTAGTTTGATGGAATAAATTAAAACATTCTTTATTCTTGTTTATATTCTATTCTATTCCTAAACTTCATTTGCGACCTAATCCCTATTCCTTAACCTTTCCTCCAATAGTCCCATGTCCTGATCTTTACTACTTACAATGCATGTACCGTTTAATCATTTATGGCCTTAACACTTCACCTAATATGCATGCCCGGACTTTATGCTCCAGTGCATTTGTCATTTTGAGCTTAGTGTGATAAGTTTGTACTTTTCACGTAAATCGTACATGCTAGTTTATTTTATGAAATTATTAATATAATTTCAGGTAAGAATATTTTATATCATTGGTCAATTATTGTAGAAGATTTGGTAGCTATATGAAATTGTAAACTTTGTATTTTAAAGAGTTAGGACACTGCAAGACAAAGAAACATGATTTGTATTGATATTGATCTGTACTCTCTGACGTAATATTGTTTACATGTTTATTTCTATGAATTATCTTTAAAAGCTCCGGTGCTTTTAAAGATAATTTAGAGAAATACCAGGGCATTTGCCATTTTGAGCTTAGTGTGATAAGTTTGTACTTTTCACGTAAATTGTACATGCTAGTTTATTTTATGAAATTATTAATATAATTTCAGATGTGATGATCCATTACCATACTTTATTATGACGTCAGCAAATAAAGATCATGACTTTTGACCATCTTCGTGTATCTGTTTTTATCCAGTGAAAGTCGAACCGGGGAACGGTGACATGAGCATGTTATTCAAAATTGGATAAGCTTGGGCATTAAGATGCTGGTCTTCTTCTTGTTCGTCTGTCATTACTGACAATGATTAATCCTAATCAACCGTGTGATGTGTTATTATTTGTGTGTTCTAAGATGGCTGATGAGACCAATCTTAGCTCTAAACTGCCTGTTGCAGATAGAACAAGAGAGGTCTGAGGAAGAAAGCTCTGTTGGTGATGCCTTAGCTCTGGCTTTCCGCTGTGGACGTTTCTGCTCGGTTTCGCTGATTCTTTTTGCTTCGTATTCACCAGCTCCCCTTTTTATGAGGCCTCGCCACTTTGTACGATCTTGTGCAATCTGTTCCCATGACTCTGTTGGTATGTTGAAGTCTTTAAGGGAGGCTTTGAGGGTGTCCTTGTATCGCTTCTTCTGACCACCATGGGAGCGTTTTCCTACTTGAAGTTCTCCATAGAGGATTTCTTTGGCAAACGTTCATCAGGCATTCTGATAACATGGCCTGTCCATCTTAACTGTGCCAGTTTCAGAAGAGTATATATGCTCTGCATCCCTGACCTTTTCAGGACTTCTGTGCCTGGAATCCTGTCTTGCCACTTGATCTTTAGAAGTTTTCTAAGACAGCTTGTATGGAAGTGGTTCAGTCTTTTGGCATGCCGTTAGTAAACTGTCCAAGTTTCGCATGCGCATAATAGTGTTGGCAGCATTACCGATCTATATACTTTCAGCTTTGTGTCAAGTCTGATTCCACTTCAGTCCCAAATACTTCCACGTAGCCGGCCAAATGCTGCACTAGTTTTGGCAATTCTAGCATTGACTTCATCATCAATGTGCACAACTCTAGACAATGTGCTTCCAAGGTAGGTGAACGTGTCTACCACTTGCAGTCGTTGACCTTTCACTGTGATGGTAGGCGCCTTGTAAGGCTTTCCAGGTGCTGGCTGATACACTACCTCAATCTTTTTGATGCTGACTGTGAGATCATAGCTGTCACATGAATCAGATACTTGATCCACACCTTTTTGTATTTTCTCTTCTGTTGGAGCACCCTTTGCCATGTCATCAGCAAAGAGGAACTCGTCTAGCACCCCTGTCTGAACCTTAGATTTAGCTTGCAACCTTCTTAGGTTGAAAAGTTTTCCATCAAAGCGATACCTAATAGATATACCATTGTCACCATCTTGGAAAGCATCTTTAAGCATGGCAGAAAACATCATGCTGAACAGTGTTGAAGCTAGTACACAGCCTTGCTTAACTCCATTTGTCACAGGAAATGGATCAGAAAACTCACCATCATTTTGGACCCTTGCAAGCATACCATCATGGAACTGCCGTACCATTGCTATGAATTTGGCAGGACAACCAAACTTTGCCATGATTTTCCAAAGTCCCTAACGACTGACTGTGTCAAATGCTTTGGTAAGGTCGACAAAGGTCATGTAGAGGTCCACATTCTGTTCCTGGCATTTTTCTTGAAGCTGTCGTGCTGTGAAGATCATGTCTATCGTTCCTCTGTTTTTTCTGAATCCACACTGGCTTTCTGGTAGAAGCCCTGACTGTTCCAGGTGTTCATTCAATCGGTTCAGTAGGACCCTAGCAAGAATCTTTCCAGCAATTGACAATAAAGAGATGCCTCGATGATTGTCACAGACGTGAGGATTCCCTTTCCTTTTGAATAGGTGGATAATTGTTGCATCTTTGAATTCTTGAGGGATGGCTTCTTTTCTCCACATAATGTGAAATAACTCTGTCAGTTTCTCTGCAACTGGAGGACTTCCTGCTTTATAGATCTCTGCAGGTATTGCATCTGATCCTGGAGCCTTGCCAGATGACAGGAGTTTTATTGCTTTCACTGTTTCAGAGACGTTTGGGAGCTAATCAAGCAGCGGATTACATTCCACCTGTGGTAGTCTGTTGATAGCTTCATCATTGATAGATATTGGCATATTAAGGACACCATCAATGTGTTCAGCCCATCTTTTCAAGATATCTTCTTTATCAGTCAGAATACTAGTTCCATCTGCACTAAGGAGTGGGTGGTTCCTGAGCTATGGGGACCATATACTATCTTGAGTGCATCAAAGAACTTTTTCATGACCTTTCTGTCTGCAAAGGACTGGATTTCATCAGCCTTTTTTCTCAGCCAGGAGTCTTGCATGTCTCTGAGCCTCGTCTGAACTGTCTTGCATATGTTTGAATAGGCAGTCTTGCTAGATACTGAGCTGGTATTTCTGAGGTAAGCCTTGTGTTTTTGGTGTTTCTCTTCAAGGAGTCCCTGAATTTCTTTGTCATTCTCATCAAACCAATCTTGGTGTTTGCGAGATACTGGTCCTAGGGAATCCATTGCTGAAGAGTGAACGGTGTCCCTGAAGACTGTCCAGCTCTCATCTACATCTTCTGAACTGTGTTCCAGTGCATCTAAACGGCTGCAGAGATCGTTGACGAATGCTTGCCTCTTGCTGTCTTGTTTCAGCTTGGAGACATCTAATTTCTTTGGCACCTTCTTGCCTTGTGGTCGTCGTACATGCTGAATGCGCAGGTCGAGTTTGCTGACAATAAGCCTGTGATCTGTCCAACAGTCTGCACCACACATAGTTTTAGTCACTCTGTCATCCTATCTGTCCTTCCTTCGCACTATGACAAAGTCAGTGAGATGCCAGTGTTTGGAGCGAGGGTGCATCCATGTTTCTTTCTGCGAGTTGGTAGACGGAAGACTGTGTTGGTGATCAGTAATTCATGCTCTGCACACTTCCTTAAAAGGAGGAGTCCATTGCTGTGTGAACTTCCCTGCACCTTCAGATCCAATCACTCCTTCCCAGGTCTGGTGGTCTGTGCCCTCTCTGGCATTGAAATCCCCGAGGAGGATGAGTTTGTCTGTCCGGGGTGCTGCAGAAATCACAGAATCCAAATCATCATAGAACTTATCTTTAACCTCATCTGGTCATTGTGGGTGCATAGGCACTTACAATTGTTGCATGCCTCTTGCCAGATAAGGGAAGTCTCAGCGTCATCAGGCGGTCATTTATACCTTTGAGAAGTCCTGAAAGCTTGCTGACGAGGTGTGACTTGGGCATTAAGATGCTGGTAATAGAAGAGAATGAACTCAAAAATATTGTTCCCTGCATGGGTATGAGCCCAATGTTACTTAGCATTTTACAAAATCGAAAATGCGCATCATTTATAGTTGCAAAGTATCCAAGGTTTGTTAAGAAGACAGTAAAGGCTCTGTTCAAACTGCTGACGTGCAGTCAGATCCGAGTCTTCAGTTGGTCTCACGCGCGACTTATTAAAACTGCTGGTTGTACGAAAATGGATGATGGTATGTAAATAGTCTGTTTAATAATAATAATAATAATAATAATAATTTCTTTTTGTTAACCTTTCTTTCTTTCTTTCTATCTTTCTTTCTTTCTTTAAATGGGACGTAATGATGCATAATGTCGTGTACTTATGCAAAAAAAGTAAGGAAAAAAGTCCAGGGAGTGTCACAATCATAAACCGCAGCCCTTCCCAGACACCAAGAGGAAACAGACAAAACCCAAACAAGCGCAAATCGAACAAACGTACGAAGAGCACCAGGATTAGCTCTCTCTTCCCCAAGCGAGGTAATCGCAATGCTAAAAGGACTCTGAAAAACACAAGAACAAAATAGCACAAGGTAAGACATAAAACAAATCGCCTCGTAGAATAAACCACAAAGCAACAAAGAGTAAGACTAACACCGAGATCACCGCCTTAGAAGGGTCAGTAGAATAAACCACTGCGGGGTTGGAGGTGGGGGGGGGGGGGGAGTGGGGTTTAAAGGACTTTTACAGCTAGGCAACTTCACCCTGGGTCCCGATGCTACTCTTAATACAGAAATGCATAAAAATTCGGTTCGCATAAACATGATAAAGGCTCCCAACCCAGTCAATGCATCAAAGCGAAAACATAAAAGTAGTTATGGTCATGGTCCAAAGCCGTAATCCAAACTCATAAATCCATAAACGAATGACGAATCAGAATGTTCAGACCAACAGACATGGACCCCAGAACAAAGGGTGTAATCAGGCGTCCGCGCATAGTAAGCATTACTTGGTAAGCAAGCTTCGCCCACCATGCCCATAGACCTTAAATGAAGGAAATATCGGTAGAAGCGTATATCCGGGATTTGGGAAGTCTACTTAAATCAAATTAATCACAATAATAAACAAAGACGAGTACTCATGGCTAATTCTACTGTATGCCAGAGTAAATGAAAGCCAATAGTTGAACCACGGCTGGATGTATGGCAAATAGAGTAGATCCTGACCAGACGCCATGTTCTGCAGCATCTGATTTGGGTTAACTTTGTTTGCAAAGGCCTTTTCTATGCTAACAAGTGAATTTAATAAGGTACCGGTCTGTTAAATTATTTTAAAATTTGTGTTTTGCAATAATTGTTTATAGTCCACAGACACACTTAGATGCACTACTGTTTCTTTTTCCTGCCAGTGTCTTGAAAGAATCTGTTTTTTCTTAATCACAGCATAAAAATAACTTACAACAAGTAGAAAAAAGGAATATTAATACAGAGGCGCATGTATAAAAGAACATAAATTTAGAGCATGCAGGAAAACATGTAAAGATATACTGCTGTTGAAAACAAAACAAAAAACAAAAACACACACATTTAGAAATATTACAAAGCAACAGCTCAACAAAGCAAACATTAGATATAGGCAGGTAAGCACTGGAAGCAGCCAGAAAGCAAAGCTAGCGGGCAAAAACATTGCCGCCAAAGGGCACACCTGCACTGTGCTCCACTCCATCTCTAAATAAAGGACATATAAATTGCCGAACCCTGTTATCTTTCTGGCCTCTTCGGGGAATGAATTCCAGAGCTTCGCTGCCTGGAACTGGAAACTGTTTTGCGCAAACCTGACTGTGTTTGACGTTGGGCCTTCTAATGAACTGGAAAAAGGGTAAGAGAAAAGTCCAGGGAGTGCCACACAAACGCATCCCTTCCCAGACATCAAGGGGAAGAAGAAACCGACAAACCCAAACAAGCACAAATCGATCAAACATAAGAAAAGCAATAAGATTAGCTCTCTCTTCCCCATGCGTGGTAATCGCAATGCTATAAGGACTGAAAAACACAAGAACAAAATGGCACAAGGTAGGACATACAACAAATCGCCTCGCAGAATAAACCACAAAGCACCAAAGAGTAAGACTAGCACCGGGACCACCGCCCGGGGATTTAAAGCACTTTTACAGCTAGCCAACTTCGACCTGGGTCCCGATGCTACTCTTAATACAGAAACACATAAAAATTCGGTTCGCATAAAGGCTCCCAACTCAGTCCATGCATCAAAATGAAAACATAACAATCAAATTAATCACTATAATAAACAAAGACGAGTACTCATGGCTTATTCTACTGTATGCCAGAGTAAATGAAAACCAATAGTTAAACCACGGCGGGCCAAGTCAAAGTTTTACGAAGAGGCCGTCCTTGAGTCTGAGGACCGAACCGCCGTCGTGCAATTAAAGAGTGAAGCATACCCATAAACAATGATTGGGTTGACGACTAGACATGCAGTCTGCCGCATAATATCCAGGCTATAGCCAATTCTTTTATAACGATTAATAAGTTTTCTGAATTGCTCCGAAAAGTTAGATTTACCTACATTTTTTTTAAAAATCTGTACACTAAGTCACCGTAAAATTCTGGTTCCGATATACATTGTTGCAGAAGTGTTTTCAGACTGACCAGAGATTGTGTGAGTAATTTTTTATATAGATAAATAACCACTTAAGATGGAGGTATACCCTGCATAATTTTGAATTTATCAATAGCTAGGTTTCTAATAGATAGATAGATAGATAGATAGATAGATCCGTAATTATGAAGAAAAAACATTTGATTATTTGAATGTAGGAAAGTAAGTCATTGGAAAAAAGTCACGGAAAAAGTCACAGTTTTGGGTAGGAAAAAAGTCAAGGAAGAAAAGTCACAGAATTGGTTTAAATCTTGTTTTTCTTAGTGTTTCATGAGTTACTGGTTTATAGGTACATGTACAATTCAAAAGTGTTGATAATGACGAACGAGTTTTCGCTTTTTTATTTTGAAAATAAAGTCCACAAGCAAATAACAGAACGTCATCAATGACAGTTTATTTTAAGTATTAGCTAATCTTCACGCCTTTGAGCCATTTATAAACACTAAACTAATTGACATTACACTACTATATCTTTAAGTGTGTGTGTGTGTGTGTGTGTGTGTGTGTGTGTGTGTGTGTGTGTGTGTTTCACCCCTGTAGATCAGGTACATTCATCAGGAAAATTGATAATGCCCAAAATTTATTGACAACAGCCTTTTTAAGTGAGAGATTTCTATATATTATTATTTGTGACTTTTTCTATTACTTTTTTTTTTCCTGCAACTTTCTTTCCGACCACCGATTATTTTGTTATGTTCAGTTCCGTTGATATTGCGTAAGTCCTAAACGAAGTATCCATCAGGCACTCAGATGAAAAAAAAAACAAACAAAAACGAAGCAGAAAACAATGATTATTTATTCTCTTGATCATTATCGATATTGCGTGAGTCCTAATGATTATAATACAGTGATAACAGTGCTCCAAACACATACTCCGCTCCAAAATTAGAATATGCCTACTATTAGGTGAGCTTGTAATTTATCCCCCCAATAAAATAGTCCGCCGATCATGGTATCCGGCTTCCAAGATCAGACCCGACAATAGATGTAATGCGGCGGGTCCAAATGATTTCCTGCAGACTGCATGACGGGAAGACGTGTTGTCCACGCTGAAACATGAAACAAAATATTGATCTTGATACATTTTTTGATAATAATTAGGTCTTAACCATGGAGGTTGATTTCGTGTCAGAAGTAGACAGGAAGTTCTTTGCCAATAATCTTCTCTCAAATGAAGATATAGGTTAATAATTTGCAGATTTGTTATTTTTTTCACTTAAAACGTTGAGCAGGAACAAAAACAAACACCCCACCTACTCGGTTTTCGCCATATTTCAGAGTCTTTGTTTTGTTTGTTTGTTTTTATTGCATGGCACTTTATCAGAGATAATTTACAAACATTTGACAGTGCAAAACCATTTACCATATCTACCGATTCGTAGAAATACCGGAACACACTCAAAAAAGGTTTTTTTTTTTTTTTTTTTTTTTTTTTTTGCTTAATAAATAGATTTTTCGGGGACTATGTGATCCGTTTATACATTCTATGTCTCATTTTGATCATTTGTAAGGCCCTACTTGTAACACGTGAACATACTTTATAAACCTTAGCTCAGTTAAGCATCAAATAATTAATATTATTATATGGACGTGTGATCCGGTAAATTTTTATCATGATGTTTGGTATTAAAAAGTTATTAACCATAATAAATATTATGATGGTGATAAATTTTATAATAATGGGTGTTAGCTTGCATTAAACCTCTTAAGCGAATATTAATGATGAAAGTGAACAATATATTGACATAAGACATTACAAATACATTATCATAAAGGCAGGGTTCTCGGGGACGCAGAATCCTGCGTCCCGGGATGCATAAATCAGGGTCCTGACTCCTAAAAATTCCAGAAGCCGAGTCCGCCGGACGCATGTTTTTTTCCTGTGAGATGACTACTAATTATGATCGGATTATTTGACTGAAGTCTAAAGTCCGCCACGTGTTATACATACCGTCGGTAGTATCTTAAAAGAACGGTAGTAATCCGCCGCATGCTTTTCACACCTGCGACAGTACCATTATTTGCTAAGCAAGCGGCAGTTAAACAGGTGTTGGCAGTTCACACTTCAGCGATCCAGCAATTAAAGCATGCGACCGACATCGATATGCGACCCCTTCCCTCATTGTGTATTGTCTGCATTTACCGACTGATTCATCCAAAATGCACACCGGGTGACATGCTTTCATCCCTTTAGGCTGGTGTTTTTTGTTTTGTTGTTATTAATTGATCATTTTTTTTCCATTTCAAAAATTTTCGGACGCTGAATTTTCGGCACTAACATCAAAAACATCAGAATACTTTTTTTCTGTTAAAAGATAACAAGCGACCAGAAAAATAGTACCTTATCGCTTTGCGAGATATCAGTCTGCGCCGAGGTCTGCGCATCAAAACGGTTATTACTGTTTGACACTAAAAATAAATAAATAAATAAGTAAAAAATATTTTCCAAGTCCCATCGAATCTATCCTGTAACCCTGTGAAGTATAATGCACCCTCAAATGCACCCCGGAGGATAGTATACAGTTTTTGACTGTTCTAGTATAAGTTACATTTTCCATTGCTCCCGAATGAAAAAAAGCGCGTGCTCGTAACGGTAGCGCATGCTCGTAACGGTAGCGTCATTTGACAGCGTGGCGGGAAACCGTTTTGGGAGAAAAACGAACTATTACTATGTTGCATTATAGAGCATTTTCTTCGCAGACATGCATATGAAAACAGACACATATTAAAATAGAACTAAATTATCAAGGCTTTTTCGGCAAATGAAATCAGTAGATCGAATGTTCAGCTGGTAAGGAAGACCCGGACATTTTTTCGTAGCTTGTATTGACCGCAGCACGGTGCAAATGTAAACATTGAAATAACGTTTTGCGGGAAGCTCAACAGAGGTGTCCATGATCAGAAGGTGCCAATATCTTGCATATATAAGTTTGCGATAGCATATAACGGAGCTTTAATTGGTTTTGATTAAAGTACGTTTCACTTATAATATCCATAACACTCAAGATCACTCATGCAGACAGCAACCATCCAAACTTTTTTTGGTTGGGATGGGGTATTGAATTTATCGAAAAGCAATGAAAGAGGGGTGTCATTGGGAGGATTAGTTCACATTTCTTCAGAAATAACCTCGAATCTTTTGCTACATTAACCATAAAATAATAATAATATCTGCTTTACTTGCAGCACATGACGGAATAGTTCAAGTATTGTTACCTATGAAATAAAAAGCTAAAAACATTGACTGCATTACTTTATTAAATATTAAAAGTGCGACTATCGTTACCATGGAAGTAAAATAGGTTAGGATTGTCATCCTTAGTTCTGGGCCAGCTCCTTTGAATTAATTAACATCAGAATGTGTGATAATGACTACCAGTTGGTTACACGCATTGCTCGGACTAACACATAAAGCAGAGACCAAAATCAGTTGAAAACACACACACACACACACACACACACACACACACACACACACACACACACACACACACACACACACACACACACAAGTATGTGAAAATAAGGAAACTGATTCTCCATCGGGTATTTATAAACTGAAGTTACTGGGGCCATGCTCACTAGTAAAGGAGACTCATGAAAAAAATGGGACTCCTATTTTTTTTGGGAGTGGGACTCCTACTTTTTGGCTGGGTCTCCTACTTTTTATAAAAAGGGAGTCCCGGACTCCTACTTTTAAAATCCTAGTGAGAACCCTGATAAAGGTACGGGAACACATTCTTATAGAACACTGGAATGAGGCTAATTTATTGTATGCTAAGATCAAATTTATTAATAACAACATCCGACACACAAAAAGACAGTAATGAAGTTATAAACACGATCTTCAGTAATATAAAATGAAAAAAAAAATAAAGTGTGTTCCGGTAATTACCATTGTGTTTCGGTGTGTTCCGGTATTTCTGTGAAACCCCATATCTACCTGTGCCTAAAGTTTATTTGATATTTGTTTTTATAAAAAAAAACAATAACAAAAAAAAAACAACAAAAAAAAAAACATTCCCCATACTGCCACCATGTGATAAAAATGATTGCAAATTATGCAAAACACCATAGGGTAGGTACAGTACAGCTCAGGTGGTTTTTCAAAATCTCCCCCCCTCCCCCCGAACCGTTGGGGTTGATTTTTTAGCCCACCGCGGATCTTCCTGATACCCCACTCCAATTCCCGCCGCAAAGGATTTTTCATCCACCGCGTTTCCGCTGAGTTCCCTCCGCAAAACCACCCACTTACATGTACCTTTAGAAAGTTTATCATGGCGAGCTCGCAATGAAAGATTAGTGACGTCAGAATGATTGACAGCTCCGAATTTTTCCGAGATTGCATGGGGAGGAAATCAGAACCTTTATTTTGCTTACGCATCATTCAGCTGATTTGCCGCTGAATAAATACAGAAATATTTCTACCTAGAGATTAAAAACAAAACAAAACAAACAAAAAAAAAGTATTAATGAATAAAACAAGAAATAAAAAATAACATATTTCTGTTTGTTTATTTCTTACCTTGTACCCGGGTTCTTAAAGGGGCGATTCTGCTATCTTAGAGGCTTTTATTTAGAGACCAACGAGCATCATCACAAAAAAAAAAATACGAGTAATGCCACGTAGGCAGACGCATTAATCTCCGATGGTCAGGATCGTGCATTCGATCCTCACAGATTGAGCGATTTATCATGAAACACGTGTATTTGCTACGGTCATTCGCTCATTCCACTGCTTCAAGATTGGCAGTTACAAGTTTCTGGAGGAAGGGAGTTCAGTGTACTAGTTAACCACTTATTGTATAAGCATGATCCCCTCTGTATTGGCGCAATTCATAAAAAATGCTCTTCCCAATTCCATTTCGCAGTAAGATGCACCGTCCGACTGGATACCAAGAGGTCGCGGGTTCAACCCCCGCCGAGGTCGGCAACATTCTTTCGTGGAGATTGATCATGAAATATTGTCTATGGTCATTCTCTCCCTTCCGCTGATTCAAGAAGGGCAATTGTCAGTTTCTGGCGAAAGAATGTGCGCAATACTGGTTAACCGCTTAGAGGACTAAGCTTGCCCAGTAAGCGTGTGGTTAGGTAAACTGACCGCGCTCAACATGACCCCATTGGGTTGACTAGGCCGTAAAACCTCAACACAAACAAACAAACATTCCATTTCGCACAGATCAGCGTCTTCTGGGCTAATTCAGCAGACGACAGATTTAATTCGTTTTCTTTTTTTTTTTTTTTTTTCTTTTCATTACCAAGAAAACAGGATTTGACGTTTCATGCAGTGGAGACAATTTGCATGAAGTGCAAATAATGTTCTCTTGGAAGAATGAGAAAAATATTTCAAAATGTCGCCTGCTGAAAATTGTACCCAATGTGCTTATCGTTAAGGTTTGCACAAACAACTCGCGCATGAGTCTGTGCATGGCAAAACCTACAGTAAAACTTCTACGAAGAGACAAATCAGCCTGCACACTCTGAGACTGTACATCAGCAGATCTCAGTAGTCTGATCAGAGCCTTTGCTAATCGCCTATGATTACTGGGTGTAACAAAACGTCTTGTGTGACAAGCGAAGACTCGGTTCAGTACGCGCCTGCACATTCTGATAAGAGCATTCGCTGATCGTATTTACCATCGATAGCCAGGCTGTCCAAAGCAGAATAAACAGTGCGACTGCAACAGCACATTCTGTTCAGACCCTTCACTGATCGCACAGTATGCAAGAAGCTTGTTTTATCTAGTGGGTCGATGCACAGATTAACCTGAGTCTTTGCTGGTCACACGTACATTGTAGTATTGTAGGTTTTATCCGGTTCAAAGTTCATACATTGTAAATCATACTTCAGATGTGAACTTTGTACCGACGTAAATTTTGTTTGAACTGGAGTTAAACTGCCAAGTCAATACTATTCATCGAGCCCGCACACTTTTCCGGGTGGGCTTATTCATAAGCTATTACAGCAAGAAACTGACAACTGCCCTTCTTTTCTTTCATATACTTTGATGATAGAGCCTACTTTTGGAGTTATGGCCCTTTGAACACCGAAACTATTTTAGTGATTTCTGTAATATATTTGTGTCCGCTCTGTAACTTGAAAACTGTTTGCGATATTTTCTTGAAACTTAATTAATTTATTAACAAAGTTATGGTACTTGTTTGATGTAAGTGCAGTGGTGGGGCATGGTGAAATGTCTGCAGCCCTTTTATTAGATATTTAACAGATTGAAATATTGGGAAAGGGTGCCTCGGTGGTGTAGTGGTAAAGCTGTGCACCTTGTCACCCAGGGGCCATGAGTTCGATCCCAGGCTACTTTCATATGGGACTTTAAACCAAGGTCCACACCTCCGTATGAACTAGCTATTAGTGGGACGTTAAAATTTGAATTGTCATTAACTTCTGTGGCCCCTTGTTCGTTACGTGTGTTTTTTGTATGACAGACACCATTTTTGCTTAGGCTGTCTCATTGATTCAATGTCTCTTTGATAGCAGAAGCGCCCCTTTAAGTAAATTTATATTGACACGTGCGAACCGCACGCGAGAGAGAATTTCCCGGTCTTTTACCACAGTACGTCATTTATATTGAGCGCGTGCGGTTGTTGCATGGGAAAAGGCAGTTACAGGAGTATCAAACATAAATATGTAATTCGTGGATTAGGGGCAGATGTTTGATTCTCTTTGTGATTTTTGAGTGTTTGTTTTGTTTTTTACGGCACATTAAGTAAAAATGACCATGCCATGCCCACTTGTTGGCCAGACCAAACTAAGCCACAGAATCCGGTACTTTTTCATATGGAGCTTTGTTGCGGCCCATGTTACCTGCTCGAACAGTGAATGGGGCTACCAGGGTTTTCTATGGACCAAGGGAACACCCAAATATATTTCAAGGAACAGGGCAGCATTGGTTAATATTTCAAGAGAACAAGGGAATAAACCTAATTTTTGGGGATCGGAAAGTGGCAATTTGGAAAACTCATCCTTTTCTATGCATTGGCCATACGCATTCGTTATTGTCCATCGGCAATCGCAGTGTTTTGATGCTTTATTAATATTCAAAAGGATGCTGATGAGCGAAAACTGACTCAAGCAGGATGTACGAATATTGCAATTTATGCACCGAATTTGCGGTACGTTTTGTGTATGTAGATACCAACAATTCTGTACGCACATGGTGAATGGGAATGCTTACAATCAAAATTCGTTAAATGCTGTCACACAATGAGTTGAAAAGACTGATTGGATCAGGTCGGCAGTTTGTTGCTATTCAGCCGTGCAAGCCGAAAAAGTACGACTGGCTTTAGCCACGCCCCTTTGGAAACAGCTTTCTCACTTCATCGCGGAAACACCGCGTGGCCCCCACGGCTGTTTCATTTGCCTGTCATATTCGCATCAAATTTTACCTGTTCAAAAGTAATTTTATCAGGCGATTTTTACCACGGGAACGCAGCGGATCCACCGGCCCGGTTGAAACCACAGTGGGATACTAAAATTTAATCCTTTCCACCCGAATCCACTCCCCACCGGCTCGGAGGGGATTTTGAAAAACCACCTGAGCTGTACTGTAGATTGAATGCAGGCTTTCTATACGATTCATTTGGTCAATTTCAGAGATCATTATTGCTTTGAAACTTTGGTAAAAATCGGTATAGAACAATTTTTTTCCCTAAGGAAAGATTTCAGTAAGAAAATTTTAATGCATTTAAGGCAATGCATTTTACAAATGATCATCTTCAACACTTCTACTGTCATCTCATACTTTAGTACCCATTTTTTTCCCGATCATACAAGGAGATGGCTTTACAACTCTGCTCCAGAAAAGGTAGGCACTTCTAATGAGTATCCTTAGTATGCATTTTCATGGAGAAATAGGTAGAATCTTACCTGTTATTCCCTTTTACCTAGGGGTACTCATATGAAGTGCGTCACTGAGGCACTTTAATGAATACAAACACCATAAGTTTTCATGGAGAAATAAAAAAAAAAACTTTTGGTTATCTCATGCTGTCATTTTTAATGATCACATTTAGATGAAGGCATGTTTTGTGGCCCTTCCTACATTTCCATACTTTCATTTCAGAGGCAGCTATGGATCTGACTGACATCATTAGTTTTGATTCAGGTTTGACAACTGAGGAATTTGTAAATAATCTACCTGATGAGCTACAGGTAAGTTGGAAATTTTTACTAATCTAAGCCACAATGAGACAGTCAGGCTCTCCATAGCTGAGATTTTGGTATAGCTAAAAGGAGAAATCAACTTAGATTCACGAAATCAAGTTTTTTTTTTATGAAATCAGCCTATAAAAATAAATTTGCGGGGCATATGCATAAGTTCTTTTTACTATATGACTGAATATATATTTAAACACTAATGTGCAAAATTTCATGGGCAAAAAATTGTGTTTTAGAGTTGATTGTAAGCAAAATGTCGAATTTTTGCCAAGTTCGTATACCGCCATTGATTTCGCGGTATATGGACTTGGCAAAAGGTTGACATTTTGCTTAAAATCAACACCAGCACACACTATTCTTTTCATGAAATTTTGCTCAGTAGTGTATAAATATATATTAAGACATATAATAAGAAGAAATTATGCATGTGCCCAGTAATTTTATTTTTATAGGTTGATTTTTTGTGCAAATAAATTGATTTTGGGCATACAGACTTGGCAGAAAGTCAACATTTTGCTTAAAATCAACCCCTAAATACGATATGTTTTCATAAATTTTTGCTCAGTAGTATATAAATACATACTGAGTAATGTAGTAAAAAGAAATTATGCGAGTGTCCAGAAACTTTTGTTTTTATAGGCTTATTTCTTCAAAGAAATTGATTTCGCGGTATATGTACTTGGCGAAAATTTGACATTTTGCTTATAATCAACCCCAAAATACAATATGTTTTCATGAAATTTTGATCAGCAATGTATAAATATCTATTAAGTCATATACATGTAGTAAGAAGAAATTATGCATGTGCCTCGAATTTTTATTTTTATAGGCTGATTTCGCGAAATGAAGTTGATTTCTCTTTTTAGCTCTACCCTCTAGATTTTATAGGTTTTTATTTATTTACCAAAATAACAGTTGGATCTAGATAAGACATTTTTCAAACAAGAAGTATTGATATTTGTATTATTTCTGCACAAAAACACACATATTGTGGGTACTCATTAGATTGGTTTTGGCATGGCACTTTAAGTGACTACCCTCTCATAGCTCCAGATCAGGCACTTTTTTTCAACTGAAAACTACTTCTGTTTATCTTATTTCTCCACAAAAACATATATTGTGGTACTCATTAGAAGTGCCTCACCACCAACCTATGTTTTGTGGAGAAATAAAAAAAAAATATTATCTAGATAACCCTCTTATCTGGAGCTATGCCCACGTCATGTTTTCATGGAGAAATAAGAAAAATATGTACCAGATACTCTCATATTTAGAGCTATTGGACACTTTTCATATGATAATTCTCACAAAAATGAGGAAGTGATTCTAAATGGTTCTTAATGAATACAACATATTGGATTAAGCGAGAACTTAAGCGGGCCAAAGAAAAAAAACAATACTTGCTCAGAAGATGTGAAGACTATATAGCAGAAGTACACTCTTTGGAATCTGCTGGGGAAAAAAAGATAGAGTTATTGGAGATGTACGTAGATGATTTTGAAATTTCACACCTCTAAATTTGGCTTTTAGAGGTGTAAAAGTAAAAAAGAACAATATAAATAGTCTCAGGACATGGTTCAAGTCACTGCATGTCATTGTCATGTATAGGAACCAATATGAAACCTTACTAGATATGTCTTTGTTGTGTAACATCATAGTCCTGGCACTTTTTTTTCATCCAAAATATGTTGATATTTTTCTATTTCTCCATTAACCCTTGTCCTGCTGAACCCGAATATACCCAGCCTTTGCAAACAGTGTAGATCCAGATCAGTTGGCTTCTTCAGAAGCCAACTGATCTGGATCTGCACTGTGTGCCATTAAGTATGTGAACTTATAGCGACAATCTAGATCAAGAGATCTGATTGGCTGAAAATTAGAAGTGGGTGTGGCATCTTAATTTATTCAGCATGACAAGGGTTAAAACATGTTGTGGGTATTCATAAACAGCCTCATAGATATGGTCCTTCTAATGAGTACCCACAACATGTGTTTGAGGAGAACAAAAATAAATGTTAGGATACTCCTCTTATCTGGAGCTGTGTAACATAAATACTTGTACATTTCAGTTGCCATTTGATGGAGAAGAGTTTAATTACTTTGATACTGTGAAACAACATGACCTGATCAATGAGTGGAGTGACAGTTCTGATAGTGGAGTTAGCGGTAAGTCGAGAACTTGTTAAGGAGTAGTAATTGGTGATATTCTTGGATACTTTTCTTATTTCTCCATAAAAACCTATGTTATTGGTACTCATTAGAAGTGCCTCGCTGAGGCACTTCTAATGATTACCCACAACATAGGTTTTTATTGAGAAATAAGAAAAACTATCCCAGAATTGTCATCAGGTTAAGACAATTTTCATAAAATGTCAAGACCTATTTTTAGAGAAAAAGTGGAAAAAATATTTCAAAAGGTCCTCTGCTGGTATTTTATTTAGCTTGTAAAGTGTTGTCAGAGATGTTTGGCTAGAAAACCTTTATACATGTACTGCAGGGTTCTCACTAGGGTTTTAAAAGTAGGAGTCTGGGACTCCCTTTTTATAAAAAGTAGGAGTCCCAGCCAAAACGCAGGAGTCCCCCCCCCACCCCCCCCCTTTTTTTTTTTTTTTTTTTTATGACTCTCCTTTAATAGTGAGCATGTCCTTCGCTTACTTCGTTCTATAAATACTTGATGGAGAATCAGTTTCCTTATTTTCATATACATTTTTGTGGGTTTTTTACCGATTTTGGTCTCCTGAGTATTCCGAGCAATGTGTGTAACTAACTGGTAGTCATTATCACATATCCTGACGTTGTTAATTCAATAGAGTTAGCCCAAAAATTAGATGACGTCATGTCTCCCTCATGGGAAAATAGAGACATCTTTGCAGATCAGACATTACAACCCTAACCTGTTTTACTTGCATGGTAAAGATCGTCACACTTAAATTCAATACCCCACCCCAACTAAAAAAAAGTTCGGTTCGTTGCTGTCTGTATTAAGTGATCTTGAGTGTTATGGATATTAAGTGAAACATATTTTAATCAAAACTAATTAAAGCTCCGTTATATGCTATCGCAAACTGATATATGCAATATACCCACACATTCTGATCATGGACACCTCTGTTGAGCTTCCTGTAAAACGTCATTTCAGTGTTTACATTTGCACCGTGCTGCGATCAGTACGCGATACGAAAAAAATGTCGGGACTTCTTCACTGGCTGAAATTATGATCTACTGCTTTGATTTGCCGAAAAACTCTTGATAATTTAGTTCTGTTTTAAATATGTGCCTGATTCATATGCATTTCTGACAAGAAAGTGCTCTACTATGCAACATGGTAATAGTTTGTTTTTCCCCTAAAACGGTTTCCCGCCACACTGTCAAATGACGTTTCTCTTACGAGCATGCGCTACCGTTACTTACATGCACATGCTTTCTTCATGCGGGAGCAATGGAAAATGTAACTTAAACTATAACAGTCCCGAATCGTATACCGTTGACCCGGGCGCATCTGAGCAGTCCCATAAGACTCTTCACAGGGTTTATGGGATAGATTCTATGGAACTTGGGAAACTGTTTTTTTTTAGTGACAAGCAGGAATATAAACCATTTAGATGCTCAGCCTGATATCTCACAAAGGGATAAAGTGCACTTGTCTGAGACACTTGTCATCTTTTAACAGAAAAAAAAGTAAGCGGGCGTTTTTGATGTTAGTGACGAAAATTCAACGTCCGAAAATTTTTTTAATTGAAAAAGATCTACTAAAAAATAAATAAAAAACAAACAAAAAAAACCCATGCCAGCCTCAAGGGATGAAAACATGATACAGGGCTTCCATTAACTTCCAGACTCAGGAAGTCCCAGACTTCCTACCCCTCAAATTTGGAAGTCCCACAGGAAAATCTAGGAAGTCCCACTTTTTTTCCATGCTGCGGCGGTCTGCCCTTTCTTTAGTAAACATAGGTTCTTATTTCAGTGTCACACAGAATCATCATGATACACGCTTCTCTTAGATGTGTTTTAAAAATGTCCTTAACGCTTATTAAAATTCGATCGCATCTTTTTGGAAAGCCTGTACGTGTATGTCGGACCTTAGAGAAAGCATCACCATTGGTACAACTTCGCATTCGTTTCAAAGCCCATAAAAAGAAAAAAGAAAAGAAAATACATGAGAGAAAACACCCAAAACATGTTTTCTTAAAAATAAACTATACTGAATTTATTTTGCAGAAATGTATTTAATTAAATATTTGTTCGGATTGAAGCTTATCAACACGAGCGAACGTTGCTTACTTCACAAAAATTGCGGGAAAACGGCGCCGACTCGTGCAACAACAAACAAATTAAAGGCAGCTCTCGATGAAATACCAACAGCAAAACGTTCGTTCGCGGAGAAAAGCAAGCAAAAACATCGCAAATCGCCTATATTTAGGCTTACTTTGCGTCTTTTCCGTGCTGGTAAACAGCGCAACCGGAAAAAGGCTACGCATTTAGAAACGGGTTTTCCGAAAATTTTGACAAAAAATATGTTTTCTTTTCATCTGAAAAATTGCTTTTATTGTCATGACAAACGTAAGCTTCTAAATTCGAATAGATTTTAATTTGCGTTCTGTGCATAATTGTTATTTATTTATTTATAGAATTTCACTCGGCAATTCCCGGAAGTGTTGCAGACGGCACACGTTCTTAGCAAATAATAATTTAAGATTTTAAGACGTGAATATTAAAAAAATAATAATGACTTCATATAATTTCAACGAATATTTTCGGGGTCGCAGTAGAAAATTTAATTATAAAAACATCAATTAATCAACTCAGCACGCGTGACAAATACACGCAGTGATCACGCAGCCATCAAAAAGGTGCCGCGACGCTTGACACGGCTGTCAATAAAACTCCCGCAAGCGGAAAGTGGGACGTCCTTAAAGCGCAGTCAACACAGGTAGCGAATTTCCGGTAAGTAGGCGGGGCAAACATCATACAACTGGTTAAACGTGGGCGGGCCTTTTGACAATTTTTGGACGTCTCGGGTATCGATTTCGGACGGACAAAAGAAATTTCGGAAGTCCGCGGTACGTCTTTGAAGTTCAATTTGGACGTCCGGTGGCAATCTCAGGGCGTAATATACGCCATACGTCCGCTTAACGGAAGCCCTGATGATACCTGCGTGTGCGTTTTCGATGAATCAGTCAGGGGTGCAGGCAATACACATTGAGGGAAGGGGTCGCATATCAATGTCAGTCGCATGCTTTAATTGCATGCTTTAATTACGCGATCGCTGAAGTTTGAACTGCCAACACCTGTTTAACTACCACTTGCTTAGCAAATAACGGTACTGTCGCAGGTGTGAAAAGCATGCGGCGGATTACTACTGTTCTTTTAAGATGCTACCGACAGTACGAATAATACGTGGAGGACTTTAGACCAGTCAAATAATCCGACCATAATTAGTAGTATTGGAAAAAACATGCGTCCGGCGGACTCGGCTTTGGGAATTTTTAGGAGTCCAGACGCTGATTTATGCATCCCGGGACGCAGGATTCTGCGTCCCCAAGAACCCTGAGTACTACATGAAAAGGTGAAGATTTGTAAATTAGCTTGTGCATTCATGCAATCGTGTGGAGGTCTTCTTTGCTTCAACATTCAGTGTATGAACTTTGCAGTAGTATTTGATGACAATTCTGGGATATTTTTTCTTATTTCTCCATAAAAAATATATTTGATGGGGACTCATTAATCTGATTAGAAGTGCTTCTAATGAGTACTCACAATGTATGTTTTTATTGAGAACTGCAGAACTGCAGAAAATTAATTATCATCAGCTATTCCACCATAACCTGACCTCGTGGTGAAGGGCTTCATAGCACAATTGGTAGCCTGGACCCAATGCACTAGTTAGGGTGCTTTTTTCAATCCAAAAGTAATGATATTTTTCTTATTTCTCCACGAAAACATATGTTGTGGGTACTCATTGGAAGCGCCTCACCAAGGTACTTCTGATGAGTACCCATAACATATGTTTTCATGGAGAAATAAGAAAAATATTTACTAGATACCCTCCCTTATCTAGACCTATGCCTAGACCACAGATTCAGGGGTTGCCAGTTTGAATCCTAGCTTGGCCACATAACCATGAAAGTCATTTCTATGGTCATTCTCCCCATTCAGCTAATTCAAGAAGGACAGCTGCCGGCTACTGGTGAAACTATGTGCACAAGTACTGGTTAGCAGCTTAGAGGACTAAACCTGTCCAGGAGAAGTGTGATAAGGTTAGCTGACTGGTTTGTCATGACCATAACCATGTTGACTCGGCCATGAAACTTCAACCTATACAATCCTCTGAGTGAAGAGCTTGATAATACCTAGCTGGTCCAGTTCTCCACTAATGTTATTCATAAGACATTCTATTTTAATTTTTTCTTTCACTAGGTTTGCTAGGCAGGGAACCATCAGTGGATGGTGTGAAGAGTGAACCTCTCTCACCGGCAACATCAAATCATTCAGACAGTGGTGACAGCGCCATCTCACAGGTAACCTTTAGTTCTAACCACATATGAATAAGTTTTATTAACCCTTGTCATGCTGAATAAATTAAGATGCCATGCCCACTTCCAATTTCCAGCCAAACAGATTACTTGATCCGGGGTTTTTGATTGAAATTCGCATATTTAATGACAAACAGTGCAGCGCCAGATCAGTTGGCTTCAGAAGAAGCCAACTGATCTGGAACTACACTATTTGCTAAGACAGGGGACATCATGTTCAGCAAGAGAAGAGTTAAAACTATGAAGAAGGCTGATAGCAGTCAAAAGAGATCAGTTTTTGTTGATTTCCAGCACTGATAATAATTATATCTTGGTACGTACAATATTACAGATTATTCAGTAGCCTTCCTGGATCCAGTGATATCCAAAATTGAAAAAAAGATTTTTAGCTCGCCTGTACGGAGTACAAGGAGAGCTATTGTAGTCACCCTGGTCGCCCGCGTTTGCGTTCCCGTTCCCGTCACACTGCTTTAAAGTTTTTCAAATGCTTATATCTCAACAGTCACTCCTCACAGAGGCATCAAATTTGGAACTTAGGTACCTTGGAGGGTCTTCTGAGATTCCAAGAGAATAAACCCCTGGGTTCATGCCCCTGGGTGGGGCTAGGGGTCAGAATCTAGGACACCTTTGTAATACTGTGTTAAAGTTTTTCAAATTCTTATCTTGACTTTCACTCCTCATAGAGCATTCATATTTAGAATTTGGGTACCTGGAGGAGTCTTCTGAGATTCCAAAAGAACATACCCCTGCGTTCATTCCTCAGGGTGGGCCTTGGAGTGGGGCTAGGGGTCAAAATCTAGGAAATTTTGAAATCTGAATCGGTCCAGCTGATGACGATGACGTCATCAATTAGCCCATTTCCAAAAAAAAAAAAATATGTGTATATCACCTGTCACGAAAACTAATGACAATTGGCAGTCCTATAACTCCTTTTAAATAATACACCTCAACTCCGTTATATGACGGAAGTCCGGGTACAACGAGCATGATCAAAGCTGGCGTCATCAATAATTACAGTCAGGTATGTAAAAAGAAAGAAAAAAAAAAAAAAAAAAAAAGAAAAAACGGTTTTGTTGTTATTTCCACCTCCGCAGGGTTTTCCTAAACTATTTATAAACAACTGATTCCCGTCTTGTATAAGCGCGAAGACGGCGGGAAACAGGAGAGACGGAACGAAACGACTTTCATGGACCTAATTAGGTCTAATAAAAAAGGCCTGCGCCACGGGCGGTTTTGCAGTTTTCAGTGTTTCAAGATTTAATCAGACTGCTTAAATTTTAAGAATTGACCAATCTTGCCTAGCGCAAGTGGTGCATTACTTATTTTTACTGTGAAATCTACCTTGAATTATACTCGCGTTACGGCAATCAACAAAAAAAAAAAAAAAAAAAAAGAAGCAATCAATTATACCCAGATCAGACGCCGTTGTATGCGACATCTGATCAGGACGTACACAGTTTGGGAATTCATTTATCGAATCTGGAACCGACAAACCGTGTTGATCAAAACAAAAAAGAAGAGGAAGAAAACGGGTGCGTTCAAGCGGTGCATTCTTTTATCACTCTCAGTAAAGCGACCTTTGATCTTTTGGACACGCCGACTGCACCTGGATGTTTTGCAGTCTCAGTGTATTCACACGTGTCACACAAACGGATTAATTATCAGACTACCGTTACTGATGATTCGTGTTAATCGCTTGTTTACCGCACAAAGGTCAGTGAAGTGTTGATTTTTTGACAATGTTTGGATAATAACGTGCTGCAGGCAGGTTGCCGTTATTCAGCTGTCTCTCCAATATACATGTCAAATGACCGTTAAGAGCCTTTTAACTACCATAATATCGCATTTAAAAGGTGCGCGGACGTTGTCAGTTTGGAAAGACTTGACCGTTTGTGATTTTTTAGACATCATTGATTTGTGAAAATTGGTTGGTTTGGGAAATGTTGGACCGATTTATTAGCGTTTTGGGGTGTTTGAAATCGGTCCAGAATTCTTAATTTCAGTCCAGACCGGCTATTTTTCCGGTTTTCCCAAGCCCTGATGTGACCCAATGAATGAACACCTACTATATCTAGGTCATTGTGACCTATATTTCATGCTTCAGTGATTTTGCCTTTTATTTTTATTACTATTTCATGGAGAATTGTCATACCTGGATTATTATATCTATGTGACAAAATGATTTACATACAAATACATCTAGGTCAGTGAGACCTATATTATATGGTTGAATGATTTCGCCATATAACTTGAAAATTATTTCATAGAAATATGTCATACCCATTTGACTTAATCATTCTAGGACACTGTGACCTATATTTCATGGTTCACTGATTTTCCCTTATAAAGGAAGACAGTGTGATGCAGAAATATCATACCTGGATTATAATTTCCATCTGACCTGAAGATTGTCCTCAATATAGTTCAGTTTGACCTATATTTCATGGTTCACTGATTTTTGTCCTTACCTTGAATACTATTTCATTGAGCAATACCATAAATCAAATATTAGTTCGATATGATCCTATGATTGACATCAAAATATATCTAGGTCAGTGTGACCTACATTTCATGATTCAGGGATTTTTGCCTTATATCTTGAAATTATTTGATCAGCAATTCCATTTGTCAATCTACGTCCATGTGATCCCAAGGGTTGACTTAAAAATATGTCAGTGGTACATCTAACACAGAGATTTCCTTTAACATTTATAGAGGGAGAGACTCAAAACTTATTTAAGTCCTATTTATGTCCTCTCTCAAAATAGGAAGAAAATCTGCTCTTGACCAATTTACAAAAATATTTCTCAAAATGTGTGGGTCCTCAAAAATCAGTTCTTGATATGTTTAGTCAGATGTACCTACATTTACACATAACTTCTTATTTTATTTTTACTTCATAACATTACACTTTTAATTCAAAACTGAATGCAGCACCCGCTCATTGGGACTTTAAGAAATAGATTGGGCTGCATGATGCTTCCACGCAGAGCTGAAACCAACTGCACACAAGTACTGGTTAGCTGCTTAGAGGTTCTAAGCTTGCCCAGGAAAGGTGGTGCGAGTTGGACCGTCCATGCATATAAATCCTATTGGTTTAATTGGGCAGCAGGGCTTGAGATGTCATGTCATCTCAATGTCGGGTAAAAGTCCCACAAAATTGGAAGCAACGTCTCCCAAAATAACCTACACAGTGTTGACAGGGAAGTTAAACCTCAAGTGAAAAAACAAACAAAATCAAAACTGAATGAGAACATTGCAAAACATTAACTGCTCCAAGAATAATTACTTTAAACGAAGCAAGAACTCATGATGGGTTTGTGTTTTATTATTATTATACATTTTGAATTTCTTAATGATAAAAATGTTACAATATAAAATGTACCCAGCAGGCGAGCTAAGCTGTCCTACGACAGCTCTTGTTTATTAGATGTATTATTTGATATCTTGTCTTATATCATAGGGGGTGTTCGGGTGTGGCAGAGGTTTCGTGTATCTTTTGTCACAGAGACATCAAATTGATATTGGCTTTGAAGTTACTGCCATGGTGCCAAAAATGGCCCTGCTGGTCCCACCTTGGGGCCGACATGTTGTATATAGACTTATATAGAGAAAACCTTCAAAAATCTTCTTATCTGAAACCAGAAGGTCTGAGCCTTTGATATTTGGTACTTAGCTTCTCCTAGTGGACCTATGCCAAGATTGTTCAAATCATAACCCTGGGACTGAAAATGGCCCTGCCCCCGGGTCGGACATGTTTTACATAGACTTATATAGGAAAAAGACTTTCAAAATCTTCTTGTCTGAAAGTGCAAGGCCGAGGCCTTTGATATTTGTTCAATATTGATTTTCAAGATGGCGGCCTTTGATATTTGGTTTGTAGCATTGCCTAGAGGTCCTCTTACAAGAGTGCTCAAATTATGTATCTGTGGAAGTGGGGTGGGGGGCGGGGTGGTGCGGTCACTTGTTTTACATAGAGCAAACAGCCATTGGCAATGATTAGACCTAGAACTATCAAACTAATAGATAGGATGGTCCTGAAGAGTAGATGACCTTTAAGTCAAAGGTCAAGGTCACTGTGATCTTTAGTACAGAAAAAGCTTATAATTCTGCAATGCTTAGGGTTAGGACCCTCAGTAGAGATGTTGGTCCTTACCAGTAGATGATCCTGAGGGCAAAGATCGAGGTCACCAGGACCTTTAGTACTTAAAAGCTTGATAACTTGGCAATGATTGGGGATAGGACCTTCAAACAGAAGGGATGTTGATGACACCATGACCTTTAGTACTAAAAAACTTATAATTTGACAGTGCTTGAGGCTAGAACTCTTGAACTTAGATAGGATATTGGTCTTGACCAGTTAATGACCCTTATGGCAAAGGTCAAGGTCACAGTGACCTCTGGTACAAAACAAGCTTATAACTTGGCAATGCTTGGGGCTAGGACCCTCAAACATACATGTAGTAGGGATGTTTCTTCTGACCAGAAGATGACCCTGAGGGCAAAGGTCATGGTCAAGGTCACCATGACCTTTAGAACTGCCTCTCTGTAAGCAGTGCTATGTATAACATGATTCAGGTGAGCGATATAGGGCCATGATGGCCCTCTTGTTTTGGATAAATCACAATTGTTTAACCAATCCGATTTTTGCTTTGGATCCCAAATAGTGTTATAAAGAGATGGATGTAGCTCTCAGATGTTCTGCTTTATAAAGTTCTTTCAGTTTAATTTTTATACCTCACTACACGATAATGGCGGGATGTTATGGTTTCACTTTGGTCGTCTGTGTATCTGTCCATTTGTAGTTTGTCCATTCATCCGTGTTTTCATTTCCAGACGATAACAAGTAAATATCAATGGATTTTCACCAAACTTGGTATTTGCATTGATATTGGGGAGCTCTGGTTTAGGATTGCTGATTTTTTAGAATTTTTGACACGAGTTATCTGCCCACCACAGGATAGTGGTGTTGTATTATTGTTCACATTTTTAATTTCAGATTCATGAGCCATGTTCAACAATATACCTCACAGATACAGTCAAACTGGAAAGCCCATCACTCACATCTTGTGATGTCATAGATCTCACCCAACAGCCATCACAGAATTACATCTACTCCATCAAACAAGAGGACCATAAACCAGTTCCGTCACTCGTGAAGGAGGACCCAGT
Organism: Anodontia alba; assembly: GCA_964016985.1. Taxonomy (NCBI): domain Eukaryota; kingdom Metazoa; phylum Mollusca; class Bivalvia; order Lucinida; family Lucinidae; genus Anodontia; species Anodontia alba. The sequence goes on from OZ024821.1 coordinate 10,925,915, forward strand.
GAAGTTACAATCAATACTCAACTCTAAGATAAAGATTCAACCTAAACCAGAAGGTGTTCCCCACAGTCAAACTGTGCCTTCATCCGCTAATGTGCTTTCATCGTCAACATGTTCATCAGGTTTGTATTTTTTTTTTTTTAATACAACGCTTTCATCCCTGAGTTTCTGAAATGGACTCTTCCATCTTTGAAGCTGGTCAGAACCATTATTGCGAATAGGAGTTTCAGTCAGAAATCAAAAAAGAATGGCAAACATTGTAGATCCTGATGAGACAGCTCATTATGAGCTGTCTCATCAGGATCTACACTGTTTGCAAAATTGTTTTGGTCTGCAGGGCTGAATGGGTTAATGTGAGCTGTGAGAAAACTTAATATTCTGACATGTTTTTGAGGAAGACTCAAGTCAGTCTGCACATCCATGCAGTCTGATCAGAATCTATGTCGTCTGCATGAAGAAACTTTGCATCCTTGGCAATCCAAAATATTCCCCGGGAAGATTCTGATCAGACTGCGAATGTGCAGGCTGATCTGAATCTTTGCTTGGCAAACATGTCCGAAGATACGTTTTCTGTCGTTGTGGCACACACATTTTTAATCTAAATATTGGGATACAACTCTTTATCATACCTCTCCAAAAGCCGGCCTTGGTGGCTCTGTTGGATGCGTGTCTGACTGGTGATCAGGAAGTTGCGGGGTCGACCCCCAGCGGGTTTGCAACATTCTTTCTTGAAGATTGATCTTGAAATATTTTCTACGGTCATTCTCTCCTTACTGCTGATTCAAGAAGTGTCTTGTCAGTTTCTGGTGAAAGAATGGGCACAATACTGGTTAAGCTTGCCTAGCACGTGTGGTAAACTGACCACGCTCGACATGACCCATTGGGTTGACTGGGTCGTAAAATCTCAACACAAATACCTCTTCAAAAAGCTTGAACAACAAAATCTATAACAGTTACCTAGTGGACTTCTGTTGATGTTACGAAAAATGGCTTGGTGAGTGGCAATCAGTGTAGGCTTTGATCATATGCCATGTTCTGTGGCATCTGATCTGGGTCTGCACTGTTTGCTCAGGCCTCTTTGTCCCAATCCCCAGTAAATATGAGTTATGTTTGCAAACAAAGCAGGAAAGTATTTAGGTCTGTCAGTAGATTTCTGATAAAAGTCTTGAAAACTTAGTTATAAATCTTTATAAAGATGGTCAGATCCAGAACCTTTTGATAAACCCTATGATTTTGAAATGTTCAAGAAATAACTATATACTTTTGCTTTTGTTTCCAACCAAGTGCCAGTATTTTCTTAATGTTCCATGAAAACATATTTTATGGGTACTCATTATCAGAAGCACTGAGCTGAGGCACCCCATCACCACTCTTGAGGTGATTCCTGTGGATTCCCACAAGATAGCTTTTCATAGACCAAAAAAAAAAAAAAAAAAAATCAATAGTCTTGTGTTTAAAGACAACATTAATTATCTGGAGCTATGTCATTTAAATGATATTATTATAATTTGGGGTTTGCTGTGGGGAAACCAGAATGTGCAAACAATGAAGACATCTGTGTCATTGTTATCCATGGTTAAACCCTTAAGGACAGTCACAGCTTTAGTAGACAACATTCCAAAAAAGTTTTTTTTTTTTTTTTTGTTTTTGTTTTTAGCTCACCTGAGCTCTGCTCAGGATGAGCTATTGTGATCACTTTTCGTCCGTCGTCCGTCCGTCCGTCCGTGCGTCCGTCCGTCCGTCCGTCCGTGCGTCCGTCCGTTAACATTTTCAAACGACTTCTCCTCTGAAACCGCTGAGCCAATTTTGCTCAAATTTCATATGGAGCCTCCTTAGGATGGGGGAACGAAAAATTGCTAAAATGGTTGCGGTCCGTTGACCAAGATGGCCGCCACGCCCATAGATGGTAAAAACCTTTAAAAATCTTCTCCTCCAGAACCGAGAATGCCTTGGGGCTGAACTTTTGCAGGAATCATCGGGGTCGGGAGGTCTACCAAAATTGCTAAAAGAATTGTCGTACGTTGACGTTTGACCTTTTTACGGCAAGGTCAAGTTTGCTTCCCTATGCATTTGTATGGGAAAAACCTTTAAAAATCTTCTTTTCCAAAACCCAGCATGCCTTATGGCTGAATCTTTGCATATATCTGTGGGAACAGGAGAGCTACCAAAATTGCTAAAATAATGGTGGTACATTGACATTTACCTTTTTACGGTAAGGTCAATTTTGCTTCCTTATGCATTTGTATGGGAAAAATGTTCAGAATTTCAAAACTTCTCCTCTGGAGCCTCTGGGCCAATTTTGCTCAAATTTCATATGGAGCCTCCTTAGGGTGGGGGAACAGAAAATTGCTAAAATGGTCACGGTCCGTTGACCAAGATGGCCGCCACGCCCATATATGGTAAAAATCTTTAAAAATCTTCTTCTTCAGATCCGAGAATGCCTTGGGGCTGAACCTTTGCAGGAATCATTGGGGACGGGAGGTCTACCAACATTGCTAAAAGAATTGTCGTACGTTGACATTTGACCTTTTTACAGCAAGGTCAAGTTTGCTTCCCTGTGCATTTGTATGGGAAAAACCTCTTCTTCAGATCCGAGAATGCCTTGGGGCTGAACCTTTGCAGGAATCATTGGGGACGGGAGGTCTACCAACATTGCTAAAAGAATTGTCGTACGTTGACATTTGACCTTTTTACAGCAAGGTCAAGTTTGCTTCCCTGTGCATTTGTATGGGAAAAACCTTTAAAAATCTTATTTTCCAAAACCGAGCAGCCTTATGGCTGAATCTTTGCATATATCTTCGGGAACAGGAGGGCTACCAAAATTGCTAAAATAATGGTCATACATTGACATTTGACCTTTTTACGTTAAGGTCAATTTTGCTTCCTTATGCATTTGTATGGAAAAATGTTCAGAATTTCAAACAACTTCTCCTCTGGAGCCTCTGGGCCAATTTTGCTCAAATTTCATATGGAGCCTCCTTAGGTAGGGGGAACAAAAGATAGCTAAAATGGTCACGGTTCGTTGACCAAGATGGGCGCCATGCCCATATATGGTAAAAACCTTTATAAATCTTCTACTCTAGAACCGAGGATGCTTTGGGGCTGAATGTTTGCATAAATCATCGGGGACAGAGGGTCTACCAAAGTTGCTAAAATAATGGTCATACATTGACATTTAACCTTTTTACGGCAAGGTCAAGTTGCTTCCTTATGCATTTGCATGGGAAAAAACATTTAAAATCCTTAATCTCCAAAACCGAGGATGGCTTGTGGCTGAATCTTTGCATATATCATCTGGAACAGGCAATCTACCGAAGTTGCTAAAATAATTGTCATACATTGACATTTAACCTTTTTAGGGCGAGGTCAAGTTTGCTTCTGTATGCATTTGTATGGGCCCCATACATTTATATGGAAAAAATGTTGATAATTTCAAATGGCTTTTCCTCAGACGCCTCCGGGCCAGTGTTGCTCAAATTTCATGCGGAGCCTCCGTGGGCAGGAGAATGAAAGATTGCTAAAATGGGTATGGTCCATTGATCAAAATGGCTGCCATACCCATATATGGTAAAAACCTTTAAAAATCGTCTTCTCCATAACCAAATATGCCCTGGGTCCTAATCTTTGCACAAATTACGGGAGACAGGAGACCTACCAAAATTGCTCAAATGATGGTTCTATGTTGACATTTGACCTTTTTGCCTCCAAGGTCAAATTTGCTTCCCTATTTGTGTGGGCCCTATACATTTATATTGAAAGTATCGAAGTGACTTGTAGATCAACAGTAGTTAAAATTGTTCTGATTGGAAATCTGAGATGGTCATCATCTGGTTTATATTTATAATATTTCCCTGCCACTGTGCTGTTTACATGTATAAAATCACGATTCTTCAGAAACCACTTAGCCATTTTCCACCAAATTTCACATTGATCCTTCTGTTAAAATTCAGAAACTACTTAGCCGAATTCCACCAAATTTCACATTGATCCTTCTGCTGAAATGTGTTTGATAGTTTATTCAAATGATCATGCTCCATTGACTGTCAGGCTCATATATTCTTCTTCAAAACTAAGAACTGTTCAAATGATGATATTTTCATTAGTTGCGATGATAGGACTGGCAAAATGTTGCATAACATCTGCATGTCTGCAGTGGCTATGTCACTCAGGTGAGCGAATTGTGGCCCGTGGGCCTCTTGTTTTATATTTTTTTTTTTTAGAAAAAAAATCAGGCTTGACATTGCTATAAGAATCACATGAAATTTCTAGCCTTCCTCTGCAAAATTGAAAAACAGGAATTTAGAATATCATCTGCTACAATTTTGATCGGGAATTGAGCCAGCGCATGACAAAACCTACAATAAGACCTGTGCGACCAGCAAAGACTCAGATCAGCCTCAGAAATAAACAGGAACCCTTGGCATACTGGGTGGATGTACAGTCTGATCTATCTTTCTTGGTCACACAGGTCTTATAGTGGGTTTTGTTGAGTACTGGCTCAAATAAGAAAACTATTTATATTACTACTCCAAAGTATTATCTAAAGCTATATTAAATACTGAATAAGTCATAATACATAGCTACAGATAAGAGGGGGTATCCACATAATATTTTTCTTATTTTTCCACGAAAACATATGTTGTGGGTACTCATTAGAAGCGCCTCACTGAGGCGCTTCTAATGAGTACCCACAACATATGTTTTCGTGGAGAAATAAGAAAGATATCAGCATTTTTCGGATGAAAAAAAGCGCCTTATCTGTTGCTATGATAATATAAGAAAAAGTACTTTATGACCTACATCCAGCAAACACTCAGATGGGCCTGCGCATTCATGCAGTTAAATCAGTCTTTGCTCTTCACTCTGTGGATCCAGTGCTTTTCTAGGTACATAGCAACAGATAAGGCACTTTTTTCATCCCAAAAATGCTGCTATCTTTCTTAGTTCTCAACAAAAACATATGTTGTGGGTACTCACTAGAAGCACCTCAGCGAGGCGCTTCTAATGAGTACCCACAACATATGTTTTTGTCGAGAAATAAAAAAAAATATTATGTGGATACCCCCTCTTATCTGTAACTATGAGGTAGACAGCCAAAAACTGATCAGATTGCAAGATGTCACATAGGTCTTGATAAGGCACTTTCTTTTTCAACCAAAAAGTGTCTGTATTCTCTTTTTTCTGGACGAAAACATGTTGTGGGTACTCATTAGAAGCGCCTTGGCTAGGCGCTTCTAATGACTACCCACAACATATGTTTTCGCCCAGAAATAAGAAAACTTTTTACCCCATATCCACTTTTATTTAGACCTTTATTGTACACATTTCTTAAGATACATTTTTGCAAAAGATGGTTAGAATAATTAAATGAGCTGGTTAGAGGATTGAATACACTTGGTGAGGTTTTCCAGTATTTCTGTGTAGGAAAAAAATTTCTGTGACACCAGGTGCCTCTGATTAGGAAAAAGGCAGTGAAATTTTATTTTTCTTCAAGGTCAGGGAAAAGTTGTAATTTTGCAAAATGGTCAGGGAAATTGAAATACCAAGAAAGACAGGGAAAAGTCAGGGAATTTCGTAGTTTTAGCCCAGAACTGTTTGGCTGTGGCAGGTATTTTATCCATTTTGAGTGATTCAGAGTGTAATTTTTTTCTAGCTCAATCACTCGCTTGGCATTATTACAAATTATTGTTCATTTTAGAAAATGTATTCCCAAAAAATTCAAAACTTTTTATTTTTCAATTGAACAGTTAGGGTGGTATATATTATGTGCTAAAAAGTAGAGTTAATCATTTATCTACTGCAAGATGAGGAAAAGTTTGTTAAATTTAAATTACACCCACTTCTAATTTTCAGCCAGTCAGTTTACTTGATTCAGATTGTTGATATAAATTCACTGAATGGCAAACAGTGCAGATCCAGTTCAATGTCAGCATACATCACCTCAAGATATTATAAGCCTTATTTGAGCGGTTCACCGCGAGATCGACCTTCAAAAGAAAGACAACTAGGAAAAAAAAATTGTTTGAAACAGACTATAGCTCGTCCTAGTTGTCCCCCCTACCAAGCGTCCTGTTTCTAGGTGACCAAGATCGGGTACCAGTCACGCACTGGTTCCCTTCCGTCCACGCCACCGTAAGCAACCAATCAGGACGCGCCAGGTATATTCCCGCCAAAGCACGCACCAAGCGTGTGGCACGCCTAACGCATGCGGTAGACATTGTTACTATAAAGGGTAGACGCAAGGTAGAAAACATCACTATTTTTTGGTCGCTTGCGAGGTCAGCACCTTCTGTATAGATTACGACGTTTGGATTTGGAAAGAAGTATTTTTCGCTAGAACAGATAAGTCTGTATCTTTATTTTCACTAAAGCTTTTCTTTGTAGCCCATATCAGTAGTAAGATGTTGTGCATTAATTGCAAGCAAACTAAACTTCCGGCAGACAGCCATGTTTTATGTTTTAGATGTTGCGGGTTTTCGCAACTATCTCCTTGTGCCAGGTCTGCCAATTGGGCTTCAGAGATCTGGGAAGAATTATCCCACTTCCCCTCTTATGTATCTTCTGGTCGGGGGCAGGCTCAGGGATTCCCTTCTAGTACTCTGGTGAATAATTTTCAGTTGAACTCTGAGCCTGCTCCAGATTTGGAAAACAGACGTAGGGGACCCCAGGTCGCCGTTACTGTCACTAGTAATGAATGCTTGTCTAGGGGACCTCGCCCCGCCCCCAGCGATGCTTCCCGACGGTAGGCAACGCAGGGGGCGCTGGCGAACCCCTGTTCCGGCGGAAATTCCGAACCTAGGTACCTGCCGGGTTATCGTACACCTTATAGGTATGTTAGCTCGGCGGCCTTTAATACGGCGGGCTGATTCCCAAGTAATGTAACTGTGCCTTCCTCTCAATTTTCTTGGCAGGAAGGCGCAGATCAGGGGGCCTTTAATTGGCCTTATTTTTATCCCTGAGGTTCATGGGATGGCTTTAGTGGGTATGGTTATTACCCCAACTTATATTTGCCCTGTCCCGAAGCCATTCCTAGCTCGTCCAGTTCAATTACTAAGGCTGTTTCCCAGGAGAATGGTTCTCTCCCTTTAGTTGCTGGCATTCGTACCACACCAAATATCCAGGTAACAGGATCTGTTTCTCATACTTCTCCTGCGGTGAATTCATTTAGGAATCCAAATCCTATTCAAAGTGGTAAGGCCAAAGTATCTCTTTCCACTGTGCCTACTATTAGTAAGGCTTCTCAACATAATAATACTATAGCCATTCCGACTTGCTCGGGTATTATGTTTCAGGAAGTTTCATTTTCAGATTCTTTGATAGCGGAACCAGTTATTGGTACTACCAACTTGGGTAGAAGTAGAAATAGTAAGAATAGACTGGGTACCTCTTCCACATCATCTGCTCTTCCTTCAGTCAGGGTAAGTCAGAATGTTAATGAAGCCTTCGGGCATTTGTATACGGAGGTACAGAATAGCAGCAGGGTTCCATTGGCTGACTATTCATCTGTAAGCGCACTGGGATCTGTAGAGGACGATGTCCCTATAGGTCCTAGTGTTTCTGCAGCCAGACCTTCTGTGGCTATTCCTGCTTTGAGCAGGGATAGTTCTTTAGGTCTTACAGCTACGCCATTGAGGGTAACCAACCCCTCACGTAGCACCCCTGACATTGCCTCAGCCATATCCCAGGCAGTATTGAGGACTCTATCAGGGTTGGGCAACTTGGCTTCGTCAGTGGATCTCCCTTCTGTTGCTGAAGAAGGGGAGGGGCAAACTTTCACGGGTCAGTCTGGATCCACTGGCAATGGTCGCGACCATTTTCGGACCATTAGCCAAGACCCCCGGGCTCCATATCATGAATGTGATTATGTCCCGGACCAGGCTCTGTCAGACAGTTCATTAAGTTCTTCTCAAAAGAGCCAGTCTCATGAGCCTGCCACAAACTACCATGAGACACTGGAGGAAGTTTACTCCCTTTTGGGAGACCTTTGCCCCAAGGCTGACCAAACTCAAGACAGCGCGCGAGTCCATTCCCTGCTTGAGTCTATTTTGGACCAGCCTACTTCCTCCAGGTCAACACTTCCAGAATCCTCAACAGTGAATCAGTTGATGGGGAAGCTGTTTGACAACACCGCAGAGGCTAGAAATAATCCAAATTGGTATGTACCTAAGAAAACAATTGATTACCTTGCTCGACCACATTCTTACGCTTGTCATACGGAATTTTGGCCGAGTAAGATACCCACCCTTGATGCTGACGCTGGCAGGCTAGGCATCTCAGTGGGCAGATTCGCCTCTTTACCAGTGGCTCATTTAGAGTACCTGGAGCGGTTAGCAAGGAGAGCGGTGGCCATCAGTTCACATTGTGATTTTTTTTTGGTTCAGCTGCATTTCAGGCCCTCTGCGCAGAGCATGTTGACCCGGATGTTCTGCGTAGTCTACTTCTAGCAGTGAACCGCTCTGCTAAGCACATCATGGCCCTAGGCCTATCTGTGTCTGCTGTGCTGTTGCATCAGCGCTGTAACGCTGCTCTAAATACCTCTAATTTACTTTTATCTCATAACAAGGACAATCTTAGAGCAGCTCCTCTGAATTCTTCCTCTCTTTTTGGGTGTAAAATAGAGGAAGTTTTCAGAGCAAATTTAGACGATAGACATCATTCCCTCCTGAGAGCAAATTATTCAGGAGTATCGGCCAACAGAAAGAGACCTTCCTCCTCTACTTTTAATTCAAATCCAGCGAAGAAGTCTAGGTGGGAACCAAAAGCTAGCCGGGTTCCCACTTCCACTTCTTCTTCGTCTGCTGTCTCTTTCAAACGGTTTCGATCCACCAAGGGGGGCCGTGGTGGATCATCTTCTTTCAGGGGGGGCCCGCTAGGAGGAGTAAATGACATCATCAGGGCCCTTCCATCTGCACCTCATCCTTCTCTTCCGGTGGGAGCTCGTTAAATTTTTGTGGAGGCTTGGTCAGCCATAACTCGGGATTCCTGGGCCCTTTCTATTCTCCGGAAGGGCTACAGGATTCCTTTTGCAAGGGAACCTCCATTATCGTTGTCTCCAATTCTGATCCCTGTAGCTCAACAACATTTAAATCACTTGAGGGAGGAGGTGCAGATTCTACTGGAAAAGAAGGCTGTAGAGATTGTGAGAGATACCACCTCTCTACAGCCGGATTTTCTTAGTGAAGAAGAAAACCGGCCGTTTTTTTTTTTTCGTCTCATTATAGACCTATCATCGCTCAACAAAATGATGAAGGTAGATTACTTTCAAATGGAAACTGCGGCCTCCATTCGGAGAGCTATTCCTCCAGGGGCTTGGGCGGTTTCTATAGACTTTATGGACGCATACCTCCATATTCCTATTCATCCAGCGTCTCGCAAGTACCTGAGATTTTCCCTAGAAGGCACTATATACAAATTTCGGGCGCTTCCATTCGAAATCTCAACAGCGCTTTTCGTTTTTTACAAACTTGATGGAGATTGTGGCGGGACATATTCGATCTCTAGGACCAAACATTCACCAATATTTCGACGATTGGCTTGTCCATTGTCTTTCGCAGGAGTCCCTACTGTCCGACCTTTCACTAGCTTGGGAAATCATTACAAGTCTGGGTCTAATACCAAATCCTCTGAAATCAGACCTAGTTCCATCTCAGGACTTCGTGTATGCAGGAATGAGGTTCCTGACTCACATTGGCATTGTCAGAGTTCCAGAAGAGTCATCAAAATTCTTGTCCTTCTATTTCGGGTTCTACAGGTTCAATTCATTACCGCCCGAGAATTTTTGTCCATGTTGGGATCACTCAATGCTGCAGCAGATTTACTTCAGTTGGGTCGCCTTCATATGAGACCTCTTCAGTTCCATCTTCTGGCCAACTGGAAACCTCACCGCGACAGTTTGGTCCAACCTATTCCAATATCCCATTCATGATATGTAGCAATCAAATGGTGGATGAATCCTTCCATTTATGTGGCTGGAATTCCCATTGTTATACCAGCCCCAGATTTCCATATGTTTTCAGATGACAGCCATTCGGGCTGGGGCACACATTTAGAACCCCTAGGTCTAGAGGTTCAGGGACTGTGGGATGTTGCTTCCCAAGACCTTCACATCAACAATTTGGAGTTACGAGCAGTTTTCCTAGCACTCCAACATTTTCAGAGTCACATTTACAATTCTTGCGTGATGGTAGCGTCAAACAATTCATCAGTAGTGGCTTACCTCAAGAAGCAAGGGGGGACCCACTCTCCATCTCTGTGCATGCTAGTGTGGGAGCTTCTTTACTGGTGTCATCATAGGAATATTCACATTCAAGTCAGGCATATTCCAGGGAAATTGAATGTTTTGGCAGACAGCCTGTCTAGCCCAGACCGAATTCTCCCCACCGAATGGTCTCTAGATCGGGAGATAGCTACCCAAATTTTCAGTCTTTGGGGTACTCCTCAGATAGATCTTTTCTCCACCAGATTAAACCATCTTCTGCCCCTGTTTGTTTCCACAGTACCGGACCACAGGGCTTGTGCAGTGGATGCTATGTCACTAGAATGGAAAAACCTATTCGCATACGCATTTCCTCCATTCAAACTTGTTCCCCTGGTTCTAAACAAGATGAGGGATTCCAACAGTCAGTTCATTCTCATAGCCCCGTGTTGGCCTCAGAGGAGCTGGTTTTCAGTCATTTTGAGTCTCATAATAGACTTTCCCAGGGAACTTCCGGTTCATCGGGGTTTGGTATCACAACATCAGGGAAAAGTACTCCATCAGAATCCAGCTATGTTGCATCTTCACGCTTGGAAATGGTCAGGAGTCAAATCAGAGGTAGACACATTTCTGAATTCGCTACCCAGTGTATCTCTCAATCCCGCAGAGAGTCTACGCTCAGGGTCTACTCTGCGAGGTGGAAGATGTTCTCGGATTGGTGTTTGCAAAGGGAAGTTAATCCTGTCGATCCCGCTTTAAAATGATTTGGTAGATTTTTTATTGCTACCTTTTTAACACCCTGAAATTATCGGTAGCTTCTATTAAAGGCTACCGCTCCGCCATCTCAAATACACTGAATTTTTTCCAAATCAGCAGACTGTACGGCGGACCCAATCATTTCAGATCTTATTAAAGGTTTTGCCCTGAGAAAACCGGTTTCCAGATCTCTTACGCCCAAATGGAATTTGACTTGTGTTCTTTGGTCTCTTAATAAAGCTCCTTATGAACCACTAAAGACTGCTGACATCAAATACATCACGCTTAAAGCAGTGTTTCTTCTTACATTTGCGGCTGCTAGAAGAAGTGAGATTCATGCTCTGTCAATTGAGGAAGGCTGTTTTAGGTATGACCGCAACTCTGATTCCATTACCCTCCTCACACAACCTGGGTTTTTAGCAAAAAAAAACAACTTCCAGAGTCATTACCAGAACCTATTGTTATTCCAGGTCTTTCTCAGTTTTGTGGTTCTGATACGGATGTTAGACTTTTGTATCCGGTCAGAGCTGTTAGAGCTTATTTGTCCAGAGTGAAAGCTAAGAGATTGGGAAGGAAGAGACTGTTTTTTACCACTGAAGGGCTCTAAAGATATTTCACCTTCCACTATTTCTTGTTGGATCTGTGACGTTATCAAACTAGCTTATGCAGATTTATCATCTTCGGATCTGTCATTCATGAAAATCTCGGCTCATGAATTTAGAGCTTTGTCTTCGTCTTGGGCTTATTGGAATTCTGTCGCCCTTGAGGATGTGGTAAGGGCTGCATATTGGCGTACAAATAGTAACTTTTCTTCATTTTACTTTAGATATTTGGCCCCAATTAGGCAGGATACATCGTCATTGGGACCTCTCGTGGCGGCGCAGTCTATTACTGGCTGCCATCGTTCTGTATCTTAAGTCTCTTCACAATATTTTAAGCCTGCTTGAATCCGGTGTGAAACTTTTCTTCAAAGGGTCTGTCTTTCTGTCTTATTCTTCTCCATCAACGGATATTGGCATTCGACCCGCAAGCATACCTACAATGCAAAAATATTCCCCTAAAAATACTATGAATTACCAGGGGACTGCTGAACTTCACCGGATTCCAGCATGGGTGAGTAGAGATTTATATTGTTTTTATTATTACCTTCCCACCTATGCTTATTATTCAGGCTTATAATATCTTGAGGTGATGTATGCTGACATTGAAATGAAATTTTTAAAGTAAAATTAATTTCAATTAAAGCATACTCACCTCAAGATATTATCAAATGTCCCTCCTCCCACCCCGCTTTCATTGTTAAATTTTATTGCTCCCAAAAAATAGGGATGTTTTCTACCTTGCGTCTACCCTTTATAGTAACAATGTCTACCGCATGCGTTAGGCATGCCACACGCTTGGTGCGTGCTTTGGCGGGAATATACCTGGCGCGTCCTGATTGGTTGCTTACGGTGGCGTGGACGGAAGGGAACCAGTGCGTGACTGGTACCCGATCTTGGTCACCTAGAAACAGGACGCTTGGTAGGGGGGACAACTAGGACGAGCTATAGTCTGTTTCAAACAATTTTTTTTTCCTAGTTGTCTTCCTTTTGAAGGTCGATCTTGCGGTGAACCGCTCAAATAAGGCTTATAATATCTTGAGGTGAGTATGCTTTAATTGAAATTAATTTTACTTTAAAAATTTCATATCAGTTGGCTTCTTCAGACAGGGTTAACTTACGCAAGTCTCCACAGCTCAGTTTGCACCTTATTTGGATCTAGAAGTCACAAATTAGATTCCCAGTTTGGCCTCAAAACTTTTGTGGAGATCAGCGATCCTGAAATAATTGTACAGTCATTCTCAGCTTCCACTGATTCAAAAAGGGCACTTTTCAGTTATTGGCAAAAGTATGTGCACAAAGTACTGATAAACTGCTTAGAGGACTAAGCCCACCAAGGAAAAGAAAAGTTTGAGAAAATTAACTGCATGGCTCGACAGGACCTTAACAGTTTTGACTGTTCTGTAATCCTCCAAACTAAAACCAAAGGCCCTTATGTTACATTGTTTGCACTCAATATACTCCTGTTTGTCATAGCACCAGATAAGAGGGGGTATCCACATATTTTCTTATTCCTTCATGAAAACATGTGATTACTCATTAGAAGAGCCTTGGTGAGGTGTTTCTAATGAGTACTCACAACATATGCTTTCATGGAGAAATAAGAAAAATATCTGGGCCCAGTTGTTCAAAGCTAACGATGTCATCAGTTAACGATTCGTTAAAATTTACACCGAGTGATATGCAAATATGCTGAAATTTTTTGCTGAAAAAATGTGAGTAGCTTTTTTTCAGCAAAAAATATCAGAATATTGTATATTGAATCCTCTAAAACATTTAACGAAATGACCCTTAACGAGGTCGTTAAGCTGACGACGCTTTGAACAACTGGGCCCAGTACTTCACTGTTGAAAAAGTGCTTAAATTGGAGCTAAGATTTGTACATTTCTGTCAGCTACAATCAGGACGTAAATGACAAGGAAATATGTGGTGGAAACCAGTGATTGTCATTTTGACATGCTTTTCCAATTTCCTGTTAAAGCAGTCACCTTGACTTCAAACAGTGAGTTTATTGTCACTGTTGAAAGAAAAAATGTCAGTTTAACCCTTGTCCTGCTGAACCCGGAAACTTTATGAAGTGTAGATCCAGATTAGTGGGATTCTTCAGAAGCCAATTGATCTGGATCAGCACTGTTTGCCATTAAGTATGTGGATTTATAGCAACAATCCAGGCCAAGTGTTCTGATTGGCTGAAAATTAGAAGTGGGTGTGGCATCTTAGTTTATTCAGCAGGACAAGGGTTAATCATAAATGTGCAGCATCAGACACACAAAGGGGCAAAATGCATACGTATGAATACAAGAGATTCTGTTAATGTAATAATTTAGCATATCCCTAGAGAAGAGGGCTATCAGTTAGTTATTTTTCTTATTTCTCTACATAATATTATGTGAGTACATGTACTCATTAGAAGTGCCTCTGAAAAATATCAGTACTTTTTGTTTGAAAAAAGTATCTTATCAGGAGCTGTGATTTAGGACATATTTTGATCCAGAATACCACTAGAGGGTACTCGCTGGAATTGCATTACTGCATCAGTTAAACTGAGTATGGTGAATGTTCAGAAATCCCCGGACGTCTGTCTGTCCATCTGTCTGCTGTCACAAAATGATGTCCGCTCTATAACTTGAAAACCGTTCAAGCTATCTTCACAAAACTTCATATAAATATCAATCAACATTGACAACATGCAGAGCACAAGAACCATAACTCTTGCTTTTATACTTTTTGAGTTATTTCCCTTAAATTTTGTCCATCTTAAAATTGTGTCCGCTCTGTTACTTGATACCTGTTCAAGGTATCTTCTTCATGTAAATTGTAGTCAACATTAGACAACATGCAGAGTGCAAGAACCATAACTCTTGCATTTATACTTTTTGAATTATTTTCCTTGTCCTTCACAAAAATTGTGTCTGCTCTATAACTTGAAAACTGTTCAAGATATCTTCACGAAACTTTATATGAACATCAATCAACTTTAGACGACATGCAAAATGCAAGAACCATAACTATTGCATTTATACTTTTTGAGTTATTTCCCTTGGTATCTCATTAGTTAAATAAATGTTTACTGAATGTACAGTACAATATGACACCAAAAATGGGGGGAGACATCTATGTTCTTGTAGAAAAAACAAATTCTAGTAATTATTGTTCTTGCTGTCCAAAATTTTAGGAATTATGATTTGCTGAAAATCTTACTGTTTGAAATTTCAGGACAGATTCACTGACCACCAAAGTATGCTTGACTCTCGGATGTTTTAGGACACCCGAATGACATAAAAAAAGAATGACGAACTGGTGTTTCTTGTTTGCTTCATCTGTACTGTTTATGTACTGATAAAGCCAAGGGGAAACTTAAGCCAAAGAACTAGAACGTGGCCTTGCTAAGAGTCAGGCATGTACACTGAAAGATTGATTTGACAAAAAGACTAAAGAGTTGGGCCCATTTGTTCAAAACTAAAGATGTCGTTGGTTAATGTATTGCTAAAACTTTGATCATTAAATATGGCATATAGGCTAATATTTTGCTGAAAAAATGTGAGTAGCTTTTGCATTTGCAAAAGCTACTCACATTTTTTTCAGCAAAAATACTTGTGAATTAGATATTGTACTTACTAGAACAGTTAACATTTTGACCACGAACGAGCTTGTTAAGCTAACGATGCTTCGAACAGCTGGGCCCTGTTTTCTTGTGATGCGGCTCATATGTTGCCAAGAGAAATAAGAAAAATATCCACACATTTTGGTTGAAAAAAGCACCTCATGTAGCTCAATGATTATTATACCCCAGGCATATAAAGTATGTCGAGGGCATATAGTTCTCGTCTTTCCATTCATTTGTTTATCCGTTTGTTCATATGTTCATCCATCAATTTTTTAGTTAACATCTAGGTTAAAGTTTTGCATCAAAGTTTTATTTTTATAATTAGGAAATGCTGGCTGGGGGTATTTGTGCTCCTTCGTGCACTTGCTATTAGTTATCAGACTTTCTGTCTCTTGTAGGAAATTCATTACAACAGAAATCCCTAGTCCTTACAGCAGAAGAGTTTGCTCGTCTCACAAACCAAGGTGTTCTTAGGTTTGATCCTCCCAAACAGGAGCCTGTGGTGCGACCACCGATTGTTCCAAGCCCCCCACAGACTGTCACAACTACAATTACATCTCATCCGCCAGTAATATCATCATCAGTGCCTGTATTCTCGCCACAGAAGTTAAACATCGATGACGGTGATGTAAGTATATTTAGTGAAAAGTGTCTTAGATGCATACAGTAATTGTCCTAACATTTAACCCTTAAAGTGTCAAGCAAAATTTGTAGCAGACGACATTCAAAAGATTGTTTTATTTTTCAGAGAAAACAAGTCTTGACATTTCATGTGAATTGTCTGTCAAGCAGACAATTCACATGAAATGTCAAGGCGTGTTTTCTCTGAAAAATAAAAAAAAAAAAAATAAATAAAAAAAATTGTCATCTGCTGCAGTTGTGATTGGCGCTTTAAGGGTTAAGCTGTGGTTGTTGGTTGCCTTGGGCAAATTGTTCAAAACTTAACGAAGTTGTTAGCTAACCTGATGCTTAATCTTGAAAAATGGCAAATACATTGATATTTTTTTTGCTGAAAAAATCTACTCAATATATTTGAAAATACCTTATCTACAGCAGTTAACGAGTTTGTCATTAACAAGCTTATTAAGCTAACGAGGCTTTGAACTACTAGGCCCTGCTGTGGTTGCAGTAGGTAGAATTAGGGTGTGTCTTTTATTCCTCTATTTCTCCAGAGTCATTCTCTTTTCATTCTGTTAGCTTATCTATCCCTTTTCTCCCCACCTTTGAGAGAGGATGCATTATGGCTCACTAGGGTTGGCCTGTCTTTAAATTGCAAACAAATCTTAACATTTCGTACACCAACTTTTCTGACAAAACAGCATATACAAATTGTGCAGACCCCGATCAGCCTACTTGATATTACTATAGTTTGTGCACTGGACTCAGCTAGTTGAGTTTGAATACAGTTTGGGATGAGAAATTTTCTGGGCCCAAACATGCTCCATTAACACCATTGGCAGGAATGATGTTAAAACAGTGGGCTGTCCTTCAGATTGGGATGTTACCTGGAGAGCTGCTGTGCAGAGAAAGTATCCCCTTTGTAGGTTAAAGATCCTGCTCCCGAGACAAACTTTTTCATTAGAAGTCTTCACTGTTTACTATTTTGGCAAGTGTTTATGTGGAACAAATACATAGCTCTTGATAAGGCGCTTTTTTTTTCAACCAAAAAGTGTCTATATTTTTCTTATTTCTTGACAAAAACATATGTTGTGGGTACTCATTAGAAGCACCACGCCGCGGTGCTTCTAATGAGTACCCAAAACATGCTTTCATCGAGAAATAAGAAAACTATTTACCTGATACCCTCTCTTATCTAGTCCTAGAAACACACACACACACACACACACACACACACACACACACACACACAAAGACAGCAGCATTGACCCCCGCCGGGTCGGCAAACATACTTTCGTGGAGATTTGATCATGAAATATTTTCTACGGCCATTCTCTCCCTTCTGCTGATTCAAGAAGGACAGTTGTCAGTTTCTGGCAAAAGAATGTTTACAATACTGGTTAACCGCTTTGTGGATGAAGCCTGCCAAGTAAAAGTATGGTTAGATAAAGTGACTGCGCTCGACATGACCCACTGGGTTGACTGCACCGTAAAACCTCAACACAAACACAAGCAGCTAATTTTCAGTTGAGAGACAGTTCTATAAAAACACTACTAATATTTTGTTGAAAAGTTAAGAAAAATGCTGTTAACCATTTGCATATTAACCTTACCGCGCTCTGTACTAATTCTGCAGACAATAAATTGATGAGTTTTCCTTATTTTTCCCAAAAAGCAGGATTTGACATTTCATGCAAATTGTCTCCATTGGAGACAATTTGCATGAAATGTCAAAACCTGTTTTCTTGGGCAAATAAGAAAAAATATTTCAAAATGTTGTCTGCTGAAATTTTAACCGAGAATGCTAAGCGTTAAATAGCCGCCCTTGGAAAGTCCTACAATTGGCTGTAGTTGAGAGGTCACATGTAAGGTATATAGTAAAATCACTGAATAAAAATATAATAGGAAGGGTGTTGTTGTTATGCTAGGTTATTTCAATGATGATGCTGTTTCAGGCGAAAACAATGAAAAGACAACAGAGAATGATAAAAAATCGAGAATCTGCAAGTTTATCACGGAGGAAGAAAAAAGAAGTAAGTTTGAGATGTACAAGATGGTGAGCCTAAAAATCTTTCTTTTTTTTTTTTTTTGTCTTTTTATTTTTTTTTATTTTTCATTTCATGAAAAAAAAAAAAAAAAAATAGGGCTTGCTGTTTCCTTTAAACTAAGAAAGTAAAGGTAGGACTGAGAAGTGATAAGCCTGGTGTCAGAAAATATTACTTTGGAGGGATGTCATCTGTCTGCGGCATGATATTTTGGTGAACTGGCACTCTAAAAATGAGCATTGAGATCCCTGCCTCATTCAGACACCCAGGCCATATGACTGAAAATAATGTTGAAAATGATGTAAAACTGAAATAAAACAAAGCCCATATTCTTAGGCCCCTGAATATATTTTGATGATATAGAATGCAGCCTCTGATCCGGGTGTACACTATATGCAATGACATTGTTAGTTTATACCAACAAAACTGAGTATAGCATCTTGTATATAACACTCCTTTAAACAATAAATGGATCCTTCTGACTGACATGATGGAGAGTTCATGGTCATTTTTAGGGATATGTTTGCTAATACTCAGTCAACAGTGAGTTATAGTGTTCTTTTCTCAAGAAAATAGCTTTGTTTAACCCTTTCATCTCTGAATTCCTGGTGGACTCTTCCATCCTTGAATTTGGACATGTCCACAGATTTCAGTCCAGCGAAAAACAGAATGGCAAATGGAATGGCAAACAGTGTAGATCCTGATGAGATGGCTCATCCAAGGGTTATTTCCAGTTGCTTCCAGTTGAAATTGTCGTGTCTTATGGTTTCATTAATATGCAAGCTTGTCCGGCTTTCCTGCGATTTTCTAACGTCCGAGTTACAACCTGGGAGACAATTACTTTATAACTTGTGGCCAGCAAAGACTCAGATCCTCTGCACATCTGCACAGTCTTCACTGGTTTTCTGAGTATAACTTAAGATTAAAGGATTCTTCAAGTGGATTGGGTTGTTCTGACTGTTTGCTGGGCACACAAGACAACATAACTTAGCTCCAGATATGACAGGATATCCACATCATGATATTTTTTTCTTATTTCTCTACCAAAACATATGTTGTGGCTGCTCATTAGAAGTGCTTCCTTGAGGCGCTTCTGTTGAGTAGTAACCCACGAACATATGTTTTCATGGAGAAGTAAAACAAAAAAATATCGGTACTCTTTAGTTGAAAAAAAAAAGGCCATACCTGGAGCTATGATATAAGGTATATTTTGACATTATAGCTCATATATTTTGTTTTACAGTATTTAACCCAGCTAGAGAGCAGGTTACATCAGTTCAATAGTGAAAATGAGAAATTGAAGGAGGAAAACCAGACATTGAAGAGAAAGCTTGACCAACTTGTCTCAGAGGTAAAACCTGTCTTACTTCACTTTAACATTGACAACATTGTCAGAAGAGCTGCAGTAAAGAAAAGCATTTAATATTTTTCAAATATATCAATGAATATTTTTAGGAGAGTAGGGAGTTACATGTAAGTGAACAAAATTTTTAGCAGAGTAGGGAGGTATGTGTAAGGGAACAAAATCTTGAGGGGAGTATAGAGGTAAGTGTAAGTGAACAACATTTTGAGGCGAGTAGGGAAGTACATGTAAATGAACAAAATTTTCAAGGGGAGTAGGGAAGTACATGTAAGTGAATGAAATTTTAAAGGGGAGTAGGGAAGTACATGTAAGTGAACAAAATTTTAAGGGGAGTAGGGAAGTACATGTAAGTGAACAAAATTTTAAGGAGAGAAGGGAAGTAATGTAAGTGAATGAAATTTTAAGGAGAGTAGGGAAGTACATGTAAGTGAACAAAATTTTAAGGAGAGTAGGGAAGTACATGTAAGTGAACAAATTTTAATGGGAGTAGGAAAGTACATGTAAGTGAACAAAATTTTAAGGGGAGTAGGGAAGTACATATAAGTGAACAAAATTTTAAGGAGAGTAAGGAAGTACATGTAAGTGAATGAAATTTTAAGGAGAATAGGGAAGTAGATGTAAGTGAATGAAATTTTAAGGAGAGTAGGTAAGTACATGTAAGTGAACATAATTTTAATGAGAGTCGGGAAGTACATGTAAGTGAACAAAATTTTAAGGAGAGTAGGTAAGTACATTAATGAGAGTAGGGAAGTACATGTAAGTGAACAAAATTTTAAGGAGAGTAGGTAAGTACATGTAAGTATACAAAATTTTAATGAGAGTAGGGAAATTCATGTAAGAATTTACATACAGATAATTTAATGGGACCAATCCAAATTCGGAAATTCCAATTTTGTGTCAGAAGAGGAAATCAACTGACAGGACTTAATGGTTGATCTTACTTCAACAAATACAAACAAAACTCAATACAACATGGACAGAGAAAGATTATTCCATCAGTAGTTTATGTCATAGCCACTAGCATGACTGGAGGCATATTGTTTGCAAACCATGCAGAAGTATTTTTCTGTAGCAAATCTGGAACCATTGCATATCTCCAGATAAAGCACTTTTTTCAATCAAAAAGTATGGATATTTTTCTTATATCTCCAGGAAAACATATGTTGTAGGTACTCATTAGAAGTGCCTAGCCAAGATACCCACATGTTTTCATGGAGATGTAAGAAAAATATTCTTGTGGATGTCCCTGTTACCTTAGGTATGTGATTGTTAACCCTTTCATCCCTGCAGATCAATACAGACACCTTTGCAAACAGTGCTGATCCAGATGAGACGGCTCGTTATTACGAGCCATCTCATCAGGATCTACACTGTTTGCCATTATTGATTTTTGACTGAAACCCCTATTTGTGACAATGAATGTGTCCAAATTCAAAGATGGAAGAGTCCATTTAAGAAACTTGGGGATGAAAGGGTTAATGTGAAATATCAAGTGGAGCTGAAAACTAGAGTTTAGCCTACTTGGTGACCGAGTCCCATGCATTAATAGCTATGCTCCGTTGTAATACCATATTTAATCTAAATATTGTGACATTTTAACTCCTTGCCATACTTGTCCAATAATTATACCCCCGACATACGAAGTATGTGGGGGTATATAGTTTTCGCTTTTCCGTTCGTCTGTTCGTTTGTTCGTACGTACGTACGTTCGTTCGTTCGTTCGTTCGTTCGTCTTTCCGTCACAGGGTCAAAGTTTTTGCGTTAAAGTTTATAAGACCTCATATTTTGAAGACCCTTTGATGGATTTTGTTCATATATGGCATGATGGTAGATATAGGTCTAAAGTTTTTATCAGCACCATCCCCACCCCGGGGTGACCTTGGGAACAAGGTCACGGACTTTGAATTTTTGTAAAAAAGTCACAGGGTCAAAGTTTTTGTGTTAAAGTTTATAAGACCTCATATTTTGAAGACCCTTTGATGGATTTCATTCATATATGGCAGGTTGGTAGATATAGGTCTAAAGTTTTTATCAGCACCATTCCCACCCCGGGGGTGACCTTGGGAACAAGGTCACGGACTTAGAATTTTAGTAAAAAAAGTCGAAGTTTTTTGTGTTTAAGTTTATATAGCTATATCATCAAGACCCTTCAGGAATTTCATTTATATTTGACATGTTGGTAGATGTCAGCCTAGCATCTTACTCCGCATGATCCCCACCCTGGATGTGACCGAGGTCAAGGTCACGAACTTAGAATTTTCATATAAAAGTAAAAATATTTGCGTTTAAGTTTATATTGCCATATCATCAAGACCTTTTATTAAATTTCATTATCCCCTAACTGAAAGGTTGAGTGATATAGCTATCAGCAAGGAATCTGTTCGTCTGTCCGTCAGTCCGTTGAAGTATTATTCGTTCATACTTTTTTTTTTGTCTTAGGGTCAAAGTTTTTGCGTTAAATGTTATAAGAACTCATATTTTGAAGACCCTTTGATGGTGGTTTTCATTCATATTTAGCATGATGGTATATATAGGTCTTAGGTTTTTATCAGCACCATCCCCTCCCTGGGGGTGACCTTAGGGTCAAGGTCACAGACTTAGAATTTTCATAAAAAAGTCAAAGTTTTTTGTGTTTAAGTTTATATAGCTGTATCATCAAGACCTTGAGGAATTTCATTTATATTTTACATGTTGGTAGATATTGGCCTAGCGTCTTATTCCGCATGATCCCCACCCCGGGTGTGACCGAGTTCAAGGTCAGGAACTTAGAATTTTCATAAAAAGTAAAAATTTTTGCGTTTAAGTTTATATAGCCATATCATCAAGATCTTTTATTAAATTTCATTATCCCTTAACTGAAAGGTTGAGCGGATATAGCTATCAGAAAGAAATCTTTTTGTCTGTCCGTCCGTCCTTTGAAACATTATTTGTTCATACTTTGTTCATATTTTGAAGACCTTTTGATGGAATTCATTCATATTTGGCATGATGGTAGATATAGGTCTAAAGTTTTTATTAGCACCATCCCCACCCCAGGGGTGACCTTGGGGTCAAGGTCATAGACTTAGAATTTTCATAAAAAAGTCAAAGTTTTTTGTGTTTAAGTTTATATAGCTATACCATCAAGAACCTTTGAGGAATTTCATTTATATTTGACATGTTGGTAGATATAGGGTATGACCTTCAGGTCAAGGTCACAGACTTAGAAATTTCATATAAAAGTAAAAAAAAATTGCATCTAAGTTTATATAGCTATACCATCAAGACCTTTTGTTGAATTTTATTATCCTCCTACAGAGGGGTTTAGGGGATATAGCTATCAGCATGGAATTCATCCATCCTACCATCTCCAGAGTCAAAGCTACATATTTTGTGCTCGTTAAAAACTGGCGGTAGCGCTCTTCGGGGGTATACGTGCCCCACTGGGCACTTTGTCTAGTTTGTAAAAGTCTTTTCCACTACCTATTGGTTAAAACATTGCTGGATGTGTGACAAATAGTGTAGTTCCTGGTCAGATGCCGCATCTTGCGGCGTCTGATCTGGGTCTACACTAAATGCTCAGGCCCAATACATAGAGTTATTAAGGTACATTGCATTTGTAAAGCACCGTTAACCCTTGTCCTGCTGAATAAATTAAGATGCCACACCCTTTTCAAATTTTCAGCCAATCAGATTACTTGATCCAGATTGTTGATATAAATTCATATACTGAATGGCAAACAGTGCAGATCCAGATTAGTTGGCTTCTTCAGAAGCCAACTGATCTGGATCTACACTGTTTGCAAAGGCAGTTTATATCAGGGTTCAGCAGGACTAGGGTTAAAAATTGTAGCAGACAACAATCCATAAATTAAATGTTCTTTTTTTCATTTTATCAGAGAAAACAAGGCTTGACATTTCAAGTGAGTTATCTGTTATGCATATGACAATGTCAAAATTTGTTTTCTTGGCAAATAAAAAAAAAATATTCTAGAATGTAGTCTGCTGCTATAATGACCTTGACCGGATTGGACATCCATGCACACTGGTCTGGGTTTTTGTGAGCAAATAGGGCATATGTTAAATTCCCTGGATTTGATTAAAGTTTTAAATAGATGCAGAATTTTTAACTGAATTTGTATGATAATCTGTCATTATTGTTTTTATAGAATGAAAACTTGAAAAAGAAAGTCTCATTTACACCAGCAAAGAAAACAGCATTATTTGCAGTGGTCTTTATGTTGAGTCTCAATCTTGCTCCTTGGAGGTAAGTCTGGTATATTTTCACTTCTTGTTTACAAGCATAATATTTTGTGATATGGTACATTAGTCCATGTAACAAGAGCATTTGGAAGATAATACAAGTCGCAATGTCAGAAAAAATACATTTGGGCATGTTTACCCTGTAAAGATTCAGGGCCCAATTGTTCAAGGCATTTTTAGCTTAACAAGCTGATTAGTGGTCAAAATGTTAACTGTTCTAGTAAGTACAATATCTAATTCACAGGTATTTTTGCTGAAAAAATGTGAGTAGCTTTTGCAAATGCAAAAGCTACTCACATTTTTCAGCAAAAATATTAGCGTATACCGTATTCGACCTAATTACCGCACTGTGCGTTTAGGTTTTTCAAAATTACTGGAAAACACTTGTGGTAAAATATGTATCTGCCTACTAAAAGGTACACTTGAAAAAGATCAGCAAAGAACTTATTAGATGATGTTTATGCCATTTTTTCTGAATTTCTTTATAAAAGCGTATGTTGTGGGTATTCATTTGAATTGCATCGACAAGTCGATGCAATTCAAATGGGTACCCACAGCATATGCCTTTATAAAGAAGTAGCCAAACAGTACACTAGCTGTAATACAAAGAGTACGGAATTGCTTGACTGTGCGCTTATAGGGGTATGTGCGGTAATTAGATCGAATACGGTAGGCCATATTTACTGATCAAAGTTTTAATGGTATGTTAACTAATGACATGGTAAGTTTTTAACAACTGGGCCCAGTACTTTTCGGTTGAAAACAGTGCCTTATGTGGAGGTATGGCAAAATGACATATTATGCACTCCTGGAAACAAAACCTATAATTCCATAGAATTTCTTGTTACAATAGTCAACATTACTTTAATTTTGTTTAGCTGAGGGTACTTAAAGTCTAGGACCTGATTTATTTAAATTTTTGAAACAGACAATGTTGCTGGGCTCCAGATAGCAGTTATTCTGGCAGAAAAAAAAAAAAAAAAAAAATGACCCACAACAGGAGAAAACGTACCATCTGACATGTGCACTCAACGAAGACTGATCAGCCTGCCCATCTGCGCAGTCTGATCAGTCTTTGTCAGTATGAGGAAACTTTGCATCCGTGGCTATCCAAAGTTTAAATGAGCCAGGCAAAGATTCTGATCAGACTGTGGATGCACAGGCTGATCTGAATCTTCGCTGGGCACACATGTCAGAATGTACAATTTCTGGCGTTGCAGCTTATTTGTCATTGGGTATTTTGATTTGCAGTATATTTTTGAGAGAAAGATACACTCTCCAAGACCAGCTTTCTCGGCCCCTATCTAATACAGGGAGACAACTCTTGTCAGTCCAAGAAGATGCTGAGGATGGCTGGGATCATACTAACTATATACACAAACTACATAGCTTGATTCTTGAATATGGAGGTGGAGCAGGGGTAAAAGGTAACAGGACAGAGTTACCATTCTTGAACATGTGTCCAACTTACTTCAACAAGACAGAATCCATGAGGTAATAGTTTTAGTTCTACAGAGTTGTTGCATTTTATAAAAACTAAATATTATTTAAGGGGATGAATACCTTTCAGGGGAGGCAAGTCTGTCAAAATTGATTTTGACCCCTTCTGAAACATGGTCTACTCTAAAAGGAATGGAATTGTTCCCTTTCTTCCTTTTAGAATATACCCCTTTTCAGAAAGGGAACTTATATTTTAGACTAGACCCCTTTTCAGAAAGGGATTTTCTTTTAGAGTAGACCTCTTTTCCAACGAGGATCTCCACTTAGAGTCGACCCTTTTTCAGAATCGGCTTGGTGTGCAGGAAAGAAAACAGGAAGCCACAAATGTTGCTTCCCTTGTGAAAAATGATGGGAAACTTCAAGGCTTATCTACTCCCCTTAAAGTGAAATCTTTGTAATAAATAATCTCAATCAAGAGAAATAAAAAAGTTCAATATATTGACAAAGTTTTGTTGAAAATCAGACTCTAGTTAATGATAATGATATTTGCATGTAAGTTTTGAATTTTCCAAATTATTCATTGGAAACTGTGAGCACTCATAATTAGGTATTGGTATATACAAACAGATGATGATGAAACAGATTTATCAGATATCTATGTACATAAATTTTTTGTAAAATTTAATGAAAAGATGCTTAGATATGCATCATACATTTTCTTTTTTTGTACTGTTTACAGACTAGCTGAGCAGTTGGCAGGCTGGATGTCAAGGCATCAAGAACGGAGGAAAGTGGAGAAAAAACAAGGAAGACAGAAGGACAAACAGCTGAGGCCACTGTCTACACTAAAAAGAGCTATGAGAGGAGAGATGCCTATGCATAAAAGCAAACACTTCAGGTACACCACAACCTCTTATAACACTATTGTTGGGGTCCATAGCATAATCCGTGTTAGTTAAACAACCGTGTTATATCCAAACAAAAATGTATAGATTATATTGAAAAATGACCATTTATGGTCATTTTTCAGTAATCTATACATTTTTGGGCTCCATCTTTGAACCATGTTATATCTAAAACTGTGTTATTACGAACCTTGTTATAAAGAGGTTAATGTGTATTACATGTTTGTTCTGAAGTACTGGCACTGTGTGGGTAGACCATCATTATCATAACCTTCGCATCCCAAAAGGTCTGAAGTGAGTCCTTCCACCTTTGGATTAGGACATGTTCATTATTGCAAAAAGCGTGACAGTCAGTCAAAAACTCCAAGACAGTGTAGATCCTGCTGAGATGGCAGAAAATATACTAAGTCTAACCAGTTGGCTTAAAATACTATTCTTACTTTACCATATTTACCCTAAGTCAGACAGCCTTTGACTTAAAATGTCTTCTCTTCTCTTGGAAGAAAGAAAGACGAGTAAAAAAATAGGCATGAGCTTCCAATGAAATGCTGATCTTTTTGAAAGAAAGGGAAAGAATAGGCTTCAGACAAAGGGAGTGTTCCTAAGCTAATTTCTTTCATTTTATTTGCAAAAGGAAACCCCCAAAAAAGTATTTGGGTACATGTAAGAATCTCCAACAAATATTTTGGGTATAAAGAATAATAAAACTTAACATTAAGGGAAATGGACATGCCTTCAGGGAGAGTAACTCTGGTCAGTGTTGTTTTGCTTCCCTTCTGAAAAGGGGACTACTCTAAAACAAAAGAGTTTACTCCCATTGGGAACAAACTTTCTTGTTAGAGTAGACTTTTTGAGAAGGAGCTCAATGTGCCATTACGAAAACATGCCTATTTAAATACATGTATATAGAAAATTTAACCTCCAAAAACAGAAAATTTCCAGATAAGAACTCTGATATTTTTCATATTTCTGCTCAAAACATAGATTGTAGGTACTTGTCAGATTCGCCTTGGTGAGGCCATTCTAGCAAGTAGCCACAATCTTTGTTTTTGAGTGAAAATATGAAAAAATAATGCATTCCCCTGTAAACCCCAGTTTTACTATATAAAACTGGGATTTAAAGGAGTTAAAATTATATAGGTATGTTTTCACTATGCAGTAAGTCACAAACGACAGCTTTGTAAAAAATGACAGAAAATCTACTCAGTGTATCCATTCCCTTAAATCATCCTCAGAAATATCACCCTAGCTGGGCCCACTTGTTCAAAACTTAACAGAGTTGTTAGCTAAAGTACATTAAAATTTCTATCTTGAAATATGGCAAACACATTGATTTTTTTGCTGAAAAAAAATGTAAGCGTCTCACATTTTTGCAACAAAAATATCAGTGCATTTGAAAATACCTGAGCTAAAACAGTTAATGAGTTTGTCATTAACAAGCTTGTTAAGCTAACGATGATTTGACAACTGGGCCCTGGTCAGCAGAGTGAAAATAACTGTTTGTACGCTAGCTTATGTGGGAATTACTGTTGTTGTTTTCAGATCTCGGGATACAAATTATCAAGTACAGTTGTACAGTGGACCAGAGACAAGCCGAGACTTCCTCAAGTCAATACACAGAAGAAATGATACCTTCTATGTCCTGTCCTTTGACACTGTAAGTGGGTTATACCATTGGAATCTTGTGCTTGGTTCTACATAGCTTGAGATAAGAGGAGTAACCAGGGCCCAGTTGTTCAAAGCGTCATTAGCTTAACGAGCTCGTTAAGGGTCATTCCGTTAACTGTTGTAGCAGATTCAAAATACAATATTCTGATATTTTTTTCTGAAAAAATGTGAAAAGCTACTCACATTTTTTCAGCAAAAAATTTCAGCATATTTGCGTATCACTCAATGTAAATTTTAACAAATCGTTAACTAACGACATTGTTAGCTTTGAACAACTGGGCCCAGATAATTATTTTTCTTATTTCCTTGCAGAGATGCTCTAAATGAGTAGCACAATCTATGCTTTTGTGGAGATGTGAGAAAAAATCTGTACTGTTTGTCTAGAGCTATTGTTCTACATAAACAGAACAGACAGATAAATATTACCCTATTCAACCTAATTAACATAGTGTGGTTAGGTTTTTCAAAAATACTGGGAAAACTTGTGGTAAAATATGTACCTACCTATACTAAAGGTACACTTTAAGAAAAAAAGATCAGTGAAGGACTTATCGAGTGATTTTTTGCTTTTGTGATGTTTTTGTGTTTTTTTTCTTCTGATTTTCTTTATAAAAGTATATGTTTTAGGTACTCATGTGTATTGCATTGACAAGTCGATCCAATTCAGATGGGTACCCACAATATATGCATTTATAAAGAAGTATAGAAAAAGTACACTGTCTGTAATCTAAATATACAGAATTGCTTGACTGTGAGCTTATAGGGGTATATGCTGTTATTAGGTCGAATACGGTAGAAGACTTTTTAACTCCAAATATTGGAACAGTGACAACATCCATTTTTCTGATTTCTCAAAGTGTGGTTTATGCCTCTATTTTGAAAAAGTACAAGGGACAATTTGCTTTGTTCCACTGTTCATTCATTCAGCTTACTTAACCGTGTGAACAAGATATCTTAAAAAGTATTTGAGCCAGGGCTTTGGTATCTGGTAGACTTTAGTTGTCAGTTTCTGGCGAAGGAATGTGCACAATACTGGTTAACCGCTTAGAGGACTAAGCCTGCCCAGTAAACGTGTGGTTAGTTAAACTGACCGCGCTCGACATGACCCCATTGGGTTGACTATGCCGTTAAACCTCAACACAAACAAACAAACAAATCTGGTAGACTTATTGGAGCTGAGGAGTACATCACCTGAATAACTTCTGTCTGTTTGGAGTGAAGTAGGGACTTAAGTTCTTCTGTCTGAGTTTGTGGAGTGAAGTAGGGACTTTAGTTCTTCTGTCTGATTTTGTGGAGTGAAGTAGGGACTTTAGTTCTTCTGTCTGAGTTTGTGGAAGTAGGGACTTTAGTTCTTCTGTCTGAGTTTGTGGAAGTAGGGACTTTAGTTCTTCTGTCTGATTTTGTGGAGTGAAGTAGGGACTTTAGTTCTTCTGTCTGAGTTTGTGGAATGAAGTGGGGACTTAAGTTCTTCTGTCTGAGTTTGTGGAAGTAGGGACTTTAGTTTTTCTGTCTGAGTTTGTGGAGTGAAGTAGAGACTTTAGTTCTTCTGTCTGAGTTTGTGGAGTGAAGTAAAGACTTAGTTCTTCTGTCTGAGTTTGTGGAGTGAAGTAAAGACTTAGTTCTTCTCTCTGAGTTTGTGGAGTGAAGTAGGGACTTCAGTTCTTCTGTCTGAGTTTGTGAAGTGAATTAGGGACTTAAGTTCTTCTGTCTGAGTTTGTGAAGTGAATTAGGGACTTAAGTTCTTCTGTCTGAGTTTGTGGAGTGAGGTAGGGACTTCAGTTCTTCTGTCTGAGTTTGTGGAGTGAAGTAGGGACTTAAGTTCTTCTGTCTGAGTTTGTGAAGTGAAGTAGGGACTAATGTTCTTCTGCTTGAGTTTATGGAGTGAAGTAGGGACTTTAGTTCTTCTGAGTTTGTGAGTGAACTACTACTGTTAGCTTTTTTTTTTTTTTTTTTTTTATATAAAATTTCACAAAAATGAACAACTTTATGAGTAGTACATAGCTCTAGTTAAGGTGCTTTTTTCAATAAAAAATATTGATATTTTTCTTATTTCTCCACGAAAACATATGTTGTGGTACTCATTAGAAGTGCCTCACCAAGGTTGATGAGGTGTTTCTAATGAGTACCCACAACACATGTTTTCGTGGAGAATTAAGAAAATATTAACCTGATACCCACTCTTATCTAGACCTATGGTAGTAGTATGTGACATGTTTTAGCCCTTGGCACTAGTCTGTTGGTTCCAGTTTGTGGAGGGAATGATTTTCATGAATGAATGCACATGAAACAAGTTCACTTTAATGGCAACAACTATTCTAGATTGGCACTGATTATACCCCCGACATACAAAGTATGTTTGGGTATAATGTTTTCGGTTTTCCGTTCGTCCATCCGTCTGTTCGTTCGTCCTTCCGTCCGTTCGTTCGTTTGTTTGTTCTTTCCGTCACAGGGTCAGAGTTTTTGCATTAAAGTTTATAAGGCCTCATATTTTGAAGACCCTTTGATGGATTTCATTCGTATTTGGCATGATGGTAGATACAGGTCTAAAGTTTTTATCACCACCATCCCCACCCCGGGGGGTGACCTTGGGGTCAAGGTCACAGACTTAGAATTTTCAGAAAAAAGTCAAAGTTTTTTGTGTTTATATAGCTATATCATCAAGACCCTTGAGGAATTTCATTTATATTTGACATGTTGGTAGATATCGGCCTAGAGTCTTACTCAGCATGATCCCCATCCTGGGTGTGACCGAGGTCAAGATCACAAACTTAGAATTTTCATATAAAAGTAAAAATTTTTGCTTTTAAGTTTATGTTGCCATATCATCAAGACCTTTTGTTAAATTTCATTATCCCCTAACTGAAAGGTTGAGCAGATATAGCTATCAGCAAGGAATCTGTTCGTTTGTCCGGCCATCTGTTGAAGCATTATTCGTTTGTACTGTATTTTTGTCTTAGGGTCAAAGTTTATAAGACCTCATATTTTGAAGACCCTTTGATGGATTTCATTCATATTTGGCATGATGGTAGATATAGATCTAAATTTTTTATCAGCACCATCCCCACCCCAGGGGTGACCTTGGGGTCAAGGTCACAGAATTTTCATAAAAAAGTCAGTTTTTTGAAGATTTTATGAAGACCCTTTGATGGATTTCATTCATATTTGGCCTGATGGTAGATATAGGGCTTAAGTTTTTATCAGCACTATCCCGGGGGATAACCTTGGGGTCAAGGTCACATACTTAGAATTTTCATAAATAAATCAAAATTTTTGTGTTTATGTTTATATAGCTATACCATCAAGACCCTTTGAGGAATTTCATTTATATTTTACCTGTTGGTAGATATAGGTCTAGAGTTTTACTCAGCATCATCCCCATCCTGGGTTATGACCTTAAGGTTAAGGTCACAGACTTAGAAATTTCATTTAAAAGTAAAAAAATTTGCGTCTAAGTTTATATAGCTATACTATCAAGACTTTTTGTTGAATTTCATTATCCCCCTAACAAGAGGTTTAGGGGATATAGCTATCAGCATGGAATCCATCCATCCATCTGTCTGTCCATAAACACATTATTGTGCACCCCATAACTACCCTTTGAGCTATTTTCAGGAAACTGTCAGGTTGTGGAGGGCAATTTGGTAGGGGTGTCGGGTACAAGAAAGACAACTCTGACTTGGTCCATGAGTTATCTCCCCTGTCTCCAGAATTGTAAAAATTTTGTGTGAACCATAACTTTTATTTTCATGATACTTCACCAGTATGTAGAGGACATTGAGTAGGCATATCACATTTAAGAATGGCACGCTAACTGACTCCCTTCTGCAGTTTTCTCCTTTGCTTATTTAAATCTTGTACGGGCAATAACTCTAAAAATTCTTGAAGATATTTTTGTGATACTTTACCGATATGTAGAGGGCATTGAGTAGGCAGGTCACCTTAAAATTTTCATTAAAATTTATATAGCTATATTATGAAGACCCTTTTGTTGGTTTCATTAATATTATGCATGATGGTATATATAGGTCTTAAGTTTTTCTAGGCACCATCCCCAAGCTGGGGCATGGTTTTTAAGTCAAGGTCACAGACTTTTCATACAAATGTCATTTTTGCTTATACAGTAAAACCTATGTAAGACAGCCACCTTTGAAATTGACTTTAGTGGTTGATGTGGGAAGGTGGTTGTCTTATAAAGATACATGTCATGTAATTTTGTAATTTTGCCAGAAAAATTACATGACATGTACCTTTATAAGACAGACAACTTTTTCCCCATCAACCACTATTGAAAGTCAGTTTCGAAGGTGGCTCTCTTACACAGGTTTTACCGTATTATAAAGGCTGATTGATATCACTGGTATATGGTGATAGTTATAGGGCTAAAGTTTTATTTAGCTCAATGCCTGCACCTGTGCCTGACCTTTGAGGTCAAGGGCTTCATATTATGTGTGACTGAATTTTTTCAATGTTATAACATACAGCATAGAACTGCTATCTCCAGAGTCAAAGCTACATACTTTGTGCTCTTTAAAAAGTGGCAGTAGTGCTGGTTGGGGGTATACATGCCCCACTGGGCACTTTGTCTAGTTTACAAGTAGTACCAGTTTGTTTCACAAAGCACACGTAGCTTCATAACGCATGCAGTGCCCTATTTTATTAGGCTTTACCTTATGAATATTCATAATTTCAGGATTATTGGCTTGTCCCTGCAATAGCTCACAACAAGACAATGCGACCAAGAATGTCATTAGTGATGCCAGCCCTGGCACTGAATGGTAAGTATTGGGTCTATTGCTCATAAACCTTCACCACTCTCTGGACAAATTCAGCAAATGACAGATTGATGATATTTTTCCTAGCAAAGCCTATTTTCTGGGAAAAAATAGGAAACATATTTCAGAATGCTGAAATTATTTGAATACATTCTGTTACAGCCTTAACGTTTACCAAATGTCTCCCAATTTAGGCGGGAGGGAGCAGTCACTTCTCCCAATTTTCAGAGATCAGACTGGAACTTGTTTAAGTTAGATCAATGCTTGGTTATAGGTTAAATTTTATGGGTGATAATTGAGAACAATACAGGAAAGTTGAAAACACAGGATTTTTTCTAAACTTTCTAAAATCACAGTTACATTCATACATCATACACTGTATTAACCTTTACCACCTTGGGCACATTCTGCAGATGACAAATTGATGACATTTTCCCAGCAAATAGACTCCACAGGAGACAATTTGCATGAAATGTCAGAATCTGTTTTCTGGGAAAAATAAGAAAAATATTTCAATATGTCATCTGGTGAAAATTTTACCCAGAGTGCTTAGTATCAAGATATATTTTTTTCTTACTTCTCTACAAGAACATATTTTATGGGCACCTATTAGAAGCACCTTGATGAGGCACTTCTAATGAATACTTACAGCATATGTTTTTGTTGAGAAATAAGAAAATACTAATACTTTTTGGTTGGAAAAAAAATGGCCTTATCTGGAGCTGCATTGCAAGTGATATAAAAATGATGGGTGGATCATCTTTCCCAATTCATATTGTATGATAAAGTGACACAGATTGATAATGCACTTAACCCATTTATGCCATTTCTACCCCAACTCTTTCCTATATAGGGATGTCGGATTAGTTTTTATTATTACCATGTTTTATAGTCGTTTCTGACATTTATGCAGTGTAAACCTTGATCAGATGCCACATTCTGCAGCATCTGATCTGGGTCTACTTTGTTTGCCAATGTCCTTTTTATGGGACGCAAGGCTTATATGGTTCAAGGGTAATGGATACACCTTCATGGGAGGCAGCTTGGTCAAATTGATTTTTACCTACCCTCGCAAAAGAGATGTACTCAGAAAGACCAGCCAGTAGTATGTCTCACTTGCAGATCAAGGGGTCGTATGTTCAGATCCCAGCTAGGCCACATGCACTTTAGTGGAGGTTGATCATGAAATTATTTCTATGGTCATTATCCCCCTTCTGCCAATTCAAGAAGGGCAGTTATCAGTTACTGACAAAAGTATGTGCACAAAGTACTGGTTAATTGATAGGCTGGACATGACCTTAATAGTAAAACTCCAGATCAGATATTTTCTCTAAAAGGAAAGATTTTACTCTCTAAATTTGGGAGTAAATTCTTACCTTTGAGAGTAGACCGATATTCAGAAGGAACCTTAGTTTGCAGGAAGACAAACAGGAAGTCACAAAAGTTTTCTCCATGTACAGAAGGCAGTCTTTCAAGCGGGCCCTGCTTTTCCTTATTTTTTTGTGCTCCTACCTTTCCCTACTTTTTTCTGAAAATGCCATACTATCCCTATTTCTTTATAAGAAAATGGAAAAAATATATGTAAAAAAGGTAAAATAATATTTTCAGTGAAGCTCTACTAATTCTGGTATGTAGTTATTCTTTCAGAATGTCTGTACAAAGTTTTATTATACCCTGCAAGAACGAAATTTTAGATGTGTATACTGTTTTTAGCATATCCATGATTCTCTCATTCTGTCATTCCGTCAAATATGTAACCAGATAGTAAATTCTTCATTACCATTGATGAAAATATGGTATGTTCTTTGTAAATTTGCCTTACAATCCCTACTTCTTCTTTTTAATCCCTTCTTTTTCACTACTTTTTCAACTTTTTCACTACTTTTTGGCAGAAGCCTGAGAAGGGCAAAATCTACCAAGTATCCAGTCCCCTTAAACTGTCATATCTGATCATTTGCATCTTTTTGCAGAATCCATGGCGCCACCTCCTGACAGAGTTGGAATGATGCAGATAGATTGTGAGGTGATGAACACTCAGTTGATACACATTCAGAAATCGGCGATGCCCAAGAGAGAGAATGATAATCACAACCAGTCTCACTATGATCAAGATAATTACTACCCATAATGCTTAGGATGCTGGATAAAAATTTCAGCTGACAACATTTTGAAATAATTTTCTTACTTTTCCCAGGAAAGAAGATTTGACATTACATGCAAATTGTTTCCTAAGGAGACAGCTTGCATGAAAAATCGAATCTTTTCCTAAGGAGACTATTTGCATTAAAGTCAAATCTTCTTTTCTGGGAAAAACAAGAAATATATCAGTATGTTGTCTGTGGAAGTTGCTCAGTGCCTGCTAATTGCTAATTAACCTTGCCTCAAATGTATAGGTGGTGAGTGTCAGAAGAAAAGAACAGGTGCCCCATAGCTCCAAAAATGGTGATAATTGAGGTCATATTTATTTAAGGGGAATTGATATACTTTCAGGGGAGAACACTATCAAAATTGTCCCCTCTGAAAAGGGGTTTGCTCAAAAAGTAAAGAATTTGCTCCCCTTTGGAGCAAATTCTTTCCTTTTAAAAGTAGACCCCTTTTCAGAGGAGAACAAACTCTTTTCTGTTAGAATAGATCCCTTTTCAGAAGGGGTTTAGTGTGCGGGGAAAGCATACCGAGAACCACAAAAATTGTCTCCGTCATAAAAATCGCAAAATAGCTACCAAGTGTATTCTCTTCCCATTACAAGGATAAATTGTGTTCTTGTCTTTTTTCTTCAAAACATTTCTCGTACTACTCATTGGAAATGTCTTAGTGAGGCAGTGCCAATGAGTACACAAGAGACATATTTTGGTGCAAAGAAAGAATAAAAAATATCTATTGAATACTCCCATTGTCTGGACTTAAGGCTGATGAGAACAATTTATAAGAGCAGTAGAAAAGACATTAATTGGAGATAAAAATATTAGTATGCATATACATGTATTTATTTTTCTCCACTAAAGCATATTTTAGCAAGAGGTGTCAGAAGATAATGACACCATATTTTTTGGTGGTGAATTAACAAATTAGATTAGTTTCTGAACACATGCTTACACCTGTTCTTAACCATTAAAGCACCAATGACAAGTGCAGCAGATGACATTTTTAATGATTTTTTCATCATTTTTTTTGTATTAGAGAAAACAATGCTTGACATTGCATCAGAAAAGTTATCATTATTATGAAGAAAAACTTAGAGTCATTTGCTACAGTTTCGCTTGGCGCTTTAAGGTTTAATATAGGATAATTCTTTTAACAAGGCAAGGGATGGTGCAGTATTAGCGACGCATAATCATTAGTGCTTTCAGTAAAGTTAGAAGTATGATTGAGAATCTGATACACATTGCATGCAAACAGGAATGAATATACCCAGGATGCATCAGTGTCAACACCAGCCAGTCTGAAATGGCTATTCACTGTGTGAAGTGCGTGAAGGCTTTATGCAGAGATGGGGCTTAACATTTACGAAAACCTTGAAAGCCCAATCAGACTGCATATCACTGCCATCAAAATCAGGACCATAGCCTTGGATAAGGGGCTTTTTTTTTTCAACCAATTGTGATATTTTTTTATTTCTCACAAAAACATACATTGTGGGTATTAATTTGAAGTGATTTAGATAGTTGATTCTCATGAATACCCATAACAGCTGTTTGCATGGAGAAATAAAAAATGTCAATGTTTTCTGGTTGAAAAAGCACCTTATCTTGAGCTGTGGGTTACTTTGAGATGATCCTAATGTCATTCTGCAATGTACATTTTTGTGGAGAAACAGAAAAAAAAACTTGATTTATCCTAAATATTGGGACACCTTAACTCCTTCTCATGCTTGTCCTAAAGTTTTATAGGTGCATCCATTTTACAAAATGTTGATGTGTCTAATGATTGTTGCATGAGAGGCAAACAGTGTAGACCCCTTATCTAGGTCTACATGGTTTCCTCAGGCCAGTTTTTTTTCTGAATAATTAGGCTAAATATTGTTTTTTTTTTTTGTTTTTTTTTTTTTTTTTGTTGGTAGAGGATTTTATCTGGAATATGCTCATATGATTAGTTTGCTGAAGTTAGAGAGAAACATTATAAAGCATTCTTAAACCCTTGAAATTCAAAATTGAAACAGATGACATTCTGAAATAGTCATTGTAATTTTTATGAGAAAATAAGGCTTGACATTTCATGTGAATTTTCTACCAAACAGAATGCCATAGTTGCTGTTGTGAATGACAGTTTTTGGTTTTTTTTGTTAAATAAAAAAATTTATTATATACAAAGTAATGAAATATAGAGAATTATTAATGAAATAAAATGCATATTTCAAAAAAGTTATATTTTCCCTCTGGGCAGTGAAAAATATAAGATCCGGAACTACTTTTTTTCTTTTATTCACATTAATGGTCAAAGGGAAGCAACCCAAATTTTGCAAGATTTGCATCTCTTCTATCGAAAGTGGTGTATATAATAAAAAGAAAATTCAAATGTTTGGAGTGAATCACTCCAAACATTTGAATATCCTCTATATATTATCATCTGGCATTTGCAGTGTATTACAGGCTCAAGAAATAAATGGCAGTAATGTAAATAAGATACCTTAATAAACCTAAATATTGGGACACAGGTCTGAGCAAGCAGTGTAGACCCAGATCAGATGCTGCAATATGCAGCATTTGATCAGGGTGTACACTATTTGCCACACATCCAGCAGTTTTAGACCTATCAACAAGTAGTAAAATAGACTTTTCCAAATTTTAGGACAAGTATGGTAAGGAGTTAAGGTGTCCCAATACTTAGAGGAAATACGGTACTGTATTAAATTATCCTAAATATTCTTACAGACAGGCCTAGACAAAGAGTACAGATCTGGATCAAACTGCTCCTAAATGGGTGACAAACCATAATTACCCTAAGTATTGGGACACCTTAAGTCCTTAACATAATGTTCTTAAATACTTAAATATGAAAAAGTCTTTTTTACTACCTGTTGATGTGTCTAAAATAGTGCTGGATGAGTGGCAGAGTAGACCCTGATCAGATGCCACATTCTGATCTTGGTCTATTGTTTGCTCAGGCCTGTCTGTCCCAATATTTAGGGTTATTACAGTACCTAAGGGAGCAGTTTCATCAGGGTCTTTACTGTTCATTTCACCAATGCTTTTTAGATACATAACTAGCTAGTCAAATGGACTTTGTTTGAATGATAAGGCAAGTATAGTAAAGAGTTATGGTGTCCAGGTATTTAGGGTCATTCGAGTAATACTGCCAAACGGTCTTTTAACATTATTTGAACCACTTTATCAAAAAGTGTGCTTAGTGCTATACCAGCAACAATCACCCTAATCAGCTTGTGCTTATTCTGGTCTGATTAACTTAACCCTTGACCTGCTGAATAAAATTAGATGCCACTCCCACTTCTAATTGTCAGCCAGTCAGATTCCTTGTTCAGGATTGTTGATATAAATTCACATACTGAATGGCAAGCAGTGCAGATCCAGATCAGTTGGCTTCTTCAGAAGCCAACTGATCTGGATCTACACTGTTTGCAAGGGCAGGGTATATCGGGTTCAGTAAGACAAGGGTTATGTATATGGCAAACAGGCTTGAGCAGTGTAGACCCAAATCAGATGCTGCAGGTACACGGCATCTGATCCAGGTCTACAT
This sequence comes from Anodontia alba, assembly GCA_964016985.1. Classification (NCBI taxonomy): domain Eukaryota; kingdom Metazoa; phylum Mollusca; class Bivalvia; order Lucinida; family Lucinidae; genus Anodontia; species Anodontia alba. The sequence continues at coordinate 10,963,813 of OZ024821.1, forward strand.
TGTTGGCTAATTGTGATTATACAGAAGTCAGAGGTAGTAAAATGGACTTGTCGAAACTCTAGGTAAGGTGAAGTGTTTAAGTACCTGAATATTTAGGGCTAATACCATACTGAAGAATATTTTGGTGAAAAATGAAGGCTCACCCTCATCCCTTTGCTTGGGTGTGCAGGGTTGTCCGTGGCTGTACCTTCATGAGTGCATATATACATTTAAACACTCATCATAGCTCTAGATAAGGTGCTTTTTCTATCCGAAAACTGCCGATATTTTTCTTATTCTTCCACGAAAACATATGTTGTGTGTACTCATTAGAAGCGCCTCTGGGCGCTTCTAATGAGTACCCACAGTGTGTTTTTATGGAGAAATAAGAAAAACACTATGTGGATTACCCTCTTATCTGGAGTTATGACTCATTTTGCTTGTTGTGACTAATTTACACTGAGCCTGCTAGAGAAGAACTACCAGAGTTCCATGTGAAAGTAGAAACTACCCAGTGAATCTGTTACATATGCACATTCAACAGGGGGGCTATCTTCATATCTCTCAGCTCAGATATTAGAATTGCAGACTGACCCTAATCTGTACTGTAGTGATAGCTTTAGATAAGACACGTTTTTCTTCTGAAGTGCTTCTAATGAGTACCCACAACAAATGCTTTCATGGAGAAATAAGAAAAAAAGTATTTATCTTGATACCCCGCTTATCTGGAGTTATGCATACCGTAGTCAACCTAATTACCGCACTGTGCGCTTAAATTTTTCAAAAGCACTGGGGAAACTTGTGGTAAAATATCCACCTAATAAGGGCACATTTGAAAGAAAGATCAACAGAGGACTTCATGAGGAGCGTATTTAATGATGCTTATGCAATGTTATTTTCTGTTTTCTTTTTATAATCATATGTTGTGGATACTCGTTTGAATTGCCTCGACTGGGGAATTCAAATGAGTACCCACAACATATGCCTTTTCATAAAGAAGTAGATAAAAGTACACTGGTTGTAATCTTTTAGATTACTAAATTGTTTGACTGTGCGCTTATAGGAGCATGTGCGGTAATTGGGTCGAATACAGTAAGTCTAGATGCCAGGCTCCATAACAGTTGGCAGCACGCCTGACTGCAGATCCAGGAGTCAGAAGTTTGAATCCCAGCTCAGCCACATAACTAAGATGGAGATTGATCATGAAGTAATTTCTATGGTTATTCTTCCCTTTCTGCTGAATTTAGAAGGGCATTTGTCAGGATCTGGCAAAAGTATGTGCACAAAGTACTGATAGACTGAGCCTGCCCAGGAAAAGTGAATAGGTTAACATAATGGCATAACATGCCCTTAACTGTGTTGACTGGGCTGTAAAACTCCAAATCAGATCAAAAATCAAAATAATTCTGGGTAAGATGCTTTTTATTCAAAACGTAAAGACGTTTGTTTCTTATTTCTTCAAGAATACTTGTGGATAGTGACTGAGGCAATTCTAGTAAGTACCCACAACATATATTTACATTTTTTTGGAAATGAAAGAAAAACAGCTGCAGTTATCGGGATACACTCATTATATAGATTCATCTTAAAATGTTCTCATATGGAATTTGGGTGGTTTCTCCCGTATGGCTCATCAACAGTAGGGTTGTGTTGTATTTATTTGGCCTGAATTTATTTTGTTTGGTATATTTTATATTTTTCAGTGTTTTTGTAGATAATAAATGAGAATAGTGTTACTTTTGAATGTTAGTTGCTTTTTCTTTTTTTTTCTTCAAATTTTATATAAAAATTGTTGTATATTTTGCCAAGGGATTCTTTGTAGAAAATTGTATTTTAACATTTTATTTTAAATTTGGTTCTTGTTTGGTTCCAAGGAGGATAGAGGTTTTCTCGATGAAATAAAATTACGATATTATTTCAAAAGTAACAAATTATCCTTTGTATAATAGCGAGAGAAGGAATCTGAATTTGCAAATTATGAAGGAGTTTATTGTTTTTATTGATGGATGATTGAAGAATACAAAGTAGAACAATTACTTCACAGGTATAAATGAAGAAAATAATATATGAAATCAACAATGGGCAAGAAATCAACAATGGGCAATTATTATTTATTTTGGCAGTCATTGGTTTTGTTTGAGTATGTTTACCTGAAAATGAATATATGGATATTTGTGATGGACAAGTACTATTTATTTTAACATTCCAGGGCCTCGTTGTTCAAAGCTAACGATGTCGATAGTTAACGATTCGTTAAAATTTAAATTGAGTGGTACGCAAATATGCTGAAATTTTTTGCTGAAAAATGTGAGTAGCTTTTGCAGTGCAAAAGCTACTCACATTATTTCAGCAAAAAATATCAGGATATTGTATATTGAATCCGCTAAAACAGTTAACAAAATGACCCTTAACGAGCTCGTTAAGCTAACGATGCTTTGAACAACTGGGCCCAGACATTTGTATATACTTGTATATTTATGATCCCAGTTTGTTTATACTGTATTTACTGTATGTATTCGGACAGACAGGCCTGAGCAAATAGTGTAGACCCACATGAGATGCTGCAGAATGTGGCATCTCATCAGGGTCTACAATTTGCCACTAATCCAGCAATATTTAGACACAACATTGGGTAGTAAATTGTAGTTGTTCATATTTTAGAACAAGTATGGTAAGGAGTTGGTGTCTGAATACTTAGGATTAGTACTGTAGAATGAAATGTTAATCAACGTTTTTCATACTTTTGCCTCAGACTTAAGGCATGAATGTGAATGTGTCTGCAAGGGAACTGATACACTTCCAGGGGAGACAGCTCTGTCAAAATTTGTTTTGCCCGTTTTTTGAAGGATGTACTCTGAAAGAATATGTTCTGAAGATGGCCAGCAAAGCAAACAGGAAGTCACCAAAGTTGTCTCACCTGTAAAAATGGCAGAAAATCTACGAAGTTTATCTTGTTCCCTTTTAAGTACTTATTTCAGCAAAATGTCATTTTTATGGTCACATCAAGTGAACAAGATCATGTAAGAATAGTGTAATAACCATATTTACCCTGTAAAGTATTTGGACACCTCAAATCCTTACCATTTTTGTTCTAAAATTTGAACAAGTACAATTTACTCCCCAAACTTGTGTCTAAACATTGCTGGATGAGTTGCAACCAGAGTAGACCCTGATGAGATGCCACATTATGCGGCATCTCATCTGCGTCTACACTGTTTGCTCAGGCCAGTCTGTCAGAATATATTCAGTAAATACGGTACAAGAGGCTATTTGTTCAGGTTTTTATTATATATGTCATGATAACTATAAACATAACCAAGTAATAATGTACTATTGTTTGAAGATTTATTAGTGTTATTTGGTCAAATAGGGATTATTTGGGAAATACACATTAATAGGTTCAGATGACTATGAACCGAGCTCGATTGAACCAAATGAGGCACATTGCAACTATTTGGTACACAGAATAAAAGCATAATATACTAAAAGCTTACACGTAATTTGATCCAAAGATAGAATTAGTGCTTAATGATAATATCTTTTCATAGATCCAGCTAAGATGCTTTTTCAAACAAAATGTTTCGATATTTTTCTTATTTTACCAAAAAAACATATTTTGAGGGTACTCATTAGAAGCGCCTCAGCACTGAACAATGAGTACCTAAAATATATATTTTCGTGAAGAATAAGAAAATTATTTACTTAGGCATTCCTCTTATTTAGATCTATGCTTTTATTGTATTTGTACTCTTACGACATGAAAGCCATAACAAAGGAATGAAGCATAGCTGAAAAAATTTCCCGCCTGCAATGGGATTCGAACCCGGTCTGTCTGGATAAAAATCCAGTGCTCTAACCACTGAGCCACAGACTCCCTGACGCAGTTGTCAGAGATTGAATATATACCTGCAAGCTATGCGTAATCTGCCAAGGCAGATAATCGAAGATAGGAGTGGTAGGTCGTAACAGTACACATAAATAATAAACAAAATTGTATGCTTGAAGGTTGAAACAGTATTTGGGCCATTTTGTGCAAAAATATGCCTTCAGTGTTTTATACAGTCAGCAAAGTTCCAGCTTTGCCACCTGTGCAAGCTGGACTGGATTTTTGCTGTCTGCATATGCTGGAAGACACTTTACTTTGTATGATTCATGTACTTGGGACTAACTGAATGAGACTGCATCAATTTAACCCTTGTCATGCGGAATAAATTAAGATGCCATGCCCACTTCTGATTTCCAGCCAGTCAGATTACTTGATCCGGGTTTTTGATAGAAATTCACATATTTAATGACAAACAGTGCAGATCCAGATCAGTTGGCTTCTGAAGAAGCCAACTGATCTGGATCTACACTGTTTGCTAAGACAGGGCATGTCACATTCAGCAAGAGAAGGTTAAGGAAACGGGATATCTAGCATTTTTGACAAGGGAGGCAACTCTTGTGACTTGTTCGCTGTCCTGAACACCATATCCCTCCTAAAAATGGGTTCACTCTGAAAGGTAGAGTGGACCCCTTTTCAGGAGAGAGACAAAACAATTTTGAAAGAGTTAGCTCCCCTGAAAGGATATCCATTTCTATCCAGTCAGTGAACAGTTTTAAAAGCAGTTAGTTTCTATAGCACAGTCGATAGGGCATTTGACTGCAGATCCAGTGGGTGCAAATTTGAATCGCTGGGTCAGGTAACTTGCATGGAGATCGATCATGAAATCATTCTCCCCCTTCCTCTGATTCAAGAAGTGCAGTTGTCAGTTATTGGCGAAAGTATGTGCACAAGTACTGAATTTGCTGTAGAGGACGAAGCCTGCCCAGGATATATTCGAGTTGGTGAACTGGCTGGCTTGACATGACCTTAACAGTGTTGCCTGGGCTACTACTCAAACAAAAGCTGTTTGTTGAACACTGCCAACTTCACTATTAGTGTACTTAATGTAAACAATATTTTGATCGGAATACTGTACATAAAGAAATGCAATTAATGATGTTAATCAAGAAATTTACAATACTGAGAAAGGGATTCTGAAGATTGTCAAAGGACTTGTTTACAATCTGTGTCCCAGTCTAGAGTACTTGAATGACCAATCCACCATTTTTTTGAGAAGACATTTTGTGATTGTCAGATGGAATTTAAACCCTGGTCCTGCTGAACCTTGATATGGCCTGCCTTTGCAAATAATGTAAATTCAGATCAGCTGGCTTCTGAAGAAGCCAGCAGATCTGGATCTTCACTGTTTGGCTTAAATTTGCAAATTTGTATCTCAAACCTGGATCAAGTAATCTGAAAATTAGAAGTGGACATGGCATCTTAATTTATTCAGCATGGCAAGGGTAAAGATTTTTTTTTTTAACTTGTGTTTTGAAGGTGTAATCTTTTATTATGAGGAAAGTATTATTTTGTGCCATTTTAATTTATTTCGATCTTAATGTCATTTGACTGGTATTTACTTATTTTGTAGTGTTGTATTATTTTTTTATTCATTTTTTTGTTTGTCTTTTAAAGTAATATATAGTATATAGTGCAGTTTATTTTAAGTACATATACATGTAGTTTCAACTGGATTAGTGTCAAAAAAAAAAAAAAAAAAAAAAAAAAAAAAAAATTACCCTCTTCATGTTGGGTCAAAATTTCAGCAGTTATTTTAAAATGTCATTTGCTGAATATTTTAAAATGTCATTTGCTGAAATTATTTCCCATCATGCTAAGTGTTAACAAAGGTTATCCTTTCTTATCTTAAAATTGTGTAAGCTCCTTTGATTTCTTGAAGATGGGTCCAACAAGTTTGGACTAACCAGAAAGTAGCTCAAATACACATACTGTGGGAGTTGATTTCATATATAGAGGATCTTACATGAGTGGTCATTTAATATGAAATTTATGAAACGAGTTTGGGTAATTTCTGTATTTTGCGAGCTTTAGCGAGCAAAATACCGAAATTACCCAACGAGTTTGACTACGAAATGACTACGAATGTAAGATTCTGTTTATCACATGGCCCTTCCCATGACAAAAAATGCACAAAATATATTTTTAAAGATAACGGCTTTCCATAGCTAAGCGGAAGAACTCACTACCAAGGATTCAGTAGTACTACGCAACAAACATAGTTCGCATATTATTTGATAAGTACCAAAAATAACTAGAAACAAGATAAATATGCCATTTATTACTTTGTTAAACTGAAGGAAATAATAATGACTTTTATTTGAGCTAATAAATATTTCATTTGAATAAATCAATTCAAAACTAAAGATTCCATTGAACAACGTCATTCAGCGAGTCAATACGTCACAGAGAATCAGTAGGGAAATCCCCCACAGTCAGCTGTCGCATGTAAAGGTCACTGACCTTGATCAATATAGTTTTATGCAGTGGTTGACACACTCAAGTAAATGACAGATTAAAACTATAAAACATTTTAACTGTAGTTCGGATTTTAATTTGACACATTTATTGACTGTCTGAGTCATGTCATCCTCCAATATGTTTTGGAGAAGGTGATTTTTTTTTTTTTTTTTTCATTGACGGTTTGACGATATCGATGTTGAGAGTGCCTCCAAATATGTTGTGGGAAAACATCGAATTTTTACCACCATGAATATTTCTGGTAGCCGTGTTATTCACATTGTGATTGTTTTGTGTCTTCCCCCCTCCATCGGTCTGGCATTTATCGTTATCTCAAAATCATCTCAAAATTTAAGGCAGGATCTGTTCCAAAAGTGAAAGTTCTATCGGGGAACGCGGACACCATCTTGGTTGCTATCAATAAGCGGTGTAATACGAATATTAATGCGGGTAATTAGGCTAACCAATGGGAAGCCTTGCAGATGTTATAACACGTGTGATTATATGATTTTTATGACACGGGTTATTTCACTGAATAGCGTGACGGTCATGTGATAAACAGGTGTATGTATATACTGGTGAAACAATTGTTACCTTGGTATCAGAGATACCAGCCTTTACAAAGTTTTTAGTTCAAAAACTGTAATATTAATGCTTAGCATGCTGGGTAAAAAATCAGCAGATGAGATTTGAAATATTTTTCACATTTCATAAAAAAAAAAAATCCCTTAAGACAATTTGCATGAAATGTCAAATCCTATTTTCTCAGAAAAATAATAAGAACATCATCAATTTCTCATCTGCTAAATTTGCCATAGCATGCAGAATGTTAATTTTAAAGGCAAGGGAGGTAAAGGTACTGATAAAAAAAGTTGACCTTCATCTGCTACTATTTTACTTGGCAGTTTAAGGGTTAAACTCGGACATATAGCATTTATGTATATATACATGTATTATATGTATGAAAGATTTATTGTATGTTGAAAATCCATATTTTATTGTATTTATACGTAAACATTTACACAATATATAATTGTTTATATTCTTTAATTCACTAGTCATTTCTGGTTGGGGCCTCTTTTCATTTGCACATTTTTGTTGTTCCTGAATCATAATACAAATACAAGTCACTCTAAATAGACATATGCAAACACCTTAGACCCTGATCAGCCTGCATATCCATGCCGTCTTATCAGGGTCTATTGCATTTTGCTAATAGATACATATATTTGTGAGCAGCTTAGATGCTGATAGGACTGCAGATGTGCAGGCTGATCTGAGTCTGTGCTCATCAGGTCATAAGATTTTCTATTTGTTGATGCTTGTGACAAAATCTCTTGGCCCTTAAAATACCAAGCAAGATTACAGCAGGTGACTGTTGTTGGTTTGTTTGTTTTTTTTTTCAGAGAAACTAAACTTGGCATTTCATGTGAATCATCTCTACGATGGGGCCTCAGTGGCTCAGTTGGATGCGCCTCCGATGATCAGGAGGTTGCGGGTTCAACCCCTGCTGAGCAGGCAACATTCTTTCGTTGAGATTGATCATAAAATATTTTATATGGTCATTCTGTCCCTTCTGATGATTCAAGAAGGGCAGCTGTCAGAAAAGAATGTGCATAATACTGGTTAACCGCTTAGAAGACTAAGCCTGCCAAGTAAAAGTGTGGTTAGGTAAACACTGCTCAACATGACCCCATTGGGTTGACTGGGCCATAAAACCTCAGCACAAACAAAAAGAAGCAATTGAAGTTTCTGCCTATCAAAAGGTTCAAGCTTCCAGCATGTAGATATGTGTGTTTGGGTCACTGAGTACAGACAATGATGGCTCTGATAAGCCTGCACATCCGCATAGTCTGCTTACAGAATCATTGGCAAGATTTCTGTCTCAGAATGAGAATCTTTAAGGCATCTGTAGTCTGGAGAATCTTCCATTATTGAGTAAACCATACTAATTTACCTAAGCTGAATCTGCTACATCATTTCTGATCAGTTATAGTTTGAGCTACATCCCTTGGATTTTTTAGCTTCTTTCAGTAAAAACAATTAAAGAGAAAAGTTTATCTGATTATAAAGTCACTGTTTTCCATAAAAATATAATTATATTTGCTTAAAAAAATGTTATACTATAAAACTAACAACATTTAACAGACATTGTGAATTTAGAGAATGCATCTGGTTTAAAGGGTTAATATAAAATAAACTGATGCAAAAACCAAGTGCCTTAACAAGGGAACTTGTGCTATTGTTTCTTCAGATTTTTTGTTATCTAGCAGTGAATGTCAAAAATGTAGTGTGTACAAAAAATGTGAAATATGCAATTTGACCATGTATACTGTAGTTCTTTTTTGTTTTTTTTTTTGTTTAAATTTGGTCTTACAAAGTAATGGATAACTTTCATGGGCGGTTACTCTTTCAAAATTGGTTTTGTCCCCTTCTGAAAAGGGGTCTACTCTGTAAGGAAAGAGCAAATTCTTACCTTATAGATTAGACCCCATTCGGAAGGGGATTGATTAGTTTGCAGGAAAGCAAACAGAAAATCATGAAAGTTGTCTTCTTTGTAAATAATTGTGGCTATAGCTTCATCAGGATAGAATATCACACTCGGAAATAGTGGGGGTTTGTTCAAATTAATTACAATGTTGCTGATTTGAATGCTATATCAAACCCTGATTTTGGAAAAAATCTCATTGATCATTGGAGCAGGTGCATACAGAAAAGTTCAGCTTGGCTTGAGCATTCAACAGATATCCTTTTAAGTCTCTACATATATGTGCAGATTGGTAAAGGTCAAAGTGCCTGCTATGTAAGCCTACAAGGTATGTAGACCCTAAATGTTAGCAGAAAAGATCCAGATCTATCAGGCACTAAGATTATAAAACTTTTTTCATGTTCAGCTCAGCTGAGCATGAAATTTGTCCTGCTAGTAAATCTCAAATTACCAACAATTGCAAATTCTTTCTTGCTAAACATAGCTGAGCATGAAAATTTCTCTCCTAATAAATATGAAAATGCCAACTATTGTTGGCATTTTCATGTTTATTAGCAGAGAAAATTTCATGCTCAGCTGAGTTAAGCATGAAAAAAGTTTTATAACTCGGGGCACACTGATCTGAATCTTTTCTGCTCGCCAAAGCCAAGCTGTACTTATTTGCATGCATGTGCTTATTTGCAGATTTTACATTCAGCATCGTAAAGACAAAGCAGTTCAGTGTAAAGATGACCTTCATTCAGAGTAAGATGTATTGTATATTCTGTATAGGTACACTACAGTGAATAAATAAACAGTGGAAACGAAGTTAAATCTTGTCTTTTTTTTATTTCCTGTCTGATAATTGTCCTTCAGATTGGGAGGTTAATTAGAGGGCCCCAGTGAAGGGGGAGACATTCCCTGTGCAAGTCGAAGAGCCCACTGCTGAGAAAATTGCTGCTTAGCAGTTCATCCTGCGAAACCTTCTCCCTGTGTTTAACCCTTAAAGTGCCATGCAAAATTTGCAGCAGGCAACATTTTTGAAATTTTTTAATTATTACTATTTAATTTATAGAGAAAACAAGTCTTGACATTCATGTGAATCATCAGCTTGGCTGATGATTCACATGAAATAACAAGAATATTCTCTGAAAAAAATAAAAGTAAAATTGTTTTCTACTGCAGTTGTGATTGGCACTTTAAGGGTTAATGGTTGAATACAACTGAGCAGATTTACAGAGAATATAGAGCACATTTTTTTTTTTTTTTTGCTATTTGCAAAAATTGTTTAAAATTGGCAGACTCTTAGAAGTGTTCTTACCAGGCTGCTGTTGCTTTTGAGCCTTATCTTGTTAGCTTGCCTAAGTAAATGAAGGCTATTCTAATACCCACTGTTCCAGTGTTGACGTCTTGCTTAAAATTTTTAAGGGGAAGTGATACTCTTTCAGGGGAGGCATCTTTGTTTAATTTTTGTCCCTTTCTGAAAAGGGTTTACTCTAAAAGAAAGAATTCTCTGAAGGGTTTTGGTGCACAGGAGGGCAAATAAAAATTATAAAAATTGTCTCCAGAGCCAAAAAAGGCAGGAAGTCTACCAAGCGTATCAAGTCCCCTTAAATTTTTATAGTGTGTGGTATAGTAATAGCTCTAAGTATTGGGACAGATAAGCCTTTGCAAACAGTGTAGACCCTGATCAGAGCCATTCAAGTAACCTGATAAAAGTGGTCGAATAAATGCATGCTATACTCAAAATGACTGATAGTACAAAGTGACTGCACTACATCTAGGAACTGTTTATAGATTTGATTTACTGTTTAAGTACCTAGTTTTTATTTTTAACCCTTGTCCTGCTGAACCCGGATATACCCTGCCTTTGCAAACAGTGTAGATCCAGATCAGTTGGCTTCTGAAGAAGCCAAATGATCTGGATCTACACTGTTTGCCATTCAGTATGTGAATTTATATCAACAATCTGGTTCAAGTAATCTGATTGGCTGAAAATTAGATGTGGGTGTGGCATCTTAATTTATTCAGCAGGACAAGGGTTAATATAAAACAACAAAATACCACTGGAGATCAAATGGAAAAATGACCAAACTGCAAATTTTGTTAGATGCTAAAAATTTCCTTTTCAGTCTCTACATATGAGCTTTCTTGATTTGAGTGTTCTATTGGAGTCATTGCGCTATGCATCCACATTGACATCCCAGTCTCAAGAAAGCTAAAATAAATGGTTAATTTTCAGCTTTGACAAGAGCATAATGCACTGAGAAACATTTAGCCAAATGCCAATGTTTTTGACATTATTATGAAGCCATGACGTCAAAAGATGTACTCTTACATGATGTTTAACTTTGAATGAGTGCCATCATTGTAGTACTTATACAGCCAGCTTCATTGTCTGCAATCTATTTTGATCAAGGGGAAATTTCAAAATGCCCCCACTTATATTTTCTTCACACTTAATATTTCAATTAAATGGGATAAGTGATAATAAAATCGGTTTATCAATTTATTTCAAGAACTGCAGGGCTTACTGATGAACCCCTTATCAGACATGATGGATAAGTCAGAGGTTGAATATTTCAAATTAACAGTATAATGTGAATGCATTCATTGCCTGCTGAATTGCAGGCATCATAAGGATTATTCTGATAACCAAAACATATGTGGACTGCTTGAAATATTTTTTAGGGTAAATGGAATTTGAAAAATCTATCAAAAAACATGAATAATCATCTATGCACTTTCAGGAAATAGTATTTTTCAGAATATTTAGACAAAGACTATACTGAGGTAAGCGTTGGAAAGTCATTTCAGGTGTGAAATATCACAAGATCTTTCCACTCCACCACCACATAAGCAAACACATATAGTCAGTACTCTGGGCAAAGTCAGCAGATGACCAATTAATATTTCAATTTTACCAGAAAATAGGGTTTGACATTTCATGCAAATTGTCTCCTTAAGATTATCTCTCTACTTTTTTGGGAAAAAAAAAAGAAAAAAAACATATTTCATAGTGTCAGCTGCTGAAATATTTTCCCAGGCTCCAAGGTATAAAGAAGTAACACAAATAGTATTTTTTTTTAATATAAAAGAAATAAATGCCACAGAAGAATTACCCTCAAATAAAGTAAAGTGTATAAGCAAATAAACATGAGCCACATCAAGAGAAAGAGGTCTTTGGGGTAACAATGGGATAACAAAGTCCCTGAAAATGATGTCAAGGTCCCCCAAATTCAAACAGCCATAAATTTTGTCTTAATAGCATATCCCTGCATGTTTGATAATAATCTGTCAATCAATTCAAGAGATATAAGTGACATAAGAAACTATAAATTTGACACTATTTGTCCTGTGCCAACCTTGAAATTGAGGTCAAGGTCACTAAATTCCAATCAGCTCTAAGGCTTGTCCCAATGATGTATCCCTTCATGTTTGAGGAAAATCTGCCACTGGACCAAGAACTGTCACGCTGCTGCAGATGTTATTGCTGAAGGGATTGACAACAACATGTCACCCCTCTACTTCTGATTGGAAGATGTAATTATGGTAAATGCTCTTAACTCATTTTATACTGAATAAACTCTCCCCACTATATATTAGAAGATTTTAATTTCAATTTTTGGTGTGTCAGCCGAAGTCTTTTAGATATTCCTAGAGAAAAATGGCTGAATCGTATGCAAACAGTGCGGAACCTGATCAGACGCCGCATTCTGTGGTATCTGATCTGGGTCTCTGAACTGTTTGCCCATTACCCTTTTTATAGGAGTCTCCAGACTACAATGGGTGATATTCAAATAATAAAACAATAATTTCAAACAATAAAAGCATGAAGAATTCTTTCAATTAAGTAACTGACTTGGAAATGGCTGCAAGTAAAATTGCTTCCCTTCGAAAAATTCATTACTTCCCTATGCTTCATTGGTGAGGCAATTTAATTGACAAGTCCTATTATGTTTCCAGTTCATTTTTTTAGAACATTAACCATTATGGTATTTACTGTAGGGTTAAAGAATCATTACAAAATTTACCCAACAATCTAGATCCAGATCAGATGTCACAAAATACGGCATCTGATAAAGGTGTGCACTGTTTGCCACTCATCCAGCAGTTTTTAAACATTAGAACTGGGAATAAAATAGACTTGTTCAAATTTAAGAAATATGGTAAGGGGTTAAGTTTCTGAATATTTAAGATTATGGTAGATACTATTTATAAGTATTTTCAGTGAAGGATGGATTAGAGTATGATGAACGATTTGGGAATTCACTATCCCCAAAGACCTCTCTCAACATGATGAAGCTGGGTAATATAAAAAAATTAAGATAAATTTTTAGGAAAAAAAAAGATAAATATGAAAATTAGTGTAATAGTCTGGATTGATCAGAAAAGGTAAACTTAAAAGACTACAAGTTACTTAAGCATTTCTCTTTCTTGCTTTTTTCTTCTTGGGTTTGAGCTTAGAATTAAGAATTTCCTGTCCTTGTCGTTTGATGTCTTCTCGTGATGTAAAGCCCTCGTTCTCCTGATCATGATCAAAGTGAAATTCATCTGTTTCACTTAGATCATCAGTTTCAGTCTTGATTCGTATGTTATCTAGTGGAAGTCTTGTCTCAAGATACTGATGTAGCTGTTAAAAAAAACAAAAACAAAATAACTTGCATTACAAAACTAAGCCATGATATCTCGAAGCTGAGCATTGCTATAAAATTAATATTTTTTATGTGCAAAAAAAAAAAAAAAAAAAAGAATCGGAAATATGCATATGTTGCTTCGACTTTGTAACATTTGAGAGGGTCTGATATTTATCTGGAAAAATCGCGACTCAATTGTGCTTTTTGGATCAGACTGGTAGAATCTTAACTGTTACACTGATAGGTATACAATACCTAGATCAAACAGCTCCTGACATAGTTTGATCAGAGTTTACAATATTTTCTCTTTAACCAGCAGTTTGTAGACACATCACTAGGTAGACAAATGGACTTACTAAAAATTAAGGGTATGTACAGTAAGGTGTCTGAATATTTGAGATAAGTATAGGATAAATGAAGCACAATGTATGAAAAGGGCCCTTATGCAAATTGGGGCAATGCAGGCGCTGATCAGCCTGCGCATTTGTGCAGGAAATGCACAGGCTGATCAGGGCCTTCATTGCCCGCTTACAAAATCAATGGATATCGTAGTATATGTACACGAACAGAAATTGTCCAGTTCATTCTGCATGGATGTGCACGCTCATCTGGACCTTTGCTGTTGGTATATGGTGTGCGGGCCTTTTTCATATGTTGCACATCAAATCATCAACTTGATATGTTTTACAAGCGAAAAGTAATTATTAGGACATGACTTGAAACTTATATAAATGTTGGTGGTGATGGTGGCGTGGGTTGGAATATGGGTGCATAATATTTATAAATTCTACACATCTGAGTATAAAAATAATTAGTACCACCTTGGTGAACCCTTGGAAAAAAGTGCAAATCCTGGCAGGAGGAGGTGGGTACTTTATATTGCGAGAGTCAACTGTATTTTCATTGAGTAATAAGAAACAGACTTGTCTGAATACCCTAGTGTACAGAACTATGTACTTGTGTTTTTCTTCACTGCAGGAATTCTAGTTATTCTAACAGTTTTTCCCCCAAAAGTTACCTCCTAACAGTTTGAACAGTAAGTAACGTAGAAGTGACAGGTACATGTATATGATAATTTGTACTGCCTTGCGGTGCAAGCCGGCTTTTATAGTGACACGGTAGAGTGTTGGCCTGTCATGCAGGCAGCCCTGGTTCGATCTCAGGCAGTGGCAATGGTGATAAAAAAAAATTGCACTCTTAAATCTGGACCCAATGTAAAACCAGAATTCCGCGGAAAGCAGCGTCGCACCTGCTGGGGCAAAAGTCGCAGGACGTGGTTATTAAATAAATTTATATCATTCTTAGCAGTGCTTAGTTGGAAAAGTGACAAAAATTAAAGACAAGGATTACATGAATAATGAATATAAGAATTTCATTGAAAGCATATGAATTTTCTCACATGATGCATGAGATATTGGGCTCAAAAAGTACCCAAAGTCTGTACACTTTCATACAATCTGAGGTTCAGAAAATGACAAAGTTAAAGGGGAAAAAGTGACAAAAATAAATTTAAAAATCATATCCAAACCACATGCACTTCTGTAGATGCAGGAGAAAACATGTGCAAAGTTTCAAAAAGACCGGTTTAAAATTGTATGAAAAGTTGCAATCACAAGGTACCCACTGTCTATACATCTGAGGTCAGAAAATGACAAAGCTCAAAAAGCACAAAAAAGTGACATAAGGATTATATGGAAAGCACATGCACATCTTCAGACTATGGAGAAAACATGTGCAAAGTTGCAAAAAGATTAGTATTAAATTGTATGAGGAGTTGCGCTCACAAGGTAGCCACTGTCTATATATTGAGGGTGAAAAATGACTTAAGTTCACAATGTAGAAAAAAGTAAAAAAAAAAAAAAATTTAACAATTACATCCAAACTGCATGCACATTCTCATACCATGAAGAAAATGCATACAAAGTTTCTTAATAATCTGTATAAAACTGTAAGAGGAGTTGCGCTCACAAGAAATACCAACTGTTTACATATAAAGGGTGAAAAATGACTAAGTTCACAATGTGGGAAAAAGTGACAAAAAATAACCTAACAATTATATCCAAACCACATGCACATCCTCATACCATGAAGAAAACATATGCAAAGTTCCAAAACAATCGGTACAAAACTGTAAGAGGAGTTGCGCTCACAAGCGGTACCCACTGTCTATATACTGAGGGTGAAAAATGACTAAGTTCACAATGTGGAAAAAGTGACAAAAAATGTTCGAACAATTATACCCAAACCACATGCACATCCTCATACCATGAAGAAAACATATGCAAAGTTTCAAAATGATCGGTACAAAACTGTAAGAGGAGTTGTGCTCACAAGAGGTACCCACTGTCTATATACTGAGGGTGAAAAATGACTAAGTTCACAATGTGGAAAAAGTGACAAAAAGTAAACTAACAATTATATCCAAACCACATGCACATATGCAAAGTTTCAAAACATATGCAAAGTTTCAAAACGATCAGTACAAAAGTGTAAGAGGAGTTGCGCTCACAAGAGGTACCCACCGTCTATATACTGAGGGTGAAAAATGACTAAGCTCACAATGCGGAAAAAGTGACAAAACATCATCTAACAATTATATCCAAACCACATGCACATCTTCATACCATGTAGAAAACATATGCAAAATTTCAAAACGATCGGTACAAAACTGTAGGAGGAGTTGCGCTCACAAGACACCCAGGGTAAGTGTTGACGGAAAGACGAACGGACGGACAGACAGAAACTTGCATGCCTAAGTCACCCATGCTAAAGCAGGTGTGACAATGACCCACAGGGAGTACAGCCGTGTACAGGGAAATTTCATTGATGACCAAAGTGTACATTCGAGGATGAATCTAAAATAGGAGGGGGAATATGTAGTAGTGATAGGTATATGATAATACTTTTGTACTGCCTTGCAGTACAAGCCAGCTTTTATAGTGACATGGTAGAGTGTTGGCCTGTCACATAGGTGGCCCTGGTTGGAATCCAGGCAGTGGCAGTACAGTAAAACAATCTGTTCACCCATATAGTGCCAATCATAGCAGCAGCAAAAGACTTTCTATTTTTTTTTTTTTTTTTTTTTTTTTGAGAAAACAAGGCTTGACATTTCATGTGAATTGTCTGGTAGGCAGACAATTCATATGAAATGTCAAGCCTTATTTTCCCTGAACTAAAAAGAGCCTTATTTTCTCTGGAAAAAAATAACAAAACAACAAAAATACTAAGAATGTTGTCTGCTCAATTTTGCTTGGCATTTAAAGGTTATACTGTACCTTTTCATTATCCACTTTATGCAGGAGAGGGACAGGTTGGTTCCTCCTCAGTCCAAGGTTGGACAGTAGCAGGTCTAATTTTCTTCTACACTGTATCAGATCCTCCACAGGATGGCCTTTGGCAAAATTATGAAATGGCTAAAACACAAAGAGAAGATGTAAAGTGAATGACATCATTCTGCAAAGGGAGATAATTTCTGCAGATAGAAAGTTACCTCCCCTCATATCTGAAACCTTTCAAAAAATAGGGGCTACTCTTAAAGAATGAGGGAATAAATTCTTTTAGGAGTAGCTCCAACACACACCAGATGGGAAAGAACCCAAAATATATCTACATGTCACAGATATTTCCCATGGAGTTAATCCTTCTCTTGCAAAACACGACATGCCCTGTCTTAGCACGACATGCCCTGTCTAAATTAGTTCTGAATAAAAACTGCTCCACCATATTTACCCTAAGTATTCAGACACCTCAACTCCTTACCATACTTGTTCTAAAATTTGAACAGGTACATTTACTATCTGATGTTGTGTCTAAAAAATGCTGGACAAGTGGTAAACAGTGTAGACCCTGATGAGACGTCTCATCTGAGTCTACACTGTTTGCTCAGGCCTGTCTGTCCGAACACATACAGTTAATACGGTATTTAAAGATAAAAAAAATGCATGTCCCTTTATTCTTTATACTTTCTATGCAAGAAGCCAACTGATCTGGATCTGCACTGTTTGCCATTAAGTATGTAAATTTAGAGCAGTAATCTGGATCTAGTAATCTAATTGGCTGAAAATTAGAAGTGGGCATGGCATCTTAATTTATTCAGCAGGACAAGGGTTAATGTTGTAGTCTTGTTGTCCACCATTTTTTGTTTTTCTTTAGTAACATCATGTAAACCTAATGATAATGATCATGAACTTTAACCCTTAAAGCGCCAGTCACAACTATTGTCATCTGCTTTGTCTTCTGCCGGTTACTTTAAAAGTCATTTCTGCAAACAGTGTGGACCCAGATCAGACTGCTCCTTTAGGAGCAGTCTGATCTGGGTCCAAACTGTTTGCCTGTTTGCAAAAATAGGTTTGAAAAGTTTGCAAGAATATTCAGCAGACGACAATAACAGACAACATTTTCAGATGCAGATTTTCTTGGCGTTTTAAGTGTTAATATATCAATACACAACTAACACATATATGCAATGAATGCACAATACCGTATTTACCCTAAGTATTTGGACATCTTAACTCCTCACCTAACTTGTTCTAAAAATTTGAACAAGTACAATTTACTACCTGATGTTGTGTCTACAAGTTGCTGGGTCAGTGGCAAATAATGTAGACTATAGTGTCTCATCTGGGTCTATACTCATTCTGCCATGTCTTATCTGAATCCACACTGTTTGCTCAGGCCTGTCAGTCCAAATACATACAGTAAATATGGTGTCTCATGTAATTAGTTGCAAAAATATTAAAATAACAATAAATTTTCTAAATTATTATCAAAATAGAGGATCTTACACGAGTGGTCATGTCATATGAAATTTATGAAACGAGCCTTTGGCGAGTTTCATAAATTTCATATGAAATGATCAGATGAGTTTCATAAATTTCATATGAAATGATCAGACGAGTTTCATAAATTTCATATGAAATGATCAGATGAGTTTCATAAATTTCATATGAAATGATCAGATGAGTTTCATAAATTTCATATGAAATGATCAGATGAGTTTCATAAATTTCATATGAAATGATCAGATGAGTTTCATAAATTTCATATGAAATGATCAGACGAGTTTCATAAATTTCATATGAAATGATCAGATGAGTTTCATAAATTTCATATGAAATGATCAGACGAGTTTCATAAATTTCATATGAAATGATCAGATGAGTTTCATAAATTTCATATGAAATGATCAGAAGTGAAAGATTCTGTTTATTATATGACCATTTTAAATTGAATTTTATTGCCTTTAAAGCTGACAACTGTTCAACAGAAAATGCAAGGTAGACATCAGGTTGTCATGACGTTACTTGTTCCTGCCAAAGTGTTATGAAACGTGTGATCATACGATTTTTATGACATGACGTTACGCCTCTGAATAACAGCGTTGTCATACGATAAACAACCATATTTACCTTATTAAAGTATTCAAACAGACAGGCCTGAGTAAACAGTGTACACCCAGATCAGGCTCCGAGATTATAAAACATTTTTCATGCTCAGCTCAGCTGAGCATAAAATTTTCACTGCTAATAAATATGAAAATGCCAACAATAGTTGGCATTTTCATATTTATTAGCAGAAAAATTTTCATGCTTAGCTATGTTTAGCAAAAAGGAATTTGCAATTGTTAGTAATTTGAGATTTATCAGCAGGACAAATTTTATGCTCAGTTGAGTTGAGCACAAAAAAAGTTTTATAGCCTCTGGGCCAGATGCCACAGAGTGTGGTGTCTGATCAGGATCTACACAGTTTGCCATTCATCCAGCAATATATTAGACATATCTCCAGGTAGCCAAATGGAATTGTTCAAAGTTTAGGAGAAATATGGTGAGGAGGTAAGATGAACAAAAACTTCCTTATAAATATGGTACTGCCTTAGCTGGTGCTATGATTACACTTACTGGTTTCAGTACGACATCTTTAAGTTTCTCGAATAGAGTAGCAATGCCAGATTGAAGGTTAAATAATAACTTCTCATTGGACTGATATTGGTCTATTGCTTTATTTCTCTTCTCTTCCTCTTCTCTCATAAATTCTGCCATATCCTCTAACACTTTACGGCCCCTGGAGATAATGAAATACATGTAATACTTGTATACATGTATGTGTTTGACACAAGCAACAGTGTTTCATGTGAAAGTGAAATAAACTTAGTGTCTGTTAATGAATTATTTCATACCATAAGTGAATAATTACCATAATAATCCTAAGTTTCGGGACAGACAGGCCTGAGCAAACAGAGTTGACCCAGATCAGAGGCCACAAAATGCAGCATCTGATCAGGGTCTACACTGTTTGCAGCTCATCCAGCAATATTTTAGATACATGGACATGCAGTAAAATTGTCCTTTTTGTACTTCAGGACTAGAATGGTAAAGAATAAAGTGCCTCAATATGTTAAGTAAATATGGTAAATTAAAATACATGTACATTGTTTCATTTCTAACAATGAATTACCTATTTTTCTCTGTGAAAGAAAACCCGGTAATCGCTCACCAGTGAATATTATTTAATTTCTTCAAATGGATTGTTTTCACGTACTAATTAGTGACGTAATTCTGTGACGTAACTAATTCGTTTACTGAAGGATTGTGCGAGTCTTTGTTTTCAACCCTTTAAACACACTGAATAAAAAAAAAAAAAAAAAAAAGTTTGAAAATATGATTATAATTTGGGATCTTTATTTATTATCTCAATTAGAATTGAAATCCGATGGCACTAATTTTTTTGTTCAGCAGTTCAGTTCGGCTGGGCATCTCTCATTAGTATATGAAATTCCAACGCGTCACAAATCTACAACATCCAACTAAAACACAAATATGCAGTGAGAACTATACAAGCATAAGCAGGATGAAGACCCTAAATGCACATAGTAGGCTAGTAACACTGAGAAATAATAACCGAATGAAGTTGTAGCCTGTTCAGACAATGTTTGATAAATGTATGATTAAGTAATGCTAATTAGTAGAAAATAGCTACCAAATCAAAAGACATTCTAGCAGATAACACAAAACAGTTATAACAAGCAAATTCCATGGGGAATTTATGTCCCCCCCACCTTATTTTCATTTGAGGTGTTAAAAATGGTAAAGTTAACCAGAGGACCATTGGTCCTGTATCAATTACCTAAGTATTGAAGCAGGAAACCAGTGATAAAAAGTAATTTCAAGATTCTGAAAAAACCACATGCATATCTTCTGACCATCCTTAAAGCACCTGTAAAGTTTCAAAGGATTGGCTTACAACTGTGGTAGGAGTTACGGGGTCAAGGTACCTACTCCCTATACGTTTCTGTAGTATTAGAACTAAAAAAATGTCTAAGTTAAAAATGCAGAAAAAGTGGTAAAAAATTATTTCAGGATTCTGAAAAAACCACATGCATATCTTCAGGCCATCCTAAAAGCCCTTGTAAAGTTTCAAAAGGATCGGAAAAAAACTGTGGGAGGAGTTAAGGGGACAAGGTACCTGCACCCTATACACTTCTGTAATATTAGAACTCAAA
This sequence comes from Anodontia alba, assembly GCA_964016985.1. NCBI lineage: Eukaryota > Metazoa > Mollusca > Bivalvia > Lucinida > Lucinidae > Anodontia > Anodontia alba. Next base: position 10,984,737 of record OZ024821.1, read on the forward strand.
AAATGTCTAAGTTAAAAATGCGGAAAAAGTAATAAAAAAATATTTCAGGATTCTGAAAAATCCACCTGCACATTTTCAGGCCATCCTGAAAGCCCACGTAAAGTTTCAAAAGGATCGGTCAAAAACTGTGGGAGGAGTTAAGGGGACAAGGTACCTACTCCCTATAGACTTCTGTAATTTTAGAACTCAAAAAATGTCTAAGTTAAAAATGCGGAAAAAGTGATAAAAAATAATTTCAGGATTCTGAACAAAACCACATGCATATCTTCAGACTATCCTTAAAGCATCTGTAAAGTTTCAAAAGGATTGGCCAAAAACTGTGGGAGGAGTTAAGGGGACAAGGTACCTGCTCCCTATATACTTCTGTAGTATTAGAACTCAAAAAAATGTCTAAGTTAAAAATGCGGAAAAAGTGAAAAAAAAATTTCAGGATTCTGAAAAAACCACATGCATATCTTCAGGCCATCCTGAAAGCCCATGTAAAGTTTCAAAAGGATCGGCCAAAAACTGTGGGAGGAGTTAAGGGGACCAGGTACCTACTCCCTATATGCTTCTGTAATATTAGAACTCAAAAAATGTCTATGTTCAAAATGTCTAAAAAGTAATAAAAATTTATTTCAGGATTCTGAAAAAACCACACGCACATCTTCAGACCATCCTTAAAACACCCATAAAGTTTCAAAAGAATCGGCCAAAAACTGTGGGAGGAGTTAAGTGACAAGGTACCTGCTCCCTATACACTTCTGTAGTATTAGAACTCAAAAAATGTCTAGGTTAAAAATGCGGAAAAAGTGATAAAAAATTATTTCAGGATTCTGAAAAAACCAAATGCATATTTTCAGGCTATCCTAAAAGCCCATGTAAAGTATCAAAAGGATCAGCCAAAAACTGTGGGAGGAGTTAAGGGTACTCCCTATAGACTTCTGTAATATTAGAACTCAAAAAATGTCTGTTAAAAATGCAGAAAAAGTGATAAAAAATTATTTCAGGATTCTGAAAAAACCACATGCACATCTTCAGACCATCCTTAAAACACCTGTAAAGTTTCAAAAGGATCGGACAAAAACTGTGGGAGGAGTTAAGGGGACAAAGTACCTACTAAAAACTTGGAACCATGCACCACGCACCACGCCCCACGGAAAAACCAAAAACAGTGTCCCTCCACTTTTCTTTGAAAAGGCGGGGGACAAATAGCAAAAGCCCAGTTAACAGCACATTAGCAAAGCTATCAAGCATGAATTCGTTGCAATCTGCACTCGAGGCTATAAAACTTTTTTCATGCTCAACTCAGCTGTGCATGAATTTGTCGTGCTAATAAATCTCAAACTACTGACAATTGCCAATCCTTTTTTGCTAAATATAGCTGAGCATGAAATTTCTCTGCTAATGAATATGAAAATGCCAACTATTTTTAGCATTTTTATATTTATTAGCAGAGAAAATTTCATGCTCTGACAGCTGAGTTGGGCATAAAAAAGTTTTATAACCTCGGGGCCTGGTCATTTGTCATTCTCCACAGATATGGCTTCACTCATGGAACATAAATTATTCAAGAATTTTGCATGCTAGAACTAAGAATCAGTAGAATGCTAGAACTAAGAATTTACCACCCTCTGGGCAAATTCAGCAGATGACAAATTACTATTTTTTTCTTATTTTTCCCATATTTCAAAATGTCATTTGCTGAAAGTTCATCATGCTGAGCATTAATTTGGCTAAGTTACCTCCAGTACATGACTAACCCTAAGTAAAATATGTATTTTACAGAGCAAATAAGGCCTAATATTTCAAGTGAATTCTCTACCTAGAAGATGTTTCATATGTCAAGCCTTATTTTTTCAAAACAAAAAAAAAGGGGAAAACCAAAATAGACTGTTGCTGTTTGACTCGCACTTTTAGGGTTAATCTTTTAAATCTTATCTGAAATTTTTGGATATATATTAAATTAATGATTTACCCTTTTGGACTAGTCCATACGAGGGTCTCGTATCATGCAAATGAGTGGATGTTTTCCTTTAAATCATAGATAAGAGTGGGTATCAGGTTAATATTTTTCTTACTTCTCCACGAAAACATATGTTGTAGGTATTCATTAGAAGAATACCCACAACATACCTGCAGTGAGGTGCTTCTAATAAAATTGTTTTTGTGGAGACATAAAAAATATTTTATCAATGCTTTTGGATTCAAATAAGCGTCTTATCAAGAGGTATGCTTTAAATATAAGATTGAAATAAGTCAAGCTGAAAGAAGAGATAAACTGAATTAGATGCAAAGTATAACCGTATACCTATTTCTCCATGAAAAAAAATATTTTGTGGGTATTCATTAGAAGCGAGGTGTTTCTAATGAGTGCCCACAGCCTGTTTTCATGGAATAATACGAAAAATATTAATACAGTTGGATTGAAAAAGGAGCTTTATCTAGTGCTATGATTCTGGTATACTAGATGAGTATACCAGATGATTTGACTTAGCTTAACCCATTGTAAACTGAATAGACTCTCCCACACTATATATTGGAAGAGTTCAATCTCAATTTTAGGTACATCTGGCTATGAGATTTATATATTTCTAGAGAAAAATGGCTACTAAACTATTTGCAAACAGTGGAGACCCTGATCAGATGCCCCATTCTGCAGCATCTGATCTGGGTCTGCATTGTTTGCCAATTACCCTTTTATGGGTCTCCCGACTACAATGGGTGAAGGGGAAAGGATTCACTGTCAGATGAGACAACTCTGTCAAACTCTTTTGCCTCCCTTCTGAAAAAAGGTCTATTCTATAAAGAAAGAATTTGCTTCCATTGGAAGTAAATTCTTTTCTCTTAGAGTAGACCCCTTTTGGAAGAGGCTCAATTTTCAAGAAAGCAAACAGAAATTCATAAAATATGTCTCCCTTTAAAAAATGGTTGTACATGTACCATGTGGGTCCAGTCTCCTTAAGATGAATGGATGATATTACTCTTTTTGAAAACATTTGTCTCCCTTCTGAAAGAGGCCTAACTCAGAAAGGAAAGACTTGATTCCAGTAGCAGCAAAATCAATTCTTTCCTTTAAAACTAGCCCCTTTTCAGAAGGAATTCACATACACTGCAGCGCCGTTATAACGCGGTCGTCGGGAGCCACGAACACTGACCGCGTTATACGTGGTCCGCGTTATACTGAATCGTTTTTTAATCTGGAAACTGCAGTGGTGCGAGTGGGTGGGTTTGTCATAACCCCACCCACTTGCACCACTGCAGGTTCCTCCAGTTATTATGAGATATTACACATTGCATGTATGTTATATTATATGTTCATTTTGTATTTATTTATTTTTTTTTTATTGTTGAAACTTTGTGCATGTACCTTGCCTGATTTCCGTTTCATTCTTTTAATCCAGTAAATAATAAATTTTTAAGCTTAAATTGTTTAGTTTTCTTTTATGATCATTCAAGGGAACTAACTGCAACAGTTGCATTATGGATAACTGTGTTATAAACAACGTGTCCTTTACCGGAAATTGCCTTGAGCATGAGCACAGTTTATCTGCGTGTCAAAAAATAACCTTTGTTGCTCCCTGGAAAAATTCAGCAGATGACATATTGATGACAAATTGATGATATTTTTCTTTTTCTTTCTTTCTTTTTTTTTTTTTTTCCATACAACAAATTTTTTCATGCAAATTTTCTCAAGTTTGCATGCAGTGTCAAAATCTTGCAGCCTGAGGATATAAGAAAAAAAATATTTCAGAAGGTGGTCTGCTAATTATATTCACACAGCATGCTAAGGGTTTATCAACAGGTGCAGAAAAAAAATCAATACCAACTGTTACGTCAGATGTTAAGTACATGATAAAAGGGACAGGCTTACCTGCTTGGTCAGTTTTTATTGCAGCTGTTGATTTCTTTCACAATAAAGAAAATCTAATCTCAGATATTTTTTTTATAAAGAGCACTGACCAGTCTTTGTTTCATATTTGTCCAGAAAGTACATCTCGTTTCCCAGCAGCCTATTTCCGTTAAACAAGGGTAGCAGTACTTTTTAACTAAAAAAACGACGCCTTATCTGGAGCTATGAACTGTCTCGGTGTATTCACACTTGACCCGTTTCTTTGATCTATTTGGACATGCCAGCTGTCATAGCTCCAGATAAGAGGGTCTATCCACAGCTCCAGACTAGAGGAGTCTCCACATATCAAATTTCTTATTTCTTCACGTAAACGTTGGTTGTGGATACTCGTTGGAAGCGCCTCGCCGAGGCACTTCCAGAGAGTACCCAAAACCTACAATTTCATGGAGAAATAAAAAAAAAATAAGTCTTTTTTAATTAAAAAAAAAAAACAAAAAAGAAAGAAAGAAAAAAAAAGACACCTAATCTGGAGCCATGGGCTGTGGCAGTGCATTCACACATGTCACACAAACGGATTAATTATCAGACTACCATTACAGCAAAAAGGACAGTGAAGTGTTGATTTATGACTGTGTTAGGATAATGATGTAATTAATTTGTGTTGCGTAAGTTACTCTTATTATTTCTCTTATTTCTCTTACAATACATGAAAATTATTGTTTAGCCCTGTGCCAGTTACCGTAGTATGGCTTTTAAATGGTGCGCGGACGTTATCTGAAATAGCCTAAAGACAACAAAAACTGATGAAAGGTTTGGTAAAAAAGAATGAGTAAATCAGCGAGTATATGTTCACGGCTGGCGATTTTTAGACTGCCGCGTTCCGCGGAAAAAGGGCAACACTTTCAAACTGGTTGGGGGAAAAAAAAAACGGGAGCCACGGCCCAACCGCGTTATAACGGTTTCCGCGTTATATGCGACCGCGTTATAACGGCGCTGCAGTGTACCAAGAAAACAAACCGCTTTCTGCTAGAGTGGTCTCCCTTTGACAAGGGAGGCAAACACTTTTAGCTTAGAGTACCATATTTACACTAAGTATTGGGACACCTTAACTCCTGACCATACTTGTCCTTAAATTTGAAAAAGTATATTTTACTACCTGTTGATGTGTCTAAAATAGTGCTGGATGAGTGCAAACAGTGTAGACTTGATTGATTGTGTTGGGGTTTAATGACACGTCAACCCTTGTGAGTCATTTTGTGTTGTCTCCCAGAGAAAGGGAGAAAAGAGGTAGAAGAGATAGTAGAGGAGATGAAAGAGAGGGACAGGGAAGAAAGAGGAATAGGAATGAAGAAACAGAAGATATAAAAACATACCCCCTCTATCCTTACCTGCTATAAGGATAGCAGGCCTTGCCCAACTGTAAGCCAATATCAGTTGGATGCCCGGTCACGTAAGATACATGACACCTTCGCCACACCCAATCACCCTAAAGAAATTCAGACACTGCATTCTTCGGTGTCTGATCTGGGTCTACACTGTTTGCAAAGGCCTATCTGTCCCAATAATTAGGGTTATTATGGTACTGTCTGTCAGTAATATCCATTCTCATGAAATATCAAGAATAAAACAACCCAGCATCATGACGTTGCGCTGACATTGATGCGACGTTGTCTCAACGTTGCATGCCCGCTGGGAATAGTCTTACTTCTGCATTTGTCTTTCACTGGTAAACTTGAGCTCTTCAAACACAACTCGAAGCTTGGACAACTCTTCTGAAAATTTATTTTTCTTCATTGCATTTTCTTTTTCCATTTTCTTCAGCCGCATGTAAGTAACGCCTTGGTTCTGCAGACGGTACACAATGTCCTACAGAATAGAACTAAGCTATCAGTCAGGGCCCAGTTGTTCAAAGCGTCGTTAGCTTAACAAGCTCGTTAAGGATCATTTCGTTAACTGTTTTAGTAGATTCAATATACAATTTTCTGATATTTTTTGCTGAATAATACTGCAAAAGCTACACACATTTTTTCAACAGAACATTTCAGCATATTTGCGTATCACTCGATGTAAATTTTAACGAATCGTTAACTAACGATATCGTTAGATTTGAACAACTGGGCCCTGATATTGGCAAGATTAACCATTACCACTCACTTTGCAAATTCTTCAGACAACAATTTGATGACTTTTATATTTTTCCCTGAAAACAGGCTCTGACATTTTACGCAAATTGTCTCCACAGGAGAAAATTTGCATGTAATGTCAAGGCTTGTTTTCTGAGAAATATAAAAAAAAATATTTCAAAATGCCGTCTGCTGAAATTTTTACACAACATGCTAAGCATTCACAGAAGACAAGACTGGCACTGGATTGTATTTTTTTGCAAAACTGCAAAAATAGGTCTTAATTTTTTAAAATTTTATTTGGACTGTCTCCAAGAGATAGTTATCTTGAAAGATGTTGCATATATTATAATCATCTGCAAATTCTACATTTGTTAGGTTTTCCTTTTTTTCCATAATGATACCACTGACATTCTCTTGATAATGAACAGGGCACCTTTATAACACTATGAATGAGGTCTATGGAATGGCATATAGAATCAAATGACAAGCTGTAGCAGGCATCATCTGCAGACTATTTTCTATTATTATTTTTCAGAGAAAATAAGTCTGGCATTTAATATGAATATGCAGACTATTCAAATGAAATGGCAAGCCTTATTTTCTATGAAAAATAATGATAATATATTTCAAAATGTCATCTGCTGCAGTTGTGTTTGATGCTTTAAATCTCTGCATGCTGGGTAATTCTGCATGCTTTTTTGTTGCCTGTGGACTTTTTTTAAATTAACTTTTTCAAAAACATCTTTCAGGTTTACCTGATTTTGTCAGGCCTGATCTGGTTCCGAACTGTTTGCAAAGGATATCAGCAGATAACAAAAGTCACCACTAGTGGGGAAAGAGTTAAGAGTTAAAGTGGACAGCTTTATAATAATGCTAAATTACTATAATAGTCCCAGATAAAGAGAACATACTGAAGATATTTTATTTTGCTATTTTTCTACCAAGGCATATGAGTAGTAATATGGGTAGTAATAGGAATTGCCTCACATGTTGTGGGTGCTGTGAAAGGAAATTCCAATGCCTGTCCAGCAGATGGTTTTGTATGCAAATCACATCATCACCACAGCTGTCACTTTATTAGGAGCTGTGAATATTCAGAAGAATTGTTAACCCTTGTCCTGCTGAATAAATTAAGATGCCAAACCCACACATCTACACTGTTTGTAAAAGCAGGGTATATCCAGGTTCAGCAGGACAAGGGTTAAGAAGGAGTATTTGGTATTAAATATGGACTAATTTTCTCCAGTTCTCCATAAAAACATCTGTTGTGGGTACTCATTAAAGGCACCTCTGTGAGGAGCTTCTAATGAGTACCAACACATGTTTTATGAAGAAATAAGAAAGATTATCACAGAATTATCACCAAATACTTCTTCTTTACAATTCCTCCAATATTATATATATCTCGCAGGGAAATGTGGAATCCGTGGCTTTACACAGTTACCATACTTAGCCTAAGTAGTCAGACACTTTAACTCCTTACCATGCTTATCCTAAAATTTGAACAACTTCATTTGACACCTGTTCATGTGTCTAAAAACTGATGTAACTGTGACAAATAGTGTAGACCCAGATCAGATGCTTATTCTGCAGCATCTGATCTGGGTCTACACTGTTTGCTTAGGCCTGTCTGTACAAATACTTAAGGTAAATATGTACAACTAAAAGAGGTTATAATGAATCGCATAATAGTGACCCTTCAGTGTATATTGCATTCAGTGATGGATTTCAAAACACAAATGACGGATGACCGATCGGAATGATTTTAGCTATTTTTTATCTACAAGTTACCCCAATACTTCCTACCAAGTTTCAAGTCAACTGACCTTTGGGCTCAGAAGAAGAAGTTCAAAATAGATTTTCAAGATGACGGCCATCTTGAATATCTGATTGGACTGACTTTAGTCATTTTTAATCTAAAAGTTGCCTTGATACCGGGTCAGCTGGCCTAGGGGTGTAGGAGGAGTAGTCATTTAAAGCGAATTGTTGATGCCGCATGACATACGATTGACACTGACTGATCACGATAACTCACCTTGAGCACTATGTGCTCAGGTGAGCAAAAATACTCAACTTAGTCTTGGTTCATATGTAGAGTAGTTGTGGTTCATAAAATATACTCAGTCTTGGTTCATGCACATGTACAATTGTCCTGGTTCATAAAATACTCACCTTATATAGTCTTGGTTTATATGTACAATTGTCTTGGGTCACAAAAATACCTGAGTTTTGGTTCATATGTTCAGTTATCCTGAGTCATAAAATCAGGCATAAAATACTCACATTAGTCTTGGTTCATATGTACTGGTTCATAAAAATACCACCTTAGTCTTGGTTCATATGTACAGTTGTCCTGGTTCACCTTAGTCTTGGTCCATATGTATAGCTGTCCTAGTTTACATACTCACTTTAGTCTTGGTTCATATGTACAGTAGGCTTGGTTCATAAAAAAAAAATATACTCACCTTAGTCTTGGTTCATATGTACAGTAGCCTAAGTTCATAAAAAAAACACACCTTTAAGAGTCTTAGTTCATATGTACAGTAGCCTGAGTTCATAAAAAAAACTCACCTTTAAGAGTCTTAGTTCATATGTACAGTAGCCTTAGTTCATATAAAAAGCTCACCTTTAAGAGTCTTAGTTCATATGTACAGTAGCCTTAGTTCATATAAAAAACTCACCTTTAAGAGTCTTAGTTCATATGTACAGTAGTCTTGTACAGTAGTCTTAGTTCATATATAAAAAAACAAACTCACTCTAGTCTTGGATCATATGTATAGTAGTCTTGGATCATGTGTACACCTGGCTTACCTCAACATCAGACACATTGATGGCTCTCTTTATTTTCTCAAAGGCATCTTCTAGTGTCAGGATTTTCTCCTGACGTTCTGCTTTCTGTAGCTGCAGTTTGGCTTGACGAGAATCTGTCAGTAGTGAAATCGCCATAAGAAAATTGCAAAAAGATAAAAATAATACACAGAGCATCAGATAAGAGGGGTATGCAGATAAATACATTTCTTATTTGTCCACAAAAACATTTTGCAGGTACTCGTTAGATGTGCCTTGATGAGGCACTTGTAATGAGTACCCACAACATGTTTTCATGAACAAACAAGAAAAGATATTGAGACCTTTTAGTGGAAAAAAGTGCTTATCTGTAGCTATGACATAGCTGGGAATTTAGCCACCTATCGGCTTATTACCCGGTATATATTTTATTGTTTCCTTCTAATTTCAGCACTTCTAAGACTAAGTTTCGACAGTTCCCATCTTAACCCTTAAAGCGCCAAGAGAAACTGCATCTGAAAATGTCGTCTGTTTATGTGTCGTCTGCTGAATATTCTTGCAAACTTCTCAAAGCTATTTTTTTGCATACCGGCAAACAGTGTGGACCCAGATCAGACTGATCTGGGTCCACACTGTTTGCAGAAATGACTTTTAAAATCACAAGCAGAAGACAAAGCAGACGACAATTGTTGTGATTGGCGCTTTAAGGGTTAAAATATACATGTATTTCACTCATCAACAAACTTTAATAGTGAACAACAAAACTGTTTTGCTTTGATTGTTCTACAGGGCTAGAAGCTGACATGTAAGAACAAAACAAGACTTGACGAAAAAAAAAAATAAATAAAAAGTAAAAAGACAACTAGACATGTGCCCAAAGTACACAAATGCCCTTTCGCCCCTCTGCCCCCGCCACCCCACACTTGTTATGACCTCCAAGAGAAATGTGGATATAAATGTTAATGTAAACTTGAATTGAAACTTAAACATTTGTTAGAGTCTGGTTACGAGACAAACCCACTTACGGATGTAACATCACGGGGAAACCCTATATGCCTCACTGTTGCTTTCAGCAGGCGGGAGCACAAAAGCCAAGAAAAAATTAAATATTGACTGTGAAATCATTTATGGAATTCTGTATGGGTATCTATTCATTTACTAGCGATACATGTATGAATTGAAAGCAAAACGTTTTTAATTCAATGAAAGATACCTTTATTTAAATTAAATAAAAAAATACATTGATTGAAAACAACCTATACAGTTTTGCTTAAAAACCACACTTTTTGCTGTCAGAAAGTAGATTTTATTCAATAGTTTGAATTTTTAAAACTCTCATTCAGTAATCAAATAGGCCGCATCTTGACAATTGTATGAAACTTTTAAACATCATTAACTTCCTTAGTTTGTATCAGATTTTGGTCAAATTTGCATTAAAATGCATTGTTTATCACAATTTTTTTGATCTCATATGCATTTTACCATAATAACCCTATATTTTGGGACAGACAGGCCTGAGCAAACAGTGTACCCACAGTTCAGATGCTTCAGGGTCTACTCTGATTGCCACTTTTCTAGCACTGTTTTAGACATATCAACAGTTAGTAAAATAGACTTTATCAAATTTTAGGGCATGTATGGTAAGGAGTTAAGGTGTTTCAATACTTAGGGTAAATACAGTATGTCAATGTTTCCATTTCCTCCTCAATCAGTTAATTAGAAATATGCAGTCACTTACCACTTGTATCACTTAGAAGGTTAACTCTTGGCTGAAAAAGAAAAAGAAGAAATGCACAAGAAGAAGTACCATATATCAAAAAGAATTTAGTAATATATTTTCAGCCTATATAGTTTTCATGGTACATGTATATGGTCATTTTAAAACAGAAGTGATGTACCAAGTGAGAAAATGGCCCTTATGCCTTTGAATAACTATTCAAAACGTTTATCAGTAAAAACATATACATGCACTGTACTTACTCGTCTTTCAGTTCGATCTACAGTTTCTTTACGTTTTTCTACATCCTTACGAGTCTCATTGAGCTTTTGATCTCTGGCTCTTTTTGCTTGATACATTTCTTTCTCCATGGTGTGTAAGTCACTCTGAAAAATGAAGTCAACTGTTGTACTCTGGAATAGGCTATTCCTGAAGTTGTCCTTATCAGTGTTCTAACTCTTTCAAGGTCAGGGTCAGGGCAATCTCATTCCAACCATCATAAGACCCCAACACTGTTTTTAACCTGTTTTTAACTTCACTCATTCTGCACTTACACCTTCAATCTTTTTATCATGTCTCACTTTCTATCCCTTCCAAAATCTGGCCCCAGTTGTTCAAAACTAATGATGTCATTAGTTAAATTATTGTTAAAACTTTGATCATTAAATATCGTACGCTAATATTTTTGCTGAACAAAAGGTGAGTAGCTTTTGCATTTGCAAAAGCTACTCACATTGTTTTTCAGCAAAAATACCTGTGAATTAGATATTGTACTTACTAGAACAGTTAACATTTTGACCACTAACGAGCTTGATAAGCTAACAATGCTTTGAACATACGGGCCCAGACTTTTATTCTTGCACTGACAGCGCAACTGCACTTACCGTATTTACCAAATGTATTCGGACAGACAGGCCTGAGCAAACAGTATAGACCCAGATGAGACGCCGCAGAACGCGGCGTCTCATCTGGGTCTGCACTGTTTGCCACTCATCCAGCAATTTTTAGACACAGTATCGGGTAGTGAATTGTACTGGTTCAAATTTTAGAACATATATGGTAAGAAGTTGAGGTGTCCAAATACTTAGGGTAAATACGGTAATACTCAGAAGCGGGTGGTGCAGTATATGGGCCTCGCCAAGCAAAAAGGTGTTTTCGAATATACAAAACATGATTCATCCCATGCATGTGTAAAGTCTCATCAGGGTATTTGCTCTTTATTGATTCTGTAGTATCCAATGATTGTTAGCAGAGAGCAAAGGCCCTGATCAGACTGCACATCCATGCAATCTGATCTGGGCCTTCAGTCTCTGCATATGCCCCAAAACATGTTTTTGCATGTTGTGGCCCATATGAAGATAGAAAATTCTTGCACAACAGGTAAGGAAATCCTGGGTTTTACCCTGGGATAGAAATTTTAATCCTACCCAGATTACCCCTGGGTAACATAAAAATCGAGAATTCTCACAAGTTTTGATATATATGTACACTGGTTGTATAGGACATCATGTATGCCATCGTTAGGTTGAGGTCAGTGATATCACAATATGGTGGAAGTCTGCAATCGAAGTGACTGCATTATTAAAATTCCATGTTCAGAAATGAAAGGTATGCAAGAAAAAGAATTCATCATGGGTGTGGGGTAGATAGAAAAATCTGTCCCTCGGGATGACAGTCTGGCATCACTCTGCAAGCCTTGTGATGCCAGACAGTGACCCCTAGGATGGATTTTTCTGTCTATCCTTTACACCACGAAAGATTCTTATAATATTGCATCAATGAACTACTTAACCCATTACTCTGCTGCAGGCAACAGTCAGTAGAAAACAAATGAATGATGACATCATGCATGCATAGCTTCAGATAAGACACTTTTTCAAAAGTATTGATATTGTTCATAGTTCTCCACAAGAACATGCTGTGGGTTATAAATTGGAAGCACACATGTCTTGGAGAAATAACAAAATATTTATTTGGATTCTCCTTTTATCTGGAGCTATAAATGTATTCATCTTACTTTTTACTGATTATCTATTAACCCTGAAAAAGGTTAAGCAAACATTTGAATTTTCCTTTTATTATATACATCTCTTTCGATAGATAGAGAAGGGGAAGTCGACGTCGACGCCATGACGTTCATGTTTTGTTTGTTGACTTTAGATATGACGTCAGAAACGCGCATTGGCCTGTAAACAATAAAATAAAAAGAATATTTACTCTTTTTCAGTGAATACCATAAAAATTTTCATCTTGTATAATGAAAACATTAAAAATAAGAAAAAAAGTAGTTCCAGATCTTATATTTTTCACTGCTCAGAGGAGTGAAAATATAAGTTTTATATTTTCACTGGTGAAAATTTAACTTTTTTGAAATATGCATTTTATTTCATTAATAATTCTCCCCAGCTAGCATTCTACGTAAATCTACATCGGGCCGTCATCGGCCAATCAGCTACCCTGACGGGCCGATGACGGCCCGATATAGATTTACGTAGAATGCTGACTGGGTCTATATTTCATTACTTTGTATATAATAAAACATGATTCAGTAAGTAAGATGTACATGTATATGCATATCAAATATCATTATTGGTGTTAACCCTTGCCCTGCTGAATTAATTAAGCTGCCACGCCCATTTCTAGTTTTCAGCTAATCAGATTACTTGATCCAGATTGTTGATATAAATTCACATACTTAATGGCAAACAGTGCAGGTCCAGATCAGCTGGATCTATACCTTTTGCAAAGTAATGGCATATCCAAGTTCACCAGGACCAGGGTTAACAAGAATGGTGTTCCATAAGAGAATTATGACTAGTCATTTGTGACAATGTCCACAGTATCCATTTGGCATAAATTGCCTCTTCAGGAAGTCTGACATTTGAATGGAGGTATAAGGCATAGGGTGGAAGCTGTCACCTGGGCACAAGGTGGCTGTAAATCGTACTCAAATATCTTCTTGCAAACCGGATAAAGAAATCCTGGATTTAACTCTGGGATAGAAATTCTTATCCTACTCAGGTTATCTATCCTACCCAGGGTAAGATAAAAATCGAGAATTCTCACGTGTTTGATATGCACTGGTTGTAATGGACAACACGTACACCATCATTAATGTTTAAGTCACTGAATGTAAAGACATCATTAAATGCCACAGTAATGTCATCACAATATGGCAGACGTCAGCAATCAAAGTGACTGCGTTTTTAAGGAACCTATGTTCAGAAATGAAAAGTACGCAAGAAAAAGAATCTATCATGAGTGTGAGGGTAGATAATAATCCGTCCCTGGCAATCACAGTCTGGCATCACTCGGCAAGCCTCATGATGCCAGACAGTGATCCTCGGGACGGATTTTTCTGTTTCACCTCACACCAATCATAGATATTTATTGACTTACTAATCTAATCTAGACACAATAAATGCTACTTTTACCTTTCTTAACTTCACAAATACTGCGCCTCAATACCGACAGGAGCATTTATATTTTGGATTTTCAACTGACTCTGATTATTGCACAATACCGCCATTAATCTGCTAGAATTTCTATCTTGTTTTTTTTTTTTTCTTTATATGTTATTTTGCAATATGTTTACTGTTACAGTAAATGGCATTGTTTATAATTTTGAGCTATTTAAATAAAGTGATGTTTTTCACAACTGCAGTGAAAATTCATAGGGATTCTTAACTAATTTCCAGATGTATATTAATCAATCGTTAGAATGTTATTTGGATAAATAGACATGCAAGTCCTGATGGCATAAATTTAAAATAAAAATTAAATTTTATTTATTTGAATACATCTCAAAATTAGCCATTAATGCAGACAAGGGATATATAAAATTGAGAAAAATCAAACAGCAAATCTATACTCACCCTTGTTTCTTCACTAGACTTTATAGCTTTCCCCTGCATTTTTCTCAGTTCTGCTAACTCCGCAACAGAACTCTTCAGTTTTGTTTCTAACTCATCCAGTATAGCTGGGTAGGTGCGAACCTCCTTAAACAGTTTGAAAATGTATGTTTGTGTGAACTTTTTTTAATGTTTCGAATTCGACGGCATCTGACATCTCATCAATATAATAACCAGGGCCCAGTTGTTCAAAGCGTCGTTAGCTTAACGAGCTCGTTAAGGGTCATTTTGTTAACTGTTTTAGCGGATTCAATATACAATATTCTGATATTTTTGCTGAAAAAATGTGAGTTGCTTTTGCAGTGCAAAAGCTACTCACATTTTTTCAGCAAAAAGTTTCAGCATATTTGCGTATCACTCAATTAAAATTTTAACGAATCGTTAACTAACGACATTGTTAGTTTTGAACAACTGGGCCCAGGGTTGTGGAATTATCAGATTTTGTTACTTGCTCATGAACAAGTAACTAGTCAAAATCCACTTGTCCAACTAAGACTGACTTGCCCAAATATTGACATTTCCATTATTTCTCGAAGAAAACATATGTTGTGGGTACTCATTAGAATACATCTTACAATCAAGATATTCTTCTTAGCTAGAGATATGAACTCATTAACAGTTTAACAAAAATGTTGTCTTTTTTTTTTTCTGGACATACACTTTTTTGTTAACAAAAATTTCATAATTTTTTTCTTCTTTTTTTTTTTCATTTGTTTTTTGGTCATGCTTTAAGCTGTATAGCATGCTGGGTAAAAAATTCAGCAGACAATATGTTGAAATATACTTTTCTTATTTTACCCAGAATGCAGACTCTTTCCTACAAATATGTACCAATCAAATGCAAAACAAGATTTTGCTTTACGTGACTATGTGTGCTCTGATGGCCAATCAATTATTAAGAACAGTTGTGAAATGTGATCTATTAAACAGACTGTACTTGAATATTTACTTGTAGCTATGACAAGAAGGATAAACAAGAGGACCAATGATCCTGTAGCTAACCTGATGGTAACATCTTTAAAGAATAAAACATATGTATATGGTAGCCGCTACAGTTTTCAAAACCTTTGGTCTCTGTATCTTACAGTAACTTGGTATGAAATTTAGCTCTAATTAATTTTGCAAATCAAAAACTTCACATAAAATATGGCTTTAATAAAGTCACATACCAAATATCAAAGGCCTGTGCCTTCTAGTTTCACACAAGAAGATTTTTAAAGTTTTTCACCTATGTAAGATTGACCTCTGGAACAGAGCAATTTTGACCTCAAGGCCATAATTTGAACAACCTTGGTAAAGGCCCTCTGGCTGAAGCTACATGCCAAATATCAAATGCCTAGGGCTTCTAGTTTTTAGAAAAAAAAAGATTTTTCAAGTTGATTTTACTATCATATCATAATCGAATTTTTGATTAACGTACAGGTACAGGGGCAACATCCACATCAGTCGGCCCCCTTCCAGATAGCTGGCTTGCTGCACACCTATCATGAGGGTTGATATCTGAGAGCTTCCACTCTCTGCAATCCCTCTCTGTCAGCTGCTTCCATGTCATTTTGGGCCTCCCAGGCCCAAACATTCCATCAACCTGTATGTCAAAGGCTGTCTTGACTGCACCATTTGAGAGTTCCACATGTCCATACCATTGGAGTCTTTTCTCCTTCAGAATGAGGTCCAGATCCTCAATACCAAGCCGCACAAGTAGCTCATTGGACCTGGTAGTGACAATGTCTTGTGGCCTGACATTGCAGATCTGTCTGATCATTGCCCTGTCATTTCCCTCCAGACGCTGGAGGTTTGGCTTTGTCAATGGCCAAGTCACCTGGCATGGAGCATTGCGCTCTGCACACAAGAGCTGTACACACGGCCACGTGTTTTGAAAGAGAGGTGGCGTGAAGAGAGAACTGGTAGCAGATCCTTGAACTTCTTCCAGGCTGTTTTCACACGTGTTGTGGTGGAGAGTTCACAGCCACCTGCTGCTGAGAGCATGTCTCCTAGGTAGCAAAAGGAAGCTACCACCTCAAGCTCGACCTAGACTTCCTTCTGTGGTCTGCCATCCAAGGGGCCTGCAGTTCTCTGGCACCATGTACATCAGTAGTCAGGGTCATTTTTCAAGCGCTTGAGCCCACTGCATTTCTTGTGCACCCAGTGCTTGCAGCCATTGCAGAAGATGCTGTTGCTGCCCACTCCAGTGCGACAGATGGCGCATGGAAACTCGCCTGAACTCTGCAGGAGGTCCAGTCCCGTACCGCAGATCATGATCTTTGTCTTTCCTGCATTTACTCTCAGTCCTTTCTTCTCCATTGCTTCTTTCCAAGTCAAGAGCCTCCTGACACATTCCTCAAGCGATTCAGCAATGATAACAAGGTCATCGGCATAGAGGTCCTCCCAGGGGATCCCAGAGCGGAACTCTCGTGATAAGGCTTCAAGCAGAATGATGAAGAGCAGCGGGCTGAGTACTGATCCTTGGTGAACACCAACCTTCACTTCAAACTCTTCACTGTACCTTTCACCAACACGGACACGGCTCTGCGCATTTGCATACATCCCCTGCACCAGTCGCACAATCCACTCCTCCACACCATGTTTTCTCAGTGCCCACCAGATGACCTTCCAAGGTACTCAATCAAATGCCTTCTCCAGGTCTAGGCAAGCCATGTAGAGTCTCTTGTTGGCAGCTAGATACTTCTCTTGCAGCTGCCTGACAACAAAGATTGCGTCTGTAGTGCCTCTGCCTGGGACGGAGCCAAACTGGGAATTGTCGATTGACACCAACTGTCTGATGAGGCTGTCCACAATCCTCTTCAGGATTTTCATAACCTGCTCTGTCAGCTTGAGACCACGGTAGTTGCCTCTTTCCAATGCGTCCCCTTTTCCCTTGTAGAGGCAGACAATGAAACTCTGCTCCCAGTCAGAGGGTACCTTGCCATCACAAATGATTGCAACTGCGAGGTCACGAATCATGGAGGCGCCCATGTCACCGGCGGCTCGTATCATCTCCACCACTATGCCTGATGGGCCCAGTGCTTTGCCAGCCTTCATCTGTGAGATAGCCTTCTTAACCATATGGTGATTGGGATGGATGGGCCTTCCACTGGTGGTTGATATGACAGGTGGTCTGGGTCCCAGTCAAACTCAATGTTGAGAAGCCTTTGGTAGTGCTCTAGCCAGGCCTTCTGCTTTGAGTCTTCGCTCATTGACATCTCTCCTGCATCATTCTTCACAGGTTTGTCACCAACAACATCAGTGTTCTCTCTTCTAAACTGGTTAGCAAGGCGGTAGACTTCTGAAGACTTGGGGTCAATATTCTCGTAGACCTTCTTGTTGGCTTCTTGACGAGCATGGTGCACTGCATGTCTGTCATTTCATTTGGCTGCATCGTATGATGCCCTAGTGCCTTTACCAGCCTTCCAGGCCTTGAAAGCTGTCTGCTTGGCAGCAATGGCCTTTTCCACGTGTTCTTTCCACCACCAGGTTTAAAGACGCCAATGGTGTGGCCGAGTTGTGCCACATACCTCCTCAGTTGTCTTGAGCAGTCCAGTCTTGATGTTGTTCCAGATATCCTCAGTGGTCCCATCAGCTACACCTGCAGATGTGCTCACATGCAAGTTGAAGACCTCCTGGAAATGATTGCTTGTCTGAGGGTCTTTAAGCTTCCAAACTTTGAGGCGAGGGGTGAACTTGCGCTTGGATTTTGGAGGCACACCAATCCTCATGTCACATACAAGAAGTCAATGTTGCAGAACTACTTCCTCACCAGGGATCACTTTTACATCTGTGACAAGTTTGCGCATGGTCCTATGGAAAAGGATGATGTCTATCTGCGTGGCTATGTTTACCGACTTGTACATGATGAGATGGCTGTCACGTTTCTTGAAACGTGTGTTCCCAAGAAGCAGGTCAAATGCTAAGGCGTACTCTAGGATCTCTCACCCTCAACATCTGGTTCCGGCCTGCCATACCCCATCCCACCATGCACTTCCCTGTATCCAGTGCCTGCACGGCCCACATGGCCATTCCAATCTCCACATGGGATCAGAAATTCTGATGCTGGGATCCTGGCAGTCACAGCACATAGCTGATCAAAGAACAGGTCCTTAACCTCATCACTTAGACCACTCTGTGGGGCATACACAGACAGAAAGGTAACCACATGCTGGCCAACTATGAGTTTCACTAGAATGATCCTGTCGGAGACTCTCTGAACAAACACTTTCTCTATCCACTCTTCTGCCACAAACACGCCTACACCAGCAGTGCCTTTGTCGTTTCCTGACCAGCAGAGCTTGTACCTAGTGTCCTCGCACTTGATTGTGCGGCAGTTGCCACCACGGTATCTGGTCTCCTGAATGCAGCAGACATCCACTTTCCTGCGGGACAGTGTTTCCACTACCTTGCAAACTCTTCCTCTCAGGGTGTTTACACTGAGTGTTCCCACCCTAAATTTCCTCAGGTGCTTGCTGGATTCACCACAATGGCCTGCCTCCCACACCTGACAGGAGGCCAAGCCGGAGATGTTACCAACAGAACTTTGATGTCTGTTAGCACTGCATAACTCTGAACCTATTTTTCTGCTTGCCATGTAAGATTTTGGAACAATTGTTTTTTTTACGGGATCGCCTGTCCTAGCTGACATCCCAACTCAGTTCTTTTACGGCATCTGAGCATGCGCGCCGTTCCCGCACTCGGGCAGTGTGCTTTGCCGTTGTCCTTATAAAGAAAGGATCGTCCGCCAAACCACAACAGCTAGAACACCAAGCCATCAGTCTGTAGATGATTGCTGCCTAGCTCTGCCACCCAGGTTGTGGCAGCCTCTTTACCCTGAAGGTGGGGAGGCAACTGTGATAGAGGGCAGCCTCACATTCCCACACTCATATTGAGTGTCACAGCTGGATGCAGTTTTACGTCATACCCAGGACACTATATTCAAGTTTTACCCTTTATGGGTCTATGTAAAACAAGTGACCCCCAGGGTTGAGCCATTTTTTACCCGAAGGCTTTAATTTCAACAATCTTAGTAGAGGTCTATTAGATAAAGCTATATACCAAATATCAAAGCCCTTAGCCTTCTAGTTTCAGAGAAGAAGATTTTTTTAAGTTTTTCCCTATATGAGTCTACACAAAACAAGTGAGTCCTAGGGCAGGCCATTTTGACCCCATGGCCCATTAGATGAAGTAAAATACCAAATATCAAAGGCCTCGGCTTTCTAGTTTCAGAGAAGTTTTTTAAAAGTTTTTCCCTATATAAGTCTATGTAAAACAAGTGACCCCTGGGGCGGGACTATTTTTGACCCCAGGGTTAGAATTTGAAAAATCTTGGTAGAGGAGTACAAGATGAAGCTTATATTAAATATCAAAGGCCTGGGCTTTCTAGTTTCAGACAAGAAGATTTTTTAAATTTTGCCTATAGGAATCGTTGTAAAAAAAATTAACCTCTCTGTGTAAAGGTCAAGGTCAACCCAAGGTTATAATTTTTTTCAAACTTTATTGGGCTTATGTCCCCAATGCTGCATACCAAGCCCAAGAGCCATCGGAGAAGATGTTTTAAAGGTTTTTTACCATCTTGGCCATGTGACCCAGATGCAGGAAACAAACTTCCATTGCCCCTAACAATTGAGGCACCATATGAAATTTGACTTTGATTGGCCCTTTGGTTTCAGAGGAGAAGACATCTGAAGAGTTTTACCCTATATGAGTCTATGTAAAACAATCCACCCCTGGGGCAGGGCTATTTTTGACACCAGGGCTATAACTTGATAAAGCTACATGTCAAATATCAAAGGCCTGGACTTTCTACTTTCAGACAAGAGCATTTGTAAAGCTTTGCCTAAAGGAGTATGTGTAAATGATAGAGTCTGCCTAAAATATAAGCTCATCTATGAACCTGAAGGTTCAGATGAGCCAATAAATACCAGCGCTATATGAAATACACGGCAACCTGTTTATATAACACTATTGCTGGGATCTAAAGAAAAACCTGTGTTAGTGAAACAAAATCTATAGATTATACAGAAAAATAACCATTTATGATTAGAAAAAAAATGGTCATTTTTCGAAATAATCTGTACATGTAATTAATTAATGCTTATCACTCTGGGTAAAATTTTCAGCAGACCACAAACTGAATATATTTATCTTATTTTCTTGGAAAAGGGAAAAATAAAAAAAAATATTTCAAAATGTCACCTGCTGAAAATGTTACCCAGAGTGCTATTAAAGCATTAATCAATGCTCCTGATAAAGAAAGTACAGTTACTCATAGCCAATTTCAAATCTTGCCAGTTCTGGATCAGAAAACCATAGCATATATAGATATAAGGTTTGAAAGTGGAATCAAAAAGTGATCTATCCAAGCAAAAATTTATAAATTATATGGAAAAATGACCATTATTGTTAAAAAAAAAATGAAGTATATAAGTAAAATATATTGTACTTGCTGCAGTATATCCAGGACAGCCTGGTATCTCCTGGTAATGTGTCTGGCAGCACCATATTTGATACATGCTTTGTCCATTTCATTTTGAATTCGTCGTATTTCCTGTAAGTATACAAAACATATACATTGCATGTTGTCGGTAGACAAAAAGACAGCAGTTTTATTCACTTCAGGGTGCAGGCTAGTGGCTTGCTGAATGACTGACTGCTGAAAGAGAAAATAAGAGTATATGTTGTCAATACATATTAAACCACCTATGAATTCATTGATTGACAATTAAGGCATGTTTTGTCCATTCCCAATTGATGTATTACCACTCTGGGCTGGTCCTCAATATTAATAACTGCCAAGATTTGGCCAAGAATGAGCGTCCTAGTTGTCAGTTTCATGCATGTCCTACTGATCATATCTGCACATATTTTAGATCTACCATTAAGGAATAAACTGAACTGTTGTCTTGTCTGCACCCCACCATTATGTTGTGTTAACCTATCTTTCAATCTTTTAATACAAAGAACAAAAACACATGCAAGAACAGCTACTGTGTTTCAATGTGCATAAGCAAACCTGATGTATCTAACATGGTTTCAATGATCAAGCTTTCTTTTATGCTTTTCAGAGAAATATAGTTATTTCTCAGTGAAATGGAAACCAATAATTTCACTGTTTCAAACAATGAAATTACAACTTTCAGACTTTCACTGTTTGGAACTACTTTTTTCTTTCAATCAAATTCCCCATGAATTCTAGGGCCAAAACCTCACAAAAAAATTTAAGATGTAGTATACGTGTCTAAAATTATGAGAAGAGGTTAATGTTCCATGCTCAAATTGCTGACATCACTTATTGCGCTGACATACTTGTCTGTTTACAAAAGTAATGTATTTGTCTGCAGGATGAAAGGGTTAAACTGAAATTAAAAAAAAA
This sequence comes from Anodontia alba, assembly GCA_964016985.1. Lineage (NCBI taxonomy): Eukaryota > Metazoa > Mollusca > Bivalvia > Lucinida > Lucinidae > Anodontia > Anodontia alba. The sequence continues at coordinate 11,006,470 of OZ024821.1, forward strand.
AAAAAAAAATCAAATGGATAAAAAAAGAATGAAGTTAAAATACAGTTAATTTCAGAAAATTTTGACACATTACATACTTATTTTGGTCTAAATTTTGCTTCAGAAGCAGTCTCATCTGGGTCTGTGCTGTTTGCATATTCCATTTTGTCAGAAACTTTGGTAAAATTTTAGCAATTTACCATTGGCCACTAAATTTAGTGCCAATACCAGATCTCCACAATATCAAAGCAGTGAAAGCACATATCAAGGTTGATGAAAATCTATTCAGATTTACACAAGTTATTGTCCTGAAAGTAAAATATGGATGTTTCGTGGGCAGATAACTGTCAAAAATTGACGAAAATTGCCCATTAGCAATCCCAAACCAGATCTCCACAATATCAATGCACATTCTACACACAGCCATAATACCCTGCTACTGTTGTGCAGTGGGGTATTAAAATCGCCATAAAAATAAAGATCAAATAGGGCAATATAAACTAAAACAAAAGATGTCAAATCAAAATGTGCATGTGCAAAGTATCATCCAGAGCCCAGTTGTTCAAAGCGTCATTAGCATAATGAGCTCGTTAAGGGTCATTTCGTTAACTGTTTCTGCAGATTCAATACACAATATTCTGATATTTTTTGCTGAAAAAATGTGAGTAGCTTTTGCACTGCAAAAGCTACTCACATTTTTTCAGCAAAAAATTTCAGCATATTTGCGTATCACTCGATGTAAATTTTAACGAATCGTTAAATAACAATGTCGTTAGATTTGAACAACTGGGCCCAGGCCTTTGCTCTCCATTCATATATTCTGTAGTATCCAATGGTTCTGTTAGCGGACACTGAAGGTTCTGATCAGACTGTGTTGAAGCGCAGACTGATCCGGGCTTTTGCTGTCAGCATATGCCCCAAGACAGATTTTCCCATGGTGCAGCCCATATGAGCCAAGGCACAGCATTTTCTACAAGCTTGCATATGTGTCCAGCCAATACTCAGATCAGCCTGTCATCTGCACAGTCTGATCAGTCTTTTCAGAGTGTTTCACGGGTAGTCAAGGATCCAAAGCATCTTTATCTCTTTGCATGCTGGGTAATTTTGCATTTTTTGTCGTCTGTGGATTTTTTTTTTTAATTAATTTTTTTCAAAAAATTCTTTCAGGAATACCATCAGAGTTTCAAACACTTTGGATCCAGATCAGGCCGGACATTTCACCGGGCCTGATCTGGGTCCAAACTGTTTGCAAAGGTCATCAGCAGACGACAAAAGTTGCTGCTAGCAGGGAAAGAGTTAACCAAACAGCAAAGATTGATTAGCATGTGCAGTCGACTTGTCTTTGCTGGGTGCACATGCAGTCTTGTAGGAAAAGCTGTGTTCCCAGCACTTATAATGTTATTGTTTTTTTCCAGTAAACTCTAAAGTACTGGGACAGACAGTCCTGAGCAAACAGTGTAGACTCAGATCTGACACCACAGAATGCGGTGTCTGATCAGGGTCTACACTGTTTGCCGCTAGTCCAACAATATTTTAAATACATCAGTGGGTAGTGGAACAGTCATTTTTCAAATTTTAAGAGAAATACAGTAAGTAGTTAAGGTGTCCCAATATTTAGGGTAAATATGGTAGATACAAACCTGTTCCCTGTCTTCATTAACGTCAGTAGAGTTGATTATCCTCATACTTGATAATTGAGATTCCAGTTTGTAAAGGCGTTCTTCTCGTGCTTTACGTTCGTATTGAAGAGCACTTAGACATTTACCAGCTTCACATACTTTCTGATCCATTACTTCTATTGTTTTCTGAGGAAAAGGTGAAAAATGAAATGTGCTGTGTCAGAAAAAATGGTCCTTACAACACATATGGAAAACAAACTTCCAGATCAGCCAGCACATCTGCACAGCCTGACTGCAAGACCTTTACAATTTGTTGGTATAACCTACACAAATAGTATCCAGGAAGAAGAATGCACCCAGCGGGTACACAACTTTTATACAATGTTAAGGCTGGCTAATCGAAGCTGAAAATATAATCAATTATCAGTCCTGCCATTGTGATCGATCATCGATTAGTAATCACTGAAGATTTGGTCATAATTTTACCTGTCTGAGCATGACTCTTACCATATGTTATATTTTATTGCATAAATTCGGTCAGGAGCTGGGGCCTGAGCAAGCAGTGTAGACCCCAATGAGACACTGCAAATGTGGCATCTCATCAGGGTCTACACCGTTTGCCACCCATCTAATTATTTTTAGACACAACAATGGATAGTAAATTGTACTTGTTCAAATTTTAGATTATGTTTGATAAGGAGTTGAGGTGTCTGAATACTGAGGGTAAATACAGTAAAGTAACAAACACAGAAATCAAATGATTGATTATTAGCAAATCAGTAATGATAATCATTTTTGTGGAAATTATTGATCAATTAATCGATTATCGGATTAATTGTGCCAGCCTTATACAATGTAGCATTAATGTTGATGCAATGTCATGATACCACATATAAATCTCATGTGCCCAGCATAAATAAAAGTATGAACTAATTATATCCCACCACCATCATGTGGCAGGCGGACGACTGCACATACCAAATTTGGTGACAATCTATTGATATTTACTCAAGTTATCATCCAGAAATGAAATTAAGGACATGGTGGGCACATAACTGTCAAATATTGACAAAATTTGCCCATTAGCAACCCCAACTCAGATCTCCACAAAATCAATGCACATACCAAGTTTGGTGAAAATCCATTGACATATACCAAAGGTATCACCCAGAAATGAAAATAGGAATGGATGTATGACAGACAGAAGGATTGACAGACAGACAGACAGACACACACACAGACGTCCAACATGAAACCATAATACCCTGCCACTTTCATAAGGCGACAATACAAGGAAAATATTTTAGTGCAAAAAAGGTAGTAAGTGCCCTTATTAAGGAATGCACCCTTATTAGGACTAATATGTTATGTACTGAAATATTAAACATAAAGATAACTGCATATAAATATTTTAGAAATAGTGTACATAATGATAAATATAAAAATATAAAACATAAATATGGAAATATTGATCTCATTCAAAAACTCTATTGAATATTGTAATGTTGTTTTACACACCATAAGTAAGCTGCTTTCATTTTTCATTAAAGCACATCAAATGTATTAATTCATCTTCACTTCAAATATAGAATTAAAAGTCTCAGCATAAAAAGTGTTTAGACATTCTGTGTCAGACGTACTAAAGTGATGGAAAGGAATACGTAAGATGTAGCTCTACATGTATGTTCATTATAAAGTCATCCAATAATATCTGTAATTATTCACTGTTCGTTAATTATAAATATTAGCTTTCACAAAAAGCTTGGTCTGCGCTTAGGACACAATATTATTACTGAGTGAAGATTGACAGCAGTCAATCTTCAATCAGCTTTAACATTTATTGTGTGCTAAGCATATATAAAACCTTTTGTGAAAGCAAATCCCTGGTTATAATGACATTGAGCAGTCCATGGAAAATTGCATGGGCAGTCCATGACTTTTCATAAAGTGCTTCAGGAGCAATAACATCTAAGATTGTCTACCCACATTGGCATAGACAATAAGGCTGTAGGTGTAGCAGTCATGCACAGAGTTTGAATCCTGCTTATTAACCTTTACCACACTGTGGGCAAATTCAGCAGATGATAAATCAATGATATTTTTTCTTATTTTTCCAGAAAATAAGATCTGACATTTCTTGCAATTATCTTGAGTCTCCATTGGAGACAATTTGCATGAAATGTCAAATCTGTTTTCTGGGAATAATAAGAAAAATATATTTCAATATGAAATTTTAACCTAGCATGCTAAGTGTTAACCCTTAAAATGCCAAGAAAACATGCATCTGAAAATATCATCTATTTATGTCATCTGCTGAATATTCTTGCAAACTTTTCAAACCTATTTTTGCATACAGGAAAACAGTATGGACCCTAATCAGACTGCTCCTAAAGGAGCAGTCTGATCTGGGTCCACACTGTTTGCAAAAATGACTTTTAAAATCACAAGCAGATGACAAAGCAGACGACAATTGTTGTGATTGGCAGTTTAAGGGTTAATTATATGGCTATAGGTGTATCAGTTATTGTTTGAATCCTGCCTGCCAAGACTGTGCTGTGGAATACTCTGCATATAGCTCCAGAGAAGAGGAGTACCATTCAGACAAATATTTTTCTTATTGCTGCACAAAAAACATATGTTGTGGTACTCATTAGAAGTGTCTCTTTATTTTTCTTATTCCAGCATGAAAACATATATGTTGTGGATACTGATTAGCAGTGTTTCTGTGGTTACTCATTCGAAGTACCTCACAGACTTCTAATGAGTACCCACATGCTTCCATGCAGAAATAAGAAAAAATATCAATATATTTTTGTTGAAACTAGAATTCCGAGAATCGGATGTATCGGCTGCTTAAAGCACCATTTTATATGATAAAAGAAAAAAACACTGTATTTGTCCTAATAATCACTCCTATCCCTAAAAGCAACCCCTCACTACTTTGTATAAACTTTATAAATCTAGTAAATATAGGGCTATAATTCGACTGAATTTTTTGGAATAATTACCAAAGTCAAATTTGACCTCTATACTATATGACATACCATTCTGCAAAATTCGAATGAAATCAATGCATCCCTTCAAAAGTTATTTGCAGGAAAAGAATATCTTCACCTTGTATTGAACCCCAACAACAAAAACTAAGAAAAAAAAGGGCCATAACTTGGCCAAAATTTTGCGGATGATTACCAATGTCAAACTTGACCTGTATTTAACAATGATATATCCTTCTGCAAACTTCCAAAGAAATCAATGCATCCCTGCAAAAGTTACAGAGCAGAAACCAATATCAATACAACAACAAAAACTACATCGAAAAAGGGCCATATGTCTGCCAAAATTTCACAGATGATTACAAATATCAAACTTATTCTATAATGATAGATCCTTCTGCAAACTTCCAATGTAATCAATGCATCCCTGCAAAAGTTATAGAGTGGAAACCAATATTATCAACACACCAACAAAATCTAAGTGGAACAAGGGCCATAACTCGGGCAAAATTTTGCAGATGATAACCAATATCGAACTTGACCTGTATTTTACAATGATATATCCTTCTGCAAACCTTCAATAAAATCAATGCATTCCTGCAAAGGTTATTAATCGGAAACCAATATCAACACACCAACAAAAATTAAGTCGAAATAGGGCCATAACTCAGCCAAAAGTTGGCAGATGATTACCAATATCGAACTTGACCTATATTTTACAGTGATATAAACTTCTGCAAAGTGTGAATGAAATCAATGCATCCCTTTAAAAGTTACTGAGCGGAAATGAGAAGTGTGATGACCACACCGCCCCGCTGACAAACATGATCCCTATATGTCTGCCATGCTATGCAGGCGGCACAAAAAGCCTCACACAGGCACTTCTAATGAGTACCCACAATGTATGTTTTCATGCAGAAATAAGTAAAAATACCAATATATTTTGATGAAAAAAAAGTGCCTTATCTTTAGCCATGGCACTGCCCTTGCAGAGATTTTTCTATACTGGCTGCACCTGAAGTCTGCCTGATGCTTTGGATCCTTGGCTATGCACATAGTGCCCTGCACAGTCTGATCAGACTGTGCATATGCACAGGCTCATCTATACTGTTTTAACAAAAAAAGTCATGATCAAACACACATTTACAAAAAAAAAAAAACAACAAAAATAAAACAAAAACAAAATAACTTTAAAAATGCAGTCTGTTGCAGTTGTGATTAGCACTATAAGGATAAGTACATACCTCAGTTGTAAATCTCTGCATGGACAAAAGCTCTTCCTTTCTATGATGAAATACAGAGCGCAGTACCTTTTCATCAGCCTGAGAAATAAACATTATATGTTCAGTCTCAAGTACATGCTTTTCAAGTTTTAGCACTCTCTAGGCTAAATTATTCAATTATTAGTGATATTTTTCTTATTTGTCACAGAAAATAAGACTTGGCATTTTTTTCCGATTTTCTCTGAAGGAAATGCTTTCTGTTTATATTATAATCAGCAGACTGAAAATTAAGCTTCAACACTGGACCTCTCTAATGTGCTTGTGCAAAGTAAGGGCCTGCCCCTACTCAGTGGGCAGTTTAGTGAACAAAAATGTTTCATAAATTTATTCTAAGGTTTGAAACACAACTGAGGCTTTAAACACATTCATAAATAGAAATATTCATTTATTCAGAATTCAGGCAAACCCCTAATTTACCAAATTGTGAAATGGGAATATCATCAGGGATCAGAAAATATGAGGAAGTTAACATTATGATAATATTCTCTGGACACTGGACTTGTAATATCCCGAAATCTGTTTTTGGATATTCAATAGTCTACTCTCAAATACAGAATTCATGAATATTCATAATTTGGGCTAGAATATCCACATGTTATGGATATCCAATATTAGATATAAATATTATGTCATCAACCAAAACTTGGAATACTATAGTTTCCCTACATATTCAAAGAGACATGTAAGAGGCAGTTTGGTCAGGTTCTACTTTGTTTGCCATTCCATCAGGATAGTTTTAGACATATTACCACATAGTCAAATCGACTTGTTCAATGTTTACCTATTTTCTTCAAGTAGACTCTTCTACCACAATGCCTTTGGACCAGTCTATTTCCAGTAGCTGGGTGTCTAGTTAGTTTTTATTATTATTATGTTTTATAGAAATTCCTGTTTTTATTGCAAACAGTGCAGATCCTGATCAGATGCTGCACTCTGCAGCGTCTGATCTGGGTCTGCACTATTTGCCATTACAACACAAAATGACCCACAAGGGTTGACGGTCGTTAAACCCCAACTCAATCAAAACAAACTGTTTGCCATTACCCTTTTCGGGGTTTCCAGACTAAAATGGGTTAAGATAACTACCAAATAATAGTGTCTGAACATTAAGGGTGATTTCTAATTACATATTCTGAATTTTGGTGACTTATAACCAACGTCTATTATGTATAGTCTTATCAGGTAGACAAAGACGGACAATGGACATACTATATAGAAAAATCATATTATGGCCAAATACCATGTGATGTGGGACCTTGTGCAATTTGCGGGCAACACAGGCCCTGATCAGCCTGCACATTTGATCTGGGCCTTTATTGTCCATTTACATATATAATCAATAGATACTGTAGTATATGTTGATTAGGGTTGTAATGTACGATACATTGATATATTGCTTCATGATAGTGACCGCCATGATAGTACTACCGTGATAGTGTTTCCAACTATCGATAACTATCGCTGATAGTCTTTTCATTTATCGATAGTTTTGATAGTTTTTGTCCCTGTAGTTTTCCTTCTTCTGTAATGCTATTCTGTAGCTTTTTTTTTTGTCTAAACTAACAAAGTATGAGTACAAAAAAGACTCATCTGCTGCCCAAAATATCTGTTAAAATGGTGGCAAAGCTGATATTTGAGAGGGCAGTAATGTTAGGTATCTTTACAGGTAGCAAATCAACAAAATTCATTAAAATACTGTGATTTGGAGAGGGTGATAGTATCATGATGCATGATGATACTAGATCCTTTATAGTACATGTAATAGCATTGTGATAGGGATTTCTCTGATAGTGATAGTATCATGACAGTCATAACCTGTCATGATGGTCAGCCCTAATGTCGATGAACAGAGTCCAGATCAGACTGGATGCATGCCCACGCTCATCTGGATCTTTGCTGTTCACATATGGCAGAAGATTTTTTTTCCAGTTGCTATCAGGTCTCTTCATCAGTATCATCCTAGTTCAGTGATATTCCACTACTTTCGTCCTATTTATAAACTGATGGGACTTTATCCCTGTAAACACACGTCATTGCAACAGTAATGTTTCCATGTAGCCGTGAAGACCTTATTGTTGACTGTTTGCTATTTTTTTTTTCTTACCTTCATGGTCTTGGCTAGTTCTATTCTCTTTTGTTTGTTTTCTCTTCTCATTTTTGATATCAGTGCTTCCTGTTTCATCTTTTTAACCTCTGAACCCTCATAAAATGTATTTGCATCTCGTTCTAAAAAAATAAGAAAAGTGTCCTTTGTACATATACATTACAACTTTATTACTCTAAAGCAAAACAACCATGTTGTATCTTAACAAAAATGTATAGATTATATAGAAAAAAAATGAACATAAATGGTCATTTTTCTATATAATCTATAATTTTTTTGTTTGGATACAACATTTTTTGGCTACACCTTTAAATCCTCTTATATCTGAAACTATCTTATAATGAACAGTCTTATAAAAAGGTTTCAGTGTATGTGGACAGTGAAGGTCCGATCAGTCTCCCCATCTCATGCCCACCAAAGGAATGAATGTGTAAACATCAGTTAAGAACGTGAAATAATGAGCAACATTGGTTAGGCATTTGATGACTCAAAAAAGGTAAACAAACTTTGCATTTTCTGTGTTTCATGAATAATATAATGTTTTGAGGAAATTATTTGAAAAACGGGGAATTACAGTCAACAGCCCATTGATATCGGCGTCTGTGGAGTAAATCTCAGACTACCTACTTCACGCATATTGGCTGAATTATTCTTTTGCACGCTGAAGGTGTACCAGAAGCCATAGAAAACACATAGAATTTTGTGGCGTTTAATTATCCATTATTTAATTTTGCGCTTTGCTATAAGTTCAACATACCATCAAGTACACACGACAGACACATATGATTATTTGTGTTATGAATATTTTGATTGTTAATGCAGCATTGTTGAGAAATTGCCATGGGAAGGGTCCAAAATGGGCGATTACGCATTAGATCTAAATAAATAAAAACAAAACTTACAGCTCTAATACGTAACTACTCATTTTCGACCCTTACCGTGGTGTTTTCTCAACAATGCTGCACTGACTACCAGAATATCCATAACACAAATAATCATATGTGTCTATCGTGTGTGTATGATCATATGCTGAACTAGCAAAGTGCAAAATTAAGTAAAGGACAATAAACACCACGAATTTCCATGTGTTTCCTATGACTTTCGGTACACCTTCAGCACGCGAAAAACAATTCAGCCAATATGCGTAAGTTGGTGGTCAGAGATTTACTCCACAGATGCTGATATCAATGGGCAGTTGAATTTAATTCCCGTTTTTCAAATAATTTCCTCAAAATGTTTATACTGCTCATGAAGCACAGAAAATGCAAAGTTTGTTTACCTTTTTTGAGTCATCGAATCCCTAACCGATGTCTCTCTAATTGTTTCATGTTCTTAACCGATGGTTAAGCATTCATTCGTTCGGTAGGCGTGCATCTGCATAGTCATTTTCTACCTACAGAATCAGTGTATTCATGTACTGTATGTTATAAAACATACCTGTAGAAAATGCCCTAATATAAATATGCAGATGCACAGGCTGATCTGGATCTTTGCTGTTAGCAGATGACAGAATGGTCCATTTTTCACATCAAGTAGTTCAATATGGAGCAATGGGTTTTATGATTTTATTGGGTTGATTGATTACAATCGAGCCATAGTATACATACACCAAAATTTCCTTAACCCATAAACCACCAATCACAACAATTGTTGTCTGCTTTCTCATCTGCTTGTGTTTTTAAAAGTCATTTCTGTAAACAGTGTGGACCCAGATCAGACTGCTCCTTTAGGAGCAGTCTGATCTGGGTCCACACTGTTTGCCGGTATGCAAAAATAGGTTTGAAAAGTTTGCAAGAATATTCAGCAGACGACATAAACAGACGACACTTTCAGATGCAGGTTTTCTTGGCGCTTTAAGGGTTAAGGTTGTTTGTGTGAAATCTAGGTAAAGGTTATTTATAGCCATATTATTCTTGCCACTTTGACATCTGAGCACTGTGTAAAGAGGGTTATATGTAGAACCTGGAATGGGATTTGGCAAACAATGCACACCCAGATCAGCAGCATCTGATCAGGGTCTGCACTGTTTGCTTAAATTACAGGAAGTTAAGGGTTAAATGAAACAGTCATAAGTCCCCGTTCAGGACCATTTTCCCAGCCTACACTCAGAGACAATCGACCAATCAGTGCTGTCAGTGCTTTGATCTTTATTGGGATCTAGTAATTTAGCTCAATATTATAACTTTTCACACAAGACGCAGGCCTGAGGGTCTTTACTAGATATTAGTTAACTCTTAAAGTGTTAAGGAGCTTTGTTGTATATGACATTCTAAAACTGATTTTGTTATTTTTCAGAGAAAATAAAAGTTGTTATTTCATGTGAATTGTCTGCTAAGCTGAAGTATTTAGTATATTAGATATAGTATAAAGGATAGGAGATACCTTATTTAGTAAATAAGATATCATATATAATGAATAATATACCTTAAGTATTCAGATATATCAACTAACATAATGGACATGTCTAATATCTGATATCATTTGATGGGAAAATAAAAACTACTACAAGTAATAGTCACTCCCTCATTTACATAGCCATTTGTATGACTTTGCTTAGGTGAACTGCCATACTGCACATGCAGGACTGATAATGGAATTGAAAAGAACTATTGTTAAGGTCACAGCACAGTAGAGAAAAGGTGTCAGATGAATGAAACGTCTCATTTCAAAATGGCCCACAACAGAACAACCCACTAACAAAATGGTCTAACTATATACAGAATAGTGTGCTGTTTGACCCTTGGTCATTTTGACCTGATTCATGCTGACCTAGATCATTTCTGCATATTTGTTGGGTCAGCCTACCAAGGCAGTAATTCCAGGAGACCAGTAAGAGTAGCTCATGGTAAGGACATCAAACCCAGATATGCCCTGCCTTTGCAAACTGTGTAGATCCAGATCAGTTGGCTTCTGAAGAAGCCAACTGATCTGGCTCTGCACTATTTGTCATTTAGTACATGTATTTGAATTTGTAGCAATAACCTGGATCAAGAAATCTGATTGGCTGAAAATTAGAAGTGGGTGTGGCATCTTAATTTATACAGCAGGACAAGGGTTAAAATACTTTCATCAGCGATGTTTCAGATTTTTTCATACAAAGCAAGGTAGTGTGACTTCATTTAAAGTGGATGGATATACTTGGTAGATTTTCTGCCATTTTTGGCAAGGAGACAACTTTTATGACTGCCTGTCTGCCTTCACGAAATAATCCCCTCCTGAAAAAGAGTTTACTTGTAAAATGAAAGTTGGCTCCCAAGAGAAGCAATTTTTTTTCTTTTATAGGAGACATTTTTTCTGAAGGGAGCAAAAGCCAAGTTTGAAGGAGTTGTTCCCCATGAAAGATTAAGTGTATTAATTCCACTTAATTTAGCAGATATGAGCTTGTGCAAGACAAAAACCTACAATAAGACCTACAGGTGTGACCTTCAAAGACTCTGCTCATCCACCCAGTATGGCAATGGATCTCTTTTAGCCCTCTCTGGATTGCCTGGAGGCTGTAGAAGGCACACGCAATCAGGGAAAACTCTGATCAGACTGGGCAGATGCGCAGGCTGATCTGAGTCTTTGCTGGTCACCCGTCTTATTGTAAATTTTGTGGTGTGCTGGCTCCTATATAAGATCTTATATGCTGAATAAGATATCTGATATAGCATAAAAGATATCTCATATGCAAATGTAATTAAAGTATATGTTGATTAGGTGTATCAATTCCACTTAACTCAGTAGACACCTTATATAAATTAAGATATTTTAATATGTTGAATAAGATATATGTTATCTTAATGGCAGATACATTATATATCTAAAATAGACAAAATTCTGTGAAAAATTCTTTGTCTGAAAGCAATTCTAACAACAGTGCAAATTTGATATTGCAAAAGCAATATCATTTTTGCACTAGTGCTTTATCATATGTCTATAATGATAACATTGGAAGGCATTGGAATTAGCATGCAATATCAAGTAACCATGCTGATGTTGTGTGATAACAGCACCCTTGCTCATCCACCCAGTATGGCAATGGATCTCTTTTAGCCCTCTCTGGATTGCCTGGAGGCTGTAGAAGGCACACGCAATCAGGGAAAACTCTGATCAGACTGGGCAGATGCGCAGGCTGATCTGAGTCTTTGCTGGTCACCCGTCTTATTGTAAATTTTGTGGTGTGCTGGCTCCTATATAAGATCTTATATGCTGAATAAGATATCTGATATAGCATAAAAGATATCTCATATGCAAATGTAATTAAAGTATATGTTGATTAGGTGTATCAATTCCACTTAACTCAGTAGACACCTTATATAAATTAAGATATTTTAATATGTTGAATAAGATATATGTTATCTTAATGGCAGATACATTATATATCTAAAATAGACAAAATTCTGTGAAAAATTCTTTGTCTGAAAGCAATTCTAACAACAGTGCAAATTTGATATTGCAAAAGCAATATCATTTTTGCACTAGTGCTTTATCATATGTCTATAATGATAACATTGGAAGGCATTGGAATTAGCATGCAATATCAAGTAACCATGCTGATGTTGTGTGATAACAGCACCCTTGCTCCTCGGATTTTATCATATATTTTTAATCATTCAATATTTATAGCTATATAATAAACTATATTTTATATATCTTGTAGAATATACTAGATATCTAATTTAGGACTATAATAACTTAACTGACATATGAGATATCTTATATAACATATATATCTTATTTAACACATATCTTATCTATATTCAATCAGATATCTTATATAAAATATAAAAATATCTTAAATATTAAGCCAGGTATCTGTTTGCTAGAATAAATAGTAAAATGGATTGCCCCAGAAAATATTATTTTCAGATCACAAGAAGAAACAGTTGCTCGTTTGAAGACTTTGCTCACGGGATGGGGAGACCATTGTTTCTTCTTTTCAGACCAGCCCACTTTGAGAAAGGAGACAACTGTTTTCTAGCCAGTGGTCTTCCTTGGCTCTTGTAACCATTCACCTTAAAGAGGACTGGATAACTAAACTGGGCAGATGTTCTGCCAGTTTTACATCGGAACAACTTTATGAATTTCTCTGATTTCCTGAATGCCAATCCCTACATCCAAATGGTTTGCTCTAAAAGGAAAGAATTTGCTTTGCGTTTTTGAGCAGACCCCTTTTTAGAATGGAACCAAACCAGGATTATGTTCCATTTTGATGATGGCGATGAAGAAGGAGAAGATGATGATGATGATGATGATGATGATGGTGGTGGTGGTGAAGAAAGAATACCTTTCATATGAAGTTTTCCTTTTGTTTCTTCCAACAGTTCCACAAGGGAACAGCCAGTAATCGGCATTTCCGACTTACTGTTAAACTGCCGCATCGTGATAAGGGCAGGAAATTCTAGTAAAATAAAACAATATACAATAGTATACAATATTATTACATTGTATTGTAGTAAAATAAAACAATTACTGTAGTCGACCTAATTATCGCCCATACCCCTATAAGCACAAAGTCAACCAATTTCGTAGTGTTCACTTTTCAACCCGTGTACTTTTATCTACTTCTTTATAAAAGCGTATGTTATGGGTAGTCATTTGAATTGCCTTGACCTGTCAAGGCAATTCAAATGAGTACCAACAACAAATACTTTATACAGAAAATCAGACGAAAAAAAATCACATAAGCATCATTAAATACGCTCCTCATGAAATTTTCTGCTGATCTTTCTTCAAAGTGCATACATGCCATAAGCTGTGGACTAAAATCTGTGAGATAAAGCAAAATTTTAAGGGAGATTTGACAAAATTCTGTGAGATTTTCTTAAACATCACTTTGGAGCTCCCCCAATATAGTCTAGAATCTTTTTTCTCTATTCAAAAAACTTAACTGATTCTCCATTGTGCTGCTGTGGATCGGTGGAAAATACCAACCATTTTTTCCTTCAGTGTTCGTATTATAATGAGCAAAGAACAACGCTATTAAATTATGTCATCCAGTACCAGACAGTAACGCTCAAACTGTTATTATTTGGAGATGTTACACTCCCTCTTGACATAAACATATCTATATTCAATAAAGTTCAGAAGTACACATTAGATACAAAACGGTTTACATAATTTTTATCGAATGTGTTGTTACAGAGCCAGGAATGCGATGGTACTCAATATTGTAATAGAACAAACCCCCGAAAGTCATGATGCTACCGGTGCACAAACCCCTTCCTCTGCCTCCCGAAAAGCAAACTTCCATTTCACTTGTTGTCATTCTGTTCATTTCCATCTTGCAATTCTCCTTATTTTTTGTCCAAAATTCTGACATCATATTAACTCAATAAACATTAGAGTCTACTCTCATTGTCTCAACCACCAAGGACTTGACTTGGTCTATATTGGTTTGCGTTATCAGCGTTTGAGATAATGCGAGTGGACTGTATTTGCTCCATCAGGGAATTTATTTCTCCTAAATTTCATAATGGACCATGTTAATTTGTTTTCTTTCACTCAAAACTTGCCATATACTTACAATTTTGACTTTGTATGGCTTGTATGCTTCCGTTCTAATCCTGTATTTTATTGTTTACAATATTGTAGTTTAAATTGATACTTTTGAATAAAATATGTTTAAACCAATCTTTTTTTTAAAAAAAAAAATAAATAAACGCGCATTGCGGTAATTAGGTGGAATACGTAGTAGCTGTTACACTGGAGAATGCAGGACTCAGATGCAGGATGACCGTTATCAGATTGTTGTTTTGATCCTAATGTTCAGATGAGCCACACATCAGAATACGTACCTGTGGACATGGCGCTCAAACGAAGATTTAGATCAGCCCCTGCACTCACGCAGTCTGATCAGAAACTTCACTGGGCACATTTTGGCTAGCAAAGGATTCAGCTGTTTTCAGACACTTGATCGGGTAGCCAACTGCCCTTCAAGTGTCACGTAAAAATAAAGCAGGCGACATTTTTTTTTTTTTTTCAGAAAAACACATGTAAAGCTTGACATTACATGTGACGTCTGCTATTTTCTCTGACAAAAAAAAAAAGACTGTCGTTCGCTTTAGATTTGCCGCTGATCCGGGCACTCTCGAGGAGTTAAGGTTTAACGGTGGTTGAAAAAAAAAAATCAACAAATGACATTTAAAATAGTCTTCTTATATATTCTCCCGGGCAACAGCATTTGCAAAAAATGTCAAGGTCTGTTTTCTCGGAAAAAAAAAAAGAAGAAAATATCAATTTTTCATCGGCTGAATCTGCCAAGAGTGTGGTAAAGTTTAACATCGCTGTCAACAAATAGTTCGTCATATCCACGTCACTGACACATAATACCCTTTTTATAGGGCCGCCACTGACGTAATATACTGACATGGGCGATTCCAATCCTAGCTCTTCTGCTAAGCAAAAGAGCACCTAATAACAACTTTAGAACGATATACACCCTTGAATCGGCTGGGGATCGGAACCACAAATTTCCGATATTACGGCAGACGCTAGTCCAACTGAACACCTCGGGCCGATTTCAAACAACATGAAATGAGCATGGCCACGACAGTTAGTGACAGCATTTCCTAAAAGGCTGTATGTGCGCCCAGCGAAGACTCAGATCTGACTGAAGGCGCTTAGAATCTTTGGCTACTCATTGAGCTCCTGCGAAGACTGGTCGGAATGCGCGGATAAGCGGGCTTATCTCAGTCTTCGGCGCACATGTGATTTTTTAAATAGGAAAAGATGGATATCTTTTTAAAATCCGCGGTCTCAGTGAGGCGATTCTAACAAATATGTATCATAAATATATGTTTCTTAAAGTATTAAATGCAATCCTCTTTCATAAGTTCTGACATTCACCATTTCAGAGAAGTTTTCGCTCAAGTCAAATCGCCATTCTGACGAATTTGTCGTTGTATTGTGTCGGTATTTAATGCTATCAAGTCTCTCCAAGTAGAAAACATAAAATATGCAACTAACGTAGGCACAGACTAGCCCGCGTGTCCTGGCAGTCTGGTCTTCGAAACCATGGTTCGTTTACCCTCTAGGACAGTACTTATCAAATATACATTAAGTAATCGCAAACCATAACTTTTAAGCATACTTATCCTAAAACTCAGCAAATCCATTTTACTATCAGGGCCCAGTTGTTCAAAGCGTCGTTAGCTTAACGAGCTCGTTAAGGGTCATTTCATTAACTGTTTTAGCAGATTCAATATACAATATTCTGAAATTTTTTGCTGAAAAAATGTGAGTAGCTGCAAAAGCTACTCACATTTTTTCAGCAAAAAATTTCAGCATATTTGCGTATCACTCGATGTAAAATTTAACGAATCGTTAACTAACGATGTCGTTAGCTTTGAACAACTGGGCCCAGATTGCTGGACGAGTGAAAAACTGTGTTCGTGAAAATATCTCAAACAGTTTTTAATGACAGATTTCTATCTGTCATTCCTTGCTGGCATAAGCGTTCTCAAGTTGCATCCGGCTTTCACTACCACTGAAACATGTGTCCGCTTAAAATGTAGTCCGCTGCTATTAATATCTTTATAGCGCCGTGCAATTTTTAAAGCAGACGACATTCAGAATTCTCCCTTATTTTGCAGAGAAAACCAGACTAAGCATTTCATATGAATTATTTGCCAGCGGATGAATCGCATGAAATTCTCTGATAAAATAAGACAAAAAATGAAATTGACATCTGCTACAGTCGGAGTATGCAGTCTAAGGGTTAACATATCAAAATACTTGTGTATCAATACGCCTGCGCTGGACTAAAGACGTGGCGCGAGAAACTAGACCGTAAGCCACTGTTACCAGCAATATAAACACTGTCTAATCAGCTATTACTGTCAAAATTTAATATAGGTTGTTCTGAAGATTTTTTTCTGCTTGATAATAAAAGAAAAAAAGGCTGTGCTCATAATCATGCTGCAAAGTGTTTTCTTCGATATTATCTGAGTGCGTTAGATAGGTTGTAAGATTGATCTGCGCAATTTGTTGTTAGCTATTAATAGAACAGGCGCTGCCTCATGACCCGCATGTCAAAAATTAGCAGATATTTTTACCGTAAAACATAATTTGACATTTCATGCGAATTGTCTTAAATGAGGAATCAGTTAGCATGAAATGTCAAATGCTGTCTCCTTGGGAAAATAAAAAAAAGTATTTCAAAATATGGTATGATAAAACTTTTACACAGAGCACTTGCCCATTTGTTTGACGTGTGTAAAAAATTCAGTACTGTCGGATTAAAGGGGCAGGGCTTTAGTCAAACATTACAAAATGTATTCTCGCTGTTGTTGATTTGCTTAACATTAAAATATTTTATCTGCGGCATTTAAATAAAAAGGATGCTTGGGTTTAAAGTGTAACTATTTGTCAGAAAAACGGAAAGTGTTGAAAATCACTATTGCTATCTGCAGCGCAACGTTAACTACTCAAGATACTTCGGTTAGTTCCTCTTATTGAATGCTCGATTGTGAAAGTGAAAGTAGACAACTAGTTGGCTTCTTTAAAAAGAACCCAACGAAACGTCCGCATCTTATTATAAATTTGCAGGTTTGCACAGCAAATTTAATGACGTCATTTGCAACCAATTTTTAAGTACAGGTATTAAGTTATTGAAGAAAATTTATCACAATTTTAGCTCTATATTGCATATTGTGCTTTGTGATGACTGGCTTTTCGCAACATTTTGAGACAAAATATTTCTTTTGAAACAGCAAAACATCAAGTGGAACTTCATAGCACTATATATATATACATCTGCAAGCATTTGAAAACAGAATTTCTAGTACTACATTTTTTTACAAATTTGAAATCTTTTTATTGGACGGGTTTTCAAAAATCCGTCATTTGAAATAGCGAACCCCCGGCAGGTTTACCTTTTGGTTTACCTTTCTGATAAACCCGTCCATAATGTCATTAGGTGTTCTTCTTGTAAAGGTTTTATACAAATTAAGATTTTTTTTCTTCTTCTTTTTTTTTTTTTTTTTTTTTTTTTTTTTGATGAATTTCTGATAGAATCTGTCATTTCAGTGCCTTTGGCGCTTTGATTAAGTTACGGGGCCAAAATCACTATGACCAAAATTATTATTTACAATGTTCCAATGGCCGTAACTCCAAAGTAGGTAAACCAAACCACAGTTATGGTTCTTGTGTTCTACAAGTCGTCAAATGTCTTGATGGTGGTAAACATTTCTGTAAAGTTTTGTTAAAAAAAAATCTCTAACGGTTTTCAAGTTACGGGGCGTACACAATTTTGTGACAAACAGACGGACAGATAGACGTCCATGGCAAAAAAAATAATGGTGGCGTCTAATCAGAGTATAAACTGTTTGCTCAGATCTGTCCTTTTGGGTGTTTATTGTCTGCGCTTAACTGGATTTGTCAGAAAATAGATATTTTGCTCTCCTTGTCTGTCTGCTTTTTGACAGAATACTGACGACACAATTTATTAACGGACAACTGGATGGATACTGAAATGAAAATTTTGCTTTTCTTTGTTTTCGTTTCTGTTTCAAACAAGGTGATAGCGAAAAAAGTGCAGAAACTGCACCTGTAATAGACATACAACCTGCGTTTTTAGTTGCAAAACTGTCTAACCATAAAACACTTACCTTGTAAACTTAAAACAACTAAACAAAATCAAAACATCCCCCAAAACTGTCGAAAGATTCCGCGTGACATGAAAACATCACCAAAGAGCACACGTCAACATGACGTCATATGAGGAAATGACTTGGACCAAGTTAGGCGATTTGCAGTTGCCCGATTTGCAGTCCATTATTGATTATTGGAAGCTCAGAGACTGGAAGGCGGCAAACACATGCGTAGCCCTAGTCGTCTTTGTTCGCCGATATATCCAGACTGTTATTGCAACTGTTATGCTTTGTGGTAGCATTGTTTATTCCATTAAGTTACTTTCTTCCTTCAATGCCCTTTGAAGGCTGTGTTTGGAAGTTGTGGAGATCTGTGGACATTTGTAGTATAATAAAGACGCCCTACCACGGGGGTCCATGTTCCCTTGTTCCCTAAAAATAATCGGCCTTGTTCCCTAAAAGTGATTTTCAAAATTTCCATGTTCCCTGTTCTCCAAAATTAGTTTTGTTCCCTTAAAATATTTGCCAATGTTCCCCTGTTTCCTGAAAATAAATGGGCATGTTTCCTTTTTACCCCAAACCCCATGAGAAGGCCTCAGTAAAGGATTTTGTACTAAAATTCACGAGTAGGCCTAAAGATTTTCCAGAGAGATCAAAACAGTGAATATCGGAGTTCCAAATAGGCTACATAAAACAATGACATCCTTTGGGAGCACAAACACGTCAAATAACGAAAATAGCAGAGTCGGTTTTATTGAGTCTGTTAATGAATATTTAACCACAACGTGCAATATTGTCCACACTTCTCAGCCCTTGGTTTCAAAAGTAATATTCTACTTTCAACTGAATCCAAATGAGTTTGATGATGCCAACATACCAGAAAACAGGAACTACACTATTTTTTTCATAGAAAATATGTTTTGACATTTATTGTGAATCGTCTGCTTGGCTCTCTTGACATTTCATGTAAATCATCTGCTTGGCGGACGATTCACATGAAATATTTCTATGAAGCATAGGAAGGTCATAATCATGGAACAAGGCCATTCCAAGGCACTGAATAAGGGTTGAAGTACATGTAATGACGACAAACCGCGAAGTAAATACCGCCTTGGAAGGATCAACAGAAAGGCGCGGGAGCTTAAAACCAATCTAACCCTTTTATGTTAAGCGTCCCATAGAATGGACATTAGCAAACAGTGTAGACCCAGATCAGACATGCGGCGTCTGATCTGGGTTTACACTGCATTAAATAAAGAAATTTCTATTAAGCAAGGTAGCAATCAAAACTAACCAGAAACTCCTGATATTGAAATGAACCGGTCCAAAGTGTTAAGGTGGAAGAGTCAACACGGCATAAATGGGTTAATCCTGACGCTAGTGCACTTCCAGCTTAACAAAATGGTTTGGTCCGCGTCCGATTCACTAACGCATTAATTGGCCATCGCAGAAAAAAAAACAACAAAAAAACTCATTAACTGCTTAAATTTATAATGAAACAAAGATGAAGACTGAGAGCAAAAGAATACCGCAAGGAGAAACACGGTAAACGAATACGGTCAGTCACAGCCTTAGGTGTGAGCCGTCAATGAGTCAGCGACCCCAGTCTCAAGCGTCGTGCCAATACTTAACCGTAACCACTGGGCTAATTAAGCCGACAACAAATTGATGATATTTTCTTATTTTTCCCAGAAAACAGGTACATTTCATAAAAATTACCTCCCATAGAGACAATTCGCATGACATTTTCTTTTATATTAGGACAATTTGCATGAAATGTTAAATCCTGTTTTATGGGAAAAATAAGTAAGATATGAGGGCGAGTCAATAAAAAACCAGCCTAACTTATTTCTGGGTGAGATGATGCACTTGGACCAACGGTGTTCCAGTGCCATCAGCCCAGTACTGAAGAAGCCAGGGTCCTTGTCTCCGACCCACCCCTCAACTGCCGCCACGACTTCTTCGTTGGACCGGAAATGACGTCCACGGATATCCGTTTTCAAGTTTGGGAATAGGAAATAGTCACAAGGAGCTAAGTCCGGAGAATAGGCGGGGTGCAGTATTAGCTCGTACCCATTCCGCTTAACAGCATCCATTGCAATTTTGCAAGTGTGGACTCTCGCATTGTCCTAATTGGAGCAGAATCCCTTTGGAGAGTTTACCTCGGCGTTTTTCACGGATCACAAATCTCAGTTAGCCGAGCAAATTTGCTTAATACGCACCTGTTATTGTACTTTTCTTTGCTAGAAAGTCCAACATAATAACGCCTTGTGCATCCCAAAATACAGTTGCCATCACCTTGCCAGCAGAGGGTTGCGTTTTGAACTTCTTTGGCCTCGGAGACCCCGGCCCTACACTCTGGCGACTTTGACCTTTATTCTCTGGCTCATAATAATGGACCCAGGTCTCATCTACAGTCACCAGATGTGAAAGGAAATCATCTTCCTTTGACCTAAACCGCTTCAACAATGCGCTGTATACTGATGGTCTGGTTGCCATTTGCTCGTCGCTAAGGGATTTTGGGACCCAACGGGCTGTTAGCTTGTGCATACCCATCAGAGTACACCAGATCCCGTACTTTCTTACACATTTCTTCATCGGTGGCATCTGATGGGCGTCCAGACCTGGTTTCGTCTTCTAAAGACGTTCTACTGCGTTTGAATTCCCCAACCCAGAATTTAACTTGTGCATACGCTGGTGCAGAAGACCCATAAACATTGGTCAACTCGCAATGTATTTTCTGACCTGTTTTCCCTTTCAAATACAAGTACCGAAATTACAGCACGGTACTCAACTTTTGACGAAAAGCTTACTTTTGCATTGCTAGCCATGTTTGACATTCAATATCTTATGAGTGAATGACACGATAAGGGTGCAATTTTGCCCTCATGCCTAAAACATGTATTGAAACAAGGCATGAAAATCTTGGGTGTCTCGGTCAATTGGAAATGGGATAGGCTGGTTACTTATTGACTTTCCCTCGTATTTCAAATGTGGCCTGCTGAAATTTTTACCCAGAGTGCTAAGCGTTGAAGAGGACTACAAAGTTGGTAATTTTCATAAGGTTAGCACTAAGCATGCAGTCTATCACGTAACAGCAACATTTCAATCGTGTCTTTTTATGGAGGGATCAAACATGGTTTTTCATGCATTAACATTCGCCACGTTCCATGGGAGGTGTTGAAAACCGAAGGAATGAATGATCACATTGCAAGCGAAGTCTCTTCTCTTAGAGTAGACATCTTTTCAGTAAAGGGTTACCCAGCAAACACACAACGTCGTTACAACGTCGCTGCAACGTCAACGATGTTGTTGCTACGTTGTGTATTTGCTGGGTAGTGTGCAGGACATCTAAGAAGAACTCATGAAAGTTATTTCCCTTGTAATATTGGCAGAAAATTCACCAAGTGTATCCAGTCTGGGTCTACACTGTTTGGTCAGGCCAGTCTATCCGAAAATGTAAGGAAATTTAGGTGATTATAGTATACAACAGAAAAGGTCAACAATGTTTTGTTGACGGCATATGGTGCTTTGCAGAATTATTTTAGTCTATATTCTGCAGACTTTTAAATAAAAAAGATCCGTCATTTAAAATCCACAAAATACGAATCATCTTGATATGAATGGCCCTACGCGAGCGGATAAGAAACGTCAGAAAATGGTCCTTATGTCACATACTAAGAACGAAGACCGGGACCACTGAGCCTGTGTCTCCGCGCAGTCTAACGAAATGCTTCTCTTTTCACTATGTACGAAAGTCTCCGTCAGTTCTACAAGTGAAAATGAAAACCCAGACTGGCCAAATTGATTTGGACCTTCGCTGCGCGCATATGCGAGAATGGTGCTTTTCTCGCGTCACGTCATATTACAGATTGGAATAATAAAATTGTGATAAAATGCGATGTTTAATAAAGGGTATAATTAAGGTGTTATATTGTCAAAATGATAATGTTGTTATCAGATAGCCCGTCTTCTATTAATACAGAAGATACTATGACATCGCATTGTTCTAACCCTGAAAGCGCCAACCACGACAGCTGCAGACGAAACTATTAAATATATTTTGTTATTATTACTTTTAAAGGGAAATAAGACTGACATTTCGTGTGAATCGTCTGTAGACGATTCACATGAAATGTCAGACTTATTTTCTCGGAAAACTGAGACAAAATATTTTAGAATGTCACCTGCTACCAACCTGAATTGCGCTTACTAAATTTCTGATATTTAACATATTCGGTGCGCTATAGAAAACCCCAAATTATATTTTATGAAATCAGTGAGCACCTTGGTCAGCAGCTAAACCTACACTGCTAGAGGTCTTTGTTCGTGTTTTGGATTCTACACATTCTATATGAGTCACGTGTCTTCGGGCATATACGGACAGCACATGTTCGGAGGCACTTTTTCGCTTGACGGGCCATATAACGGACGGTGAAGACCATTGTCACGCTGTCCAATGCACAGACTGATAAGCATCTCAGCTCTTTGTAAATGATATTCAGTAGGTTACCCGATTCAGATAGGTCTAGATAAGGTGTTAACTCAGGTCATAACTTGGGATAATTCCGATATTTTGCATCAAAGGAAATCATGTAGGTGCTCTTGGAATCGCCGCGGTGAGTACTTATTGGAATCGCCTTACCGAAGCTATATCAATGTTTCTTCACTAGATATGGTTTGATTTATAAATAACAGTTGATTGGTCTTTTTACGTATCTGGCAGGAGCTATGGATTTATATTGTTTTGGGTTATAGTGCCACTTTTTTTTTTCAAAGCAAAGGATGAGCAATAGTTTCAGGAATTGTTACATTTTGATGGTATTTATTTTACTTTTCTTCACTGGGTGTTTCTTTATTTGCCCTTAATTATTAATGGACCGTATTTCTCCATTAACAGCAAAGTTTCTGTTTGTTATATGAGCCAGTGCACGACAAAACAAACAAAATGGCATATGTGCCCAGCGAAGAATCTGATCAGCCTGGGCATCCGCCCAGTCTGATCAGTCTTTGCTGTCCGCATGAGGAAAACTTGGGTCCTTAGCTATCCATTGAGCGCAAAGCGCAGACTCTGATCAGACTGGGCGAATGCACAGGCTGATCTGAGTCTTCGCTGGGCGCACATCCATTTTGTTGGTTTAGTCATGCGCTGGCTTATATTATATCGTATTTACCCTAGATATTCCGACATCTTATTGCCATATTTTTCCTAAATTTTGAATAAATCCATTTAATGTTTGTTAATAAGTCAATGACTGCTGGATTAGTGGCAACAGTGTAGAACCTGATCAGACACCGTGTTCTGTGCCGTCTGATCTAGGTCTACACTGCTTGCTCAGACACGCCTGTCCGAATAATTAGGGTGATTATGGTACTTGCATTTCATATTTTCGAGATATACAGTGTAGTTAAGGAATGACACGTGTTAAAATGTGTCTGTACCGTATTTACCCTAAATATTCGGATACCCGTAACTCCTTACCATGCTTATTCTAAAGTTCTAACACGTCCATTATAATACTTGTCAATGAGCAAAAAACTGTTGGGTGAGTGGCAAACAGTGCAGACCCTGATCAGACGCCGCGTTCTCTGGCGTCTGATCTGGGTGTACACTGCTCAGATCTGTCTGTTCCAATACTGAGGTAAAATACGGCATTTTTCTTCGGTTTAATATTTGAGCCGAAACGTCAGAAAACGTACCTTCGGACATGTGCGCCTACCGAAGATTCAGATCAGCCTGCGCATTCGCGCAGACTGATCAGAATCTTCACTGGGCGCATTTTGGGTTGCAAAGGCTGCACAGTTTCTTGCGGACAACGAAGACTCTAATCAGACTGTGCAGGCTGATTTGAGTCTTTGTTGAATGTACATATCAGAAGGTACGTTTTCTCACGTTGTGGTTCATTTATTGCCGTTGCTGTTCTCCATAAAAGTAATCATTATCATCACGACATTACAGCCATCATCATCATTATAAGCATTACGTTAAGCTGGTAAGAAACTTTTAAATCATGATTTGTTTGTTAACAACTATTCGAATGTCCTTAACTTGGTGCGTGCCTTTTAGATTATCAAACAGTCTGTATACTCAACGATAATCCTTTAGAATTTTTTCTAATAAATTATAATGGCTTAACAGATAAACTTGAAGTTTGGCAATAGCGTCTTGTTAATTGTGTTTAAATAGGTTTTTATCGTATTTTATTTTCGTCTCAAATTACTGTCACTTGTTTTGTGGAACTACAAGTACAAACTGCGATGGTTTTTAACGCTTGCATATGTAGCACTCTGGTACAATTTTCAGCAGACGACATTTTGAAATATTTTTCTTATTTTTCCCAGAAAACAGGATTTGACATTTCATGCAAATTGTCTCCATTGCATGAAATGTCAAATCCTGCTTTCTGGAAATAATAATAATAATAATAAAAATCACCAGTTTCTCGTCTGCTGAATTAGCCCAGAAAACGGTAAAGGTTAGTGTATGCTTATGACGTATTGATATTTAAAAGAAAATACTGGATAATATTCATAATATTGGCTAATTTAGTATAATAGTCATTGCGTTTTGCTGTTTTTATGATATTGTTGCAGGTCGCCTTTTAAATGTTGAAAGCAACAAAACGTTCCCATTACATATTCCATCTCACATACATTTTACGCTTTAGCATTCTGTAGGCTAATTCGTCAGATAAAAAATTAGTCATACTTTTCTTATTTGTTACAGAATAAAAAGAAACACCAGACGTAAATACGTGATAGTTTTTTCCTATTTTTTTACAGAAGGAACAACTTGCCATCTCGTTCAAATTGAAAGAAATGTCGAAGTCTATTTTCTGTGAAAAATAAGAAAATACAGCTTATAAATGTCGTCTGGTATTATATATAGTCAGTCGGTCAAGGTTCAAGCTGTCAACTTCGGAATCTCTCTATTGTGCTTGTGCAAAATTAGGCTTCATTACATTTCAGTGGGCATTTCATTAAACAGAAATATTCCATAAGTTATTTCTGAGATTTTAAACACAACCATAAGAAAAATGCTTCGTTTATTAAGAATTCAGGAACCCGCTCCAATTCACCACTTTATATAGTTAAAAGGGAAATAAGGGTGCGCATGTGTGTAGGGTTGAGGAGGAGGTTAGAAACATGAGAAAGTTCACGTGATGGGGCGATGCACAATTTTGCTCATTTCCCCCAGAAACTAGGGCAAGTAAATTCATTCCGGTAATTTCCAGGATTAAAAATGAAATGGCAGTCCCTATTTAAAGAAAAAAGGAAGAATACAAAAATATTTCACAAACTAAAAGGTAACAGACCGCGTGTTAAAATAATATTGTAACTGATGCTGAATCCGTATTTACCCGAAGTATTCAGACTAACAGGCCTAGCAAACAGACCCAGGTCAGACACCACGTTCTCCGCAGAACAAGACATCTGATCAGGGTTTACAAGTTTGCCTCCAGATCCAGCATTGTTTGGACGAATCAATAGGTATTACTGCATAAAAAGCAGTGTCGCACGTTATTAACAGCCGTGCATTAACCGGCGAAAAGCCGTGTATTAATAAGGCAATTCACGCGCTGTTAATGCACGGCTACGCAATTTTCAATATGATCGTACCGGGGCCACAGATTTGCTGGCGTTACGAGATGTGTACTGCCCGGACCCTGGGACGAGCATAGTCTGTAGAAATTGCGTTCGCGAGACATCGGTGAAAAGGCGAAACAAAATAGTGCAAAAAATAACGCGAAATGTAGCAAATGTTTTCAGTGTTTATGCAATAATAGCGATCGAACATGGGTTTTCAATACATTAAAATTCGCCAGGTCCCTTGGGAAGTGTTGAAAACCGCGGCCTCCGGCCTCGGTTTTCAACGCCTCCCACGGGACCTGGCGAATGTTAATGCATGAAAAACCATGTTTGATCCCTGTATTCAGATGGACTTTTTCAAATGTTTGTACAAGCGTGCTAAGTTAAGATGTGCGAATACTTTTGATAAATACAGCAGATTCAGTGTTTGTTTCTTTTCTTTTGATTGCAGAACCAGAATATCTTCACTGATCCTACGAGATTTCACGAGGAGACATGATACGTCCCCTATCATGTGGATTTAGCTGGGTGCCGTGTTTACTCTAAATATTTGAAAAAAAAAACGTGCCTATGCAAACAGTGTAGACCACGATCAAACTGCTCCAAAGGAGCAGTTTGATCGTGGTCTACACTGTTTGCCAATCAGTTGGCAATTTTTAGACACATTTGCAGGCTTGTTAAATGAAACTCTTAAAGCGGGCAGACTTGTCAAATGAATCACTTTAAGAGGAGTTGATAAAATACACTTGTTTCAGTTTCCGCCGTTTGTTATAAGGGAGAGAACTTTGTGACTTTCCGTTTGCATTCTTGCACACCAAGTCCCTTTTGAAAAGGGGTCTACTCTTAAAAGAAAGAATTTAGGGAGCAAATTCATTCATTTTAAAGTAGACCCCTTTTCAGAAGGAAGGAAAAAAACATTTGAGAGTGAAAACATACCTATTCTCCTAAAATTTTAGGACAGTATGGTAATAAAAGGCCTCCAAATAATTAGAGCAAATAAGATAGTGTATTAAAATGGTGACAGCAAAATGAATTGGTACAGTCAAATGATCAAATCTCAAGAGACAGTGCGAGAACGGAACAGACGAGAACAGCGCCGTTTTCAGTTGCAGCTGGATGAAAAACATGGACCAGAATTCGCTGCCAAATACCGTGTTAAGGAGCTGAATCGCGAGCAAAGAATAGTCAGCAAAGAGTTGGAACGAATAAGAAAAGGCGTGCACAAGCCACTGGCGCATGAATACATGGCATCTAGTCCAACGGAAAAAAGAGCGCCAGTTATTGTAGTAGATCACAAATCAACTGTCGGCTATACACAAGAAGAAACGTCTTTATACAAAGCAATGCTGTTCCTACAGAATAACCCAGCTGCACTCGTTCCAATCATCAGTGCCCACTCACAAAGCCAGGCGTATTTCGATACACTTGAACGGATCTCTCCAAACTTAACACCACAACCTCGAACAAGCTTTGTTCCTAACTATCTTAAGACTAACAAAGGAACTTTGGATGAAGATCCGCTCGTAACAAAATATAGTGCTCTTTTGTATCGCCAGAGTCCTGTCTTGCGCAAAAACAGTCCATTTTCTCGGCACAGAAAGAGCCCAGTTGTAAGTAAAAATGACCTGTCGCATGAGGCGAATGAACAGAACAATGTATCTAATAGTCCTTCGCAGTTGGATGACTTGCAAATTACCGGTATCCAAAAGGTAGACGATAATTTAAATTCTGATGAGACAAAACACTGCGCTGCTGATACGAGCTGGAATGTTTACGAAGGAAATGAAACTGAAAAATGCGCAGAAAGAATGGCAAATACCAGTACGTTTAATCATAACCCCGTGTTAACTGAGCCAATAAACGATAATAAACAGTTAAATGTTGCTTTAGATTTTGGAGAGTTGGAAGATGACGTTATCGATGGAAGTCCACGGAAGACTGCAAGATCATTAGATGTTACATCTGTGAGAAGTCTGAAACAGGAAGTGAGTAGATGTAGCTTTCTTTTACGGAAACTTTTACACTTTTCCTTCCAAATTGCTTTCTGCTTCCCTTCTGAAAAACGATCTATTCTTAATAAAAAGCGTTTGCTCACACAGGGAGCATTTATTTTTTCTTTTTAGAGCAGACCCCCTCCCCTTTTGAAATGGGGTCAACACCTCTAAAAGAAGAGACCCCTTTTTAGAACGGGCTTGGTGCACAGGAAATCACACAAGAAGTCGCAAAATTGTGTCCCGTGTGAAATATGACAGGCCCATTTCCAACTTAAGGGGTGCCTGGTTTATGATTTTTGTAATTACTATATTTCTTACAAAATCCAGTTTTTGATGCAAACAGTAGAGAGTCAGAGAGGCATTTTCCTTGTTCCCCCAAATCAAAATCTTTATTTTCTATGTTCCCTGTTCCCCAAAATTGCCTTTGTTCCCCTGTTTCCTTCAGTTTTAGACTTTTGTTCCCTTGTTCCCCTGAAATAAATGGCCTTATTCCCCTGTTCCCCAAAGCCCCTTGGAAGGCCTCATTATGGTAAAAAACATTTGTTCGGTCCGCGTGGAGGTCTTCAACTCATCCATGAATCATTACGGGTACAACACATAAATCACAAATGAAGCCTAAAATGAAGCAAAGATGACATTACGAAAACACGCCTATTCAAATATATTGAAAATTTTACCACCCAAAAATGAAAATTTTCAGATGAAAATTTCTTGTAGTTTTCATATTTCTGCTCAAAACATAGATTGTGGGTACCCGTTAGAACCGCCTCGACGAGGCGGTTCTAACGAGTACCTACAATCTATGTTTTTAGCAGAAACAAGAAAAATAATGTGTACCCCTGTAAACCCCAGTTTTACTATATAAAAGTGGGGTTTAAGGGGGTCAAAATTATATAGGCATGTTTTCGTGATGAGGACTCAACAGAAACAATTGCACATTTTAAACTTTAGTTAGAAGGAATAAGGTGCTGTTTATTGTGATTAACCCTTGCCCAGCTGAATAAATTATGATGTCCCACTCATTTCTAAATTTCAGAGGGAGGGAGTAAAATTCTTTCCTTTTAAAGTAGCCCCAATTATAAAAGGATATATTTGATGTTAGGTTATCTCTCTTTATTGCAAATTTATCCTTTAGCACATGCATAGTACGCGTAATGAGCGCTACGCCTATGGTTATCGTCCGTCGTCTGTGCATCAATCAACACGTTTAAAAGACCCTAAGACTATTGTTTTAAATACTTTGAATCTAGCTTGGTAGGATGTAAGGACAAAGGGATATTCAACAAAAGCTTATTCATTCTGGTTAGCCATTTATTATCATTGCCTTGACAACCAAAATGCCAGATAAACATGCCCCATAAACTCGACATTTCAATTTTTTTTTGTTCGGTTAGGCAGGATACCAGGCGCTGACGTTGTATTGCCTTGCAAAAAAAAAAAAAAAAAAAAAAGACGTCTTTTTTTTAAAGGCATTTCATCTTGATGATTATTGGATTGTTCCGCATGAAAATAAAGCACTGCTTATACCAAACTAACTTAGTCAATGAAACTTGGTGTTTATAATTTCCTCAGTTGGCTGGTTGAGTGTAAAAGCAGTTTCTTTAATTTTTAACCTACACACCGATTCACCTTTTTCTTTTTTAAATCTTGCATGGCTTTCTAATCCCCTGATAAATACGTAGATAAATAAAAACATTTCCCAATGAAAAAAAAAGTATTTAACTTGATTTTATTTCGGTACATTTATATTCATTTGGCTGCAACCGGAAAATTTATGAAGATTCATATAGCTGAACTTACGAATAAGCTTGAAATAAAATTTTATCATCCTAAAACGACGCCTTAAGTACATCCAAACAACATATATTTGGCTTATATGCAAATACAGATTCTTTATAGAGACTCCTTTACTTTTACGACAAGATGACCATAATTGCACGAGCGCGCACGCACCTCAGACACACACACACACACACACGCACACACACACACACACACACACACACACACACACACACACACACACACACACATTGGTAGCACAAACAATAGATTTTATCATAAATGCTGGGCAGTCCAGGGAACTTTTCTAGAGGGGCTTGCTAAGGGACGTAACCGTGGCGTCTGATGTGAGGGCCCCACAGCGGTGTTTTTGTTAAGCAGACGTAGCTGGCCCGGTCTTCGTTTGTTCTCTGGGTCTCTGGGATGTTGTAGTTTGTTGTTTTATCTTGCTTTTAGTGTCTTGCAAGTCGGATTCGGCTAGATGTCAATACGTATTAATCTTTGAAGCTATTTTAATGTGTATGCATATTGTAAATATATTGATAAATAACACATTAGCCCGTAAAAGGGTAATTGGCAAACAGTGGAGACCCAGATCAGACCAGGGTCACTGTTTGCAAATAGTTTAGCCAGTTTTCTCTAGTAGAATATGTAAATCTCGTAGCTGGGTGTACTTAAAATTAAAATTGGACTCTTCGAATATATAGTGTGGGAGAATCTATTCAGTATACAATGGGTTAATAAACAAATTACTCATCACAAATGAGCCGGGGCACAGCTTTTCCTACAAGATTGGATTTAAGCCCAGCGAATACTCAGAATGATCAGAGTCTTGGTTGGCCGCATAAGATGCGCGAGTTTGGGTCCTTAGCTACTCACAGAGTGTCCTGCGAAGTCTCTTAACAGGTTGCGTGGATGCGCAGGCTGATCTGAGTCTTAGCTGAGTGCATATGCAATCTTGTAGGAAATGTTGGGCCCCAGCTCAATTATAACCTTATACACACAATGGCAAGAGCATACAAAATGCTTACGGAAAATCTGTCTTTCTTTGGATATTGCAAACTATATAAAAGGGGAAGTGCGCACATTGTCAGCAGTCTGTTCATCCGAATATTTAGAGTAGATTCCCAGTGTAAAGTATCGTATTATTTTTGTCAAAATAAATTTTCCATTTTTTTCTTTAGGATAGTATACAAAAAAAAGTTAAATATTAGGAAGAGGCTATTTATAGTCAACTGTCAATAGCCAAAAACGTTAAACAGGCTATTTACAATTTGTAGTCAACTCACAGTTTACTGTAAGAAGCCATTTTAACGTTTTATGGCAATTGACATATGACTATATAGCCACTCAGAAAATATTATGCCCTTGAATGGGAAGGCAGCAAATAAGTAAGAGATCTTCATGTTAGTATCCTAGAGACGAAGATCGGGGAAACTGGCCAAAAACATCCCCAGTGTTGAGAGTGAAAGAAATTTGGCATTTTTGATAGCACTATTCACATACCATATGTCCTGCAAAAAATAAAACGAGCATAACTGCATGACCTTGATAAGTTTATACATAAAATTTACCTTTTGACATAGATGGGTGTTACCGCCTCAAAATGCATTATTCTTGAAGAAGAAGAAAAAATGTTTCCATCGTTCACCTAACAACGCTTTTGACAAAGTCAGGGGTTTACGATAATTTGTCCGTATTTATCCTGTAGCTTAATTTCTCTAATACGAGTACTTGCTCAGACACCACAACCCATATAGTATTTATTCTAAACTTAAAACAAATCCATTAGATGCGCAACGCAGGAAAAGGGTCCTTATGCAATTTGCGGCCAACGCAGGCCCTGATCAGCCTGCGCATTCGCGCAGGCTGATCTGGGCCTTCATTGTCCGCTTACAGAATCAGTTTAAACTTTGCTCAGACTAGACTGCATGCGCGAGTTGGATCTTGACCAATGTTGCCAGCTAATTGCATAAGGGGTCGTTTCGTGTATTGCGCATCATTTGATGACTAACTGATATGTCTAAAATTGCTTGGTATGGGCGAGTTCCTTTAGATATAATCAGTGATCAGTTTCTTTGCTCAAGAATAATTGTTCGACTCCCTAATATTATTATAATACAGTTCTTTGTAGTATGCAAATTATCTGCGTAAAATTTAATTAAAGTTCGAAAAAGAACGCGCCTTTTTTTCCATATTGATTTATTTTTTTATTTTCCAAATGGATAATATAATTTTTCTTTTACAATTAGTTAAATAGGTATACTATATATCTAATATGTGGTCTATATATATTTGCGCATGACTTTTCTTTGGTCTAAATATGTGTATAAAAGATGTTTTAGAAACTGATGAATAAAAATGTTCTTTTATTTATTAGCCTAAATAGTTTTATGAGCACGCTAGCATACAGTGCAAAATCAATTATGATTTTAATGGAGACATTACTTTCTTTCTTTCTTTCTTTCTTTCTTTCTACATTGAATAGAGCTTCTTATTACAATGAAATATTCTCATTGAATAAGTACACAAAATGAATAAATTCATTGTCTGTACTCATAATGGTTTATCAGAATAAATTTTAGTAACGCACGCAAACACACACACACACGCACGCACGCACGCACACACACACGCCGATCATCTCACTACCGTATTTACCTTAAACATTCGGGCAGAAAAGCTTGTGCAAACAGTGAAATCCCTGATCAGTCGCCGCTTTTGCGCCTACACTTTTTGCAATTCACCCAGCAGTCTGTAGACAGATCAACGGGTTGTAAAATGGACTTATTAAAAGTTTAGCTCAAGTACGACAAGGAGTTTATGTGTCCAAATATTTAGGGTAAAGATAGTACTCCCTAAGACCATGACCATGATTAACCCATTAAAGACTGAATTAACTCTCCTACACTACATATTGGAAGAATCCATTTTCGATTTTAGATATGTTAGGCTATATGATGTAGATATTATTAAAGAAAAATGATGGAACTATTTGCAAACAGTGGAGACCCTGATCAGACGCCGCGTTCTGCGGCGTCTGATCTGGATCTGCATTGTTTGCCAGTTACCCAATGGGTCTTCAGTGGGTTAAATCTGTGTCAAATCTCAATGAAGGATCCAAAATAAAATTTCGCCAAAACGTAGTATCATACATACACTTACTTACTATATGGGACATGAATACCCTTGGATATTTATAGCTTTGGGTATAAATTTGTGGGATAGTATTTTCGTTTTCCATTTACCGGTTGATATTCGTCAGATTTATTGCCAGTGTGCATGATAGCACTCGAGGATTATGGTTACCCCAATTTTTTGAAAGGAACTTTTAAATGTAAATCACTGTTCGGAATACTAAATAAGGTGAACCATTATGCTATTTACAGATTTAGGCGTGCAGATCTAAACAAATTTTGTTGTTGACTACGATTAAAAGTCATTTAAGTTTAAGTTTTCGCCAGAAATTTGCCAGCAAATGAGTTCGCTGAAATCAAAGTGCATAAAAACAGAGACAGTTTTGTCTTGGATTAAACTGGATTGAATAAAACAGGTAAATTGGATAACATAAATGAACGCATATAAACATAAACCGTAGATGAAAAATAAATAAACTAGAGTTCGCAGTCAATGGAACGCCATCGCAGAATCCCCACGCTCCGTGCTAATGTTGCTAATAGTGTGACGGACGGATGGACAAACGGAAATTATTGTAGCTCTCGCAGACTCTTAACACGTGGGGAAGCCATGTGGCAAGTTTAGTTAAATTCCGCCCAGTGGTTTAGGAGGCGATAGCGTGACGGACAGACGGAGGAGATAGCGTGACGAACAGACGGACAGAAAGAGTGACAGTTTGACCCCTCCCGAAGGTTACATGGAGCAGAGTGAAGAAATAATGTTTCTGAAAATACATGAGCTTAAGGATAAATATCTTGTATAAGTGAATGAAATAAAGACACCGTTATTATCAAGCATCTGATGTTGAGATCTGATGTGCTTAGATCAGTTAACCTTTTTTTTTGCACGCAAAATTTAAAGGGACTGCCTACACGGTAGACTGTTCGCAGTGTCGGCAAGAAAGACAACTTTTGTGACTTCCTATTTGCTTTCCTGCACGCAGAGCGCCTTCAGAAAAGGAGCCCTACTCTATAAGGAAAGAATTTGCTCCCACAGTCTGGTCAGGGTTTCGCAGTCAGCTTATAAAACCATTTGGTATTTAGATTATATTGACAAACACCCCCGCAAAAAAAACAAAACAAACATTATTCTTCATAGGGAACAAGACATTTTCTTCAGATAGTCTATATAAGAGAAAACTTGAAGTTGAATGGACAAGAGAAAACTTGTTGAATGGACGTTTAGCCTCATTTTCTGTGAAAACTAAAATAGATAGTTTAAAATATCATTTGTATTGGCAGTGCTGTTATTTGAAGTGAGCAGGAATGAAGAAAAAAACACTTTATTTTTTATTGAAATATACAATCAAACACTACTCGTTTAACATGATTTTTTTTCCGTCTTTGTTTTAAGCTGACGACGCCCGCGTTGACCCACTAAACTTCAACTGTATAACTTTCATGTTATGTGGAGAAAAAAAGCTTCTATAGACTGAATGGTCTGTATATAAAGAAATTTGGTAAACAGCTAAACGCCTCAGTAACATACCATTAATACGGGTGTTCAAATCTTTTAAAATAACGTAATTACCTTAAATATTGGGACAGACGGGCCCTAGCAAACTGTGTAGATCCAGATGCATAATGCGGCGTCTGATCAGGATCTTCAATGTTTGTCACTCATCTAGCATTTTTTTTAGACACATCAACATGTAGTTAGTTAAAGGCGTCATGTTCCTCAAAAATAGACATTTTTTTTTTTAAATCCAAGACAGGTTTAATAAATTGATATATAGTATTAATACGATCATAACATGTGGCTGGTTTAATAAATTGATAGATAGTATTAATACGATCATAACATGTGCCATCTGACAGCCTGTAAAATATCAGTAAGTCTCTCGTTTTTGAACTGAATCAAAACTGAAATGATTTCTTATCGTATCTCTGAATTAATGTTGGCAAGATTAATAAAAAATAATTTCATTTCAAGAACAAGAAACTAACTGAAATTTTACAGGCTGTCAGGTGCTACACTTCATGATTGTATTAATACCATATATCAGTTTATTAAACCTTTCTTGGATAATAAAATGTCCTTTTTTGAGGCATATGGACCCTTTAAGGACGTTCAGTTTTAAGGACAATTAGGGTAAGGCGTTACAGTGGCCGATTATTTAGGGCAAATACGATATATCTCAGGTATTTATTACTTGTACTGAATTTTGTTTTGCTAAGTCGGGACTGAACAATAATTTTTTTGAATATTTAATAGAATTGCATGGCTAAAGATTGATTTGCCGAATCGGAAACATAGTGAGTCAAATGTTGTTTTTGAATTAATTTCAAGCTTACCCAGAAAGTGCTATTATATTACAACTGCAGCAGACGACCTTTTGTATTATTTTATTTTTAGAGAAAAAAATAAGGCTTGACATTTCATGTGAATCGTCTGCCCAGCAGACGATTCACATGAAATGCCAATTCTTATTTTTATCTGGAAAATATTTGAATAACAATAATAATAATAATAATAATAATAATAATAATGTCGTCTGCTATAGTTATGCTTAGCGCTTTAAGGGTTAAATGAATGATCCACAACATATAAAACGAATTCATTGACAATTCAGATAAACCAGGGTATTCAGTACAGTCTGACTGGGACTTTTCTATTCATCAATTTATATCCCACACTACCCGATGATTCCGGTAGCAGACATCGAAGGCACTGAACCGACTGCGCGAATGACCAGGCTGATGTGCCTTCATTGTCTGCATATGTCACAAAGTTTCTTCTCTTTTGCTGAGGGTAGTCCGCTTAGTGTCATTGACAGTCACGTCTTGATATTCTTCATATTACTGAAACGCGTCATGCAAACACACACACATGCACGCACGTACACACTCTTAACATGTGATGATTACTTATGTACTGCCCCAATAAGGTATGATCGCCTTGTTAAAATTCTAGTAACACAAGAATAAAAGAAAATACGCTGATGACACGACAAAATTAGTAGACAACAAATGATTAATATTTTCTTACTTTTCTAGAAAATGTGGCGATATTTTATAAGAGTGTCCCGATTTGCAAGGAATGCCGTGTCCTATTTTCCAGATAAAAGATAAGAAATGATTATAAATATGATATATGCATAGTATTTAAAGAGTAAGAAGAATCGAATATCTATAACTTCATAGGTTTGACCGTTTCAGTCTTGTAGACTATAACTTATCTAACATTCATAATCTCTTATCAATGTCTTTTTACAAATAAACACGTTCAATCAAAAAAATGAAAAATTAAATAAATAAATAAATAAATAAATAAATAAATAAATAAAATAAGAAAAAAAAAAATAAAAAAAAAAAGAATAATAAATAAATAAAAATAAGATTTTAGTGTCTGAACCAGGTCGAGTAAAATGACTACGGTTGAGTAAGACAGTATGCACCTGAAAAACAAAATGGCGAGAAAAAAGCGCATGAAAGAGAGAAAAAAAATGTTATTTTTTGGTAATAAATACAGAAAGATTGAGCATAGCAAATGCCCAGCCTGCTAACGTATTCTGTGTGAATATGTGTACATCCGGCTTTATAGTCTGTCTACATTAGATAATGAAACTGGGTAATTTAGGGTGAGTATTGTTTCTAA
The DNA here is from genome assembly GCA_964016985.1 of Anodontia alba. Lineage (NCBI taxonomy): Eukaryota > Metazoa > Mollusca > Bivalvia > Lucinida > Lucinidae > Anodontia > Anodontia alba. The sequence goes on from OZ024821.1 coordinate 11,043,162, forward strand.
TACAGTCAGCTCTCGTTACAGGTATCTCGCCGTCGCTTATCTCGAATAACCGCTTATCCCGAAGTGAAATCGGGTCCCTGTTTTTACATAGAATTCTAACAACAGATAACAAAATATTGTGGAAAAGAGGAGAAATCGCTCCTTGGGAGCAATTTCTCCTCTTTTCCACAATATTTTCAATATATCTCTAACTTCAGGAGTCAAATTGCATATTCAGTAATGAAATGTGGTTGTTTGATTAATGTTTTCCTGTTTTGCAAATCTTATATGTCGATGTACGGATAACTTGAACTATGTCAGAGAGTCCCTTGGACTTCGAGATAAAGAGACTCGACTGTACTATTATCATCTATATGCATTATTTTGTCTTGTGTGCAGTCATACACATGCCGACACTGGTACATTGCACTGAATGTCTGTGTATGTGTCAAACTACATAAAAGTGCAAGCTTCACATTTAAGGCGACTTGATATTAACACGGTATAATTTCTGTCATTCTTACGAGGGAGATAACTTTTGCGGCTTTCTGTTTACGTTCCTGTACATCTAGGACCTACAATAATAAGAAAGCATTTGTCTCCCCCTCCCCACCCCATAAATATATGCTTTCATTTTAGCGTAGACCCGTTTTCAGGTTTTCGGAAGGGAGACAAAACAAATGTGCAAGAGTTGCTCTCCCTGAAAGTGTATCAGTTCCCCTTAAAAGTATAATCTGAGCCAGCGCATGACAAAACCTACAAAATGGCATGTGCGCCCCAGCGAAGACTCAGATCAGCCTGGGCATCCGCCCAGTCTGATCAGAGTCTTCGCTGTCCGCACGAAGAAAGCTTGGGTCCTTAGCTACCCATTGAGCGCATAGCGAAGATTCTGATCAGACTGGGCGGATGCCCAGGCTGATCTGAGTCTTCGCTGGGCGCATATGCCATTTTGTAGGTTTTGTCATGCGCTGGGCGCATATGCCATTTTTGTAGGATTTTTCATGCTCTGGCTCAGTTATGTAAGATTAGCATGAATAAGTAAACACTTTACTGTTCTCTTTACATGGTAATCAGATATTTTGGAAAGTAATTCTGAACAGCGAAGTCCGCGTCCAGCAATGTGCAGCCAAACAATGGTCAGATACATGCCTTTACTATGCTAAATATGACTTTTGAGAGACAAAAATGCATGTGTATGTAAATTATAAGTAATTGAAAGACATGATCTCATGTTAAGCTGACAGCACAAGAGTGATATGGAATCAGACTAGTTTAATCTAGTAGATACAGTTTCTAGTTTTCATTTTTTTAATTAGCACAAAATATACACAGACACACACACGGGCACGCACACACACACACACACAGAGAGAGAGAGAGAGAGAGAGAGAGAGAGAGAGAGAGAGACAGAGAGAGAGACAGACAGACAGATAGACAGACAGACAAAAGATTTTTCTAGGTGCTACAAATCTGATTTTATTTTCTCTCTAAAAAAAAAAACAGCAGCATACATGTATGTTTTGCCAAGTGCTACTTAGTCCCGTACCAAGTTGATTTACGAGTATTTACAAGTTACTGTTAGATTTAATAAAATATTTTCAAAGAGACGGAGAGACGAATTTGAGACACCTTGTTTAACTTTACCTTTCCCCTCTTTGGGCAAATTCAGCAGACGACAAACTGATGATTTTTTTTATTGATTTTTTTTCCAGAAAATTGCTTTGATATTTCATGCAAAATTTCTCCAGATTTGCATGAATGTAAAAGCCTATTTTCTGGTAAAAAAAAAAAAAAAATAAGAAAATAATTTCAAAACGTTGTCTGCTGAAATTTTTACCAAGCATGCTAAGCGTTAAGTATTCTCATGTCCTCTCCATAAATGTTAAGTAAACAGAATATACACCTATAAGTGATTTATGAGATTCTATATAAGTGGAAGATGTTATATTGCTGAAACACTGTTATTTTAACTATTTCCATCATAAAAGGAATCAACTCTTTTATCTTTGAAAAGGGACAAATTCATTGATTCGAAAAGGGGCGTCAGTCAAACCTACCATAAAAATCATAGGTATTGCGACAGACCGGTTTGAACAGTGCAGAACAAGATTAGACGCTCGCAGATCAGGGTCTACACTGTTATTCATTAATTCAGTAGTTTTTGATACAGCAACAGGTAGAAAAATGGACTTGTTCAAATGTTACGAGATGACGATGATGATGCTTAGGTGTTTTACGACCCTTTTACATTACATAAGTCATACAGCGACGACGGAAGGATGATAATGAACAACTCTGTGCAACGAAGCGCCATACTTCACGAAAACATGCCTATATAATTTTGACCCCCTTAAACCACACTTTCATATCGTAAAACTTGGGTTTACAAGGGTATATAATATTTTCTTATTTCGGCTCAAGAACATTGATTGTTGATATTCGTTAGAATCGCCTCGCCGAGGCGGTTCTAACCAGTACCCACAATCTATGTTATGAGCAGAAACGTGAAAAATATCAGATTTTTTTTTCTCTGAAAATTTTCAATTTTTGGTGGAAAATTTTCAGTATATTTGAATAGTTACGTTTTTGTAACGCTCAAATATTAGAGCAAGTATGGTGAGGGGTTATGGTGTCACTTGGACCCAATATTATTAGGTCCGAGGGTGTCACAATATTTAGAGCGAGACATGCAAACAATGTAGCTCCTGATGAAATGACTCGTTCCGTATTTAGCTAATATGTATCGTATTTACTCCAAATATTCGATCAGACAGGCCTAAGCAAACGAGGAACAAAATCTTTCCTTTGAGAGTAGCCTCAATCAGGGGCGGATTTAGAGGGGTTCGCGGGGTTCAGTCGAACCCCTCTGTTTATTCAAACTTTCGTTTTCATGGGAAATTTTGAATAAATTTGATAAAATTGGGATAACGCATTTACGAGTATTCACACGGCTTAATCTTTACTTTATAATGCTCTTCAGCAAGTCTATTATTTTACCTGTGAATGTTTGTGAAATTGCTGAGCGAGTGCGAACAGTGTAGACCCTGATCAGACGCCGCGTTTTGCGGCGTCTGATCTAGGTCTACATTGTTTGCCCAGCTTGTTTGTCCGAATACGTAGAGTAATTTGATCGAATCGAGTCCCCTCCCTCCCCACAGAAATCATTTTGGATCCGTCCCTGCTCCAATTCTGAAGAATTAAAAAACTGCCTGCAAAATTTGTCTCTTGCATACCAGATTTCCCTTTGGCGAATGGCGACATTTATAAACATTCTCTTTAATTTCCAATACGCAGAATCATACCTACATGGATGAAACAACATGCATTGTTCACTTACTCGCCTTCCGTCGTGTACTGAATTTAAGTGGGGCCTATGGAAAAAAAATATAATGATGTGGGTTTTATCTCTTAAACGCCAAGCAAAATTTTATAGCAGACGACATTCCATTTCTTTTTATATATTTATTAGAAAATAAGTCTAGACTTTTCATGTGAATCGGCTGCTTAACAGACGACTCACATGAAATGTCAAGACTTATTTTCTATGAAATATGTAAAACAATATATCAAACTAGAAATGTGTCCAAAGGACACGGATGCCCCCGCCTGAAAAACTTAAACGCAAATTGCTAACGCCGGAAGCGGATGGAGACGGACGGACAGGGGTAGCACTATATGCCCTATTCGCCATTTTTCGAATGGCTGGGGCATAAAATGTGTCTGCTGAGGCTGTGACTTCGGCTTTATGGGTTAAATATGTATCACAAGTAATGTATAATTATCTATTCCCACATTTATGATATTCATAACGTTTGGAGAACATTTTTATGAGTTAAAATAAGATACTGAAAGTAAGTTTCAGTCTTCTCGGCTATGCGTGCACTTTACAATATATGACCGTCATTCAGTACAGTAGAACTTCAATGGCTCGAACCCCGATGGCTCGTTTACCATGGATGAGTCGAACACGTTCTTGAGTCCGAAGGGATTTCCTCCAAATACGATATACAGATAATTCAGGGAGATTTTCTTCTTTTATCTTGTAACTCATTAGAGTGTGCACTCATTAGAATCGCCTCTACATTTAAAATACAGAACACCGAAAAGATATCCCACAATTATCTCCATTATGCCTCCTGGTGTGGCACCAATAGTAACCTTCCGTGGCTCGAACAACCGCTGTCTCGAACAAATTTTCATGATCCCAAAGAGGTTCGAGCCATCGAAGTTCGACTGTATATGGCGATATGACAAGGCAACATATGGTAACTGTTACTATAATTGCCTCATGATCTGGGTCTGTACTGTTTGTACCTCTTCAGAATGTAGGAGTATTTACATTCGCTATAGCTCATGTTATGTGACATGTCGTGGTTGTAAAAAATCTCTCCTATAATGTGGTGATATATTTGACTGTTGAGACCATCGAGACAGTTCGGGTAAGACTGAAAATAGGGTTCCGCCGAGACCGATGCTAAAAGGACCGGGACATCCTTGCAATCTCCGTAAAACTCAATGCTCCTATTTACAATCTTCTATATGTTCGTTGTTTCCAAAAGTCCAGACTATTAATTATTTATTGAGATTCCATGCAAATATTCTTTAAATTATCAGGAAAAATAGGAATATCTATATATATTAAGGGAACTTGATACGCGTGGTAGATTTTCGACCACGTGTTACGACAGACAACTTTTGTGGCTTCCTATTGGTTTCCTGCACAACAACATCCTTCTGAAAAGGGATCTTCTCGAAAGGGAACGAATTTGCCCTCATTTGGAGAAAATTCCTTGCTCTTTTCAGATGGGGGCAAAAACCTTTTTGACAGTTATCTACCCTAATAGTGCATCAGTTCCCCTTCAAATCCTCTAGCAGTGTTTGGTTCAGCGTATTCAGTGTTAAAGATCTTCCCGTATGAACGTGTTTAAAAGTGCATTATATAAGTGACTTCAGTTGTTTTTTTTTGTTATTGCATATTGCTGATGTTTTTACAAACGGTGCAGATCCTGATCAGACGCCGCATGCTGATTCGTCTGATCTGGGCCCGCACTGTTTGCAAATGTCCCTTTGAGGACGCTAGGCGTCAGTGTTAAGCGAGTATTCTATTTTCCATATTTACATGTATTTTACAGGCAATCTCTACTTCCACGCCAACATCAGGGCGCCCTCCACAACGTCCCGATCTATTAACGCTTGCCAACGGCGGTGTGCAGTCAGCACGTGATAGCGTAGCCCAGCGACTCTCTGATAACACAACTAGTAACACCATGGCGACGTATAACAGGAAGATTTCAGTGGCAGATAGATATAGTACCGCGGATGATATGTCCTATCAGAATGCTATAAATGAAGACGGTAAAAGACTTACAGCCACAAAGGTAAATATAAAACATCCAGTATGGCAGAACAAGGTACCGTATTTTCCCTAAATATACGGAGAAATTAAGGGGAATTAACTCTTTCAAAAGTGTTTTCCTCCCTTCTGAACTGGGTCTAGTTTAAAAGAAAAAAAATGCCCCCCCCCCCAACCCCCTCGGGAGAAAATTCTTTCAGAGCAGACCCCTTTTCAGAAGGGGAATTCAGTACATGAAACAAACAGGAAGTCACTGAAGCTATCTTCCTTGTGAAAATGGCGGAAAATCTACATGCAGTCCCCTTAACTCCTTTCCATACTTCGTTTAAAATATAAACAATAATATTTTACTAAAATTGCCTACTATAGCGTCTATTAAGTGCTTGATAAGTGCAAAACGTGTAGGCCCTGATCAAACGCCACATTCTTCCTTCTAAGCCCGAGATTTCACTTTGGTATTTCATTACGAAAACAAGCCTATTCAAACAGACAGAAAATTTTACCACAAAAAAAAAAAAAAAAAAAAAAAAAAAAAATGAAAATTTTCAGATAAAAATTCTGATATTTTTTCATTATTCTGCTCAAAACATAGGTTGTGTGTACTCGTTAGAACCGCCTCGCCTAGGCGGTTCTAACGTGTACCCACAATCTATGTTTTTGATCATAAATAAGAAAAATAATGTATACCCCTGTAAACCCCGGTTTTACTATGTAAAAGTGGAGTTTGAGGGGTCAAAATTATATAGGCATGTTTTCCTGATGTGAAGTTGGGTATCTAGGAATTTCATGAAAAGTATGTAACTCCAGGTTTACCGTGGTCTGAGTGACTCTATCATATCAGCCTCTCCATGCGAAAAAGGGTATTCGGGCATATGCGGACAGCGAATGCCAAGATCAGCCTGCGCATACACACAGTCTGATCAGGGCCTTCATTTTCCGATAACAGAATCATTGGATACTTCAGGTTGTATTTCTGGAGAGCAAAAGCCCGGATGATACTTTGCGAATGTGCAGGGTAATCTGAATCTGCGCCTTTTGCGCATGTTCAAAGGCACTTTTTCGCTTAATGAGGCCCATATGATGTTGTTTGTTCCTCCAAAGACTCTTATCTTAGAATTTTGCTAGGCTGTTTGTTCCCGAACATTCAGAACTTCCCTCGTGGATAAATCTTAATACTCTGCAGGTTTTGCAATTGTTTCCAAACATGCGTTTGTTCATGTCTTGTTTTTTATTTTCATTTTTTTTTCAGGCAGTCTCTATTTTCCCGTCATATGACCCGGAAGTGTATAATGCAGATGGTTCCCTGCGTACAGTTCATAATTTACCAGATTTTGTCCAATCCTATGAACAAGCAAGAAAAGCACGGTATATTCGATCTAAAGAGAATCTGGAAAAAGAAAAAGAATTATCAATAAAACAGATTTTTGATAAAAAATAACAAATGGTTTTGGAAGAAACTGTTCGTTGTGACAGAGACGCTTCTTCCGACTGCAACACTGTTGAAAAAAAGAATTATCAATAAAACAGATTTTTGATAAAAAATAACAAATAGTTTTGGAAGATACTGTTCGTTGTGACAGAGACGCTTCCTCCGACTGTTATACTGTTGTACAACTGGGTTTATCCCAAAATGTATATAAAAAAAGACCCGAAAATAGTTTCATACCATTTATGTGTAGAGAAAAAACAAATCGCGCCCTCTAAATAGTCAACCATCGTTTGACCATTTCCGGGGCGTGGTTTGGTAAAAGGTAAAAAAACTGTCAGATGGTACACCTCCTGCATTCCGTTACAAAACAGTTTGACCGAGTTCCGTTGACCTGTAAAATTATGACGAATATGAGATCCTGGAACTCTTTAGTTTACTGTTTTGTATTATTTTAATCCTTACATTAGAAAAACACGCCCATTCAAATATACAGAAAATTTTACCTCCAAAAATTGAAAATTTTCAGATAAAAAAAATCTGATATTTTTCATATTTCTGCTCTAAACATATATTGCAGGTACTCGTTAGAACCGCCTCGACGAGGCGGTTCTAACGTGTACCCACAATCTATGTTTTTGAGCAAAAATAAGAAAAAATAATACATACCCCCTAAACCCCAGTTTTACTATATAAAAGTGGGGTTTAAGGGGGTCAAAGTTATATAGGCGTGTTTTCGTGATGATACTCTCTGCACAAATTCAGCAGACAACACACTGATGATATTTTTCTTCTTTTTCCCAGAAAATAGGCTTTGGCTTTCATGCAATAAATTGTCTCCTTGCATGAAATGTCAAGCCTATTTCCTGGGGAAGAAATAAGAAAATATTTCAAACTGTCGTCTGCTGAAAATTGTATCCAACATGCTAAGCGTTGAAACGGACAATATAATCTGGGTCATTATGCTTTCACAGAAAATTGAGGAACAACGATCTTTCACATAAATTTGGGGAAAAAAGATCAATTGTTGCTTATTATTTTTACTGAAAAGGCCACGACTAGAAAGATTTTCATATTGTTGAAGGAAAAATAACACAGTTCCCTCACTTTTAAATGGTTTCTGCTCATAGCCAACACCCAGCTAGCATTCTACCTAAATCTACATCGGGCCGTCATCGGCCCGTCAGCTACCCTGACGGGCCGATGACGGCCCGATATAGATTTACGTAGAATGCTGACTGGGCAGACAGTAAAACAAGTTCAGAACTTTTATTTTGAGAATGCAGGAGGACAACTTTTCTTCAGACGATCTTAACCTTTAAAGTGCCAATCACAACTGCAGCATACAACATTTTTATTATTATTATTTTTCAGTGGAAACAAATCACGTCATTTCACGTGAATCATTTTCCTTGGCAGACGATTCACTTGAAATGTTGACTTGTTTTCTCTGAAAATTAATCTAAAAATTAGAAATTGTCGTCTGCTACAAATTCTGTGTGGGCTTTAAGGTTTAAGATATAAACTCAACATATAACATTTACCGAGTTCTAAATTATAAAATAGTAAAATAAACTTATTTAAAGCAGTTACTGAACCTCGTTTTCGTAAAAATGTAAAGGTCAAACTGTACAACGGCCTCGTTTTCGTAAAAATGTAAAGGTCAAACTGTACAACGGAACTTGATCAAATTATCGTGCAGTGGAACACCAACAGTGCACCATTTGACGGTTAACGAGGCGAGCGTAGTGACTCGATCGTCGCTTTGAAAAAATGGAACCACGTTCTCCAGAAAGGGCAACTCGCAAACAGATAGACGCAGCCTAGACACCGTAAAACACGGCATCTGATCGTGTACACTGTTTGTCACCTCATCATCAGCTAGTTGTAACAAAAGCAATTCAGACAGAACGCAGATTCTGTTCAGCGTCTACACTCTTTACACCACGACATATACATGTACTGAGCTTACACGATTTCTAAGCTTTATAAAATAGTTTTATTTCGAAAACATCATATTTCATTGTAAATATATAAATGGAATTTTCCTAGAAAAAGCCGCAATCACAAAGCACAGGCCTTCAGAGGCACCGAAACAGGAAGAGAAACAAACAATCACCAAATAAAACGTCACATTTACAATAACCGAGGAAACGGCAGAAGAAAACTAGAAATGTATGTTTGTAAAACACTATACCCCAACAATATGCTTGTCCTTATAAAATGCCAAAGTTGAAATGTTATAATCCGATTATTTTCTCAAAAGTCAATCTGGGCCCAGTTGTTCAAAGCTAACGATGTCGTTAGTTAACGATTCGTTAAAATTTACATCGAGTGATACGCAAATATGCTGAAATTTTTTGCTGAAAAAATATGAGTGCTTTTACTCACATTTTTTCAGCAAAAGTATCAGAAAACTGTGTATTGAATCCGCTAAAACAGTTAACGAAATGACCCTTAACGAGCTCGTTAAGCTAACGATGCTTTGAACAACTGGGCCCAGGTAATCTACTGCTTATTCCCAATAAGCTCACAAAGTTTTAAGGCACTCCTTAAAAGTTGCTGACAAGACAAACGTGACGAACAAACGGACGGACGGACCTTACCCCACTTCAAAGTTGTTTGAAGTTTGAGACATAAAAACTGCCGGGTCAGGAGCTTAACAATTTAGCCTCGTTCTGATGCAGCTCCAAAATACAAATACATACTATGTGCTCTGCCTGCGTAGGGGTAAGAATTATCTTATAATCTCAATTTAGCAAGTATTACTATGATATAATACGCTCTATAATTTTGAGACTGAATCTCATTGGAATCTTAAAGTATCGTTTCTGTCTGGAATCTTAATTATTTGCATAAAAGTATATCCGTTCTTGTGATATTTCGGTAAAAGATAAAAAGAATTCCTTATGAATTAAAAAGCAACGCCATTTATAGGCCACATGACCTGTTTTAAAAATCACAGAATATCCCTGTACCACAGCTTAACCGTTCCAACCCTAAGACAAAAAAGATATCTTTGCAAACAGTGTAGATCCTGATGAGACGGCTCGTAACGAGCCGTCTCATCATGATATACACTGTTTGCCATTCGATTTGCGATTTTTGACTAACATTCCTGTTAGCGGATATGTCCAAATTCAAGGACGGTTGAGTCCCCCCACGCCCCGCCTCAGAAATTCAAGGGACCAAGGATTAGTCCATTGTTTTATTGTTCTACACTTGAAATAATGTACTGAATGTTTGTAGCTGTGCTGTGATACTCAACTATTACAGTCTCTCCTAACAATCACCGTAATTGTTTATGCATTCGTTTGACAATATATGGGCTGCGTCCATACCGCAAATGTACATGCACTTTAGGAGAGGAACTAGATAAGCCTAGCTTCTGTTCTGATCCTGATATTAGTTTGCCCAGCTAGCATTCTTTATAAATCTATAGCGGGCCATTATCGGCCCGTCAGGGTAGCTGACGGGCCGATAACGGCCCGCTATAGATTTATAAAGAATGCTAGCTGGTTGTTTATCATATTGCATATTCTGAAATTATTTATGACAATAAATATGTTTGTATCAATTTTAAACTGTTTTGAAGATATATATGCCATTTCCTCACGCAGAACAGCACCAGTGTCTGCATGTTGGAAGAGTTATGGGCAAAGACGGCCACCATGTATCGGTAGATGATCGCTAAAAGTACAAATTACCAATGCTTATCTGTTCAAACTGGCTCGAATGTACCCTACACAGACGGATGCTGTTATTAATGAACATGTTCTGAGAAAATAGATCCCCGGAAAGCAAGAAACACCAATAAAACGGATAAACTCGGTTTAATTGAAGTGAAGTACGGAGACTTCTTACGGCCGCCACACAAAACCAGCTGTAGTGAAGATATATAGGAGCCACAAAAGGCAGAAAATATACCTTCGGGCATGTTCACCTAGTGAAGATTCTGATCAGACTGCGCATGCGCAGTCTGATCAGAATCTTCACTGGGAACATTTTGGGTTGCCAAGGGTGCATAATTTCTTCGTTTGGACAATGAAGACTCAAATCAGACTGCGCGGTTGCGCTTGCTGAATCAGTGAGTCTTCGTTGAGCGAGCATGGCAGAAGGTACATTATTGTGGTTCATATGCTCTGAGAGAATCGATCACTCGAAGCAAGGAACACACGGAAGAAACGAAAAAAGCAGACTCAATTTTATTTGTGTGGTCAATTATTTTTATGAATGTATGTTTGTAAGTCGTGCTTTTAATAATTTTAATGCTTTTATATATAGACTAGAAAAAAGTAAGCAAATACTAGTCTGTATGGACAGTAAACTGCAACTCCGACCCTGAGCCTTCGTACCCTAACACAAAAGTTAGTGATGCCTAGATACTTGTGAGTTTCCAACGGCTATCGACGTTTACGTTGCGTCATTCATGCTTGAGGCATAATTCGAAAGTACAGTAAGCCGTTACAAACTCTGAATATGTTCTAAAGATCTTGCAATAAATCATACAAAAATCATAACTTGCGTAGCTAATCTGGGCCTTTACTCTCCGCATGTGCTCAAAAGGCACAGTTTCTCAAATCGCGGTTCAAATACAGAATTACTCCGTTATTAACCCTTGTCCTGCTGAACCCGTTGATTTCCTGCCTGTGCAAAAAATGTAGATCCAGATCAGTTGGCTTCTGGAGAAGCCAACTGATCTGGATCTGCACTGTTTGTAATTAAGTATGTGAATTTGTATCAACAGCCTAGATCCAGTAATCTAATTGGCTCAAATTTAGAAGTGGGCGTAGCATCTTAATTTATTCAGCATGGCAAGGGTTAAGACCACTCCGCTGATGAGAACAGCTTTTGCAGTCCCAAATGGTTTCTTCTTTATTAGTCTATATTCCTTATTAAGACCACCCGGCTGTTAAGACCAATTTTAGACAGTCCGAAAGGTGGTCGTAATAGCGGAGTTTTACTGCATTTTGTATGTGGACAGTCAATGTCCTCACCAGACTGCTCTCTTACCAGAATATTTGTTCTTGCGACATTTTCGTGTAACATAAGGCAGATTTTCTCATATTATGGGTTCAAATATTTAGATTCCCAGCAAACATACAACATCGCAACAACGTCATTACAACGTCGCTGCAACGTCATGACGTTGCAGCGACGTTGTAACGACGTTGTTGCAGTGACGTTGTAACGACGTTGTTGCGACGTTGTGTGTTTGCTGGGTTTCGAATGCCTTAGCAACATTCTCTCTTGTTAAGCTGGATTCGCAACATATCAGTTTCACCACTAAATGGGTATCAGTACTATCGATATACGAGATTGAAGTTAAATGTTTGACACACATTCTAAGCAAAAAGTGGAAGCCTTATATCAAACTGCTCCTAAAGGAGCAGGAGCAGTTTGATATGGGGCTACACTGTTTGCCGTCGTGTCACAACAATTTTATTACCCATAAAAATTGTTACCCGTAAAAATTTTATTAAATGGGAGTTGAAATACCCCATAAGGTAGTCAAATTGGCGTGTTCAAATACCTCATAAAATAGTCAAATGGGCGTGTTCAAATACCTTAAAAGGCAAGCAAAACGGGGATGTTCAAATTTTAGGATATCGGTACTTATGGTATAGGGTTAAGGTGTCCAAATATGGTAGAATTGTAAGTCACTTTCACTCTTTATTGCTTGTTTCATTGACTTAGTCCGTCACGGCTATACTTTCTTTATGCATAGTCTCTATAGCGTCAGCTAGTTTTATAACATCTTCGAATACAACGTACGATGGGAATGATAATCTAGCATACAAATCTCCTTGTATATTATTGACTGCCACCTGGACATCAAATCTTTCTAGAAGTACTTTCATTAGTGGTCTCCATTGTCCTTCCTGAAATAAAAGATACAAAGGAAGATGGGAGACGAAGAAACTGAATTTATTTCCCTGGTGGACGTAATTGTAGGGGTGAAAGTAGCCAATTCTTCCTAATCATTCAATGAGATACATTTTAAGGAAGATTCAGATGAAGACAGTGAACCCTCATTACAACGACAGCATTTGTTACCAAAAAAGTTGCCATTATATAATGAATTTGCCGTTGTAAAGAATCTTTAATGGACAGAATGACATACAAAAATAGCAATTGATTTATTCTTATTGTCCCACAGAACATATGTTTTGGATATTTGTTAGAATCGCCTCACTGAGTGATTCTAACAAATATCCAAAACATATGTTTCTTGAAGTTTTAATGCAATACTCTTGCATAATATCTCCTTAACTGTCACCTCCTGAGCTGAGGTTTTGTGACTTTCGAACTGTCATTATAACGAAGTTGTCGTTGTATCGAGTGTCAGTATAAAGAGGGTTGACTGTATCTACCTATGGGACAAACAAACTTGTTGGCAAAGTTTCTGGCATAGTTTGCAGCAAAGGCTTATCTTATTGACCGGCGCGCGGATCGCGCCGGTCTCTTAATATAGCTTTAGATTTTTACATATGAAAGACTATTCGATTAGCTCTTTAAGGACGTTTAATATTTGCCGGGACGTCGGTTTGTGACGATCCCAACAAATATAAAAAAAATCTTAAAACAAACTGTGTTATAAGCAGACTAATGTTTATTTTATTTTCATTTCAATCAAGAAATTTCATAAGCTTAATAAAAGCGAACGTTAACTCTTTCGGTGCCAATTTCAGACGACATTTGTCGTCTGCTTTTCTTTTTTAACAAATTATCGCTTAAAAAGAAGTTTATACGTAAAGTTAAAAGATTGAATGTAAAACAGCGTAGATCCAGATGAGACGGCTCATATGAGCCGTCTCATCTGGATCTATGCTGTTTGCAAAAGCCTATTATTATCGCCTGTGGCAGCGAAAGTTAAAGAATCACATTGTTGTTCGATTTTACCTGTTACACTGAAAATTTATTAAACTTTAGTATACCCTTGTCCCATATCTCCATGTTAACATGAACAAAATTTGCGCCGGTACTTAGACGTTTGTAAACATCTAAATATTTTGTCTTGCCTATGTGATAAAAGGGCCAATAAATTACACATAAGAGAAGACTAAGATTCAATTAGGGGGAACCGACTACTTCCAGTCAGATATCTATATATATTAAAACAAAACAAATTAACATAAAGAAGTAGGAAAAATATTATTCAGAAAAATTAACAATAAATAAATGAAAAACAGATTTATTGTTTATTTGTTTTTCTTTGGGTCAGTTTACATCTCAGCCTACTTATATCTGGTTTTCATTTCAAACTCATTAGTTTAATCGCGTAAAATTTCTGCATCTGTATACAATCTGTCAAATAATTTAATTTACAGACAGAAAAAGTATGCTCGACTAAGAATACAGTGCAGCCAATAGGAAGTATGATGCAATTTTTGGGTTAACCCTTTCACCCCTGTGTTTTTAAAGCAGACTTTCATTTTTGAATCTGTATTGTTCTAAACACTACAGCAGTTGGATGCGTGTTCGACTGGTGATCAGGAGGTCGCGGGTTCGATCCCATGCGGGTCCGGCAACATTCTTTCGTGGAGACTGATCAATTTACCGTCCTTCTCTCTCTTCCACTAATTCAAGAAGGGCAGCTGTCAATATCTGTCGGCAGAATGTGCACAAACACTGGTTATTCGCACAGAGGACTTAACCTGTCTAGGAAAAGTGGGGTTAGGTAAACTGACCGTGCTCGACATAGTCCTAATGAGTTTACTTGGCCGTAAAACCTCATCTCAATCAAACCTTCAAAACAGAACGGCAAACAGTGTAGATCCTGATGAGACGGCTCATTATGAGCCGTCTCATCAGAATCTGTACAATTTGCAAACAAAACAAAAATTGGCTGCAGTGCTGAAAGGGTTAATTTTGATAATATAATGAGTAAGTTGTAGCTGTAAATAAGTTCAAAGTTTACCTGCAGAAATAAAATGAACATTATTTTTGCCCTCCCTTCGTTTGTTTAATTTCTCCAGATTAACTAAAAATAATACATATTATGGTTCAAATTTTATGTTTGTATTTAATACAAAATTAAAAAAATAAAAGTGAATATGATTATTTTTATGAAAATATAAAGTCAAATAAAAGTAAGACTATTTTGATTCATTCATCACGAAAACATGCCTATATAATTTTGACCCCCTTAAACCCCACTTTTATATAGCAAAACTGGGGTTTAGAGGGGTATACCTTCTGTTTCTTATTTCTGCTCAAAAACATAGCGAGGCGGTTCTAACGACTATCCACAATCTATGTTTTGAGCTGAAATATAAAAAATATCAGAGTTTTTTATCTGAATTTTTTCAGTTTTTGGAGGTGAAATTTTCTATATACTTGAATAGGCGCGTTTTCGTAATGAATTCTGTTTTAGTCAAAAGTATAACTTACAGAATTATCGGAAAATGGCTTTAAATAAGGTAATTTAACCATCTGCATATATGGTGCTACCATGCTCTGAGGTATAGCTAGGCGTTTGGTTCCCCATCTTTCCTCCAGGTAAGGTATTGCCCTGTCTCTAAGCTTAGCAGCGTAAGCTTGTGTCTTTTCCTGAGTAAAAAATAATATAAACAAAATATATACACTAACCCTTAAAACGCCAAGAAAACCTGCATCTGAAAACGTCGTCTGTTTATGTCGTATGCTGAATATTCTTGCAAACTTTTCAAACCTATTTTTGCATACAGGCAAACAGTGTGAACCCTGATCAGACTGATCTGGGTCCATACCGTTTGTAAAAATGACTTTTAAAATCACAAGCAGATGACAAAGCAGACGACAAATATTGTTGTGATTGGCAGTTTAAGGGTTAAATAAAACTCCATTTCCTAAAACATGAGCGATTTAAGGGGAACTGATACACTTTTATGGGAGACAACTCTGTCAAAATAGTTTTGCTCCCGTCTGATAAAAGGGTCTACTTTGAAAGTAAAGAATTTGCTCCTTTCATAGATCCAGAGTTTGCTCCCCTTGGGAGTAAATTCTCTTTCTTTTCAGAGTAGACCCCTCTTCCAAAGAGGGTTGGTGTACAGGGAAGCAAACAGGAAGTCACGAAAGTTGTCTCCCTTTGCGAAAATAGCTAAGAATCTACCAGGAGTATTCATTCACCTGAAGTTCTATTATAATTATTTACGGACGATCAAAATGTCAATGTGACGATAATACAACAGAAAAAAAATCAACTATTTTCTATATTATGTAAACTCAAAATAGTATAGACATATCCAGGAAGAGCCACAATCACAGATCATAGCCAACCAATGACACCAAGCGGAAGAGCAAACAAACCAAGATAGAGAGGACACAAGCCACAAAAACAAAGGAATGTAAAGCACTCACTCCCTCTTCTCAAATCGTGATCACAGACCTATCCAGAAACTCATTACGAAAACACGCCTATTCAAATATCTAAAAACATTTACAACCAAAAAAGGATAATTTCCAGATAAGAAAATTCTGATATTTTTCATATTCCTGCTCAAAACATAGGTTGTGGGTACTCGTTAGAACCGCCTCGGCGAGGCGGTTCTAACGAGTACCCACAATCTATGCTTTTTAGCAAAATAATAAAAATAATGCATACCCTGTAAACCCAGTTTTACATTATAAAAGTGGAGTTTAAGAGGGTCAAAATAATATAGCTATGTTTTCGTGATGACTAGATGTAAGAAGATAATGAACATGTCAAAACATGAAAAAAGCCTCGCAGCTAGCAACAAAAAACAACAACAAAAAAAAAAAAAAAAAAAAAAAAAAAAAAAAAAAACAACAATAACACCAGACCCAACCTTATATATCAAACATCACTAGTTGTTGTATTCGGAAAGAGAAGAAAAGCCGCTGCCGCTTTTACGTTACCAAAAAGTAGCTAAAAGAGCTAAAGGGAAATGTAATGTCTAAATCTGTTTTCTAGGGAAAATAAGAAAAAAATATATTTCAAAATGTCTGCTGAAAATTTTACCCAGAGTGCTAAGTGTTAAAGCATTAGAAAGTCTGAGGTAGATGATGCACACGACTATACTTACAAATCCACCCAGTTTGTTCTTGAAGAAATTGATGCCATTTGTTGAGCAAATATATGGTGTGTCGTCTTTGGTTCCTGTAAAGAAATTGAAACTAGAGTTTGGTTGTTCGGCGGCCATAAAAAGTCTATCCGTGCTTCATCATAGTACAGTTTTTATTTTGTTTTTGATATATTGAAAAATCGATTTCCGCATAAGCCTGTGCTAGGAGGCATATACGGCCATACAAACTACATTGCTGTCGTATAAAGAAACTTCATTTCCAAAACCTTACATAGATTGTATTTATTCAAGGGAAAGGTGGTCTCGTAATGTAATTCAACAGACATAACCCAGACAGAATATTTAAGAAGTAAATTACAGTTACATGTAGGGTTACATTATCAGCAGAGAACTGCTTGATTGGTGTTGTCGGGGTGGCTGGGAATCGTAAAAGTTAAGGCTACTTGTGCGGTATTGTTCCTGATTATATTGATAAAATCATATGTTGTGGATGCACTTTAGATTGCGTCCACAAGGCAGAGTCCCTGCAACAGGGTCTTTTATGGATAATTTTAGTCGGTAAAGTTACAGGTAATCTCATGCCTCATGCCCGCCAATGCACAATGCACATGGACTCCTTCATAAGTTCTGACGCTCTTTCGCAGATTCCCTCTTTACTATATGCAGTAGTGAAATGAGGTTGGTTGCCTGAATTCTGAATAAATGAAGCGTTTCTTCTAGTATGTGTTTAAAATCTCAGAAGTAGTTTAGGAACTTTTTGATTTATTGAAATGTCCACTGAAAAGGGCGGGGCATAACTTTATGGTAGCACATTAGAGTAGGTCAAAAGTTGCAAGCTTAAGCTTTAACCTGTTGACAATAAATAAAAACAGACAACATCTAAAATACATTTGTCTCATATTTCACAGAAAATAAGACTTGACATTTCATTCACATTGTCCTAGGATAATGTGAATGTAATGTCATACCTTATTTCCTGTGAAAAATAAGAAAATTATCACTTATTTTCATCTGATAACTTATCCTATTGTGTGCTAAAGCTTAAATTAATATGAGACGGAACACGCAACGGCTACACATGCACAAGCAAAACTTTTGAATATATATACTGTATATATACCATTAGTGTCATAAACATTACCCAGTACACCATGTTAAAACAATTTATCACAATTTATTGCCTAGTTATTTTATATATGACAAATGACATACTTCAGATATACTGAACATTTTACTTAACATGGGTAAATTCATCAGAGGACAAAATAACGATATTTTTTCTTCTTGTTTCTAGAAAATAGGATCTGACATTTAATGCATATTTGCATGAAGTGTCAACTCCTATGTTCTAGGAAAAAAAAAAGAAAACTATTTCAAAATGTCGCCTGCTGAATTTTATCCAGCATGCAAAGTGATAACTTTTCACTAGAGGTATATAAATCAACTGATATTGCTATTTTGTTGCTTTTTGTCAGTTTCATTATCTAATGGTTTTATATGCAAATCGACCGACTAACATATCGGCTGATGATTAATACAGCTAACATCATGTACAAAGATTATACAGCGAAATATTTCGATAATGTTACGCAACTTATCATCCATATTTACGAGGGTCCTGCAAACAGTTTTGTCACTAATGGGATCCATTAGGTATATTTTAAAAACTATTATATATAATGGGATTCCGCAGTATATATATATATAAAAAAACAACAACAAAAAAACAAAAACAAAAAAACGTTTCACCGCACTTTTACGGTGATATTCGTTCATTATCCGTTTATTTCGTGCAAACTGATCTTCAAATGACGGAGATATTTACGTTTGAAATATATGCAGTCGTATACATTGACCGTTTTACAAGTCATCTTCTAGGACATGGACGAAAAGATAAAATTCGCGTTTTATAATATGCCATACTAGGCTTGATATCGATGCAAAGCAGGTATTTGATGAAATATATATGACATATGTGGTCCTAAGTCGATTTCAATGCACACTGTCTTTGGGATAAGTTAAAAATTTTTAAAGCTATGAAACTGTAAAAGATGACACCCGCCTTGGTAGATCAAAAACCTGTTATTACAAACGGTAGACCTAAAACCTTTATTACAGACATCGCTGCTGTTTGTTTGTGTTGAGGTTTTACGGCCCAGTCAACCCAATGGGGTCATGTCGAGCGCGGTCAGTTTACCTAACCACACGTTTACTGGGCAGGCTTAGTCCTCTAAGCGGTTAACCAGTATTGTGCACATTCTTTCGCCAGAAACTGACAACTGCCCTTCTTGAATCAGCGGAAGGGAGAGAATGACCGTAGAAAATATTTCATGATCAATCTCCACGATAGAATGCTGCCGACCTCGGCGGGGGTTGAACCCGCGACCTCCTGGTCTCCAGTCGGACGGCGCATCCAACTGAGCCACCGAGGCCGACATCGCTGCTGTAGATGTTGTGGTGGAACAGGATTATTGATTATTAGTGAAAGATATAGCAGGTAGCATTGGCATATCAGAAGGCAGCATGAAAACCATTCTGAAGACGCATTTGAGCATGAGAAACATTTCTGCGCGGTGGGTACCTCATTTTCTCACGGAGGAACAAAAGCAACAGCCTCTTACCCATTCATGCCGAGTGGACTCTTCTACCTTAACGCTTTGGACAGGTTTATTTCCTATACAGGGGTGTCTGGTTAGTTTTTATTATCACCATGTTTTATAGGGGTTTCTGGACGCAATGTAAACAGGGTGAACCCTGGTCAGACGCCGCATTCTGCGGCGTCTGATCTGGGTATTCACTGTTTGTCAATGTCCCTTTTATGGGACGCCGGGCTTATATAGGTTAAATGTGCCCGTCAGCTTCTGAAAACGTGAAAAGACTTTACAATAAGAAGCGTTCAAGCAAAAATTGGTCAGGATTCCATTTGACAACACCTCCTCTCATAGATGAGAGGAAGTTAAGGCTTTCTTGGCACCTGTATCTAAAAAACGTGCATGTTGTAAACTTTGGCCTTACTGATCGGGACCTGGGTATACGGGACTTTTTTAATTTCCAAGAGTTAAGAAAATGCTGTCTAGGACAAAATATAAATCCGGAAGCTCTTTTAGCAGCGCTATACCCCAGTGTCTCCAACAGATACCAAAGGAAAACTATTTAACTGCCTTTGGCAGCTAGATAAAGAAGTTACTAAACTGTGTTTCGAAAAAAAGGGTAATACTATGACGGTTTGCTAAAAACAAAAACAAAAAACAACAACAACAAAAAAAAAAACAAAAAAAAAAAAAAACGACTATTTTTGATAAAATGCTTTCATTAATCCAACTGCAAAGACAAAACGTTTTACAGAACCCTCGTTTAATAGTATTTAATGTGAAGGCACATGCTAGAAAAATCAAAGCATTGACAGCACTGGTAAGCCGATCGTCTCTGAGTGTAGGCTGGGAAAATGGTTCTATACGGGGACTTAAGACGGTTTTATTTAACCTTAACTTCCTGTAATTTAAGCGAACAGTATAGGCCTTTATCAAACCTCGAGTTCACCTGGACAACAGCCTTAAGAAAATTTTGGTGCATGTATCGGCCCAAAAATAGAACAAATATTACCTTCGTAACCAAATTCTAGATGAAGGCCGCTACCATCAAACGCTGAGGTCACCAGTGGCTTGAACCAGGACTTTTTCCTCTTTGGATTCATCCATATAAATGCACATCCACGAGGTGTAAAGAGCCACTTATGCAAGTTACCTGAATTGAAACATTGTGCACGCTTTATCACACAGCATGTATGGTAAAATCTCAGCAGACGGCATTTTTCTCTTATTTTCCAGAAAATAGGATTTAACTTTTCTTGCAAATCGGGACAATTGGCATGAACTCACAATCCCTATTTTCTTGGAAAGTACGAAAACTACCGCCCCACCACATCACTTGAACTTCCTCTTGATTTCTGACCCGTGAC
This sequence comes from Anodontia alba, assembly GCA_964016985.1. Taxonomy (NCBI): domain Eukaryota; kingdom Metazoa; phylum Mollusca; class Bivalvia; order Lucinida; family Lucinidae; genus Anodontia; species Anodontia alba. Next base: position 11,063,906 of record OZ024821.1, read on the forward strand.
CCCACTTTTTTACATTTCAAAGCAGTGTCTAGATGTGTGTGGTGAGGGGGAGGGGGTGGGGGAATGTAGGGGAGGGGGCTTGCCTGAATTCTGCATAAATGAAGCATTTCTTTTATGACTGTATTTAAAACTTCCGAATCAGTGTTGGAAACTTTTTCTTTATTTTACTTAACTTTGCCTAAGCACGTTAGAGAAGTTCTGAAACATATAGCTTTAAGTTTTAATCTGCTAACTATAAATAAAAGTAGAAAAAATTTGCCTGTTGTTTTTTTACAGAAAATAAAACTTTACATTGCATTCAAATTGTTTTTGAATTGTCAAGCCTTCTTTATATCTGCGAAAAAAAAAAGAAAGAAAAATATCATTAATTTTCATTTGGTTTGGTCTACAGACCGCTAAAGCCTGAAATGTATATGAAGTAATTAATTTGTCGGGTAGATTTGTATGCATGGTTTTCTTGCTTTTCCCAGAAAATAGGGTTTGCTATTTCATGCAAATTGTCTCTTAAGTCCTAGTTTATGAAACTATGCAATAAATCAAAATGTCGTCTGCTGAAACTTTCAATCAGCATGCTCTGTTAACCCTTCTCTTGCTGATCACAACATGCCCTATCTTAGCAAACAGTGTAGATCCAGATCAGTTGGCTTCTGAAGAAGCCAACTGATCTGGATGTGCACTCTTTGTCATAAAATATGTGAATTTCTATCAAAAACCCGAATGAAGTAATCTGATTGGCTGAAAATTAGAAGTGGGCGTGGCATCTTTTTATTCAGCATGACAAGGGTTAAACAGACATTTGTGGTACAAAAATAAGAAGCTGTAATCTGTTGTCCTAAAAATAAGAAATGCGAAATGTTGTCATTCTTGATGAGAACAATATGGGCCGGGCAAACTGACCTGTCGCTTTAACCTTTTATAAGTATACATTTACCAAGCTAGCATTCTACGTAAATCTATCTCGGGCCGTCATCGGCCCGTCAGCTACCCTGACGGGCCATTGACGGCCCGATATAGATTTACGTAGAATGCTGACTGGGTACTGCGTGGATAGATGAAACCTCTGAGGATGAAACTACATGTACTGGCGAGCGTACGTGTGTATCCCGTGGAACGTAGAATTTTCTGACGTACCCTTGTGAATATTAAATGTAAAGGTGAAAGCGACAGATCACTCTGGTCGACCTATGAGACCCTCCCAGAGGTTTTGGGGAACAGGGGAATAAGGCCATTTATTTCAGGGGAACAAGGGAACAGAAGTCTAAAACTGAAGGGAACAGGGGAAAATAGGCAATTTTGGGGAACAAGGAACATAGAAAATCAAGATTTTGATTTTGGGGAACAAGGGAAAATGCCGATTTTTTCAGGGGAACAAGGGAACATGTACCCCACTGGGAGGGCCTCACCTATACGGTATACCTGTATATTAGTATTACGATAATTAGGAAGATAAACAGATAGATGAATAAATAATAAAGAGTTTATCACTAATAAATGGTATCATGAAGCTATGATGTTGATAATTTTATTTATATAGTCAATTATAGTACGGTACAGAAAATCAAACTTTTGTTGAAGTGCAATGCCCATAATATTTTCACATTTTCGGTCTCGACTTCGCCTCGGTAAAATGGCTTTTGGCAATACCATTGGCTAGAGCCCGTCGGTGTCAATCAAAATACATTCGACTCTCGTTATCTCGAATTCCAAGGGACTCACTGAAACACTTCGAGATATCCATACCTCGACATATCAGAGTTGAGAGAGTGAGGAAAACAATAAATTGAACAACCACATTTAACAAATGAATATGTAATTTGACTCCTGAAGTTAGAAATATATATATAAAATAATGTGAAAAACAGGAGAAATTGCTCCTTAGGAGCAATTTCTCCTCTTTTCCACATTATTTTGTTACCTGTTGTCATAGTTTCATGTTAAAACAGGGACCAGATTTTAGCTTCGAGATAAGCGGTAATTCGAAATATGCGAGTTCGAGATAACGAGGTTCGACTGTATTCCTTACGGTTGAAAGGTTATGACCATATTTATTAACTGAATACAGAAAAGAAATTGTTTATGACCCCTCATCTCCTCTTTCTTGGGAGCAGATTCTTTCCTTTTAGAGTAAATCCCTTTTCAGAAGAACTTGGAAGGAAGGGAAACAACTTTTCCGACGTACCGTTTACGTTTGAAAAGTTGCTTCCCTTATTCAAATGGCAGACCATTTACCGAGGTATTTGGTGATGGCGATGGTGTCAGGACTATCTTTGTTATCAGATAACTGCATATTTTACCGGCTATCTCAGGTTGCATTGAATCAATTTCAGTGATGTAAGAATATACTAACATGACGTGACAGAGTCAACTGAGTACATACAAATAATTCGAATTAACTTTATACAGTCCATTTAAAATGTATGAAGCTAGTTCTTACTTAGATGTACGTTTAGTGCTGATTGAAAATGGATCTACTCTAAAAGAATTTAAAAGGAGCAAATTCTTTCCTTTTTGAACACACCACTTTAAAGAAGGATAACAAACAATTTTGGTTGAATTATCTCCCCTGAAAGTGTATCCATTCCCCAATGCAGATTAAAGAAATTATAGAAATGTTTATTATAGAAACTGCAGGAAACAACAACAACAATTAACATCACCATCAACAATAAAAACAAAGCATTCAATTTACCTGTGTAGAAATCCGCATCAATTTCTGGTAGATTTAATGGAATTTGTCCCGGCGCGTGCGCTCCGTCGATTACAGCTATAACGCCATGGCGGTGACATACTTCAACAAGCTTTTTCACTGGGTGTAGCACTGGGGTCGGGCTCGATATATGATCTTAAAATAACAAGATTCTATTGACGTGCTGAAATATTAAAATACGTCAGGCTTTTACAAGGCAGCCATACGCAAAAGCTTAGCTACATCATCAGACAAACAAGTAATGCGTTACGCAAGAAAAGGGCTCTAATACAATATGCGAACAGCGAAGGCCCAAATCATACTGCGCACATGCGCAGTATGATTTGGGCCTTCTCTGTTCGTCGGTGCTATTCGACAACATCCAACGAATCTCTAGGTTGGTAATAAATGCGCAGGCTACTTAGTTTCTTCTGTTTTCTTGCGTTGTTCTTCACTGATTTTCTTAAGTTCGTGTTAAACGACATTGCAAACCTTGTGGGTCATTGTTTAGCTACTTCCTACAGAGAGAAAAAAGACAAGAGTCAGTGGATGAGAAGGAAGGAGAAATTAAGAAAGATGAGGGGAAAAACGAATTACAGTACAGAACAATAACAAGAAATATTGACACTCCCCCTTACCCAACCTGTAACAAGTAGCAAAATGGACTTGTTCATACCCACCTTGGGCTCGTCCTACATCCATCCCACCCCGCATTAACTCACAGGGGACATTTGCATCAAAACAGTATATTAACTTACAGCACCAAGCAAATTTTGTACCAGACGACATTCTAATATCGTTTTTTTTATCTTTCATAGAAAATAAGCTTTGGCATGTCATGTGAATCGTTTGCTTGTCGGACGATTCACAAGAAATATTAAAACTTATTTTTCTATGAAAAATGAAAAATGATAAACTATTCAAAAGCGTCCTCTGCTGCAATTGTGATTAGCACTTTAAGGATTAACTAGAATAAATGGATAAACAACTTGTAATGTAACTAACTGCCTACCTAAAACTGCTATTTTTACATTTTTGTGTTCCTCAAAGAATTTATCATATTTTTCTATCACCTCTTCTTCGCTTTCAATAGGGAACTTGAAGTCCATGCTATATGTTTTGGCCCCTGAATAAAGCAAAATAGACACGGTTATATAAACATAATGAAGTTTTTTGACTGCCCAAATGGAACTTGTTACGCTTGCATCATTTTTGTTACAAGGTAGATAACTTTTGTGCCTTCCTCTTTTCGTTCCTAGACATCAATTCCCTTCTTAAAAGGGGTCTATTCTAAAAGGAAAGAATTTGCTCTCAAGGGGAGCATATTATTTCCTTTTCATTACGAAAACACGCCTATTCAAATATATTGAGAATTTTACCACCTAAAAATGAAAATTTTCAGATGAAAAACTCTGATATTTTTCTTATTTCTGCTCAAAACATAGATTGTAGGTACTCGTTAGAACCGCCTCGATGAGGCGGTTCTAACAAGTACCCACAATCTATGTCTTTGAGCAGAAATAAGAAAAATAATGTATACCCCTGTAAACCCCAGTTTTACTATACAAAAGTAGGGTTTAAGGGGGTCAAAATTATATAGGCATGTTTTCGTGATGTAAAGTAGACCCCTTTTCAGAAGGGAACAGAATCAATTTAGACAGATTAGGTACCTTGAAGGTGGATTCGCTGTCCTTAAACTGGTAAATAAAAATGTCAGAAGACAGCCAAGACGTGACTACCCATCAGCCTTGCACTCCGTTGAGACCAATGAAGTCTTGTTGCCTTAGCTGCAACCTAACTATTTGACCAGCTTTTGTCTGTCTGCGCATATGATGTTGTATGAGTCCGATTTGCGAGTGATCAGAAATACAATTACCAGAAAAGAGGATTTCTTGGAAATGCAGAGCAAAATAAAACAGATGTCTGGTTGAGTCTTTTCAAGAAAAAATCTAACATCCTTCATGCCCTCTTGTAGCGCTTTGAGTGGTACTCTGTTTTCACATGCAATGTGTGTGTTCAACATAATAATATGAGACGCATCGTCAGAAAACGTACCTTCGGACATGTGCACCCAGTGCAGATTCAGATCAGCCTGCGCATTCGCGCAGTCTGATCAGAATCTTCACTGGGGCACATTTTGGATAGCCAAGGATGCGAAGTTTCTTCATTCGGAGAACGAAGACTAACAAGGCTGCGCGGCTGCGCACGCTGATTTGAGTTTTCTTTGGGCTCACATGCAAAAGGTACGTTTTCTCACGTAGTGGCTCATACAACATTGGTAAAGAAAAGGAGAAAAAAAGCTAATATACAAAACTATAGATTCATCAACTGAGCCACTATCCTAGTTGAAAAACTTGTTTCACAGCTCCCTTTTGTAGGTCATCTCCAATCTTGTCCAGTCAGATAAGGCCATTTTAGCGCTCTCAATATACAGCCCATCATCTGAGCCATGTGGCGAGATAGCTCTTCAATTATCCCGTCTAATCAATTCTCAGTGCGCATGCCCGGCCCTTTAGCAAGGCCACATGTCTAGTTCTTTGGCTGAAGTGTCTCTTTGGCCTACCTCTTACGTGAGTGAACAGCATAGTTAATGCCCTCCCGAGGGTGGGGTACCTATTCCCTTGTTCCCCTGAAAAAATCGGCATTTTCCCGTTATTCCCCAAAATCAAAATCTTCTTCCCCTGTTCCGCAAAACCCCTGGGAGGGCCTCATAGGATCTGGCGCGACTGCGCGGATGCTTCACAGTCGGGCTTCAATGGCTCGAACATCTTTTGGGCCATGGGTTCTAGACATAGGTACGAGGGCGTGTCAATAAATAACCAGCCTATCCCATTTCCGATGGACCGAGACGGTCACGATTTTCAGGCTTTGTTTCAATATGTGTTTTATACATGGGTACAAAATTGCGCACGTATCGAGTCATTCTTTAATAAGATACTGAATGTCAGATATGGCTAGTGATGCAAAGGTACGCTTTTCATCTAAAGTTGAGTACCTTGCTGTAATTCGGTACTTGTATTTAAAAGGTGAAACAGGCAAGGAAATACACGGCGAGTTAGCCGATGTTTATGGGTCCTCTGCACCATCTTATGCTCAGATTAAATTCTGGGTAGGGGAATTCAAACGCAGTAGAACGTCTTTAGAAGATGAAGCCAGGTCTGGACGCCCACTGGATGCCACCGAGGAAGAAATGTGTTCGAGATCTGGTATACTCTGATAGGCGAATTCAGGTGGAGGAAATAGCGCACATTTCACATGGTAGCGTTTCAACAATCTTACATGATCGTTTAGGTATGCGCAAGCTAACAGCCCGTTGGGTCCCCAAATCCCTTAGCGATGAGCAAATGGCAACCAGAGCATCAGTATGCAGCGCCTTGTTGAAGCGTTTTAGGTCAAAAGATGATTTTCTTTTGTGTCTGGCGATTGTAGATGAGACTTGGGTTCATTATTATGAGCCAGAGAATAAAGCTCAGTCGTCAGTGGGTAGGGCCTGGGTCCCCGAGGCCAAAGAAGTTCAAGACGCAACCATCTACTGGCAAGGTGATGGCCACAGTATTTTAGGACGCAAAAGGCGTTATTATGTTGGACTTTTTACCCAAGAGAAGTTCAATAACTGGAGTGTACAATGCGAACTTGTTAGACCAGCTGAGAACCGCCATCCGTGAAAAACGCCGAGGTAAACTCTCTAAAGGTGTTTTGCTACAACAGGACAACGCGAGTCCACATTTGCAAAGTTGCAATGGATGCTGTAGAACGAAACGGGTATGAATTAATACCACATCCTGCCTATTCGCCTAACCTAGCTCCTAGCGACTTCTTCCTATTCCCAAGCTGGAAAAAGGATATCCGTGGACTTCATTTCCGGTGTGATGAAGAAGTCGTGACGGCAGTTGAGGAGTGGGTCAATGGAAAGGACCATGACTTTTTCAGTTCTGGGCTGATGACACTTAAACACCGTTGGTCTAAGTGCATCACACTAGAGGGCAATTACATCGAAAAAGAAGAGGTGGATCTCAACCGGAAATACGTAAGTTAGGCTGGTTACTTATTGACTCATCCGCGTAATTCGAATCGCTTAAGGGTTAATTATAGCGCCAGGTCAGAGACCAATGCGGATAATCAAAGGATGTTTTTCAATCATCTATGAAATAATGGCATGTTGAGTGCACTCCTTAGAATCGTCTTGATGAGGCAATTCTAATGAGTACACACGACATACATTTTAATGAAAACAAAAATCCCTAAAATATCCCTAAATATTTGTTTGCTTGGGTCATCGGAAGAATCTCCTAGGCATTCTAAACGAAGTCGAATCAGCCAAGGTAAAGGAGGTGTTTGAGTCATTGACCCAGCAGGCACACAACATCAAATGACGTCGTATCAACGTCGATGCGACGTGATCACGTCGCATCGACGTTGATACGACGTCATTTTAACGTTGTGTGCCTGCTGGGGAAGTTCTAATGTATTGTTATGGAGGGATTCAAGCCTCTATAGATACATCCAAGCACGCAGTTTTAAGTAAACGAGTTATCATTTCAGACAAAAGTATATTGGTGAGGACTCCTCACTGGGCAGAGACAGGATTCGAACTCACGCTGACTGCAACGGAAGCGCCTAGCCATATAAGACAATCCGTCACAGGAAAAATGTCACACGCGAAAAAAGTAGACATCTACATTATTTATTTTTTTATTTATTCATTTATTTATTTATTTGCACATATGCCAGTTAAAGTAGGGAGTTTGTATATAGCGACCTCTGTCACTTAAAGATGGTCTACTGTCAACTTGCCTGATGCATACGAGTATATCTGACCTAGAGGTTTGAATAGGGTAATAGCTTACTCGATGATGATGATGATGATGATGATCATCATCATCATCATCATCATTAATTGCATCCCTCAGGACTGAGTATTCTCGCAATGAGTAGTTTGTGCCCATGCACCATATTTAAAAGCAGATATATACAGTTAAAGTCAGGTTAAAATCATCTGTGGCATTTAGCAGGATGGGGTTGGCCAGCTCGTTATGGAAGGCTTCCAGGGATGACTGGCTCACTGTCACTTAAACCCCAAAAAGGTGTTTCCTGTCAGTAGATTTGGTGTTCTTTTATTTGCAAATAAGCTGTTTTAACATAAAAATGGGAAAACTTATTATTTTGTTGTTATTTGCATACACTATTAAATCATTGCCTCATATAACAGCTATGGAAAAGCAAGATTTTAGCAAATTCAAAATATTTTGTGCACCTTGTGACTTTTTTCCATGACTTTTTTCCCACCCAAATTTCTGACTTTTTCCTTGTGACTTTTTTTCCTACATTCAGCGACTCCTCTACAGAGCCACTACGTCAGCATAGCACAATGCCCTGCCTTTCTAAACCTACCGTTCGTCTAATATTCTGGTAAAAAACATGGTTCATCACTCGTTTTAGAATCGAGAAACCGTCCCAATCGAGTATTTCATTTCTAGATCAGCAGTTTATACGACCCACTGCTTAAGTCAGGCATCATATTTAGTTGCAATTTTGTTTTAAACACTTATCTACCAAAAGCCTGTATTAGAATCGCCATTGATGAGTAACAATGACATAATCTAGTAGAGAAATAAGAAAAAAAATATACTGGGCGTGCAACGGGAAAAGGGGTCTTTGGAACATAAGCTGACAGCGGGGGTCCGATCAGACTGCGCATCCACCCATTCTGATCAGAGAGGCCCTTTGCTTGAAGAATCAATGCCCATCAAGTATTTTACTTAAATATATATGGGGCCGTTATGGATCCGACAGGATTCCTGTCGGGCCGATGACGGTCCCATGTAGATTTAACTATGCCTAGCGTCCCCTAAAAGTAACATTGGCAAACTGTGTAGACCCAGATCAGACGCCGCATAACGCGGCGTCTGATCAGGGTCTATAATGTTTGCATTTAATATAGGAATTTCTGTCAAACATGGCACCAATAAAGAACTAACCAGGCGCCTCTTCCATGAATGGACCGGTATAAAGAGTTATGGTAGACGAGTCTACTCGGTATAAATGGGTTAGGTAGCATGCTAGCCGGGTGGATACTGTAGAAGGTATCGCTGTGTACCGAAGGCCCAAATCGGATATAGCGAACCTCTGGCTAGTCTGAATCGTTACTGTTGGCAAACCCCCGACGACTCATTTTCTCGTGATGTGGATAATATCATTGCCGGGTTTTACCCAGAAGTTCGGCTTATTCGGTGTTATAGTTACCTTCTACCCTGTCTGAAGAAACGTATGTTGTTTTGTTGACAGCGGGGTAACTCAAGTTTGTTATTAGATAAGCATCTCCATGCTGTAATGGGTAAGTTTTCAACACCGTGTTTATTGCTGAAAGTAGAAAAAATATGAAGTTTGAAACAAAGTACTACAAAACAATGTCGCTATGATCATTTGATTTTAAAATACTATTATAATGTCGACAGTAAAATAATTCGCGCACTAAATCTTAGTTATTCTATGGTTCGTGCGCATGTACGATGCGATAATGCACAACACTGTCAATATTTCACAACCTGTTGAAATACTAGAACCTACCTACCATCACGATACTCCCTTAAACCGATACATGTACTAAAATGCATTATAACTCGGCCGCGCAATGCGAAAACGTGTCTTCGGGCATATGCGGGCATCGCAGCCTGACTAGGGCCTTCGCTGTGCGCCATCAGAATCACTGGTCACTATAGAATGTATCAATGGAGAGCAAATGTCCGGATGAAACTTTGCGCATGCGCAGGAAAAACCTGAATCTGTGCATTTTGCGCATGTTCTAAGACACCTTTTCGCTTGGTGCAATTAATATTGCATAACCAGTTATGACCAAAGATCTTCCATAAGTTCTTTACGGAACTTTGCAAACGTACTTCTGACTTAAGCGGATTTGAAAACACGCACGCACGCATCTGAAGCCACGACAACGAGGCGTCTGATCGCTGTTTGCCACCCATTTAGCGGTTTTAGGTAATTAACAGGCATCAACAGGTAATTAAATAAACATTGTTAAAGTTTCGGACAAGTATGATTAAGAATTAAGATACCCGTCCTGTATCTAGGATTAATATGGTAATGCCTGAACAAACAGTATAGCCGCAAATAAGACGCTGCAGAAATGCGGTGTCTGATCATGGTCTACAGCCTTTGGACACATCCGGCAGTTTCTAGACACGGCAACAGATACATGTAGTTAACGCTCTGAATGTTGGGTGAACATTTCAGCAGTATTTTCTTATTTTTCGCAGAAAATAGGCTATGATAGTTCAAACACATTGTTTCCTAAAGGGACCATTTGAACGAAATGTCAAAGCCTATTTTCTGCGAAAATAAGAAAAAATATCTTCAGTTTGTCTCTACCCAGCGAGGAGAGTAAAGGTTAAACAGACTTGTTGAAATTGGCCTCGGTGGCTCAGTCGGATGTGTATCCGACGTGATCAGGAGGTCGCGGGTTCGATCCCCGCCTGGTCCGGCCACATTCTTAAAATATCTTCTACAGCCTCTCTACCACCCGCTGATTCAAGAAGGGCAGTTTTCAGTTACGAAGGTATGCGCAGAGGTACTGGTTAACCGCCAAGAGGACTACGCCCGCCCAGGAAATGTGTGGTTATATAAATTGGCCGGCTCGACATAATAATAGTGTTGTCTGGGCCGTAAATCTCAAAACTAAACCAAGTTATGGTGTTATTATGTAGGGCATATACGGAGTCATTGTTACTTGTACAATAAAAAAGTAGAGAACCTTTCGTAGCATTCTGTAGGAAGAACGTATCATATGGGTTGGTGTGGAGAAATTCTGACAGAACCGAGACAGCTTTCGTAATATATTTCTCTAGACTATACCGAAACCACGTGTCAGGATGATTCTCCATCTCTTCCAGTAACCTGCAGATAAGAAAAGAAAAAGAATAAAATCATGTTCACACATCAAAAGGGCCCGTATGCCATATGCGAACAACAACTCAGCGGGCACATGACTTTATACAACGTCGCATCAACGTCGATGCAACGTCATGACGTTTATACAACGTCGCATCAACGTCGATGCAACGTCATGACGTTTATACAACGTCGCATCAACGTCGATGCAACGTCATGACGTTGCATCGACTTTGATGCAACGTTGTATAAACGTCATGTGCCCGCTGGGAAATGTCCAGATCAGTTTTTAGGAAAAACAACAACAAAAATGAAATAAGAGTTTAATCCCAAAAGTAAAGGGTTCAAATATATGAATGAAGTTATCCGGGATATGTCACAATCCCCCAAAACACAGCCTTTCAGATGGATCGAAAGAAGAAGAGATGAAGAACAAACAATGACAAGACACAGCGACACTGTTGTAATAACCGATATACATGGACAAACAAAGAAGAACTGTAACAGATGAACCGCTTTGGACCTGGCAGCAGAATCAACTATAGTACCTAGGGTAGGGGTGGGTGGGCTTACACTAGTTTAACTCGATCGAAACATCACCCTTAATTCTGATGCAGCAAAATTACAAATATGTGTTCGGTCCGCACATGATCCTCTGCCTGGCCCCGAGGTTATAAAACTTTTTCATGTTCAACTCAGCTGAGCATGAAATTTTCTCTGCTAATAAATCTCAAATTACTTATAATTACTTATAATTGCAAATTCTTTCTTGCTAATTATAGCTGAGCATGAAAATTTCTTTGCTAATAAATATGAAAATGCCAACTATTGTTGGCAGAGAAAATTTTATGCTCAGCTGAGTTGAGCATGAAAAAAGTTTTATAACCTCTGGGCCTGATCAGTGGAACATCACGGTAAAATACAAATGATCATAAAACTGTAATGAAATAAAGTAGAGGGTTCAATAGCAATCTGAAGCCAAAGGCCAAAAACTGGACCACAATGGGTCCGAACACAAACAGCAACAGGCAGGCGCCAAACTTTTGGGGACTAAGGAAGGAGTCGTTATCCCGTTTGAGGCCCGAATCTTCGTCGAGCAATTAAAGAGGGGAGCAAAATCATCAACCATAATTAGGTTAACAACAATGCATGCCGTTTGCCGCATAACATCTATTTTGTAACCTTATAATGATTGACTAGCTTTTGAATTGTTCCGAAAAATCAGTACTTGCAACAGTCCATTTGAACTTATAGACTGTGTCGCCACCATTACGAAAACATGCCTATTCAAATATATAGAATATTTTACCACCAAAAAATGAAACTTTTCAGATAAAAAATTCTGATATTTTTCTTATTTCTGCTCAAAACATAGATTTTGGGTACTCGTTAGAACCGCCTCATCCTCATCGAGACGGTTCTAACGAGTACCCACAATCTATGTTTTGAGCAGAAATAAGAAAAATAATGTCTACCCTTGTAAACCCCAGTTTTACTATATAAAAGTGGGGTTTAAGGGGGTCAAAATTATATAGGCGTGTTTTCGTGATGTAAACTTCAAGTCCGATAGATCTTCTTGCAGAATTGTTTTTAACTCAACGATATATTTGAAAAAAAAAAAAAAAAAAAAAAAAAAATCAGAAGGACGGCGATAAAACCTGGAAAATAGTTTTCACAGTTTATGATACCGATGCTCCTGTTGTAGGAGTTTAGCAGTTTAAAGTTTATTCCGATTATTAACCCATTTATGCGGAGTGGACTCTTCTACGAGAACGTTTTGGATCGGTCTATTTCAAATAGCAAGGTGTCTCATTAGTTTTTATTATTACTCTGTTTTATAGACTCCTGTATCTCAAGCAAACAGTGTAGACCCTGATCAGACGCTGCGTTCTGTGGCCTCTTATCTGGGTCTACACTGTTTTCCAATGTCCCTGTATGAGATGTTAGGAATAAATGGGTTAAAGTCTACAGACTTGACTAGATGCTCTATCGAAACGAATCAGCTGAGATATATATACACAATAGGACGCATGCCTGTAGACCTAATAGGGGATAGCGCATGCGCATTTGAAGAACCACAAACCAGAAAACCCATTTTTCGTGTGCCGGCTCAAATGTGCAATTTTCAGCCTGATTTATTACATTTCCCGTATGTCCGGAGACATTTCCGCAGAAAGTGACAGATACAAATTTCCTTACCTCACTTGTGTCTCGTGCACCTCGCGCGGAACGGACCCATAAGAGCCATGATTTAACGAAACTCCATCTCGTAACATAAACAGCTTGCGGACCTCCGCCCCAAACTCTGGTATGGTCGTCTCTGACGTCATTCGCCCTGTAACCAAACATTATAATTTACACAGCGAAAGAAAAATACCTATATACCACTGCGAACAGCGAAGATCCAGATCAGACTGCATCCAGCTGTATTCATGCAGCTTGATCATGATCTTCTCTGTTTGTAATTATATTCTCCAGTATTCATTGACTCTATAAGCCAGCAACAAAGCCCCTGATTGTAGAAAACCCTCAGACAGCGGCAATTACTATGAACATTGACCTGGGTACCGTATCTCACTGAGCTCTTGATTGGCTGGTTGATTTAAATGCAAGGAAACCATGTCTCGTTTAATACAGTCGACTCTCGTTATCTCGAACTCCAAGGGACTCTATGAAATACTTCGAGATAGCCGTACTTCGACATATCAGATTTGCGGAACTGAGGAAAACAATTAATCGAACAACCACCTTTAACAGAATGAATATATAATTTGACCCCTAGGTTAGAGATATGTTGAAAATATTGTGGAAAAGAGGAGAAATTGCTCCTAAGGAGCAATTTCTCCTCTTTTCCACAATATTTTGTTGTCTGTTGGTAGATCTCTGTATTAAAACAGGGACCAGATTTTCACTTCGAGATAAGCGGTTATTCGAGATAAGCGAGTTCGAGATAACGAGAGTCGACTGTATATTTAAAACAAAATCCTGTTTTACATCCGCAACTTTTAATGAACGATACAGTTATTTCTGAATCTACTAGTCATAAACATCTCGGGATTACATTTTCGAACACTTGCTCATGGACAGAACATATTGCCAAAGTTACTGAATCAGCATGGTTAAGATTAAACCTCCTCCATGCTCTAAAATTTAAAAAAATAGGGTTGCACTAGAAAAAAATATATATACAGGCTTTATATGCCCCCTGCTCGAATATAGTGATAGTGTTTGGGACAACTGCTCCATCGGATGCAAAAACCAGTTAAAATTAATACACAACGAAGCAGACCGTAAAGTAAGCGGGGCGACTAAGCTTTGTAGTATTGAAAAAACTTCTTGCAGAGCTCGGATGGGAAACACTCCAAGAATGACGCACAAAACACAAGTTAGTTATATTTTATAAGATTGTTAATGGGCTCACCCCTGATAACCTGTCTGATCTTGTGCCCTCACATGTTGGCGATAGTAATCCCTATAACCTAATAAACGCAAACGATATACAATCTATTCGCGCTCGTACTAATCTCTTCTTTAACTCATTTTTCCCTTCTACTATAAGAGCTTGGAATAGCTTGCCCCAAGATATAAAAGATGCAAACACTGTCACAGCATTTAAATATTGCCTCAATAGACACAGAAGACTTCCTCCTAAGTACTATAATGCTGGATCTAGAATTGGCCAAATCCTACATGCAAGATTGCGCATGGGGTGTAGCTCACTCAATTCACATTTATACTCTAAAAATATTGTTCCAAGCCCATCTTGTGCGTATGGTGAATTTGAAATCTGTTATCATTTTTTTCTCCACTGTCCTAGATATTCCAACGTCAGGAATACTTACCTTTCTGGCTATTTGCACACGCATTCTGTTCAAGAATTGCTTCACGGTAAAGTAACAGCCACCGATGAAGATAATGAAACCATGTTTTGTCACGTTCAAGAATTCATAGTCAAGTCGAAGGGTTTCTTTTGATATAAAGGTACTAACGTAACATTGATGCAAATTATATTGAAAGAATCAAGTTATGGATCGTGGAACATCTCTCTCTCTCTCTCTCTCTCTGCATGTTTGATGTATATGCGCGTGCACGAATAAGTGCATGCATGCATTTGTGTTCGTGCCTGAATGCGTGCGTGTATGTATGTATGTATGTATGTATGTACCTACGCATGTAGGGGGGTTGGGTGGTGTGTGTGTGCGTGGAGAGGGAGGGGGGGGGCAAATTTAATTTTCCGTCCATTCCCTCTAAGTTATCCTAATAATGTCTTACGTGCACCACATTTTCTGACAAAATGTCATATGCAAACAGTGCAGACCCAGATCAGATTGCTCCTTCAGGAGCAGTCTGATCAGGGTCTACACTGTTTGCTATTCCACTAAGTCTTTTAAAGAACAAATGAACAAAACGCAAAATGTACGCCAAACTTGTATGGAATAAAGGGCTCAAATATTTGGACATATACCCTTAAAAGCTGTACTTCAGAACAGCTATGCGACAAGATATCTTTTGGGAAAGTGGTAGTGTAGTCGAAAAGTCTTTTGTCATTTTGCGTTTCGTTCCATACAGTATTTACCCAAAGTGTTTTGACCGACTGACCTAGGCAATCAGTGTAAATAAAGATCGGACGCTGCAGTACGCGGCGTCCGACCAGGATCTACACTGTTTCCTACTCAACCACCTCGTCGACTTAGAGGAGATGCGAATGGGCCAGTTTTCAAGACGATAGTCGTACGGTCGATTCGTTTCGTCGACCGGGACGAATTTCGTTTAGACACAACCAGGCCATAAGAGGAACGCGTAAGCAAGGTTTGGAAAACAACAACAACAACAACAACAAAACATCTCCAATAATTCGGAAGGAGATGCGATAAAAACAAACATATATTTAGGAATTGTTTGATGTAATTCATATGCGTAGCGCTCACTGAGCATATATATTACGTATGTGCGTAGCTTGCGTAACATGCGTAAGAAAAATAATACTATTTGCATTAAAGATACATCAACTAATTAAATATTTTGCTACTCCCTCTGGGAGCAAATTCTTACCTTTAAGAGGAGCCCCTATTTTGGAAGCGTAACTAGGAAGATTTTTTTCAAACATTTTTCTCAGTGTGCGTAAAATAAATTCGCTCTGGCTACCCCACTGTGGGTCTACACTATTTGATCAGGCATGTTTGTCCGAATATTTCAAGTAAATACATGAAAATTGGTAGCATTTAACCCTTAAAATGCCAAGAGAACCTGCATCTGAAAATGTCATCTGTTTATGTCATCGGCTGAATATTCTTGCAAACTTTTCAAACCTATTTTTGCTCACAGGCAAACAGTGTGGACCCTGATCAGACTGCTCCTCTAGGAGTAGTCTGATCTGGGTCCACACGGTTTTGCAAAAACGACTTTTAAAATCACAAGCAGATGACAAAGCAGACGACAATTGTTGTGATTGGCAGTTTAAGGATTAAGAAATACTTTCTTACCTGGATTTTCCTGTAAACGTACAGCGTGCAACATGTTGTGGATATAGATCGCGTCTACATGATCGCTTCAGTTCGATTTTCAATATAAAATCCAATGATTTTCAGCAAATATCAATGATCGTTTTAACGCTCTGCAAGCTGGGTATCAATTTCAACAGACGATGTATTGAAATATTTTTCATTTTGTTCTAGAAAATAGGATTTGACATTTCATCCAAGTTGTCTCTTAAGGAGACAATTTGCATGAAATGCAAAAGCCTACTTAAAATAGACAATTTGCATGAAGTGCCGAAACCTATTTTCTGGGAAAAAGATACAAAATGTCATCTATTTGCCGTCTGCTGAAACGAAAGTGATAAAGATTAAGGAGGTTTGATAAGGCTATACGCGGTTTCTCATAAAATGCATTGCTCAGAAATATTGTGTTTGATCTACGTAAAAATACAAAAATTGTGTTTTCATTCTACACGGATCGAACATGACGTTTCTAGCTATATGTATTATAAATGTATGTTACCGTGCTTATCAATAATTGATGAACGGACTATATGTGCAGCTACAGACCTTATGGCATACACACGCCTTTATACTATGTTGGGCTATTATTATTAGAATGCAGTTAATAAATATGACTAATAAACGAAGAATTTACTTCACATGTAGGATGCGTTTTGTGTATGGTTCTTCTGACACACAGTAAATCACGGGTCATCAAGTGAACAATAGTTTGACGTTGGCTTCATGAATAAAGAATATGGCAATTATGTATTATTGATCAGTGCACCCGACCAATTACTGTCCTTTCGACATCACTCGGAAAAAACGGTATTCACTTGGCGTTTTCTTATATGAAAATATTTTGTTCTAATTGACCATGTCTTATACCATTTGTCTTCTCTGTTTCTGCGTTTTTGTTCTCAAAATTTACCCTATACACTGTAATTAAATTTACGGCCAAAAATTGGTCTGACCAATTGCTATAGTAAAGTGATATTTTGGAATTTTCTTCTTAGAAAAGTCTATGCTTTCTTTGCTGAATTTGAATTATTGATGTTTCACGACAATATTGTGAAATGTTCAGAAAACAAAACAAAACAAAACAAAAAAAAACGGGGGTTGGGGAGGGGGAGCGGGGGGGGGGGGGGGGGGGGGGGGGTCAGAACTGTCAGCCTCACTGCTTAAACCTTTGATCACATATTTGTAAATGATTTATAATTCTTACTTTTGCTTCTGTCATTTCAGAATTAGTAAATTTACAAATTGCGCTTAAGTGGCTATGCCCTGTGTAAGTCAATGAATTCTGTAACAAGATTTACTGTAAAAAGTGTGTTTAGTATGCACCCATTTTCGTGAAATCGACAATGCCAACTAACATATAGTCAAATGAGGGGCCAGAAACAGTCAATGTGCACCAGCAATATGATATGTTAGAGGACCTGAAGAGTCAATTAGTCAACTGTACTTACTGAATACAGTGAAATCGTCCAAATGTTGTATAATAATATTAAAGGTGTGTATCCCTCATTCATTTACACATGTCAAGCAAAATCTTAAGTTATCGGTGTAAATATGACGTTGCCCCATTAACTTGACTTCTGGTTTCAATTTTCAACTTGACAGTATACAGCTGGAAACCAACGACTACCTTTGATCGGATCGGGTCAGATTTTTTGTACATTATCACTTTATCGATAGCATATGTCCAGTAGATACTAATATCTCGGACCTAATCATACGTTTATATTGGGTACAAGCAAATATTTATTTATTAACTTAAAACGCCAGTCACTGCCGAGATCACTGCTGCAGCAGACGACATGTTGAAATAAATATTTTGTTATTTTTCTAAAAAAATAGTCTTAACATTTTATGTGAATCGTCTGCCAAGCAGACGATTCACATGAAATGTCAATACATTTTCTCTTGAAAGAAAAATAGAATGTCGTCTACTACAAACTTTGCTTGGCGCTTTAAGGGTAAAGTCATATGTCTTGTGTAAAAAGTAGACGTGTCTTGTGTAGATGGGTGTTATTTAACCACTCCTTGGGCAAACTCGGCAGACGACATATTGGTGATATATTTTGTACTTTTCCAAGACAATAGGAAAAAATAGGAAATTGACGACATTTGGCATCATATGTTGACCCCTAATTTTTTGAAGAAAATAAAACAAAATATTTCAAAATGCCGTCTGCTGATATTTTTACCAACCGAGCAAAGTGTTTTGACCCGCGTCATAAAAGCATGGTTTAATGCTAAAGCGCAAAGCAAATTTGCAACAGACGATTTCAGAGGATAGACGACTTAACATTTCATGTAAATCGCCTAGCTGCCAAGTAGTAAACAATTCACATGAAATATAGTCATATATAGAAAATAAGACAACATTTCATGTGAATCGTCTGCTAGAATTCTAGCAGCAGATGAGTCATATGAAATCTGAAGTCTTATTTGCCCTGAAAAATACAATAAATAAATATATAAATGAATGAATAATAATTAGAAAAAAAAAAAAAGAAAAGCAATATCAGAATGTCGTCTTCTGCAGTTGTGGTTGGCGCTTTCAGGGTTGACGCATTACGAATACCAATCCCAGATTGACTTGCGCAGTCTGTTTTCAACAGTGGACACTGCAGTATCCAACAGCAACAACAACAGCAGCAGCAGCAGCAGAAGCAGCAGCAGCAACAGCAAAAACAACAACAACAACAACAGCAGCAGCAGCAGCAACAACAACTGCAATAACAACAAACAAACAAGCAAACAAACAAACAAACAAAACAACAAAACAAAAAAAAAAAAAAGCCAAAAAAAAAACACAAAAAACCCCAAAAAAACCAAGTGCCTTCATCAGACGGGATGCAATACAATTTTCATCATGAACTCTAATTCCGTCACACGATTCGCAATTCGCACGAAGTAACAAACTTTATACAAAAAATAGCTTTTTCAAAAAGCTAGCGGGTCGTTTAGCTTCAAGTATTGCATGTACGCTTATGATGCTGATATCGTACATGATGCCATATGTATCAAGATTCGTTGAACTAACCTAAATGACTCTACATTACGAAAACATGCCTATTCAAATATATTGAAAATTTTACCACCATAAAGATTGAAAAATTTCATATAAAAAATCCTGATATTTTTCATATTTCTGCTCAAAATAAAGATTGTGGGTACTCGTTAGAACCGCCTCATCGAGGCGGTTCTAACAAGTACCCACAATCTATGTTTTGAGCAGAAATAAGAAAAATAATGTATACCCCTGTAAACCCCAGTTTTACTCTATAAAAGTGGGGTTTAAGGGGGTCAAAATTATAAAGGCGTGTTTTCGTGATGAGTTACTTTGCTAGTTTTGGTTCACTCCGAATTGCCAAATTTACTTCTAAAGTGTACACAGATAATAGGTGTCACAGTCACTATTATCTTGTGATTTTTTTAACATTTTGACTATAGCAGATGCCTGGGCTAGTATTAGCAGATTCAACAATGGAGTGCTTTCATTTCAATGCCAGTAAAGATACTCTTTGGACAGGTTCATTTCAGAGTTAAAGGGTGTCTAAATTGCTTTTTTTTGTATTATCATTCATTATAGAGATTTCTGTACCTAATACAATGTAGACCGCAAAAGGCGGCGTCTGATCTAGTCAATACTGTTTGCCACTGCCCTTTTATGTAACACTAGGCATAAATGCGTCAATAATTTACCTGCAAAAGGCCATGTTGATAAGAAACAAGGCACAATATTTAGACGTAAACGACGCAAATTTTGTTCATGTTTTCTTCGAGATATGGGACAAGGGTATACTAAAGTTTAATAAATTTTCACTGTATCAGTAAAAAAGAAAAACAATGTGATTCTTTAATGTGTGCGTTTATTAAGCTTTATGAAATTTCTTGATTGAAATGAGAATAAAATAGACATTAATCTGTTTATAATACATTTTGTTTTTATAATTTTTTTTTTATTTGCCGGGATCGTCACACACCAATGATCCCGACAAATACGTTTATATTAGGTACAAGCAAATATTTATTTATTAACCCATAGAACGCCAATCACTGCTGCAGCAGACGGCATGTTGAAATAAATATTTTGTTATTTTTCTAAAAAAATAG
Source organism: Anodontia alba (assembly GCA_964016985.1). NCBI lineage: Eukaryota > Metazoa > Mollusca > Bivalvia > Lucinida > Lucinidae > Anodontia > Anodontia alba. The sequence goes on from OZ024821.1 coordinate 11,084,099, forward strand.
TCTTGATATTTTATTTTATTTTTATTTTAACCCATTGTAAGCTAATCGAATACTCTACCATATATAAAAATCCAAAGCTATATAAAGAGACGGCGCGATTCCCGCGCTGGTCAATCATTCTATTCTACTGGAATTAAACCAAACCCGGAAGCGGAAGTAACTACCAAGACTGTTGACATAGTAATTGTGCATCTGATAACGAATAGAATAGAACAGACTGATTTCCAGCGGGCACACAACGTTAAAACAACGTCGATTCAATGTTTTTTAACTTCTTAACGTTGAGCAAACTTTGAATCGACGTTGTTTCAAGGTTATGTGCCTGTGGGAAGATTCGTTATAAGAGGGATTTTTAGAATTTTGCTTTTTCTGAAACCAACTTTTGAATTTGTTCGTTAGTCCTGGGGACATTTTTGAGATATAGACCTCGCTTTTTTGTGCTTGATTAAAAATCACGTCCTCACTATCCGTATTATACATAAGTAGCGACTCTTTGGTCTAATGATTTCCTACCAGCTATAATTGTTGTAGAGAAATGACAAGATGTCAATGCATTGGTTAAACTGGGCTTATCTGCAGCTAATGCTAAGACGCTTACATTTTACATAGATGTGTTAAGATAATGACAATTAATAGATACTGTAGAATACGCAGGATAACTTAGCCTTTCGCTGTTCACATCTGTCATAAGAGATGTATGTATGTGTGTGTGTGTGTGTGTGTGTGTGTGTGTGTGTGCGTGCGTGCGTGCTTGTGTGCGTGCGTGTTAAATGATTTGAAAATAAAATAAAAATCTACACACATTTATATTCTATGGTCAATACATTTAATATTCGCATAATATAATATACCAACTCTTGGTTTCAGAGAGGCCGCGAGATCCACTTGTAGCCATGAGTAACCTTGGTAGACGGTTCACATGAAATGTCGAGACTTATTTGCTATGAAAATAACTGAATAATAACATTCCAGGCGATTCTACTGTCAACCAACTAATTGACATCTATAATACTTTTTGTAAAGCTCTTGATGAAGGCAAAGAAGTGCGTGCTGTGTTTTGTGATATCAGCAAAGCCTTTGATAGAGTGTGGCATAAAGGACTTCTTTATAAGTTGAACAGAGTAGGCATAAGAGGTTCTCTCCTTTCGTGGTTCACCGATTATCTAATCAATCGCTTTCAAAGAGTCGTTCTCCCTGGAGCCAGCTCTAGCTGGATACCAATCAGAGCGGGTGTCCCACAAGGCTCTATACTCGGCCCCCTTCTGTTTTTGGTATATATAAACGACATTGTCGAAGAGATCCATTGCAAAATACGTCTTTTCGCGGATGACACAAGTCTGTATATCATCGTTAACGACCCAGTTGAAGCCGCCCAACTACTAAATTCCGATCTAGAAAAGATCAACCAGTGGGCCAAAAAGTGGTTAGTCAGCTTCAACCCAGCTAAGTCTGAATCTCTCCTACTCTCCCGCAAACGTAACAAACCTTACCATCCACCGGTTGTTATGAACAATCAACCTATAACCGAAGTCGATACCCACAAACATCTAGGTCTTACCTTTTCTAGTGACTGTACATGGCATGAACACTTGGCCCAGGTCAAATCGAAAGCGTGGAATAGAATTAACATTATGCGCAAGTTAAAATTTCTACTTGATAGGAAATCTCTTCAAACAATTTACTTTTCTTTCATTAGACCCTTACTTGAATATGCTGACGTCGTGTGGGATAATTGCACTCAATACGAAGCAAACGAATTGGAGAAAATTCAGATCGAGGCGGCGCGTATAGTAACCGGTGCAACCAAACTAGTATCTTTAAATCTTTTATATTCCGAAACTGGATGGGACACCTTGGCTTGCAGAAGAAACAAACACAAAATTACTATGTTCTATAAAATGTTTTATGACCTTTCTCCAGCTTACCTGTCCTCACTCTTACCACCCACAACTGGAGCAAATGTCTCATATAATCTCCGCAACCCTAACAATCTTCAAACAATACACAGCCATTCTCAGCTCTACTTTAACTCATTTCCTCCAAGTGCAGTTAGAACTTGGAACACTTTGCCTGAGGACACAAGAAAAAGCAGTAGCATAGCTTCATTGAAACGTCATCTTAACACTAACGTCACTCTTCTACCACGACATTTCTACGAAGGGAAACGACTTGGACAAATTCTTCATTGCCGACTGAGGACTAACTGTAGCGCTTTAAACCAACACCTGTTCTCAAAAAGCATTGTTCAATGCTCATTATGTGCCTGTGGTCTTGTGGAAGATACTGGGCATTTTCTTCTTTACTGTCCCCTCTATCTTAATCACAGAGAAGATATGTTAAGATCTATTAATCATCTCTGTCAACCCAGTGTTAATATTCTTCTCTATGGAGACCCCAACCTGAATGATAATGATAACAAGCAAATCTTTCTTTCTGTGCAAAAATACATTTTGAATACTAAAAGATTTCAAACCAATCGCTAGCATACCTCCGCCCTAATATATGTACCCTATTGAAGAGTCTTCTGAGACCTTTTATTGAACTGTATACGTGAGCTAATACCTTTGATTAGTATGTCTAACATCGCTTAATGTAGCAGTAAGAGTTCAATGTTATATTACACACACCCCAACCCCCCGTGGAGCCCCACCTTCTTTTTTGAATCTTTCAGCGTTCCATTTTACTTATTTCTATAAAATTATAATTGAACATGTATATTTATTGTTTATAATAAGTAAAAGTAAACATTTTGACTTTTGAAATTCACTTGCAAAGTAAAATATTATATACAACAGTTTTTGGAAACGACAATTGTTTTGATTTATAAGTGTTGTATTATTGCAAAACTTCTATGGATACAGATTTACATAAGTCTTAGACTTTCTTCTGAATCCCTTTTGTATGAGTTCATTCATGTTTGTACTGTAACAGTATATGTATTATACGAATAAAATATGTTTAAACTAACATTAAAGTGTTGTCTGGTGCAGTCGTGACTGTCTCTTTTAGAGTCAAAGTAAAAATGCAAAAGCAAAGGGAAATAACTCAGATTATCATATGTAAATTCATACTACAAAATTACTAGTCTTCAAAACACTTCTAAAGGATTTAAAATTGAATTCACTTTGCAAATTAAGATATAAGATATCTTGTTATTTTTTCTTAAACTTTAGATATCATTCCTGCATCTGACTTTAAACTTTATACAAATAAACAAGCCGTCACGTCAGAAAACGTATATTCGGGCATGCGCATCCAGCGAAGAATTAGATCATTCGCGCAGTCTGATCAGAATCTTCACTGGACAAATTTTGGATAGCTGAGGATGCAAAGTATCTTCATGTGGACAATGAACAACAAAGACTCTGATCGGACTGCACGGATGCGCAAGCTGATTTAGTCTTCGTTAGGCCCATATGTCAGACAGAATTTTTTCTCACGTTGTTGACAATGTGCACGAAATGTCAAAAAGAAAGAAAAAATATATTTCAAAATGTCATCTGCTGAAAATTTTACCCAGAGTGCTTAACATTCACAATAATATTACTTTAAAATACACAGTGATAACAATACTTGGGATCGGGAAGAAGGGTTGAAAACATGGGATTTTATGGTCTTTGGCAATGTAGTAGCCATTCTGAGCAATATTTAGGATGGTCATCTCTTAGGGATGGATGGATGGATATTTTGTTTATAGACGCTCAACCCTAAAAGGGCATATAGCGTCTAATAAGTTATGTTATATGATGATTTTATTTGATGAGAAATTTAAAAATATCTAGGATTGATCTGTTTATTTTAATGAGTTACAGTATCAATGATTTTAAGTTATTAAAAATACCGATCATATTTTATTAAAAAGTCCGATCTCTTTAAGAAAGTCGAGTATTTTCTGAGTTGGCATATCAAAAAGTTCCTTTATAGTTTTTATATTAAAATACTTTGTGCGAATGTAATTAAATTCAGCACAAGTGATAAGAAAATGTTTGACCGTAAAAGGTTCGTTACAAGGAATGCAGAATGGAGCTTGTTCATTTTTTAATATGTAAGAATGAGTAATTCTTGTGTGTCCAATTCTACATCTCGTGATTTTTGTTTGTTCTTTTCTGCTGTAATTAGAGAATGTGCATTTGCTGTTAAAATTTGGTTTTATTTCATTTAGTTTATTTTGAGTTTGTGTTTCCCAAACAGACTGACATTTATTGTTAATGTATAGACGGATGTTCGATTTAAAGTCGGAGTGAGGAATTTTAAAATTGGTTATCACTAAGGATAGTGCAGATTTAGCTTCTGAATCGGCTAATTCATTTCCACGAATATTAACGTGGCTGGGAAGCCAACAAAATACAATTTCTTTTGAAACTGAAAGGTAATAATATTTTATAAGAATTTGCTGAATTAATGGGTTCCTATGGTGTAAATCTTTAAGAGATTTTAATACAGAAAGAGAATCTGAATAAATGATGAACTGTTTTTCAGACTGATCTCTGATATGGTAAAGTGAAATATCAATTGCCTTGGCTTCGGCGGTAAAACTGGAGCTATTATCAGGTAATCTGATACTGTCAGTAAAATTTGGACTAATAACAGAACAAGCAACTTTCTCATCTTGTTTCGAACCACCTGTATAAATTGACAGGTAATGTTTATAATTTGATTTGATTTCTAAAAATTCATTTTTAAAAATATGCGACTCAACTTCTGTTTTTTTTATTTTTATGAAGGTCTAATATAATCTTTGGAGGTTTTAACGTCCATGGCTCTTTTGATGGAAAAGAAAAATGCTGAACATTTTTAATATTAATATTGGCCTCTTCAAGTAACGGTTGTATTCTCAGGCCAAGGGGTTTAATACCCGTTGGTTTATTATTGTAAAATCTTTCGTATTTAGGATTAAAAACACAATCATAGGCTGAATTTCGTGGATTGGCAGCTAATTTAGCAACATATTGAAGAGATAATTTTTCCCTTCTTATATATAAAATGATGGTTCATTTGATTCAGCGTATAAACTTTCGATGGGAGAAGTACGAAAAGCCCCTAGAGCCAGACGTAAACCTTGGTGATGAATAGTATCCAAAGATTTCAAATAAGATTTTCTTGCGGATCCATAAACTATGGATCCATATTCCAATTTAGATCGAATTAAAGATCTATAAAGATTTAAAAGAACAGTACGATCTCCTCCCCAGTCGGAACTGGAGAGAACTTTAAGAATATCAAGTGCTTTTAAACATTTAGCTTTTAAAGCTTTGATGTGTGGTATAAAAGATAATTTGTTATCGAACAAAAGACCCAGGAATTTTGCTTCACTGACGACTGGAATGGGACTACCGTATATGGTGAGATGAGGATCTAAATGTAGCTGACGTATCTGACAAAAATGAACGCATTGAGTTTTTGTTTTTGAAAATTTGAAACCATTTTCTGTTGCCCAATCTTCTATATTATTTAAACATCGTTGTAGTTTGAATTCAATGGTTTCCATATTTTTCGACCTAATAAATATTCCAAAATCGTCAACAAAAAGTGAACAGTCAAGGTCTTTCACACATTTAACAATATCGTTAATTTTAATACCAAACAAGGTAGGTGATAAAATGCTTCCCTGTGGTACACCTTGTTCTTGTTTAAATATGTCCGATAACGTATTACCTATTCGAACATTACATGTTCGATCTGATAAAAAATTTTGAATAAAAAGTGGTAATCGGCCTTTAAGGCCTAATTTATGTAAATCTTTCATGATGCCATGTTTCCAAGTAGTATCGTAAGCCTTTTCAAGGTAAAAAAATACAGCTACGACATGTTCTTTTTTAACAAAGGCATCACGAATAAAAGATTCCAAACGAATCAAATGATCGTTTGTACAATTATTTTTTCTGAATCCAGCTTGATATTTTGTTATAAGCTGGTTTGATTCCAAGAACCAAACCAGTCTATCATTAATCATTCTCTCCATTGTTTTACATAGACAACTTATCAAAGCAATAGGTCTATAGTTAGTAGCTTCAGTATGATCTTTATTTGGTTTTGGTATAGGTATAATCGTTGCTTTACTCCAGTCTTTTGGAAATTTTCCAGTGATCCAAATATCATTTAAAATATTTAATAATGTTTCTAAAGCATTATCGGGTAAATGTTTAAGAATTTGATAATGAATGTCATCAGGCCCAGCCGCTGTATCATGAGATTTATGAAGAGCATCTAATAATTCTGAAGCTGTGAATGGTATATTATATTTTTCATGATTTAGTGACATAAAATTTAGATGCTCTTTCTCTCGTTCCTGTTTTATGTTTTGAAAGGTTTCGGAATAATTTGCACTAGAAGAGTTTTTCTGAAAATTCTCACCTAGTGCATTGGAAATATCTTTAGTCGTTGAGCATATATTTCCATTTGATTTAATATGGACATGCTTGTTATTTTTATTTTTGCCAGTAATTTTTCGAATCATGTCCCATATTTTCTTTGCTGGAGTTCTAGAATTAAATTTGGAGACGTATTGCTGCCAATATGTTCTTTTAGCCGTTTTTATTGTCTTGCGAGCTTTAGCTCGCATTTGTTTGGCATGGATTAGATTTTCTTTTGTTGGCTGCCTATTGAACTTTCGTAAGGCAGATTTTCTTTTATTTATTGAATTTTTAACATCGTTATTAAACCAAGGTCTATTTCTTTTTGAACGTGTCGAGGACTTCGGAATACATTTTTCGGCTACATGAATTAATGTATCAGTAAAAGCTTGTATATCATCTGCTGTTTTAAACATTTCAGGATTTAATTTTTCATTACATAGCTGCATAAAATTCTCCCAGTTTGCTTTATTCAAATTCCATCGCGAATGATGGTCTTCATTTGTCGATTCAATTTCTTCAATTTTAATTGGAAAATGATCGCTCCCATGAAGGTCATCTAGAAATGACCAATCAAAATCTAAGTAAATATTTGGAGAGCATATAGACAAATCTAAAGCAAAATAATTTCTTGTAGGAGAATGAAGATAAGTTGGTTGTTTATCGTTAAATAAAGATAGATCATTTTCTGCAATAAAATTTTCTATTATTTCTCCTTTGTCATTTGTATCCAGACAACCCCATAGTTTGCTGTGACTATTAAAGTCACCTAATAATAAATAAGGACGAGGTAACTGGTTTATAAGATTTTCTAAATCGTGTTTAGAAAATTTACAGTGTGGAGGAAGATATAGAGAACAAATTGTTATGGATTTAGACAGAGTGACATTTACAGCAACAGCTTGTAAATTACTATTTATATCTATCTGTCTATGAGGAACATTTGATTTTACAAGGATAGATGAACCTCCTGAGGCTTTCTGATTTTCAGTTGCGATATGATTATATAAACTATAATTTTTAAAATTAATATTATCTGTATTTTTTAAAAAGGTTTCCTGGAGACAAAAGACAGTTGGAGAAAGTAGTGTTGTTAAAATTAAAATTTCGTTATAATTTACTTTGAGTCCTCGACAGTTCCACTGAATAATTGATTTTTTATCCATGATAAATGGAGAGATGATCTTAAAATAAGGAACTTAATCCTTTTGTTTTCTCTGAGACTGCGAGAACATGGAGGAGTCAATCTCTAACTCCATGTTCTCAAGGGAATCGTACCGATTGACCAACTTGATCGGATCGGCCGACGCCCCTTTACTGTATGGATTTGGTTCTTTATCTTTATCTTTTTCTTTTCCATTTTTTCCTTTTGTATCAGCTGTCCTGGACCTGGATCTCTGTTGTGATCCACTTGCTTTAGTCGGCTGTGTTTGTGAACTGTTTTGAGATTTTGTTGGTGGTCTAGACTGATGAGTAGATGCGGGTTTAGGTTTAGGTTTTTGAGTAGGAGTAATGACTTTTGAATTTGCTTTAATGACAGAATCTTTTTCGTTAAACTGGATGGAAGTTTCTTTGGTTTCAGGTTTAGTGTTTAGTGATTGAACAACTTTAGCAAAGGTAATTTCAGGTTGATTTTCTTGAATTTTTTTAGCTTCCAAATAAGTAATTTTTTGTGTAACTTTAATTTTCATTATTTCTTTCTCTTTTTTTCCAAATTTCACACTGATTTGATTTTGATTGATGGTTTTTATGACAGTTCACACACTTGGCTTCATTTTTACAAGCATTTGTATGGTGATCAAAGTCACCCATACCACATTTTTCACATACTGATCCAGGTAATTCAGGACAGCCATTTTCATGATGTCCAAACCTCCGACAGTTGAAACACCGCAGAGGATTTGGGATGTAGACTTCAACCGGTATAATTCGGTAAATTTTTTTTAGTGATTTCGGCAAAGTTGTGGTGTTGAAAGTTAGTAAAAGTGTATTTGTTTCTATAAGGTTTCCATCTTTTTTAATTTTAAAACGTTTGCAAGCTGTTACTCCTTGTGTGTTAAGATATTCTGTGATATTTTCTTCAGTTTCATGTTTTAGCATTCTGTCACGGATAATACCTTTGCAACTGTTGAGAGTTTTATGTTCCGTGACAGTGACATTAATATTAAAAAATTTTGTAATTTTCAAGAGATTATCAGTTTGAGATTTTCTGTTTGTTTCGACCAAAAGAGTTCCATTTTTTAATTTTTTAACATTTTTTGGAGTGCCTATTAAAGATTCAATTTGTTTTTCTATGATGAATGGAGACAGTACAGTGAAGTAATTGGTTTGTCTTCCTTACTCGAAATCACTAAAAATTTAGCGAAGTTCTCATTAGCTTTGAACGTAAAAGTAGTCGGTTGCGTGTCGTCCTCCGAAGAGTCGAACGCCAGAAATCGTTTTCGAGAGGCCATGGTGATGAAATTTTTGATTCGATAGCTATGCGCCCCACCCTCCATGGAGCCCTACAAGGGGACGTTTAACAGAAATGGATCTCCTATTTCTAACGTCAAGGCTACATTGCTATTATACTCGGTGTCAAGATCAGAGTCTTCAGCTCGGCCTCATGCTTAGATGATTTCCCACCTATTCATCTAAATTTCCGTAGAAAAAATTATGAACAGTTGAGTTCATCCCCCTATCCACAGCCTCCACTCACAGAGGTTTCCGTCAAAGCCCCAATACAAGCCCACCAATTGACCCTTCAGCCGCCGCCCATTGAAACTCACTTAAAGTTAGAGGAACATGAGAAAAATAAGCCCGGTTGGTACCATAAAGATACGTATGAAAGAGAGAAAGAAGCTAAGAACACGTTGTGCGCTTCTAGAGCTTGGCACGACTGAGCCGATTGATCCAGGCCGGATCTAACCCAGACCGCTCTTCTATCTGAAATTAGGGCCAAAATGATGTGTTGAAAAGCTGGAGATCCCTGGGCTTTCCTCAATCATCAGGTTCCCCTCTCCCAGCATACGAGACGCCACCCACGGCAAACAGGTGGTTCCTGTTTTAATAGGGGATTACACCCTATCCACTACAGAAGGAAAGTGATCTGTAGATTTTATTCCCTACAGACAAGGGAGGCCGAAAACGTCTGGGAAATTGAAAGGTTATTTTTAACATAAATTAGGAGATCCATATTTAAAATAAACAGTTTATTAAAGAAAGAGGGATTCATTTTGGATTCATTTTTTAAGAGAGTCAAACAAACAAGCTGTGTTAGATGATATGTAGCTTTCAAATGATATGTAGCTTTCATACCTTGAAAAACGTTTAGTTTTTTATCTAACAATATTAAATGCATCTTACTTTTTAATGTAGAGAATGCTAGAGTTCGGAAAAATGACACAAACACAGGACAAACACATGTTAAATACAGATGAGGTTATAATCTTCGTCCCATATGCGACCCACGGGCACAGGATGATACAAAAACAAATGAAGCATGTTAGTAACATGAGATAGGAAAGGTTTAAAAGGATAGATCTCGCGAAATTTGTTTTTTGAAATGCATCTTTCCAATTTAAGATGCATTTCAATAAATTTAATTTTATAGTCTGGAATTATACCGGTTGAACGGACCGTTGCTCTGTATGTTAGGGGTTTTACCGAACTGCCACAGAAGCGGAAGGCAGCCACCTATTTCGAGGGCCCGGGTGGTCACGGGCAGCCTCTTTTAGACGGCTTGTACGTCACGCAGAGGGTACGTCTGGCCTATTCTAAGCCCGGAACCAGCACGGGACCATCTCTTAGGGATGTACACTTTGTGAGGTTCGAACGCCCAGTACAATTATGCTGGAAATGACACTTGGCAAGAGAGCATGGATTCAGTTTATTTAGGATTGGAGGTCTGAAAACTGACCCCTTGCCCAACAAATTTATGCCTAGCTTTCTTTAAAAGTGACAATGGCCAACAGTGTAGACCAAGATCAGACGCAGCAGAACGCGGCGTCTGATCAGGGTCTACACTCTTTGTACTAAATTTATAAATCTTCAAAAAAAAAAAAAGAAGACTGACAATAAAAACTAACCAGACACCACTATGCGATTGGAAATAGACCGGTCCAAATAGTTGTGGAAGAAGAGTCCACTCGGCATAAATGGCGGGACCAATTACTGGATAGAGAATGTTTGTAACTGTCACGTGAACGGACGAGCGTTGGGCCGGTGACGATGGATTAGACGCGATCACAAGCAATCAGAGGATAAACAGAACACTTCATAAATAAAAACAAGCATGTATTTAGAAAGTCAAGAAAAACTATAAAGCAATCTTCAAAATTTCATAAATTGAAAGTCCGAGATATTTCTGGAAGATGCTGGCAGCTTCATAATTTTCACCATGTGGATAAAATTGAAAATAATGACATAAAATTGAAAATAATGACATAACTTATCGGTCACTTGTGATGTAAACGGATGTATACTCCATGTCATCTACCGGGTACCACTTGTACTTGATTGGATACAACTTTGGATACAACTAAAACTTGTAGATGTCAAACCATGGTTATAGAGTGATGATGATAACAGGATACAAACACAGTGACGAAAACAGATACGTATACGGGACCTGAAAATAAGTATCATGTCCTAAAATCTCGATATTAAACATTACAAGATATTGCCTTATTAATATCCACTAGGTATACAGAGTGTGTACGCCAAATGTTGTAATTCGACAAGTCCGTTGCAATTGATTATTATATAGCAAAATCAGATCCTAAAACCACAGGGACGCTGTTAATGACATATAATATTGCACATATATCCAACACAGGCAGACACACAGTCAGGATATATCTGACTAACACACCAAAATCTACATTAATCGGAGGAATGGCAGCTCGACGATTACATATTCTAACAGAAAGAACCCATGCGTCTTCCACTGTAAGAATCCCTTTAGAACGCTAAAGGCTACAATAAATTATAACTGCCATTACACCACAATGATTACACGATCACATATCGTCCCCACGTAATCATTGGGTACAATATCAACATGCCATCGTCATAGCCTCAAACATGACTCCTTGCTGCTTGAGCCATTTTACAGTACAATATTCGAGAAAACAGACTTGCGTATAATCAAATAGAAAAAAAAACCTCTGTATATGTGTCTAGGTAATCATCACACATGTCATCGGCGTAAAGTATTACAAATACTTACAAATACAATTTTGTAAGTAAGTAAGTAAGTAAGTAAATTCTTTATTTAACGAAGGTAGCCCAATTGGTTTTACCAATCTTCCTTGGGGCCCTCAACAAAAACTACATACATACAAATACATACAACAAGTTATTTAAAACAATGATTAAAATGGAGCGGTGCACGAGATAATGGTACTCATAGTATATGTGACCAGCAAAGGCCCAAGGAGCGACTACCTGCTCGCAGACATGAAGCAATTTGACCAGACAACGAAGGTAATCAGACATCTAGCTCCACTAGATGATTTTTTTGTTTTTACGGCCCTTTCAAGAATATTTCACTTATATCGAGCCGATCGTTTATCAAAGGTGAGCGTAAACCGGAGAACCCGGGGAAAAAACCACCTGACCTTCCGTAAGCAGAACTTGGGTTTCCCCACATGTCACCCGATCGAGGCTCGAACCACAGCGGTGAGAAACATAATGGATTTAGAGTCAACTCTCTTATCAACTGTGCTACGGGGGCCCGCCTCCGCTAGATGAATAGGCAAGTATTGTATTTCAAATACACACAAACACAAATGTGTAACTACTGAATGTGTTTGCAGTTAACATAACGCCTAAGTGTGACGTACATTCAAGCGTATATGTCTGGTAATCATAAAGGTAAAATTATATACATGTCAGATCAGAATATGTTTTGTTAAAATATGCTAGTGCTAAAATTACTCTGATCCATTTATCTCTCTACTCAAGTAAGAATATTTACGTATGCATTCTGATCAGGGTCTACAGAACCGATCAGACTCACCGGACTGACCAGGATCTATAGAATCGACCAAATTTAATTTCTATCTGGTTGGGGTTTACACACCCGACACGGCTTATTCGTCTGATCAGGGTCTACACATATAACCAAAGTGTACACATCTGATCAGGGTCTAGTGAATTGCACTAAAGCAACGTCTAATTAATATCTACATATCATGCCGGGGTTTGTAAGTACGAACGATATATGAATCACAACGTAGTAAAGCAATAAATTTACCTACTCGAATCTTAGCTGCGGTAAAGACGAGCAAGAATATTGCAAGAATAAAATTAAATAAATTATTGACTTACCGTGGTCGGATCCCCGAGATACAGCACAACATCATAACATAAGTCTTCAAATGAAAAAAATATTGTAGTGTGTACAGTTTTACTGAACCGGGGAACTTTTATTGTAATGTGGCACGTTTTGAAACATGTGTCCACAAGAAACCCGTGATATTCAAGATCTAAAAATAATATTCACAAGAATACCGTGATAGTCAAGATTTAAAATAACCTGTTCGATTGTCCGAACGGTGCAAAATTTTACACAGCGACTGCTCAAACTATGAAGCGAAAAACATTTTTCTCTCGGAATGCTACAAAACTGCAAAATTACGAAAGAAAATTGTCTCCCCATTTAAAAGATAGCCTTGAGACACGGTGCAAAGTTTTACACAGCGACTGCTCAAACTATGAAGTAAAAAACATTTTTCTCTCGGAACGCTACAAAACTGCAAGATTACGAAAGAAAATTGTCTCCCCATTCAAAAGATAGCCTTGAGACAAAAATCAATCCCAAAAATATATTCAAGATAAAACAGGGACGTGACAGTTACTATGGGTAAACTTTAGCTTTCCATTTTCTTCACAAAGGAAAGGTTCTGCAGAATGAGCTGAACTGATTAGGGTCTAGGCCTGCCCTATGTGTTCTCTCCCTTGCCTCAGCTATGCTGAACTGATTAGAGCCTAGGCCCGCCCTGGATGTTCCCTCCCTTGCCTCAGCTCTGCTGAATTGATTTGTCTCGGCCCGCCCTAGGTGTTCTCTCCCTTGCCTCAGCTATACTGAACTGATTAGAGTCTAGGCCCGTCCTAGGTGTTCTCTCCCTTGCCTCAGCTATGCTGAACTGATAAGAATCTGGGCCCGCCCTAGATGTTCTCTCCCTTGCCTCAGCTATGCTGAACTGATTAGTCTAGGCCTGTCCTAGGTGTTCTTACCCTTGCCTCAGCTATTCTGAACTGATTAGAGTCTGGGCCCGCCCTAGGTGTTCTCTTCCTTGCCTCAGCTATGCTGAATTGATTTGAGTCTCGGCCCGCCCTAGGTGTTCTCTCCCTTGCCTCAGCTATGCTGAACTTATTAGAATCTATGCCCGCCCTAGGCGTTCTCTCCCTTGCCTCAGCTATGATAAACTGATTAGAGTCTAGGCCCGCCCTAGGTATTCTCTCCCTTGCCTCAGCTATGCTCAACGGATTAGAGTCTAGGCCCGCCCTAGGTGTTCTCTCTATTGCCTCAGTTATGCTGAATTAATTAGAGTTTTGGTCCGCCCTAGGTGTTCTCTCCCTTGCCGCAGCTATGCTGAACTGATCAGAGTCTGGGACCGCCCTAGGTGTTCTCTCCCTTTCGTCAGCTATGCTGAACTGATTATAGTCTGGGCTCGCTCTAGGTGTTCTCTCCCTTGCCTTAACTATGCTGAACTGATTAGAGTCAAGGTCCGCCCTAGGTGTTTTCTCCCTTGCCTCAGCTATGCTGAACTGATTAGAGTCTAGGCCCGCCCTAGGTGTTCTCTCCCTTGCCTCAGCTATGCTGAGCTGATTAGAGTCTAGGCCCGCCCTAGGTGTTCTCTCCCTTGCCTTAGCTTTGCTGAACTTAGGGTCTGGGCCCGCCCTAGATGTTCTCTCCCTTACCTTATCTATGCTGAACTGATCAGTCTAGGCCCGCCCTAGGTGTTCTCTCCCTTGCCTCAGCTATGCTGAACTGATTGGAGTCTAGGCCCGCCCTAGGTGGTCTCTCCCTTGTCTCAGCTATGCTGAACTGATTAGAGTCTGGGCACGCCCTAGGTGATCTCTCCTTTGCCTCAGGTATGATGCGCGCATGTGGGTAAATACCCTCTGCTGTGGGAGCTCCCAAACAAACAAACAAAAAACAACCTTGGGTCCTTAAGCTAGTACATGACAAGAAGGTTCTTATCACACAAGCGACCTACAAAGGCTCAGGCGAGTAGTAGATACCTTGAGGAAGCTTCAGGGAAAAACGCATGTCTTTAGCCCAAATATAGGACTGCGTACGCGTATTTAATGAATCACATATCGAAAACCATAATGACCCTTTTTTTCGTGTGCCGGCTCATTTATTTAAGAAGGATCTACGAAATGCTGAAATGAAAAACTTTATTCATTATCTAGATTTTCACATTTTTTCGAGACTTAGCCCTTTTACTCTGAGTTTCTGTGGTGGACTCTCCCAGTCTTGAATTTGGACATAAAGTTCAAAGCAATAATCAAGCCATTACATTATGAAAACACCTATTCGAATATACAGAAAATTTCACCTCCAAAAACTGAAAATTTTCAAATAAAAATCTCTGATATTTTTCATATTCTGCTGAGCAGAAATAAACAAAATAATGAATACCCCTGTAAACCCCAGTTTTGCTATAAAAAGTGGGGTTTAAGGGTCAGTGTAAAGTAAAAAGCAGAATGGCAAACTGTAGATTGAGAGAAGACTCATCTGGACTTACGCTGTTTGCACAGGTATCTGTTTTGGTCTAGGGTGCTGGAAGGGTTAAGTTAAATTTTAACAAAAATCATGCTTTTGGGATATGAAGTGAACAAATTTAGTATCTTAACAAAAAAAAAAAAAAAAAAAAAAAGATGGAAATTATCGTGGGGCAAAACTGACTTCAAACTTCTGGAAATAATGTTTCAAGTGAATCTTGACCAAATTCAACAAAATAACTATGCAGAATATCCAGAAAATCAAGTCAATACTTGACTCCTTCAGGTAAACTGATAGTAATCAGATAAATACTTCTGCCATTTTGCACAAAAAAGGCAAATTTTCTGATAAAAAGTTCTGATATTTTTCATACTTCGCTTAAAACCTAGATTGTGGTTACTCGTTAGAACCGCCTCGGCGATGCGGTTCTTACGAGTACCCACAATCTAGTTTTTTTTAGCAAAATAAGAAAACAATAGTGTATACCCCTGTAAGACCCAGTTTTCCCAAAGGGAGTCAAAATTATATAGGCGTATTTTCGTGATGCAATATACATCAAATTTAAATATTACATACTTTACCAAAAAAACTTCCATACCCAAACTGATTTCAGCAAACTTTGTACTTTTTATAATGTGGCCGCGCCAAGCGAAAATGTGTCTTCGCACATGCGCAAATTGCACAGATTCAGATTCATCCTGTGCATGCGTAAAACCTCATCCGGGCATTTGCTCTCCATTGGTACATTCCATCATGTCAAATGATTCTGTTAGATGACAGCGAAGGCACTGATCAGACTGTGGATGCACAAATTAATCCGGGTCTTCGCTGTCTGCATGTGCCTGAAGACTCGTTTTCGCATGTCGCAGCCCATTTATGAAACAAGACCAATACAGATGTCCACTACAGAGAAAACGTGCGGCTGGACCAAAATTAACCGACAGAACTTGAGCCAAAATCCGCTAAAAGTATTTTTACAATGTAGTGTTGACATGCTATCTTCTATAGAATTTAATTACAAGCTTTACATTACGAAAACACGCCTATTCAAATATATAGACAATTTCACCTCCAAAAAATGGAAATTATCACAAAAAAAAATCCGATATTTTTCATATTTCTGCTCAAGACATAGATTGTGGGTACCCGTTAGAACCACCTCGGTGAGGTGGTTCTAACGAGTACCCATAATCTATGTTTTTGAGCAGAAATAAGAAAAATAATGTATACCCCTGTAAACCCCAGTTTTACTATATAAAAGTGGGGTTTAAGGGGATCAAAATTATATTGGCTTGTTTTCGTGATGATAACCGACTGCGATAAAAAATACTTAGTCAATTTATTTAATTGTCAGATTTCACAGAGATAAATTCAAACAATGCTGCTAAATCAGATACGTAATGTGCGACAGATGTAGAGAGTATTGTCTCAGCTCAATTGTCATACCGTATTTGTATTAAGAAAAGTGATTCCCGTAAATAATCTTAAATCTAAATCTGTAATATTCGTCGAACTCATCTATGTAAAATCTACGCTCAAAGGACATCTAGACGAGATAACCTTTTTAACAAATACATTTACATTTTTCCTGATATTTAATTTGTTTTACGTTTTACAATGGAAAATGGAAAAAAGAGGAATACTTTTGTCATTTAATAATGTGGAGCCTTTAAACAATAAATGTTACAAAATACAAGATGTCTGAATATCCAATGCGTTTCAGAAGCCCGATTTTTCGAAAGACAGACAGTCCTTATATTAGTTAATTTGGTGCCTTAATCTTATGTTCCGAATGTTATAAAATCATAGTTCATTTGACAAGAGTTCCGAAAAACTAGTCACTGGCGAAAATAAATAACACCATTCATCACGAAGACATGCCTATATAATTTTGACCCCCTTAAACCCTACTTTTATATATTAAAACTGGGGTTTACAGGGGTATACATTATTTTTTCTTACTTTTGCTCAAAAACATATATTGTGGGTACTCTTTAGAACCGCCTCGGCGAGGCGGTTCTAACGAGTACCCGCAATATATGTTTTGAGCAGAAATATGAAAAAATACCAGAGTTTTTTATCTGATTTTTTTTTCAGTTTTGGAGGTGAAATTTTCTATATATTTGAATAGGCATGTTTCTGAGAATGTAAATTCTGAGAAGCAGGGACCCGTTGAAAACAAGAACGCACCAACGAATAGCACCATGCAAACTGCGACTTCGGCCCAAGCGATAGTGTACTTCAAGGAGTCCCGAAGTACTACAGTGGATAAATAGGTCCCTCACCAACATATCTCAATAAGTCTTGGTTGAAGGTATATTATCCATACTAGCTCCAGTCACCCCAGAGTCCTCATTACGAAAACACGCCTATTCAAATATATAGAAAATTTCACCTCCAAAACTGGAAATTTTCAGGTAAAAAACAGGTAAAAAACTCTGATATTTTTCATATTTCTGCTCAAAACATAGATTGTGGGTACTCGCTAGAACTGCCTCGGTGAGGCAGTTCTAACGAGTACCCACAATTTATGTTTTTGAGCAGAAATAAGAAAAATAATTTATACCCATGTAAACCCCAGTTTTACTATATAAAAGTGGGGTTTAAGGGGGTCAAAATTATATAGGTAGGTTTTCGTGATGTGCAAAGAACTAGTTTGATCCCCTGCTGCTCCTCACCTACACTAATGACCTGCTGCGGCTCGAACATATTTGGAACCATGGAACTTTGTTCTAGACATGGTTAGTTCGAGTCATTGAAGGTTAATCATAGCGCCAGGTCAGTAAGCAAATGGGAACACTTTAGAAATATCTTTGTGATCTTCTATAAAATAATGTTCTGTTGAGTGTAGCCATTAAAATCGCCTCGATGAGGTGATTCTAATGAGTGCAATCAGCATACAGTTTCATGATAGAATAAGCTAATTTGCTGAAATTATCTCTGAATAGTTATTTGTTTTCTTGAACTATTGAAGAATTCCCAGGGACTTAAAAACGAGTTCGAATCAGCAACAATAGCCACTATAGTAAAACTTTAATAACTCGAATACCGATGGCTCGGCGAGCCATCGGTGTTCGAGTTATTGACGTTTACAATAGTAGTTTATCATGGCATCAATGTTTCTTTGAGAATACAATGAGAAAAGAACAGTTCGTAATAATATATGAGATCCTAGTGCAGATCAATCTAACGAGACAGCTATGACTTCTTTAATAGTGTCTTAATTCAAAACATAAACACTTTCAATCATATCGAACATATATGAACTGGTATTGGCTTCTTGAGTTATGTTACTTGTATCATTAAACTGAAACGATTTTAATTATCGGTATTTACATATTTGTTTTTCAAGTTTCTTTGAACTAAACACTAGGCATATATACAAAAGCAAACAAGAAATACCATTCAGTTTGCTTAACTCATAATTATATCAGTCTCCGGGCAGGTTCAGCAGACGACCAATTGGTTATATTTTTGTTATTTTGTATTATCATTATTTATTTATTTATTTATTTATTTATTTTTGTCTTCAGAAAATAGGCTTTCAGATTTCAGACAAATAAATTTGCCTGAAATATCAAAGTGTGCTTTCTGAGAGAGGGAGAGAGAGAAAAAAAAAAAGAAACATATTTCAAGATGTCGTCTGCTGAAATTTCACCCAACAATCTAAGCGTTAATAGATGTCTTATCTGGCCGTTTTCTGTTTGATGCGAACAACGCAACTCCCAGCTTTTATGCGCATTCACGAATCCTAGTATTTACCCTAAATAAATTCGGCCACATTCACTCCTGACCATACTTATCCTAATCGTTGACTGCGACTTCTGATCACGTTACACTGTTTACCACTCATCCAGCAAGTATTTAGACAGTTAATATATTGGACCTCCCAGCGGGCACATGACGTTTATACAACGTCGGCTCAGCGTCGATGCAACGTCATGACGTTGCATCGACGTTGAGGCGACGTTGTATTAGCGCCATGTGCCCGCTGGGCTGTTTAATTTTTAGGATAAATATGATAAGGATTTAATAGTAAATACCGTATTTCAAACTTTTGTTGATAAGACAAGAAATTATATTCACAAAAGGCCTATCGGCCTATATACTACACCCGAGACAGAAACAGTACAGTGTAGACATAACATGATGTTGATGATGTTAAAACTTAGCATTCTGGGAAAACTTTTCAGCAGACGACATATTGAAATATGACATATTGAAATACTTTTCTTATTTTCTCAGGAAACAGGTTTTGACATTTCAGGCAAATTGTCTCCTGTGGAGACAATTTGCATGAAATGTCAAATCCTGTTTCCTCGGAAAAAAAAACAAAAAAAAAATGTCACCCATTTGTCGTCTGCTGAATTAGCCAAGAGTGTGGTAAAGGTTAAAATAGACAGGAGTGCCCTACTAATACCCTAAAATGGGTACGGGTGTGACAGTCTAATATCGGCTAAGCATGTGCGGCAAATGCCCAGATCAGACTGTTCAGTACCGTCTAAGACTTGTGGATCAAATTCTGCCCTGTTAGAGCAGACCCCTTTATAGAAGACGCTTTATGTGCAGAAAAGCAAACAGGATGTCGTAAAGATTGTCTCCCTTGTAAAATTAGTGGAAAATCCACCCAGTATATGTACATGTACCCAGACCCCTCATATGGATGCACTCTCAAGGGAATCTACCCTGTCAAAATAGTTTACCTCCCGTCTGAAATGGGTTTACTCTAAAAGAAAAAAATACTCCAAAGGGAACAAATTCTTTCATTTTAGGGTAGACTCCTTTTCCGAAGGGATTGGGTGTGCAGGAAAACAAACAAGTAGTCACAAAAGTTGCCTCCCTTGTATAAAATGGCGGAAATCTACCAAGTATATCCAGCCCCTTTGAAGCAATTTCGGATTCCGGTTTTACTTTTAGGCTAATGATTTAACCTTTATCTATAGGCAAATTCAGTTGTCGATAAACTGATGATTTTTTTCTTATTTTTTCCAAGAAAATATGCTTTGATATTTCATGCAAATCGTCTCCGTTAGAGACGATTTGCATGAAATATCAAAGCCTATTTTCTTGGAAAAATATTAAAAAAAATATTGCCTGCTCAAATTATATCACCCAGCACGCTAAGCGTTAAGACTAAACTGAACGCACAATAATTATTTTGATTAATACATGTATGTACTTGGTTAATTTGTTTGATTCTTGAATCGACCAAGACTGTTAGAACTCTAAATTTTTACCAGGTTATTACACCTATCATTGTTCTATTATTTGCTTATGTTTTATTCATTTAATCTTTACCACTCCCTGGGCTAATTCAGCAGACGACAAATTGGTGATTTTTTCTTATATTCCCCAGAAAACAGGAGTTGACATTTCATGCAAATTGTCTAATTCTCCAATAGAGACAAATTGCATGAAATGTCAAATCCTGTTTCCTTGGAAAAAAACAAAATAAACTATTTCATTATGTCGTCTGCTGAAAATTTTACCCAGTGCTAAGCAGTTTACTAAGGAAATTAGTAAACGATATTTTAACATAGTTATCTTATCTTCTGGAAATTGCAAGCCATGATTTCACTAGGTAATTAAAAAATATTATGCTTTTTATATCATTTTAGGAATGGATTTGCTCTCTCTCTCTCTCTCTCTCTCTCTCTCTCTCTCTCTCTCTCTCTCTCTCTCTCTCTCTGTGTACGTGAAATTTATCGATGTGAAGATCCCTCACAAATGGAATTAACCCATTTAAGCCTAGTGTCCCTTAAAAGGGACTTTGGCAAACAGTGTAGACCCTGATCAGACGTCGCAGAACACAGCGTCTGATTAGGGTCAGCACTGTTTGCATTAAATACATGAATTTCTATAAAACAGTTATAATAAAAAACAACCAAACATCCGTTCTACTGGAAATGGAACTGTTTAAAGAGGAGTCCATTCGGCATAAATGGGTTAATAAAGGATTTCGCGTGTTTACATATCAATAAAATCCATAAAAGTAAATTCATTGCTTAAAATTCCAACTCGGGCAATGTTGACAATGATAACTTATATCAGAAATATACGTAAAGAAAATAGTTCAAAGTTCCTACTCTGCGGACGTATTTAACAGTAAATGCCGCTTTGACTGCGCTCTCGACCAATCAAATTGCGCTAAGCTGCTGTTAGCATGTTTAATTGGAATTATTGTCTAAAATGAGAATGCGCTATATGAAGTTTAACATATGCTCAAAGGATTTCATTAAATCAACCCCGAATGGAAATTATGTATTCTTACTTGAAGGTAATTGCTTTGGTTTTATAGGAATCGCGCCATGTGAAAATAAGTTTTCGGAACATATGCGGACAACAAATGTCCAGATGAGCCTGCACATCCGCACAGTGTGATCAGGACCTTCGCTGTCCGTTTACAGAATCATTATACAGCAAAACTGCAATGACTTGAACACCGCTGCCTCGTTTACTGTGGCTGATTCGAACTCATTTTTGAGCTCCTATATAGGAAATTCTTCCGATAGCTCAAGAAAACAAATATTTAGGGATATTTTATAGAAATTTTCTTATCATGGACATGTGTTTGAGTGTACTCATTAGAATCGTCATGACAAGAAAATTTCCATAATTGAAGCGAATCTAATGATACACTCAACATACATTTTCATGATAAGAAAATGTCCATAAAATGAAAACAGAAAACAAATATTTTGCGACATGTTTTGGAAATTTTTAAATCATGAAAATGTATGTCGAGTGTACTCAGTAGAATCGCCTCGTCGAGGCGATATTTTATAGAAGATCGAAAAGACATCGTTAAAATTATCCTCATTCGCATTCTATTCTGGTGCTATGATAAACCCTCAGTGGCTCGACATACCCATGTCCATGATGTCTAGAACAAATTTCCATGGTTTATGTTCGAGCCATTGAAGTTCAGCTGTATATATATTATTAACATAATAATTATTGTTGTTTCCTTGATCTTTTTTTCTTCATTACGAAAACATGCCTAGTCAAATATACTGAAAATTTTACCACCAAAAAGTGAAAATTTTCAGATAAAAAAAAATCTGATATTTTCATGCTTCCTCAAAACTTAAATTGTGGGTACTCGTTAGAACCGCCTCGACGAGGCGGTTCTAACGAGTACCCACAATCTATGTTTAGAGCAGATATAAGAAAAATATTGTATACCCCTGTAAATCCCAGTTTTACTGTATAAAGGTGGGGTTTAAGGGCGTGGGGTGTGTGTGGGGGGGGGGGGGGGGGGGGCAAAATTGTATAGGCGTATTTTCGTGATGTGTTTTTATAATAATAAAATAATAATAATAATAATAATTATTATTATTATTATTATTATATAAGTGAAGGTAGCCAGGAAATGCCACAATCACGAAGCACCGCCTTCCTGAGACACAAAAAGAAGGAGAGATGAGGAACTAATAAAAACAAAACCAGTGCCATATATGAAACCTCAGACGCAGAAAACTTAAAAGAACTTCAACAGAAGAACCGCTTGCAACGGTCAGTACGATAACTTCTGGGGTAGCGGGGTAGGGAGAGGCGGGGAGGTTGGGGGAAGGGGAAGCTTAAACCAGTTTTATTCGCGCGAAATCTTACCTTCTGCTATTGTTGTCTGCTTTCATTTACAGCCAGCAGCTTAACGTTGCGCTTTCCATTACGGAACCGCTTTAACACATTAGAGACTGAATAAATTCTCCCAAACTATATGTTGGAAGAGTCCATTTTCGATTTTAGGTATGTCAGGCTATATGATGTAGATATTCCTAAAGAAAAATGGTTGAACTATTTGCAAACAGTGGAGACCCTGATCACTGTTTGACAGTTGTCAGTTTAGGGGTCTCCAGTCTTCAATGGGCTATTTGTCGCACCCCTAAATGTGAAAAAATGTTATACTAATTTTTTTTTTGCATATAAATTTAGGTTCCGTTCTTTTCAAATGCCGGTTGAATATACAAAGACGTTTCTTAAATAATTTAATACATCACTGCTAGGCAATCTTATATAATAAAATTTAGTTGCTTGTTTGTTTATTCTGAATTCATTGTCAGTATGATCATCATGAGAATAAAAAATGATAAATTCACGTGCAAAAGTTTGGTGTTTGTTTGTTATTACAGTCGACTCTCGTTATCTCGAATTCCAAGGGACTCACTGAAACACTTCGAGATAACCGTACCTCGACATATCAGTTGAGAGAGTGAGTAAAACAATAAATTGAACAACCACATTTAACAGATGAATATGTAATTTGACTCCTGAAGTTAGAAATATATATATAAAATAATGTGAAAAAGAGGAGAAATTGCAATTTCTCCTCTTTTCCACATTATTTTGTTACCTGTTGTCATAGTTTCATGTTAAAACAGGAACCAGATTTTCACTTCGAGATAAGCAGTAATTCGAAATAAGCGAGTTCGAGATAACGAGGTTCGACTGTATTTGTTTGTTATTATTTGTTATCTCGAAAATATCTGTTGTTGTTTTTTTTCATCACACTATTGTTCTTATTGCCGGCCTCGGTGGCGCGGTCGAATGCGTGTCCGACCGGTGATAAAAAGGTCACGGATTCGATCCCCGCCGGACCGGCAACACTTTAACGTGGTGATTGATCATGAAGTATTTTCTACGGTCATTCTCTCCCTTCCGCGGACTGAAGAAGGAACGTGCACATGTACTGGTTTAACATTCTTTCGTGGAGATTGATCATGAAATATTTTCTTTGGTCATTTTCTCCCTTCCGCTGATTCAAGAAGGGCAGTTGTCAGCTTCTGGCGAAAGAATGTGCACAATGCTGGTTAACCGCTTACAGGACTAAGCCTGCTCAGTAAACGTGTGGTTAGGTAAACTGACCGCGCTCGACATGACGCCATTGGGTTGACTGGGCCGTAAAACCTCAACACAAACACAAACAAACATGTACTGGTTTATTGCTTAGAGGAGTAAGCCTGGTAAGTAAAAAGTGTGGTTAGGTAAACGGACCGGCCCAACATAACCTTAATAATGCTGACTGGGCCGTTAAACTCAAAACAAACCCCCACCCCTGAAAACAACAACAGCAACAACAACAACAAACATTGCTTTTATTATTTAGCCTATATCACTTTTAGGGCTAATTCTGTAGAATATCAAATGGTGATTTTTTTTTCCTATTATTTTTCCAAAGAAAACAGGAATCGAAATTACCAGCCAGTTGTCTCCATTAATTGGAGACAATTTGCATCAAATGTCAAATCCTGTTTTCTGGGAAAAATGAGAAAAAATATTTTTCAATATGTTGTCTGCCAGAGCGCTAAGCGTTAGCCAACGTTCAAAATTTGCAAGTAATAAATTTATTTCGATAAGATAACTAAACAGTATATGCAGTAGACTCTCGTTATTTCGAATCCCAGGGACCCTCTGAAATACTTCGAGATACCCGTACATCGACATATCAGATTTGCAGAATTGAGGAAAACATAATTCGATTAACCACATTTAACAAATATATATGTAATAAGATTCTTGAAGTCCGAGATATATTGAAAATATTGTGGAAAAGAGGAGAAATTGCTCCTTAGGAGCAATTTCTCCTCTTTTCCACAATATTTTTACCTGTTGTTAGATTTTCATATTTAGGCAGGGACCAGATTTTCACTTCGAGATAAGCGGTTATTCGAGATAAGCGAGAGTCAACTGTAAATTGTTTACAGAATAAGTCAGGACGTTTGAAATAGGCACAGCGCTCATTTAGCACGTAACGCATATGCGTACATGTAACATGTGTAGAATGATATTATTTGCAGGAAAGAAACATCAACAAACAAAATTTATTTTGCTGGGCTGCTCTGAAAAGGACCATTTTATCGTTTCTAAAAGCGATACTTGGAAGAATTTTCAAATGTTTTCCTGGATGTGCGTAAAAATAATTCCGTTCTGGCTACACCACTCGTGTTTACCCGTACACCACCCGTGTTTACCCGTACACCACTCGTGTTTACCCGTACACCACTCGTGTTTACCCGTACTAGTATTTGGAAGTCTTGTGCAAACAGCAGTCTTATACACGAAAACATACCTATATAATTTTGACCCCCTAAAACCCCACTTTTATATAGTAAAACTGGGGTTTACGTGGGGTGGGAGGCGGGGGTGGGGGGAGAGGGGTATACATTATTTTTCTTATTTCTGCTCAAAATCATAGATTGTGGGTACTCGTTAAAATCGCTTCCGTGAGGCTGTTCTAACGAGTACCCACAATCTATGCTTTGAACAGAAATATGAAAAAATATCAATGTTATCTGAAAAATTTCAGTTTTTTTTTTTTGGTGGTGAAATTTTCAATATGTTTGAATAGGCGTGTTTTCGTAATGCGCCACAAACCTCCGCGTCTGAGCTGCAATCTTGTTGGAAATGCTCAAATAAGTACTGCTTAGCCATACCACCAGTTCAGCCGCGTTTCAAACAAAGTTATCGATATTTGTATGTTTTGGGCACCTACAAAAAAAAAAAAAAAAAAAAAAAAAAAAAAATAAAGAAAAAACAACAACAAAAAAAAACTTCATAAGAAAACTACATATGGGCCGCACCATGCGAAAACGTATCTTCGTCCATATGCGGATAGCAAAGGCCCAGATCAACCTGCGCATCCGCGCAGTCTGATCAGGGCCTTCGCTGTCCGCTAACAGAATCATTAGATACTTCAGAATATATGAATGGAGAGTAAATGCCCGGATGAAACTTTGCGCATGTGCAGGATAATGTGAATCTGCACATTTTGTGCATGATCGAAGGCACTTTATCGCTTGACGCGGCCCATGCGTTTTAGTGTAGAAATCCAAAATTATTTATCATGATACAACTTATCATAAGGTATGTAAGCCATGTCATTTTCACTATATAATATTGAGAATCAGATAAATGTTGGCTATTAAACGTAGCCACCGATTTAAGCCTAGAGTCCCATTAAAGAGACATTGGCAAACAGCGTAGACCGAGATCAGACGCAGCAGAACGCGGCGTTCGATCAGGGTCTACACTGTTTGCATTAAGTTCAGAAATTTCTACACAGCACGATAATAATAAAAAACTAACCAGACATCACTTATATAGGAAACAGACCTATCCAAAGGGATGAGGTAGGAGAGTTCAGTCGGCATTAAAATCGTTAAGACTGATTTATGTAGTAAAACCTGTTGTAAATATCAATAAATAAATAGGAAAGCTAGTTCAAAGCAGCAAAATTATAAATATCCGCCTAATAATGTAATCCCCTACATACCCGGGTTTCTTTATATGAACCAGCGCATGGCAAAACCTTCAAATAGCCGTATGATGTGCGCCCAGCGAAGACAGATCAGCCTGGGCATCCGCCCATCTGATCAGAGTCTTTGCTGTGCGCTAATTGGGTAGCTAAGGACCCAAGTTTTCTTCATGGGGACAGCGAAGACTCTGATCAGATGGGCTGATGCCCAGGCTGATCTGAGTCTTCGCTGGGCGCACATGCCATTTTGTAGGTTTTGTCATGCGCTGGCCCATATGTAATTGAAGAACATTGGGATATCACACAGACTTGTTAACATAATGATGTCAATAATATAGGGATCAAACACGGTTTTTCATGCATTAACATTCGCCAGGTCCCGTGGGAGGTGTTGAAAACCGAGGCCGAAGACCGCGGTTTTCAACACCTCCCAAGGGACCTGGCGAATGTTAATGCATTGAAAAACCATGTTTGATCGCTATTATTGCAAAACAACTGAAAAAAAAAAACAAAAACAAAAAAACATTTGCTACATTTCGCGTTATTTTATTGTACTATTTTGTTTCGCCTTTTCACCGATGTCTCGCGATCGTAATTTCCACGGATTATGCTCGTTCTTGGGCCGGGCAGTACACATCTCGTAACGGCAGCAAATCTGTGGCCCCGGTACGAACATATTGAAAGTTGCGTAGCCGTGCATTAACAGCGTGTGAATTGCCATATTAATAAACGGCTTTTCGCTGGTAAATGCACAGCTGTTAGTAACGTTGCGACACTGCTTTTTATGCAACAATAAGTAAGGCGAACAATAACCATGGTACAGCCAGAAATGAATTGTTTTTACGCGCTCCAAGGAAAAATCTAGAATCGAACCCAGTATATGGGCTATTCTTAATGGGAAGAATTTGCTCCCGGAGTGAATAAATTCTTCCCATTAAGACCAGCCCCTCAGATAAGAAGAAAAAATATTATATTTCGTGTTTGGTAAACTACTTATTACAAATATTTGCCTTACCCATATGCGTAATGTGCGTATTGAGTCCTGCCCTTATGAACACGACAGCATTACGAAAACACGCCTATTCAAATACACTGAAAATTTTACCACCAAAAATGGCAATTTTTCAGATAAAAAATTCTGATGTTTTTCATATTTCTGCTCAAAACATAGATTGTGGGTACTCGTTAGAACCGCCTCGTCGAGGCGGTTCTAACGAGTACCCACAATCTATGTTTTTGAGCAGAAATAACAAAATAATGTATACCCTTGTAAACCCCAGTTTTACTATATAAAAGTGGGGTTTAAGGGGGTCAAAATTATATAGGTATGTTTTCTTGATAGGGAGAAAAAAAAAATGTCATGTTTGGTAAACTCTTTTATATTACAAATATTTGTCTTACGCATAGGGTAATAAGCGTATTGAGCCCTATGCCTATAAACATGGTAAGGAGAAAAAATATTTCATGTTTGGTAAACTCATTATATTACAAATATTTGCCTTACGCATATGGTAGTTTGCGTATTGAGCCCTACGCCTATGAACACGATAAGGAGAAAAAAT
This sequence comes from Anodontia alba, assembly GCA_964016985.1. Taxonomy (NCBI): domain Eukaryota; kingdom Metazoa; phylum Mollusca; class Bivalvia; order Lucinida; family Lucinidae; genus Anodontia; species Anodontia alba. The sequence continues at coordinate 11,111,987 of OZ024821.1, forward strand.
ATTTCATGTTTGGTAAACAAATATTTGCTTTACGCATATGTGAAATGTGCGTATATGGCACTACGCCTATGAATATGGTAATAATTCTATATTAATTATTTCCACAGCATCTGACTGAAGACTGAACAAGTGCACTACAATGGCAGATTTGTTGAAGACAGCACGAAAACTTTTGTGTATATTGTCCACTGTAATGTTTTCATTAATCGTAATTAACATTGCATTCCTTAGACACGACTCGGTTAGTTTACATGGGCTACAATATCTAAACAGAAGAACCACAAATATATCAAATAAAGCTTTAATGATACTCAGTTCTGCAGAATTCAAAGAAACATCTGGAAACAAAACACTGGAACCACAAACAAATAGACCACACGCTGTTCAGTACCATGGAATCGATTTAATGTCATTGGTAAGTACGAACACTTCTGCAAATATGAAAAGATACAATGAGCCCTTGTTACAACGACAGCATCTGTCCCCAAAACGTTGCCTTTAAATTGTTGCTGTTGTATAAAACACTTAATGATTTGTTTGTGTTGAGGTTTTACGGCCCAGTCAACCCAATGGGGTCATGTCGAGCGCGGTCAATTTACCTCACCACACGTTTACATGTATTGTGCACATTCTTTCGCTAGAAACTGACAACTGCCCTTCTTGAATCAGCGGAAGGGAGAGAATGACCGTAGAAAATATTTCATGATCAATCTCCACGAAAGAATGTTGCCGACCTCGGCGGGTTGAACCCGCGACCTTCTGGTCTCCAGTCGGACGGCGCATCCAAATGAGCCACCGAGGCCGGCTTAAAATGTTGCTGTTGTATAAAACACTTAATGAGCAGAATGATATGTAAGAAAAGTAATGTTTTGTTCTTATTTCCTTATAGAACACATGTTTTGGATATTTGTTAGAATCGCCTCAATGAGGCGATTCTAACAAATATCCAAAACAAACGTTTCTTTAAAGTATTAAATACAATATTCTTGTATAGTTTGTGCCTAATTGTTACCTCTTAAGCGAAGATTTCGTGACTGTCAAATTGTCATTAAAACGAATTTTGTCGTTGTATCGGGTGTCGGTATAAAGAGGGTCGTATAATCAACATTGTGTACAATCAAACTTCAATGGCTCGAACATCTTTGGAACCCATGGACATTTGTTTTAGACAAGGGCACTTCGAGCCACTGCGAGTTAATGTCAGTAGACAAATGCCTGATCAAACTGTGCATCTGCGCAGTCCGATCTGGGCCTTCGATGCCGCACATGTCCGAAGACATGTTTTAGCATGGCGTGATCCATTTGTTTCTGTTAAAGCTCCATCAGAATCGATATAAAAATACCTTTAGAAGACACGAGCTAAATCTACTGAGGCTAGCATTGACAACTGCGTAAAAAATGAGAACTTTCAAACTTTATGAAAAATCAACGCTTGTCATGCTGAATAAATTGATTTCACACCCACTTCTAATTGTCAGCCAATCAGATTCCTTGATCCAGATTGTTTATAAAAATTCACATTGTGAATGAAAAACAGTGCAGATCCAGATCAGAAGCCCACTAATCTGGATCTTCACTGTTTGAAAAGGCAAGGTATATCCGGGTTCAGCAGGACAAGTGTTAACAGTTCGTTTGTACACTTATTATGTAATTGTTGCTATAAAAGTTCTATGAATCTCATTAATATTCATGAAAGTCTTATTACGTCATAAGGGAAATTAGATTTCTAAAAACACATTACGAAAACACGCCAATTCAAATATATTGAAAATTCCACCACCAAAATCTGAAAGTTTTCAGTTAACAATTCTGATATTTTTTCACATTTCTGCTCAAAACATAGATTATGGGTACTCGTTAGAACCGCCGGTTCTAACGACGAGTACCCACAATCTATGTTTATGAGCATAGATAAGAAAAATAATGTATACCCTTGTAAACCCCAGTTTTACTATATAAAAGTGGGTTTTAAGGGGTCAAAATTATGTGATGAAATAAATTTGCATTGAGCCAAGATGTCTATGCAAAATATACTCTTCCAGTTCATAGTATTTTTACTTTATAAATTATGAGGGAAATGCTGGGGAATTCGATTAACCCTTTCACCCCTGAGTTTCTGAAGTGGACTCTTCCGTCTTTGTATTCTGGTTTGGTCCATTTTTGTCAATAGGGTTTATACTCAAAATCATTAACAAACTGGCAAATAGTGTAGATCCTAATGAGACGGCTCACAATGAGCCGTCTCATCTAGATCTACACAAATTGCATTGTTTTTTTTTACCGGTCTACAAGGTTAACAGGGTTAATACACCAACATATTGTCATGCTGGATTTATGCAGTTCCAAGGGCTGATTATAAATCAAAGAAATTTAATTAACCATTACAATTCTCTGGGTATTTCAGAAGACGACAAATTGATGATATTTTTCTTAGTTTTCTTAGAAAAAAGAGCCCAGTTGTTCAAAGCATCGTTAGCTGAACGAGCTCGTTAAGGGTCATTTCGTTAACTGTTTTAGCGGACTCAATATACAATATTCTGATATTTTTTGCTGAAAATTGCACTCACATTTTTTCAGCAAAAAATTTCAGCATATTTGCGTATCACTTGATGTAAATTTTAACGAATCGTTAACTAACGACGTCGTTAGCTTTGAACAACTGGGCCCAGGATTTGACATTTCATGCAAATTGCCTCACTGGTGACGATTTGAATGATATGTCAAACCCATAGAGTTAAATTGCCTTGATTACGTACCGATCTATAAAGATCGGGTATAATTTTTGCACAGGGAAGCGTCACTACAGTTAAATTGCCTTAAAATGCCCGTCAAGCTGTGCAGGGCATTCATGGTATGCATGCAGGTGCCGGGACAGTGGCTATGCTGTTTGGGCATTGGTCCGCCACATGTTTGTTGTCCTGCCATATATTATTAATGGCAGACCGCGAATGTTCGGCGCAGACGTAAAGATGAAACACACTTCAAATGTACTTATGGATTGAAATAAAAAAATGTTATGTGGTAGTCATCAATTCATCTATCTTTCATACTTCATCCCTCGGAGAAGCTTGCGGAAAAAGAAAGAAAGAAAGAAAGAAGAAACAACAACAAAAAAAACAACAAAAAACAAAAAACAAACAAACAAAAAACAACAAACAAAAAAACAAAAAAAACAAACACCAAACAACAACAACCAAAAACGTTGCCTTGATTATATAGCGACCCCCCAAAAAGTGGGGTATAATATTTGCACAGAGAAGCTCCACTACAGTTTAATTGCTTTGATTATATACCGACGCAAAAGGGGGTATAATATTTGCGACATAGAAGTTCCCATACTGTTAAATTGCTTCATTATATACCGACCCCAAAACAGAAACGCAACACTACTAAATGGCAAAAGAAACGGTCTAATACATTATGATAAAAAATTGGTGTGTTGTGGAAAACGTGCATGTTTAAGGAACATTTAGCAAAACTAAACCAACATTATCCAATATTTAGTTTGAATTAAGTAGTAGATTGAGAGAGCCAACTGTAATTTCAGCCAAAGTATGCTTTCGACCCAGCCTACAAGAATCCATGTTGGACAGAAGCCGGAGTTCTCCGATGTCTACCATACTTTTACCTCATTGGGGTTAAAAAATGTGGAACAACTGACCTGTTCGGGCGAATACTGCGTCATCCAGACGTTGTGACCGGTGGTGTCTTTTACAAAGAAGCCCAGTGGTTCGCCAGAAAACGATTCCGTGAGTTTACTGATTGTAACAGCCGCAGCATGTACGAGGTAACTGCAGACAGCGACAGGTACAGATCAGTTACACACACATGAAGTCTGATCGTGACCTACACTGCCATCATGACCCTCTTTTCTGTGGCTGGAAGTTTTATACAACGGCAGCGTATACCGTATTCGACCTAATTACCGCACTGGGCGCTTAGGTGTTTGAAAATTACTGGTAAAATTTGTGGTAGTATATGTATTTACATGTACCCACTAAGAGTACTTTTTAAATCAAGATCAGGAAGGATTTATCTGATGATGTTAATGCAATTTTTGTTTTAATATTTTCTTAATGAGAAGCATACATGTACAAGAACAGTCAATAGTAAAACCGGGACATGGTAGATTTAGTGAAGTTCGTCATCATTTTTGAACACTGAAAGCTCTTGTCTAAATTTGCATATGCAACTATTGTCTTCAGTTTCCTACATGTAGACTACACTTAGCACGATTACTGAATAATTTCATTTTATTTTGCTTCAGAAACAAGTGAGAAATAAGGAGAATCGATACACTTTGATGTGGAGATAATTGTCACATGTATATTGAAATTCGAATTTAATTTTTCAGATGGTAAAGCCAATTTTACTATGTATGTCGATCTGTTTAAAAACGCTTCAAGGAAAATAGAAGAAAACTATGCCATACTTCCGGAAACATCAAAGAAATATCACCCACTAATAACTGGTAAGGTTCACGCTCTTCCGCATTTACCCTACATATTGAGACAGACACGAATAAGTAAATAGTATAGACCAAGAACAGATGCCACAGAACGCGGTGTCTTATCATGATCTACACTTTTACCAATCATCGAGTAGATTTTTGACCTACCAAGAAGTTGACAAGAGTTTAGGACATGATTGTAAAACAAATTATAAGGCTGTGACAATATTTAGGGCAATATCACATGTTTCGCAACGCATGAAAAGGGTCCGTATGCAATTAGCGGACAACGTAGGCCCAGATAACCTGCGTATTTGCGCAGGCTAATCTGGGTCTTCGTTGTCCGCTTACAGAATTAATGGATATTGTAGTATATGTCGACGAACAGAGAATGTCCAGATCAGACTGCACGGATGGCACGCTCATCAGGACTTTCGCTGTTCGCATATGACATAAGGTCATTTTCCCACGTTACTTATCATATGGTACAATGAATGGTTCAAAACATCTTATACATGCCTGCAAGTGAACCCAGGCTGATAACAGTCTTTACAGTCCGTTTGAGACATCATGGCTACCCAAAGAGTGCTTCTCAAAGACTCTGATCAGACCACTGAGACGCACGGGCAGATCTGGGTCTTCAGTGGGCCACATGCAATCTTGAACTGTTCTCTGTCTCAAATATTAATGTTATGGTGAATGTACCAATCTAAAAGAGGGAAGACTGTTAAGGTGAACGTCCGTATCTCCTTTTCCACTTGCTTCCCTCTAGTAGTTTAATCTCTGTTCGCACTCTCCTTTTTACAAAATAAAAATCCAATGGTCTAACCACTGAGCCAAAGAGTCGACTTCCTGACGCAGTTGTCAGAGATTGAATATATACCTACAAGCTATGCATAATCTGCCTTCATAATCTGCCAAGGTAGATAATCGAAGGTAGTAGTGCTAGGTCGTAACAATGTGTATTCACTGAAATAGGGGATGCCACACCTGTGTGAACGTAATATAACAATATATACCTTACTATAAATCAATGTGTCATTTTGTCAGAAAGTCGAGAATATGCGGCTTCTCTGAAGGCTGGCTTCAATAGTCTGTGGATCACCTATGAAGAAAAGTGCCCCACGCGCAGGTGCATATTAGATAACCTAGCCTTGTCTCCATTAAACTTCTGTAATAAATCGTATGGCTAAAGACACGAGTAGCATTTCAGAAACAGACTTTCAGTTAAGCAATTTATCCCTAGCGCCCGATAAAAGGGAATTAGCAAACAGTGTTGGCCCAGATCAGACGCCGCAGAACGCTAAACCTGTTCTCAGTCTTTTAATGGATAGAAAAAATCTTTATTTGCGAAATTAAATGTATCATTTAAGTTACTTTATCTATGAGTTAAGGTCACGTCATCAGTAGTATAGACATTTCAGAAATACTGTTAAACGATGACCGAATGAAACATTTTGCAACGACAACCCCATCAGCTATGACAAAATGTCCCTAGCGAGAAAACTGCAGCACAGCTGCACACAAATTATCTTTTCATGTTCAAGAACAATTATTGGGTGAAGTTAGTCAGCTGTAAAAGTGCTTTGAACCACCTGTGGTTTATTCTACTGACCGTTCTAAGGCGGTGGTCCAGGTGTTCGTCTTACTCTTAGTTGCTTTGTTGTTTATTCTAGTACGAGGCGATTTGTTTCAAGTCTTGCCTTGTGTTATTTTGTTTTGTGGTTTTCAGTCTTTTTAGCATTGAGATTACTTCGCTTGGGGAAGAGAGAGCTAATCTTAGTGCTTTTCGTACGTTTGTTCGATTTGCGCTTGTTTGGTTTTGTCTGTTTCCGTTTCCTCTTTGTGTCTGGGAAGGGCTACGGCTTGTGATTTTGGCACTCCCTGGACTTTTCTCTTACCTTTTTTTCTTAACCGGAGCACAAAGAAAAACAACCTCAGAATCATATGAAAAAAACAACAACCTCAGAATCATTAGAAAATACATACATATATATATTTAGAAATTAAACTATTTAAAGGTGAATCTTTCAAGTATTATCAGTAGAACTTCCATCCATTAACATCAAGTTTGCAATTAAAACGTTTTCTTACAGGTTTATTGTAGCGGCCATATTGGACGAAAAATCAAACATTTGTTCGTGTTAATCCATTTCTGTACAGCTTCTAATAAAGGCTACAGAAAACAGTAGAAGGTTTATTTGAAATGCATTTTGCATGCAAAATCTAAAAATTGATGTCAGGCAAGAAAACGGGCTACACTTTCTTAAATGCGGAAAACAATCGGTGTCACTAATGACGTCATGTTTGCATATGCGTATGAAAAAATAAACGTTCTGCTTTCTGTTTTCACATTTTTTTTCTTATATTTTCTGACCTAAATACACAAGGTCTTGCATACTTAGAAAATGTTAAGTATCAACTGGGCCTCCATAGAAACGTGTAAGTTTTCGCGAAATGCAATGTATGCATATCTGCTATACAGTTGTTTTACATACAGACATATCCAGGCTTTCTTCTTATATCGTCATAAATCGTGTATCTTTCCGATTCTAGGGTTAGGAAAAAGTGAGCACTGGAGTCCGTACTAAATGTCATACAGTTAGCACTCTCACTTCAATGATAATGATAACATGTTTAATCCTATTACGAGTAAAATACTAGTTCATCTAAGTAGTCTTTGTTTATGACTACGTCTACCTCCTGGACAAGAGTCAGCCAATGGCTTGTAGCGCTATCTGGATTAAACTCAGTCAGCTCTGGTCCAGTAGTAGCCAAGTTCATCAACATGCACAAAGAATCCTGTTTCAGCTATTCCTCAGGAGTGTGTTGGAACTTGTTGATAAGCGCGTCAGCTGTTAAGTGTGAACATGATTTTAATAAAATGAACAGGAATCAGAACAATTCCTCGGAACTGTCAAAACCCCTATCACTAGAGGCCTTGAATGACTTCAGTTGCACTTACCCAGCTAGCATTCTACGTAAATCTACATCGGGCCGTCATCGGCCCGTCAGCTACCCTGACGGGCCGATGACGGCCCGATATAGATTTACGTAGAATGCTGACTGGGTAGTTCCAAGTACTGCTGATGGCTTTACCCAGCTAGCATTCTACGTAAATCTACATCGGGCCGTCATCGGCCCGTCAGCTACCCTGACGGGCCGATGACGGCCCGATGTAGATTTACGTAGAATGCTGACTGGGTTAAATCATGATGTTCCTCAGGGAAAATGTTCATCAGATACTGGCACAGAGTCGTCCGATCGGATTTCCCAAATCTAGAGAGGCTGGTTCTGTCACTCTGAAACAGCTGGTACTGAAAAGCAGCAAAACACCTCAGGAGCCAGCTTGGTGTTGCAGCTGAAAAATTAAAATGATATTTTTTTTTCTAATTAGTCCGTTTACTTAAGGTGACACCTTTCAAATGAGATGTGTACCCAGTAGGAAGGAACGATTTTTTTCCTTTAAGAGTATTTCCCCAATAAAAAGAGAGGAAACACTTCAATGACAGGGCGATCTCTCTTGGATGTGTCCATTAAACTTAAGCTAAAACAACTTGGGATAATGCACAGGGACAAAACAGCAATGTTTCAGATTTTCGCGCTTATATGCATAATGTATAATATATATATACATGTGTGTTCAATGAAGAAACCTACAAAGTCTTGCCATTTGTTTATTTTTTATTTCCAAGTTTAGAAAAAAAGTAATGCACGTAAATTTGACAGGAATCATAAAGTGGAAACTGAGGGAGTTACATAAAAGATATTTTCTATCGAGAATGTACCAATGGATAATCAAGAATGTATCAATGGATTATCGAGAATATATCAATGAATAATCGAGAATATATCAATGGAATATATCAAAGGATAATCGAGAATATATCAATGGATAATCGAGAATATATCAACGGATAATCGGGGTTATTATATCAATGAATAATCGAGAATATATCAATGTATAATCGAGAATATACTAATGGAATACAGATATCCATGAAAAATCGACAGTATATCAGTAGATAATCTATAATGTATCAACAGACAATCTACGGATAATTAAAGTAAAAAAAATTGCCTTTGGAAACAATAAAACACATAAAATCATAAAAATAGACTCGGTTTGATTGAATCTCTCCATATGCAACAGTGTAGTCTGCGAGGCTGCATACGCACCCATTAGCACCGGTTTAAGCGGTATTCGCTTTTCAAAATAACCAGGATGGGCTTAATGATCACAAAGGAAATAAAATATAATCTGCACTATGATGATGCGCGGGAGACTTTTTACGGCCGCTTCACGGAACAACGTCAGCTACTGTAGAGTAAAATATATCAATGGATAATCGAGAATATATCAATGGATAATCGAGAATATTTCAATGCATAATCGAAAATACATCAGAAGATAATTGCAAATATGTCAATGAATAATAGAGAATATATCAATAGATAATAGTGAATATATCAGTGAATAGTTAGTAGTGGTCATGGTACCCAAGCCGTAATCCAAACTCATAAATCCGTAATCGAAAGACGAATCAGAATGTTCAGACCAACACACATGGACCCCAGAATAAAGAATAATCGAGAATATATCAACAAACAAAGATGTAGTGCAGGTTCAGGCTGTGTAGATGCGCAGGCTACCTAAGGCATTCGCTATTTGCATTTAGACATTAGGCACCTTTTCCTGCGATGCGCACTTAAAACATTACAGTCAACCCTTATACCGACACTCGATACAACGACAAAATTCGATATACTGACAATTTGACTAGCACGGAAACCCTCTCTCAAAAGGTGACAGTTATCAGATATTATGCAGAGGCATGATTATTCAATACTTCAAGCAACATACATTTTGGATATTCTAACAAATATCCAAAAAATATGGTTTATAAAGAAATTAAATTAAACATGGCATTTGTTGCATATCATTATACTCATTGAGAATTCTTTACAGCAGCAAATTCATTTTAATAGCAATATCTTTGGGAACAAATGCTGTCGTTGTAACGAGGGTTCACTGTATTCAAATCCGGCTTGGCTGTAAAATAAATGATCCTGGTCAGACTTTGCGGATAAGCAGCGCATTTACTGTGGTCTTGCTGTTTGAATATAACCGTACTTTGATTTTCATACATGATATACATGTTACCCATATTCCATATGCAAAAGCGAAGGCCCAGACCGACCTGTGCAAATATACAGGCAGATCGCTCATTTAGACATTTGTTTCCCGCACATGATATTTGAGTTCATTTCTTTTGTTGCGGATTATAGAATTCCTCAGTTATCACCTTTTTATCTCCATATTTTCAGGAGAGGGAAGTCCATCGAATCTACATTTGAATTCTCATTGGCAATTTCTTCCCGGCAATGAACATCTTGAAGAGCCAAAATACGTCATACTAGACTATATTCATCATTTCCTACCTAAAGCTAAGATGATTATCATCTTTAGGGATCCGATTGAGAGGTATTTTATTTATACTATTCCAAAAAGCACAGACATACTGAGGATGTCTCAGGTATTTTTCTCAGATACTATTTGTCAACAGATGACAGGTAGGAATTATGCCCTGAATTAGGCTCCCAAGTTTCCGGAACAAATTCAATAACATCCTGGGAATGGGCGGATGCCTCGTATAGGTGATACTGTTCATTCAAAACTATCACATTTGTAAAATTGGCTCAACAATACATAGTAATTCATAGCTGAATTCAATATATGCTAAATATTTCTCATACAGCTTTAGCACTGTGTGATATTCAACAGACAACAAACTGATAAAGTTTTGTCGATTTTCGAAAAAAAAGGTAAGAGAAAAGTCCAGGGAGTGCCACAATCACAAACCGCAGCCCTTCCCAGACCCCAAGAGGAAGAGGAAACCGACAAATCTAAACAAGCACAAACCGAACAAACGTACGAAAAGCACTAAGATTAGCCCTCTCTTCCCCAAGCGAGGTAATCGCAATACTAAAAGGACTGAAAAACACAAGAACAAAATGATACACGGAAAGACATACAACAAATCGCCTCGTAGAATAAACCACAAAGCAACAAAGAGTAAGACTAACACCGGGACCACCGCCTTAGAACGGTCGGTAGAGCAAACCACGGGGGGGGGGGGGGGGGGGGGAGGGTTTAAATCACTTTTACAGCTAGCTAACTTCACCCTGGGTCCCGATGCTACTCTTAATTCATAAAATACATAAAAATTCGGTTCGCATAAAGGCTCCCAACTCAATCAATGCATCAAAGCAAAAACATAAAAATCAAATTAATCACTATAATAAACAAAGACGAGTACTCATGGCTAATTCTACTATACGCCAGAGTAAATGGAAACCAATAGTTGAACCACGGCGGGTCAAGCCAAAGACATATCGTCAAGCCCCAACCCACTGGTTAAAGTTTTACGAAGAGGCCGTCATTGAGTCTGAGGCCCGAACCGCCGTCGTGCAATTAAAGAGTGAAGCATAACCATCAACAATGATTGGGTTGGCAACTAGGCATGCAGTCTGCCGCATAATATCTAGGCTATAGCCAATTCTTTTATAACGGTTAATAAGTTTTCTGAATTGCTCCGAAAAGTTAGATTTACCTACAATTTTTCTAAATCTGTACACTAAGTCACCGTAAAAGTCGGGTTCCGATATACCTTGTTGCAGAAGTGTTTTCAGACTGACGCTATATTTTTCTAACAAGGCACTGTGTCTGCGATAAAATTTCGAAAACGCCTTACGAAGTTTAAAATAACGATAGCCCTGCCTAAGAAGTTTGGCAGTAAGGGCTTTATTACGGTAGTTAAAGTCATTAAGATTTGAAGAAGCTCTGGCGAATCATATAAGTTGAGATATGTATACCCCATATGAGGTACGCCGGGGGACATCGCCATCCAGAAAAGGGAAATTGACTATATCAAAATCAAAATCGTCCCGATTATCATAAATTTTGGTGGGAGCTGTTCCATTAGATATACATAGATTCAAATAAAAAAAAGGTGCCTCGGTATCGGAAGAATTTGCTCTATTTAATTGGAGTTCTGTAGGGTATATACGGTCTAAAGTTTAGCTTTTTACGAAAATGAGGACACCTTGCATAATATGTCAAAAAGTAAATATGAAAAAATATAAATGAAGATACATAGGAAATACCACAATCACGAAGCACAGCTCTCCCGACAGATAAAAAAGAGAGAGACGAACAAACAAACGCCATAAACGAAGCCAATGACGCTGAAAGAAGAATCGCAAGAGAAGAACCGCTTTGGATTGGCCAGTAAAAAAAGATACCGGGAGGGTGGGGGTGGGGATGGGGCGTGGGGGTAACCTCACTCACTGGCATAATTAGAATGCAGCTCCAATTTCAAATATATGTTCGGTTTACATAAGGGTCCTCTATCTCATCTTTGAAACATCACAGGGAAATACATGTAATAAAAAAACAACGAAAAAAACAAAAAAAAAATAAAAAAAAAAAAAAAACAAAAAAAACCCCAAAAAACAATAACAAAAAAACAAACGAACAAAAAACAACAAAAAACAAACAAACAAACAAACAAAAAAAAAAAAAAAAAAAAAAAAAACGACGCGACCCATGGAGACGCCACTTTTTCAAATCCGTTTTCCAGGTTTAACCTAAATATGGTAAATAACTTGGCTTTCTTATTTAAGGGCAGAACGGTGAGTTCGGCGAGGCGAGGCGAGGATATTATGCGGCAGACTGCATGCCTAGTTGTCAACCCAATCATTGTTGATAGCTATGCTTTACTCTTTAATTGCACGACGGCGGTTCGGGCCTCAGACTCAATGACGGCCTCTTCGTAAATCTTTAACCAGTGGGTTGGGGCTTGACGATATGTCTTTGGCTTGGCCCGCCGTGGTTCAACTATTGGTTTTCATTTACTCTGGCATACAGTAGAATTAGCCATGAGTACTCGTCTTTGTTTATTATAGTGATTAATTTTATTTTTATGTTTTCGCTTTGATGCATTGATTGAGTTGGGAACCTTTATGCGAACCGAATTTTTATGTATTTATGTATTAACAGTAGCATCGGGACCCAGGGTGAAGTTAGCTAGCTGTAAAAGTGCTTTAAACCCCACGGTGGTTTGCTCTACCGACCATTCTAAGGCGGTGGTCCCGGTGTTAGTCTTACTCCTTGTTGCTTTGTGGTTTATTCTACGAGACGATTTGTTGTATGTCTTTCCGTGTGTCATTTTGTTCTTGTGTTTTTCAGTCCTTTTAGTATTGCGATTACCTCGCTTGGGGAAGAGAGAGCTAATCTTAGTGCTTTTCGTACGTTTGCTCGGTTTGTGCTTGTTTAGATTTGTCGGTTTTGTGTTCCTCTTGGGGTCTGGGAAGGGCTACGGTTTGTGATTGTGGCACTCCCTGGACTTTTCTCTTACTTTTGTTTTCATACTGAATGACATATTTCTCAAACCGTTCCGATGGCTGGTAGATGACTATTGGTGTCTGTAATCGTGGTCCAATTAGTGGTTTCCTTATGCTCTGGCTTCAAATGAGCATTGGGCCCTATATGGTCCCCAAAGCTCAGGAACCACCCCACTCCTTAGTGCAGACGGAACTAGTCTTCTGACTGACAAAGAAGCTATCTTGAAAAGATGGGCTGAACACTTTAATGGTGTCCTTAATCGGCCATCATCTGTCAATGATGAGGCTATCAACAGACTACCACAGGTGGAATGTAATCAGCTGCTTGATGAGCTCCCAACCGTCTCTGAAACAGTGAAAGCAATAAAACTCCTGTCATCTGGCAAGTCTCTAGGATTAGATGCAATACCTGCAGAGATGTACAAAGCAGGAGGTCCTCCAGTTGCAGAGAAACTGACAGTTATTTCACATTATGTAGAGAAAAGAAGCCATCACTCAAGAATTCAAGGATGCAACAATTATCCACTCTATTCAAAAGGAAAGGGAGTCCTGAAGTCTGTAACAATCATCGAGGCATCTCTTTATTGTCAATTGCTGGGAAGATCCTTGCTAGGGTCCTACTGAATCGATTGAATGAACACCTTGAACATTCAGGGCTTCTACCAGAAAGCCAGTGTGGATTCAGGAAAGACAGAGGAACAATAGACATGATCTTTACAGCACGACAGCTTCAAGAAAAATGCCAGGAACAGAATGTGGACCTCTATATGGCCTTATCACAGCATTTGACACAGTCAGTCGTGAGGGACTTTGGAAAATTATGGCAATGCTTGGCTGTCCTGCCAAACTTCCTAGCAATGGTGCGGCAGTTCCATGATGGTTTGCTTGCAAAGGTCCAAAATGATGGCGAGTTTTCTGATCCATTCCCTGTGACAAATGGAGTTAAGCAAGGCTGTATACTAGCTTCAAAACTGTTCAGCATGATGTTTTCTGCCATGCTTACAGATGCTTTCCAGGATGGTGACAATGGTATACCTATTAGGTATCGCTTTGATGGGAAACTTTTCAACCTAAGAAGGTTGCAAGCTAAATCCAAGGTGCAGACAGAGGTGCTAGATGCGTTCCTCTTTGCTGATGACATGGCAAATGGTCCTCCAACAGAAAAAGAAAATGCAAAAAGATGCGGATCAAGTATCTGATTCATGTAACAGCTATGATCTCACAATCAGCAAAAAAAAAATAAAGTAGTATATCTCAAGCACCTGGAAAGCCTTACAAGGAGCCTACCATCACAGTGAAAGATCAACGACTGCAAGTAGTAGACAAGCTCACCTACCCTAGAAGCACATTGTCTAGAGTTGTGCACATTGATGATGAAGTCAATGCTAGGATTGCTGAAGCTAGTGCAGCATTTGGCAGGCTATGTGGAAATATTTGGGACCGAAGGGGAATCAGACTTGACACAAAGCTGAAGGTATACAGATCAGTGGTGCTGCCAACAATATTATACGCATGCGAAACTTGGACAGTTTACCAACGGAATGCCAAAATACTGAACCCCTTCCGTACAAGCTGTCTTAGAAAACTTCTAAAGATCAAGTGGCAAGACAGGATTCCAGACACAGAAGTCCTGAAAAAGGCAAGGATGCAGAGTGTACATACTCTTCTGAAAGTGGCACAGTTAAGATGGACAGGCCATGTTACCAGAATGCCTGACGAACGTTTGCTAAAGAAAATCCTCTATGGAGAACTACAAGTTAGAAAACGCCCCCATGGTGGTCAGAAGAAACGATACAAGGACGCCCTCAAAGCCTCCCTTAAATACTTCAACATACCAACAGAGTCATGAGAACAGATTGCACAGGATCGAACAAAGTGGCGAGGTCTCATGAGAAGGGGGAGCTGGTGAATATGAAGCAAAAGAATCAGCGAAGTCAAGCAGAAACATGCACAGCGGAAAGCCAGAGCTAAGGCATCACCAACAGAGCTTTCTTCCTCAGACCTCTCTTGTTCTATCTGCATCAGGCAGTTTAGGGATAAGATTGGTCTCATCAGCCATCTTAGAACACACAAATAATAACACATCACACAGTTGATTAGGATTGATCATTGTCAGTAATGACAGACGACTGAACGAACGAGCCCTACAGTTTGTTCCATATCAGTAATTGTGATCAGTTTGTTCCATATCAGTAACTGCGATATATGCTTTACTGTGATGTTTTCCTGGGCCCAGTTGTTCAAAATAGTAGGGAAGGCAATGGTCAGGAATCGATACAATTATCCCACAACTCCCATCAGAGACATCAAAGGGAAAGAAACACAAACACGAAATAACTAAACCCTAATGGAAACATCACTAGCAGAAAGCATCGTTAGTTTAACGAGGTCGTTAGTGGTCAGAGTGTTAACTATTCTAGTAAGTACAATATCTAATTCACAGTTATTTTTGCTAAAAAATGTGATAAGCTTTTGCGAATACAAAAGCTACTCACATTTTTTTCAGCATTTTTTTTGGCGTATATGCCATATTTAATAATCAAAATTTTAACGATACGTTAACTAACGACATCGTTAACTTCGAACAACTGGGCTCTGATTGTGAAGAGAGCACCTATGCGGATACAAGACGTTTGAGCTGGGGCACAGCATTTCGATCGAGATAGCATGTCCGCCAAGCGATGACTCGGTTAACCCTGAACATCCGCACAGTCAAGTCAGAGTCTTCGCTCTCCGCCTGAAGACACTTTAAATCCTTGGCTACCCGCATAATGTCATGCGAAGACTTTGATCAAACTGTGCAGAAGCGCATGCTGATCTGAGTTTCGGTAGGCGCGCATGAATTGTTGTCGGAAATGATGTGCCTAGGCTTGTGTCTAGGCTTGTGTCTAAGGTTGAGCTGCATCGTAATGGACGACAATGCTGCGATCGTGTTTTTCTTGTGTTTAACCCTTGCTGCTCTTTGGGCAGATTCAGCAGATGACAAATCGATGATTTTTTTTTTCTCATTGTCCTAGAAAACAGGTTTTGACATTTTACGCAAATTGCCACCTAAGGTGACAATCAAAACCTATTTTCTGAGAGAAATTAGAAAAAAAAATTGTTTGCTGCAGTTTTTTACCCACCATGTTAAACCCCTACTGCACAGTTCATCACGAAAACATGCCTGTGTAATGTTGACCCCGTTAAACCCCACTTTTATACAGTAAAACTGGGGTTTACAGGGGTATACATTATTTTTCTCATTTCTTCCAAAAACATAAATTGTGGGTACTCGTTAGAACCGCCTCGCCGAGGCGGTTCTAACGAGTACCCACAATATATGTTTTGAGCAGAGAAATAAAACAAAATATCAAAATTTGTATCTAAAAAATTTCCATTTTTTGGTGGTAGAATTTTCAGTATATTTGAATAGGCTTGTTTTCGTTATGATTTTTCCGCTGACCGTTCTTAGGCTGTTAGAATTCTTCTTTGTTCGTTTGTCAGTTTTTGTTGTTTGGTACCAATTGTTCGGTACAAACAGGTACTGAACATTAGTACAACCCTTTTTTGAAGATAAGCCAAAAAGTAATCCACTCTTTTAATTTCAGACCTAACGTTTTTCGCCTGCTTTGTTTTTGTTGTATTTAAATTGTAATGAATTTAATGTTGAAAGCAAAATGGTCATATCGAATTATACTTAATTTAAAGTTTAGAGTCAGAAGACTATAGTGATATATAAATAATACATATGAGCAAAGCGTTTTCTTAAACATTATTTGCTAAATGTTTCAAAATGTTAATGAGTAATTTTTAATTATTTGGTCAATTTTCCACTGTCATCCTGTTTTTAGTTTGTAAGGTGGGGCCCACAATTAGTTAATTTGCTATTGCTCCGGAAGCACTTTATAAAACATCACAGACTGTCCCAATGCTATTTTCCATGGACTGCTAAACGTATAACCAAGTGTAAGTTTTTGACTATAAGTTTGGTCTAAAGTTAGCGAAGATTAAGCATTTTGTGAAAGCTAATACTTATAACTTCTATTTATTGTTTTGTTGCAGATTGTATTCAGATTACTATCATGAAATGGGTTTACGTCGTCACTTGAACGTGTCCGCGACTCCTGAACATTTTCACCAGGCTGTAGTGGAGGGACTAGAAATGTACACTGACTGCTTTCTACGTCACACCCTGCGCGCATGCATATATAATCGCACTATATATGACAAGACCGCTGTGAGTAATAGAGAGTAGTAAATATTTTAGAACTTAACCGTTTCAATCCCAGTTTCTGAAATAGACTCCACCATCTTTACATTTGGACACACACATTGTTGCCAAAAGGCTGACAGTTGTAAATAAAGGGCAGAGTATCAAACAGTGTAGATCCTGGTAAGACAGCTCATTATGAGCCGTCTCACCTGGATCTACACTGTTTACAATAGTATATGTCTTGGTCTATTTGGTAGAAAGGCTTAAATCGCTAATCACAATACAGAAGACGGTACTTTCAATTTTTTAGGGAAAATAAGGACTGATGTTTCACGTGAATCCTCTGCCTGTATTAGTTGACGATTCAATAAATGTCAAGTCTTATTTTCTCTGAAAACTTACAATGTAGCTTTAAGAATGTCGTCTTCCTGCTTAAGGCTTCACGGGTTAATGAGCCGTCTTATTAGGATGTTTGCCATTCTGTTTGATTTTAAGACCTTTGGAGCAGTGGGTCTGACCAGATTCAAAGATGGGTGAGTCCACTTCACTAACTCAGGGATGAAAGGGTTAAATGGCAAGCGGGTATAATGAATTAACCGTAAACATTCACAGCTTGTACATTTATAGTGTTTACAATTAACATTTTCAGTCTTGAGTTTCTGAAATGGACTCTTCCATCATTGTGTCGGATCATATCTGTTGCTGCCAATAAGGAATTTTACTCAACATCATTAACCCTTGTCCTGCTGCATAAATTAAGATGCCACACCCATTTCAGCCAATCAGATTTATTGATCCAGATTGTTGATATAAATTCATATACTTAATGGCAAACAGTGCAGATCCAGATCAGTTGATCTAGTAGATCTGGATCTACACTGTTTGCAAAGGCAGGACATATCCGGGCTCAGCAGGACAAGGGTTAACATACTAGCAACTAATGTAGATCCTGATGAGACGGTATCAGGATGTGCACTGTTTGCATAGGTATTTGTTTGTTTGTTTGTGTTGAGGTTTTACGGCCCAGTCAACCCAATGGGGTCATGTGAGCGCGGTCAGTTTACCTAACCACACGTTTACTGGGCAGGCTTAGTCCTCTAAGCGGTTAACCAGTATTGTGCACATTATTTCGCCAGAAAGCATAGGTATTTGTACCGATATAAGGCTTGCAAGAGTTGAACAGATGTAAAATAATCAAAGGAGTCGATTGTCTGTTAGTGTAAGCTGGGATAATGGTCCTGAACGGGGACTTAAGATTGTTTCATTAACCCTGTTATTTCAGCAAACAGTGTAGACCCTAATCAGATACCGCGTCTGCGGCGTCTGATCTGGGTCTGTACAGTTTGCCAATGTCCCAGTCCAAGTTTTACAGATATAAACCCTCTTTACACAGTACTCTGACGTCACAGCGACAAGACTACCGCTGCTATAAATTACCGTTACCTTTGTTTGTGTTGAGGTTTTACGGCCCAGTCAACCCCACGGAGTCATGTCGAGCGCGGTCAGTTTACCTAACCACACGTTTACTGGGCAGGCTTAGTCCTCTAAGCGGTTAACCAGTATTGTGCACATTCTTTCGCCAGAAACTGACAACTGCCCTTCTTGAATCAGCGGAAGGGAGAGAATGACCGTAGAAAATATTTCATGATCAATCTCCACGAAAGAATGTTGCCGAGCTCGGCGGGGTTTGAACCCGCGACCTCCTGATCTCCAGTCGGACGGCGCATCCAACTGAGCCACTGAGGCACCGTTACCTGGCTTTCGTAAAAATGCAGATAGATTTGATTTGATTGGTGATTGATAATCACGTGGACAACAAGCTTAAAGAAATTTGTGTGTACTATCCTCGGAGGATAAGTTGACAGTGACGTCACTGATTGTTTATGTTGTTAGACCAAGTCCATTTTAATAAATAGGTAAATGCATCCGAATAGCTACCGTCAATAAAGATTATAAGCAGCGGTACCAGTAAATCCGCAGTAGCTCAGTGGTAGTTTACCTAGACTACAAGTCTGAACATTTTGCGTTCGAATCTTAGTTTCATTTTTTTTCTATTTTATACATTTTAAGAATTAGATATATAAGAAAAATATGTTAAGAAAGAAAAAGTATTTTGCTATTATCGGTTATGAAATATTTTTTCAGTGCAGCGACATTTAATTTCCTCTTTTACAAATAAAACCGGTAAGTCCAGTTAAACTATTAGTTTGAATGATTACCACGTGCTGACAATCCGTGCAAATACATATGGAGACAAAAACGCTGTAAGCCTGGCATTTGTGTAAAAATGTCAACAACGCCATAATATTGTCTAATAATATGATTTAGAATAATAAAATTTGTAACATACAAGGACAACAAGTAAAAGCATTTTGTTTTTCTACAAAAAAAAAAAAAAAAAAAAAAAGGCTGATGTGTTGCTACGCTCTCGTGTACTAAAAAATCGTCTAATTGTTCGTTCAGAGTGCTCTTCGCTACCAACTGCGCTATTGCAACGTACTAGCCAAACACATGTTTATAGCGATAAGATTTGTATACAACATAAAATTATTAGTAACGTTTTCCGATAATTCATGCATAACCTGTTTTACCCAGGTATAGTGGTAGCTGCCGTGACGTCACTGTCAAATTATCTTCCGAGCACTATACATTACGAAAACACGCCTATTCAAATATACTGAAAAGTTAATCACCGAAAAATTGAAAATTTTCAGACAAAAAATTCAAATATTTTTCCTATTTCTGCTCAAAACATAGATTGTGGGTATTCGTTAGAACCGCCTCGCACTGGCAGAGGCGGTTCTAACGAATACCCACAATCTATGTTTTGAGCAGAAATAGGAAAAATAATTTATACCCCTGTAAATCCCAGTTTTACTATACAAAAGTGGGGTTTAAGGGGGTCAAAATTATATAGGCGTGATTTCGTGATGATGTATACTATGGATAGACTGTAAACAATCGATCCCCCAAAATAAAAGGCTTCCTTTGGAAACAAAGAACACACAAAAGAACGAAAAACGGAGACCCGGTTAAGAACTATGTCAACTTGTTAAAAAACACTTATCAGACTGGGTAAGAGCCGGCCTCGGAGTCTCAGTCAGATGTGCGTCCGACTGGATATCTGGAGGTTGAGGGTTCGACTCCCTCTGAGTCCGGCAACATTCTTTCGTTGATACTGAACAGGATTTTTTTTTCTACGGTAATCCTCTTCTTTCTGCTGATTCAAGACTGACAATTATCAGTCTGTTGCGAAAGAATGTGCTCAAGTACTGGTGTACTGGTTTACCGTTAAAAGGACTAAGTCTGCATTGGAAATGTGTGGTCAGGTAATCTGAGTGGCTCGACATAAACTTAGTAGTGTTGACTGGGCCGTTGAACTCCAAACCAACCTAAAAGACTGGGTACCAATTTCAGCAGACGGCATTTGGACTAATTTTTATTGAACATGTTCGTGAAAATTGTCTCTTAAAGAAATACCAATTGTCTCTTAAAGAAATACCAATCTCTATTAACCCTTAAAGCGCCAATCACAACTATTGTCGTCTGCTTTGTCATCTGCTTGTGATTTTAAAAGTCATTTTTGCAAACAGTGTGGACCCAGATCAGACTGCTCCTCTAGGCAGTATGCAAAAATAGGTTCGAAAAGTCTGCAAGAATATTCAGCAGACGACATAAACAGACGACATTTTCAGATGCAGTTTTTCTTGGCGCTTTCAGGTTTAACTAGTAAAAACATTAAAAATATCATCATCCTCTTGTCGTCTATTGAATTTGCCTGGAGAGCGCTGATATGACGAAAAATAATACCCGCAAGTTTCGTGGCTAATGGTATGCGAAAACTGCAACTCTAAAACCCGGTATCATTTTTCATAC
Organism: Anodontia alba; assembly: GCA_964016985.1. Classification (NCBI taxonomy): domain Eukaryota; kingdom Metazoa; phylum Mollusca; class Bivalvia; order Lucinida; family Lucinidae; genus Anodontia; species Anodontia alba. Next base: position 11,132,914 of record OZ024821.1, read on the forward strand.
GTGATGTACTAAAATTGATATCTGGCATCATATTTCATTGTAGCAGAGTTCTGACGTTTAATCAGCTGTGACAACATATTAAATGTCAATGACATTATGAAAGTTTTCTTGGGCACAGTAGCTAATTCCTGAAAATCAGGCATCATTAGTGGCTCTCATAAACTTTCACAAATTTCGGAATGGGCTCAAAGGTCACAAAGGACCGGAAAATATGAACTACACTATAGTGAAGTACAGTCGAACCTCGTTATCTCGAACTCGCTTATTTCGAATTACCGCTTATCTCGAAGGGAAAATCTGGTCCCTGTTTTAACATGAAACTATGACAACAGGTAACAAAATAATGTGGAAAAGAGGAGAAATTGCTCCTAAGGAGCAATTTCTCCTCTTTTCCACATTATTATATATATATATTTCTAACTTCAGGAGTCAAATTACATATTCATTTGTTAAATGTGGTTGTTCAATTTATTGTTTTTCCCACTCTCTCAACCCTGATATGTCGAGGTACGGATATCTCGAAGTGTTTCAGTGAGTCCCTTGGAATTCGAGATATCGAGAGTCGACTGTACATTGAGACGCCACTCAGCATTGACTCGAGCTATAGTGAAGATAAACAGCGTTATTTTCGGCAACAAATTAGCTAAAAAGGGGAGATTATTTGAGATTGCCATCTGCTTTCATTTCTAGTCAGCAGATTTAGGATTTAAAGACAAATGGACTGCCTTCAGGGTCGGATGCTCTGTGATTCGCTAGCGCTAAGATAGGCTTCGCCGCTTTTAATAATTGACTATTATTTAAATCTCTGAGGGTTAAAACAGAGCTATGAAATTTTCTGCAACAGGATTTATTCAGAATCAATAGCAAGTCCATAATTTATCATTTTCTAATGTTTTATGTCATTTCTTGAAGTGCTTATTACAAATGCAGCAGACGACAGCTTTATTTGTTTTATAGTTTTAGAGATAATAAAAAAGGATTATTTTCTCTGAAAAATTGTTAAATAGAATGTCGTCTGCTACAATTTTGCTTAGTCGCTTTAACACTTAACGCTCTGGGTAAACTTTTCAACAGACACAAACTGAAATATTTTCAAAAAAAAAAAAGAAAAAAAAAAAAAAAAAAAAAAAAAAAAAATAGGTTTTAGCTTTTTATGCAAATTGTTTCCAATCGAGAAAAATATCATCAATTTGTCGTCTGCTGAGTTAGCCCAAAGAATGTGGTAAAGGTTAAGCGTTAAAAGCAGAATCGGACGGCTAGGCAATTACGACGAAAGTTTCTGTTTTTGTTTTAAATTCCATTAGATTCAAATGCAATTAGGCATCTATCACGTCTACTGGAAAGAGCTGACAAGATTATTCCCACGTGATCAAATACTGGTCCTGCAGAACAAGGACTGTCGAAATTCATCCGTCACCATGAGCAAAGTTAGCCACTTCTTAGAATTATGTGAGTAAATAACAGTGGAATAAATGGCTTGAACATCTTTAACCCTTGTCCTGCTGAACCCGGATCTACCCTGCCTTTGCAAACAGTGTAGATCCAGATCAGCTGGCTTCTGAACTGATCTGGATCTGCACTGTTTGCCATTAAGTATGTTAATTTATAGGAACAATCTGGATCAAATAATCTGATTGGCTGAAAATTAGAAGTTTGCGTGGCAGCTAAATTTATTCAGCAGGACAAGGGTTAAGACTACGGAAATTTGTTCTAGATCCGCCACGTTCATCACGAAAACATACCTATATAATTTTGACCCCTTAAACCCCATTGATATAGTAAAACTGAGGTTAACAGTGGTATAAATTATTTTTCGTATTTCTGCTCAAAACACAGATTGTGGGTACTCTTTAGAACCGCCTCGTACCCACAATCTATGTTTTGAGCAGAAATATGAAAAAAATATCAGTTATTTATCTGAAAATTTTCAGTTTTTTTTTTTAAGTGAATTTTTCCTATATATTTTGGGTAATGGTTGCCGACTGCTTGCCATCTGTTCTTTTTGTCGCTGTAAAACTGTATTTATCTGTCTTTCCCTTTGATGCTGAGAACCTCATGTGGATCATTGTATCAGTTCCTGGGTTCACTTATTTCCCAAACAAAAATAATTCTTAGTAAATCATGAATGCACCGTCAATGCAACATAAATACAACAAATAGTCATTTTCAAAGTGTATGAGGTCTTAGGGCTAAACATGATACTAATGCAACATAAATACGTCACATTGTAGCATTACTGTATCATTTCACTTTAACTTTTTGAAGGTGTTGCATTAATGTTGAATTTAACCTTGTTTTTTGAATCAGTGCATTATTTCAGATTCATTTAACTCAAAAGTTTTTGTACAGTGTAGAATTAATGTTTTGCTGGTCTTTAACTTTTCTCACTGTGAGGCAAGACTGCTTTGTTGACTTACCAGCAAATTTGAAGGATTTTTCTAATGTTGGACTACTTGAAATTAAACTGAAACCTTTTTTTTAGTTTCTTTAAAATCAGTCTTTATTTGCGAAATTAATTAATATTTAAAATCGACCAGTTATAACAAATAATGGTGAGCTATATATATATATATATATATATATATATATATATATATATATATATATATATATATATATATATATATATATATATATATATATATATATATATATATAAACTAAGTCCAGTGAGTTTCTTTTTATCTGGGTTTCATAATTGTGTTGCTTTGTATTTAAAATTCTAGAATTGGGCATCAACTTGACCTGAAACATTGATTACAATGGTTAGTTTCTTTCTCATTTCTAGGTTTCCTGGCTTCAAAAGTATTCATACTTATTCATACTTAAAGCTTATCCATTATAGGAAATCAAGAACAGAAGTCAAATGTATTACAAGCATGCTTTGGCATTCACTTAATTTATTTCTTCCATGTTGCAGTACATGTATATACTTATTAGCTCACATGAGCACGAAGTGCTCATGGTGAGCTATTGTGGTCAGTCAATGTCCGTCGTCCGTCGTCCGTCGTCGGTGAGCTATTGTGGTCAGTCAATGTCCGGCGTGCGTCGTGCGGCGTCAACAATTGCTTTAAAAGCCTACTCCTCCTACACCCCTGGGCCAACTGACTCGATACTTGGTAGGAAGCATCGGGGTGTCTTGTAGATCAAAAATAGCTAAAATCGTTCCGATCGGAAATCCAAGGTGGCCGCCATGGCTGCCATCTTGAAAATCTATTTTTTGCTTCTTCTCCTGAGCCGAAAGGCCATTTGACTCCAAACTTGCTAGGAAGCATGGGGATGACTTGTACATCAAAAATAGCTAAATCGTGCCGATCGGAAATCCATGATGGCCGCCATGGCCATATTTTTCAATTCTTCTCCTGAACCGAAAGGCCAATTGACTCCAAACTTACTAGGAAGCATCGGGGTGACTTGTAGATCAAAATTAGCTAAAATCGTGCCGATCTGAAATCCAAGATGGCCGCCATGGCTGCCATCTTGAAAATCTATTATTTGTTTCTTCTGCTGAACCGAAAGGCCAATTGACTCCAAACTTACTAGGAAGCATCGGGTCGACTTGTAAATTAAAAATAGCTAAAATCGTGCCGATCGTAAATCCAAGATGGCCGCCATGGCGGTCATCTTAAAAATCTATTTTTCGCTTTTTCTCCTGAACCCAAAAGCCAGTTGACTCCAAACATGGTAGGAAGCATTGGGGTGACTTATAGATAAAAAATAGACATGGCAGCCATCTTGAAAATCTATTTTTTGCTTCTTCTCCTGAACCGAAGGGCCAATTGACTCCAAACTTGCTAAGAAGCAACAGGGTGACTTGTAGATCAAAAATAGCTAAAATTGTGCCTATCGTAAATCCAAGATCCAAGCCATCTTGAAAATCTATTTTTCGCTTCTTCTCCAGAACCGAAAGGCCAATTGACTTCAAACTTGCTAGGAAGCATGGGGGTGACTTGTAGATCAAAAACAGCTAAAATCGTGCCGATCGAAAATCCAACATGGCCTTGAAAATCTCTTTTTTGCTTCTTCTCCTGAACCGAAAGGCCAATTGACTCCTTGCTAGGAAGCATCGGTGTGACTTGTAGATCAAAAATAGCTAAAATTGTGCCGATCGTAAATCCAAATCTATTTTTCGCATCTTCTCCTAACCCCAAATGCCAATTGACTCGAAACTTGGTAGGAAACATTGAGGTGACTTGTAGATCAAAAGTAGCTAAAATCGTTCCAATTAGAAATCCAAGATGGCCGCCATCTTGAAAATCTATTTTTCGCTTCTTCTCCTGAGCCGAAAGGCCAACTGACTCCAAACTTGGTAGGAAGCATCCGGGTGACTTGTAGATCAAAAGTAGCTAAAATCATGCTGATCGAAAATCCAAGATGGCCGCCAAAGTGCCCATCTTGAAATTTTTTTGACTTCTTCTCCTAAACCCAAAAGTCAACTCACTTGAAACTTGGTTGGAAGCATCGGGGTGACTTATAGATTGAAATTGGCTAAAATCGTTTCGATTGGAAATCCAAGATGGCCGCAATGCAGCCATCTTGAAAATCTATTTTTCACTAATTCTCCTGAACCGAAAGGCTTATTAACTTTAAACTAGGTAGGAAGTATCAGGATGACCTGTAGATCAAAAATAGCTAAAGTCATTCCTACCAGAAATCCAAGATGGCCACCAAGAAAGCCATCTTGAAAATCTATTTTTCGCTTCTTCTCCTGAACTGAAAGGCTATTTGACTCGAAACTTGGTAGGAAGCATTCGGGTGACTTATCGATCTAAAATAGCTTTAATTGTTTGGATCGGAAATCCAAGATGGCCGTCATGGCGGCCATCTTGAAACTATTTTTTTTTTGCTTATTTTCCTGAACCAAAGGGCCAGTTGATTTGAAAATTGGTATGAAGGATCGGGATGACTTGTAGATATAAAAATCGTTCCGATCGAAAGTCCAAGATGGTGGCCATCTTTAAAATCTATTTTTCTCTTCTTCTTCTGAACTGAAAGGCCAATTAACTCGAAAGTTGGTAGGAAGCAACGGGTGCTTTGTAGATCAAAAATAGCTCAAATCGTTGCGATAGGAAATCCCAAAATTGCGGCTATGGTTTCCATCTTGAAAATCTTGTTTTGAACTTTTTCTCCTGAACCGAAAGAGCAATTGACTCTAGTTCATTGGAAGTATCGAGGTGACTTGTAGATCAACAGTAGCTAAATTATTCTGATTGGAAATCCAAGATAGCTGCAATCTTGTTTATGTTTATTATATTTCCCTGCAACTGTGCTGTTTACATGTATAAAATCATGATTGTTCAGAAACCACTTAGTCAGTTGCCTCCAAATTTCACATTGATTCTACTGTTAAATGTGATTGAGAGTTTGTTCAAATGATCACGTTCCATTGACTGTCATGCCATATATAATATTCTTCTTCAAAATTAAGAACTGCTTAAAGGATGATATTTTCATTAGTTGCGTTGACAGGATTGGAAAAATGTTGCATAACATCTGCATATTTGCAGTGGCTATGACACTCAGGTGAGCGACCCGTGGCCCGTAGGCCTCTTGTAATTGTAATTTCAACAGCATGACTTTAATCTGTGTTGCATTAATGTTTTGTTAGAATCTGGTCACAAGTGATAACATGTGATCCATTTCCTGAAAATTTAAATTTTAGTGTTGCATTACTGTATTATTAGCCTGCACATGCTTAGTGAACAAATGACACTTCCTGACCTTACAAATTTGGAGGGAAATATATGAAAGCAGTTGCAAGAAGTCATTGTTTATTTTTTTCAAATTTGTGATTTTTAGTTGTTTGAAGGATAAATTTCTTTCTTATAAGATTCAGTAAGTAGCAATCATATGTGTACGATATTTTAACATATTTGTCCTAGCAATATGACTTCACTATGCTAAGATATAATTTGAAAATTAATGTTATAAAGTTGTATACAATTCCCCACCCATCTTAAAAGCAATAGAGCCAGAACAGTTCCTTTCTAAATTACATCACTCATTTACAACAGATCGAGGGTTGAGCGCAAGACTATAGTAACTCAAACATATTTTTGAAACCCTTGTTTAGGGGCAACTTGGACCCCTTTGTAAACAATGCAAATTTAGGTGCCATTGCTCGTACGAGCAATGGCACCTAAATTTTCATTGTTTACAGAAAGAAATGTTGTAATCTTCATAACGCCTTCATGGTGAGGAGATTAGATTTGGGGAAAAACAACCATCTGACTTACGCTAGTCTTGCGCTCAACCCTTCGAGATGTGCCCTGTTCAAGGGTTGTTTGGGACTAAAAGACACATTATGCTGTGTGAACTGAATTAAGATCCTTATCATTAATTGGATTTTATTAATTATGAAGTGATATTGATTTTTAACCGACTAATTTATGTGATACCTTACATTTGTCATTTCCCATTTGTGGGTATTTCTAATTTGATCATACTCAGCTAGCATCAGTGTATTACATTTTAAGTTAAATTTCTATGAGATGCGAGACAGCCATTATAATCTATTTATAGATTGGCAAAATTTTGTTGACATATTTAGACTAGGGTCATATTAATGCCATGCTGCAGTGTTGTATTTGTGATTTGTTAAAGGTGATACATAAATGTATAGTTACTGTGTGGCATTAGTGATTTGTTACAGTATTGTATTTGTGTCATATTTCCATTACTGATTTGTTACAGTGTTGCATTACCGCTGCATTTCTGATTTGTTAGCTCATTTGCATGTGAAATTTGTCGCAAATAAAACACTAATGAAACACATGTAGCATTACTGATTTGTTAAAGTGATGCATTCCCCTGATTTTTTTGTTTGGGTTACGATGGTTACTTCGAGCCGGTGAGGGGTTATCATAGCACAGATTAGGAGGTAAAATGGGAATGATTGAGGGATGTCTTTTTGATATTCCATAAAATAATGGTGTGTTGTGTGTTTCTAATGAGTACTGTGACGTTTAATTGCTTCCCTATCTCTCCTCCGTTGGTGCCTAGGGAACACTGTACTTCGTGATTGTGGCATTTCCTGAGTATCTTCGCACATATTTTTCACTGTTTGCTCAGACATGCCTGTCTGAAGTTTGGGAGCTATGTAGTAGTGTATTACACTGTCTTATACTTAATAGTTTGTTTTGTGACTGTCACAGTTTCTTTATATATATATTTGTCAAACCTTTGATAATCATCAATACTCGCGGCCTGTATGATTTTCTGGGATTTATCAAAGGAGAACATAGTACAAGTGGTAATTTAATGAAATAGATTGAAAATCATTTATCCAACAGGAAACAAAAGATTATTCTAAAATTCAGCTCATCATCCTTCCAGCCAGTCATCGAAGGCTCAGCTTGAGGATACAAAGAGGGTAACTAATTCAGCAATCCACTGAGCTATTTTCTAATTTGGTGCTCCACGCGAATAAAAACTGGTTTAACCCCACCATCCTCTCCAAGTATATCTACTGACAGTTCAAGTTCTTCTGTTGCACGTCTTTGTGCATGCGTCTGTGGTTTCACATGCCTGTTCAAATATATTGAAAATTTTACAACCAAAAAAAGGAAAATTTTCAGATAAAAAATTCTGATTTTTTTTTCATAATGCTGCTAAAAACATAGATTGTGGGTACTCGTTAGGACCGCCTCGCCGAGGCGGTTCTAACGAGTACTAACAATCTGTTTTTAGTAAAATAAGAAAAATAATGTATTACCCCCTGTTAACCCCAGTTAACTATACAAAAGTGGGGTTTAAGTGGGGTCAAAATTATATAGGAGTGTTGTTTTGGTGATATGGCGTTTGTGTTGTCGTTATTTGTTCCTATCTCTCCTTCTTTTGGTTCCCGATGGTGGTTCTTCGTGATTTCCTCTGTATTTTCATTTGCATTTCTAATATTGGTGCAGCTTAATTTTGTTTTGTTTTTAAGGTTGCGTTAAACGCATTATTCTATAATACTCTAGCTGTAGTGGCTGTGGTTTTGTAAACAATCATTTAAGCAATTACTATTCTTGTGACAAGAAAAGTCAATCCTAAACTGTTTTAATTCACTCAGTCAATTGCAATTTACCTTCTGAAATAATATCGTAAATGTCTTCTGACACGGGCGGAGCAACATTTATTTGTCACAACCTATTTTAATTATCTCCCCCGCCGAAGGCAAAGGGGGATGTGGTAATGGCCTCCGTCCGTCCGTGGGCAATATCCCGGTTTCGGTCTAAATGGGACTGAACTGTTTGGCAAGATTTTGTTCTTTGCATTAACCATGGACTGTAAGGGGAAGTGTTTGATCATGATCACCGAGACGCTTGATACTATGACTGGTTCACCAGTTTGTTTTCGCACCAATCTACTTCTTCTTGTTTCGTAGCGCCCCACTGTTTATTTTTCAGCGCACCCAGTAAAACAGGTACATTACGAAATGTCTATTCAAGTATATTGAGAATTTCACCTCCATAAATTGAAAATTTTCAGGCAAAAAATAATCTGATATTTTTCATATTTCTACTCAAAGCATAGATTGTGTGTACTCGTTAGAACCGCCTCGGGTAGATTGTGTACTCGTTAGAACCGCCTCTCCGAGGTGATTCTAACGAGTACTTATAATCTATGTTTTCGAGCAGAAATAAGGAAAATAAAGTGTACCCCTGTAAACCCGAATTTTACTATATAAAAGTGGGGTTTAAGGGGGTCAATATTATATAGGCATGTTTTTTTTTGATGAAATATTGCCAGATATTGCTGACTAATGAAGAGCACGGAATATATAATTAAGAAAATATATAAGACACATAAAAAGCAATTTGAATTAGGCTTACCTTCAACGTCTGGTGCGGCAAAGTCTCCTAGCATATATTTACAGCAACCGCTTCACAATATTCCAGGCAACAGGAATGGGCCTCAATGGGATCACGGGGAACTGTACAACATATACAGCCAAAGTTTATTTTACACATAGTTCTGTTAAAAAATATAAGAAAAAGGCCCTGTTTATTATGTTATAAAAATAGTTAAAATACATTTACAACTTACTTATACTATATGAAAGGCACACGTTTATAAAACAAAATCGTCGTCAGACCAGTCACCCCAATGATATGCTGATTTGCTATATATATTTGTGGGCTTTTCTGTTTTTTTACGGTGAAGGGTCTCATCTTTCTCGGGCAGATAGTCCGAAGGGCATCTGATATTGTCAGTTGATGATCGTCAGGGTTGGGGTGATACAGCATGAGACGTAACTTCATGAGACGGACTAGCAATCAAAGTTTTATCTAAATCGGATACAGATTCTGCAATAACAGAGTGAAGTGGACGTGGAGAGGTTGAGGAATCATTGCTTGAGTGAGAGGGTGGAAATACATCACGTTTTCTTGGTCGACTACGAAATGAATAACGTTGAGCAGCTATAGGTGGCAGGTCATCTGACAAGCTGTCTATAGAGGACGGCTTTCTGGCTTTAGAAGATCTATCAGAATCTCCGATTTCTACGCTTTCCAACTCACTAGACAGGACTTCTTCTACTTCTGAATCTGTGCTTGCTGAAATTCCTTCCACATCCGATAACTCCGGTACAATTTTCATGTCAGTTTGACTGTCATCTGGAGTGACGTAATTCCATGTATTCAACAATGGAGTTGAATATGTATATTTAGGAGGACCATCTAATGTACAAATGTCTTTTAGAGCTTCAAAAAATGTTCGTATACATTTCCTTGCATCCTGGCAGAATGGTTCCTCCATATTACTTCGGCTAGGTAACTTTCAAGTTGTCTTTTATTAGTTCCACTCATTTTACGGAAGTAGTCTTTAGCATGCTTCCATGCACCCTCTATTCTATTTGTGTGTACTATCTTTTTCTCATTTGTTATTTTGTGCCGGTATATTTTTTTTAAACTGAACTTATGCAAAATTGTAAACTGATCATAGCCAATGTCATTTAAATTAAAATATGCTGACCATCCGTCATTATATATAGTTGAACCCTTTGTTATGTGTTTTTCAATAAGATGCGTTAATAAAACCTCAGATCTCTCCTCTACTCGATACAAAATAAATTTGTCCGTTGATCATTCAATCATGCCAAACACCCATATCTTACAGCCAACATGAGGATTTCCACGATGATATTTAACCTTTCTGCCAAAGAGCGATTCATCTATTTCTGCATCGCCACTTAATTGCATATGCATAACATTCTTATAAGCATATTCTTTATAAATATTTCCCTTGTCATGTAAGCCCAGTCTACAGCTGTACTACCATATGATACGCCAGCTTGAATTGAACACATTTTTAGAGAATTCCCATCTATGTAATATTTGCAAAAATTCACCATGTCATTGATTTTTAGATACTACCCATCAAACCGTGAATGTTTCCTCATAATATATATGAGAAGCATTATTGGGGCATCTGAATGTATATCCATCACTTTTAGAGGACATTTTCTTTATTCTGCATACAGCTAAATCTGAACATTTCGGGCATTTGATTGTAGACGCTAGTAATCCATTATATCTTAGCCACTGGAATACAGTCTCATCATCTTGGAGAAATAAATTATAGAAATTCCAGGCATTGGCCAAATCTTTTATTGCGATTTCTAATACGCCCTCCTTTTTCTCTCTAAATGACCCTCCTGGCTTTTGCTTAGAATGAGACATGTTTTCCTTTTAAGATATTACATAACTTATTAAATACTTCCTAAAGTTTTAACTAGAATTTAACATTCACAGTGAACAACTGAGATTTGCAATAATAATCTTTTCTAACAAACATACATAATTATACAAATGCAAATGTGGTTTTGTGCTATCTTGCTTGTAAGACGTTATTTTCATAATTGGTGTTTATGTATCTTCGCTATATATACTACCGGTTTAGGTCCAATACGACAGAAACGCATTGATAACGTATTAATTTAAGACACTTCCCCCAAAAGATACCATGCCCCATTTTCTCTGAAATATATCTCCAAAAGAAACCCTTTTCCCGGGTATACTTCCCTTGCGAGGCATTCAAGATTGTGATAAACGTTTTCGCTCACTATATATATACTACCGGTCATATTTGGACCTAAACCGGGAGTATATATATATATATATATATATATATATATATATATATATATATATATATATATATATATATATATATATATATATATATATATATATAGTGAGCGAAAGCGTTTATTACAATCTTTTCGTCGCTTATATACTACCGGTTTAGGTCCAATAACATGCAGAGGCATTTATTAATATATCATTTAAAACTGCCCAAAATTGTTATTTGAAATATGCAATATTTGCAAAGCGATTCATTCCGCCCGCTGATGTATTTTAATCTATATTCGAATTCTTAAAGAACCCGTCTAATTTGTACATATGAGCAGGCGTCTAAATAACCCTGATCTATGTCCTGAAACTTTAAGTCCAAACGGACCTAAACCGGGATATTGCCCGTCCGTGTGTCCGTTACACTTTTGTCCGGAGCATAACTCTAAAACTATTCAATTGATTTAGTTGAAACTTCAAAAAATGACAAAGACATTGATAGAAAGTGCAGTGTATAAAAACCATAACTTTGCCTTGCTTACTTTAAGAATTATCCCCCGTATTAAATATTCTTGTCCGGGGCATAACTCCAAAACTATCCAAGGGATTTTGTTGAAACTTCATACAGTAATAAAGGACATTAAGAGAAAGTACAGTGTGCAAGAACCTTAACTCTGCCTTTGTTACTTTTTGACTTATTTCTCTTTATTAAATTTTCTTGTCCGAGGAATAACTCCAAAACTACTAAAGGGACTTTTTGAAACTTCATTAAATGATAAATTATTGAGAGGAAGTGCAGTGTACAAGAACCATAAACTGAATTATTTTGCTTTATTATATTATCTTGTCCGGGGCATAACTTCATAACTGTAACAGGTGAAAAAATGGAAATAATATTTTTCCCCGACCGGGGATCGAACCCGGTCTGCTGGACTCAAAGTCCTACACTCTACCACGTCGCTATAAAAGCCGGATATAAGCCGGATTTTATAGCGACGTGGTAGAGTGTTGGCCTGTCACGCAGACAGCCCGGGTTCGATCCCCGGTCGGGGAAAAATGCTATTTCCATTTTTTCACCTGTTACATTTGGCGCCCAACGTGGGACTCGAACCCACAACCTATTCAAAGGATTTGGTTGAAACTTCATATAGTGATATAGGATAGTAAGAAAAAGTGTAGTGTACAAGAATCATAACTCTGGTTTGCTTATCTTTGAATTATTTGCCTTTAAACTAATCAAGGGATTTTGTTAAAATTTCATGAAATGATAAAGGACATTTAGCAAAAGTGCAATATTTAAGAATCATTATTGTATCTTGCTTACATTTTGCATTATTCCCTTTATTAATTATCTTGTCCAGGGCATAACTTCGAAACTATTCAAGGGACTTTGTTGCAGCTTCATAAAATGATAAAGCACACACACACACACACACACACACACACACAGAGAGAGAGAGAGAGAGAGAGAGAGAGAGAGAGAGAGAGAGAGAGTGCAGTGTATAAGAACCTTGACTCTACATTGCTTATCTTTTTAATTATTTCCCTGTATTAAGTTTTACCGTCCTGTGCATAACTTCAAATCTATTCAAGGGATTTTGCTGAAACTTCATAAATTGATAAAAGACAATAAGAGGCAATGCAGTAGACAAGATGCTTAACTCTACCTTGCTTCCGTTTTGAATTGTTTCCCTTTAGGGAAATTTTCTTGTTTGGGACATACTTCTAGAACTTTTTTAAGGGATTTTGTGGCGACTTCTTTAAGTGATAAAATATGCTGAAATAAAGTGCAATACACAAGAACCATAACTCTACCTTGTTTTATTTTAATTATTTTCCTTAATTAAAAAAAAAACAAACAAAAAAAAAAAAAAAAAAAAAAAAAAAAAAACACAAAAAAAAAAAAACAACTCTTTGTCTCGGGCATAACTCCAAAACTATCTAAGGGATTTCGTTGACACTTCATAAAATGATAAACGACATTGAGCGAAAGTGCAGTATACAAGACTCTTTGCTCTGCCTTGCTCACTCTTTGAATCATTCTACTTATTCAATTTTCTTGTCCTTGATATAACTCCAGTAGTGCTGATGAGAATTCAAAATGCTACAAAGGTAGAGGATATTCCAGTTGAAGTGTAGTGTTCTTGTACCATAACTCTGTGTTGCCTCATTTTGCTGTTATCCCCCTTTTACACTTTAAGTATATGAATCAAGAACTATTCAAGGTATTCAGTTCAAATAATATACACAGTGATAGAGGAGATTAAAAGGAAATGCATTGTTCAGTCCTTCTCTCCACATACCGCCCACCCCTCCACATCGGCACCTCACCCAAGCCCAATAATGCCTCTTTATTATTTTGATATAGTTTGGATCTTCTTACCCTTGCCACTAAGATACAAACCAGTTCACAAGAACTGCAGTAACACTGCCTTGCATACACACAGAATTAAGACACATTAATTTTGCAGATTTTTTCTCAACTAGGATTTGCCTTTGTACATTTTACCTTAATTGAACTGTCGTGCCAGGTTCATGTGAAAAGTATCCATTTAGGGTTAGTAATTTAGGATTTATTTGCAGGACAAAATTCATGCTCAGCTGAATTAAGCATAAAACAAAGTTTAGTAAACTCGGGGCATAATGTAGCAGATTGCATTCTAAAATCGATTTTGTAACTTTTCAGATTCATGTGAGATATCAATCCTTATTTTCTAAAGTGTCGTCTGCTGTAGTGTTGTTTAGCACTTTAAGAGTTAATTGAATAAAATGTAACTTCCGATCGTATAGCAATGATATTAGTCTTTTCAAATTTGTAGAATGTCCGATTACTGCTGCTCTTGACCTTGAACTTAATCTAGAGTTAAAAGGAAAAGCAAGGTTAGCGTAGAATGAACCTAAATACAAAAAAAAAAAAAAAAAAAAAAAAAAAAAAAGAATGACAAAACATTCATAGTAGTGCAAATTTTGGCCAAAATCAGATAAACGCGCAGACTCTCAGTGGCGGTTTAAGAATGTAAAATGATTGTCAAAGGCCTCCAATATTAATGAGTTTCTAAATATTTTACATTATGGAATAAAATTATTTTTCTGACAGACAAAAAATGCGGTCTTCGAGCAATATCAAATAAGGCATATTAACCCGATATTTAAGGCTCTGCGAAGTCATAAAGTCAAAACAAATATTTAAAATGGCGGCGCTCATAAAAATTCGAAATCTTGTAACGCCTTTAATTTTTATCCGATTTTGATGAAATTTGTGTCATAATGCAGGCTTTGTATAGATCATTTTTTCAGGCATAATATTTTGGCTGCCGGCTGACCCAAGTCCAGTTTTCACAGCCACGCGTCGTGCCAAAAGTTTTGCTGTTAGTACTATGTCCTCCACAAGATCCCTATATAGGGAATGCGAACAGCAAATACCCTGATCAAATATCCGGATGCGCAGGCTGGTCTGGATCTTTATTGTTCTAAGGTCACTTTTTACAACCGCGGGCCCAATTATAAGTACTGTATTTCCCTTTAAAGCTCTTATATATTTGGGCAATTAGTGGTCCTCAATTTTAATCCGCATCATTAACAACAAATATTTTTCAAATAACAAAATTTTCAAAAAAAGCTTGGTCTATGCTAAGCACACATTAATTGTTAAAGGTGATTGAAGATTGGCAGTGAATATCAAGGTTCATTTCAATACACCAAATTGTCTCCAAAATTATAATGACTAGACCTGTCTTAAGAAGTCAATGTGATTTAAAATCCATTGTCCACATTTTCAATTTAATATCAGGTTAATAATTATGCACTTGCATTTTGACATGTGTAACATTTGTGTATTTATTGCTAATGAGGCCCCCGATAGACTAGCTCTTAGTCAGCTGAGTTACCATCACTAAATAAAGAAATTGCTTACTAACATTGTTACTTACCTACCTACTTACTTGCCTATTTACTCTATAACCCCTAAATATTGAGTCACATTATTGCATAAAAAGCAGTATCGCACGTTATTAACAGCCGTGCATTAACCGGCGAAAAGCCGTGTATTAACAAGGCAATTCACGCGCTGTTAATGCACGGCTACGCAACTTTCAATATGATCGTACCGGGGCCACAGATTTGCTGCCGTTATGAGATGTGTACTGCCCGGCCCTAGAACGAGCATAGTCAGTGGAAATTACGTTCGCGAGACATTGGTGAAAAGGCGAAACAAAATTGTGCAAGAAATAACGCGAACTGTAGCAAATGTTGTCAGTTTTTATGCAATAATAGCGATTGAACATGGTTTCTCAATGCATTAACATTCGCCAGGTCCCTTGGAAGGTGTTGAAAACCGCGGCCTTCGGCCTCGGTTTTCAATACCTCCCACAGGACCTGGCGAATGTTAATGCATGAAAAACCATGTTTGATCCCTATATTAAATACTTACCATACTTGTTCTAACATTTGAACCACTATGTTTTAATATTCGGCGACTTGCCTAAAACTGAATGGATGAGTGGCAAACAGTATATACCCTAGCATATCATGTATGATTTCTTTTTTCAGCTCCTTGTACAAAAGATATTTGGTCTAAAATAACAGCAGAAAAGCCGAAGAAACACACAGACCGAGAGCCAATGTTCCCGAAAACCAAGAGGATGTTGTACGAATTTTACCGACCACACAATCTCGCAATGTACAAACTTACTGGCGATCGAACGTTTTTGTATGAACAAAAATAACCAACCATCACGAATGACATATAAAACGTTACAAACGTTTACCGAATGACACACACAAAAATACTCATCTTTGTCGAATGACACACACAAAAGTACTCATGTTTACGTCACACAGAATGTTACAGATGTTCACTGAATCACTATAGAACGGTACCAATTTTCAGTGAATTATTATGGAACGTTACCAATGTTCACTGAAACAAATATTACAAAACGTCATCAAAGTTCACTAAATTATTATTACCATTATTTACCCTTAAAACGCCAAGAAAAGCTGCATCTGAAAATGTCGTCTGTTTATGTCGTCTGCTGAATATTCTTGCAAACTTTTCAAATCTATTTTTGCATACAGGCAAACAGTGTGGACCAAGATCAGACTGCAGGAGCAGTCTGATCTGGGTCCACACTGTTTGTAAAAATGACTTTTAAAATCACAAGCAGATGACAAAGCAGACGACAGTTGTTGTGATTTGCGCTTTAAGGGTTAAGAGAAGATCCCTTGTACGAAGGAGCTTCGTAAGCTAGAAAACACAGAGGGAGTCATAAAATGCGGAAAAATTACCTGTATCAAGTTTCTTTAGAGTAACTCGGTTAAAATAATAGTCAAAGTATAGTAAGTTGTATAGATGTTTGAATATTGTTTGTTTGTGTTGAGGTTTTACGGCCCTGTCAACCCAATGGGGTCATGTCGAGCGCGGTCAGTTTACCTAACCACACGTTTACTGGGCAAGCTTAGTTCTCTAAGCGGTTAACCAGTATTGTGCACATTCTTTCGCCAGAAACTGACAACTAAGCGTTCTTAAATCAGCGGAAGGGAAAGAATGACCGTTGAAAATATTTCATGATCAATCGAAGTATTTTCTACGGTCATTCTTTCCCTTCCCCTGATGTCCGAATATACAGGACAGAACAAAACAACATGAGTAGTACCTAGACCCGAGTTTATCATTACAAAAACACGCCTATTCAAATATATAGAAAATTTCACCTCCAAAAACTTTTCTGGTAAAATAAACTAATATTTTTCATATTTTTCTGCTCATAGATTGTGGGTACTCGTTAGAACCGCCTCAGCGAAGCGGTTTTAACGTGTACCCACAATCTAAGTGTTTCGAGCAAAAATAAGAAAAATAAGGTATACCCCTGTAGGTCCCAGTTTTATTATATTAAAGTAGTGTTTAAGGGGGTCAAAGTTATATAGATATTGCGTGAAGGAAATTTTTTTCATGCTCAACTCAGCTGTCTGCTAATAAATATAGCATTTTCATATTATTTATCAGAGAAATTTTCATGCTCAGCTATATTGAGCCAGAAAGAATTCGCAATTGTTAGCAATTTGAGATTTATTAGGAGGACAAATTTCACGCTCAGTCTTGTTGTACATGAAAAATGTTTAATTAACTCGGGGCCTGGAAAGCACATAGGTCGACAGTTAGTGTTATAACACATACACACACTAGAATAAAATGTTTTCTTCTAATAATTAAAGCAATAAATAAATACATAATAAATAAAAAATAAACAGATTTATATTAATTAATCTGACTGGAAGTATTGAAAAGGCAATGCAGAATTATTACACCAGCCATTTGTTACTACTACCCACCAGCCATACACCTAAGTAGATACTGGGATAAAGACTTTTCGTCCATCACAGCCGTGCTAAATGTCCTGTATTGTAGGGACCTCAGTGAAGTCATTATCCTAGATTGTCTCTGCTCACAAGTCGAACAATTCAAAATCGGCACTGCAGGAGAACTCAAAACGTCATTACCGGCACATCTGCAGGGGTTGGGGCGTAGATGGGTGCAGTGGTAACGAATGACTGGTGCATATCGGCTGCTCATTTCCCATAAGACTGATGCACAACCCAAGAAAAAAAACGCAATTACACCCTATGTGAATTATAATGGCAAAAATCACTTGCTCATCTGCGTATTCTAATTAAGGCGTTTTCTTCATTGCTATATTCTACAGCATCAAGCCATAGTGTGAGCGTGCAACAAATGTTCTGATACAAAGATCTGTATATCTGTATCTTCGTCCTTCCTCCTCTACCTATGCAGAGGACTGTAGGCCCTACATGTGTCTTCGTAGACGAGGCAATAACACACAGACTACTAGGTCTTTTTAGTTTTTAGGAAAAAAAATAAGCTGGAATTTCTAAATAAATTCAGAATTTATAAATATAGTTTGGGAGTACATGCCCTTTGTAAACTCGAAATACAGTAGCTCACTGAATTTTTAAGTATGCCAAGTATCGTACTTCCTTACTTTGTAACCAATTCACTAGGTGCATTTGGTTCGCTGTGTTTACAATTTCATCGCATTCTGCTTGTAGATATTAGGCCGCTGGCCATCCTATAGTTTAACCCCCTCAGGAGGAATTTTGCAGACCATGTTTTTCTTAAAGCCTATTATCTAGTATTTTGCAGTATGTTAGCCATCTGGCGATGGGGGCGTTATCGAGTAACAGGTTGTTACATTCGTTACCCCTACAAAATTAAAACCATAGAAAATTATCTAACCTATGAGAACTGGTGCACTTAAAAATCCACTAGCGAAAAAATGAGATGTTTTAAACTTCATTTTGGCCTTACATGGGGTTACGCATGCTACATTTTCTGATGTCGCCTTTAGAAATGAGTATTTAACTCACAGAGTTCATTTTCATAGATTGCACTTTGCTTTTGTGACATTAAGATTTTAATTTCTAATAAGGTATTTAAATACCCTTTCCAAAGCGTTAAACATTATCTCTCTAGCTTTTATACTCTGTAAATTATTGGCTGTTTAGCAAAGTCATCCCACTGTGAAATGCAACATTGAAAAAATAATTTTCACATAATAACACATTAAATGCAGCCTAGAAGTTAAACAAATAAAGTGAATTCTCATTTTAACATTATATCTTAGTAATGTGAGATACAAAGGCGCATTAAAATATAATAATCATACTACACTTTGCCTTACGGTTATATAATTCCCCCAAACAAACAGTGTTGCTTTACGTCTTTAATATACAGAATACAATAAGCCTTAAAGATATATGTGTAACATTAGGCAGATTTAGAAACATGCATATCACAATGAAATTAAATATATATTAATGCAATTCAGTGACTTTAACACCTTTAAGAGATTGACTTCACTCTTGTGTTTAAAACAAAAAACGAAGGTATGTATCTTGATTTTCATCGGTTCCATGCAGCTATTTGTACAGTTTTTTATTATAACATAAACTATCGATACCTAGCTAAAATGCATGAACAGAAAACCGAATCAATATTGTTGAATATAATTAGCTATACTCAGCATTACATATGTGCATGACATTGAAATTAACTCTATGAAAGTTAAGCTATTCTTAATGTCATAATATGCATTCTGAGCAGTAGAAGTTGTATTCTAAGCACCAGAGTATGTCTCGAATATGTAAATTTGAAGATCAGTATTTGATCAGTATCTGGGCAGCAGGAAAACGGCCTTAAGGAACATAGGACTTAAAAAATAGTTAGTTTGCCTTATTTTGGTAGGGTCTCTCTTAAGAACACAATAAAAATTGTAAAAGTCTAAGTTGAGATATGCAAGGAGTCCGATTAAGAATAGCAGTTTCAGTTGTGTTACATACGTTTCCAGACATGTTAGGTAAATGATAATATCTGTAAATGGTATTCATATTGGTGGTAAACTATTTACCTTAACAGAATCATTGACCATCACCAGGTACTTGGTCATTGTCATTTCTGAAATGGCAATGGAAATAAAAGGTGACAATGAAATACCTTATCGTATCTTGGCTTCAAAATAATACAGAAATAAACGGTTTTTGTTTTTGTTTTTGTTTTTTATATCTCATTATAGTTTATTGGCAGCTAAATCTAATTCAGACTGGCGTAAGCCATAAAAGGCTCAGAAAAAGAACCAATCCTATCAGTTATTTTATACTATTACCATTCTGACAATCAAGTACATGTTTGGCGGTTCAATATAAAGTATCAAAGAGAATAGAAATCGTTAAGCTTAATATTGTTGTGTGTTGTGTGTTATTCTTATTACTTATATCACTAATAAATTATAACAAAACTTTTGTATAATATTGTATCTGTAATGCTTTTCTTATCACTATATAGATGATAAACAATAGTAATTATTCATTTAATGTGTTTGTCATCAAATTGTATTATGTATGACTGACGTCTATGTTTTGTTTCTACAAGGTATTTCATCTTAAGCAGATATAAATGAAGCAAACAGTCTTCTAGCCAGCATAAAATATTTTATTTTATACACTGTGGCAACAGAGAAGTGCCAGAGTGTGTTTGCTGTGTATTTGGCTGCATCTTTTAGATGACTTAATAGTGTAGTGTTGTGTTGATAAATGTGTTATGTTATTTTCAGCGTGATAACCACTGCATTTTTATGTAAATTCAAATAGTGAAATAATCCCCATTGAATAATGTGTGACTGTTTGTTTCTTCTTTATTTATGCTTTTGGGTTCTTATTAGGAAACTGTACAGTATATTCATTGTAGGAGCTTTACTGAAGAGATTTCTCCTGCAAACACTGTCTACAGGAAAAAGTGTTCAGATGTCACAGCTCTTAAACTGATATATAATGTGTAACAGTATTAGTTGTGCAATCTTTCTGGTAGATGGATTTAAAGTTTTGAAAATCAGCTTTATGTATAGAACATAAGAAATAAAGAGCTCATATAATATGACTGAAGTAACAAATTCTTTGTTTTGATAAAAAATGTCCCCTAGGAGCTGCCTGCCTGCTGTTGTCATCATCTGTCGTCCATTAACATTTTATATGACATTTTTGAGGCCCCCGATTATAACCATATTTTATATGTAGCCTTCTAGGGTAAAGGGAACTTAAGTTAGTGTCAAAAAGGTAGTCGGGTGCAAGACCGTGTAGAATTTTGTAGAAGATTGCCAATTTGTGTTTATTTCGACGACTTTGAAGAGACTCCCATCCAAGATCAAAGAAGAGCTATTTTATAATTCGCGCAGCTTCGACGTGAATTGCATCGAGCTGTTTTTAGTTTCAAGCGGGCACCTGTCCCAGACGACATCGCTATATTCTAAAAGGGGTCCAACAAAGGCCATTTGAGGGCTCTAAGAAGGTTGAGACGTTTCCAAGCTTTTTCAGAGATATTTTTCACGTGTACTTTCAAGTCGCATGAATCGGAGAATGTGAGACCCAGATGACTGGGTTTCCTGAATCATGGTATTATTCAAAAACAAGAGTGTTCAATGGGGTTTAATTTCCTAGTTAGCGTCATTGCCACCAGTGTTGAATGGGGTTTAATTTCCTAGTTGGCGTCATTGCCATCGTTTTCTTTGCGTGAAAGTCTACTAGCCATAAGTCAGCCCAGTCAGAAATAGTTTGTAGATCGCCGTTTAGCAGTCTGGCGGCAAGGTCAGGGCGTTCAACAATGATGTACAGGCTGGCATCGTCAGCAAAGAGACGAATGGAGCAGCCGCTGTTTTTAACAATACCATTTATATATACAAGAAATAGAATAGTAAAGCGTAATAGAAGTGCGCCCAATATGGCACACCGGCTTCAATCGAGGCCCAGTCGGAACATTTGCCATTGATGACGACGCGTTGTCTACGCCCAGATAAGTAGCTAGTAAACCATTTCAAAGCCTGCTCGGACACACCTAAGCATCGGAGTTTGTGGAGCAAACCCTTGTGCCAGACTCTGTCAAAGGCCTTGGTTATGTCGCAGGAAACTGCTCGTACCTCTTTACCGCTTCTATGGCCTCACAAAAGGTGTGAAGAAGTTGGTAGGTTGTAGAGTCACCTTGTACAAAGCCCGACTGGAATGGAGTTATCATCTGATGTGATGTGATGTAATTATATAGGTATTTGTGTACACAGCGTTCCATGGTTTTGCCTAAAGAACTCAAGAGGTATATGGGTCAGTAGTTACTTGGGAGGGATTTTTCATCTTTTTTATGAATTGGAGATATGTTAGCGTCCTTCCACGAAGTAGGAAAATAGCCTTGAGCGAGGGACCTGTTAAAAACAATGGAGCACGGATAGGCCAGATAGTCGGCGCATTCCATCGACCCTTGGGCTGATTAGATCGGGACCACAGGCCTTGCTGACATCCAAGTGTTTCAATACATCACGGACGTTTTGCGCGATAATTGTGATTGAATCTAAGATGCGCTGTACCGGCTCTTGAGTTGGTAAAGCTTTGTATCATGGACCTTTGTCTGAGAGGAGAAGTATGTGTTTAACATTTCTGCTTTCTGTTGATCTGTTTCAGCCATTTCGTGGTTCATTGTGAGTACTGGAATATTGCTAGAGGAACACCCAACATTCAAAAATCGTTTTGAATTTTTCCAGAATATTTTAGGGTCAAAGTTTTCTGAGGACAGCAGATGATCAAGTTTGTCGAAATACCGTTTTTTTTTTTTTTTTTTTTTTTTTTTTTTGATAACCTGTTTTGCAGCATTGACTTATCTACTGGTTTTACTTCCTATACAACTATATAAGTATCTCTAATAGATTAAAAATTACTATTTCTCCTATTAGGCTACAATCTGTTCTTCTTTACAGGTTCCCCGTTCTACTGCTAGATTTAACTCTCTGTTACCTACTGTTAACGTTTCGCCTTTGAAACTTCACTCTGTATCATCTATCAATTTATAAGGCGCTTCCAATTATAATATGTTTCGTAATCACCTTAGAATTAGACTTTCTCCAAATAAATCTCCTATATTTCTAAAATATAAGAATCCCTATAAAAAGGAACAGTATGTACCCTAATATTTCTATGTGCAATGCCAAGAGTTGCATCTGCTGCAATCATTTAATTTGTCAGTCAACTATAATTTCCTCAGTTATCATAGACAATTTTCAGTTGTAAACAACTCTGATTTAGACTGAAAATCAAAGTATGTTATATATGTTCTCACATGCAGCGAAGGAGGCTGAGGAATGCAGTATGTTGGACAGACCAAATGGGTCCTTAAAACAAGGTTTAAGGTACATTTGTTTAATATAAAAAAAAAGCAAAGAAAATTGATACGTTTCTTTATCAACATTTCCGGAGAGCTGGTCATTCATGATCATCTAGTAAAGTTTTGGTTCAACCTGTTGAAAAAATTATACACAAGTCGAATTCTACCGAAATATTCAAAACATTTTAAGACATGAACTTGAACTTAAATGCATTAAACGTTTAAAACTCCTTTTCCACTTGGATTTAATGATAATATTTACCATGAAGGAAATATTTCTAAAATGTCGGGTTTCGATGTTTTTCCCTTTTGGATATTAAAAACCGTAATAAACGATCACATGGTAAGCATAAAAATGGTAATGCATTGCGAAAACATGTCTATTCAAATATACTGAAAAATTTACCATCAAAATATGAAAATGTTCAGATAAAAAATTCTGATATTTTTCTATTTCTGCTCCAAACATAGATTGTGGGTACTCGTTTGAACCGCCTCGACGAGGCGGTTCTAACGAGTACCCACAATCTATGTTTTTGAGCAGAAATAAGAAAAATAATGTACACCCCTGTAAACCCCAGTTTTACTAGCTAAAAGTGGGGTTTAAGGGAGTCAAAATTATATAGGTATGTTTTCGTGATGCTAAACGAAAACATAAAACTGTCTTATCTCTTTTTTATTTAAATATTCTCTTAAATTCTGAACGTCATCAAATGTTTCTAAACTGAATTCACTGTTTACTTCTTCATTACGTATGTTAGATGCTGAGGCGAATAAATTGTATGATAGAAAACATGATTTGTATGAAGCAGCTCTCCTTTCTAGATGTTATACTCAATATGCTCTTCGTCCTTACATTTATTCTGAAATTTAACCACATTAGACACTTCATCAAACTTCCATTCATTAATAAAGATATTGAATTCATAAATTTACCTAGCATGTGATATCATGTGATATCAGCTATACCTTCATATTTCGAAAACCTGCAATCCTATTAATTGTTATAAATATAACAAGCCTATCCGTAACACTATACTTAATTTCAATAAATTAGTTTCTGATCTTGATATTGAAACTAGCTGCCCTGATTCTTGAGATTGTAAAGATTCTAAATTTTGTTATCAACCAGCGGGTCATATTGTCACTGGTAACTTGAAGATTATAACTGATTCACAAATCCGTTCAGTTATTTCAAAAAGGACCTAAATGTAGATGCTCAGCCAACGTTGATTTGAATGAATGCCGGGAAATTATTGCCAGTGCTTTAAATGATTGTTGTACGTATTGGTGTAAACGAGAGCATGTTCAGTCTAATGCTTTCAATAATTGGATATTAAAGATTTTTAAGATCATTGATGAACGTGTGTTATTTTACTCTAATAACCTTGATCTTCTCCCTCCTAAGCCTAAATTATCTTTTCGATATTTGAAACAAGGTATCCAAGAATTTCATAGGAAATATGTTTTGGCTCAAGCTGATAAAGCTGCTAATAATGTTGTTGTTGTGTGACGACTTTATTATATCAATACTCCAATATAAGAACTTGGTAGTACCAGAACATATGAACG
This sequence comes from Anodontia alba, assembly GCA_964016985.1. Classification (NCBI taxonomy): domain Eukaryota; kingdom Metazoa; phylum Mollusca; class Bivalvia; order Lucinida; family Lucinidae; genus Anodontia; species Anodontia alba. The sequence goes on from OZ024821.1 coordinate 11,157,253, forward strand.
GATTTCTACTGACGAGAGATCTATTGTAAATACCCATTCTATCGATATTGCAGCTAATTTTGCAGTGAGTATTAAAGGAAAGCAAGACAGACTTCCTACGTTATATTGGTTACCGAAACTTCATAAACGACCTTATAAAGCACGTTTCATTGCTAATTCTAGTTCATGTACGACTACTGTTTTGTCCAAACTGCTAACGTCATGCCTTACTGCTGCTAAAAACATTGGATTAGATACTATGATACTGTTTACGAAAGAGACGGAATTAACTATTTTTGGTCAATAAAAAATTTCAATGATGTTCTCAATAAATTTAACTCTAAAAACTTTTAGGCTTCTAAATTGTCTACATATGATTTTTCTACACTGTATACTATGTTACCTCATCATCTTATAAAACATAAACTTATTAATTTAATTAACCGAACCTTTATTCGGGAGAATACCCAATATTTGGCTTGCAACGAAGAATGTGCTTTTTTCACGTCTGATGTATACAATAATCACAATTCATGGTCGTGTCAAAAAAGTCTGTGATGCCCTTGGTTATCTTTTGGATAATATTTTTATAAGATTTGGAACTAAACTTTATAGGCAAACTATTGGTATTCCGATGGTTTCAGTGTCCCTACATATAAGTAATAAAGAGGTTAATCATAATGTCAGGTCGATTATGATTAGGGATAAAAAGGAGGTTGCAACAGAGAGAAATGTTTTGGTTTGGTATGCGAAAGGACATACGCTGGTAGGGAGCCTTAATGTCTTTGTAAACCTCGTTGCTTCGCTGAATAGCTAGCATCATACTGAACGCAGAGAAGTTACGGCTATTTGGGATACATGAAAAATACTAGTGACATTGTAAATAAAAGTAGACGGAATTTGTTATGTGTTATTCTCTTCTTGGCACCTAGCCTTAACGATAAAGAAACACCTAATGTGCCCCAAGCCAGTCTGTTTAAATTATATATATAAGCAACTGTGGTGGCGAATAATAAATTTAGTTCAAAGCAACGTTGTGTAAGTCTACCCAAAAAAAGATTGGAAAATAAAACATCACATCAGGTACACAAAGCAGAAGCAGCATCCAACCAGCGTCGACGACGCCGTGGCGTCGAACAGACGATGATCCGAGGCGGCATCAACACCGCGCATATTAACTAAGTTTTTTGTGTAAGAGCATAATGAATTTGACTCTCCACGAGATCCCCGTGCCTGCTGAGCCGCGGCGTCGTCTACAAGATCCGCCAGGACAAATGACGTAGGAGCTATGCGGTTGTTGAAAAATGACATTCTCAATGTAAAGTTATAGCTTTAGGATTGTCTAAGAAAAAATACCATGATGGAACTGAGTGACATGCGATTCCAGCGACAGCGCCACAATGACGCCATCTGTTGCCGACGACGTCGCACCCAACTGGCCCAGCCATCTCGTGAAGCGTCACAATTTCGTACTCGTATATCTATGAGTTTGAAATCTAACTCGTGGTGATAATCAAACTTATAGAACTCTGAGAAAATAAAATAATAATGATAAAAAATCACAAGTAACATGACAGTGTGTACTAAGATAACAAGAATTTCGCGGAAGGCGTCGTCGCACCTACTGGGACAAAAGACACAGGAGTCACAATCAGAACGTGGTTATAAAATAAGTTTATTTCATTCTTAGCAGTGCTTAGTTGGAAAACTGGGTTGAAAAATATGTAGACAAAGTGCCTAATGGGGCACATATATTCCAGGCCAGTGCAATTCACTCTAATGACTATATCTTCAGCACTGACTTTTCGCATTATACAGCCCAATGATAATGGAACGTCGATGTAAAATGTGTAAAAGTCACTCGAGCGTGAAATTTAGGTCAAGGTCACCGGGTCAATATACCTGCTAAGCCAGTACATCAAAGAGAAGCATTATGCAAGATATGGTGGATCAAAGAGAAGCATTATGCAAGATATGGTGGTTGTAGGCCTTATTACCTCACCTGAGCACGAAGTGCTTATGGTGAGCTATTGTGGTCAGTCAATGTCCGTCGTCCGTGGTCCGTCGTGCGTCGTCCGTCGTGCGGCGTCAACAATTGCTTTGACTCCATTCTTGCTAGGAAGCATCAGAGTGACTTGTAGATTAAAAATAGTTAAAATCGTGCCGATCGGAAATCCAAGATGGCCGCCATGGCAGCCATCTTGAAAATCTATTTTTTGCTTCTTCTCCTAAATCCAAAAGGCAATTGACTCCAAACATGGTAGGAAGCATTAGGGTGACTTGTAGATCAAAAATAGCTGAAATCGTTCCACTCGGAAATCCAAGATGGCCGCCATGACAGCCGTCTTGAAAATCTATTTTTTGCTTCTTCTCCTGAACCGAAAGGCCAATTCACTCCAAACTTGCTAGGACGCATCGGGGTGATTTGTTTAAGCAATCATCATGAACCTTGCTCAAAATGTTTGTCTTGATGATTTCCAGGTCAAGTTCGAAACTGGGTCACCTGGAGTCACAAACTAGGTCACCTGGCCAAATCAGCGTAAAACCTTGTTATCACTCTAGCGGTCACATTTTTCAAGCAATTATCATGAATCTTGCTCAAAATGTTTGTCTTGATGATTTCTAGGTCAAGGTCGAAACTGGGCAACTTGGGGTCAAAAACTAGGTCACCTGGCCAACTCAGCAGAAAACTTGTTAACACTCTAGCGGTCACACTTTTGAAGCAGTCATCATTCATCTTGCTTAAAATGTTTTGTCATGATGAGTTCTAGGTCAAGTTTGAAACTGGGTCGCTTCGGGTCAAAAACTAGGTCACCGGGCCAAATCAGCAGAAAACTTTGTTAACACTCTAGCGGTAACATTTTTTAAGCAATCATCATGAATCTTGCTCAAAATGTTTGACTTGATGATTTCTAAGTCAAGTACGAAAATGGGTCACCTGGGTTCAAAAACTAGGTCACCTGGCCAAATTAGCGGAAAACCTTGTTAACACTCTAGTGGTCACATTTTTCAAGCAATCATCATGAATCTTGCTCAACATGTTTGTCTTGATGATTTCTAGGTCAAGTTTGAAACTGGGTCACTTGGGGTCAAAAACTAGGTCACCGGGCCAGATCAGTAAAAAATTGTTAACACCCTAGCGGTCGCATTTTTAAAGCAATCATAAAGAATCTTGCACAAAATGTTTGTCTTGATGAGTTCTAGGTAAAGTTCGAAACCGGGTCACTTGAGTTCTAGGTCAGGTTCGAAACCGGGTCACTTGGGGTCAAAAACTAGGTCACCAGGCCAAATCAGCAAAAAATTTTGTTAACACTCTAGCTGTCACATTTTTGAAGCAATCATCATGAATCTTGCTCAAAATGTTTGTCTTGATGATTTCTAGGCCAAGTTCGAAACTGGGTGACATGGAGTAAAAAACTAGATCACCAATCCAAATTAGCAGAAAACTGTTAACACTCCAGAGGTCACATTTTTTGAAATAATCATCATAAATATTGCTTAAAATGTTCGTCTTGATGACTTCTAGGTCTAGTTTAAAACTGGGTCACTTTATATCAGAAACTAGGTCACTGGCCAAATCAAAGGAAAACCTTGTTGATGCTCTAGAGGTCACATTTTTGAAGTGATCATCATGAATCTTGCTTAAAATGTTTGTCTTGATGATTTCAAGGTGATGTGTATTTTTCTATCCAGTGACTTTCCGAAGTTTTTTTTCCGTTTAGGTCAGTTTCTCAGTAATTGTTGGTCCTACAGAGTGGTATTTGGTTCTTGTGAAGTATTTGTGTTTAGGTCAGTTTCTCAGTAACTATTGCTCTTACAGCCAGTGATACTTAGTACATGCATACATCTTAGCATGACCTCTTGAGTGCACACATCCCCATTTGAGCTTGACCTTTATTTCACAGTCCATTAGACATGCTACATTGTCTTACTTGTTAATATAATCATTTTGAATTTTGATCAGAATGTTTGCCTTGATCAGTTCTAGATCAGGTTCTCTAAGTGCTGTGATGCTCAGGTGAGCGTTACAGGGCCATCATGACCCTCTTGTAGTTGAGGAGTTATCGAACATCAACGTAAAATGTGTCAAATATAGGTCTAGGTCACCGGGTCAAGGTACGTGCCAAGGCAGTGCAATGAGATGAAGCACTATGCAAGGTTTAATGGCTGTAGGTCTTATATTTGAGGAGATACCGAATATCAACGTAAAATGTGTCAAAGTCACTGGAGTGCAAAATATAGGTCAAGGTCACAGGTCAAGGTACCTGCCGAGTCAGTACATCGAGAAGAAGCACTATTCAATGTTTGGTGGCTGAAGGACTTATAATTAAGGCCATACGGAAGGGCGACGTAAAAGGTGTAAAAGTCAGTGGAGCGCGAATTATAGGTCAAGGTTATGGAGTCAAGGTGCCTGCGGAGTCCGTACATTGAGGAAAAGCATTATGCAAGGTTTGGTGGTTGTAGGCCTTACAGTTGAGGAGATATTGAATGTTCACGTAAAATGTGTAAAAGGCATTGGAGCGCAAAATATAGAAGGTCACCGGGTCAAGATACCTGCCGAGTCAGTACATCTAGGAGAAGCACTGTGCAAGGTTTGGTGGGTAGAGGACTTACACTTGAGGAGATCTTGAACGGTGACGTAAATTATGTCAAAGTCACTGCAGCCAAAATATGGTCAAGGTCACCAGGTCAAGGAATCTGCCGAGTCAGTACATTGAGAAGAAGCACTATGCAAGGTTTGATGGTTGTATGCCTTATAGTTGAGGAAATATCGAACGTCGACGCAAAATGTGTCAAAGTCACTGGAGCGCAAAATAAACGTCAGGGTCACCGGGTCAAGGTACCTGCCGAGTCAGTATATCTAGGAGAAGCACTATGCAAGGTTTGGTAGTTGTACGCTTTATAGTTGAGAAGATCTGGAACGTCAACGTAATTGTGTCAAAGTCACTGCAGCGCAAAATATAGGTCAAGGTCACTGTGTCAATGTACCTGCCAAGTCAGAAGGTCAGGGAGATGTGTCATGCAAGGTATGATGGTTGTTGTAGAAATGTAGTTAATTAAAATACTAACTTTGACGTTAATGTCGAACTTCAAGATAAATGTTGAGACGGACGGACGGAAAAACGGACAAACGAACGGAAAAGGGGATGCCTATGTTGCAAAGTCAGGAGGTCAGGGAGATGTTTCATGCAAGGTTTGATGGTTGTTTAGTCTTGTAGTTGATTAGAATACTAACTTTAACATAAATGTCGAACGTCGACATAAATGTTGACAGACGGACGGACGGAAGAACAGACAGACGAACGGAAAAGCGGATACATATGTCGCACAGTCAGGAGGTCAGGGAGATGTTTCATGCAATGTTTGATGGTTGTTTAGTCTTGTAACTGATAATGTATTAACTTTGACATAAATGTCGAACTTCGACATAAATGTTGACAGACGGACAGACGGACAAACAGACAGACGAACGGAAAAGAAGATGCATATTTCGCAAAGTCAGGAGGTCAAAGAGATGTTTCATGCAAGGTTTGATTGTTGTTTAGTCTTAAAGTTGATTAGAATACTAACTTTAACATAAATGTCGAACTTCGACATAACAGAACTGTTACAGACGGACGGATGGACGGACGAACGGACAGACGAACGGAAAAGTGGGCATCTATGTCGCAAAGTCAGGAGGTCAGGGAGATGTTTCATGCAAGGTTTGATGGTTGTTTAGTCTTGGTTAGAATACTAACTTTGACATAAATATCGAACTTCGACATAAATGTCGAATCAGGCTGACATTATTGAGGCTTTTAATTCAACTTCAAGATACCTTGACGATTTATTAAATATTGACAATATTTACTTTGACCAAATGGTGGACCGGATATACCCTACAGAACTCCAATTAAATAGAGCAAATTCTTCCGATACCGAGGCACCTTTTTTGGATTTGAATCTATGTATATCTAATGGTACAGTTTCCACCAAAATTTATGATAAACGGGACGATTTTGATTTTGATATAGTCAATTTCCCTTTTCTGGATGGCGATGTCCCCCGGCGTACCACATATGGGGTATACATATCTCAACTTATAAGATTCGCAAGAGCTTCTTCAAATCTTAATGACTTTAACTACCGTAATAAAGCCCTTACTGCCAAACTTCTTAGGCAGGGCTATCGTTATTTTAAACTTCGTAAGGCGTTTTCGAAATTTTATCGCAGAGACCGTGCCTTGTTAGAAAAATATACCGTCAGTCTGAAAACACTTCTGCAACAAGGTATATCGGAACCATAATTTTACGGTGACTTAGTGTACAGATTTAGAAAAATTGTAGGTAAATCTAACTTTTCGGAGCAATTCAGAAAACTTATTAACCGTTATAAAAGAATTGGCTATAGCCTGGATATTATGCGGCAGACCGCATGCCTAGTTGTAAACCCAATCATTGTTGATGGCTATGCTTCACTCTTTAATTGCACGACGGCGGTTCGGGCCTCAGACTCAATGACGGCCTCTTCGTAAAACTTTAACCAGTGGGTATGGGCTTTACGATATGTCTTTGGCTTGACCTGCCGTGGTTCAACTATTGGTTTTCATTTACTCTGGCATACAGGAGAATTAGCCATGAGTACTCGTCTTTGTTTATTATAGTGATTAATTTGATTTGTATGTTTTCGCTTTGATGCATTAACTGAGTTGGGAGCCTTCATGCGAACCGATTTTTTATGTATTTCTGTATTAAGAGTAGCATCGGGACCCAGGGTGAAGTTAGCTAGTTGTAAAAGTGCTTTAAACCCCCCGGTGGTTTGTGCTACCGACCGTTCTAAGGCGGTGATCCCGGTGTTAGTCTTACTCCTTGTTGCTTTGTGGTTTATTCTACGAGGCGATTTGTTGTATGTCTTTCCGTGTGTCATTTTGTTTTTGTGTTTTTCAGTCTTTTTAGTATTGCAATTATCTCGCTTGGGGAAGAGAGAGCTAATCTTAGTGCTTTTCGTACGTTTGTTCGGTTTGTGCTTGTTTAGATTTGTCGGTTTCCTCTTCCTCTTGGGGTCTGGGAAGGGCTGCGTTTGTAATTGTGGCACTCCCTGGACTTTTCTCTTACCTTTTTTTCGACATAAATGTTGACAGACGGACGGACGAACAGACAGACGAACGGAAAAGCCGACGCTTTATCGCACAGTCAGGAGGTCAGGGAGATGTTCCATGCAATGTTTGATTGTTTTTAGTCTTGTAATTGATAATGTACTAACTTTGACATAAATGTCGAACTTCGACATAAATGTTGACAGACAGACAAACAAGACAAACGGAAAAGCGGATGCCTATGTCGCAAAGTCAGGAGGTCAAAGAGATGTTTCATGCAAGGTTTGATTGTTGTTTAGTCTTGTAGTTGATTATAATACTACTTTTGATATAAACGTCAAACTTCGACATAACAGAACTGTTAACAGACGGACGGACGGACGAACGGACAGACAAACGGAAAAGCGGGCACCTATGTCGCAAAGTCAGTAGGTCAGGGTGATGTTTCGTGCAAGGTTTGATGGTTGTTTAGTCTTGTAGTTGATTAGAATACTAACTTTGACAAATGTCGAACTTCGACATAAATGTTGACAGACGGACGGACGAACGGACAGACAAACGGAAAAGCGGACGCCTATGTCGCACAGTCAGAAGGTCAGGGAGATGTTTCATGCAAGGTTTGATGGTTGTATAGTCTTGTAGTTGATTAGAATACTAACTTTGACATAAATGTCGAACGTCGACATAAATGTTGACAGACGGACGGACAGACTGACGGAAAAGCGGACGCCTATATCGCACCTTGCTACAAGCAGGTGCGACAAAAATACTGTACATTTCAACAGATACTAGCCATATTAATAACAATGTAGTGACGTACTTAATTCAAGTGCTAAGCATGCTGATTTCAAGACACAGAGTGCATGCAAGTGTATTATGATTTGTGCGTGTCTGTACAGTCGTATGTGTACGCATGGACATATGTATGAACATGACGTGAAAAACTTGTCTCAACTGAACACTCAAGTGGAATATACTGGATGCATTTGGATCGGTACAAGTATGTATTTCTTTATTATAATTAAAGCTTTGTGAAGTAGGCGCAGAAGTGCTGAAATAGAGTGTTTTACATTTTAAAATGGTTTAACTCCTGCAGTCAGTGGAGATGTCAACCATATATTGGAGCCTGGAATATAATCTTAACATACCGCACACCACAAAGCCTCACGCTCCGGGCAAATTTTTCAGCAAACGACACGCCACTCCCCGGAAACAGGTCCCGACACCAATTGCAAACTGTCCTCCAAAGGAGGCAATTTGCAAGAAATGCCAGACACTATCCTCCGGGAAAAATAAGAAAAAACATTATCAACTTGTCAAATGCTGAATTAGCCCAGAGAGTGATAAGGATTGACGTGTCCGCATGTCATTTAGTTCCCTTTGACTTTCAGTAGCAGTTAGCTCCCTTGAACCACCAGGATCTGCCATTATCTAGATGTACATGAGTAAAACAACAATAGTTCTACAATATTTGCTACTATCCGAGGGATACGGTATGGTGTAGTTCAGTGTGAGGTAGCGCGGTACGGAACATTTGTGTGTGTGTGTGTGGTCGCTATACCAGTTCCTCCATATTTTGAACGTACCATGGTACAAACACGCCATCATCCTCTTGCTTACAGGCAGATCCATACTTCTGTCAGTTATTATTACTATTCATTCTTCCCAATGATGGTTATTCTCTGGAACAGAGTACCAGCTGATTTCATCCTTGATTCAGATCTTGACTCTTTCAAATCAGGAGTCATCAAGATCAACCATACACTCCCTTAGGTATATACTGTTTTTATCTTGCTTTTAAACTCTTCTTCCTAACACTAACTTTATCGTCTATGCTCACCATAATTTTACACTTTTTATGCTGCACTATCTCACTTTTTCTTCTCTTACTAACACACCATGCGCAGCACATTCATATAATACCAGTAAGAGGGTTTTGAATTATGAGAAGATAGTGTGTGCGTGCGTGCAGGCATGGAGAGGTATGGTTCTGTTGTTTGTGTGTATATATGCGTATGTGCGTTAATGCATATATGTGAGCATGTTTATGTACGTATACACAATTTGAAGTAGAATTAAGCTTTATGATATAACAGGTATATGAAACCAGACATCGACTCGATAACATTTCTATTGATCATGACCGTGTTATGTTGCAAAAATCTGAAAAGCAATATACTAGTCTCGTTTTGAGACAAATATGAAAGATAATTTAAACGTCAAGCGAGCCACGTCATGAGGAAACCTGTCCAAAAAATCGAACCAGAAGTACGCAGGTCAGAATTCGTCTGAACTGCGCATCTGTTCGCATGTATGAGTGTTCAGGCCTTCTCTTGTTGCGACATTACTGAGCAGTGGTAATGTGCTGAATACACATCTTGAGCACAACAGTTACAGTTTATGTTCAAACACAGGTAGTGTAGGTCCGGGTACCATTGGGCAAGAATATTTTGTAATAGCAATGAATACGCTCTATACTTAACCACAAAAGTGACGGTTTAAGTTCATTACACTTCACACCCTAGGTAAAATATTTTCAGCAGACGACATACCGAGGCACGCCTCCGATTACTCCTTCCCGGAAACAGGCCCCCTGGACCTCATGCAAGTTGTCTCCTAGAGAGACAACCCGCAAGAGGAACCAAATTCTGCTTTCCGGGAAAACAAGAAAATTAGCATCAGTCTGTCATCTGCTGAAACGGCGCAGAGATGGCTAAAGGTTAATGTGAGATTAACAGTACAGCCTTGATCTTACGCAGATCCAGTGGCCATTGGCCCTAGTCCACGTACTCTTGCCTTTTCGGCTACTATTTTTCTAGCTTCATCCGGATTTCCAAATTTTAAGATGTCAGTATATGTCTTTGTCATGTGCCGTACCTCATTATTGTCACACAAAAAGATTTTACCGTCAGTCGAATAAGGGACTTCAACATATTTGCACGAACAAGAGATCTAGCGTCAAATAAAAATTTTGATCTCAACCTGGTGAGGTCTTCACTAATGAAAATCCCCTTCATGTCCTCATTTTCACTGTCACGTAAATCCATACGTTTGAAGTAAACTCTTTGTCTGGCGTTGCATGTCACTAACTTAACTATTATGTCACGATGCCGGGGCTTTGGTCCACTAGCCTTAGGTTTTCCGACACGGTAAGATCAGTCGATATTTGAAGGGCCGATGTGAGTTTGCAATACATTTGCAATCCTTATTACTTCTTCATCCGTATTCTCTCCCTCTAGTTCGGGTACACCTGATATCCGAACACTGTTTCTGCGGGTGTAATGTTCAAGAGTGTCGTTCTCCGTTTCGGCCTTGTCCACACGTTGGGTCAGTTTGTCGACGTCTTCTAGAAGCTTGACGTTGTCAGCATAGAGTTTAGCGTTATCCTTCCGTAAAGCTTTTATTTCCATCGACAGTTTGTCGGTGGACTCCTTGACAATTTTTTTAATATCAGGTAGTTGATTCTTGATGAGAGCTGCTATCTCGGGAAGCGTGAGGGACCGTAATTCTGCAGCAATACTGATAATGTCCGTTGGCGCCATGGGCTGTGACAGCAAGTGAACGGGGCTGTGATCACCAGTTGTTTTTCCCTCTTCCAACAGGTATGACTGCCGCCTGAAATGTGGCGCTGTTTCTTCGAATCACTGTCATATGACTCAAGAGGAGAGGCCACGCGTTTGTCACTTTTATTTAAGGGTGTACCGACTTCTACAGCACCAACATTTAGCTTTGTTTTGGCAATGACGGTCTCAGTTGACATGGTTCAATTTAAAGGCGTCACTTTTGTTGTTCAGTATACTTTTTGAAAAATTCAGCGTGGAGTCCCCGCTCACAGGATTTTGAATTTACCGTTAGTTCTTACTTATACAAAAGAGCACTGTTATATGGGAATGTTATATGGCAAGATGGCGCCTTACACGATTGCACAAATAAATAGCAAAAGTTCACTTCCCTCAGAATTTCATATCCATATCACTTCTGAATATCCAAATCACTTAACAACATCATTGTGACACATATATTCTGCTCCACCACAGTTACATTTTATGAAAGTTTAATAATCACATATTTATTAAAAATATTCGCAATCGATTTTTCGTGTCTATGCTACTCGGAAGCGGAAGTATAAGTCATTTTGCTCAGTGGAGCGGAACCTTTAAGCAATTTTGGAAGAGAGTCACACAAGGAACATTTCTGTGAAATTGTTTTTGAAATCGGGCCACTGGCCAAGGAGATTTCGTTAAAGGTTTTTCTTTTTTTAGCTCTGGCGGTCATTTTGTTAAGCGGAGCGGAAAATTATTATGAAATCGGTACATAAGCCTAGTTGGAGATGTCATTTAAAGCCCTGGGAAAAATCTTTTCTTTCTCTTCCTTGTCTTTTGTATCGTACTGATACTCACCGTTTGCTAATGTCTTATTTCTCAGCCTTTCCAATCCTAAGAAGGCGGCGACTGAACAGGTCAATCGCGCAGCTATTTGCTAGTGCGAGTATATCTTCTATCTATCTTTAGCACAAGTGAGTAGGAAAGCCATTCCATTTATGTGTTCCCTTGTTGGGCTCCTTGGTGGGCGGAGAGCACGGAGGACGAATTTTAATACATCTTCATTATGGGTTGCGATAAATGAAAAAGAACTAGACAATGTCCAGACTCTGATAATTCAGATTTTGACGAAAACACTCAACCTCAACAAATGAAACGCCTGCTCAACATTTTCCGCGCTTTATTTTAGTTGAAAGCAAAGAAGAGAACAGACAGATAACATCTTTGTCCCCGTTTGTCATACAAAAAGTAATACAAAGTATAGCTGGTGAACCTGAAAACATAAAAAAAAAAACAAAAAAAAAACAAAAAAAAAACAACTACACAGTTCGAATCAGCTACTCATTGAGGTGTCCAAGAAAGCCCATGCCGAGAATCTTCTTCGTGCACATACTTTCACGACTAGAAAGCCCGAGTGTACCCTCATACCTCGTTGAATTCCTCAAAAGGGGTAATTCTTTGTCCCGAATTGAGCAATTGCGGCAAGGATGAGAGTTTCGACAACACAAGATCTCAAGGAGTAACTGCAGTAAAAAGATTCAAAGTAAAACGAAAAGGAGAGTTAAAAGACACAAATACTGTAAAAGTGGCATACTTTAGAGTCAACGTAGAAGGCTACATACCAAATCCCTTGCGTTGTCATAACTGTCAAAAGTATGGACACCATGAGGATAGGTGTTCTAAAGACCCTATCTGTTCGAAATGCGATCAATCAGCTGAACATCTCGAAAATAGATGTAGCAATGAATAACACTGAGTTAATTGTGTATGTGGTGAAAAACACAGTGCTGACTCTAAAGAATGCCGAATTTGGTACAAAGAAAAAGAAACATTACGTATTAAGTTCACCAGAACATTTCTTTCGTTGAAGCGCGGAAACTTGTTGAGGCCCCTACTCCAATTCCTGGAATTAGTGATGCCAACATTACCCAGTCTTCTATAAAAGAGTTTCTGTGGTTGATACTTCCACTCAAACTGATCAAATAACGATTCTCGATTCTGCAGTACGATAAAGTACAACAAACACAAACAGCAAAACAGAAGAACTGCAGAAAAAAGGTCAAACTAATGTCACAAACAGAAGTCAAACAAAGACACCTATTGAGGAGAAACAAACAGAGGTTGGTCTGAAAAAAGGCTACCATGAAGATGATAAAAAAGATTTGAAAAGGTAACAACAGAAAGAAAAGCAAGAAATCAATCATCACAACCTGCGAAAGACCAAACAAAATTAAGTCTAGTCAGGGAACAAAAAAACCAATCACATCAAACAGAGAACGAAAAGGTTCAAATGATGCTATTCAGCAGCATAGTAGATTTGGATTTCTGAGTGACAGTAACGATGATAGGATAGGCTCCAGATCGCTCACGAACTAACAGCAATAGATCGAGATCATCAGGAAACACAAGCGCCAGTAGTAGTAATAATAGATCAAAATCACCAATAACTTATCCTTAGTGTCTAGTCTAACTAAAAAACTATCCCTCTAAAATGAATTCAAATCACAGAATAATACAATGAAACTGTCGAGGTCTAAGGTCAAACTATAATGAGATCTTATTACTTTTATCTTTATTGAGTCCATCAGTTTTTTGCTTGCAAGGAACGTTTTTTTAAAAACTGATGATCAATTAAATATAAAAGATTTCAATACATTCAAAAGGCCAGAAGCTGTCTGGTGGAAGCTCAATCTTAGTTCACTCTTCATGTTCTCGACGATAAATTAAACTTTTAACCAATCTTCAAGCCGTTGCTGTTTCTGTCACTTTAGATAAAGAGATTACTATTTGGTCTGTGTATATACCTCCGAATTTTCATTTAGGAACCGAAAATTAAGACACTTTACTGAAACAACTTTCTTCACACTATATATCAGTTGGTGACTTTAATGGTCACAATATCCTTTGGGGATGTAAAAATAACAATCCTAAAGGTAATATTATTGAAGACTTTTCTTACCTTTTTTTTTATAACCAAAAACGATCTTTATCTTATGAATGACAAATCTCTCACCTATCCCTATCCTGCAACTGGAAAATTTTCTTCTTTAGATCTTTCCATATGTCATCACCCATCTCTCCTGCTAAACTTCGACTGGACGGTCAGTGAAGATCAAGACGGAAGTGATCATTTCCCTGTTATTATTGAAAGCGTAAATACTTCCACGAGCGATCATAACGCAAAGTGGAAACTAAATAAAGCGAACTAGGAATTATATCACTCATTATGCGAAGAAAGTCTCAAAATAGATAAAAAAAAAAAGTAAGAGAAAAGTCCAGGCAGATAAGTTTGACAATTTATTAGATCCTCTAGATGAAATTACTTCTTCTCTTCTTGACTTCTCTAATAAAAGTAGACCGAAAACCTCGACAAATCCAAAGAAAAGCGGGGCCATGGTACAATGATGAATGCAAAGATGCCATAAAACAGCGCAAACAAGCATTATCGAAGTTCTCCAGATATCCAACAAAGGAGAACTTGAATAAGGTTAAAACTTTCAGAGCAAAGGCTCGTCGAACAATAAAGGCCTCAAACGCAAATCATGGAAATCTTACGCTTCAAATTTAAATCATAAAACTCCGATTAAAAAGGTTTGTGACATGTTACGAAAAATATGTTAAATCAAAGTTACCCAGTTCCACCCACTTAAATACAAAACGTGAAACAAAGGCTACATCAAAGGAAGAGATAGCGAATGTCATTGGCGTAACATTTTTGGATAATTCCTCATCTCGGAATTATTCAGAGAAGTTTCAAAACATCAAAAAAACAAAAAAACAAAAAAAACAAAAAAAAAAAAAAAACAAGAAAAGATCACTTAATTTCACTTCTTCAAATAATGAAGAATATAACAGTCTGTTGAACATAACGGAACTTAAAGATGCCATTGCAATATCAAAAGAAACAGCTATAGGCCCTTATGACATCTATTATCAGATGCATAAACACCTTCCCGAATCCGCCCTTGACACACTTTTACACAGTTTCAATGGTATATGGACAACAGGAGTTTTCCAGAAAGCTGGGGTTTGGCCACAATAATACCTATTCCCAAACCAGGGAAAGATAATGCAGAACCAACAAACTATAGACCAATAGCGCTAATAAGTTGCCTTTGCAGAAAAAAATAGAGAGAATGATAAAAAACCCTTTTCCACTTGGATTTAATGATAATATTTACCATGAAGGAAATATTTATAAAATGCCGGATTTCGATGTTTTTTTCCTTTTAGATATTAAAAAACGTAATAAACGATCCCATGGTAAACGCAAAAATGGTAATTTTAAACGAAAACATAAAACTGTCTTACCTCTTTTTGATTTAAATATTCTCTTAAATTCTGGACATCATCAAATGCTTTCTAAACTAGCTTTACTGTCTATTTCTTCATTACGTAAGTTAGATGATGAGGCGAATAAATTTTATGATAGAAAACATGATTTGTATGAAGCAGCTCTCCTTTCTAGATGTTATACTCAACATGCGCTTCGTCCTTACATTGATACTAAAATTAACCACATTAGACACTTCATCAAAATTCCGTTCATTAATAAAGGTATTGAATTCATAGATTTACCTAGCATATTTCGAGATAATAATGTGATATCAGTTATACCTTCATATTTCGAAAACACGGAATCTCCTATTATTTGTTATAAATATAACAAACCTGTCCGTAATACTATACTTAATTTCAATAAATTAGTTTCTGATCTTGATATTGAAACTAGTTCCCCTGATTCTTGAGATTGTAAAGATTCTAAATTTTGTTATCAACCAGCGGGTCATATTGTCACTGGTAACCTGAAGATTATAACTAACTCACGAATCCGTTCAGTTATTTCAAAAGGACCAAATATAGATTCCCAGCCCACATTGATTTCAATAAATGTCGGGAAACAATTGCCAGTGCTTTAAATGATTATTGTACGCGTTGGTGTAAACGAGAGCATGTTGAGTCTAATACTATAAATAATTCGAAATTAAAGATTTTTTAAGATCATTGATGAACGCTGTGTTATTTTACTCTCATAACCTTGACCTTCTCCTTCCTAAGCCTAAATTATCTTTTCGATATTTGAAACAAGGTATCCAAACATTTCATCGGAAGTATGCTTTGGCTCCAGCTGGTAAAGCTGCTAATAATGTTGTTGTTGTGTGACGACTTTATTATATCAATACTCTAATACAAGAACTTGGTAGTACCAAAACATATGAACGGATTTCTACTGACGAGACATCTATTGTCCATACCCATTCTATCGATATTACTGCTAAATTTGCAGTGAGTATTAAAGAAAAGCACGACACAGACTTCCTACGTTATATTGGTTATCGAAACTTCATAAACGACCTTATAAAGCACGTTTCATTGCTAATTCTAGTTCATGTACGACTATTGTTTTGTCCAAACTGCTAACTTCATGTCTT
Organism: Anodontia alba; assembly: GCA_964016985.1. Classification (NCBI taxonomy): domain Eukaryota; kingdom Metazoa; phylum Mollusca; class Bivalvia; order Lucinida; family Lucinidae; genus Anodontia; species Anodontia alba. The sequence goes on from OZ024821.1 coordinate 11,173,284, forward strand.
ACTGCTGTTAAACAACATTGGATTAGATACTATGAAACTGTATACGAAAGGGACGAAATAAACTATGTTTGGTCAATTAAAAATTCCAATGCTGTTCTCAATAAATTTAAATCTAAAAACTTTCAGGCTTCTAAAAACTTTCAGGCTTCTGTATTAAGAGTAGCATCGGGACCCAAGGTGAAGTTAGCTAGCTGTAAAAGTGCTTTAACCCCCCACCCCCCGGTGGTTTGCTCTACTGACCGTTCTAAGGCGGTGGTCCCGGTGTTAGCCTTACTCTTTGTTGCTTTGTGGTTTATTCTACGAGGCGATTTGTTGTATGTCTTTCCGTGTGTCATTTTGTTCTTGTGTTTTCAGTCCTTTTAGTATTGCGATTACCTCGCTTGGGGTAGAGAGGGCTAATCTTGGTGCTTTTCGTACGTTTGTTCGGTTTGTGCTTTTTTGGATTTGTCGGTTTCCTCTTCCTCTTGGAGTCTGGGAAGGGCTGCAGTTTTTGAGTGTGCACTCCCTGGACTTTTCTCTTACCTTTTTTTTTCTAAATTGTCTACATATGATTTTTCTACACTGTATACTACTTTACCTCATCATCTTATAAAAGATAAACATATTGATTTAATTAACCGAACGCTTGTTCGGGAGAATACCCAGTATTTGGCTTGTAACGGAGAACGTGTTGTTTTTTTTACTTCTGATGTATACAATAATCACAATTTATGGTCGTGTCAAAAAGTCTGTAATGCCCTTGTTTATCTTTTGGATAATATTTTTATTAGATTTGGAACTAAACGTTATAGGCAAACTATTGGTATTCCGATGGGAACTAATTGTGCTCCTATGGTTGCAGATTTGTATCTTTTTTGTAATGAGAGAGATTTCATGAAGTCTCTCTCACGTGAAAATCAGGCTGACATTATTGAGGTTTTCAATTCAACCAAGATACCTTGATGATTTATTAAATATTGACAATATTTACTTTGACCAAATGGTGGACCTCACATACCCTACAGAACTCCAATTAAATAGAGCAAATTCTTCCGATATCGAGGCACCTTTTTTGGATTTGAATCTATGTATATCTAATGGTACAGTTTCCACTTAAATTTATGACAAGCGGGACGATTTTGATTTTGATATAGTCAATTTCCTTTTTCTAGATGGCTATATCCCCCGGCGTACCTCATATGGGGTATACATATCTCAACATTAGATTCGCCAGAGCTTCTTCAAATCTTAATGACTTTAACTACCGTAATTAGGCCCTTACTGCCAAACTTCTTAGGCAGGGCTGTCGTTATTTTAAACTTCGTAAGGCGCTTTCGAAATTTTATCGCAGAACAGTGCCTTGTTAGAAAAATATAGCGTCAGTGTGAAAACACTTCTGCACCAAGGGATATCGGAACCAGAATTTTACGGTGACTTAGTATACACATTTAAAAAAAATTGTAGGTAAATCTAACTTTTCGGAGCAACTGAGAAAACTTATTAACCGTTATAAAAGAATTGGCTATAGCCTGGATATTATGTGGCAGACTGCATACCTAGTTATCAACCCAATCATTGTTGATGGCTATGCTTCACTCTTTAATTGCACGACGGCGTTTCGGGCCTCAGACTCAATGACGGCCTCTTCGTAAAACTTTAACCAGTGGATTGGGGCTTGACGATATGTCTTTGGCTTGGCCCGCCGTGGTTAAACTATTGGTTTTCATTTACTCTGGCATACAGTAGAATTAGCCATGAGTAATCGTCTTTGTTTATTATAGTGATTAATTTGATTTGTATGTTTTCGCTTTGATGCATCGACTGAGTTGGGAGCCTTTATGCGAACTGATTTTTTTTTATGTATTTCTGTATTAAGAGTAGCATCGGGACCGATGCTGAAGTTGGCTAGCTGTAAAAGTGCTTTAAATTCCCGCCCCCCACCCCCCGTCCCCCCACCCCCGCCGTTGGTTTACTCTACTGACCGTTCTAAGGCGGTGGTCCCGGTGTTAGTCTTACTCTTTGGTGCTTTGTGGTTTATTCTACGAGGCGATTTGTTGTAGGTCTTACCTTGTGCCATTTTGTTATTGTGTTTTTCAGTCCTTTTAGCATTGGGATTACCTCGCTTGGGGATGAGAGAGCTAATCTTAGTGCTTTACGTACGTTTGATCGATTTGTGCTTGTTTGGATTTGTCGGTTTCCTCTTCCTCTTGATGTCTGGGAAGGGCTGCGGTTTGTGATTGTGGCACTCCCTAGACTTTTCTCTTACAAATTTTCAGTCGGGATTCCGAGCTGAACGTAGTACCAATGATAATTTTGTTAGACTGGAAACTTTTATCCGTGATGCTTTTATCAAACGAGAACATGTAGTAGCTGTGTTTTTCGATTTGGAAAAAGCGTATCATACTACCTGGCGATATGGAATTTTGAAAGATCTACACAGTTTTGGACCTCAAGGAAGACTACCAAACTTTATTAAAAGTTTTTTTGAAGACCGTACTAAAAAAGTGCGCGTGGGATCAACCCTGTCTGACCTCTATGATCAAGAACAGGGCGTTCCTGAAGGAGCCATACTTTCCATCACTTTAGTCAGCGTGAAATTAAATGATACTATAAACTGTCTTGATAACAAGACAGATGGTTCTTTGTATGTTGATGATTTTTGTATATGTTTTCGCTTGAAAAATATGTGCACAATAGAAAGACGTCTACAACAATGTCTAAAAAGAATTGAAAACTGGGCAACTAGAAATGGCTTCAAATTTTCCAAGTCGAAATCTCAGTGCGTTCATTTATGTCAACAATGGAAAATACACAATGATCCAGCTCTCTAAATATATGGATCTCAAATACAAGTTGTTGATGAATCAAAATTTCTTGGGGTTATATTTGATCGAAAACTCTCCTTCATACCCCATATAAGCTAAATATTTAAAAGCATTATTTTTAAAAAAAAAAAGTTTTATCTCATACAAGTTGGGATGCGGATAGAACAACTCTTCTTCACCTCTATCGCTCTTTAATTCGATCAAAACTTGATTATGGATCCATCGTATATAGATCTGCTAGATAATCACATCTACAGATGTTAGACTTTATACATCATCAGGGACTTCGTTCGGCATTGGGAGCTTTTCGTACATCTCCAGTATCGAGCCCTTACGTGGAGGCAGATGAGCCATCGTTATGGCTATGCAGAGAAAAATTTTCTGTTCAGTATGCCATCAGACTTGCTGCTAATCCATCTAACCCTACTTTTGAAGTCACATTTCTACCACAATTTCATAAATATTATGAAAGAAAACCTAACACAATTAAATCCTTTGGCCTTCGTATAGCACCACTTTGGGAATCTTCTAATATTACCACTAAAAACATTCAAAAACATTCTTTTCCTGATATTCTATCTTGGTACATTACTAAACAAACTATTCTTTTCGATTTACACAACAATAAAAAAGTCACATTCTGATTCAAATCTCATAAAACAAAACTTCCAAGAATTAAAATCGCGAATTTCAGATTATCAACACATCTACACTTATGGCTCCAAAGTTGAAGATAAGGTTGGCTGTGCGTATGTATCGGGCAGCCACCATAAAAAGATCCTTCTTCCTGATGGCTCATCTATTGATATGACTTTGGCTTATGTGAAGAATAATTCTTTCAACCAAGAAATTCGTTATTTTCTCGGACTCCCTTTCTGTTTTAAAATGTCTAAACCATACATCTTCAAAAAAAAAAAAAAAAAAAAAAAAAAAAAAAAAATTCAGAACCTAATCGAAAAATATCATGAGTTATCGAGAACTAAGGAAATTTTGTTCTGTTGGCTCCCCAGCGCCATGTTGGCATGAGGTAACGAGGCTGCTGATGTTAAAGCAAAGGCCTCACTTGATCTAGGTATTTCAACAGGTAAGTATATCAATAGGTACATCTAATCCAAATGGCAGATGTCATGGGACAGAGCGACATTCAACAAACTACAAGAAATAAAACCGGTTCTTGGTAAAAATACCATTTATCAATCATTAAGACGAGAAGAAGTGGTTCTTACGCGTCTGCGTATAGGTCATACTAGACTCACACATTCTTATCTACTTAAACAGGTCAGCCAGTTTGTATAAGCTGTATTTAATAAACCTTTTACGGCGAAACACTTTCTGATCGACTACATTGAATTCTCTCAAGTGCGACGTCAATTTTTCCAAACAAATGACCTAAGATACTTATTTGAAGATGTACTAGCTGATAACACACTTACGTTTTTAAAATACATCAATCTTTTTTAACAAAATATAACAATTTTTTATTTTTAAATTTGTTCTAGTTTTACATTTTATGCATATATGACTCATCATTATAGCCGTTTCATTACAAAACTAAGTTAGTACACCATTTTGACACAAATGACCCTCATGGGTCATTGATGCGTCGTTAAACCTGAACTTATCATCATTTTTGTGAAATCATTTCAAAATCGGGTCATTTGCTTAGTAGGAGATGTCGTTTAAAAGTTTTCTGGTTTTAGCTTTGGCGGCCATTTTTTCAGTAGAGCGGAACCAATTTTACAAATTTTGTAATGAGTCACCCAAAAAATATTTCTGTGAAATTATTTTGAAATCAGAACATTGGCCTAGGAGGAGATGTAGTTTAAAGGTTTTCTGTTTTAGCTCTGTTGGCCATTTCTCTCAGCGCGGCGGAACGATTATAGCAATTATGGTAGAATGTCACCCAAGGAGTGAAATTATTTTGAAATGGGGCCATTGGCATAGGAGGAGATGTCGTTTAAATGTTTTTCTAGTTTTAGCTTTGATAGACACTTTGTTCAGCGGAGCGGAACCATTTTAGCATTTATGGTAGAGGGCCACCAAAGAAACATTTCTGTGCAATGGGTTTTGAAATTGGGCCACTGGCCTAGGAGATGTCGTTGAAAGGTTTTACTATTTTAACTCCGGCGGCCATTTTGTTCAGCGGAGCGGAATCATTTTTTGATAGAGGCCAACTCAAGGAACATTCATTTGAATATCATTTCAAAATCCATTCACCGGTTTATGTTTGTTTGTGTTGAGGTTTTACGGCTCAGTCACCCCAATAGGGTCATGTCGAGCGCGGTCAGTTTACCTAACCACACGTTTACTGGGCAGGCCTAGTCCTCTAAGCGGTTAACCAGTATTGTGCACATTCTTTCGCCAGAAACTGACAACTGCCCTTCTTGAGTCAGCGGAAGGGAGAGAATGACCGTAGAAAATATTTCATGATCAATCTCCACGAAAGAATGTTGCCGGCCTCGGCGGGGGTTGAACCCGCGACCTTCTGGTCTCCAGTCGGACGGCGCATCCAACTGAGCCATCGAGGCCGGCTCACCGGTTTATGAGATATGAGATATAAAGTGTTGACGAAGGACGACGGACGCCGGACACAGGGCGATCACAATAGCTCATCTTTGGCGCGAAGCACTTCGTGCTCAGGTGAGCTAGAAAAAGCACAAAATCACAGATTGTGAGCCTGAGTGGCCCTATAGCCTTCATATACTGTCTGATTTTTATCAAACTAAACCAAATATTAGGTAATCAAAAGAACGAGTTGCAGTTCGTGTATCAGCCCTATAGTAGTACACATACAAGAGTTATGGCCCCTGAAATTGTGAAGAAAAAACAACAACAAAAAACAAAAAAAAACAAAAAAAAAAAAAAAAAACAAAAAAAAAACAAAAAAAAAAAAAAAAACAACAACAACAATAACAACAACAAACAACATAATGTGTGTACCAGTCATTATTTCTTATCTGATTTTTACCAGCTTGGTATATAAAGTTTTCAAGTATAATAAGATTTCATCAAACTGCACTAAGAGTTAAATAATCCAAAGCTCTGGTTTTCATCTCTTGAACCAGCCATAATGTATAACATTAGATTTATGGCCCTTGAAACTATGAAAAAAAAAAACAAAAAAAAAAAAAAAAAAAAAAAAAAACAACAAAAAAAACAAACAAAAAAACAACAACTAATTTTAACATAGTATATACACTAAAAAAAAAAAAAAAAAAAAAAAAAAAAAAAGTAAGAGAAAAGTCCAGGGAGTGCCACAATCGCAAACCGCAGCCCTTCCCAGACCCCAAGAGGAAGAGGAAACCGACAAATCTAAACAAGCACAAACCGAACAAACGTACGAAAAGCACTAAGATTAGCTCTCTCTTCCCCAAGCGAGGTAATCGCAATACTAAAAGGACTGAAAAACACAAGAACAAAATGACACACGGAAAGACATACAACAAATCGCCTCGTAGAATAAACCACAAAGCAACAAGGAGTAAGACTAACACCGTGACCACCGCCTTAGAACGGTCGGTAGAGCAAACCACCTGGGGGCTTAAAGCACTTTTACAGCTAGCTAACTTCACCCTGGGTCCCGATGCTACTTTTAATACAGAAATACATAAAAATTCGGTTCGCATAAAGGCTCCCAACTCAGTCAATGCATCAAAGCGAAAACATAAAAATCAAATTAATCACTATAATAAACAAAGACGAGTACTCATGGCTAATTCTACTGTATGCCAGAGTAAATGAAAACCAATAGTTGAACCACGGCGGGCCAAGACAAACTAAGTCATTATTTATTATTTGATTTTAAATCAAATTGGTAAGAAAAACGTTCGAATGCCAAAGTTCTTATATTTTTCTTGATCCTGCTATAACAAACTAACCATTGAAAGGTTATGACCAGTAGCATAAGAAAAATCTCAGTGTTTAAGCTTTTGTACTTCTACTTATCATCTAAATTTAAAAGAAAAAAATGGGAAAAAGTTGGATGACGACAAGATTCTGTATAATTTCTCAAAGTACTTGAGGCACTTCATACTTGCTACAGTTAAGCCCCACTTGAAACAGTAAATAATCATTTTAAAATCATTAATTACAATAAACGTCAAGAAGATTGCCTTTGAAAACAAAGAACACACTACAGATAAGAAAATGAGAGTCTCGGTTTTATTGAGACCCTTTATAAGTAGTAATGAAGTTTGCAACACTGCTTACGCCCTCTAGCGTATACATGAGCAGAACTCCATTTTCAAAGACTCCACAATGGGCCCAATGATCCTTACCCCATTTATTTACTTACTGTTACCCCATGATATATGTAATGACTGGGGTACATGAAGGTACACATTATAAGGCAAAGCTTCTGTATATAAGCTTACTTCAGTTTCTTTGCAATTTGTGTCATTTTTTATCCTTTCCTTTTATTAATTCATTTATTTTTTGTTGCACTGAATATCACTTTTAGATAAATTATTTGGATAGACAGGCCTGTGCAAACAGTGTAGGCTTAAATCAGATGCTGCAGAATTCAAAGTAGAACACAAAGTATATTTGTAGCTAAGCTGAGGTTAAAAAGAGAAGCCAAAAACAGAAGTAAGGGAGAGGATTGTGGCCACGTAAAATCGATTTAAGCTTCCCCCCCTCCCCCACAGCCCAGTGAAATAATTTTCACTGACCGTTCCAAGGCGGTTCTTCTGTCATGGTTAATTTTTGTTATAGTTCGTCTTTGAATGTGAGTGTCGCTTACATATTTTTGTTTTGGATAGCCGTTTGGCCACTTTGTGGGAAAGTAACTGTCCGTTTGGCTTTCCGCTAGTGATGTTTCCATTAGGGTCTAGTTATTTCGCATTTGTTTTTCTGTATCTTTGATGTCTCTGATGGGAGGTGTGGGATAATTGTATTGGTTTCTGATCATTGCCTTCCCTTCTATTCTGAGCAACACAATCAAACAGTATTGACTGATTTTCTTATTTCTCCATGAAAACATGTTCTTAGTATACTTTAGATGTTACCAAGCTGCTTCAATAAGTACCCATAATATATGTTTTTTTTTTTTTTTTTTTTTTTTTTTTTTTTTTGGGGGGGGGGGGGAGGGTTAAAAGGGGAATAATAAGAAAAATATTACCTGTATATCCCTCTAATCTGGAAGTTTGAAATGTAGACACATCATTTCTTTCTGCTGTGCCATACATTTGAGTATTGTTTGTATCCTTTCCATGTCAAAATATAACGCTTATGTGTCTAGCATGACAAAAACTGGGCCAGATTTAAAAAAAAAGCCATACTGTTGCTAAAACGAGTTAACACCTAAAGACAAATATTAGCCTTTTCTTGAAAGTTAGAATATTTCTGAGTAATTTCAATCAGATAACTTATAACTTATCTATCCATTCCTTGCATTCATTTACTTATTTTACCTGGCAAGAAATAGAAAAAACAACAACAAACTACTGAACTGCTTTAGAAAATTCAAACTGAGTAGCTTAAGTGTAATGAGTAGACATCAGAAGACAAATGTAACCATATCTTAAAAAGCTACATTTTTGGGAAATTTTGTTAGAAGATAAGCTATTCAGCTAAATATTACTGTTATTTATTTCATTTTATAAAGTAACTCATATAACTTAATAAAAACAAAGTACTGGTTAAATTTACAAAGTTACAAAATGTGAGTAAATCTCATGACACTAAAACCAGCTGTATTATGAATATTGAATTGTGACATATTCTGGCATGTTTCCATTATAGACAAACAATCATTTTGAGTATTTCTTGTGTTTATTTGATGAGGAAAGCTATGTTCTGTATAAATATGAATAAATAAAATCAAAATACAGGGTTACTCTTCAAAATGCAAACTTTGGTTACCTTAGATAAGTGGGAATGGTCACTCAAATTGATAAAACTGGACACAATATTATGTGATGTGACACTTTCACTGATAAGTTATCCATCTTAGGTTCCTGTATGGTTGTTTAATTTGGAATTTAAATATTAGACCATTATATTGCTATCATCAAATAAAAACAAATTCACCGAATCTCTTTAAACCTTAAAGACACATTTTGGATTGCATAACACCCTAATGACTCTAAGGAGATTAAGATAAGAAATTCTTGGTGACTTTAGCCATCTTTTCAGGTAGAGGCCTGATAAGGGGAAATTAGATTTTATATCAGCAAAATTTATGATGAAGACAGAGAAACAGATAAGATGGGTAATTTGTTGATAATTTGATGTTTTTTTTCCCTGTTTATTCAATAAAATATACCTGTTTTTTTATTCATTAGAATTACCTCTCCCAGGCAGTCCTAATGAAACCCACAACATATTTTATGGAGAAATACAGACATTTATGCCTATATGCTAATTTATCACCAAATGCCCTCTTTATCTGTTTCTTTGGATCAAATACAGAAAATTAGGAAGATAGATAGTATTTTATTTAGTTATTTATGTATTCATTGAAAAAAGAAGCTTTTTGGCATAAAATACACATTCTAAATTGTCTAAGAACTTTTTGACATATTCCATAATGTATTGTTTTACTGAAATGGAAATGGAATGATTGTGCAGTGTTCTTATTTATTTTAGCAAATAAATAAATAATTAATTATATAAATAAATAAATATTTTCAATTTTATATTTCTATTTCAGTTTATTTGTACTTTTTTCACAATGAAAGAAAAACAACACTTTTGTATTTAGGAAGAAAAACTAATCAAAATAAATAAATAAAAAAATAAAGTGATACAATACAAATCAACAAATAAAATCAGAAAATTAAATGCAAAATTTGCAAATGAATTTATTTGGTTCTAAAGTAACATATTGAATACTGCTGAATTTTATGAATTAACCCTTATAGGGCCCCACCTAAGGAGTCTTAACAGCCTTATAAGGACACCATAATCACTTAGATAAGATAAGCTTTGATGTGCGCTCTGTTATCAGGACTGTATATTAGGGGTGATCATGAAGCGGGGTGGGCGCGGGGGTCTAGTCAAAGAAGGAAAAAAAATGTGTCTTTAAGATTAGTTTACCTCAAATAAGTGGACAGGGTCATTTAAATTGATTAAAGTGGACAGCATAGTACACAATTATCCATATCAGGATTAAGATAATACCTTTTTCAAAGAAATAACCATACAGAATTCTTATCTAGATGATTTGATCATACCATTTTATACTACAGTTATTTTGCTAGTTCCGGGTTTTAGCTAGTTCCAAATAAGTGAAAAAATCGTCATGAAATACACGACAGCGGTCAAATTTTCTCCGTAACACATAATACAAGTAAATAAAGTAATATATAGAGGCTATTGCATTATCAGAGGGATTTATTTTACAGATCCCTCAGTCAATTTTTGGAACTAGCAAAACTATTTGGAACTAGTTAAATCAGTGGTGTACTTCAAAGTCATCGCAAGGACAGATAACCATAGGCGAATGAAAAATTCTTTGGTGTGGTATTTCAAGAAAAGATTTTACTCTGTATCAGCCAGAAAGATCAAGTTTTGATCAGACATTTATTTGGAAGTCGTTATGAAGCATAACCTTACCCGGAACTAGCCAAATGACTGTTTCAATAAACATTCTATGCCTTCCTTCTAATCCAATGTTTTAGTTGATTTAATTTAGTTGTCAGAATGTGTGTGTGTGTAGATTTATGAAATTATCTAATTATACATTTATGTGTGTGCGTGAGAGAGAGAGAGAGAGAGAGAGAGAGAGAGAGAGAGAGAGAGAGAGAGGTATAAGGTGGCACTGAGATTGTGTGGTTTAAAATTCGCGACATATTTCATCTTTTTATCTTAAAACACATCCTGAATAATTTAAACAACTATACATAACTCAAAATATGAAATTATATGCATATTCTTGGAGCCACAAATGTTGGTTTATAAATGTGTTCGAATTCACCTACAGTGACCCCTTAGCCTAGTGGATAGGAGAGTTGACTCTTAATCCATTAGATTTCTCACCGCTGTGGTTGGTCACATGTAGGAAAGCCAAGTTCTGCTTACGGATGGTGAGGTGGTTCCCGGCCGCCCCACCTCAGCCCCCCCCTCCGGACACACACACCTGGCTTCTCCGGTTTTGGCCTACCTTTGATAAACGATCGGCTCGATATAAGTGAAATAGCCTTGAAAGGGCCGTAAAACCCAAATAAAAAAGTTACACTAAATAATCAATATCTACGAGTGAAATGTGACCGTGTAAACACCACGCAACAAATGTCCTTTGTGAAGGGGTAACAAAATCTAGCTACAAGTGGAATGCAATCTTGTAAACACAACACACCAAATGTCCTTTTGCGATTGGGTCATTAACTATGTATCACGATAATGACATACTTGAAAATACGACGTGCTAATGAAATGTGGGTCTATAAAGGGCACGCACTATCGAAATATATTTAAAAGTGATGAATTAATTTAGAAATTCTACTCTGCAGTCACTATCCTTTGGAAAGACGTTTTTTGCTTGGCATTTTATTCGAAAGGAAAATATTTAATTCTGACTGACCATATCCTGTCAGAAACAATTTGTCTCTCCTGTTTCTGTGCTTGGTATTCAAATATTTACCATAAAACTGAATCTACTGCCAAAATTGGTCTGACCTATGCAATGTCTAGAGTAAACTGGATTTCGGAAAAATCTGATTAGAAAGCTTTCTTATTTTCTTCACTGATTTTGAATCATTGGTAGGCCTAGTCCACAACTATATTGTAAAAATTTCAGAAATGTGGAACAAGAAGAATCTGTTGAAACCCTGTATCCAAACTACCTACACTTTCGATTTTCGTACATGCTGTAGTTATTTTTTTATGGGAAAAATGGTAATTTTCGACGTTTTTAAACATCACTGAATAAAATGAAACTTTTGGTGCATAGGTATTTACGACAAAAGATCTTGTATTTAATCTTGACAAAACTTTGCAGAGTTACTTCTACTAAAGCGCCACACAAAATAGGACTTCTGAAAGATGTAAAAGAAAAGAGTAAATGATTTTTCTTGGAAAGAAAAATAAATAAATAAAACATTACGAAAACACGCCTATTGAAGTGTATAGAAATTTCACCCCCAAAACTGAATATTTTCAGGTAAAAATTCTGATATTTTTCATATTTCTGCTCAAATCATAGATTATTGGTACTCGTTAAAACTGCCTCAGGTACCCACAATCTATGTTTTTGAGCAGAAATAAGAAAAAAAAATATGTATACCCCTGTTAACCCCAGTTTTTCTATATAAAAGTGGGGTTTAAGGGGGTAAAAATATATAGGCATGTTTTTGTGATTAGAAAAAAAAAAGACATTTAATAGTCTGTGTGTTATGAGCCTCGTCTACGAAGACCAATTATACAGCCCTCTGCACGTGTAGCGTAAGAAGGACAAGGATACAGATCTTTGTATGAGAATTTTCGTTGCACGCTTACGCTATGGCTTGATACTGTAGAATATATCAACGATCAGAAAAGGCCTTGATAAGAATACGCAGACGTGTAAAAGATCTTTGCAATCATAATTCGCATAGTGTGTAATGGCGTTTCCCTGTAGTTGCACATCAGTCTTATTGGAAATGAGCAGCCGTAATGCACCGGTCATTTCGTAACCACTGCCCCCTTCCACGCCCCATGGATGAGAGATGGCGGGCAGATGTGCGAGTAATGACGTTCCGAGTTTTCCTGCAGACTTAGAAGTGTTGGGCCTGTGAGCGGGACAATGACAAGGCATTGACTTCATTGAGGTCTCTACATCGTACAACCGGCGCCTTTGACTAGAGATGGCTTACGACGCGACAGATGTAAACGTTTTTGGCATAAAAAGGGCATGTAAAGAAATTGTGTTGTTAAAATCCATAAAGAAAACATTTATCTTTTTAATGCATTATAGAGATAATATTTGCTTGTTGTAGCAGTAGTAATTTAAATTAATTTCACAACCAGATAAGCCCGTGTGAGGTGGTCGAAAAATACGTTTCCTGAAATTTGCACCAAAATCCGATTTCTGCTTGGGTCGGTCTTCCCAGGAACAAAATCTTGTATTTTCTCTTGCATGAAATAAATCTGCAATTATTAACAGCACTTCTGCAGAGTTCAGGCGAGTTTCCACGCGCCGTTTGTCGCACTGGAGTGGGCAGGAATAGCATCTTCTGCAATAGCTGCAAGCACTGGGTGCACAAGAAATGCAGTGGGCTCAAGCGCTTGAAAAAAGACCCTGACTACAGATGTACACGGTACCAGGGAACTGCACGCCCCTTGGATGGCATACTACAGAAGGAAGTCCAGGTCGGACCTGACAAGCTTGAGGTGATAGCTTCCTTTTGCTACCTAGGAGACATGCTCTCAGCAGCAGGTGGCTGTCAACTTTCAACCAAAACACGTGTGAAAACCGCCTGGAAGAAGTTCAAGGATCTGCTACCAGTTCTCTCCTCACGCCACCTCTCTTTTAAAACACATGGTCGTGTGTACAGCTCTTGTGTGCAGAGCGCAATGCTCCATGCCAGCGAGACTTGGCCATTGACAAAGCCAAACCTCCAGCGTCTGCAGCAAAATAACAGGGCAATAATCAGACAGATCTGCAATGTTAGGCCGCAAGAAATTGTCACCACCCGGTCCAATGAGCTGCTCGTGCGGCTTGGCATTGAGGATCTGGGCCTCATTCTGAAGGAGAGAAGACTCCGATGGTATGGACATGTGGAACGCTCCAATGGCGCAGTCAAGACAGCCTTTGACATACAGGTTAATGGAAAGCGTGGGCCTGGGAGGCCCAAGATGGCATGGAAGCACCTGACAGAGAGGGATTGCAGAGAGTGGAAGCTCTCGGCTATTAACTCTCATGATAGACGTACCTGGAGATCTGGTGTGAGATCTGCCATGCGTGCAGCAAGCCAGCTATCTGGAAGGGGGGCACTGATGTGGATGTTGTCCCTGTACGTGCACGTTAATCAAAAATCCGATTATGATATATGATATGATGAATACTGCAAACTTTGCCTCGCAATTCAGTTTAAGAACGAAGTTATACGCTTTAAAACGAGCAAATGTCTGAAAAACAACTGCCTTTGCCTACATGTTAATTTTTGCTTGGCTAACACACACGGCAGAGGAGAAAATTTGATAGCTAGCATATTTGTCCGATCAGATTGTCGGTTGTTTCTTCAAGAAAAAGAGCGTCATGACAGTGTTTGACCTTATGCTTCATTATAAAATTGACACAAGCTTAGTAATACTAGTTTTGCCAGCTTAGTAATACCACTTTTGCCAGTATTTCCAATTCATACAAAGTCAATATTAATTTCAGGATAGTAAAATATTAGCGTCATCTGGCGATTTGAATCAAGTGTTTAATGGGACTCAAACTAATTTAATACTATTTAAAAGCTTATAGGGACTATGACTGAAAAAGACTTTTTTAGTGCATGTAGTGCATATAAAAAAACTTTATTTCATCCCACAGAAATAATTGTTTGAAATATTGCGATCTAAAACTAAATTAAGTATCTGGTTCGGTAGCATACAACACTGTGGCCCATGTAGACATAATCCCAGCAGACGGTGACATTGTTGTCACAAAGTTGCAATATATCGTACCGACAGGTCTATGTTTTAGATCAAAAATACTAAAAATATTGTATCTACTGTAAACCACACTTTGCCCTCTATGTGGGGTCTAGAGGGGCTTCATTGCATAGACTTGATAACGTGATATGTATACATAATTATCTCACCTGCAGTTTTGCTCCAGGTCAGCTTATGCCAAGGCCTGTTGTCCGTTGTCCGTCCGTCTCCTCCAAAACCATAAGTTGGATAGAGCTGAAACTCGGTGGGAGGCATTGTGGCAACATGGAGATTCAAAATTGCTAAAATCGTTCCGTTCGGATATCCAAGATGGCCGCCATGGCAGCCATCTTGAAAATCTTTAAACGACAGCTCCCAAATCATAGGTCGGATTGAGTCAAAATTTGATAGGAGGCATCAGAGGGACATAGTGATTCAGAATTGCTCAAATCGTTTCGTACCAATATCCAAGATGGCTGCCACAGCGGCAATCTTGAGATTCTTCAGACGACATCTCCCAAACCATAATTCAGATTGAGCTGAAACTTGATGGGAGGCATCGGAGTGACCTAGAGATTCAAAATTGCTAAAATCGTTCCGATCGGATATCCAAGATGGCAACCGTCTTGAAATTCTTCAAACGCCATCTCCTTTCAAACCTTGTCGGATTGAGCATAAACTTGATCGGAGGTATCGGAGCGACATAGTGATTCAGAATTGCTAAAATTGTTCCGATTGGATATCCAAGATGGCCGCATGGCGATCACCTTGAAAATCTTCAAACGACATCTTCTCCCAAATCATTAGCCGGACTGACTCGAAACTTGATGGGAGGCATCAGAGTGACATAGTTATTCAGAAATGCTTAAATCATTTAGTTCCGTTATCCACGATGGCCGCCATGGTAGCCATCTTGAAATTCTTTGAACGACATCTCCCAAACCGTTAGTCGGAATGAGCCGAAACTTGATAGGAAGCATCAGAGTTATTCAGAATTGCTAAAATCGTTTAGTTCCGATATCCAAGACGGCCGCCATGGTGACCATCTTAAAATTCTTTAAATGACATCTCCTCCCAAATCGTAAGCCAGATCAAGCTAAAACTTGCTTGAAAAGCACTGGAAAGCACCAGTGTGACATAGAGATTCAGAATTGTTAATATCGTTTAGTTCCGCTCTCATGATGGCCGTCTCGACGGCCATCTTGAAAATCTTGAAACCACATCCGTTCTCTAAGTCAGATTGAGCCCAACCTTAGTGGGCGGCATTGAGGCCACATGGAGATTTAGAATTGCTAAAATCATTCCTTTTTGATATTCAAGATGGCAGCCATGTCGGCCATCTTAAACATATTCAAACTGCATCTCTTCCAAACCCGGTAGTCGGATTCAGCCGAAACTTGATAGGAGGCATCGAAGCAACATACAGATAGTAAAACTCGAAAACTTGAGACAATTATGTGGTTACAGCTATATTGTATTCCACTTAGGCATCACAGGATAAATGAACATAAGCATATCCCAAAACCCAATAGCGCGCACGTGTGTGTGTGTGCGCGCGCGCGCCCTAGCGAACACATATAGAAATTTTGTTGCTTTGTCCTTCAGAATAGCCACCACATTTAAACATTCAGTGTCACTATTGACTAAAATGAAACAAATGGTTCACTTCTTCTTCCGAGAAACATAAGTTGTTTTTGTTTGACTGGAGATGGCATGGAAAACACACTATGTCGCTTGGTGAAAATGTTGTACCGGCGAAGTTTACCGGATATCTTCACTTATTGTCCCTATCATCCAGCCGCCTAAGGTATGCGGAGAACGTCGCTCTCATCATTTTCATCTGAAATGTTTGTTTATTGAGGGTTTCAACAAGGCTGATCGACATCTCTTTTATGGCCTTGACTACCTCCGAATCATAGAAGGTAGGCCTAGCAACTTCACTGGAACATGCGGGGTAGTGAGCTAGATGTCAGTTGCGGAAGCTTTACATCTGATGGCTCCATGACTGTAGATGGAATGGTTGGAGGGCTAATCACCTCAATGTCAGTAAAATCGGTCAGTGAGTTGGAGACTGTAGCTTGAGATTTTTCAGTTACGGAGCTTGGGCCTGCAGTCACATTCGTCATTGGTGGTGTCGCAGCACATTACCATTCTGGGTGATCTGGCCAGAGAAAAACAGTCAGTGGTTTGACAACACCCGGCAATGGTTCTGCTATCAGACTAGATCGAAAACATAGGCCTTTGTCAACAACCGTTGGTGAATTGAAACGACTAAGAGGCACAGCTTGAGGCTGGAGTACAATTGTTCCCCGAGGTTTGATTGGAATTTGGGACGCCTGAGGCTGGAGTGGAGATGAGGTAGCCTAAGGAGACCTAGTCGGCGCACTCACAGTCGGTTCATCTACCACTTGTGGCGAATATCTCAAAGTGGGTGCCTTTGATGGTGTTGGTCCATGTGTTATCATCTCGTTGCAATCACAGTCCAACATATCTCATATAATGTCCTCGACTGCCGGCTCTGATCAAGCACCGGTTGAACATTACCAATAGTGACAATAGGCCTTCTCTTCTGGAACCATATGTTTGGGGTTTCTGCTGTGACAGGCGGAAAAAGTCCACACCTTCCATCGGAATTTTAAGGGTCAGACATTTCATTTCATGAGCATATAGGACTCATCCACTTGGATGCCTTGTAGTCTCAGGAAATCAACCGTTTTCTGGTGGCGACAATAGACGCCTGGGCCGCTATGGTCTACTAAGTCCTTTTGTCTAGTACTTCTGAAAGTACATGAGGAACAGTAGTATTGGGCCCTGTTATACCTAATATGCATCTTGTACATATGTAGATTCACCCGTCTATGTTCGTAAACATGGCCACAATGCAGGCATTTGTATGTTCTCCCTCTCTCACTCTTGCCATCTTCTTGGAAGATAGGTAAGGATATGATTCTGAAGAAGACAATAAACAACAGCATAAGCTTGCTAGCCGGTGCCAGGTAAGGTAAGGTATCTGATCAGATAGGTGTGCAAGGTATCAATCAGGTAAAAGCTGTTATGGTATCAATCAGGTATAAGTTTGTGGGGTATTCTATAGGAAAAGATGTACACGGTATTTAATTAAATGCATGTATGTAGGATGTCCCATTTGAACAGCTGTGTGAAGTATCCAACCCGGTCCTATGTGAGAAGTGCCATTAAGTATTGTATTTGTAGGGTATGCCCAATTTAATATCTCTGCGAAGTAACCCGCAACATAGGTGTTTGAGTTTGTCATTAAAAACAGCCGAGTACATTAACTTACAAATGACCCAGTACATCTATGAACTCTTGCAATGTTCAAGCACCCCCGATACATCGTCAGTATAAGCAGTGCAATCACCGATACATGGGCAGCATAAACAGTACAATAATACCCAGATCTGATTTGGGTGGCCGACGGTATGGGAGTTACTAGTAGAAAATGGGAATGTTATGCAAAAATGAATTGAAGAAAGGACATGTTTGTTTGCAGTAAAGGAGATACGAACAGAAGAGTAAGTAACTTTAATGGAAGGTTTATTCAACTATAAGTGTGAACAAAATATAATGCAGAAGATGCTGTGATATTGTGGCCATTGAAAAGTAATGGGTTTGAAAACTTTTTTCAGAAGCCGGGACAAATATTTTCAAGCAGTAAATTTAGAAAAAGTGTTGCTTCGTAATTTTGTTTTAAATATTGATCAGTAATAATTTGCTATTCCGAGCATGATTTTCATGTCTCTTCAGGTAAACAGTAATAAGAGCATTAAAAAGTGCATTTATGAAGTCATTTTTTGCTTCCCGTAAGGTTTTCTGTGAAGTTAACAACCAGTATATAATTTTGAATTGGAAAACATAAATGAAGTCATGAATTACGCAGGTCTTTCTGCTTCTACTCTATATTCATGGCTCCATGTACTATCTACAAATTTCTTCTAGAAATATTTTTTTCTCATTAAAATACTAACTATTCCAAAGAAAAAAGGAGAGAGAGAGAGAGAGAAAAAAAAAAAGAATAAAAAAAAGTTATTCGCATTGAATAAAATAGTTCAAACCTACCAGGTATGACTAGTGAAGAAATGCAAATTCGACTTTTCATTACACATATCGTGCACAACAAAATATGCAAGTACTCCATATAATTCTACACTAATTGTCGTGCACTCTGTAATAAAATATATCTACTTTCTTTTTACAATAATATATTTATAAACAATTGTTTCAGGAACTCTTTCTTATCTCTCAATTTCTGTCAAATAAAATATGGAATTCTAATATTAGTATACGAGACTCTAGTTAGTATTTCATTAACATTAATATACTTCCAAAAGCTATCCAGAAATAACGACAACAACAAACAAACAAACAAACAACAGCATAGATCTGCAAAACCTATTGATAATTTGCGGCTCCATGTGTCTCTCAATTAAGGCAAGTTTTGCCTTACATAACCAGCGTGGAATATTTGTATCCTCATAAGGTTTTATTTTATTGTGATGTAGAACCTGGCGTAATAACCCCCATTTCGAAAGCTGAACGCGATATGCCAGGTCATTGTACTTCTGTACAATCAAACATGGCCCTGTTACAAAGGCTGCAGTTTTGGGGACAGACCTGGTCTTACGGAGGTTTTGCGATTTGTTGTATGTCTTTCCATGTGTCATTTTGTTCTTGTGTTTTTCAGTCCTTTTAGTATTGCGATTACCTCGCTTGGGGAAGAGAGAGCTAATCTTAGTGCTTTTCGTACGTCTGTTCGGTTTGTGCTTGTTTAGATTTGTCGGTTTCCTCTTCCTCTTGGGGTCTGGGAAGGGCTGCGGTTTGTGATTGTGGCACTCCCTGGACTTTTCTCTTACTTTTTTTTCTTTACCTAAACCATGTCCCTGTCTTGTATTTGTAGACAGCAGGCTTAACATCGTATATTTCTGACTCAATTTTTTCCCCGCGCGACTTCATGGGCATGCTGGATGCGTCCTTTAATATTCGGAACGTAGTCAGCATATGACTAGGCTTCCTGAGTGTAATTATTGCATTGCCTACCATACACTAACTCCGAAGGGATTCTAAGCTCGCGACGTAACGTGAAAAGATTGGGAGACAGGCCTGTCGTCTTAATGGGACAGACTCGATAATCGGCCGCCAAGCAGCCAAGGTTGAGATCCCTCTATTTCCTGTTCCCCACACAAATATGCTTTAACCATGCCCATATTACTGCGGTTAAAGCGCTCGACCTGCCCATTACAGCGAGGATTCCGAACGCAAGATCGTGATTTCTGATAGTTTGCAGAGCTCGTCAATAATTGAACATTCGTAATTGCGTCCTAGATCCGAATGAAGGGTAATAGGACACATTACCACCTCATTTAGCAGTCGGTTAGCACAAGTCTTTGCAGACTTATCGGGAACTGAGACGCCTCTACCCGTTTCGGAAAAGGGCAGGTTGCTACGAGAATATAGCAGTTTCCACGGGGTGTAAGCAGAAGTGGCCCTAAGTAGTCTGTCGACAGACGGTCAAACGATGCTCCATCGTTCCTAAAGGAGCACCAGGGATTCTGTGGGCCTTTTGTTTGGGGCACAAATGTCTCAGCGTAATATTCAGGTATAAACACCATCTTTTACGCCAAACCAGAACCACTGGAGAGCAGTTTCTAAAGCGTTTTTTTTTCTACCATTATGGTTTTGTGGACCTGATATAATATATCATGTTTCAGAGACTTGGAAACAGTAAAATAAAGATGAGACCCGGTGCCATCTTTGCGATAAAAAAATCGGTGCAGGCATCCTTCGTGAATTGCAAGAGGGTCCCCCAAATGCACCAATAATACCTAGCAGCTGGGCTTAATGTCACGATTTCCTTAAGGCAAGGTTTCTCTCCGTTTTTTTTTATAATGACAGTTAAATCAGGATCGTTCTCTTGAAGTGTCTGAATTCCGATTTCTTCCTGTTCGGAGGACCAGAGGTTTTCATTATGTAGTGTGGGGAAGGCCCTGCCTGGCTGATTAAGATCGAATTGTTACGGCTCTTATACTCTCAGTATTGATTACATTTTGATTTACATGACCTCGCATTTCTTGAAAGCGTTTCTTGCACTTATGCACGTCCCAAATTTCAGAATCTCAAGATTATCGGTGTCCGAGCACTGACAGTTCAACGGATTTGGGCAATGGCTTAGTGCATCAGCGTATCCATGACCGGAACCCCTGCGGAATTCAATACTGAAATCAAAAGCAGATAGAAGTTCTATCCATCTTGCGATTCTGTGCTTAGGCTCTTTCATTTAAAAGAGGAAAATAAAAGTTATCAGGCTCGTGAGGGCCTAATGGTAATTGATATGAGAAAGTGTTTCCCCAGTTAATACTGCCAATAATACTCTGTAAAGTGGTTGATAAAAAGCACAGTCTTCGTTAAAATATATTTATAAAATAATTGCGCTTGGCTTTATTCAAAGTCCTACTGTTGGTTTTCTTTTGCTCCAGTATTTGAGTTATTGCTTGCTGTCGAGTCCTCATCGTTGTTTCACCTCTGTATTCGTTTGATTTTTATGTTTACGGAGATGTTGCACTGATGAGTTAGGAAAAAAGAAGAGAAAAGTCCAGGGAGTGCCACAATCACAAACCACAGCCCCCACTACCCCCTCAGACCACAAGAGCAAGAGGAAACCGACAAATCCAAACAAGCACAAATCGAACAAACGTACGAAAAGCACTAAGATTAGCTCTCTCTTCCCCAAGGAGGTAATCGCAATACTAAAAGGACTGAAAAACACAAGAACAAAATGACACATGGAAAGACATACAACAAATCGCAAAACCTCCGTAAGACCAGGTCTGTCCCCAAAACTGCAGCCTTTGAACGGTCAGTAGAGTAAACAACCGAGGGGTTTAAGGCACTTTTACAGCTAGCTAACTTCACACTGGGTCCCGATGCTACTCTTAATACAGAAACACATAAAAAGTCGGTTCGCATAAAGGCTCCCAACTCAGTTAATGCATCAAAGCGAAAACATAAAAATCAAATTAATCACTATAATAATCAAAGAAAAGTACTCATGGTTAATTCTACTGTATGCCAGAGTAAATGAAAACCAATAGTTGAACCACGGCGGGCCAAGCCAAAGATAAAATTTCGAAAACGCCTTACGAAGTTTAAAATAACGATAGCCCTGCCTAAGAAGTTTGGCAGTAAGGGCTTTATTACGGTAGTTAAAGTCATTAAGATTTGAAGAAGCTCTGGCGAATCTAATAAGTTGAGATATGTATACCCTATATGAGGTACGCCAGGGGAAATCGCCATCCAGAAAAGGGAAATTGACTATATCAAAATCAAAATCGTCCCGTTTATCATAAATTTTGGTTGAAACTGTACCATTAGATATACATAGATGCAAGTCAAAAAAAGGTGCCTCGGTATCGGAAGAATTTGCTCTATTTAATTGGAGTTCTGTAGGGTATATCCGGTCCACCATGGTCAAAGTAAATATTGTCAATATTTAATAAATCATCAAGGTATCTTGAAGTTGAATTGAAAGCCTCAATAATGTCAGCCTGATTTTCACGTGAGAGAGACTTCATGAAATCTCTCTCATAACAAAAAAGAAACAAATCTGCAGCAAGAGGAGCACAATTAGTTCCCATCGGAATACCAATAGTTTGCCTATAAAGTTTAGTTCCAAATCTAATAAAAATATTATCCAAAAGATAAACAAGGGCATCACAGACTTTTTGACACGACCATAAATTGTTATTATTATATACATCAGAAGTGAACAAAGCACATTCTTCGAATAAACGCTCGGTTAATTAAATCAATAAGTTTATCTTTTATAAGATGATGAGATAACGTAGTATACAGTGTAGAAAAATCATATGAAGACAATTTAGAAGCCTGAAAGTGTTTAGATTTAAATTTATTGAGAACATCATTAGAATTTTTAATTGACCAAAAATAGTTAATTCCGTCCCTTTCGTAAACAGTATCATAGTATCTAATCCAATGTTTTTTAACAGCAGTAAGGCATGAAGTAAGCAGTTTGGACAAAACAGTAGTCGTACATGAACTAGAATTAGCAATGAAAAGTTCTTTATAAGGTCGTTTATGAAGTTTCGGTAACCAATATAATGTAGGAAGTCTGTCTTGCTTTTCTTTAATACTCACTGCAAACTTAGCAGTAATATCGATAGAATGGGATATTGACAATAGATCTCTCGTCAGTAGAAATCCGTTCATATGTTTTGGTACTAACAAGTTCTTGTATTAGAGTATTGATATAATAAAGTCGTCACACAACAACAACATTATCAGCAGCTTTATCAGCTGGAGACAAAACATACTTCCTATGAAATTCTTGGCTACCTTGTTTCAAATATCGAAAAGATAATTTAGGCTTAGGAGGGAGAAGATCAAGGTTATTAGAGTAAAATAATACACGTTCATCAATGATCTTAAAAATCTTCAATTTCCAATTATTTAAAGCATTAGACTCAACATGCTCTCGTTTACACCAACGCGTACAATAATCATTTAAAGCACTGGCAATTGTTTCCCGACATTTTATTGAAATCAATGTGGGCTGGGAATCTATATTTAGGTCCTTTTGAAATAACTGAACGGATTCGTGAATCAGTTATAATCTTCAAAAAAAAGGTAAGAGAAAAGTCCAGGGAGTGCCACAATCACAAACCCAGCCATTCCCATACCCCAAGAGGAAGAGGAAACCGACAAATCCAAACATGCACAAACCGAACAAACGCACGAAAAGCACTAAGATAAGAACTTATAGCATATGTAGGCCATGTGTCCTACATTTCAGGGTTCAGTGATTTTGCCTTATATTTTGAAGACTATTCCATGAATGAATTTCATGCTTGGGATATTGGTTCTGTGCTTATCTTGAATACTGTTCCATGGATGAACTTCATACTTAGGATATTGGTACCAGTTCAGACCACGATTGAACTTATAACATATGTAGGTCATGTGACCAACATTTCAGGGTCAAGTGATTTTGCCATATATACTGAATACTATTCCATGGATGAAGTTCATACTTTGGATATTGGTACCATGTGAGACCAAGATAGAAATTGTAACATGTAGGTCATGTGATCTACATACATAATGTGACCTACATATTTATGTAGGTCATGTAACCTAAATTTAAAGGTCCAGTGTTTTTTCCTTATATCTTGAAGACTATATGATGGATGAACTTCATACTTGGGCCATCTGTATACTTTGGACACATTTCTAATTTGAAATAGATTTTGGTAGCCAAAATTCTCAAAAACATAGTTATAGCCTGTGATTTACATTAAAATGCTTTGTTTCACCTACTTAACACTCAAAAACTAAAAACTGCCTAAAAATCCTAACTCTTAATATGAGCAATATGGAACTTATCCATTTCTTCTCTCACTGCAGTTTGTTCCTTTGCTGTGATATTTGCAGTTATCTTTTCTGTTTTAGTGAATAAATTATGATACCATACATATTGTTTAGCATTTTGCTTTGACACCGTCATACAGACATGTTTTCTCTTTCTTATAATCACATACTAGCAGTCGTAGGGTGTCATTTCTACCTTGCGAATGTCTGTCCATCCATCATCGCTTCTCGATCTGAAACTTTAACAATTACTAATCGAATTCCAATTTTGCACAGGCACTGGTATCAGCAAGGGACAGTTGGGAATATGGAAGGGCCTATTCTATTAATTTTCAACACAGTTATGGTCACTGAATCATATCAGACAATATCTTCGTGATTTAATATCGTTTTGCATATTCATTGATACTGACAAGGTTCTGATATATAATGTAATAGTGGACGGTTGATTTGTGGTTTAACAAGACTGTCTTTGTGAAATGATAAATAATGACCAAGAAGTGATACAATCAGATCTCATCTCAAAACCAAAAAGGAACGAAGTATATACATAAATAAACACCAGTTCACTTAAAGCATGCACGGTAAACTGAACGAAGAGCTCTTTCCCAGATAGGTGGTCATTCAGCTTCCTATTTACCGACACAATCGCCACTTACATAATAGGTGAACAAAGTTATTAATATGGACAACAAGAATATTAAGGAACCAACTGAAGCACCGCCTTGGAGCGGTCAGTGATAAATTACTGGGGTATTAATTAAACCCGTTTTACGGGATCCCATCCCTCGCCATTAGCTTCTGCAAAGGTTCACAACATTTAGTTAGTTGTTCAGTCCGCATAAAGGTTTTCTAATTCATTAATTAATCATCACGGGAAACAAATAAATCACTGATAAAAACTATGACAAAGCAAAGATGAGAACTCATCAGAAACATCATTTTGCGACACCTGGAGATCCCTGGGGTGTCAAACAATACCAGTGAAAAACTGGAGAGAAAAGAAAACCACCAGTTGAGCCCCGGGGGGCCAAGCATCAGACAAAAAGCTCCAGGCCCAACCAACCGAAATAAATAGCTTTATATCGGGGCCATCATTTAAAAAGACGCCCAACCCACAGGCATGCAATTAAAGAGGGAAGCAATGTTATTAACCATGATTGGGTTAACTAAGCATGCTATGCTATAGCCAATACGTTTGTAGCGTATTTTTTTTTATATTTTTCCTGCTTTTCCTGGGCAGTCTTAGATCTACTGAACAGAACATTGCACATTCTTTTTGCCAGTTAAATAGACAACTATCCTACTTGAGTCTGCCACACAGAGAAAGGATTTTTGAACCAATCTCCACGAAAGAATGTTGTCAGATGAGAGGATAAATCTCTCGACCCTCTGCATAGCAGATTAAAGTGCTTCTGACTGCAGCTACCACGTCTGGAAAATGTAGCATTAATAACAAATCAGTCAAAAAATAAGAAGTTGCTGCATTTCCACTAAATCCAAGATTGTGGTAGTGCACACTTGATTTATTAAGGTCAATAAGTACGGTTGACGAGATTTACACAGTACAATACCATGCCAGATTGAATAATGCTGTTTCTGTCAAGACTTCAAAAAAAAAAAAAAAAACCTCCCCCTCTCCTGACATTTGTATTAAAAACAAGTGGATGGGGTAATTGTACGCCTTGGAATTCGTTTCCTTTCTGTATTTGTAATGACAGAAGTTTTTTGTATATGTAATAAAGGTTTAGAGATACTTGCCAAATAAAAACTGTTTTGCTTTACTTCTAAGAATATTTATTTGATTTGTTTACTGCTATAACAGCTGCTTATCTCCCTGCTTAACAAAACAAAAAAAAAAAAAAAAAAAAAAAAAAAAAAAAAAAAAAGAGAGAGAAATACATCCTAATACCCGTTTCATTTACATTTATGTCAGAGTTATCCACTGCCTACAAAGTTAAAAAAAAAAAAAAAAAAAAAAAAAGAAATAGAAAAAGAAATGAAAGTTGGCATGTAGGACACAGTCTTTGTCCCTTTGATTTTCTGATGTGATTGAAAGAGTCGTCTCCCTCTTTTAACAAGACCAGGTTTGTAAACAAAAAAGAACCAGTTTTGTAATAAAAAAAAACTCATTAAACCTGTCAGGATATACTTAGTTCATAATGTTCACAGCATTGTACGTTAGTACTTAAAAAAAAGAACGAAAAATTACTAACCCTACTCCCTTAACTTAGCACAAAACATGGGCAAATATGCGTCAAGATAAACTTGTTAATATTTTCAAAACCACAGGTCATAACATAACAATACGCTACTTTTGGACATTTTGGGAGATACCTATCACAAAAAAAGGTAACATGATGAAAATTCCAGTGGGGGCCAAAAACGGCCCTTATCCTATATAGTCCTTTGCTTGCGATGTATGTTCGGTGTCGGAATTTTCTGCAAACTCTGTGCAAATTTGTTGTGATAAAAGTTGTTCACGATTGCTGCTGGCACCGACAGGATAAACCGGTGTAGCATGACAAGTTTTGGAATTATCCTCCGATATGGTTATAGCCGGTAGGCATGCGCCAGACTACGCAAATTGCTTGTTTCTACGGTGCAAATTTTTCTGTGCCGTTAACTGTTCGTGTGTTCTGCTAGCGTTGACAGAATGTGCATGTGCAGCGCGGTCAGTGCCAAAATCTATCGTAGATGCAACAACAGAATGTAGACATGTGTCGGACTGTGGACGTTATCTATAAGCGGACTTTAAAATTTGCTGGGGCATAATTTCTATATGGTTTAAGAAAATTTCCGAGTTAACGTATTTCCTAGATCACCGTATCTTCCCCATTTTTTAAAGACCCTTTTGTAACGAATGTACTATGTCGTCAAAAGATCCCCCACTTTCTGGCACCAAACATAGGTGTTACAACCGAGTGGTCAGGGTTCTGTTGTCACTATTGGTCAGGATGACACCCTCAGACAAATGGCAAAAAGTGAAAACCAACGACTTGACTTAATTGATAAATTTAAATAAATCAGACCAGGTTCTGTATACAACGGAGATTAATACCACTACAAATTTCTTCGGTTATATTGCATTTCCTTCCCTTGGCTTTCAGTCTGAGTTCTGCAGGTTACTAAAAACCGATTTTCCCAAAACGCCTCACTATAAATCAAGATACTTTAAATCACGATTTGCTTGTATTGGTCTCTTTGGGGAAGCAATGATTGGCCGATTTCTATCCCAGTAAAACAAAAGCGATTATCTTTTCTTGCAGTGACGCATATCATTTCTGAATCTCATGTTCGAAGATGCTCTGATTAATTTTGTTGAAAGTCATAAGCATCTAGGGCTTACTCTTTCTAGTAATGTCAAGTGGCCTTCTAGTAATGTCAAGTGGCCTGCGCACATAGAAAACACTATTGCATCTGTATCAAAATTATCAGGAATTATTAGAGCCTTTAATACAAATTGAGTAGGAAAGTTTAAATGATATCAATATTTCTTATATTCGACCTGTCCTGGAGTATGCAACTGGGTATATTGGACGGCTGTACGGCATATGAAAAACTCGACTTGAGCGACTACAATATGAAGCAGCCAGAATTGTTTCCGAACTAAAGAGATCTGTTTCTATCAATAAACTTGTAAAAGAAATAAGATGGTTGTCATTATCAGATGGGCGTTTTTTTTTGTTTTTTTTTTAAAAGGTTATGCGTATGTATAAAATCATACGTGTCTGAAAGAACAGAATACTGCCTGAGAAATGCAGTTGACATTTCTGTCTTAAGTAGAAGAACTGATATTGTTCTAGATCATTTTTTTCCTTTTGTGTTGACTACTGGAATATGTTATCTTTTTTTTTTGTCAGTAAGTGATTCTCTTAGTACTTTTAAACAATTACTTAAGAGATCTATGTTTAGGAGTCTTGAAGTTCCAAGCCATTTTGTTTCAGGTCCACGTATGATTTCTGTCTATCACTGTATACTAAGAAACAATTGTAGCAACATAAATAAAAACTTATTTAATAATCATCCTAGACCAACGGCCTGTGAATGTGGTTTTGAGAGTTGGGATGCTGAACACTGCTTTTTTCTTCTGTAATATTTTTACACAGCAATGAACTAGCCTGTTCCAAGCCATCCGTAAATTTCAGCCTGTCGGTATACGCCTTCTCCTACACGGTTATTTTGTCCTTTCTAATGACAATAATGTTGAGCCTTTTTATAAGCGTATAAAAAAGGCTCAACATGTTTGAAAAGAAACAAATTGTTTTTGATAAGTCATAAACCTAATTTACACATTGTAAAAATATACATAGTCTGTTTTATCTGTTATTGGAAAGGTCCCACTTTGAAATATAGCATTTTCGCTCCAGTGCAGACTACTTCATATAATTTACTCTTAACGTTCATTCTTGGCTTGGGAAAATAACGTGAACCAGTCCAAAATTGGCACGTTTTCTGACTGTCTCTGCGGGGTGTATATGTTAGCCGAAATTTGCTGAAATGAACCCAAACGCAAGTAACTATCCAATAAAGTATTAGCTTTCAAAAATAGTTTGGGTTATATTAAGCACGCAAGTTTAAGCTTTTTGAAAGCCATTCAAATCAGCAATTACAGATGTGCTACAAATGCACACTCTGATAGGGTAATTTAACGAAGGATTTGAACAGTTGTCAGAGGTCTTGCTTCCTAACAGGTTTCGCACCTTTCCGGAAGCTGTTTCACTGCTCGGAAGTTTTCGCATCGGTTTCGTGCTGAAGTTTTCGCCACCCGCAAGAGTTTGCACCTTTTCGGCTCAATGGGCATTTTTCAGCTTTGACTGTTTATATAAAGAAAGCGTGCCAAGCGAAACGCTGTCGTGTAAGTTTGTTCCGTAATTACCGTTACAAACAGGTCGGAACAAATAGCGTTGATCCAGATCAGAGCAGAATGTTTTCTTCTTATACTGTGATAAAACTGTCGTCACATCAGATTAAAACACAAATTACCGTACATAATCGTAGAAGAAGGCCTGAGTTAACATTATGTACCCAGATCAGAACATACCGTTTTCTTCGCATACTCTGTCGATCTAGGTCGGATCAGGAGCAGTGTTACATAAAACATTGTAATGTTTTTGAAAACTATTCTGATAAAAACTTAAACCTATGCGAAGACCTAGGCCC
The DNA here is from genome assembly GCA_964016985.1 of Anodontia alba. Classification (NCBI taxonomy): domain Eukaryota; kingdom Metazoa; phylum Mollusca; class Bivalvia; order Lucinida; family Lucinidae; genus Anodontia; species Anodontia alba. The sequence goes on from OZ024821.1 coordinate 11,202,212, forward strand.
GATCAGACTGTTTTTTATGCTATTTATAACAGTACAGATCTAAATCAGATTAAGAGTGCTTCTGTTTCTTTTTATGCAGTGCCCAACAATGTAGACCCAGGTAACTTAAGAAACATTCTGATCAACGTCTGACCTGTTGCTATTCCATCAGATCAACGCGCTTTTAAAAGTAATGAAGGATGCCAATATGCCATAATACACAATCATATTGGTAAAATAATGCAATCCAGTAAATCTGGATTTTTACCATAAACTTTTCACTTAAGTGGCCGTTTGGGTAACAGTACTTGGGACCTATTTGGCCTGGAGCAGTTTTAGTTAGGATAATTTTAGTCTAGGGCCATTTCGTCTGTAATTCTCCAACGTTTTTTTTTTAGATATCTTATAAAATGCTTTTCTAACATATATAGTTTATATTAAACATTTGAATTTACTCATCCAAAAACATTTTAAAACTATTTTTATCATAATGGGTGGTGAATACATACAGGTAGCAAACTTGCAGGCAGCGAAACCGAACATTGTATATGTAACGAAACCTCTTTCCACGAACGTGTATGAGGTGAGAAACTGCACAGACGGCGAACTTGCAATTCGTAAAACCTCCTTAAAGCTTTTCAACATCTCAGTAATTTCAAAAGCAACAACAGGAGGCACAATATTGTCATTCTAATGATCTCCTAATGTTTACATCCTGAAATGCTAGTGTTCATTTCGGTCAGTTTCAATAAACTTGTTTCATTACTGTCCGTTTGTGTGAATTAAAACCACGTTCGGTAAAATAACCGTATTGTATACAAACCAAAAATGTATTGATTATACAGAAAATGACCTTTTATGGTCTTTTTCTATATGATCTACACATTTTTATTTGGATACAACATTCTGGATCCCTTTGTGTCTTATATCCACAGCTCTGCTGTGACGAACCCTATTATCAAAGCGTTCCAATGTGTTTGTTTCATTAATGTTTAGTGTGCTGGGTAGACATTTCATCACACACCATTTTGTAATATTTTCTTATTTTCCCAGAAAATAGTGTTTGGCTTTTCATGCAAATGAACGTAGCCTATTTTATGGGAAAATAAAAAAAAATATCATCATTTTTTCGTCCGCTGTATTTCCGCAGGTAGCGCTTAAACAATGTTGGTTGTCATATTATGTCAGTTATTTTGTAGCTGCATACCACATTTTATATTGTTTCATATTGTTTTGCAGTAATTATATACTATAAAAGAACAGTTCACTTTCTCAGTTTGCTCTGTTCAACAGAGAGCAGAGACCTATCATTTGGATTCTTTTTAAAGAAGCCAACTTGTCGAAACTTGGTTTGGTGACCCCGACTCACGTCTAATCCTCCTTAGCTTCATTTCCTTTCTTGATATACATTCCTATAAAACTCATTTTTAATGTGCTTATTTTTTCTGTCTTTTCTATTTTTTTTTTATCTTTCTATATCTTTTTCGTTTATTCTTAGCTCTACTTGCATCGCTTAATGTTTTGTTGAGTATTAATTAATTCGTTTATATGTAAACATGCGAACTCGGACTCTCCAGATACTTTATATCGTTTGATCCTATACAGTTTCCTCTCCTTTTCTCTCTTTTTGTACTAGGATCTGGACAGTCGGAATTCTAGTGTGTACACATTGCTACAAACGTTGTATGTTATATTAGTTCTGGGGAGAACCTAATGTTGTGAGAACTTATCTTCCAAACCATTTACATTTGATTATTTGGCAATAAAATACGATTAAACTAAAGCTCGTATAGCCGAACATCTGTTTCTTGTCTTGCGAAGTTGTATTGAAATTGAAAAAAAAGTAAGTAGCAGACTGTTTTATAACACACGCGTCGCATTGTGGGAAAATGTACCTACCAACATGTGCGCCCAAAGAAGACACAAAATCAGCATGTATACCCGGGCAGCCTGTTAAAAGTCTTCATTGTCCTGTCAAGAAACTTTGCATTCTTGATTATCAAAATGCGCTGCGCTCAGTGAAGATTTTGATCAGACTGCGCGAATATGTGCAGGCTGATCGGAATCTTCGCTGGGCACATATCATCATGAACACATGCCTATATAATGTTGACCCTCTTAAACCCCACTTTTATATAATAAAACTGGGGTTTACAGGGGTATACATTATTTTTCTTAATTTTACTCAAAAAACATAGATTGTGGGTCCTCGCCGAGGCGGTTCTAACGAGTACCCACAATCTTTGTTTTGAGCAGAAATATGTAAAATATCAGAACTTTTATCTGAAAATTTTCATTTTTTGGTGGTAAAATTTTCAGTACATTTGAATAGGCTTGTTTTCGTAATGTATCCACAAGTACTTTTTCTGAAGTTGCGCCTGTTATGATGCACAACATGAACAAAGGACCCTTATAGCACATACGGTTATGAAGGTCCAGATCAACCTGTTCACATTACGAAAACATGCCTGTTCAAATATACTGAAAATTTTCCAACCAAAAAATGAAAATTTTCAGATAAAAATTTCTTATATTTTTCATATTTCTGCTAAAAACATAGATTGGGGGTACTCGTTAGAACCGCCTCGACGAGGCGGTTCTAACGAGTACCCACAATCTATGTTTCTGAGTAGAAATAAGAAAAATAATGTATACCCCTGTAAACCCCAATTTTACTATATTAAAGTGGGGTTTAAGGGGGTCAAAACTATATAGGCGTGTTTTCGTGATGAGTCGCGTAGTACGATCAGGGCCATCCTTGTACGTATACTGAATCATTACATACAGTAGATGACCAAGACATTACTATAACACGTGAAAGATATATTTCTTACAGCTCTAGATAAGGTGTTTTTCATCAAAATATATTGACATTTTTCTTATTTCTCCATATAAACATGTGTATGTGTACGCACAACATATGTTTACATGGAAAAATATGCATACCCCTCTTATTTAAACCTATGTAATACACGAATTGTTCATTATAGAATGCGGAAAAAAAAAAAAAAAAAAAAAAAAAAAAAAAATGCGGAATACTTTAGTATAAGGCAGATTAACTCTTTCAGCCTGGCAGACCAAAACAGATACCTGTTCAAACAGTGTAGATCCAGATGTAACGAGCCGTCTCATTAAGATCTACAGTGTTTGCCGTTTTGCTTTTGATTTTAGACTGGAACCCCTATTTGCATCAGAGGACGTCAAAATTCAAGGATGACTTTATTTGGATGGAAGAGTCCACTTCAGCAACTCAGAGATGAAAGGGGCGTGAGAGATTTCTTTTTTTTTTAAACAAATTAGAACGGTAGTAAAAGCTGCAAAATTATGGGAAAAAATGCTTATAATATGTAGCCACTATGTATATCACATGTTACACATTAATTCAAATAACAGCTGAGCCGCTCCGAATAGAAAACGACCTTATTGCATATGTCATCAACTTACGTCTGTCAAGAATTCCGCACATTCTGATCAGGGTCTACGCTGTTTGCATTTTCCTGATAGAATAATTAAAGTACATAGTATATTACAGTATTTTAGAGATCAGCGTCAGATCAGACTCATCGGATCAGTGTCTACGCTGGTCGTATATGTCATAAAGTCATTTTCTAGAAAGTGCTCATGGTTAATCAATATTTTTATCCTCCTATAGACTGAAATTACTTAGGACTTAAGAAACGGATCACAATGTGGAATTTTCGGAAAAAGAAATATTTTATCAGTTTTACAATTTTCGCTGTATTTTTAATTATTCTTCGAATATTCACAATAGAGGTATCAGTGCCAATACACAAGCTAAAAGTTTTAAATTTGGGAACTATAATGAAAGGATGGACACCAACAATGGAAACAAACAACACAGTGGAATTCAAAGATGTTGAAGGGAGCAGGCAGGGATCACTAGAAAGAAATTCAGTTGCTGTCCAATATCATGGGATTGATTTAATGTCATTGGTAAGCACGACCAATAAATATGCATCCGGCGAAGACTCCGATCAGCCTGCGAATCCGCGCAGTCTGATCAGTTGTTTCGGGGCACTCTGTGAGTAGCGAAGGATTCAAAGCATCTTTAGACGCACAGCAAAGACTCTGATCAGACTGCGCGGATGACATATTGATCTCAGTCTTCGCTGGACGCATACGAAATATTGTAGAAAAAATGTGTCCCTGCTCATTTTGAAATAACATTAATAATTGTTCACCTTTAACACTTGTCCTGCTGTATAAATTAAGATGCCAAGCCCCTTCTAATTTTCAGCCAATCAGATTACTTGACCTGGATTGTTGCTATAAATTCAAATACTTAATGGCAATCAGTGTAGTCCTTTGGCTGAATTTTCCCCTTAACCTACCGTTTACGAGACTGTTCTGTTCGCTATAATGGCTCTTGTACCCATGATGCGACTCATTTTACTATGTCCGTTGTGTCGACTTTTACTGAGGGGTTTCACTGATGAAGTATATATGGAGGACGCCTTTTAGGACCTTGGCAAACAGTACAGACCCAGATCAGACGCCGCACAAAGCGGCGTCTGATCAGGGTCTGCTCTGTTTGCTAAAATTATAAGTTAAACGAAACACCGTTCAAGACCATTTTCCCAGCCTTCACTCAGAGACAATTGACCCACCAGTACTGTCAGTGCTTTGATCTACTGACTGTTCCAAGGCGGTTCCTCTGTTGCAGTTCTCTGTTCGTGGTTTCATATGTAACGTTTGTTTTGTTAATTGACCGGCGCGGGAATCGCGCCGGTCTCTAAATATAGCTTTGGATTTTTACATATGGGAGCGTGTTCGATTAGCTCACTAAGGACTTTTTAGTATTTGCCGGGATCGTCGGTTTGTGACGATCCCGGAAAATAAAAAAAAAAATCTTATTACAAACTGTGTGATAAACAGATTAATGTCTATTTTATTTTCATTTCAATCAAGGAATTTCATAAAGCTTAATAAAAGCAAACAAACTTTTTCGGTGCCAAATTTCAGACGATATTTGTCGTCTGTTTTTCTTTTTTTTTAACAAACTATCGCTTGAAAAGAAGTTTATACGTAAAGTTAAAAGACTGAATGTCAAACAGCGTAGATCCAGATGAGACGGCTCATATGAACCGTCTCATCTGGATCTATGCTGTTTGCAAAAGCCTATTATTATCGCCTGTGGTAGTGAAATATTCTTGTTCGATTTTACCTATTACATTGACAATTTATTAAACTTTAGTATACCCTTGTCCTCTATCTCTATGTAAACATGAACAAAATTTTCGCCGGTACTTAAACGTTTACGTCTAAATATTTTGTCTTGTTTGTTCCTTATCTCACCTTCTTTCGGTGCTTCGGGAAGACTGTTTCATGAGTTCGGAACTTTCCATGTATCTTCGTATATTTTTTGCAGGGAAAACGTTTTGGGTTATAACAAAATATATTAGTTCACGTGGCTTACATTGCCCTGGGTTGATAACCGTATTTACCCTAAATATTGGGAAACCATAACTTCTTACCATATGTTTCTTAAAACTTGTAAAAAAGCCGATTTTACAAACTGTTGATGTGTCTAAAAACTAATGGATGATAGGCAAATAGAGTTGAACTTGCGGCATCTGTTCTGTGTCTACAATCTTTGTTCAGGTCTGTCAATTCCAGTATATACGATATTTATGGAACGCCAAAGCTATGTTATGTTGTTATATTTTTTGTTGTCTTGTCTAAGAATAGTGAGAACTTGTCGATGCATTATGTTATAATCATTAAAGATGCGTGTTGGTTTGTCAATATATATAGTGTTGAATTGTCCACACACAGTCATATTTGTTAAAGAAGCATTTTAGTTTGGCATAACGTGGAGTGTTATTATCTTACACAGACATATTATTTTATCAACAAACGTCGCTGACATATCTAAACGGTGTTTTATTATATCAAAATTGTACGTCATTATGTTAAAAGTTTTAGTCATCTTGTCTAACAGTAAACTGTCTAGACGATATGATATCATGTTAAACCTATGTGTTGTTTTGTCCACACAATGTCGCATGCGCAAAACTCTTTGGAACAATACCACCAATTGAAAAAAAAAGACCAACATATCGTTTCACCGAGATTACACTGCATTTTAGCATAGTAACGTCTTTTAACTTAATATGACACTGTGTGGACAAAGCAAGACGCGCGTTTATATAATAAGACGTTATATACGTAGACAAGTTCACATAGTTCATAGACACGATAACCCAACTTCTTTAACATAATAACTCGGTCTTTTGACATAATAAGATACTATGTGCACGAAATTACACACCCTTTTGCATAATAACAAATTGTGTAGACAAGCTCACATGTTTCATAGTCAAGATAACCCCACGTAACATAATAGCATAGCCTTTTAACTGAATAAGACATTGTATGGACAAAACAACTCGCGTGTTGAACATAATAGCACGGTGAAGTTCACATGCTTCGTAGACAAGATAACCCATTTTTAAACGTAATAAAATAGCATTATAACATAAAATAGCCTTCTAGCATAATAGGACACTGTGTAGAGAAAACAACATGCGTGTTTAACATAATAGCATAATGTTTTAACATAATATGGCAATGTGTAGACAAAACAACATAAGCGTTAACATAATAACAGTTTATACAGACCAGTTAACATGTTTCTTAGACAAGCTAACCCAACTTTTTAAATAATTACATAGCCTTTTAACATGTTGTGTGGACAAAACAGCACACCCGTTTAACATAATAACACATTGTACAGACAAGTTCACATGCTTCATAGACAAGATAACCCACATTTTTAACATAATAGCCTAGCCTTTTTATGCCCCCGCCTATTCGAAGAATAGTGGAAGGGCATTAAGTGTTACCCCTGTCCGTCCGTCCAGTACGTACGTACGTCCCAATTCGTGTCCGGGTCATAACTCCTAAACCGTATGGAATATATTTATGAAACTTTACAGGTGCATGCATGACATTGAGACGATGTGTCGTGAAAAAGGAAGACAACTCTTGCTTGTTTGGTTTTTGAATTATCTGCCCTTGACTTAGTTCCATATAGTAAACCTAGTCCGTGTCATAACTCCTAAACCATATGGAATATATTTATGAAAATTTACAGATGCATGCATGACACTGAGGCGATGTGTAATGAACATGAAAGACAACTCTTGCTTATTTGGTTTATGAATTATCTGCCCTTGACTAAGTTCCATATGGTAAACCGTGTGTGTGCCATAACTCCTAAACCGTATGGAATATATTTATGAAAATTTACAGATGCACGCATGACAATTACATATGTAACCTTTTTATGACTGGCATTTTGGCGGGGGCATCCGTGTCCTATGGACACTTTTTCTAGTAAAAGAATAAAATGGAGTGTGATCAAAACAAATCACGCATTTAACATAATAATACATTTACAGACAACTTCACGTGCTTCGTAAAAAAGATAAACCGATTTTAGCATAATGACATAGCTTTTTTAACATTATAGGGCACTGTGTAGACAAAACAACCTGCACATTTAACATAATAACATAGCCTTTTAAAATAATAAGACACTGTTTGGACAAAACAGCACACATATTTAACAAAATAACATGTTGTATAGACCAAAACTTTTTAACATAATAACATCTTTTTAAAAGAATAGGTCAGTGTGTGAACAAAACAACACGCGTGTGTAATATAATAACACGGTATACAGACAATTTCACATGCTTCGTAGACAAGATAACCCATTTTTCAACATAATAAGATCGCATTTTAACATAACATGACACTGTGTGGACATAACGGCACGTGCATTTAAAATAGTAACACAGCATTTTTTTTAAAAAAAATGACACTGTTAGGACAAAACAACACATGCATTTAACATAATGACATGTTGTATAGACAAGTTTACATGCTTTGTAGACATGATAAACCAATTTTTAACGTTTATTATGACAACATGGCCTTTTCATTGAATAAGACATTATGTGGACAAAACAACACACGCTTTTAACATAATAGCACATTGTACAAGAAGTTTACACACTTCTCAGACAAGGTAACAATTTTTTAACCTAATAAACTAGGCTTTTTACAACATAAGACAGCTGCCGCCTTCCATAGATATCATTCGTCTTAGCACAGGGACTGTATTTTAAAGCAGATGATTTGCCTAACGTCACATTTGGTTGTACAGTGGACTCTTGTTAAACGATAGCATTATTGATGCCCAGAATGGGGAAAAGGCCCTTACGCCATAAGCGAACAGCGAAGGTCCAAATGAGGATGCGTATCCGTGCAGCCTGATCTGGACATTCTCTGTTCGTCGACATATAATACAATGTTCATCGGTTCTGTAAGCCTGCGCATATGCGTTGTCCGCAATTTGAATAAGAACCCTTTTTGCGCGTTGCGCATCAAATTTTGTTCCGAAAAAAATTGCAGTTAAAATGGATGTGCTGTTGTAAAGAAGCTTTTAACGCAACAGTATGAGATGTAATACGCGCCTAAATCTCCTTCAGTTTTGAATAGATTTTCCTGACCCTTACAGATAATATCGGGTTGAAATTTGTTGGACAGTTAGACCGTGATGTAATGCAGCACATAGTAGTTTGAGGTTAAAGTAAACAAATTTTCGATTGAGTTATCACTACTTTTTTAAAGACTTTTTCAGACATGATTATTTTCGGATAACTCCTCATACAGGTTTTCATCGAATGAGGTTGAAACTTGGTGGACAGTTAGCCTATGAGGTGGTTCTGTTCTGGCTAACTCTCCCTACAGTTTTCATGGGCTCTTTAGAGGTTACAGGACACCAAATGTTGATAGTTATTACTCTTAAAAGAGCGTTCATATTCGACTTCATTTCAGGCCAACTCCTTCTACAGTTTTCAATTATCAAACTGAAAGTTTTTGGATAAATAGTCCATCAGGTGAAGCTGCGTCAAATCCTTTCAGCTTACAGTATACCAAACAGTAAGAATATTATAACCCGTTAAAGATTCTCAGACATGAAACCATGATGTGCTGCAGCGCATATTAATTGAAGTCACAATCCACCACGCTTCTTTCCCCCATCTGCACTTCATTTGTGGATAATTCCTCTAATAGGATCAAGCTTTTGAAGTTTGAAGGTAGTAAGAATATGATGTGGAGCAGTGAAGTTTTGAGGTTGCAGTTCATCAAAGTGAGCGAAAGTTAAATACTCTGTTATAAAATTCGAACTTCCTTCCTGGCCATGTGTTTATTTCTACCCTTGTCTTTTTTTAGTTCAGTTGGACTTGTAGTTCCAGAGTTATGTCCCTTTTTCTACGGACGAAATGGTATCTTTTCAGCAAGATATCTAAAAAGTGCTAGAGCTTGGAAACTTGGTATGCTGATTGATGATGATGAGTAGATACGTAATTACGTTTTTTTTTGTTTGTTTTTTTGTTGTTGTTGTTTTTTTGTTTTTTTTTTTCAAAAAAGATTTTTTTGAGAGTTATGCTTCTTGTAAAAAACCGGTTATGAAATCTTGTCAGCAAGATAGCTCAAAGACTATTTTAGCTAGGGTCTTGAAACATGGTGTGTTAATTGGGGATGAAAGGTAGACTACTTGATAAACTTCTTTTTTTTAAAAAAATCCATTTTCCAGAGTCATGCCCCTATGTACAAGAATGATAAGTAAAAAAAAAATAAGTAAGAGAAAAGTCCAGGGAGTGCCACAATCACAAACCGCAGCCCTTCCCAGACAACAACAGAAAGAGGAAACAGACAAAACCAAACAAGCGCAAATCGAACAAACGTACGAAAATCACTAAGATTAACTCTCTCTTCCCCAAGAAGACTTGTAAACAGGATATCTCAAAACCTATTTGAGCTAGGGCCTTGAAACTTGGTGGGATTATTGGATGATGGGTAGTATACCTGATCATTTTTAAAAAGCTGTAGATTTTTGCGTAATTACACCCTTTGTAATATAATGATAATGAACTCTTGTCAGCAAGATATCTTGAAATGTCTTTGAGTTAGAGTCTTGAAACTTGGTGAGCTTTTTGGGGCTTACGAGTAGATCACCTGATTAATTTTGAAACAAATTGATTAATTTTGACAGAGTTATGCTCCTTTCCAACTTTCGCATTTTATGTGGACAAGCATATAATGGGAGCATAGTGTTTTATGAACACATTTCTAATATCAGAGTTATTCGTCCTTGAGCTTAGAAAAACTTTGCCACATAGTTTTATTTGGGAAAGCAGTATCTGTAACTATTCTCAACCATTTGTAGGCCCTTAATGCATACATTACATCAAAAATTACATCTCTGGGCCCAGTTGTTCAAAGCTAACGATGTCGTTAGTTAACGATTCGTTAAAATTTACATCGAGTGATACGCAAATATGCTGAAATTTTTTGCTGAAAAAATGTAAGTAGCTTTTGCACTGCAAAAGCTACTCACATTTTTTCAGCAAAAAATATCAGAATATTGTATATTGAATCCGCTAAAACAGTTAACGAAATAACCCTTAACGAGCTCGTTAAGCTAACGACGCTTTGAACAACCGGGCCCAGATGTCTTCCGCTGGTAGCAGATAATGTATAATTTATTTTTAATAACATTAAATCTTAGCCCCGTAAAGCCCTGAAGAATGCTTCTTGTGTGCATTTTTACTAAAATTTTATCCGTAACAAGTAGAGGTTGAGCCTTTCATGCTTTTACGTTATGTTATTTTTATTACATTAAGATACACTTGCTAGATTGTTTTCACTATTGCCCCCAAGGAAAGCTACTTTTGCGAGTTCCTGTTTGCTTAACTGCATCCCAAGACCTTTCTAAAAAGGGGTCTAGGAAAACAATGCTCTCCTATGGGAGCAACTCCTTAACCTATAGAGTAGTACCCTTTTAGAAGGGGACAACAAAAATTTTGACAGACCTGTCTCCCTTGGAAATGTATAATTTCCTTTTAAGTGCAATTACGCTATTTTTCGTTACATTTAACTACGTTATGTTATGTTATGCTATGTCATGTTATGTTATGTCATCTACAACTTGCAGCCACAGTATACCTTCGACCCAGCCTACAAGAACCCATGTTGGAGAGAAGATGGACAACTGAAGTGTCTACCATATTTCTTTCTTATAGGCATAAAAAAGTCGGGAACTACAGATCTATTTGTCCGTTTACTTCATCATCCTGAGGTGGCAGTACCCGGTCCCTTCCTAAAAGAAGCTAGGTGGTTCGCCACTTATCGATTCGGTGAGTTTGCTTACAATATGTACCGTATTCGATCTAATTACTGCACATATCCCAATAAGCGCATAGATAAGCAATTACGTATTCTTCAGATTACAGCCAGTGTACTTTTATCTCCTTCTTTATAAAAACATATTTTATTTCTAAATTTATGATTACATGAGGAGTAAATACGTTAGGATTGGTTCCCTGACTTGCGCGGATTAACCCGCACAAAAAATGAAGCGTCTAACCAATCCACGTGACTACCCACATAGACGTATCCACCCTTTTTTTTCAGCGACAAAATGGTCGGATGTATCAACGTGTCGCAGTTAAATTCAACAAGTTGTAACGACCTTTGCTGGGTATTTTACTTTTGACATTGTTATGTATTATGGCTGTGAGCCAGGCCAGCATATTTTGTGCCTGTTTGCTTTTAATATTGCAGTTTCGGACAAAGATATTTCGTCAAAAATTATTGTTCCTGTTTCTACACATAGAACTTCTGGTATGGCGAATGAGAAACAAAGAAGCCGCAAATCTACAATTTATAAAGGAAAACAGGTCTTCTACGTCTCATAGTAACTCTGCAAAACTCTCTGATTTACAGGATTTAGTCTTCAAGCAGGTTGGTGAGCTTGACAGACGTAGGCAATCTTTTGACTCGAACTTTGAGCGATCTTTGGTGTTTTGTCATCTTTTCAGACACTCCGTTCAACGGAGGTCATATGAAAATACGGACAGCGGCATTTCGGGTGCGCTCATACCAAAAGAATCAGCCCCAAATCCAGAGAAGTCTGCAGATGGTAGAGGCCCTACGATTTTCTGGAAAATGGCCTAGACGAATAATTTGGTTTGCAAAGACATGTGGTTTCAGAACTTGAAAGGCAGGGTGATGAATACTGGGAAGGGCTGCGGTTTGTGATTGTGGCGGTCCCTGGACTTACTTTTTTGTCACTGCAGCCAGGTCTGAGAGAAAGACTAAATATTGGCTTTGTTTTTTTTTTTTTTTTGTTTTTTTGTTTTTTTTGAAAGTTCAGACAGATCAGATGTTGAACAATTACACAATACACAATTACAAATCCAAATATGGGGACCACTGATATAAATAAACCTCCACTTTCCCACGATACGTTGAAGGACATGTTGGTGAAGACGCGGAAAATAAGTCAAAAATAGCAATTGGCTAGCTTTAGATAAAACTCAAATTGAAATTATCAGCGAGACTTTGAGGTGTCAGTCACCAGGTAAGTTATCTGCCTATAAAGACTCTTATAAGCGATCTTTTCCGGTTGAGGAATCTTCCGAGAAGCTTCTATAGGTTCCAACTTTGGATGAATTGACCAAAGGTTTGGTTTTCATTTACTCTGGCATGCAGTAGAATTAGCGATGAGTACTCGTCTTTGTTTATTATAGTGATTAATTTGATTTTTATGTTTTCGCTTTGATGCATTGATTGAGCTGATAGCCTTTATGCGAACCGATTTTTTATGTATTTCTGTAGTAAGAGTAGCATCGGGACCCAGGGTGAAGTTAGCTAGCTGTAAAAGTGCTTTAAACACCCCGGTGGTTTGCTCTACCGACCGTTCTAAGGCGGTGGTCCCGGTGTTAGTCTTGCTCTTTGTTGCTTTGTGGTTTATTCTACGAGGCGATTTGTTGTATGTCTTTCCGTGTGTCATTTTGTTCTTGTGTTTTTCGGTCCTTTTAGTATTGCGATTACCTCGCTTGGGGTAGAGAGAGCTAATATTAGTGCTTTTCGTACGTTTGTTCGGTTTGTGCTAGTTTAGATTTGTCGGTTTCCTCTTCCTCTTGGGGTCTGGGAAGGACTGCGGTTTGTGATTGTGGCACTCCCTGGACTTTTCTCTTACCTTTTTTACTAATAAAAAACATGGCCGCCTTGCCGCTTTTGGTTCATCACAAAGTTCGTTTTCTCAGCCTTACAAGTAAGTTGAGTTGTAACAATTGCTTTCCAAGGCCAAATAGCCTCTAGAATCGGTATTGTGGAGGTATGTTATGCTCAACAGGCATTAGTTTTGTTGTTAAGAAATTAACAAAATTTCAAAACGAGATTTAGATAAAGCAATTCAGAATTTCAGAGACTTATTTGCTATTTCCACAAAATTATTATATCAACTTTCTAGAACTGGAGCATTTATTCCTTTTAAAACGTAGACAAGCTACGGTAGCAGATACAGGCTTAAAGATTTGCAAAGTCAGCTTTAACATCACCATTATCAAAAAATATAAAATAAAAATAAAAATAAAATAAAAATAAAAGCTCGTCAGGAGAAGGACAAACAGTTGTCGAAACTGATGCCTGGAATGAGCAAAATGACATTCTCAAAAAGAAAATCAGATTTCCAGTCAGATTCTCAAGCACGAAGAAGGCAAGAAATTTGGACTATTCCTGCAATAGATCCATCAGAACCAGTAGTTATGGCTCGAACTCCAAGAGGTCCTTTAAAGGATCTCAGTCATAAATTTTCAAGAACTTTTCCAATAAGTCTAGATAGGTAAGTTGTTTTCGTTCCCAAGAAAACAAGTCAAACAGGGCATGCCTGTATTCTATGCCGCTGTCCAGAGATACCTGTTGCAGGGAGACTAATTTTTTTGTACATCAATGGGCAAAAAATAACAGACGACCATGGGTTCTTTTAACGTTAAAAGAAGGTCTAAAACTTGAGTTTCTTTCTATACCATTTTTGTCAGGAATCAGGGAAACCAGTGTAAATGCTCATAATTTACCTATTTTACTTCAGATGGAAGAAAAAATACTAGAAAAAAATGCAACAGAACCTGTTCTCAGGCAGGAAATTCAGAAAGGTTTGTACTCAACATTTCTTTTAGATTCCAAAATATTAGGGGAACTCAGACCGGTAATTAATCTTTGTCCCTAAAACAGGTCTCTCAAGAAGCAACATTTCAAAATGGACTCTCTAAACAGTGTACTAAACCTGGTTCAGCAAGGGAACTGAGCAATTTTTCTGGATCTTAAAGAATCATAGCACATACCAATTTTCAGAAGTCACAAGCAATTGCTCCCCATTTGCATTCAAGGATTCACATGCGTATGTCTTGGACCCACAATGGCGCCTCTTTTTTGTGTGTTTCTGTATTGAGGGTAGCATCGGGACCCGGGGTGGAGCTGGCTGGCTGATGGGGTGCTTTGACCCCCCCCCCACCCCCCGGTGGTTTGTTCTGCTGGCCGTTCTGGGGCGGTGTCCCTGTGTTGGTCTTGCTTTTTGTTGCTTTGTGGTTTATTCTGCGGGGCAGTTTGTTTTAGTTTTGCCTGGTGTTGTTTTGTTCTTGTGATTTTCAGTCCTTTGAACATGGGATTACCTCGCTAGGGGGAGAGAAAGCTAATCTTAGTGCTTTTTGTACGTTTGTTCGGTTTGCGCTTGTTTGGTTTTGTCTGTTTCCTCTTCCTCTTGGAGTCTGGGAAGGGATGCGGCTTGTGATTGTGGCCCTCCCTGGACTTTTCTCTTACATTTTCTCATAAAAATAGTGTCATTGGTTGCAGCCTATCTCAGATTGCAAAACATGCGTCTGGTAGTATATCAGATGGTTGTTTTTTGGTAAATCAAATCATGAAACTGCTGTTTCTGGACAATAAAGGGCTTTAAATATCCTTGTGGATCTTGGTCTCGTGATAAACCTAGAAATATGGGCATTGTAACCAAATCAGTCAGTAGTTTACATAGGGGCTCATTTTTGGTTAGACAAGGGTCTAGTTTGTCCGACACAAGAAAGAGTGTCTAAAGTAAGAGAAGCGTGCACACTGGTAAAAGCAGCTTCCCATAGCCCCAAATTATCTTCATCTGTTGGGTCTGATGGCCTGTGCATAGAACTCGTTCCGAATGCAAGACTGTTTATGAGACCAGTTCAGCTATATCTGCTCCCTTTAGGAGGCCAGCATTAATGGATCTAAAAACTATAGTTCCTTGCAATCATCATTTTTAGAAACATCTTCAGTTTTGGCATTCAGATAAAAATCTTAGAGGGATTTTTATTTGTTCCCAGGCAAGTACCAAAGTATTGACAACAGATGCCTCTTAATACGGTTACGGAGGTCTCTTTGAAAACTTGAATGTTTCAAGGAACATGGTCTATACAAGAAACAAAGATGCACATAAATTGGTTGGAAATAAAAGCAGTGTTTCTTGCTGTCAATCATTTTCTTTCCCAAATGAAAGGCCATGTAGTGGAGATCTAGTCAGACAACACAATGGTAGTTCAGTAAGTAAACAAAGAAGGGGGAAAAATTCTCCTCCTTTGTGTTACCTAGGATGGGATCTGTGGCATCTAGCAAGAGCCAACGATATTTTGCTGAAATCGGCTCATTTAGCGGGCGTTCGGAATGTCTTGGCCGACAGTCTCAGTCGGGTCAAAATAAAACCAACAGAGTGGTCCCCGAACAGTGCAATAGTGCACAGGTTGTTTCAAATATGGGGAATCCATTGATAGACCTGTTTGCGTCAGAGGACAACAAGAAAACTCCTATGTTCTGCACATGGTTTCCCAGTCACTCGGCACTGACAATAGATGCCTTGTCAATTGCTTTGGGAGAACATGGAAGCATATCCATTTCCTTCGATCTGTCTTTTGCCAAAAGACTTTCAACACATGAAGAAATTTCACTGCCAGATAATTCCGATTACACCAGAGTGGCCACGAAGAAATCGGTACACCAGTCTGCTGCAGTTCTTGGTGGCATGTCCGGTAAGACTGTCGGTAATACTAGATCTGTTGACTCAAGCGAAAACAAAAATATTTCAACCCAACCCACAGATTTTTAGTCTGACTGCATGGCTGTTGTCAACTGATCATTCTAGAATAAGGGATTTTCGAATGACGATAGAAAACTCGTGCGGCATCATGGAGATCAGGAACTAGGAAAGATTATGCAGTCAAGTTCAACAAGTTCAGTAGCTGATGGGGTGAATCAAATATTGGTTCCCATGCAGCCTCTTTTAGTGACTGTGCAGATTTTCTGACAAGCTTGTTTCAGGCAAGGTTGAAATATCGTACCATTTCCGGCCAAAGGTCCATGTTGTCTGTTACGGTGTCCCAGGTTAATGGCACGCCAGTAGGATGACATCCTGATATCGTTAGATTATTGAAAGGCGCTTTTAATTCTAGAATCCAGTAAAAGTGCTAGAATGGGATTAACAGAAAATGCTAAATATCTTGACGAAAATTCCCTTTTGAACCCATACATAAGAGTTCAACAATTTTAACCTGGAAAACGGTTTTTCTTACAACGATATCAACGTTCAGGGGATGCGTTGACCTCAAGCGTCGAAGACTGATGTTGGCTACGTGAATATCATGCCTGGTCATCTTTGTTCGAGAAGGGTTAGCTAAACAAGACAGGCCTAGCCATAGCGTATGAAATTTTCGTGCCATGTTTCACCAAAAAAAGTGGAAGTTTATTCGAAAAGAACTGCAGAACACTAGAATTACGGTCAATTTCTGACTGTGAGACAGTTGTACAGTTATTATTATCTGTGTCAAAGCAGGGCAGTGTCAAAGCAGATGATTGCAACTTGGATTGTCAAGGTATAAAATTAGCCTATAGTGAAATAGATAAGAAGGTTAGGGCTCACTTGACAAGGGTTGGTCCATCTTGGGCTTTATTCATAAACCGCGATTGTTGAGGCCGCTGACGGGAGCTCAGTGGATACATTTAAGCGATTCTAGTATAGAGATGTGGACTCACAAAACTGGGAGTTTTAACATGTACAAAGTTTTTATTCCCGGTGCGTTGCCAAGTGTATATTTTGCAATTTATATTATTCTAATGATGTAATGTGTATCATGGTAGAGATTACTGGAGGCTTAGTATCCGGAGTAAAGGATTCACATATGATACATGTATAGTGCATTCAGTGGAGGGACGTAAAGATGAAGTAATGTAATGTAATGTAATGTATATTATGGTCCAGGAAGTCTTTATATATTGAAGTTAGCACTTAAAGTTCTTTGTATAGAGCTTATTTTGTCGTGCGGGTTAATCCGAGAAAGTCCGGCAACCATTCATACCACATTTACTCCTCATATAAGTATAAATTTATCATAAAATTTGAACTTGAAAACAAATTTTATAACTTTGTGGGTACTCATTTGAATTACCTCGACAAGACAGGGCAATTCAAATCATTACCCACAACATTTGCTTTTATAAAAAATAATAAAACAAATAATAATACATAATCATTATTAAATCCTCTGCTGATCTTTCTTTAATGTATGCCCTTTTCAGGTTGATATTATGCTACACGCACGATGCAGTAATTAGGTCGATTACGATATGTAATTTAGCTAAAGAACATCAGCTCATACAACAATTGGCCGCACAAAGGGAATATCTAGAGGCGGGGTTACGGCGTTCAAGCGAACCACTCCCTTTCTGACTCAAAATTTTCTTGGGGAAATTTGGATACAGTCTTTACCCAGAATGTTCGCACACCTAATTCTTTAACTTGTACTTCTCCGAATGCATGTGTTTGAACAAGGTCAGTTTACTACCTGTTAATAATTTTAAAATTACTGGATGAATCTGTAACGTTTGATCGGGGTCTACAGTGTTTGATAAAACTTTATACTTTGAAAAAAAAAAAAAAAAAAAAAAAGATTTTAGCAAATAAATGAGAAGTTTCTAACAGAACAAAAACTAAAATGCTAACACCGTTATGAAATTCCATTATGCTTAAACTCAACATACTGTTTGTAAATTAAACCATTACAAGATTCAACTTGAGTCACATTTTATTAATGTCTTTGTGATGTATACCCCATATCCACCACCCACCCTGTTTTAATTTACTCTGTTATTTCTATATTTTATACTACAGTCATCCCTCTCTACACCGACACTTGCTATACAACAACAAAATTCGTTTTTATGATGCTTTAGCCCAAGAGGTGACAATTAATCAAATTATACAAGGATATTATAATTTAAAGCTTTAAAACTACATTTTGGATATTTGTTAGATCAGCGAGTCAATTCTAACAAATATCCAAAACATATGTTCTGTGAGACAATAAGAATAAACACGCCCTTCTTTGCATATTATTCTGTTGAGTTTAAGGATTCTTTACAACAGCAATTTATTTTTACGTACGGCAATATCTTTGGGAACAAACGCTATCGTTGTAATGAGAATCCATTGTATATAAATATTACTTGATGTCCTTAGGAACCAAAGTTCATCTTTTTTTTACATACAATCGACTCTCGTTATCTCGACTTTGCTTACCTCGAACAACCGCTTATCTCGAAGTGAAATCGGGTCAATGTTTTAACATGGAAATCTAACAACAACTAACAAAATATTGTGGAAAAGAGGAGAAATTGCTCCTAAGGAGCAATTTCTCCTTTTGTACAAAATTTTCAATATATCTCTAACCACAGGAGTCAAATTACATATTCACATGTTAATTGTGGTTGTTCGATTTATTTTTCTCTAATTCTGCAAATCTGATAGGTCGAGATACGGATGTCTCGAAGTATTTCAAAGACTTCGAGACAACGAGAGTCGACTGTATTGTGTAATGGAACCTATATGGCTTACATAGCTCTAGATAACAGGGTTATCCAGATAAATATTAAATAAATTAACTAATTAACTAAGATGCCCCCCCCCCCCTCCACCTCCAACACTTCTAATTTTCAGCCAATCAGATTACCTGATCCAAGTTGTTGATACAAATTTTACATACTTAATGGCAAATAGTGCAAATCCAGATCAGTTGGCTTCTTCAGAATCGAACTGATATGGATCTACACTGTTTGATAAGACAGGGTATATCCTGGACCAGCAAGACCAGGATATATAATAGAGCCAGCGCACGACAGACCCTACAATAAGACCTGTATGACCAGCAGACTCAGATCAGTCTGTACATCAACCTAGTATGGCCAGGGTTCTCTTTCATCCTCTTTGGATAGCCTAGGGGCTTTAGAAGACACATGTCATCAGTGAAGACTCTGATCAGACTGCGCGGATGCGCAAGCTGATCTGAGTCTTCGCTGGTCGCACTAGTCGTATTGTAGGTTTTGTCGTACGCTGACTCATATTCTTTTTTCTCGAATTGTAGGTTCTCTGCAAGATTTGCTGTCGTACATTACATTACGAAAACACGCCTATTCAAATATATTGAAAATTTCACCACCAAAAAACTTAGTTTTTAGATATAAATTCTGATATTTTTTATATTTCTGCTCAAAACATAGATTTTGGGTACTCGTTAGAACTGCCTCGCCGAGGCGGTTCTAACAGGTACCCACAGTCTATGTTTTTGAGCAGAAATATTAGAAAAAATAATGTATAACCCTGTAAACCGCAGTTTTACTGTATAAAAGTGGGGTTTAAGGGGTCAAAATTATATAGGCATGTTTTCGTGATGGTTACTTATCAAAACTATTGTCTTTTAATTACTAGAGGAAGGTCAAGACGATTTCAACGTTTATATCAACATGTTCCAGAACGGCTCAAAGACAATAGAGGAAACCTATGTGAGGCTGGAGGGAACATCCAATATATATCATCCAGTAATATTTGGTATGGAATACAGTTTTTCGTCATACAAGCAAACCTGGCCTAAAGACCACCTGTATTAAGCAATCACTTGCCTTTAAAGGCAACTATTTCAGATCCCATTAAAGGCAAAGAGTGTAAATCTACTTGTATTAAGCAAGCACCTGTCTTAAGCAACCAGTTTTTGGCTTTCCCATAGGTGCATGCTTAACACAGGTTTGACTGTATTTTCAAAACATATGAACCAGTGCACAACAAAACCTACAATAAGACCATTGTAACCAGCAAAGACTCAGATCAGCATGTACATCCACCCAGTATGGCAAGGGTTCTCGTTTATCCCATTTTGGATAGCCCGGAGGCTGTAGAAGGCTGATGCGATCAGCGAAGACTCTGATCAGACTGCGCGGATGCGCAGTCTGATCTGAGTCTTCACTGGTCGCATACGTCTTATTGCAGGTTTTGGCGTGCGCTGGCTTACATATTAATAGGATCAGATACACTCTCAGGGGAGGCAACTCTGGGGCAGGCAACTGCTAAAAAGTTTTTTGTCTCCTTCTGAAAATGGATCTACTCTAAAAGGAAAAAAAATACCCCCCCCCCCCCCCTTTGCGACCCCCCGGGAGCAATTTACTTTTATAGTAGATCCATTTTCAGAAGGGAGTTGGTTTGAAGGAAAGCAAATAGGAAGTTGCAAAAATTGCCTCCCTTATACAAAATGGGAGAAGATCTACCAAGTGAATCCTGTCACCTTAATGTACATATGTACATATGAGTTAAATACGTTTTTATTTGTTACTATTACTAAAGTGGCAGTAGCAGCATTTTAAGGCGTTCGAACACTAAAGTTTTGACAATAGTAATGTTATTATATTGTGTAACTAGGTGAATGTAAAAGTAAGTAAGTAAGTAAGTAATAATAATAATGATAATAATAATAATAATAATAGTAATAATTATTATAATAATGATAATAATAATAATAATAACAATAGCAAGAATAATAATAATGATGATGATAATAACAAAACACGGATATTGACGAGATGGAGGTAAATAATAATAATAATAATAATGATAACAATAAAAAATCCAGACCATATCTATAGACTAGCCACAGAGCTCAACAAGACTAAAATAATATATATATATATATATATATATATATATATATATATATATATATATATATATATATATATATATATATATATATATATATATATATTTCTAAGCCTTGGGCAAGGCTAGCCTTATGGCGACGTCCCTCGTGTTACATCTTCATAATGTGGTGTACTCAGGGGCAAAAGAAATCGTGTACACGTTTTAAATACTCATATCTTTATTGCTTTTCACCACACTGGTTCTAAATTATGCGCGATGTTTTATTACCCAAGTTCAAATGATGTGGTTTAGTAAATAATGAATGAAACGTTGAACGTAGATGTCGACTATGCACATCTGACATGTGCGTCATTTCCGAAAGCCAATTTTCCTGCTCGTCAGTATTTGAATTCTCGGTTGTTTCCAACAAACCATAAACTCTGCATTTCATTTAATAAAGTAAGTAGGTAAGTTGGCTTTCATTACGAAAACACTCCTATTCAAATATATTGAAAATTTCACCACCAAAAACTGAAAGTTTTCAGAAAAAAAATTTCTGATATTGTATCATATTACTGCTCAAAACATAGATTGTGGATACTCGTTAGAACCGCCTCGCCGAGGCGGCTCTAACGAGTATCTACAATCTATGTTTTTGAGCAGAAATAAGAAAAATAATGTCTGCCCCTGTAAACCCCAGTTTTACTATATAAAGTGGAGTTTAAGGGGGTCAACATTATATAGGCATATTTTCGTGATGATTTAAAGAGGGCGACTCTTTTGGCAATGCCATTCTTCCATGAAGCTCTCTAAAATACATACAAAACAAATGGAAACACGAACTGTGAAGCCTTATTCTTTCTGCGAAATACCTAAAAATTGAAATATCGCTTGCTGCAGTTGTGTTCAGCACTTCACGGAGCAGATGGCGGATGTATGTATCTCTATATATTGAAATGTTTTGTCAGAAAAGAAAAAAAAACCTTTCGAGCAAAATAGACTATTGATCAAAACATTAACCATTGAAAGTTCAACAAAATGCCCTGCGCGGATAGTGAACATTCCCTTCGCTTGTGTATTTTAAAATGTTCATTTCACAGACATACTAAAAGGATCAATAATTACTGGTAACACGTGCTCGGTACAATTTTCAACAGAAGAAATGTTTTCAGTCTTATTTTCCCTAGAAAACAGGATTCAACATTTCATGCAAAACGTCTCCATTGGATTTGACATTTCATGCAAATCGCCTCCATCGGAGGAATTTGCATGAAACGTCAAATCCAGGTTTCTATTTTT
Organism: Anodontia alba; assembly: GCA_964016985.1. Lineage (NCBI taxonomy): Eukaryota > Metazoa > Mollusca > Bivalvia > Lucinida > Lucinidae > Anodontia > Anodontia alba. Next base: position 11,224,350 of record OZ024821.1, read on the forward strand.
TTTTACGTTTCATGCAAATTGTTTCCAATGGAGACGCTTCCTGCTTTTCCCAGAAAACAGGATTTGACATTTCATGCAAATTGTCTCCAATGGATACGATTTGCACTAAACGTCAAATCCGGTTTCCTGAGAAAAGTCAGAAAATAGATATGTTTGTCCTCAGCTGAATTAGCCCAGAGAGTGGTAATTAATTAAGGGTAATACGGCATTTACTCTGAATATTGGGACTTCGTAACAACTTATCGTACCATTACGAAAACACGCCTAGTCAATTATATAGAAAATTTCACCTCCAAAAACTGAAAATTTTCAGATAAAAAATTCTGATATTTTTCAAGTTTCTGCTCAAAACATAGATTGTGGGTATTCGTTAGAACCGCCTCGGCGAGGCGGTTCCAACGAATACCCACAATCCATGTTTTTGAGCAGAAATGAGAAAAATAATGTATACCCCCTGTAAACCCCAGTTTTACTATATAAAAGTGGGATTGAAGGGGGTCAAAATTATACAGGCATGTTTTCATGATGCTCTTTATTAACCCATTGTATAATCTGAAGACCCTTAATAGGGCAATTAGCAAAGAGTGCAGACCCAGGTCAGACGCCGTCTGGTCAAGGTCTTCACTGTTTGCAAATAACAATTTTTCACGAGGAATATCTAAACCATATAGCCTGACATGCGTACCTAAAACCGAATTAGAATCTAACAACATTTAGTGTGGGGTGTTCATTCATTCTATAATGGGTTAACTTTAGTGTCAAAATCTGGTAGATGAGTGGCAACAATTAACGCCACTTTTTGCCTGACTTGATGTGGGTCTACACTGTTGGTTGCTCAGACCTCTTGATCTGAATACTTATAGTTAATATGGTGTAAATCCAACCAATCCAAAACTGTCAAACACAATTGCTGCCATTTATGCATCAAAGATGTCATTTTTTTAATTTTGAGTATATAATAGAAAGCATTTATCAAATATGGTTCTGGGGTGGTCGGGTGGTGCGAAGGTGTCGTGTATCTTACGTCACCGGGGCGTCCAACTGATATTGGCTTACAGTTGGGCAAGGCCTGCTATCCTTGTAGCAGGTAAGGGTAGATGGGGAATATTTTTTATTTCTTCTGTTTCTTCACTTTCATTCCTGTTCCTTTCTTCCCTGTCCCTCTCTTTAATCTCTTCTACTATCTCTTCTATCACTTTTCTCCCTTTCTCTGGGAGACGACACAAAATGACCCACAAGGGTTGACGTGTCGTTAAACCCCAACACAATCAATCAAATATGGTTCCAACTATTGACTTTGATAACAGCAACTATTGACTTTGATAACAACAACTATTGATTTGATAACAGCGTGAGTTTATTTTGAGTTTTGTAAATTATACTTCAAGTAAAGAGATGATCAATCTGTACTGTTAATATAATTTACTGTTGTTGCCATGAAAATGGACTGAGTGAAAAATAAAGAGTCTTGATTGATTAATTGAGTGTAACAAGGAAATGCGGGGTTGTTCCATATTTGTTGATGTTTCGCATGTTGGTTGTTACAAAATGTAAATATTTCAGTCGACAGTTTTCATGTCAAAAATTTATTTGAGTGAACTTGTTAATCATATATTTCCCTATTTTGCGCACTTTTGCCAAACAAGAGAGTGTTTATGCCGCAAGACGGAGAGTACTTATGCCGCACCCTACATTATCATACATTTTTTTATTCATTTTACTAAAAGGATCAATAATTACTGATCAATTTATGACATAAATACATATATTTGACGAAAACAAATATACATAAATGTCACGGGATTGGCTGTAGGCTAGGCCTATATTTATCCTCTCCCAGGGTGCTGTGACAGATGTAGAAAACATATAAGCAGTACATACATAAGATGAACTGTATGTCTATACATAATAACTAGGCAAACGTTACAAATATACATGCAAGCTGATCTGGGCTTATAGATCAATGAATACTGTAGTATAGGTCGACGAACAAAGAATGTCCAGATCAGATTGCACAGATGCGTACCCTCATCTGGACCTTCTCTGGCGGCATGTGACATGAGGACCTTTTTTCCACGTTTTGCATCATCTTTTAGTCATTTGTTGTTGGGACTGCTTTAAATGGTAAGAATTTCCAAATTATTTCCTTTAAGGATACAGTTCACACAAATGACACACAACATGTTTATATTTTTTCAGTATTTTTTCCGCGCTGTAACATAATCATGTTTTATATATATATATATATATATATATATATATCATTTTGCAGCGAAGGTTTTATATTTTATGTCTTAATTGATTTTTATGTGAAACTAGTAAGTAAAAGATGGTAAGTAAAATATATCATTACAGCCCTGTCAACATTATTGTTGATTCAGCATCAAAGTAGAGACCCCACAGAGACCCAAATTTCCTGAACACTGAAGAAGTTTTAGTAGGCTATCACAGAATTTTGAAATAGCAAAAAAAATGATAGAAGTAAAATTACGGCTAAATCAATTATTCATAGCAATTTTTCAAGCTTTCACCTCAAAATGACCCTCACAACTATGAATAAAGTATAGTACGCTATTTGAGACAATATACCAAACTTTAGATGTTCCAAATTTCCCTGTCTTGCCCAGAAATAAAAGAGTTGAATCCTTTAAAGGTTTTACTCTGATCCTTCTTTTTAAGTTGGCAGTTGTGCGAGACCAGTCAATCTTCACTTTCTCATAAATACTGACAGGTTAGACCACCCTACAAAGACCGCCCACTTCGTCTATGTGTGTTCGACAGCAAATCAGGAAAGATTCTTTTCTGGAATAATTAAGCAAAGGAGGAAATCAAAATTAGCAACTACCGTATTTTTTTATTATTAAATAATAAAATTATTTAAGATAGATATCTGTAGCTTTTGTATGTATATCACATCTTTAATTAACAAAACAGTTCTGCAGAAATGTGAAAATGCTAAAAAAAAAAAAAAAAAAAAAAATCTTCTAAGCCAAACTGTATCCTTCAGAAATTTCTTTCTACAGTTTTCCTGGGAGTCCGTTCTGGCTAGCCGCTGTTTAGATTACCGAGATCGCTAGCGTGGACACAGTGTTCACCTTGTGCTTTTAAGTCAATTTCTCAGTAGTCCCAAGGCCTGGGTCTTGGGTATTTGAATCGCAGATACGTCTGGGAAAGAGCAGCTAAAGACCATCATTAATGTATGAAAAAAACCTACTTTTCTTGCTTTAACAGCTTTGTTGATTCTGTGTTCACTATAGCCGTTTAGGTCAGTATCTCAAACATCTAAGAGATAGGAGCACTCTTTGGATCACAGTTGCATATAGGTGGGGGCACAGGTACCTGGCACGTTGTTCTGTCGAAAGTGTGTGAAATATGTCCAATGATCAGTTTTATCCAATAATTAGCAGTTTTAGACTTTCATCATCTTTGAGAAAAGAGCTAGAGTATCCAACGATCAAAATTACCATCACGAAAACACGCCCATGATTTTGACCCAATTAAACCCCACTTTAATATAGTAAAACTGGGGATTACAGGGGTATACAGTATTTTTCTCATTTTGCTAAAAAACATAGATTGTGGGTACTCATTAGAACCGCCTCGCCGAGGCGATTCTAACAAGTACCCACAATCTATGTTTTGATCAGAAATACGAAAAAATATCAGAATTTTTTTTATCTGCAAATTTTCCTTTTTTGGTTGAAAATTTTTCAATATATTTGAATAGGCGTGCTTTGTAATGGAAAAAAAATAAGCAATGTAAGAAATTTTCTCCACCTTTGGGAGAAAGTGCTAGAAAATCCAATGATCAAAATTACCCAAAAAAGCCAGCAATTTTAGAAAATTTCCCCATCTTTTGGACAAAGAGTACACTAACTTATTTGGGGGTAATTTTGATCATTGGATATATTTCACACACTTTCGACAGAACAACGTGCCAAGTGTCTGTGGGCGAGAGCAGCTGCAGACTGATATTAATATTAGACCTTGACCTACGTTTATGCTTGATTGATCTTGTTAATTTTAAGAAGTTTAGAAGTTAAGGCAAGTTTCTAAAAAAAATATTAGGATTCGGTCTCAAGCTGCTTGGAATGCAGTAGTGTCTGTTGCAAATTAACTAAAGCACCCAACTCACCGTTAGTAATTGATCTTGACTTCTTTTCATGCTTCACAGACTTTGTTAATTTCATGGAAGTTTAGTTGAGTTTCTCAAAAACCTACAAGGTATCGAATGTATTTCATCTGTTGATAATGAGCTGAAGCATTCCCTACCAACTCACCATCACAACAACTTGACGTACTTCCATGCTTGTCTTACTTTTTTATATACACAATGAGCGTTTATCCCAGTCAGCATTCTACGTAAATCTATATCGGGCCGTCATCGGCCCGTCAGGGTAGCTGACGGGCCGATGACGGCCCGATGTAGATTTACGTAGAATGCTAGCTGGGATGTCATTGTTTATTCAAAATTATAACGGCTAGGAGCACGTATTTTGACCACAGTTGCATCGAAGTGATTAATTGATTGTGTTGGCACGTCAATCCTTGTGGGCCATTTTGTGTCGTCTCCCAGAGAAAGGGAGAAAAGAAATAGAAGAGAGAGTAGAGATGAAAAAACAACCAACAAACCCCCCCCCCTCCCCCCCCCCCCCCCCCAAAAAAAAAAAAAAAAAAAAAAAAAAAAAAAAAAAAACAGGGAAGAAAGAGGAACAAGAATGAAAGTGAAGATACAGAAGAAAAAACAAACAAACAAAAAAAACATTCCCCCTCTATCCTTACCCGCTATAAGGATAGCAGGCCTTGCCCAACTGTAAGCCAATATCAGTTGGACGCCCCGGTGACGTAAGATACACGGCGCCTTCGCCACACCCGACCACCCTCTGCATCGAAATGAGAGCAGCCAAAGCCCGCCGCCAGTACGCCCAACGGCCATAAATGAGACAAACGTGAAAAAAACACACTTTCTGACATGTGCACCCACGAAGATTCAAATCAGCCTGCGCATACGCACAGTCTGATCAGAGTCTTCGATGTCCGCAGGAAGTAACTTTGCATCCTTGCCCATCTGAAGTGCGCCCAGTGAAGATTCTGATCAAGCTTCGCGAATGCGCAGGCTGATCTGAATCTTCGCTGGGCGCACACGTCTGAAGGTACATTTTCTGACGCAGCTGCTTAGTATATTTCATCAAAATTTAAAATCTCATAGACTTTATTATATTTCAGTGAGCAACAAAATTAATTACTGTCATTCAATTTATTATTTTTAAAAAGAGAATTGCATGGGTAGAAAGAGAAATCGATTTCAATATTTCTTCTGTCCCTGTACTTTGAATGCCACAGAAGTTGTTGGTTCTTTGAAACACGATTTAGCATTTTGTTCACCAAAGTTGTTTTAAAAATAATTAGTCAGTTTTACATTGCTACATATTTATTATACTTTGGCGTATGCAGTCAAGAAACTGGCCAAACCATGGGATTGGGCAGCATACCTGTGTTTTCAATATTGCAGCATACCTGTGTTTTCAATATTGAACCAGTCTTAAAGATCGCCTCTATTAGAGACCGCCTAGAAGATTAAGATGAGTTCCTTTGATCTATATACAGATAATCTGCCTTAAAAGACGACAGTTTTTTTTTTTTTTTTTTGACTCATTTGCTTCCTTTGTGTGTTCTCGTAAGTCAGGTTTGACAATACATGCGAAGTTATTATCATTATCATTATTATTATTATAATCATCATTATTTTTATTCATCATCATCATCATCATTATTATTATCAGTATATCTATTGTTATTATCATTATTATTATTATTAATAGACTGACTGTATGCATAGGCTTATAAGGGCCCAAAAGTCATCGCTATTTTCTTATTCCATAAGGGTGATTTTCCCAGCTAGCATTGTTTATAAATCTATAGCGGGCCGTTATCGGCCCGTCAGCTATCCTGACGGGCCGATAACGGCCGCTATAGATTTATAAAGAATGCTTACTGGGTCTTACGTTTTTTTGTGGGTTTTTTTTTTTTCTGCTCAATGACATATTACATTTTAGGAGATGGAAGCGGATCTAATATAAATTGCAATTCCCACTGGGAGAATTTACCCGGCAATGAGAACCTTGACGAGCCAAAATACGTTATACTGGACTATATTCACCATTTCCTACCTAAAGCTAAGATAATTATCGCCTTCAGAGATCCGGTGGCAAGGTACATGTACACTTTTTATCAAACCCCTGGGCAAGTTAAGCAGACGACAAATAAAGGATATTTTTTATTGTTCCCAGAAAATAGGATGTTGACATTTTATGCAAAGTGTCTCCTAAGGAGACAGTTTGCATGATATGTCAGAACCTATTTTCTGGGAAAAAAGGAGGAGAGAAAACTATCTTAAAATATCGTCTGCTGAAAATTTTACGCATGCTAAGCGTTAAGGGTTACGCACATGGCGAACGTTGCCCGTAAGGCAGGAATTATTTTTACTTTTCGCGGGCACCTTATCTCACTTTAGTGGCTAACGGTTCTGTTACAACTAGTTCTCCGTCAGATGCAAGAGCTGATCAAAGTTTACATCGCGGGTTTAAGGAGTGCAAGGGCTGTCATTTAGGTCCTTAGAAGAAAATGGCTAGATCGCCAGTTTCTACGATTTGGACCTTCTGTACTCAGGCTATCACGTGACAGTTCTCTTCTGGATATTCCATTCACGCTCGTCATTTTTATCTCTTGTCATGCTGAATAAATTGATATGCTACGCCCATATCTAATTGTTAGCCAATCAGATTACTTAATCAATATTGTGGATATAAATCCACATACTGAATGACAAGCAGTGCAGATCCAGATCAGTTGGCTTATTCAGATCTGGATCTACACTGTTTGTAAAGTATATCCGGATTCAGCAGTACAAGGGTTAATAAGGTCTCCTGTCTTCCTAATATCCAGTGGAAGAGACGGAAGAGAAGAAGTGACGCTGTCGAACTAAGATGGCGTTTGATAAGCAGGAATCGGACAGAGAGCAATTGTTCAGTAATATTCACACAGTGATACATTGTATATGAATTAAAATGCATATACCGAGTAAATGCAACGAAAAACTTGAGGAAACTGATTTTTTAATAATCCCTTGATTTCATAAGAATTATCAATAGTTTTGCATCTTCCATGGAAATCGTCATATTGTTTTTCTTCGATGTAGAAGAGCGCCCGCGGAATTTGACGATTTCGTTCGTCTAGATGTTGTCTTCTATTACGTGACTGCCCTCTTCCGTCACATGCTTATCCTCTTCTAGGGCATACGACGTGAATCGCCCGGTATTAGACTTACTTCAATGTAAAGCTATAGCTCATTTGAAAACAGCCGAGGGTTATTCTGTCCTGTTTATCATGCGCACGCGCTAGGCTGTCTGTGTGTTGCCATGGCAAGAGTTAAATTCCTTTTACCTATTTAATATTACATACTTAGCTCGATTTTTGATAGTTATTTTCCGAATATCCTTACACTATACTGAATAGCAGTTTTGTTTTGTTGTCATGACAACCGAACTATCCCCTATATTTATAATATTAAAGGCTCCATATCCCTCAAAAATAGACATTTTTTATCCAAGAACGGTTTAATATATTGATATATGGTATTAAAACGATCATAAAATGTGGCATCTAACAGCTTTGGCCTGTAAAATTTCAGTTAGTCTCATTTTGTTTTGAAGTGGATCAAAAGTGAAATGATTTGATTGTATCTCTGAATTAATATTGGTAACATTAATTCAGAGATACGATAAAAAAATCTATTCATTTTTGATCTCGTTCAAGAACTAGAGACTAACTGAAATTTTACAGGCTGTCAGGTGCTACATTTTATGATTGTATTATTACCATATATCAATTCATTAAACCTTTCTTGAATGACAGAATGTCTATATTTGAGCAATATGAAGCCTTTTTTATATCTATGTTAAATGTACACTTCTGATATGCCATTTTTAACACTTACCACGCTGCATATGGGAAGGTTCAGCAGACGACAAATTGGTGACATTTTTTCTTACTTTTCCCAGAAAATAGGATTTGAAACTTAAGCAAATTGTGTTCTAAGGAAACAATTTGCACGAAAATAAGAAAAAAAATTACAAAATGACGTTTGCTGAACTGAATTTTTTTACCCAGCATGCAAAGTAATAAACACCAAATATTGATATTATTTGTATTTTCTCCACAAAACATAGATATACAATTTACATAGGTGTATTAACGTAATAACTTGATACACAAGGTAACTGTTCTGTCATTTTTACATGCGAGAAAACTTTTGTTTCTTCGTGTTTACTTTCCGCACTGTCAGCCCCTATTCTAAAAGGAAAGACTTTGCTCCTTTCGGAAGCCAATTCATTTTGGAGGTGACCCATTTTTTCAGAAGGGGGCAAAATATTTTTGAGATTTGTCTCCTCTGAAAGTGTATTCACATTACGAAAACACGCCTAATCAATTATATAGAAAATTTCACCTCCAAAAACTAAAATTTCTATATACAAAAACTGATAATTTTCTTGCTCAAAACATAGATTGTCGGTACTCGTTAGAACCGCCTCACCGAGGCGGTTCTAACGAGTACCCACAATCTATGTTTTTGAGCAGAAATAAGAAAAATAATGCAACCCCCCCCCCCCCCCCCTGTAAACCCCAGTTTTACAATATAAAAGTGGGGTTTAAAGCGGTCAAAATTATATAGAGCTAGCTTTGATAAACTTTCATATTTTGGCAGATTGTATTCTGATTACCACCATGAACAGAGACACAGGCATATAAAAGGACCAGCGACGCCTGAACGTTTTCATACGGCAGTTGTGGAAGCAATACACATGTATAACGACTGTTTTGAACATCACTCCCTACGAAGTTGTGTATATAATCACAGCATATACGAAAAGACAAAAGTGAGTAACATATATTTGATTAAAATTATATTAACATGATTTATCGACCTATCAAGGTAAATGGACACACTTGTTATAGTCCGCCTTATGTGACAAAGGGGTTATCTTTTGAAAAGGGGTCTACTCTAGCATAAAGAATTTGCTCCCACGTGTAGCAATTCCCTTTTAGAGTAGACTCCTTAGAGTAAATTGAAAGGGAAGCTAAACAGTTGTAAACCAGTTACCTGCCCTGAAATCCCCTGAAAGCTTATCAGTTCCCCCATCCTACAAAAGGTATTACGGCAAACAATATCGACCCAAATCTGACATTGCAGAATGGGTCTACATCGTTTAACCAATTTGCAGTAACACAAGAAATTAGGGCATATTTTATTTTATACCCTTAGCCTTTAGCTTACACCGGTGCTAGGAGGGTGAGGGTGCGTATGCAGTCTGGCAAACTACATTGCTAAACATAAATGAAACGACTAAGTAAAACCAATTTCCCTGATTTTCGTTCTTTTTTCTGTTCTGTTTCCAAAGGCAACGTGTATTTTATTTCCCTGCATGTAGTGTTAACTTGTAAGGCTGGCTAATCAGAGCTGAAATGATAATCGATTATCAGTCATGTTAGTGTGATCGATAATCATTAGTAATCATTGAAGATTTGTTCATAATTTTACCTGTCTACTGGAACATGATTCTTACCAGATGTTATACTTTACTGTATGTATTTGGTCAGTCAGGCCTGAGCAAACAGTGTAGACCCAGATGAGACGCCGCAAACACGGCGTCTCATCAGGGTCTGCACTGTTTGCCACTCATTCAGCTATTTTAGACACAACATTTGGTATTAAATTGTACTTATTCAAATTTTAGATAAAGTATGGTAAGGAGTTGAAGTGTTTGAACACTAGGTGTAAATACGGTAAAGTAACAGACACAGAAATAAAATCGATTATCAGCAAATCCGTAATGATAGTCGTTTTTGTGGTATTCGTCGATTAATTAATCGATTATCCGATTAATCGTACCAGCCTTAGTGTTAAGTGCCGTAGAACGTCTCCTCGTAATTCGCCACAGTGCAGAGTATATTTGTATTTCCTTGTGGGATCATTGAACCTGTTTGGGTAAAATCGATTACAGCTTTAGCCAGTGTTAGGGCGTATGCAGCCTTGCAAACTGCATTGCAATATATAAAGAGACTTTATAAAACCAAGCCTCCGATTTTCATTCCTTGATGTGTTATATGTGTGTGTGTCCAAAGGCAATCTTTTAGACTCCGTGGGGGGCGGGGGGGGGGGAGGGTAAACTGTTCCCCATTCATATACCTGGCCTTTGAAAAAACGGACTCATTCATATACTTGATCGTCCGAAATGTTGACCTATTCATATACTGCCCTTTGATTTTTTGTACCCATTTATTGCTGGTAGTTAGACAAATATCGCAGTCAATTCATTGAATACCAAGAGTACAAGTAGCCTCGAAAAATCTCGGAACGAAAAATATGTGCATATACCAGGAGTCAGAAAAGTGAGGCCTTTCACATAGGAATTCAGGAAAATCGGATCATTCATATACTTTTTGTTGAAAAAAGGGGGTCAATCATATACCTGGCAGCGCTGAAAAAGGGGGCCATTCGGCACGCACGTCCGTACTATGCCATTTATAGGAAGGTACCGCACACCCCCATCCCCACCCCTGACCTTTTTGATTTTCATTTAGACACATAACGGAGATTTCCAATATTAATGAAAGAAGAGCTATGTGTTGTGGGTGAGGGGTAAGGGCGCATTGGAGTGGTAAGATACTGCAAGGTACCTCGGGTAGGGGTGACCGCTTGAATAATTATGCCTTTAAACATCACAATAAAGTAAGGAGTACATTCACTCAGTCATATATTCATGGTTTAAATAGAGTTTCACAACTTCTATTTTTATATCCCATCATTTACACAGGGACAGTGGCATAACTGGTTCTGCACCAAAAACATGACACTCTTTCTCTCATGTGGTTGTCTGACATCTAAATCATTAATCTAAAACTCGAGACAGCCACATAGAGCTCACATCGTCACTATAGGGGCTTTCCCCCTCGTTAACACGCAGAAACAGGCAATAGTTCATCGTAAATAAGTATCTGCATTATTTGAGGGAACCGTTGTTTGTATGTAAGTGAGATAACTGTAGTGCCATGTGATAGAAGGTTATTTCCCTTATTGATTATGCGTACTTTGATACTTTAAATTTGCCGCTTCTCGAACTTGAGATTGGACAGCGATCAGCGATACGCGCCTCCTTATATAGTTTCCAGGGGGGGGGGGGGGGGGGGGTTCCCTGTATAAATAAAATCTAAGAGGTTCGAAAGTAGGGGATAAAAGGCATTTTGTTACTATGATAAATTGGAGTCCAAAACTCTAAATATTGTACAGCGGACCTCGTAATAACAGAAAAGACTTCATCAAATGCAGGCTTTATTGTGCATGAATATCGTGTAGTACGGACTTAATCTGACTCTGTGGTAAACAAATAGCTTGGAAATTATATTAAAAAGATGATTTTCTGAAGTACTTCTCAAAATTATTGAACTCCTTTGTTATGTACATAATTGTCAAAATTAAATACAACCAACATTCTCCCGTTATCGGGTGCAAATATTGAGCAGAATTGATATATGGTATTAAAACAATCATAAAATGTGGCACCTGATACTCTGTAAAATTTCAGTTAGTCTATCATTCTTGAAATGAAATGATTTTTTGTCGTATCTGTGAATTAATATTGTCAACATTAATTTAGAGTTACAGTAAAAATCATTTCATGTTTGATCCAGGTCAAAAGCGAGAGACTAACCTAAATTTTACAGGCTAATCGTATTAATACCAAATATCAATTTATTAAACCTTTCTTGGATAAAAAAAATGTCTATTTTTGAGGAATATGGAGCCTTTAAATATCCTTCATAACTATTTGTGCTCCTATAGTTATTCTGTAAGTGGAGTATTTATTTTCATCTAAAAAGGCTAACACAGTCAGTTTCAACTTGTGGCCCTCTCGTGTTTACCGGTTATTAGGATGCTTATATAGCGAGAATAAAAAACAAACTATGTTGATGACAGTAATTTAGGTGACTCTTACAATATAATATTCTTATACACAGCTTTATTAAGGCAATAGTTACGATACGACGTTGTTATGTCGTTTTGAGTCATTCAACCATCATCTGACGCCTTGGGAGGGCTGTATTCCGTAATTATAACTTTTTTAGGGTATCTCCACATCTACTATTTTATGTCAACAGTTTTATTTTCAATGGTAATATATATTCATATATACGGGGTAGCCACAAAAATGTCCGTAATAAATCATATTTATTTTGAAATTGTTATGATATTGTTCTTGTTCTCAGCATTTATACTATATTACTTGTGAGAAAACAGAAAAAAGCGGCATTAACGGTTTATTTGATCATGATAAAAAGCGGAGCTTGCAATGTTTGGTAGCAAATATCCGTGGATAAGAGGGAGTATGTGGTAGCACAAGAGAAATACAGTGCCCGTTGATAAGACGCAACATCTGGTAGCCCAAGACAGATGCGGCGCCTGCTGAGAAAGATACCATAATATCTGCTTGCAAAAAAAACAAATACAGTGCCTGTTGAAAAGACATAATATCTGGTAATACAAGACAAAATACAATATCCGTTGAGATGACATGGTATCGGGTTGCACAAGACAAATTCAGTGTCCGTTCACAAGACAAAAACAGTGTTCATTGATAGGACGCAATATCTGGTAGCACAAAACAATTACAGTGCCCAATTATAAGACGCCATATCTAGTAGCACAAAGCAAATATAGTGTCCATTGATAACATCCCATATTTTATTATACAAGGCGAATACAATGCATGTTGATAACACACCTTATCTGGTAACACAATCCAAATACAGTGCCCGTTGATAACACACCATATCTGGTAGCAAATAAAACGCGATAGCTGGTGGTAAAAGTTAAATACAGTGCCCGTTGATAACACGTCATATCTGATAGCACAAGCAAAATACAGTGCATGCTAATAACACGTCATAACTGGTACCACAAGACAAATATAGTGTCCGTTGATAAGACACAGTACCTGGTTTCACATGACAAATACAGAGCCCTTTGAAAAGACTCAGTAACTGGAAGCCAAAGACAAACAGAGTGCCCGTTGATAAAAATATATTATCTGGTAGCAAAAACAAACGCAGTGTCTGTTGAGATATGTTATATCTGGTTGCACAAGACAAATACAGTGCCTGCTGAAAAAGCATAATATCTGGTCACATAAGAAAAATACAGTGTCCCTTGATAAAACGGCTTGTTAAAGACAAATATAGTGCTCGTTGATAAGATGCAATATCAGGTAGCATAAGACAAATATAGGGCCTGTTGATAAGACGCAATATCTGGTACCACAAGGCAAATACAGTGTCTGTTGATAAGACGCAATAGGACGCACAATCCAAATACAGTGTCTGTTTGTAAGACCCAATATCAGGTTGTGCAAGGCAAATATATTGCCTATTGAGAAGACGAGGTATCTGGTAGCACAATCCAAATACAGTGTCTGTTGATAAGACGCAATATCAGGTAGCACAAGACAAATATAGTGCCCGTAGATAAGACGCAATATCTGGTATCACAAGACAAATACAGTGCCCGCTGATGACGCAATATCTGGTAGCGTAATTCAAATACAGTGCCCGCTGATAAGACGCAATATCTGGTAGCGTAATTCAAATACAGTGTCCGTTGATAAGACGCAATATTTGCTAGGAGCAGACATATACTGTGTCTGTTGATAAGACGCAATATATGGTAGCACAAGACAAATACATTGCCCGTTGATAAGACGCAATTTCTACTAGGAAAGGCAAATTCAGTGTTTGTTAATAAGATGAAATATATAGTAGCACAAGGCAAATAGGGTGCCTGTTGATAAAACGCAATATATAGTAGCACATGACAAATACAGTGCTTGTTGGTAAGACGCAATATCTGGTAGCACACATCAAATACAGTGTCCGTGATTAGGACGCAATATCTGGTAGCACAAACCAAATTCAATTTCCGTTTGATAACACGCAATATCAGGTAGCACAAGGCAAATACAGTCTACTTTGATAAGACGCGGTATCGGGTAGTACAAGACAAACACGCTGCCTGTTGATAAAACGCAATATCTGGTACCACAAAACAAACACAGTGCCCGTTGATAAGACGCAATATCTGGTAGCACAATTCACATAGAATGTCACCTTTCATGCAATATCAGGTAGCGCAAGACAAATATACTGCCTGTTAAAAAGACCCAATATTTGGTAGCAGAATCCAAATACAGTGTCAGTTGATAAGACGCAAGTCAAGTAGCACAAGATAAATGTAGTGCCCGTTGATAAGGCAAATATAGTGCCCGTTGATGAGACGCAATATCCAGTAGCACAATCTAAATATAGTGTCTGTTTATAAGACGCAATATCTAGTAGTGCACAACAAATACAGTGTCCATTGATAAGCCACAATTCAGGTAGCGCAAGACAAATAAAGTGCCCGTTGATAATTCAGGTAGCACAAGTAAATATAGTGCCCGTTGCTAAGACGCAATATCTACTAGCAAAAGACAAATGCAGTGTATGTTGATAAAACGCAATACCTAGTAACACATGACAAATACAGTGTCCGTTGGTAAGCCGCAATTCAGATAGCGCAAGACAAATATACTGCCCGTTGATAAGACGCAATTCAGGTAGCACAAGACAAATATAGTGTCCATCGATAAGACGCAATTCTGGTAGCACAAGACAAATATAGTGTCCATCGATAAGACGCAATTCTGGTAGCACAAGACAAATACAGTGTCCGTTGATAAAACGCAATTCTGGTAGCACAAGACAAATACAGTATCCGTAGAGAAGACGCAATTCTGGTAGCACAAGACAAATACAGTATCCTTAGATAAGACGAAATTCAGGTATTACAAGACAAATACAGTGTCTGTTCATAAGACGCAATATCTGGTAGCGTAATTCAAATACAATGTCCGTTGATAAGACGCAATATCTGGTCCAACAAGACAAATACAGTGTCTACTGATAGGACGCAATATCTGGCAGCACAAGGCAAATACATTGCCAGTTGATGAGAAGCAATACTGGTACCACAAGACAAATACAGTGTCTACTGATAAGACACAATATCTGTTAGCACACGACAAATACAGTGCTTGTTGATAAGATGCAATATCTGGGAGCAGAAGACAAATGCAGTGCCTGTTGATAAGACGCATAATCTGGAGCACAAGACAAATACAGTGCCTGTTGATAAGACACAATATCTGGTACTACAAGACAAATACAGTGTCTACTGATAAGACGCAATATTTGGTAGCACAAGGCAAATGCAATGTCTGTTGAGAAGACGCATAATAGGGGAGCACAAGACAAATATAGTGCTTGTTGATAAGATGGAATATCTGGTAGCACACGACAAATGCAGTGTCCGTTGATAAGGCTCAATATCTTGTAACACACGACATACAAAGTGTCCTTTAATAAGACGCAATATCTGGTAGCATAATAAAAATACAGTGCCTGTTGAAAAAGATGCAATATCTGTTTTCACAAGAAAAATGAGGTGCTTGTTGATAAAACAAAATGTGTGGTTACATGAGACAAATACAGTGCTTGTTTATGCCGCAAATATCTGGTATCACTAGACATGTACAGTCCCATTGATAAGATATAAAATCTAGTATCAAATGATATATGTTTATACAAGACAAATACAATGTCCGTCGATAAAACCCAACATCTAGTTTCACAAGACAAATGCAGTGCCCGTTGATAAGATGTATTTAATATCTGGTTTCAGAAACGCAATATCTTGTAGCACAAGACAAATACAATGTCCATTGATAAAACAGAATATCACTCGATATTGGCACGCTCAGTTGATATTACACACGTATTTGGAAGCCTTCGAAGGTTACCATTTCATGACGTTTATTTTGATGGCGTCTTAGAGCAATGACATCGAGCTAAAATTTGTCAGCTTCTGAATTTTAGATGATCAAAATGCCGATTTTGAGGCTCTAAACAACTGGAAAGAATGCAAATATATATAGCTATATAATACAAGTACAATTGCATTGATATTAATGACTATTGCACCTCGATGACTTACAACTAGTATTACGACTTTATTATAATTAGGGTTCGACATTTGGAATGTCATAGCCCTGATTGTTATCCGGGCGTTACCATGTATATTTAATAGGAAACGTTTCAATTAAATGGATGCAATGTTGCCGACAGCCAGCGGACGCTCACCCTCGACAGCGCCGACAATAGGTCACTGATGAGACGTCGACGTCAGTGATACAGATTAATCATGACGTCGAAGATTTCAGCTGACGGCAATGACACAACACACTTTACCCGGTGATGTACGTCGTCATTGTAGAATAAAAAATAGAATCATAACAACAAGCTTCATCTTGTATTACTGTAGAATTGTATATTGTATATTGTTTTATTATAGCCCTTCAAAGGGGGTCCCCATGGCAACGGCCTGACCATAGTAAGGAGAGTAACTCCAAGGACAGTGCGACTGGCCATATCCTCTACCAGTAGAAGGAGGCAGTATATATGTAGCAACCACCACAAAGATAAATAAAGATAGTTCTTAACAGCCACAGTACTCAAAAATTAGAATCACGATAAGAATTTTACCAATTAGAGAGGCTTCAACTCTCTACAATCCTCACGGAAGGCAGGAAATTTTACTGTGCTTGTTTTTTTCGTAATTCCCAAACAATCGAGAAGGTCTTTAGGGCTAGCCATAAATAAAAGAATTAAATATGAAGGCATTCTCTTTGCATTGGCACGGCGAAGTTCACCGCACTCGGTTGGGATTATACTGGTTGTTAAATAATTTTGATTAACCAAGCCAGGTTAATCAAATTATAGATTAGTGTAGCCTCCGATCGTGCTGTGTCCTTTGCCGCGCGGTCGACGCTAAGAGCATGCTTGTTACTTTATTTGTGTGTGTGTGTGTGTGTGTGTGTGTGTGTGTGTGTTTCATATAATAATGATTATCTGTTGTATATAGCACATGGTAAAATAAAAAAGATTGTAAAAAATTATAAAGTTCTCAGAGTCCCTGTGTAGTGGTTCAGCTAGGCATCGCCCAACCCGGAGCGTTGTCAAATAGGAAGTCATCCCTGAGAGTCATCATCGGTACGTCTTGGTCGCCCTCGGGCGTAACAGACATATGCAGCATCTGTTGATAAGACGCAGCATCTGTTAGTACAAGACATACGTAGTGTTCCCTGATAAGACGCAGTATCTGGTAGCACATGGTGTATGCAGTATGTCTTGATAAGACGCAGTATCTGGTAGCACAAGATATATGCTGTATGCTTGATAAGACGCAGTATCTGGTAGCACAAAATATAATCTGTATGCCTTAATAAGATAAGACGAGGTATCTGGTAGCACAAGATATATGCTGTATGCCTTGATAAGACGCAGTATCTGGTAGCACAAGATATATGCAGTATGCCTTGATAAGATAAGACGAGGTATCTGGTAGCACAAGATATATGCTGTATGCCTTGATAAGACGCAGTATCTGGTAGCACAAGATATATGCAGTATTCCTTGATAGGACGCAGTATCTTGTAGCACAAGATATATGCAGTATGTCTTGATACGACGCAGTATCTGGTAGCACAAGATATAAGCCGTATGCCTTGCTACGACGCAGTATCTAGTAGCACACGATATATGCAGTATGCCTTGATAAGACGTCGTATCCGGTAGCACAAGATCTATGCAGTATTCCTTGATAAGACGCAGTATCTGATAGCACAAGATATATGCAGTTTTCTTTGATACGACGCAGTATCTGGTAGCACAAGATATATGCAGTATTTCTTGATAAGACGCAGTATCTGGTAGCACAAGATATATGCAGTTTTCTTTGATAAGACGCAGTATCTGGTAGCACAAGATATATGGTTTTCTTTGATAAGACGCAGTATCTGGTAGCACAAGATATATGCAGTATTTCTTGATAAGACGCAGTATCTGGTAGACAAGATATTTGCAGTATTCTTTGGTAAGACGCAGTATCTGGTAGCACAAGATATATGCAGTTTTCCTTGATAAGACGCAGTATCTGGTAGCACAAGATCTATGCAGTTTTCCTTGATAAGACGCAGTATCTGGTAGCACAAGGTATTTGCTGTATTCTTTGATAAGACGCAGTATCTGGTAGCACAAGATATATGCAGTTTTCCTTGATAAGACGCAGTATCTGGTAGCACAAGATATTTGCAGTATTCTTTGACAAGACGCAGTATCTGGTAGCATAAGATATATGCAGTTTTCCTTGATAAGACGCAGTATCTGATAGCACAAGATATATGCAGTTTTCCTTGATAAGACGCAGTATGTGGTAGCACAAGATATATACAGTTTTCCTTGCTAAGACGCAGTATCTGGTAGCACAAGATATTTGCAGTATTCTTTGATAAGTCGCAGTATCTGGTAGCACAAGATGTATGTAGTATGCCTTGATAAAACGCAGTATCTGGTAGCACAAGATCTATGCAGTATTCCTTGATATGACACAGTATCTGATAGCTCAAGATATATGCAGTTTTCCTTGATAAGACGCAGTATCTGGTAGCACAAGATATATGCAGAATGCCGTGAGTAAACGTAGTATCTAGCAGAACAAAATATTTGCAGTATCCACTGATGCCTCAGGATGTGGGTCTGCTGATGTAAGCAACGAATTCAGTCGGTTTCAACCCATCTTCGCTGTTATTTTATCGCTCTCTTAGGCATTAATCAGACGACAAAGTGATATATTTTCGCAGCAAACAAGCTTTTTTACTTCATGCAAATTGTCTCAATAGGATACAATTTGAATGAAATGTAAATGCCTGTTTTCAAAGAATAATACATAAAAATAATCAAAATGCCATCAGCTGCCGTTTGTACCCAATAAACTACGCATTTAAGAGCTAAAGGTCTCTTTCAACTTGCATGATGGAGCGTTCTATTGCAAGTAATTTGACTTTAATCTTATTTTCTTATTTTTATCGTTTTAGTTTCAAATGGAGCTAGGCATCCACCATGTCTACTGGAAAGAGCTGTTAAGAGTGTTTCCACGTGATCAAATACTGGTTTTGCACAGTGATCAATGTAAAGATCTTTTAGCTACTATGCAGAAAATCATCTCCTTTCTAGAATTATGTAAGTAAAACTATCTTTGCCACAAATATAGTGTAACAGTAGTCCAGTTTAGTTTCTGTTACGATTACCAACACGGCTATTAGCATGCACTATTTCGCTGATTTTTTTTCAGTCGCATGTGCACCTGTTTTCTTTAACCAAGAACACGCCCCGATCTGTCAGATTTGACCAGGATAAAGTCAAACTACTATGCACAGAGCAAACATACGTCACAACAATGTCGACGTCCCCACAGTATAGGAATCTTATGGTGATACCACGTTATTTTTACTGGGCAAATACTTTGTAAAATATCATAGTCCATGCGAAAAGCAAAGAATCTGACCACAGTCCTGCGAGTCCGGTTTAGAGCTGACTTAATATTGACAAACCTATGTAAAATGTACACTTATTTGCCATATTTCTTTGGTCTTGTCAAAACGTATGGGACGCATTATCATAACATACCCTTTTTGATAACATTTACGTAAGATTTGGCCTTAAGTTACACAGAAAAAATGTGGGAATTCCGATGGGTACTAATTGTGCTCCTCTTTTAGCATATTTGATTTTGGCTTTTTATGAAAGAGATTTTATGATGTCTCTTTCTTTTGAAACACACGCTGATAATTTTGAAGCTTTTAACTCAACTTTCAGATATTCGCATGCTGTGTATTTGACTGCATCTAATTGCAGCGCAGTGTTGATATATGTGTGACGTTATTATCAGCCTGATTACCAGTTTTTGTATGTAAACTCAAATAATGAAATAGTTCTCTGTAAATAATTTGTGCCCTCAGAATATTTCTTTTTAAAACTTTATTCATGCTTTTGTGTGATATTAGGAAAGTACACAGTATTTTCATTGATTCAGCTCTACTGAAGAGATTTCTCCTGCAAACACTGTCTATAGGAAAGAGTGTTCTGATATCACAGCACTTAAACTGACATATAACGTGTGTAACAGTATTAAGTGTGCAATATTTTTGGAATTGTAGATGGATTTAAGGTTTAGAAAATCAGCTTTATGCATAGAGCATAAGCAATAAGCAATGAAGAGCTAATATTATGAAACGGGGATATTCTGTATTTGTTATAGGGTACATTGTACTATTTTAAAGATAAAATTATCAATTGGATACACCTGGAGACGACTGGCGAGGGTTTTCTTTCACTTATCTCACCAAACTCTGAAGGTATCTGAGAAATAAATTACTATGATTGTTTTTAAAAGTATTATAGAACTGACTTCCCGTCATCCTTATATAAAAAAGTATCAATAGCCGTTTATGCAGATAAAATATCACTCAAAAAGTAACTTATATAACACAAAGAAGTGTATAAAGCATTTATTCAAAGCGTATAATGCATTAAACCAATCATAATAGTTAAAAGCATTGTACTAATTGCAACCATAGTAAATAAGATGTTGAGAAAGTTTAAATTACGATATTTTTCAGAAAAGAAGTTCAGGCTGTTTTAAAGTTACTATCGTTCTTTATGTAATTTGCTTAGTCAAGCTGGTTTGTTTTCATTTCTTGATGTACAAACGAGGACAAATAGTGTTCATCTATTATATAACAGCATAAGATTAAATTTCTATTCACTGACTGGTCATAATTGTCCAAAATATTGTACCAGGAAACATATATATGAGGTTTCTTTGTGTTGAGGTTTTGTGGCCCATATATGAGGTTTTTGACTTTAGTAATGTATGTAACAGTTATTAAACAAGTCATTGACAACTACACATATCAAAATATCTTATCTCTATAAAACCACATGCATTGGTAGCAAATAGCATGCTAGTAAGCTAGAATATGGATACTTTAGTATTTACACCAAATTATTTTATTGTTTTCAGGGTAACGTTGTTAACATAGCTGTTACACGCAAACGCCCCCATCGCCAGAGAGCTAACATGTGTAATTTTGTTTCTAATACAATGCAGTTTCAGAAAATTATAGTGTATGAAATTCCCCCTGGGAGAGGAGAGGGGGTCTATAGCCTGCCCAAGGTAGAATTGCTTTATTATAAGCATCATCTCTGAAATATTTGCTGTTCGTAATGATTCAGGGGTGAGTTAAATGTCTCCACGCGGACCGAACAAATATATGTTTTAACCATTTCGAAAATGGTGGCGAAGATTTGGATCCCGTAAAGCTAGATTAAGCCCCCAGTAATTTATTACTGACCACCTGAAGGCGGAACTTTCATTGTGGTACTTTTTTTTGCTAAATGTTTTGTAGTGTTTCACTTACAAATGTTTTTTCTTTTAATAATTATGCAAGTTAAAAGATATATTCAGTTACGCTTGTCTAACAGAGTTTCTACTTTTTGGGAAAGAGTTGCTAACTCTGCTTGCCATCTGTGCTTTTTGTGGCTGTTTTAATTGTATTTGTCCGTCTTTCCCTTTGATGTTGGGAACTTGATGAGGATCTGATAGTATCAGTTCCTGAGAAAATGAATAACATTTTGGTTATTAAGTAAAGTATGTCAGATTTATGCAGTAAAAAAGAAATTACATTAAATGCGGAAAAGCTCTGAAACTCCGCCTAATAATCTAGACGCCTTCATATCCCCTTTGACACGATATGAACATGGAGAAACATGGAGATACTATCAGATAGACGTGTTAACTTAATACCTGTAGCCACAAACAAGCCACAACGTGACGATGTGTGCATTATAACATGTCAGCCTACGAGAATAGCCTAATATAAGTATGTGCTCCGTACAGTCTGGTCAGTGAATATTCTGATCATCAATAATATATATATATATATATATATATATATATATATATATATATATATATATATATATATATATATATATATATATATGAAGTAATATGATTAACTTCATTACAGAGTTGTCTGTAATACAGAGGCTAAATATACAATAAATGTGCACTTCCGCTTTATTCATAAATACATACATCAGTACCCAGTTAATCTTGAAGCGTACAACGGAAGCCCTAATTACACTGCGCTAATGCTCTGGCTGATTTGTACCTTCGTTGTCCATAAGCAAAAACAGGCTCATCTGTTGATATGGGGGAAAACTGCTAATGTCTCAAAGCAAGTTTCCTTTATTCTATTTTTTATTTTATTTTATTTAATTTATTTATTTATTTTGTTTTGTTTTGTTTCAGCTCCTTGCACAAACGAAACTATGTCTAAGATGATAGTAGAAAGAAAGCCGCAGTATACTGATAGAAAGCCAATGCTCAGAGAAACTAAAAACTTATTGGAGGATTTTTACCGACCACACAATATAGCCATGTATGAACTTACCGGTGACCGAACGTTTTTGTATGAAAAAAATACTAGCTCTTGATAAGGCGCTTTTCTCAACCGAAAATCATTTTCCCCCCCAAAAAAAAACATCTGTCGTGGTCAATACAGTGAACCCTCGTTACAACCACAGCATTTGTTCCCAAAGATGTTGCCATTAAAATGAATCTGCTGTTGTAAAGAATCCTTAATGGACAGAATGATATGTAAGAATAACCTTGTTTAATTCTTATTTCCTCATACAACATTATGTTTTGGATATTTGTTAGAATCGCCTCACCGAGGCGATTCTAACAAATATCCAAAACTATGTTGATTCAAGTTTAAATGCAATATTCTTGCATAATTTCTCATTAACTGTCACCTCTTGAGCGAAGGATTCGTGACATCGACATTGTCATTATAACGAATTTTGACGTTGTATCGAGTGTCGATATAAAGAGGTTTGTCGTATTTTTCTTATTGCTCCACAAAAATATATGTTGTGGTACTCCTTATAAGGGCCTTGCCGAGACGCTTCTAATGAGTATCAACAACATATGTTTTCGTGGAGAAATAAGCAATAAGATTCTGTGGATGCCCCTTTTATCTAAATGAATGGGTGACTTGGGGCTTGACGATACGTCTTTGGTTTGGCCCGCCGTGGTTCAACTATTGGTTCTCATTTACTCTGGCATACAGTAGAATTAGCCATGAGTATTCGTCTTTATTATAGTGATTAATTTGATTTTTATGATTTCGCTTTGATGCATTGACTGAGCTGGGAGCCTTTATGTGAACCGAATTTTTATGTATTTCTGTATTTAAAGAAGCATCGGGACCCAGGGTGAAGTTGGCTAGCTGTAAAAATGCTTTAAACCCTCCGGTGGCTTACTCTACTGATCGTTCTAAGGCGGTGGTCCCAGTGTCAGTCTTACTCTTTGTTGCTTTGTGGTTTATTCTATTAGGCGATTTTATTTTATGTCTTACCTTGAGTTATTTGTTTTTGTGTTTTTCAGTCCTTTTAGCATTGCGATTGCCTCGCTTTGGGAAGAGAAAGCTAATCGTATCGTAGTGCTTTTCGTACGTTTATTCGATTTGTGCTTGTTTGGTTTTGTCGGTTTCCTCTTTCTCTTGGTGTCTGGGAAGGGCTGCGGTTTGTGATTGTGACACTCCCTGGACTTTTCTCTTACCTTTTTTTTCGGTAAACTACATGGATCGACTAATGTTTACCACATCCAAGGAAAGGTGATTCTGATCAGGGTCCTTCTCTTCCGTTAATGCATGTACATTCTGCTGTGTCCAGTGATCTGTCATCTTGCCTCACCAAGATCTGAATAAACTTCATTTATTTAATAACTTGCCTTACTGAGTGAAAAACCTGTTATTATTAACAGGCAGTTAGCCATGAATCCAGAAGCCATTGTCCCAACCAGTGACTGCCAATAATGGGAAAGCTTGTTACAATAAAGTTAGGATGCTAAATATAGATCTCACAATGTTACATAATGTTATGTAATCAAACAGTACCACTTTGCATGCAGTACTTATTATCACTCAGCATCATGTCATGTCAGTGAGGCGTCTCTAACAAATATCCAAATCATATGTTCTATGAGGACATAAGAATAAAACAATACCTATCTCACATCCATCTGCTCATTAAGTATTCTGTACAACAGCAAATTTGAATGTGCACAATACTGGTTAACCGCTTAGAGGACTAAGCCTGCCCAGTAAACGTGTGGTTAGGTAAACTGACCGCGCTCGACATGACCCCACTGGGTTGATTGGGCCGTAAAACCTCAACACAAACAAACAAACAACAGCAAATTCATTTAATAGCAACATCTTTGAAAACAAATACAGCCGTTGTAATGAGGGTTCACTGTACTTATATTTTCATTTACACACATTTGATGCTGATTTGAAGTTTGATTTGAGCCGGAAAATTTAGAAAATTCAGAAAATGCGTACAATATTGCGTAATTTGCTTGTACGCTCAGCGAAGACAGATCAGACTTCTTTCCGTGGGTAGACAATGATCAAAAGCGTCTTCAGACAAACTTCGAAGGCTCTGATTAGCCTGCGCGGATGGTTTCGCAGGCTAATTTAAGTATTCACCAATGGCATATGCAATATTACCGGAATGCTGTGGCCCGGCTTACTTTAACCCTTGTCATGCTGAATAAATTAAGATGCCACGCCTCCTTCTAATTTCCAGCCAATCAGATTACTTGATCCGAGTTTTTGATAAACGTTTACATATCTAATGACAAACAGTGCAGACCAAGATCAGTTGGCTTCTTCAGAAGCCAACTGATCTGGATCTACACTGTTTGCTAAGACAGGGCATGCCGTGTTCAGCAAGAGAAGGGTTAAGACAAGTAAACAAGCGTTGTCCAGTGGCATAGTGGTTCTAAGAGCGTATTTGGCTGTATTTTGGAATTGAGATCACTCAAAACTAAGACCACTTCGCTATTAAGACCAGCTTTAGCCAGCCCCAAATGTTTTATTATTAACCCATTTATGCCGAGTGGATTCTTTAATTTAAGTCTTTGAACAGGTTCATTTCCTATATAAGGGGTGTCTGGTTAGTAATTATTATTGTCATGTTTTGTAGAAAGATCTGAACTTAATGGAAACAGTGTAGACCCAGATCAGATGCCGCATTCTGTGGCGTCTGATCTGGGTCTACACTGTTTGCCAATGTCCCATTTATGGGACGCTAGGCATAAATGGGTTAATATTATTATTCTACATAGCTCAAAATAAGAGGGGATATTTTCTTCTTATTTCTGCATAAAAAATATGTTGTGGTACTCATTTGAAGCGCCTCGGTGAGTCGCTTCTAACGAGTACCACAACATATATAGATTTGTGCAGAAATAAGAGCACTATTAGCACTTTTTAACAGAGAAAAAAATATCTTCTCTCTAGAGCTATGTTCTACATTCAATATTAACCCTTATCCTGCTGAATAATTTTTGCCACACCCATTTCTGACTATCAGCCAATCAGATTACATCATATAATGTTTTCGTTCAAATTCACAAACTGAATGACAAACAGTGTAGATCCTCATCAGACGGCTTCTTTAGAAGCCTTCTGATCTGGATCTACACTGTTTGCAAAGGTAAGAGTTGTCGTGAACAGCAGGATAAGGGTTAAATGAAGACCACCCCATTAATAAGACCATTTTAGGCAGTACGAAAGGTGGTCTTTTACTGTACCTAGAATCGAGAATCGAATAGCAAGCAGTAAAAAGCTATGGTTGTCGCTCACGACAAAATCTATAATCATTACCTGTGCAACCAACAAAGACTCTAGATCAGCCTGTGCATCCACCCAGTATGGCAAGGGTTCTCGTTTATCCCTCTTTGGATAATCTGGAGGCTTTAGACGGCACATGCGATCAGCGAAGACTCTGATCAGATTGCGTAGACTGATCGGAGTCTTCACTGATTCACAAGTCTCATCCCAGTAAGCATTCTATATAAATCTATAGCGGGCCGTTATCGACCCGTCAGCTACCCTGACGGGCAGATAACGGCCCGCTGTAGATTTATAAAGAATGTTAGCTGGGATTGTAGGTTTTGTCGTGCGCTAGTTGACTGTTCGGTCATTTGTTTATTGGTATATATTGCTAGAGCTTATAATCTGCCAACTACTGCTACACCACACACACACACACACACACACAAATTAAAATCTGAAGCATAAAGTAAAGTCAAAGAGTATATGAGACATCATGCCATATTTGAAAATGATCATTGTCCTCCTGTCGCTCTACATACAATGAAACCGTAACGGTATTTAATCAGAACTTTACTAATCTTAAGCAGCCAGTTTTCCTCTTGACGATGCCAATATAATGTACGGCTTAGGAACGTGCACAAAGCCAAAAACACCGTCTACAGTTTCCAGAGATAAGTCTTCCCCCGAAGGGGCTGATAACTTGAAGTGCTGTATAATAGCACTCATAAAAAGGAACATTTCCATCTTTGCTAAAGACTCTCCGATACAACTTCGTCTTCCTGTAAAGGAAAGGTCAATACGACATGATAAGTTAACGCTTAACATTCTGGGCCCAGTTGTTCAAAGCATCGTTAGCTTAACGAGCTCGTTAGAGGTCAAAATGTTAACTGTTCAAGTAAATACAATATCTAGTTCACGGTATTTTCGCTGAAATTGTGAGTAGCTTTTGCAAATCACATCTTTTTTTCAGCAAAAATATTAGCATATATGCCATATTAATGATCAAAGTTTTAACGAAACGCTAACTAACGACATTGTTAGTTTTGAACAACTGAGTCCTGGGTAAAAAGACGAGATTTTCTTTTTTTTTTCTTTTCAGAAAACAGGATTTGACAATTCATGCAAATTGTCTACAATGGAGATAATTTGCATGAAATATCAAATGCTGTTTTCTGGGAAAAATAAGAAAAATTATCAGTTTGACCTCTGCTGAATTACCAAAGAGAGAGGAGGTAATTATTGGCGACAAATTACGGCTTAGACAGCATTAGTTTCGTACAGAATTCAGCTTCAGCCCTAATATTTGTATGAAAGTGACTCTTTCTGTTTCCTTCTAACAAAACTGTCTGACGTATTTTGAAAAAAAAAAAAAAAAAAAAAAAAATTAGAAATTACAGTATATTTTGACGTAATTGTGTAAGAACAGTTATTTAAGTATGTGCTCATTTGCAAAATCGTAATATTGATGTCTCTAATCTGCTGATAACATAGTTAGCAGATTAGAGACATCTATATTAGGATTTTGCAAGTGAGCACATTTGCTGATTATGTACAGTAACTCGCTTTCGTAGCTCGCCCGTTTCACCGATATACTCGCCACTGCAACCACTACAACGGCCCAGTAAACACACAACGTCGTTACAACGTCGCTGCAACGTCACGACGTTGCAGCGACGTTATAAAGACGTTGTTGCTATGTTGTGTGTTTGCTGGGGGATGACCAAAATGACATTCTCAAAGTTTACATCACAGATTGTGCATGTTTTTGCATAGTTTTATCGCACTTAAACGGAAAGCTTCTCCCTCTTTCAAATGTATACATAGTCAGCAGTTCGCACGGTTGCAGCGTGTTACTTTGTTTTTTCTCTCTTTTGAGAAAATTTTGCCTTTGTCAAAAAAATTGTTTTAAATTTTTCTCTTTCCGTTTACTTTTCATAAAACTTTCAAATGACAGGATCAGGACTGGGAACTGAGTTTTGCACGAGTAAAGCTTGTTTAAGCCCCCATCAGAGTTTCCTCTGTTGAAGTTCTTTTTTGTTTATGAGGCCCTCCCAGGGGTTCTGGGGAACAGGGGAACAACATCATTTATTTCAGGGAAACAGGAGAACAAAGGTAATTTCGGGGAGCAGGGAACATAGAAAATTAAGATCGTGACTTTGGGGAACAAGGGAAAATTCAAAAATATTTCTGGGGAACAGGTACACCCCCACTGGAAGGGCCTCGTTTATGCGTTGTCAGTTTCATATTTGACGTTTGTTTTGACATTGTTTGTTCCTCATCTTTTGGTGTCTCGCGAAGACTGGTTCGTGATCGTGACATTTCCTGGGCATCTCCATATAAATTTTGCACTTTCATAGTCTGAAAGCAGAACTAATGTCCTGGGCCCAGTTGTTCAAAGCGTCGTAGCTTAACGAGCTCGTTAGTGGTCAAAATGTTAACTGTTCTAGTAAGTATAATATCTAATTCACAGAATTTTTACTGAAAAACTGTGAGTAGCAATTTTTCAGCAAAAATATTAACGTATAAGCTGTATTTAATGATCAAAGTTTTAACGATACGTTAACTAACGACATCGTTAGTTTTGAACAACTGGGCCCTGCAGTTTAACCCTTAAAACGCCAAGAAAACCTGCATCTGAAAATGTCGTCTGTTTATGTCGTCTGCTGAATATTTTTGCAAACTTTTCAAACCTATTTTTGCATACAGGCAAACAGTGTGGACCCAGATCAGACTGCTCCTACAGGAGCAGTCTGATCTGGGTCCACACTGTTTGCAGAAATGACTTTTAAAGTAACGGGCAGAAGACAAAGCAGACGACAATAGTCGTGACTGGCGCTTTAAGGGTTAAGGGTAAGGTGCGATTAAAGAATAACCCCGTTTCTTTAATCAAAGTACTGATATCACTGGAGAGTGGATTGTCGCTGTGCGGAGGCTGGGAAAATGGTCCTGAACTGATACTTAAGACTGTTTCATTTAATCCTTAACTTCCTGTAATTTAAGAAACAGTGCAGACCCTGGTCAAACATCGCGTTCTGTGGCGTCTGATCTGGGCCTGCACTGTTTGCCAATGTCCCAGTTCAGGCTTTACAGATAACGCTCTTTACACTGCACTCTGACGTAATAGAGGCTATAGGGAGGCGATGAATAACCGTTACCTAGATTTCGAACAAACGCGCGGTGTATTTCATCGGTCAATGATAATCACGTGGACAACAACCTTAAAATTTTGGTTTATGTATATTTGTATACTTTGGCTTTGGCTCGGACAAAGAACTGTAACAGGGGAATCGCTTTGGAACGATCAGCAGGAAAGTAGGAACACTCACTACTGGGGGTAGGGATGGGCGGGGGGGGGGGGGGGGGGGGCGGGGTGGAGTGGAGTGGGGTGACGGGGCTTAAACCAGTTTTAATTGTGCGAAATAGCCATTCTTCACAAGCAAAAGTACAGGCAATCGACTGAAATAAAATAAAACAATTTGTCCTTACCGCTGCTCAGAGTCAGCTTGACAACGCACAGGTAATGTTTGTGATAGATGAGTGCCAAGGTGAGAGATCAGTGGTTTCCTTGTAGATGTGATTTCTCACTTGACCACAGTTAAATAGATTATAAAAGGAATGACCCTTGAACATACAAAACTAAAAATATCTGAAATGTCAAGTTTTCAGGCCAGACTAGCTAGTAACCTGTATTATCAACCACTAAATATCTCTATCACATGCAATTATACGTGAAAACAAAATTTCAGTAAACCGATTTTTAAAAACAAGAAACGCCAATAAGTAGTGCTTATTAGATATCCACGGCACAGAAATCAAACGTAACAGACGGACGGACATTAGGACGGACAACGTGACAAACGTATATCCCCACCTCACCACACAAACACAGTTTGCGGGGATGGGGGTGGGGGATAAATAGTTTATAAACTAACATTACCGACAAAGAAAGGAATAAATTCCTCGATTTTCAGCAATGCGCCGTCTTCAGCAATGAATCGTTGTGGTCGGAAAATTTCAGGATCTTTCCAAATTGTTCTATCATTGAATACGGAATCTATGTCAGCTAGAATAGTGGCCTCCATTGGTATTCTGTAGCCACTGAAGGAGATGTTCTGAGGGGCGGCATGACGCCCACTCGTAAATGTCATATTGGCGTGTCTGGAAAAAAAAATCCTTGTGTATTTTTATATATATATATTTATATATATATATACAAAATATACAGAATTGGGTGGCGATATCGGACTTTGTTTTTTTTCTATATATATATATATATATATATATATATATATATATATATATATATATATATATATATATATATATATATATATATTATATATATATATGGACAGGATGCGGTTTGCGTGTCATTCAAAGACATCTAGTATAACACTGTTCCATGAAACTCGTTTTTTTTTACTCAGAATGACATGGCGCCGCTGTGGCCACAGCTCGAGTACCAGAGGTCATGGTCATCGGTTTCTGAGAAGAAGATTTTCCAAAGATTTCATTATATATGGGCATGGCGGCCACCTTGATCAAGTGACCCAGATCCCATAAACAAACTTGCATTCCCCTATCCAACAGAGGCTCCACATATAATTTGGTTTCAATCTGCCCAGCCGTTTTAGAGGAGAATAAGATAAAAATACTGAATCTGAGGAATTCTGGACAAAGGTCAACAAGACCTATCGCCAGACAGGATAGCACGCCTGAACTCGCAGCATCAATTAAATAAAAAAAATAAGACTATGACTTTAAAATCCTGAGACAGGAAGACGTGGTACTGGATATAATTTTGGATGAACATCTTCCATAGCTGCTATCTGTATACCAAATATAAATAGTATGTTTTGAAAAGTAGCTGAGTAAATAAAAAACCCTTTGAGGTAAAACTTTTACATAAAATTTCTAAGTCCGTGACCTTGACCTGTGGGTTATAGTGCAGGGATAGTGCTGAATAAAAGTTTGGAGTAATATCTATAATCATGCCAAATAGAAATTAAATCCATGCAAGGATTTAGAAATTAAGAGATCTTAAAACTTAGACGCAAAACTTTTACATAAATTTCTAAGTCTTTGACCTTGACCTGTAGGTCATAAGCAGGGTTGGAAATGGTGCCGATTGAATTTCGGATCAATATCTGTAATCATGCCAAATATAAAGTAACACCTCGCAAGGATTTAGAAATTAAGATATCTTAAAACCTTTGACGCAAAACTTTAACATAAATTTCTAAGTCTGTGACCTTGACCTCTAGGTCATAAGCAGAATGGGAATGGTGCCGAATAAAATTTTAGATCAATATCTATAATCACGCCTTATATATTGTAACTTCAAGCAAGGATTTAGAAATTAAAGAGATCTTAAACACTTTGACGCAAAACTTTAACATAATTTCTTTGTCCATGACCTTGACCTCCAGGTCATAAGCAGGAGAGGGGATAGTGCCGAATCAAATTTTGGATCAATATCTATAATCATGCCAAATATAAAGTACATCCATACAAGGACCTAGAAATTAAGAGATCTTAAAAACTTGCACACGAAACTTTAACATAATTTTTTAAGGCCGTGACCTTGACCTTTGGGGCATATGCAGGAGTGGAGGTAATGCCAAATAAAAGTCTGGACCAACATCTATTACCATACCAAATATACAGTAAATACATGCAAGGGTTTAGAGATTAGGAGATCTTCAAAACTTTAAAATAAAATTTCTAAGTCCGTGACCTATAGGTCATAAGCAGGGGTGTGGTTAGGGCTCAATAAAATTTTGGACCAACATCTACAATTATATCAAATATGAACTATATCCATCAGAGGATTTAGAAAATATGATGTCTAAAACTTTGACGTAAAACTTTAACGTTTTTGTTAACGCGGACGCGGACGCCGACGCCAACACCAACGCCAACGCCGACGCCGCTGGTAGTGCAATAGCTCTTCCTGTACTTTCGTACAGGCGAGCTAATAAATGGCCTTGGCCTTTGGTATTTATAAACAAGAGGGTCATGATGGACCTCTATCGCTCACCTGAATCATGTTATACATAGCATTGCTAATAGAAATGCGGTTCTAAAGGTCATGGTGACCTTGACCATGACTATTTCCCTCAGGGCCATCTTTTAGTCAGAAAAAAAAAACATCCCTACGACGTTTTAGGATTCTAGACCCAAGCACTGCCGAGTTAAAAGCTCGTTTTGTACAAGAGGTCACTGTGACCTTGACCTTTGCCATTAAGGTCATCTACTGGTCAGGACCAACATCCCATCTAAGTTCAAGTGTTCTAGCCTCAAGCACTGCCGAATTATAAGCTTTTTAATATTGAAGGCTATGGTGACCTTGACCATGACCTTTGCCCTCGATTGGTGAGGACCAACATCCCTTCTAAGTTTGAAGGTCCTATCCCCAAGCATTGCCACGTTAATATCAAGCTTTTTAGTACTAAAGGTCCTAGTGACCTTGACATTTGCCCTCAGAATCATCTACTGGTGAGAGCCAACATCTCTACTAAGTTTGAGGATCCTAATCATAAGCATTGCAGAATTATAAGCTTTTTTAATACTACAGGTCACGGTGACCTTGCCTTTGACTTTAAGGTCATCTACTCTTCAGGTCCATCTTCCCTTTTAGTTGGATAGGCTTAATCATTGCCAATGGTTTTTTGCTCTATGTAAAACAAGTGCACCCCTCCCCCTATGGTTGGGGCTTCTTTTCACCCCAGGGGCATAATTTGAACACTCATGTCAAAGGACCTCTAGGCAATGTTACATACCAAATATCAAAGGCCCAGACCTTGCACTTGCAGACATTAAGATATATAAGTGTATGTAAAACATGTCGCCCCGGGGGGGGGGGGGAGTGGGGGGGCATTTTTGGCCCCAGGGCTATAATCTGAACAATCTTGGCAGAGGTCCACTAGATGAAGCTATGTATCAAGTATCAAAGACCCGGGCCTTCTGGTTTCAGATAAGATTTTTTAAAGTTTTCTCTATATAAGTCTATTTAAAACATGTCAGTCCCAGGGCGGGTCATTTTGGCCCCAGGGCAATAACGAACAATCTTGGTAGAGGTTCACTAGGTGAAGCTATGTATCAGATATCAAAGGCCTGGACCTGCTTTCAAACAAGAAGATTTTTTAAAACATTTTCCCTATATGGGTCTATATAAAACGTGATCCCCGGTGCGGGGCCATTTTTGACCCCAGGGCTAGAATTTGAACAATTGTGGTAGAGGTCCACTAGATGAAGCTACATACCAAATATCGAAGACCTGGGCCTTCTGCAAGAAGATTTTTTAAGTTTTCAGTTAAAAAATCTATTTAGCCTGTTACCTAGATGTGCAGTGGACCGGAACGGTTTGAGCAATATTGGTAGAGAGTCACCCAAGGAACAATTCTGTAAAATTATTTTAAGATCTGTCCAGCAGTTTTGAGAAGAAGTTGTTTAAAGCAAAAGTTGACGACGCACGGACGGACGCACGGACAAAGACCGATCAAAATACCTCAGCTGAGCTAAAAAAAAAAAAAATAGATGATTGCAAATATCAACTTCAATGTCAGAGGCTACAATAGCTTCAGAAAAATCCACTGTCTGCATTTTTCCCATACAAAAGCCCAGGTGACTTTGCTGTAAGTCAACCAAGGGTCATCATTTGAACAAACTTAGTAGAGCCTGAGTTCCTAATGCTGCATATCAAGTTTCAAGGTCATCAGCCATTCGGTTCCAGAAAAGAAGATTTTCAAATCTTTTTTCCTATATATGGGCATGGCGTCCGTCTTGGTTATGTGACCCAGACAGTATGAACAAAGTTTTGTTCTCCCACCCAGTGGAGGCTCCACATATGATTGTTTTCAGTTTGTCCAGCGATTTTAGAGATGTCGTTTGAAAATGTGGACGACGCCGACAACGAACGACTGACCACTGCCTATCCTATAAGCACCTCCCCCCGCCCCTCTCTCGGAGCTAAAAAAGATAACTCTTGAAGGTAAATGGTCTTGGTGCATATATAAGAAGTTTTGATAAATTTTCAGCTCTGTCTTTTTTTTTTTTTTTTTAATCTCATCACGAAAACGTTCCTATATAATTTTACCCTCTTAAACCTCACTTTTATATAGTAAAACTGGGGTTTACAGGGAGTATACATTATTTTTCTTATTTCTACTCAAAAACATAGATTGTGGGTACTCGTTAAAACCGCCTCGGTCAGAATGTTTAGCTGAAAATTTTCATTTTTTGATGGTAGTTTTTTTTTTTTTTAAATAGGCTTGTTTTCGTAATGTTTAAAATGCGAGTCAGAGTAAATAATTCGTTGCACCATCTTTATAGATCAAATAGTCCGGAACCGATGCACTTGTTATGTAGCCAGCTTGCACACACGTGAGTTCATTTTTCGTTAGGTGAATTTCGAACACAGCTGCATAGTACGAGAGACTTAAAAAACATAAAGTTTTGTAATGCAATTTTATATTACGATTTTTTCCTTTTGTTAATAAATACAACATTATATAATGTAATGCGACTTGAAATAATACGTGATAAGACAAAAAATGGATTATAACCACATTTAAAAGAGTATTTATCAGAATTTCAAATGTAGAATTGGATGGTACAAATTGGCATCATGAAAACATACCTATATAATTTTGAACCCCTTAACCCCCACTTTTATTTAGTAAAACTGGGGTTTACAGGGGTATACATTATTTTTGTTATTTCTGCTCAAAAAGATAGATTGTGGGTACTCGTTAGAGCCACCTCGGTGAGGCGGTTCTAACAAGTACCCACAATCTATGTTTCGAGCAGAAATATGAAAAATATCAAAATTTTTTATCTGAATAATTGCCATTTTTTGGTGGTAAAATTTTCAGTTTATATGGAAAATATCATATTTTTTTTTATCTGTAACTTTGAGTTTTTGGTGGTGAAATTTTCAATATATATTTTTGAATAGGCGTGTTTTCGTAATGATTGAAAAGCTGGTTTAAAAAATTCTAACAGGAATGACCTTTGAGAGCAGTGAACACACTCACAAGACTGTAAACAGATAAAATATCAAGAATTCTTGGCCAGATAGTAAAATTCTGATGAAAAAAAAATATCATCTAAATAATGTATACCCCTAGACACCGTCTTTACTAAAGACACGGGGGTACACATAACACAGACTTGTTAACCTTATGAATACTGACACAG
The DNA here is from genome assembly GCA_964016985.1 of Anodontia alba. Lineage (NCBI taxonomy): Eukaryota > Metazoa > Mollusca > Bivalvia > Lucinida > Lucinidae > Anodontia > Anodontia alba. The sequence goes on from OZ024821.1 coordinate 11,259,290, forward strand.
AATCATCATTCTTAAAACATAAACCTTTGTCATGCTGAATAAATTAAGATGCCACGCCCACTTCTAATTTTCAGCCAATAAGATTATTTGATCCAGGGTTTTGATACAAATTCACATACTTAATGACAAACGGTGCCGATCCAGATCAGTTGGCTCCTTCAGAAGCCAACTGATCTTGATCTACACTGTAAGCAAAGACAGGGTTCAGCAGGATCAGGGTTAAAACGATTCTTGCCTGAGGCACTCTTGCATGAAAGCATCCAAGAATGGCAGCTTCGTTCTGTCCTGGAGGGACGGGAGGTTATCTAGTCCTACTGTGCCGCTGATGTCTTGGAAAAGTTTTTCTTGAATATCCGGATAGTTTACAAGATAGACGAACATCCAACGTAATGCCGTCGATGTCGTTTCTGCGCCTGCCATGAAAAGCTCTGCTAGGACCATTACAAGTTGATCCACTACAATAAATATAACACCAGAACTATGGACCGCCATAACTGTCTTACGAGCATAAAATTAATTAAAGTCGACTCTCGTTATCTCGGCCACGCTTATCTCGAATAACCGCTTATCTCGAAGTGAAAACCTAGTCCCTGTTTAAAATACAGGTAACAAAATATTGTGGAAAAGAGGAGAAATTATTCCTGAGGAGCAATTTCTCCTCTTTTCTACAATATATTCAATCTATCTCTAACTTCAGGAGTTAAATTCCATATTTATTTGTGAAATGTGGTTGTTCCAAATTTTTTCCCTAATTCTGATATGTCGAGGTACGGATATCTCGAAGTGTTTCAGACCGTCCCTTGGACTTCGAGATAACGAAAGTCGACTGTATTTGGGGTGCTTTCCTTTTATATGCTGTGGTCAAAGTATTATATTGAGTTGTTAATCCGATATATGTAGTAGAAACGTCGTTTTATTCTGTGGTGAAATGGTTATACGCTGTAGTAGTTTTATCGTATGCCCTGGACTCAGTGTTATATGATGTGTGTGTGTGTGTGTGTGTGTGTGTGTGTGTGTGTGTGTGTGTGTGTGTTTTTTTCATTATATGCTGTAATCTTAGCATTATATGGAGCGGTTAAACCTATATATAAAGTAGAAACTTCGTTATATTCTGTGGCGAAATAGTTATACAATGTAGTATTTTCATGATAATCCTTAGACCACTGCATATAAAGCACCCAAATGATCCATTTTACGCTCGTAAGACAGTTATGGCGTTCCATACAAAACTCTAAATAAGAGGGGTATTCAGATGAATATTTCTCTAAATTGAGCCGCTTCATGACAAAACCAACAAAATGGTCTGTGCGCCTAGCAAAGACTCAGATAAGCATGGGAATCTGTTCAGTCTGATCAGAATCTTCGCTGTTCGCTCAATGGGTAGCTGAGGATCCAATGTGTGTTCATGCGCACAGCGAAGACGCTGATCAGACTGGGCGGATACCCAGGTTGATCTGAGTCATCGCTGGTCGCACGTCTTATTGTAGGTTTTGTCGTGCGCTCGCTTATTTCTCAAATGTATGCTGTGGGTATGCTCAAGGAGGCATTTCTAATGAGTACCCACTTCATATGTTTTCATAGAAGAATAACAAAAATATCCACACTTTGTTTGAACATAGTAAACTTTTATTAGACCCCACCCTCCCCACGAAGGGAGTGTGTGTGTGTGTGTTGGGGGGAGGTGGGGGGTGAGAAGCGGGAGAATTTGTTCATTATAATGTTCTGAAACCACATTATATAAGAAACAAACTGACACCTGTAAGCCCTATGGCGATAGCGGCGTTTGCGTGTAACAGCCATGTTATCAATGTTACCCTAAAAATAATATAAACACTTTGGTGTAAATATTAAAGTATCCAAATTATTACTTACTAGCATTCTATTTGATACCAGTGCTTGTGGTTTATAGAAAGGTGTATCTTAAAATGTTGAACTATCAATGGCGTGTGATATAACTGTTACATACGTTACTAAAAGTCATAAAACTCATATATATGATTTCCTGATACAACGTTTTGGACGACTATGACCCGTCAGTGACTACAAATTTAATCTAATCCTGTTTTACTGTAGATAAACACTATATGTCCTCCTTTGTGTATCAAGAAACGGAGAAAAACCAGCCTGAATGAGTACATGACATAAAAGTAGTTATGTAGCGATAGTTACTTTAAAACACCCTAAACTTTTCTTCTAAAAATTATGAATATTTCGAACTTCTTAACATTTTATTTGCTGTGGTTACAATTAGTACAATGTATTTAACTATTATGAAAGGTTTAATGCATTATAGACTTTGAATAAATGCTTAATACATTTCTTAACGTTACCTATGTTATTTTTTGAGTGATACTTTATCTACATTGTGTAAAAGGCTGTTGATACTCTGTACATAAATGTGAAGGGATATCAGCTCTAAAATTCTTCAAATAACTAACATAGCAGTCTATTTCACAGATACCTTTATAATTTGATGAATTAAGTGAAAGAAAACCCTTGCACATCTTCTGCTGGTGCATTCGATTGATAATATTTTACTTTAAAACAGTAAAATATGCCCTATAACATCAAGAAATCCGCGGAAAGCGATGTCGCACCTGCGGGGATTAAGTCATACAAGTTCCTATTTGTATTGAAAAAAAAAATCTATTTGGCAGTATTCAGGAAACTGATGGGTTAGTTTGTAAGAAAAATGGACAAAGTAGAAAATTTGGAATATTGGCTTGCAAAATTTGATCTAAACCTGTCCATTATTTCATAAGATACTGATATTGAGCGGATATCATTTTTGCCCATTAATCAAGGCCAGTAACTCAGCTGAAAATTGAAGAAAAATGTCATGGGACAATCCCAAGCTAGGTATTGTTAACAACAATATGTATGCAAAACATGATCTTAATCTATCAATTCTTTCACAAGATATTGAGCGGAAACCAATTTTGGGCATAAAGCAAGGGCCCCGAACTCTGCTGAAATGAATCTGAGATTTATGTGCAAACAATATGCACATCTTCAGATCATGACCTAATCATCTGTGAAGTTTCAAAACTATTGGCGTAAAACTGCAGAAGGAGTTGCGCTCACGAAACACCCACTGACTATAAGGGTTTTAGGTAAAAACTGACTGTTAACAAAAGTGGAAAAAGTTGAAAAAAAAAAAATCTGAGATACATGTGCAAACAATATGCAAATCTTCAGATCCTGACCTTATCATCTGTGAAGTTTCAAAACTATTGGCCTAAAACTGTAGGAGGAGTTGCGCTCACGAGACACCCATTGACTATAAGGGTTTTAGGTAAAAACTGACTAAGTTAACAAAGTGGAAAAAGTTTTAAAAAATCTGAGAATTATGAGCAAATAATATGCATATCTACACACCATGGCCAAAACATCTGTGAAGTTTCAAAACGATTGGCCAAAAACTGTAGGAGAAGTTGCGCTCACGAGACACCCACTGACTATAAGGGTTTTAGGTAAAAACTGACTAAGTTAACAAAGCGAAAAAAGTTGAAAAAAAATCTGAGATACATGTGCAAACAATATGCACATCTACATACCATGGCCAAAACATCTGTGAAGTTTCAAAATGACAGGCCAAAAACTGTAGGAGAGTTGCGCTCACGAGACACCAACTGACTATAAGGGTTTTAGGTAAAAACAGACTAAGTTAACAAAGCGAAAAATGTTGAAAAAAAAAAAATGAGAATTATGAGCAAGCAATATGCACGTCTACACACCATGGCCAAAACATTTGTGAAGTTTCAAAATGGTTGGCCAAAAACTGTAGGAGTTGCGCTCACGAGACACCCACTGACTATAAGGGTTTTAGGTAAAAACTGACTAAGTTAACAAAGCGGAAAAAGTTGAAAAAAAAAAAATGAGAATTATGATCAAACAATATGCACATCTACACGCCATGGTCAAAACATCTGTAAAGTTTCAAAATGATTGGCCAAAAACTGTAGGAGGAGTTGCGCTCACAAGTCAATTGTTGACGAACGAACGAACGGACGAACGGACGGGTCACGGCACGCCTATATCGCACCTGCGTGCTAACGCAGGTGCGACAAAAATACAGAAATATCCTCTTTTCATAGTACGTACTTACATGATATGAGCTCTTCATTGCTAATATTCTATGCATAAAGCTGGTAATCTAAAACTTAAATCCATTCAGAATGCCTGAAATATCGCGCACTTAATACTATTACACGCATTATATGTCAGTTTTGTGCTGTGACATCAGAACACTGTTTCCTGTTAGACAGTATTTGCAACAGAAATCTCTTCAGTACAGCCCCATTAATGAAAATATTGTATTCTTTTCTTATATCAACTAAAAAACTTGAATAAAGTGAAAACAAATATTCTGAGGGCACAGCTTATTCAAAAAGAACTATTTCATAATTTGAGTTTACATAAAAATGCAGTGGTATTCACGACGATAATAACATCACATATACATGTATATCAATAAAACACTGCAATTTAAAGTCATCTCTAAGACACAGCTAAACACTCAGCATTCACACTCTGGCAGTTATCTGTTGCCATAGTGATGTACAATAAAACGTTTTATGCTGGCTAGACGATAGTTCCCTTCCCTTCAACAGAATCTACTTTATTATGAAATACAGTCGACTCTCGTTATCTCGACTTTGCTTATTTCGAATAACCGCTTATCTCAAAGTGAAAATCTAGTCCCTGTTTAAAACATGAAAATCTAACTACAGGCACCAATTTTTTATTGTGAAAAAGGGGAGAAATTGCTCCTGAGCAATTTTTTCTCTTTTCCACAATATTTACAATATATCTCTAACTTCAGGAGTCAAATTCCATATTTATTTGTGAAATGTGGTTGTTTCAATTTTTTCCCTTAATTCTACAAATCTAAGATGTCGAGATACGGATATCTCGAAGTATTTCAGAGAGTCCCTTGGACTTCGAGATAACGACAGTCGTCAGTCGACTGTACCATGTAAAAACAACACGTATAGATCAGTGATACATACCATAGTTTGATGACATACACATTCCAGAAATGATTACTATTAATTAAATCATCTAAAGAGTAATAATAAAGCCATTACAGATAAAAAATTATATAACAGTCTTGTTATAAATTTTTTTAGTGATAAGGATAACAACATTAATCTTAACGATTTCTATTCGCTGCGTTACTTTGTTATGGCCCTCCAAAGTATGTACTTGATGGTCAAAATGGTGATAGTATAAAATAACTGATAGGATTGGATGTGTCTTTGAGCCTTATATAAATAATGATAGCCGGTATAACAGAACTGAAAGGATTGGTTGTGTCTCTGAGCCTTATATAAATAATGATAGATGGTATAACAGAACTGATAGGATTGGTTGTGTCTTTGAGCCTTATATAAATAATGATAGCCGGTATAACAGAACTGACAGGATTGGTTGTGTCTCTGAGCCTTATATAAATAATGACAGCCGGTATAGCAGAACTGACAGGAATGGTTGTGTCTCTGAGCCTCATATAAATAATGATAGCCGGTATAAAAGAACTGACAGGATTGGTTGTGTCTTTGAGCCTTATATAAATAATGATAGCCGGTATAACAGAACTGACAGGATTGGATGTGTCTTTGAGCCTTATATAAATAATGATAGCCGGTATAACAGAACTGACAGGATTGGATGTGTCTTTAAGCCTTATCTAAATAATGATAGCCGGTATAACAGAACTGACAGGATTGGATATGTCTTTGGGCCTTATATAAATTATGATAGCCGGTATAACAGAACTGACAGGATTGGTTGTGTCTCTGAGCCTTATATAAATAATGATAGCCGGTATAACAGAACTGACAAGATTGGTTGTGTCTCTGAGCCTTATATAAATAATGATAACCAGTATAACAGAACTGACAGGATTGAATGTGTCTTTGAGCCTTATATAAATAATGATAGCCGGTATAACAGAACTGACGGCATTGGATGTGTCTCTGAGCCTTATATAAAAAATGATAGCCGGTATAACAGAACTGACAGGATTGGATGTGTCTCTGAGCCTTATATAAATAATGATAGCCGGTATAACAGAACTGAAAGGACTGGTTGTGTCTCTGAGCCTTATATAAATAATGATAGCCGGTATAACAGAACTGACAGGATTGGTTGTGTCTTTGAGCCTTATATAAATAATGATAGCCGGTATAACAGAAATGACAGGATTGGTTATGTCTCTGAGCCTTATATAAATAATGATAGCCGGTATAACAGAACTGACAGGACTGGATGTGCCTTTGAGCCTTATATAAATAATGATAGCTGGTATAACAAAACTGACAGGATTGGTTGTGTCTCTGAGCCTTATATAAATAATGATAGCCGGTATAACAGAACTGACAGAATTGGATGTGTCTTTGAGCCTTAAATAAATAATGATAGCCGGTATAACAAAGCTGACAGGATTGGTTGTGTCTCTGAGCCTTATATAAATAATGATAGCCGGTATAACAGAACTGACAGGATTGGATGTGTCTTTGAGCCTTATATAAATAATGATAACCGGTATAACAGAACTGACAGGATTGAATGTGTCTTTGAGCCTTATATAAATAATGATAGCCGGTATAACAGAACTGACAGGATTGGATGTGTCTCTGAGCCTGATTTAAATAATGATAGTCGGTATAACAGGATTAGATGTGTCTCTGAGCCTTATATAAATAATGATAGCCGGTATAACAGAACTGACAGGATTGGTTGTGTCTTTGAGCCTTATATAAATAATGATAGCCGGTATAACAGAATTGACAGGATTGGATGTGTCTTTGAGCCTTATATAAATAATGATAGCCTGTATAACAGAACTGACAGGATTGGTTGTGTCTCTGAGCCTTATATAAATAATGATAGCCGGTATAACAGAACTGACAGGATTGGATGTGTCTCTGAGCCTTATATAAATAATGATAGCCGGTATAACAGAACTGACAGGATTGGATGTGTCTCTGAGCCTTATATAAATAATAATAACCGGTATAACAGAACTGACGGGATTGGTTGTGTCTCTGAGCCTTATATAAATAATGATAGCCGGTATAACAGAACTGACGGGATTGGTTGTGTCTCTGAGCCTTATATAAATAATGATAGCCGGTATAACAGAACAGACAGGATTGGATGCGTCTTTGAGCCTTATATAAATAATGATAGCCGGTATAACAGAACTGACAGGATTGGTTGTGTCTCTGAGCCTTATATAAATAATGATAGCCCGTATAACAGAACTGACAGGATTGGTTGTGTCTCTGAGCCTTATATAAATAAAGATAGCCGGTATAAAAGAACTGACAGGATTGGATGTGTCTCTGAGCCTTATATAAATAATGATAGCCGGTATAACAGAACTGACAGGATTGGATGTGTCTTTGAGCCTTATATAAATAATGATAGCCGGTATAACAGAACTGACAGGATTGGTTGTGTCTCTGAGCCTTATATAAATAATGATAGCCGGTATAACAGAACTGACGTGATTGGTTGCGTCTCTGAGCCTTATATAAATAATGATAGCCGGTATAACAGAACTGACTGAATTGGATGTGTCTTTGAGCCTTATATAAATAATGATAGCCGGTATAACAGAACTGACAGGATTGGTTGTGTCTTTGAGCCTTATATAAATAATGATAGCCGGTATGACAGAATTGGATGTGTCTTTGAGCTTTATATAAATAATGATAGCCGGTATAACAGAACTGACGGAACTGGATGTGTCTTTGAGCCTTATATAAATAATGATAGCCGGTATAACAGAACTGACGGCATTGGATGTGTCTCTGAGCCTTATATAAAAAATGATAGCCGGTATAACAGAACTGACAGGATTGGATGTGTCTCTGAGCCTTATATAAATAATGATAGCCGGTATAACAGAACTGAAAGGACTGGTTGTGTCTCTGAGCCTTATATAAATAATGATAGCCGGTATAACAGAACTGACAGGATTGGTTGTGTCTTTGAGCCTTATATAAATAATGATAGCCGGTATAACAGAAATGACAGGATTGGTTATGTCTCTGAGCCTTATATAAATAATGATAGCCGGTATAACAGAACTGACAGGACTGGATGTGCCTTTGAGCCTTATATAAATAATGATAGCCGGTATAACAAAACTGACAGGATTGGTTGTGTCTCAGAGCCTTATATAAATAATGATAGCCGGTATAACAGAACTGACAGAATTGGATGTGTCTTTGAGCCTTAAATAAATAATGATAGCCTGTATAACAAAGCTGACAGGATTGGTTGTGTCTCTGAGCCTTATATAAATAATGATAGCCGGTTTAACAGAACAGACAGGATTGGATGTGTCTTTGAGCCTTATATAAATAATGATAACCGGTATAACAGAACTGACAGGATTGAATGTGTCTTTGAGCCTTATATAAATAATGATAGCCGGTATAACAGAACTGACAGGATTGGATGTGTCTCTGAGCCTGATTTAACTAATGATAGTCGGTATAACAGAACTGACAGGATTAGATGTGTCTCTGAGCCTTATATAAATAATGATAGCCGGTATAACAGAACTGACAGGATTGGTTGTGTCTTTGAGCCTTATATAAATAATGATAGCCGGTATAACAGAATTGACAGGATTGGATGTGTCTTTGAGCCTTATATAAATAATGATAGCCGGTATAACAGAACTGACAGGATTGGTTGTGTCTCTGAGCCTTATATAAATAATGATAGCCGGTATAACAGAACTGACAGGATTGGATGTGTCTTTGAGCCTTATATAAATAATAATAACCGGTATAACAGAACTGACGGGATTGGTTGTGTCTCTGAGCCTTATATAAATAATGATAGCCGGTATAACAGAACTGACGGGATTGGTTGCGTCTCTGAGCCTTATATAAATAATGATAGCCGGTATAACAGAACAGACAGGATTGGATGTGTCTTTGAGCCTTATATAAATAATGATAGCCGGTATAACAGAACTGACAGGATTGGTTGTGTCTCTGAGCCTTATATAAATAATGATAGCCGGTATAACAGAACTGACAGGATTGGTTGTGTCTCTGAGCCTTATATAAATAATGATAGCCGGTATAAAAGAACTGACAGGATTGGATGTGTCTCTGAGCCTTATATAAATAATGATAGCCGGTATAACAGAACTGACAGGATTGGATGTGTCTTTGAGCCTTATATAAATAATGATAGCCGGTATAACAGAACTGACAGGATTGGTTGTGTCTCTGAGCCTTATATAAATAATGATAGCCGGTATAACAGAACTGACGGGATTGGTTGCGTCTCTGAGCCTTATATAAATAATGATAGCCGGTATAACAGAACTGACTGAATTGGATGTGTCTTTGAGCCTTATATAAATAATGATAGCCGGTATAACAGAACTGACAGGATTGGTTGTGTCTTTGAGCCTTATATAAATAATGATAGCCGGTATAACAGAACTGACAGAATTGGATGTGTCTTTGAGCCTTATATAAATAATGATAGCCGGTATAACAGAACTGACGGAATTGGATGTGTCTTTGAGCCTTATATAAATAATGATAGCCGGTATAACAGAACTGACGGCATTGGATGTGTCTCTGAGCCTTATATAAAAAATGATAGCCGGTATAACAGAACTGACAGGATTGGATGTGTCTCTGAGCCTTATATAAATAATGATAGCCGGTATAACAGAACTGAAAGGACTGGTTGTGTCTCTGAGCCTTATATAAATAATGATAGCCGGTATAACAGAACTGACAGGATTGGTTGTGTCTTTGAGCCTTATATAAATAATGATAGCCGGTATAACAGAAATGACAGGATTGGTTATGTCTCTGAGCCTTATATAAATAATGATAGCCGGTATAACAGAACTGACAGGACTGGATGTGCCTTTGAGCCTTATATAAATAATGATAGCCGGTATAACAAAACTGACAGGATTGGTTGTGTCTCTGAGCCTTATATAAATAATGATAGCCGGTATAACAGAACTGACAGAATTGGATGTGTCTTTGAGCCTTAAATAAATAATGATAGCCGGTATAACAAAGCTGACAGGATTGGTTGTGTCTCTGAGCCTTATATAAATAATGATAGCCGGTATAACAGAACTGACAGGATTGGTTGTGTCTCTGAGCCTTATATAAATAATGATAGCCGGTATAACAGAACTGACAGGATTGGTTGTGTCTCTGAGTTTTATATTTCTTACGTAGTCTGAATTAGATTAAGCTGCCAAGAAATTGTAATGAGATTCAAAAACTGTCTTCGGTTCCTATCCCTGATATACCATTTATTACTAGATAATTCTGATGCCAAGATATGATAACTTAAGGTTTTTCATTACCACATTTTATTTCCATTGCAATTTGAGGCATGACAATGACCTAGTACCTGCTGATGGTCAATGCTTCTGTCAACATGAACGGTTTACTACCAATATAAAATGACATTATATGGATATTATCAATTACCTAACATGTCTGGTAACATATATAACACAACTGTTCTTTTCTTAATCAGACTCCTTGCATAGCTCCGCTTAGACTGTTACAACTTATACTGTGCTTCTAAAGACAGACCCTACCAAAATAAGACAAAACAATGAATTTCCATTCAATTTACTATTATCAAAGTCCATTAAGGCCATTTTCCTTCTGCTCAGATACTTTTCAGTCTTCTAATCTACATACTTGAGACATACTCTAGTGCTTATAACAACTTTTGCTGCTCAGAATGCATATTCTGACACTAAGAATACCTTTTCTAGGGCCTTTCATAGAGTTAATTTCAAAGTCATATGTAAATATGTAATGCTGACTATAGCTAATTATATCCAACAAAATATACACCCGTAAGTACCGGTAATTTATGTTTTGAAAAATGTTCAATTTTATACATGGAGTAGATGAAAATCAAGTTGCATACTATTTTTGTTTTCAACACAAAAGAGGATATATTTTTTTACGGCGCCCAAGTCACTGAATTGCTCTGCTTTAATTGCATTGTGTTAGGTAAGTTTCTAAATTTGCCTAAAGTTACACACTCTCTGGATTATTGCTTTCTGTATATTTAATAGATAAAGCAACACTGTTTGTTTTTGGGGAAAATCATATTATCGTAAGGCAAAATGTTATATGACTTATTTTGTGTTATACTAATGTGTTTTAGCTGCAGCATGACAAAATTAACAATTGACTTGCACCTGACAAAGACTCAGATCATCCTGGTTCTCTTCTCAGCCTGCAGTCTGTGTAAAGAAAACTCGGTTCCCTAGCTATTTATTGAGCGCTCAGAGAAGACATTGACCAGCCATCGCTGTTTTCACAGGTTCTATATGTCCTGCGGCAGCTTATTATAATAAAATTTTGTTTGAATCATGACTACACGTAAATTCTACTCTGGTATTAAGCACATGCACTTCTTGGCTTGAGAATACGCGTGTACCAATATTGTTGTATCAAAAAATAATGTTTTATGTTACCTTACCTACATTAAACATGTAACAGAAAGTCTTTGTGGTAAACTGCATAAAGAGCCATGTTTTAGATAGAATTTTGAGCTCATAAACAAAAACTATGAACAAATATTAGTGTAGCAAGTTATAATTTGGATATTCTTAATATACCAATAAAACTTTAGAGTTCATATTCAACGGAAAACTAGACTGCAGATAAATGAATTATCTACATAACACACATAATAATGTAACAGAATAAATAAGCCGAACGTGCCATTTTTATACTTTTATTCTGAAAAAATATAATATTCTAAAACTAAGTATTAATTCAAAAGATAAAAGTATAGATAAAGACCTTTACAGAGACAACAATCCCTTAAAATTAAGACATTAAGGTGTTACATATGTTACCATTGATAAATTATTAAACAAAGTCATGTGAGTGCCTGACATGTATCCATCTGTAGATATTTTTAGCCATAAAGAAAAAATAAGCATTTGCCGTACATACAACTTCAGGACCTTATTCAGTATTTTATGCAAAAGTGGTCTTGATGAAGATAGCAACTTGACTGTTAACAGTATTGAATGTATGTAACTGACATAGAATAGCGCCATCAAATCTGCAGATTTGGAAATGCTTACAAAAACTTCTAAATGACACAAAACAGAGGCACTAAATACAGATGCAGATTAACATACAGAAAACCAGCAAAGCTCACAGTATGTAGATATTTTAGGTATTACTTACGTTACTATATGCAGAATGATATAGCAGAGACAGGTTTAAATGTGCCTATGTATCTCGTATTACTCTGATATAATGCTGTAATAAGAATTCATTTTATTTGTACGACTTCAAGGCTGCATTTGATGTGATAATATGTAAAAATGATTTTTTTTTCAATATTACATTTCACAGTGGGGTGACTTTGCTTAACACCCAGTACCTGACGAGGTATGAAAGCTAGAAAGATAATGTTTGTAGCTTTGAAAAGAGTATTTAAATACCTTATCACAAATTACAAAGTCATATGGGCAATGCGCAAATCTAAGAAAATGAACTATTTGAGCTAAAATACTCAATTCTAAAGGACACAGTAGAAAATATAAAATAAGTAACGCCATGTAAGGCCAAAAATAACTTTCAAACACTCATGTTGTAGCTAGTGGACTGTCCAATAACTTGATATATTTAGTTAGAACACATGATTGCTTTTGCTCCAATTATCATAGGTTTAATAGTTTCCTATGGTATTACATGTAATGTAGGGGTTACGAATGTAACAGGCTGTAACAAAGTAACGCCCCCATCGCCAGGTGGATAACATGCTGCAAAATACTCGCAAGATAATAGGCTTTAAGAAAAACATGGTCTACAAAATTTTCCCTGGGTGTAGGTAAACCATAGCTGGCCGGCAGCCTATAGCGTTTTATTTAGATCTATGCAAGACAAAATAGCTATATTATTTGTATATTTATCTTAAGCAGTATATTATCTTTGCATATATTGTTGTGTTGGGGTTTAACGACACGTCAACCCTTGTGGGACATTGTGTGTCGTCTCCCAGAGAAAGGGAGAAAAGAGACAGAAGAGATAGTAGAAATGATGAAAGAGAGGAACAGGGAAGAAAGAGGAATAAAAATGAAAGTGAAGAAACAGAAGAAATAAGAACATCCCTCTCTACCCTTACTCGCTACAAGGATAGCACGCTTTGCCCAACTGTAAACCAATATCAGTTGGAGGCCCCGGTGATGTAAGATACACGACACCTTCACACCACCCGACCATCCCTCTCATCTTTGCATATATCCAACCCGGTAAAATGGGCTGATAAATTTTCAAAAAGAGGATAATTGTAGTGGCGTAGGCAGAACGGAATTATTTTTACGCACACCCAGGAAAAATCTTGACAACTATACCTAGAATCGCTTCCAAAATAGAGGCTTCTCTTAACCCTTGTCCTGCTGCCTTTACAAACAGTGTAGATCCAGATCAGTTGGCTTCTTCAGGATCTGCACTGTTTGCTATTCAGTATTTGAATTTGCATGAACAACCTGGATCAAGTAATCTGAAAATTAGAAGTGGATGTGGCATCTTAATTTATTCAGCAGGACAAGGGTTAAAGCAAAGAATTTCCTCCCAGAGGGAACAAATTCTTTCCTTTAAGAGCGGCCCCTATGGCAAAGAAGCAAATTATTTTATGTTTTATTTTATTATAAATATTTTTCTTATGCATGTTCCGCACCTGCGTAATGACGAGTCACGCACATAATGTGCGTAATGAGCGCCAGTATATTAGAAATTCCAATTGCATCTAATAAAGGCAATTGGTAGTTTGCTGTTCAACAGTAATGTAGCGAGCAACACTGCTTACGGCTTCCAAAAGATCCCTCTTTACAGTGTGTTCATTACAGCTGGTGTTAAAGCTGTATTTCTGCTGAAAATGACCTAAATCATTGTTGCTAAAAATAGAGTAAACTTTATCTTATGCATTTCAAAAACACCTTTTACACTTTAGATAATATCACAAACTTCCTCATTTAGTGTGTAAACCAGGCTAACTTACACAGGGAATATGCATCTCCTGTTTTGACCGAGTCACTAAAAATTAAATAGGCTCATATAAGATGCCAAAATTACAGTTTCTTCTTGTAAAAGGGGTTTAAATTTACTTGACTCTGAGTCAGGAGGGTTTACTTAAAAAAATAACAATATATTAGCTATGAATAATAGAAACATTACGAGTATTTATTAGCAGAAATACTGCTTTTAGTTTTATAAGACGGCATAAAGCGCGTGTTTTAAGACGGCGTAAAGTAAGGCTGGCTAATCAGAACTGAAAAGATAATCGATTATCAGTCCTACCATTGTGGTTGATAATCGATTAGTAATCGCTGACGATTTTATCATAATTTTACCTATTTGAGCATGACCCTATCATATGTTATACTTTAGTGTATATATATTGTCAGACAGGACTGAGCAAACAGTGTAGACCCAGATGAGACGCCGCATACGCGGCGTCTCATCAGGGTCTACACTGTTTGCCACTCATCCGGCTATTTTAGTGGGTAGTAAATTGGACTTGTTCAAATTTTAGATGAAGTATGGTAAGGAGTTGAGGTGCCTGAATACTGAGGGTAAATACGGTAAAGTAACAAACACATGAATTGAATGATCGATTATTAGCAAATCTGTAATGACATTCATTGTTGTGGAATTTATCGATCAATTAATCGATAATCCAATTAATCGTGCCAGCCTTAGCGTAAAGCGTCTCCCGATACTTCATTTCAATGTTTTTTCAACCTTCTGGTGCTTTGGCATCATTCAGCCTATTTGGATTTAGCTGAAAATAGAAATACTCTCATATAATAGGAGGACTAAATTCATAAAAACGCAGACTCAATTTTAGCGAGTCTGTTCTTGAACAGAAATACAATGTACAACACTGCTCTTGACTCCTAGCCCATGGCTGAGCCATATTCTTTCAACTGAATCAAAAGGAGCTAATTGATAAACAAAAAAAAAAAAAAAAAAAAAAAAAAAAACAACAACATAAAATATAAACTAAAGTGTATATTTGTGTTGAGGTTTTACGGCCCAGCCAACCCACTGGGGTCATGTCAAGCGCGGTCAGTACCTACCACACTTTTACTGGACGGTTAACCAATATTGTGCACATTCTTTCGATAGAAACTGACACCTGTCCTTCTTGAATCAGCGGAAGGGTGAGAACGAATGTAAAAAATATTTCATGATCAAATCTCCACGAAATAATGTTTCCGATCCGGCGGGGGTCGAATCCGCAACCTCCTGATCACCAGTTTGATGCGCATCAAACTGAGCCACCGAGGCTAAAGTAAAATACAGTGAAACTTTGGGACAGAGCAGCGTTTGATCAGTCGACTTTGTTTGCGACTCGTCCAGCAATCTTTAGAGACACCAAAAGGTAGAATATAGACTTGTCCAATTATAGGGATCAGTATTGTAAGGAGTTATGGGGTCCAACTATTTAGGGTAAATACGGTGCATGACTGCGCATGAACAGGCACCAAGGTTATAAATCCTTTTGTTTCATGCTCCTCAACTGAGCATGAAATTTACTCTGCTAAAAGATATGAAAATGCCAACAATAGTTGGCATTTTCATAGTTATTAGCAGAGAAATTTTCATGCTCAGCCATGTCTAGCAAGAATGAATTTGCAATGTTTAGTAATATGAGATATTAGCAGTACTTTCATGCATAGCTGAATTGAGCATGAAAAAAGGTTTATAACCTTGGGGCCAGATTCAACATAACCGAGTCTGTTGTTTTCTTTCATTACGAAAACAAGCCTATTCAAAGATACAGAAAATTTCACCTCCAAAAACTGAAAATTTTCAGATAAAAAAAACTCTGATATTTTTCATATTTCTGCTCAAAACATAGATTGTGGGTACTCGTTAGAACCGCCTCGGCGAGGCGGTTCTAACGAGTACCCACAATCTATGCTTTTGAGCAGAAATAAGAAAAATAATGTATACCCCTGCAAACCACAGTTTTACTATATAAAAGTGGGGTTTCAGGGGGTCAAAATTATATAGGTATGTTTTCGTGATGTGATGTGTTTTGCTTTGCTTTTTTCAATAAAATCCTTGTTTTCAGCTGAATTTATTTTTCCAAGCGAAGAGTAGAGTTATGTCTTCGTCTTATAAAAGAGGTCCAACTGTTCGCATCAGTGACGTGGTAATCTCGATGCTTTCTACGATTATGTGTTCGTCTTATTAAATAAAAGGGCCAATGTTCGCATTGGCATCAAGGCGGGATCTCGGTGCTATCTGAATATATCTTCGTCTTATAAAAAGGCCCAGTGTTCGCATCGGCATCATGGAGATAATCTCGGTCCTTTCTAGGATTATGTGTTCGTCTTATTAAAAATGGCCAGTGTTCGCATCGCCGTCAAGGCGGGATCTCGGTGCTATCTGGAATTATATTTTCGTCTTATAAAAAGCCCAGTGTTCGCATCGGCATCATGGCAGTAATCTCGGTGCTATCTAGGATTATGTGCTCGTCTTATAAAAGAGGGCCCGCTGTTCGTATCGGCATCATGGCGCGATCTCAGTGCTCCAGCATTATACGCTCGTCTTATGAAGAAGGGCTCTGCTGTTCACATCGGCATCAGGGCGAGACCTCGGTGCTTTCTTTGGTTATGTCTTCGTCTTTTAAAAAAGAAAACAAAATGATGTCCGCATTTACATGGCAGTAGAGATCTTGGTGCTTTCAAGTCAGATCTGCTTTGCAAAACTGTGTATATTAAAGGGGACAATACACTTGATAAATTTTCGCCATTTCTGACAAGGTAGATACCTTTTGTGCCTTCCTGTTTTCTTGCATCCAATTCTCCTCTGAAAAAGGGGTCGTCTCTATAAGGAAACAATTTGCTGCCTCTAAGAGTAGACCCCTTTTCAGTAAAGGGGGTCTACTCGATAAGAAAATAGTTTGCTGCCTCCTAGGACAGTTCCCTTTCCAGAAAGGGGCAAAACAATTTGCCAGAGTTATCTCCGCTGAAAGAGTATTCCTTGCCCTTAAAACCACGTTTTGATCTCACTGCGCAATCAAGTTTGGGCCTTCGAAGCTTGCGTAAACCGGAAACTAAGATTTGCCATGGCGGTGCTCATAATACTAGTAATGTAAATTAGCCATTACAAAGGCGGTCTCGCGGCAAGTGTAATTGTGCCTTCACACATGCGCAAGATGCGCAGAGTCACATCGGGCTTTACAAGGACAAATATCATCAGGGCCTTTTGCTCCCCATTCATGTATTCCGCCGTACCCCCTTGTCATGCTGAATAAATTAAGATGCCACGCCCATTTCTAATTTCCAGCCAATCAGATTATTTTATCTGGGTTTTTGATAGAAATTCACATATTTAATGACAAACAGTGCAGATCCAGATCAGTTGGCTTCTGGCCCTTATAATATTGAAAAAAAAAACAAACAAAAAAACAAAAAAAAAAAAACATTTTTTTTTTTCAAATTCCATTTCTTCATTTGTACAGCAAAACGTAGAGTAAACTTTCAATGACTCGAACACCGATGACTCGTTTACCGTGGCTGATTCGAACCTGTTTTTGAATCCCAAGGAAATTCTTCCGCTAACTCAAGAAAAAAAATATTTAGAGAGATTTTATCGAAATTTCTTATTTAAACCTTAAAAACCTGTGTTGAATGTACTTATTAGAATCGACTCATCGACGCGATTCAAATGAGTACATTCAGCAAGTCATTACTGAGGTCCTCCCAGGGGTAGCTGTTCCCTTGTTCCCATGAAATAATCGGCATTTTCCCTTGTTCCCCCAGTCAAACTATCGATTGTCTATGTTCTCTGTTCCCCAACACTGCCTTTGTTCCCCTGTTTCCTTCATTTTTAGGCTTTTGTTCCCTTGTTCCTCTGAAGTAAATGACCTTGTTTCCCTGTTTCCAAAAGAAACCCTGGGAGGGCATCATTATTTATGGAAGATCGAAAAGACATCCTTAAATTATCCACATTTGCCTATTTGACTTGGCGCTGTAATTAACAACTACTCATCTCTAAAATGTTTTCACAATCCCAAAGATGTTCGAGCCATTCCCAGCAAACAAACAACGTGGTTACAACGTCGCTGCAACGTCACGACGGTGCAGCGACGTTGTTGCGACGTTGTGTGTTTGCTGGGTTGAAGTTCGACTTATTTACCTGTAAAAGTTGTGGCTTCTTTCGAAGATTCTTGTTGTTTCATCTCTTTTATGAAAGCGCTTGCGAAGTCGTCGATATTATTTTCATCATATTGTTCCAGATGCTCATTAACAAATTTGCGCAGAAAACCCAGAATTATATCCGCATTGTTCAAAGTCTTTTTGATTTTGAATAAATCACCAGGAAGTAAGGCAAGCGCAGGAATAAATGTACCAATGGCCGAATTTCCAATGTTTGAAAACTGTTCTTCAATTTTGTGTAACATCTCTCCATAGCGGACATCGCCATGTTCAAAATGTGCACCGAAAGAAATCGCGTTCAAGACATTTGAAACACTGACGTAAATTATCTTGGCAGGATTAAATGCCTTCCCTTCATTTGCTTCGAACTCCTTGAGTAGCAACTTGACTTCGCCATGAATCCTTTCTTCTAGTATAGATTTTCCCAGTCCAAACTGTCGAAGGGTCGTTAAGGCAAATTTCCGGTGTTCTTTCCAAAGTTCCCCATCCCTATTCACAAAACCTGGAACATATGAAGAGATTCCTTGCGCTTAGCAAAATTTTCAGCAGACGACATTTTTATTTTGTCTCAGAAAACTGGTTTTGACATTTCATGCCAATTGTTTCCAATGAGAAAATTTTGCATGAAATGTCAACTCCTGTTTTCTAGAACAATAATAAAACTATATGTATCATTAATTTGTCATCTGCTGAATTAACCCAAAGAGTGGTACATTACGAAAACACACCTATTCAAATATGTTGGAAATTTTACAACCAAAAACGGAAAAATTTCAGATAAGAAATTCTGATATTTTTTTATATTTCTGCTCAAAACATAGATTGTGGGTACTCGTTAGAACCGTCTCGGCGAGGCGGTTCTAACGAGTACCCACAGTCTATGTTTTAGCAGAATCAGAAAAATAATGTATACCCCTGTAAACCCCAGTTTTATTACATAAAAGTGGGGTTTAAGGGGGTCAGAATTATATAGGCGTGTTTTCGTGATGAAATTTGAAGACAGAATGACCTATTGAGAGAAATGGACACTAGTGTTGCCAGAGGTGTTCGATTATAATCGATCAACAATCACTTTTGCCTCATGTGACTGATGATCGGAAAGATTCTTTGTAGTCGATAAATCGGAAAAATCTATTTAAGAAACATATTTTTTCTCACGTTTTATTTTTATAGGCGAAAATCGGACGGACGTACGAAAGTTATAAAGAAACGACATTCAAAACTGTCTATTTGGGTCATTCTAGATTTGTGCTCAATAAAAGTGAAACAAAAATGATAGAAATAGCCTTAAATAAGTCAATCCAACAGTACTGACATTTTTCTTATTTATCCATGAAAACATACATTGTGGGAACTCAGAAGCGACTCGCAAAGGCGCTTCTAATAAGTACCCAATTCATATGTTTTCATGGAGAAATAAAAAAAATATTACCTGGATACCCCTCTTATTGATCTGGAGCTATGAATAAGTACCTGGAAGAGGGCTTAATTAAGAGTGAATTTATCTTCTACAAATCGATTATTAATCGATTATCAGTCGGTTTTACAAAACCGATGATCGACTATGAAATTCTGGCCGATTCCCAACACTAACTGAAAGCAATGAACACATTCACAAAACTGAAAGCAGATGAAGTTTAAAGTATTCTGGGCCAGACTAGCTATAGTTTCGGACGATCAGGCCTCATCGGTGACCCTCATGTAAATATTCGAGAATCTCGGAATGGCCTCAACGATCACAAAGGACCAGAAAATATAAATGGCGCAACAGTGAAGTAAGGGGAAGCGTTTTACGGCCGCCATACAGCTAACACCAGCCGTAGTGCAGATAGAGATTCTTAACGACGGATTATCCTTGAGAGAAATGAACACATTTACAAAACTGAAAACAGCTGAAGTGTCATGTTGTCTGGGCTAGACTATCTAGTTTCGCCCAACAAGGTCTCATCAGTGACCCTCATATAAATTTTCAAAAATCATGGCATTACGAAAACACGCCTATCCAAATATATAGAAAATTTTACCTCCAAAAACTGAAAATTTTCAGATAAAAAATTCTAATATTTTTTCATATTTCTCCTCAAAACATAGATTGTGGGAACTTGTTAGAACCGCCTCGGCAGAATGTTTTTGAGCAGAAATAAGGAAAATAAGCAAATTCCATAGGGAATTTATGTCCCCCGCCTTATTTTTATTTGAGGTGTTAAAAACGGGTAAGTTAACCAGAGGACCATTGGTCCTGTATCACTTACCTAAGTATTGAAGCAGGAAACCAGTGATAAAAAATAATTTCAGGATTCTGAAAAAACCACATGCATATCTTCAGACCATCCTTAAAGCATCTGTAAAGTTTCAAAAGGAGGCTGCTTAAAACTGTGGTAGGAGTTACGGGGACAAGGTACCTACTCCCTATACGCTTCTGTAGTATTAGAACTCAAAAAATGTCTAAGTTAAAAATGCGGAAAAAGTGATAAAAAATTATTTCAGGATTCTGAAAAAAAAAACACATGCATATTTTCAGGCCATCCTAAAAGCCCAAGTAAAGTTTCAAAAGGATCGGCGAAAAACTGTGGGAGGAGTTAAGGGGACAAGGTACCTACTCTCTATACACTTCTGTAATATTAGATCTCAAAAGATGTCTCAAAAAATGTCTAAGTTAAAAAAATTATTAAAAAATAAAAAAAGTGATAAAAAATTATTTCAGGATTCTGAAAAACCCACATGCATATCTTCAGGCCATCCTAAAAGCCCATGTAAAGTTTCAAAAGGATCAGCCAAAAACTGTGGGAGGAGTTAAGGGGACAAGGTACCTACTCCCTATACACTTCTGTAATATTAGAACTCAAAATATGTCTAAGTTCAAAATGTGTAAAGTGATAAAACATATTTTCAAGATTCTGAAAGAACTACATGCATATCTTCAGACCATCCTTAAAGCACCTGTAAAGTTTCAAAAGGATCGGCTAACAACTGTGGTAGGAGTTACGGGGAAAAAGGTACCCATTCCCAATACGCTTCTGTAGTATTAGAACTCAAAAAATGTCTAAGTTAAAAATGCGAAAAAGTGATAAAAAATTATTTCAGGATTCTGAAAAAAAACACATGCATATCTTCAGGCCATCCTTAAAGCCCATGTAAAGTTTTAAAAGGATCGGCCAAAAACTGTGGGAGGAGTTCAGGGGACAAGGTACCTACTCCCTATACACTTCTGTAATATTAGAACTCAAAAATCCCTATACACTTCTGTAATATTAGAACTCAAAAAATGGCTAAGTTAAAAATACAGCAAAAGTGATAAAAAATTATTTCAGGATTCTGAAAAATCCACATGCATATCTTCAGGCCATTTTAAAAGCCCATGTAAAGTCTTAAAAGGATCGGCCAAAAACTGTGGGAGGAGTTAAGGGGACAAGGTACCTACTCCCTATAGACTTCTGTAATATTAGTACTCAAAAAATGTCTAAGTTCAAAATGTGTAAAAAGTGATAAAAAATAATTTCAGGATTCTGAAAATAAAACTACATACATATCTTCAGACCATCCTTAAAGCACTTGTAAAGTTTCAAAAGGATCAGACAAAAACTGTGGGAGGAGTTAAGGGGACAAGATACCTACTAAAAATTCGGAACCACGCCCCACGCACCACACACCACGCACCACGCGCCACGCACCACGCACCACGGAAAGCCAAAAACAGTGTCCCTCCGCTTTTCTTCGAAAAGGCGGAGGACAAAAAAATAATGTATATCCCTGTAAACCCCAGTTTTACTATATATAAGAGGGGTTTAAGGGGGTCAAAATTATGTAGGCGTGTTTTCGTGATGAATGGGCTCAATGATCACAAAGGACTTGAAAGTATTTATAAACTACGCTATAGTATAGTACGGGGAGGCGTTTTAGGGCCCCCCACACGATACTTAACACAAGTTGTAGAGAAGATAACTAGATTCTAAAAGGGATGATCATTGAGAGCAATGAAAGCGTCGTTTTCTCGACCAGGCCAGCTAGCAATCACTGCTGCCAAGCTTTATATGAGAACTTTCAAAATAAAACATTTCTTTGCATGTTCTGACCATTTCATATCACCAAATGAGGGCATATATCCACTTAATCCTTTCTAACTTCTCCACGAAAACGTATGTTGCAGAACTCATCATAAGCGCCTCGCCTACACAAAATCAAACGTCTTGGATACTCATTAGAAGCGCATCGGTGAGGCGCTTTTTATGAGTACGCACGACGTATGCTTTTCTTGGAGAAACATAAAAATGTCAATTAAAAAAAAGTACCTTGAGATTATGTGCTGCGCGAAAACTCCTTGCATTGTTTCGACAAACTGCACATACTCGAACAAATAATAAGTCGATTATCTCAGAACAGACCGCTTCAAAGGCATCGGAATGTGGTTTAGTGACAGAATATGGTAAAGTAGCTTCTACTCGAAAACAAACCGAAGAAATGGCATTATAAAACACGCCTATTCAAATATATTGAAATTTTCACCACCAAAACGCTGAAAGTTTTCAGATGAAAATTCTGATATTTTCATATTTCTGCTCAAAACACAGATTGTGGGTACACGTTAGAACCGCCTCGCTGAGGCCGTCGTAACGAGTACCCGCAATCTATGTGTTTGAGCAGAAATAAGAAAAATAATGTATACCCCTGTAAACGCCAGTTTTACTATATAAAAGTGGGGTTTCAGGGGGTCAAAATTATATAGGCGTGTTTTCGTGATGAAACAGCAAACTTTTCGAGGCGTAAGCCTAACTTAAAGGAAAACGCAATATAAGTTGTAAGTATATCTTGGAGTAAAGTGCTTAACAAGCCATTTACTTTGATGCAAGAGTTTTCAAAATCGGCCTAGAGATAAGGAAGTTATGATGGTTTGAATATATTTAAAATGGCTGTCAAGAATGTCGCCATATTGTAGGCTTTGTGACGTCACACAGCCCAAATTAAATATGCAAAAAAACAAATAATAAAAAAAAGGGTTTTTAAGAATAATTTTGCTACAGATTTTTTATAATCTTTTAATTCCAGTGACATGCAATCATTTACCACAAGATAAACCAACTTTATAAGAATAACTACCTTTATGAAACGAATTTTATTTTTTATGAAAACACAATACCTTTTTAGGTTGCGTTCCCCTTTAACCCAAGTATAAATTCAGTACCTGGTGTAACTGCTAAACTTTGAAAACAAGGCTCTCGGTATCATAAACTTCGTAATTAAAGCGTTTTCTAAATTTTAAATTTTGTTGTCAATATTCTGAATTAATTTCTGTTAAAAATGAGCCGCCTCATGAGAAAACCAACAAAATGGATGTGCTCCCAGCGAGATCAGCTTGGCGCGTTACATGCGTTAGAAAAATATATTAGAACTCAGAAACGCACATTACGCAGGTGCGTTTCATGTGTAAGAAAAATATACAGTCGAACCTCGTTATCTCGAACTCGCTTATTTCGAATTATCGCTTATCTCGAAGTGAAAATCTGATCCCTGTTTTAACATGCAACTATGACAACAGGTAACAAAATAATGTGGAAAAGAGGAGAAATTGCTCCTCTTTTCCACATTATTTTATATATATATATATATATTTCTAACTTCAGGAGTCAAATTACATATTCATTTGTTAAATGTGTTGTTCAATTTATTGTTTCCCTCACTTTCTCAACTCTGATATGTCGAGGTACGGATATCTCGAAGTGTTTCAGTGAGTCCCTTGGAATTCGAAATAACGAGAGTCGACTGTATTAGAAATCAGCTAACATATTTTTTTTTCTTACCATAAAGGCTGCTCTTAAAGGAAAGACATCGCTTTCGAAAAAGGGGCTACTCTTAAAGGAAAGAATTTGCTCCCTCTTTAAGAGTAGCCCCCATTTTGGAAGCGACACTAGGGTTTTTTTTTCAAGACTTGTCCTGATTGTGCGTAAAAATAATTCCGTTCTGGCTGCGCCACTGATTGAAAAGGAGTATTAATCGATTTGAAGACGAGGATGGACAGCATGCTTATAGTGGTTAATCCAATGAAGGTTTAACAAGTTTGCTGTCCTCTTTAATTGCCCAACGGTAGGTCGGACCACAGACTCAATGACGGCTTAATCCTAATTCTGTTCTAGACGATTTCTTTATAATGTTATTCTTCTGTGACTGGTTCGAAAATAAGGCTATCGGTATCATAAACTTCGTCATTAAAGCGTTTTCTAAATTTTGTCGTCAACATTCTGAATTAATTTCTATTAAAATGAGCCACTTCATGACAAAACCAACAAAATGGATGTGCGCCCAGTGAAGACTCATATCATCTGCCCAGTGATCAGAGTCTTCGCTGTCAGCATGAAGAAAGCTTGGGTCCTTAGCTGCCCAATAAGCGCACAGCGAAGACTCTGTTCAGACTCTGTTCAGACTGGTCAGATGCTAAGGCTGATCTGAGTCTTTGCTGGGAACACATTCATTCATATGGGGGTTGTCTAGACTGGCTCCAGTCGTTTCTGCATTTGTTTCTGCATTTGTTTTGTCATTCTTTAACACTGATTGTACCTGTATTAGTTTTTTTTATCCCATTTCACTCTTTTACTGCAGAAACGACTGACTCTTATCTTTCCCACTTTGGGACATGCATATTTTAGCAAATCATTATTAGCTGTATTAGATTTTATACAGAGGACTTGTTAAGGAGGAGTATTTGGTGATAATTATGGGATAATTTTTTTTACTTCTCCATAAAAACATATGTTGTGGGTACTCATTAGAAGCGCCTCGGCGAGGCGCTTCTAATGAGTACCCACAACATATGTTTTTATGGAGAACTTGAGAAAATTATCCCAGAATTATCACCAAATACTTCCCTTAACAAGTCCTCTGTTATACCTGTGCAAAGACAAAAAAAAAAAAAAAAAAAAAAAAAATGATATAAAAGATAGAATCTGGATACAGACCAGGTTTTGTCATGCAGTGGCTCAAATATTACTCTCACAAAAGCTCTGGCATCCAGTCCGAGGACTCTTTTACCGTGGCTAACCCGAACTCGTTTTTGAGACCCAAGAATGTTCTTCCGACAGCTTAAGAATACAAATATTTACGGATAAGTTAGGGTTTTTTCCTATTTTATCATGAAAATGTATGAATCGAGGCGAGTCTAATGGGTACTATCAACATACTATTATTTTATAGAAGATCGAAAAGGCATCCATGTATTATTCCCATTTGTCTCCTAACCTGGCGCTATTATTAACCCTCTGAGGCTCCAACTACCCATCACGAAAACATGCCTATATAATTTCGACCCCCTTAAACCCCACTTTCATATAGTAAAACTGGGGTTTACAGGGGTATACATTATTTTTTTTATTTCTACTCAAAAGCATAGATATAATAATAGAACACGTCGAGGCGTTTCTAACGAGTACCCACAATCCATATTTTGAGCAGAAATCAGAAAAATATCAGAATTTTTTATCTGAAAAATTTCATTTTTTGGTAGTAAAATTTCCTAGTATATTTGAATGGGCGTGTTTTCGTAATGTCATATTCAGAGCAATTTTCCATAGTCCTTAAGATTTCCGAGCCACTGTGGTTCGACTATATTTCGCTGCATTTATTTTCTTCGTGTTTTTTTTTTTTTTTTTTTTTTTTTTTGTTTTGTTTTGTTTTCGTTTCATTTTCGATGAAGTGTAGTAGTAACTTTCGGCATCGCCAGTTTGTGCAGAATAAAATAGTTTATGACCTTTGCTGTCCGTAATTTCAGCAGCTATTTTTTCTTATTTACCCCATAAAACAGATTTTGACATATCATGCTAATTGTCTCCTAACTTGCATGAAATTTCAAATTCTCAGAAAATAGATTTTGACATGCCATACACATCCATTGTCTCCTGATTGCATGAAATGCCAAAAGTCTATTATCTGGGGAAAATAACAAAAAATGTTTAAAATGGTATCTGCTGATTTTTTTACCTATGATTACCCATTGTAGACTGAATAAACTCCCCCACACTATATACTGGAAGATTCTAATTTCGATTTGAGGTATGTCAGGATATGTGATTTAGGCATTCCTAGAGAAAAATGGTTGAACTATTTGCTAACAGTGGAGACCCTGATCTGACGCCGCGTTCTGTGGCGTCTGATCTGGGTTTGCACTGTATGCCAATTACCCTTTTAGGGTTTTCCAGACTACAATGGGTTAAGCGAATATGTTGACGATATCCCCCTGACAAGACTGGACGGATGCTCACCACAATCCTCCCAGCGGGAACACAACGTTGAAACAACGTCGATTCAACGTTGATTCAACGTCAAGACAATCGCCGTTTTTTCAACTTAGGTGCCTGCTGGGCTAATATACCGCGTTTGGTATAATCTCGAAGACCTCAGCTTAGTATGAGCCAGGGCACAGCATCTATTACACAAATGCATGTGCGCTCATCGAAGACTCGAATCAGCCTGCGCAGGGCAATCTGTGGGTAGCCAAGGAACCACGGCGTCTTTAGGCGGACAGCGAAGAATCACTAGATCAGCCTGCGCGGATACGCAGGCTAATCTGAGTATTTACTGGGCGCACATGCAGTCGTAAAGGAAAAGCTGGTCCCCAGGTCTCATGATTGTGTATTGCCTTTTCTAAACGCTTAGCACTCTGGGTAAAAAAAAAAATCAGTAGACGACATTTTGAAATATTTTCCTTATTTTCCCAGAAATCAGGTTTTGACATTCATGCAAATTATCTCCAATGGATACAATTTGCATGAAATGTCAAGTCCTGTTTAAAATTAGAAAAATGTTATCAATTTGTCGTCTGCTGAATTAGCCCAGAGAATGGTAAATGTTAATGGGACTTGGGATATACTTAGAAGACTTTCCGCAATTTTTAGGCTCCATATCCCTCAAAAATAGACATTTTATTATCCAAAAAGGTTCAATAAATTGATATATGGTATTAATACAATCATAAAATGTGGTAACTGACAGCCTGTAAAATTTCAGTTAGTCGCTCGTTCTTGAAATACAATAATTTTTAAAATACGAAAAAAAAAATCATTTTTGATCCATTTTTAAAAGGAGAGACTATCTGAAATTTCACAGGCTCTCAGATGCCACAGTTTATGATTGTTTTAAAACTTTATAACAATTTATTATACCTTTCTACGATAAAAAATGTTTATTTTTTAGGAACATGGAGCCTTTAACAGAGATACACTTTTTGTGACTTTCGGTTTGCTTTTCTGCACACAAATCTCGTGCTGAAAAGACTACATTTAGAGGAAAACGAATAGCCAAGAGAGTGGTAAAAGTTAAAATAATCCCAGCAGGCACATGACGTTAATACAACGTCGCCTCAACGTCGATGCAACGTCATGACGTTGCATCGACGTTGAGCCGACGTTTTGTAAATGTCATGTGCCTGCTGGGTTAACTTACCAAGACCCTTAGTTACTTCAGAAAATATATCCTTTCCCTTAGGTCTATCGGAGAATAAGCTTGCGTTTTTAACAAAAGCTTCCTTGATCTTGTCATAACCCGCAATGATAATCACAAGAGTGTTTCCAAAATACAGGCTGTAGATGTCACCATAAGTTTTCCTGTATTTACGAAGAAATTTTCTCATATCTGGTTCGACGGCATACATATTTCCCACGACGGGAAGCCGAAATTTTGGTCCTGGCGGTAAGCCATTGCTCCTGCTGACAAACATATGACTTAACAGGATAAAAAGTGCCAAGATTATCAATCCAAGTAAAACTGATGTGTCTGTCACAAATCCATAGACGGACCCCGCATGGTCCATTGTTAAATTTAAACTAGGACGAAGTGTAACAGTTCATTTAATGTGTGTAATATAACATCAGAAAATTATAATATACACAGCTTTCAACGCAGTAAAAAATGCATAATCGACTGTGTAGATAAAATTCGTCTGACCTTTCAAGTACACATGTACTGTTCTAACAGGGAATCTCTCTCTCTCTCTCTCTCTCTCTCTCTCTCTCTTGGTGAGTGGGTGAAGGCTGGGCGGTGACTTCAGAGCTCATATAAGTGTGTGTATGGGAGGGGGTGGGGCGGTGGGGGTGTGGAGTCGGTGGGGAAGAAAGGTTGGTAACTTCCTATATGTGGCATAATACGGATGTGCGTGCCGATTGGCCCTCTTTTATAGCGCTGCCAGGTATATGATTAACCCCCTTTTTTCAAAAACAAAAAGTCTATGGCTGACTCGATTTTTCTTGATTCGTATGTGAAAGGTCCCACTTTTCTGACATCCCGGTATATGCATATATTTTTCGCTCAGAGATTTTTGGTTTAAACTGTGTTTTATTTGTATAACATGTACAAAATAACAAACATTACATAGCACATAATTGGTATAAATATTGTATACAAAACGGATTTGAAAAAAAAGCCTCGGCTTATATGAATTCAACTCCCTACAATAACCTGAACATTACGAAAACACGCCTATTCAAATATATAGAAAATTTCACCCCAAAAAACTGAAAATTTTCAGATAAAACTCTCTGATATTTTTCATATTTCTGCTCGGCGAGGCGGTTCTAACGAGTACCCACAATCTATGTTTTGTGCAGAAATAAGAAAAATATTGTATACCCCTGTAAACCCCAGTTTTACTGTATAAAAGTGGGGTTTAAGGGGGTCAAAATTATATAGGCGTGTTTTCGTGATGATAAGTCTGCATATCATATAGATTCGTGATCATGACAATGCATTCGATCAATGTAGTGGGGGTGGTTTGGTGAGGCAAAGGTGTTGTGTATCTTGCGTCACCGGGGCCTCCAACTGACATTGGCTTACATCTGGGCAATGCCTGCTGTCTTTGCAGCAGGTAAGGGTAGAAGGGGTTATTTCAAGAAGGGAACAAACACACGGGTAGAGTTCCATCCCTTAAAAGTGTCTCCATTCCCTTTAGATCATTACGTCAATTTTGACCTAATAAAATAATTTAATCATGTTTATGTTTGAAGAACTGTTTGAAGAAGGAATACTTTCGGAAACGTGTTACAGAATGTACCGTATACCGTGTTGATGTTATAGGAAGGGATGAGTGATATAAGAAAGACAACTAAAGCAATTTATTTTCACACATCAAATTCTAATTATACCCCTTGCGTCCTGAAAAATAGTAATGGCGGCCATACTGGTCATCCAGTTTTGAAAATATTTGAAAAGAATTTCACCAGTATGAAATCTTACCGACATGTTATAAACCATTCTGAAAATTAAATCACTTGCTGGTGGCTGAGGCTGGTGGATTCTATTAGCAATTAACAGCTTTGTTGAACCGTAAATGTCTCATTTCGTAAATTTCACACATATAAGAAGAATTGGTACCAATACGTCACATTTGCCTAATGTGAAATTTACGTATGGTCAATTTCAATAAATTTTGGGGTCTAAAATTTGTGCTCAAATTTCTCATGTTCATAATTTCTGACGTGTGAAGAATTGGTAAGTATTCATCACACCTGTGAAGAACTGGTGCGACTTTTTCTCGGGTGTGAAGACTTGGTACCAATTCCTTATACATGTGAAGACTTGGTACCAATTCCTCACTCATGTGAAGAATTCGTTGATAATTTCTGACGTGTAAAGAATTGGTAAGTATTCGTCACACCTGTGACCTATGTTTTTTGGGGTGTGAAGAATTGGTACCAATTACTCTTACATGTGTGAAGAATTGGTACAAATTGCTCTTACATGTGAAGAATTGGTACCAGTTGCTCTTACATGTGAAGAATCGGTACCAGTTGCTCTTACATGTGAATAATTGGTACCATTTCCTCTTACATGTGAAGAATTCATGAAAATATTGCTTCGACCAACCATCCTCTTCCGCTGATTCCAATAGAGCAGTTGTCAGCTGATGGAGAAAGAATTTTCACTAAGTACTGGTTAACTGCGTCCGGGAGGCTTGTCCAGGAACAGTGTGGTTAGGTCAACTGACCGTCAATAACCTTAGCTGTTGATCGTAGATGTCAAACACTAAATCAAACAAACAAACAAAGCAAAAAAATAAATAAATAGATAAATAAATAAATAAAAAAATAAATAAATAAAAAAAAATAAATTAAAATAACAAATGCGCAGAATAGCTCTGTAACCACTCAGAAGAATCAGCGCATTTGTTTTTCGTTGCACTGATTGAAGAATATACCAAGTTTCTAATTATATGGAAGGCCCAGGGAGTGTCACAATAAAACAACGCAGCCTATCCCAAGCACCAACAGGAAGAAGAAACTCCTCCGAACAGAAACCACATAATTACAAATAAACAATAGCAGAAAAATAAGCTCTTGCTAAGACTTGCTTTTATAGTTACACAGGCAGGCGGGTCTAGTCGGAAACACCGTGGAAAGGTTTTCTCGCGACTCGGCTCATCTTAAACATTCTAACTCTTGTCCCAGAAGTTCCAACAGTAAAACATTGGAATTTCCTTCCACGTTTATAAAATTATGGTATGCATGTGAAGAATTGGAATCGAATGCAAAATGCTGCAGCTTTGGGGTGGGTATTTTATCGATGTGAGGAATATGCATGATTGCTACATGAAATTTGACTACGTGCGTATTTCTCCCACACGTAAGAAATATTGGTATGAAATCCGTGACGTATTGGTACCAATTCTTCACGCACTGTGAGGAATTGGTACCAATTCTTCACAGCGTGAAATTTACGAAGTGTGAAATTTACGGCTCAACACAGCTTTAAGACCGGATCAAATAACGAATCGGTGATACGTACAAAATTGGATGGGGTGCCAGCATCAGCTATTTCTGCTGTACATTGTTTTGAAATCGCCGCAGCCGTTCTTAAGACAAATGTCTACTTCTGGCAGATGATACCCTCTTGGCTGCAATCTGTGATCGCAAGACCGTAGCAAGTCAGATGGTTGTTTTTTCCCAATACTTAATCTCCTCACCATGAAGGCATTATGAAGATTACAACATTTCTTTCTGTACAATGTAAACAATGCAAATTTAGGTGCCATTGCTCGTATGAGCAATTGCACCTAAATTTGCATTGTTTACAAAGGGGTCAAAGTTGCCCCTAAACAAGGGTTTCAAAAATATGTTTGAGTTATTGCAGTCTTGCGCTCAACCCTCGATCTGTCCTGCTAAATTACAAACAGAGACGGCATTAATGAAAAGTTCATTCTTAGCATTCTACTCATCTGAGCTAAACACGACCAATACAATCATTTGAGCCAGGGAACAACATTTTTGCAAGACTGCAATGCACGTGCACCCAGCGAATACTCGGTTCAGCCTGCACATCCACGCAGTCTGACAAAAGTCTTTGCGGATACCAAGGATTCGTATACCCAAGGATTCGTACAGGAATGAGTTTTCGCTGGACGCACTTCATTACGAAAACACGCCTATGCAACTATACTGAAAACTTTACCACCAAAAAATGAAAATTTTCAGATGAAAAATTCTTATATAATTTAATGACCCGCTCATAATATTATGATTCCGTCCTCCTCCCCCTCCCCACAATAAGTAAAATGACCCCTCGCGAAGTGTGAGCCCCATAGAATTACGACCCCCGATCATTATTTTTAGAGAAAATTAACCCCAGATCATAATGCTATTATTATGACCCTCTACGCGAAGTTAATGACGATTTGCGAGGAAAATAACGACGCCCCGCCTTCACCCACCCCACCCAGCCCACCTCTCCCCTCACTGAAAGTCATTCCGAAGTAAATGGTTCATATTTCATTAAGTTCAACCTGGCGCCTATTAAAATATTCAACAAGGTAAATAAATGAAAGTAATAAAAGGACGCAGTAACTGATACAATCAGATCCATATCAAGTTCTCAATAATAACTTTTGAAAAGTTCCGCTGGTTTTCATGAACAGATAACCCTGATGGCATTGACGGTAGCACCACCATGGCTTTAGAATTGTCATAAGGGCATACTTGGGCATACAGACACTTCTTAGAATCAGAGTAATCTAGCAAAACTTGAACTCTGGACGATGCATCTGTTAGACATACATTGATTTGTTTTCTACGGTTTTTGTACTCATGATAGAAAAGAACAGAAAACATGATACCAACGTACCTTTGTACATTTTGTCAAGGTTTCTAGAATACCTCATATTCCAAGACTTCTCTTATTTTGAAGACTTATTATATGCAATGAAAAAATGGTAAAAAAACGGTGCAAGAATGTCCTGTGACTGAGACACGTGGTGTAAACAGATAGATTCTGATGCCTAGTTTGCCAAACGTAAACATATTTACTTTCCTTTTACTTAACTCTGCACATCTAGACATAGATTGTATTTATTTGATCAACCCCTTCTGCATTGGTTCCGTTTAATACTCCTGACCACGAGTTAGCTATGTCGTTCCCACGAGTTTGATATGTCGTTCCCATGAGTAAGTATCCTGTTCCCACGACACAACTAACTCGTTCCCTCGACACATCTAACTCGTATTTCGTATTTCGTTCCCAAGAGTTTATATAACCAATCAAATTCTATTTGATTTCGGGTAGTTTTGGGGAGGTAGCAAAACAATAAATCTTACATTTAAACCACCAGTCAAAATAAACACACTGTAATTTGTCTTAATTTGTGACATTGCCTTTTGAGGCGGGGACCTAGATCTTGCGCGCGATACATTGTTTTGATATGGCTAACATTTGTTTCCAGTTATTTTAAAATCTACCCACAAATAACAAAGTTACAGATTAGACACGACAATCTGTCTGCCAGAATCATATAGCAGGACACCATTATCTTTGAATGATCTCTATGATCTTGACCTTTGAGTTGGGTATTAGGTCTTGTGCGCGACACATTTCTTGTGCCAAGTTATTTTAAAATCCATCAAGTGAGAGAGTTGTAACCGAAAGAGGTCACTTTTTCTATAGAATAATGACCGGGCGTCATTATTCTATGGGCGTCACTTTACTTCGTTACACCAACGAAGTAAAGTGACCCCCCCCCCCCCCACAGAATAACATCCATGTCTTTATTCTATCAAAAAAATAGTGACCTTGGTCATAATATCATCGATAGGGGTCATTAGTTTTACGGGAGACAGTATTTTATAGAAAAATGGGCTAATTTTTCTATAGAATAATGACTGAGGGTCATTACACCAACAAAGTAAAGTGACACCCATAGAATAACACCCCACCCCCGTCATTTTATTCTTTAAAGAATAGTGACCCCCGTCATAATATCATCGTATGGAGGGGTTCATTATTTTTACGGGAGTCAGTAATTTATAGAAAGAGGATCAAGTTTTCTATAGAATAATAACCAGGGGTCACTTTACTTCGTTACACCGGCTCATTTGTGCTTTCTTCACTATCTACCTTACTTTTTTTATCTTCTGTTTAGATACCAAATGCGATGCGAATAGGGCTGCATTCAAAAGTGCAAGTTACTCGCGAATCTTTTGCCATGGAGGCCTGCTCCTTTTGGCCCTCGTAATTAGGTACAGCGATCCAAGGCAAAACATTCGCTATCACTTTGCATTTCTGAACGCAGCCCTGGTTGAGCGACTGTAAAAGCCGGAAACTGCTCGTAGCAAAGTGGATAGGGTGGGTGCCGCAGGCTCAGAAAATATAAGTAATTTCACGTGACATGAGTACCTGTGACTATCTTAACACTTCTCCTGCTGAACCCCGATATGGCCTATCTTTGCAAACAGTGTAGATCCAGATCAGTTGGCTTCTTCAGAAGCCAACTGATCTGGCAGCTCTGCACTGTATGCCATTAAGTATGTGAATTTATAGCAACTGTCCGGATGGAGTAATCCGATTGGTTGAAAATTAGAAGGGCATGGCATCTGAATTTATTCAGCAGGACAAGGGTTAATATCGGTCTCAATTTCTTTAAGCTCTCTGGATAAGAGTTTTCCAGAGAAATGCAAAATCAAAATACTTTGCATGTTTTATTATTATTTGTTTTACTTTTTATGCAGAATTCCGTTATCATGTGTAAGTGCCTTCTACTTTACTGTATCTAGATAGAAATTTCCTAAAAAAAGATCAACTTTTCCTGACAATACGGGTATTCCGTAAATGCCTATTAACCCCGCACACGCCTCGGTACCTTTTGACAGTCAGAGACAGACGGACAAAGCGACATATCATTACCACTACGTTTTTTTATCGGAGCTCTTACTCTGTCTGCCCTAAGTATGCCACTGTGGACATGATGCCTGATAGACATGTTGGACGGGCTAGGTAGGTGTGCTATGAGGAGAAGTCATACCCCTTTTAATATTCGTCATTGTGCACTCCATAAACGAAGATTATCATATTAAGCTTTGATCGCGCTCTAGTCGAATTAAGGCGCTTGGTTTATATGCTAAATGATGTATATATATGAGATTTAAAAGAATATAAAGTCGCCCAGTTAATTGACAAGTTAATTAAAAGAGATGGTGTGTAAATGCACCGATGTACATGTATAGATAGAGATCACAAGCAAAAAAAAAAAAAAAAAAAAAAAAAAAAAATATATATATATATAACGTGCGTTTAGTTTAAACATATTTTATTCATATAAATTTACACACAGCAATACAAAACATAATTCTTTTCAGTAATACATTATACGTCCAAGTCAAACGACTTATTTAAACATGTGTCCCGAATTTGCACTTCCATGAGTTAGACAAGAAATATGTTAATTTCATACTCAAAATGTATCTATCAGTTAAATATTATCCTGAGTATTTTGCTCACCTGAGCACGAAGTGCTCATGGTGATCTATTGTGGTCAGTCAATGTTCGTCGTCCGTCGTTCGTCGTGCGGCGTAAACAATTGCTTTAAAAGCCTACTTCTCCTACACCCCTGGGCCAATAGACTCGATACTTGGTAGGAAGCATCGGGGTTACTTGTAGATTAAAAATAGCCAAAATCGTGCCGATCGGAAATCCAAGATGGCCGCCATGGCCGCCATCTTGAAAATCTATTTTTCGTTTCTTCTCCTGAACCGAAAGGCCAATTGACTCCAAACTTGCTAGGAAGCATTGGGGTGACTTGTAGATCAAAAATAGCTAAAATCGTGCCGATCGGAAATCCAAGATGGCCGCCATCTTGAAAATCTATTTTTCGCTTCTTCTCCTGAACCGAAATGCCATTTGACACCAAACTTGCTAGGAAGCATCGGGGTGACTTGTAGATAAAAAAAATAGCTAAACTCGTGCCGATCGCCATGGCAGCCATCTTGAAAATCTATTTTTTGCTTCTCCCCCTAAACCAAAAAGCCAATTGACTCCAAACATGGTAGGAAGCATTGGGGTGACTTACAGATCAAAAATAGCTAAAATCGTTCCAATCGGAAATCCAAGATGGCCGCCATGACAGCCATCTTGAAAATCTATTTTTCGCTTTTTCTCTTAAACCCAAGTCAGTTGACTCGAAACTTGGTAGGAAGTATTGGGGTGACTTGTTTAAGCAATCATCATGAATCTTGCTCAAAATGTTTGTCTTGATGATTTCTAGGTCAAGTTCGAAACTGGGTTACCTGGCGTCAAAAACTAGGTCACCTGGTCAAATCAGCGGAAAACATTGTTAACCCTCTAGTGGTCACATTTTTCCAGCAATCATCATGAATCTTGCTCAACATGTTGGTCTTGACGATTTCTAGATCAAGTTTGAAACTGGGTTACTTGGGGTAAAAAACTAGGTCACCGGGCCAGATCAGCAGAAAACCTTGTTAACACTCTAGCGGTAATATTTTTAAAGCAATCATCATGAATCTTGCTCAAAATATTTGTCTTGATGAGTTCTAGGTCAAGTTCGAAACTGGGTCACTTGGGATCAAAAACTAGGCCACCGGGCCAAAACAGCTGAAAATTTTGTTAACATTCTAACGGTCACATTTTTGAAGCAATCATCTTGACTCTTGCTTGAAATGTTTGTCTTGATGATTTCTAGGTCAAGTTCGAAACTGGATCACATGGGGTAAAAAACTAGGTCACCAGGCCAAATCAGCAGAAAACTTTGTTAACACTCCAGTGGTCACATTTTTTAAATAATCATCATAAATATTGCTCAAAATGTTCGTCTTGATGATTTCTATGTCTAGTTTAAACCTGGGTCACTTGGAGTCAAAAACTAGGTCACCTGGCCAAATCAAAGGAAAACCTTGTTGATGCTCTAGAGGTAACATTTTTGAAGTGATCATCATGAATCTTGCTCAAAATGTTTGTCTTGATGATTTCAAGGTGATGTATATTTTTCTATCCAGTGACTTTCTTAAGTTTTCCCGTTAGGTCTGTTTCTCAGTAATTATTGGTCCTACAGAGTGATATTTGGTACTTGTGAAGTGTTTGTGTTTAGGTCAGTTTCTCAGTAACTATTGCTCCTACCGCCAGTGATACTTAGTACATGCATACATCTTAGCATGGCCTCTTGAACGCAGTCATCCATATTTGACCTTGACCTTTATTCCACAGTACAGTCCATTGGACATACTACATTGTCTTACTTGTTAATATAATCATTTTGAATTTTGATTAGAATGTTTGCCTTGATCAGTTCTAGATCAGGTTCTCAAAGTGCTATGATGCTCAGGTGAGCGTTACAGGGCCATCATGGCCCTCTTGTATATATATAGAGAGAGGGAAAGAGTGTGAATTTTATTTTAATTTTGAGCCACCTCATGACAAAACCAACAAAATGGATGTGATTTCAGTGAAGATCCAGTTCAGCCTGGGCATCCGCCCAGTCTGCACTCAGTGGGTAGCTAAGGATCGAAGCTTTCTTCATTCGGACAGCGACGACTGATCAGACTGGGTGGATGCCCAGGCTGATCAGAGTCTTCGTCTTTGCTAGGGGCACACGCCATTTGTTGGTTTTGTCATGAGGGGGGGGGCTTATTAATGACATAATACAATATAAATAAATAAAACGGAGTAGATCTTATCGTCCGAGGAAACAATTTTGACATCACGAACGCATACCTATATAATTTTGACCCCTTAAACTTTTATATAGTAAAACTGGGGTTTATAGGGGTATACATTTTTTTTCTTGTTTCTGCTCAAAACATAGATTGGGAGTACTCGTTAGAACCTCCTCGGCGAGGCGGATCTAACGAGTGGGTGACAATTTATTTTTTTTTAGCAGAAATATGAAAAATATTAGATTTTTTATCTGAAAACTTCCATTTTTTTTAAATTTTCAATAAATTTGAATAGGCGTGTTTTCGTAATGGCCACTTTTAAATTCAGGTGAAAAGTTTCTCCAAATCAGATATTCCTGTTCAGAATGACAATTTCGACAGAAAGTGGGAATGTCTTATATCACATATATCAAATAAAATTCGGAAACAAACGTAAATGCTTCGATAAAAATGTACGATTTCACCAAGGTTAAAAACTAAGCCAAGGAAATCGTTATGGATACCTAAACTTGCAGAACCTTCTACTGAACAAATAATATAAGGAGAGCCAATCATTTTTAAAGAAATAATCAACACCGAATACCGGTGCTATATACGATAAAAAAAAAAAAAAAAAAAAAAAAAAAAAAAAAAAAGCGGAGGGATACAGATATGGGGCTTTGCCCGTCTGCCTATACCCATCAAAAAACAAGTGAAGTGCGGGGTTTGGGTGCTGGGGTGAGCATACCAAATTGTCGGGGAACGTAGATTATATATTTGCAAATGACACATTTACAGCTATAGCAATATTGGTGGGACCCCGTAGCCTAGTGGATAGGAGAATTGACTCTTAATCCATTAGGTTTCTCACCTTTGTGGTTCGAGCCTCGCTCGTATCACACGAGAGAAAGCCAAGTTCTGATTACGGATGTCAAGGTAGTTTTTCCCCGGGTTCTCCGGTTTTCTCCCACCTTTGATGGACGATCGGCTCGATATAAATGAAATATTCTTCAAAAGGCCGTAAACCCCCCAAAAATATAGCAATATTGTGGCAGGTGTTATACATTCAATATTGAATCTTACATATGAGTCTACTAAGTCACAAAAAATGGCGGTTTCCACGACACAAGGAATGCACCTGTTTCATAGAGTAGTAGCACAAAAATCCTCGTCCAGTAACTACAAAGTCTAAAATCTTGAAACATTGTAAAACAGATATAAATGCAATAAATAAATAAATAGAAATAAAATACGAGATATCAACCGAATGAGGAAAAAAGAACACAAAATCATAATCATTCTGAGATCATATCCAAAACCAGAAAATTGTCTTTGTAAAAAAGTTATGCACCCCCACCCCACCCCCTCCCACCCCACAAACTAAATGCTGGTCCCTACAAAATGCCGTTTGAAAAAGGGCATAAACTCTCACAAAATTAATCTGATTTTTTTTAAGTTAACAATATGATCTACTCTTCAGTTCCATTCAGCTCACTAAGCTAAATCGAAAACCAAGAAAAAGTGGAAAAATAAATCGAATGAACATGTACGCTCGTCAGTATGAAAATAAGACCTTGTCCAATACTGCTGAGAAGATTGAAATCGATCTACCAAAACCTGTAAGCAAAGGACCTCTGACAGTAGCAGTGTAAGTTTGCCTACAAAATGATGGAAAAAGAAAGTTTCAGTAAACTGCATAAATATTGCAGTGCCCCTCCATTACGAAAACACGCCTATTCAAATGTATTGAAAATTTCACCACCAAAAGCTGAAAGTTTTCAGATAAAAAATTCTGATACTTTTCATATTTTTGCTCAAAACATAGATTGTGGGTACTCGTTAGAACCGCCTCGCCGAGGTGGTTCTAACGAATACCACAATCTATATTTTTGAGAGGAAATGAGAAAATAAAGTATACCCCTGCAAACCCCAGTTTTACTATATAAAAGTGCGGTATAAGGGGGTCAAAATTATATAGGCATGTTTTCGTGATGTAATGACCCATCATAAC